>JAMGZG010000022.1:0-1439093 GCA_024713935.1 Morchella eximia | reverse complement strand
TAACCCTAACTAACCCTAACTAACCCTAACTAACCCTAACTAACCCTAACTAACCCTAACTAACCCTAACTAACCCTAACTAACCCTAACTAACCCTAACTAACCCTAACTAACCCTAACTAACCCTAACTAACCCTAACTAACCCTAACTAACCCTAACTAACCCTGACTAACCCTAACTAGCCCTAACTGCGCCAACACCGGCCATGTCTGCTCCTCGCCAACGGCCCGCCAGAGTAATCAATCGGGCGAGGGCGCCTCAGACTCTACCAAGACGCCGACGATCCCGCCTCCCGATTCCAGCCCGCCTTCCGAGACGGCAGTCCCGGTTGATCAATTCCCTGCCCGACCACCTAATGTTTTCCTTTGTCTGCGTTTCTATCTCTGGCTTCAGATCGCTCATGGAGGATAAATCGGACGATCATTTTGCTGCTTTCAGAAATTGTAAACATTAAAACTCCCATTCAAACTCACGATTGATTGATACCGTTGTTCGGTTCAGATTCATTGATGAGACATTCGCTACCATAACAACTTCCTCTACTCCCACTCAAATCACCTCGCACCTCGGTCATAGACGGCCGAACCATATCTTCTACAAATCACTCACCCATGTTATTTACCTACGTCCATCGACGCCCACCATGAAACCGTCCCTTTTTGTCACCAAACTTATTTACCCCTCAGATTAAGAATCCCTCCCACCTGCATGACGCCACTCTACTTGCTCAAGGACAACACCATACGCTTTGATTCCGAAGATTGCAAGAGCGAACGCCTTCAAAGCCAAAAGCTCGCCGGTGAAAGTAATCGCCCGCCACTGCTTCCACCTGGCCAGCTCAAGCTACCGCCTTTCTCGCCAGCCTTTAGGGCAACTCAAATATTCAAGACCACCACCCTTCAGGAATTGGACTGCTCATCGACAACGCCGACTAAACCCACTCTGGAGAACTAGGTACCAACACGATACGAAAGGTTCCACGCCATGATGGATGAAGACTCGCTAACGGAATGCCTCCACGCCAATTATACGACCATAAGATACCGCCAAGGAAGGCAAAGAACCAACCTTGACCACTCTACGGCATGTCCCGCGATTTAACCGATCGCCCCGAGGAAATACATACAGGATAACCTGGAGAAAGGTTTCATACGAAGCTAGTTTCTTCACGGCTCGTCCTATTCAGAAGAAAGCCGACGGAACTCTCCGCTCTGTGTTGACATCATGCCTCAATGAGCTAACGATAAAGAATCGATATCCCTTACCACTCATCCTAAAACACTCGACCGACTATCCAAAGCACAATGGTACACCAAGTTGGATCTCCGCCAGGTACAATCAAATTTGAATGGTCAAGGAGAAGAATGGAAGACAGCTTCCGCACCCGATACGGTCACTTTGAATACACGGTAATGCCCTTCGGCCTCACCAACGTGCCGGCCACCTTCCAACACTTCATCAACGACTGCGTCCGCGAGTACCTCGACATATTCTGCACAGCCTACCTTGACGATATCCTGATTGACAGCGACACACTCGAAGAACACCAAGTCCACGTCGAAAAAGTCCTCGAAGCCCTGAAGGCAAACGGAGTGCTCCTGAAACCGGAGAAATGCGAGTTCCACACGCAAAGCACCACCTACCTCGGCCTCATCATCGAACCCAACGGCATTCGAATGGACCCCAAGAAAGTAGATACAGTGCAAAACTGGACGGTTCCCAAGACGGTTACGCATAAAGATTCCTCGGATTTGCCAACTTCTATCGCCGGTTCATATACGGGTTCTCCAAGCTTGCTGCACCGCTGATCGGACTGACGAAGAAGGATAAAACATGGGCATGGACAAGTGAAACTCAAGCCGCATTCAATGCCCTCAAGGAAGCATTCACTACCGCCCCCATTCTTGCCCACTTTGACCCCGAGAAGGAAATCATTAGGAAATCTGACGCTCAGACTACGCTCCGCTGGCATACTCTCCCAATACGACGATACCCACACCCTTCAATTCGCCGCACATTTCTCCAAGAAACACTCTGCTGAGTGTAACTACGAGATCTACGATAAGGAACTGTTAATAATACGAGCATTCAAGAATGGCGCCTGAACTCGAGGGTGCAGCACACCCAATCGCTCATATTGACCACAAGAACCTCGAAGATTTTATGAAGACAAAACAACTTAATCAAGGCAAGCGCCAATAACACCTTTCACGATTCCACTTCGCTATCAAATATCGACCAGGAAGCAAGGCGGAAGCCGGACAAGACTAACAAGGAGATCAGGAGATCTCCCTGAGAGGATGAAAGGCATTTGCACCAGAGCCAGGTGGTCTTGAAGAAGGAGAATTTGGAAACCAAGTTTGTTTGTTTTACGGCTTCTTTATCAAACGAACCCGCTGAAAAGAACGCCTCACTGGACACATTATTTAATGAAGGATATAAGACTGACCCATTCCGAAAAAGATACTGGAAATGCGAAACAAAGGCAAACGACAATCGGCGAAATCTCACCTCCGAACGCACCGAGAATGAAGGGCGACCTTTCATCACAAGAATCTATATGTTCCTGACTACGACCCCCTGAAACTCCAAATCCTTAAACTCTACCACGACGCACCTTCTGCCGGACACCCGGGACGCGAGAAAACCTTCGAGCTAATCAGCAGAGACTACTACTGGCTTCGCGACGCGAACTATATTGGACGCCACGCACGGAATTGTCATATCTGTCGGCAAGAAACCGAAAGCACTCCACGAAAACTCCGCAGCATCCGACCTCTACCCATACCCGAACAGCCCTGGCAGGAAGTATCGATGGACTTCGTCACTGGACTACCGGAAAGTGAAGGGTACGACGCAATCATGGTAATCGTGGATCGATTGACGAAGATGCGAGACCTCCTACTCTGCAATACAACTGTTAACGCCAAATATGTCGCTCAACTATACCTCCGAAACGTTTGGAAACTCCATGGCCTTCCTACTCACATCACCTCTGATCGTGGCACGCAGTTCACTGCCAAATTCTGGAAAGAGTTGTGTAAACATCTCGGAATTACGGCAAGAATGTCCACCGCCTTCCATCCGGAAACCGACGGCCAAACCGAAAGGCTTAACGCCGTAATGGAGCAATACCTACGAGGCTACGTATCCTATCAACAGGACGACTGGGTCAAATGGCTCCCTATAGCCGAGTTCTCCGCTAACAATCAGGTCTCCGCCTCCACCAAAGCCACACCCTTCTTTGCCAACTTCGGTTTCCATCCACGGTTCACAGTGACAATCAAACCTTCCGACAAGACACCACCCAGCCTCGATGCCAAAGACTTCGCCGGAAAGATGATGGAACTCCACGAATACCTACGTACCAACATCCGGACGGCACAAGACCAGCAGGAGCAAGCCACCAACGCAAAGCGCACCCCCGCCCCTCAATACAATGTCGGCGACATGGTCTTCGTTTCAGCCAAGAACATTCGCACCACCCGCAATTCGAGGAAGCTCGACTGGAAGAAGCTCGGACCATTCCCCATCAAGGCAGTTATATCCCCATACGCCTACCGAGTCGACCTTCCCCGGAGCATGAAGGTACACCCCGTCTTCCATGTGTCACTATTGGACCTCGCCACAGAGGACCAGCATCGGCCAGGTACCACCCCCGCCACCCGTTGTCGCTTTAACAGGAGGAAGAATATGAGGTCGGCGAGATTCTGACTCAAGGAAACAAGGAATAACGGCCTGCAAATACTTCGGCGGACAGGATACATCGACTTTAGGAACCCGCCGCCACTATAACGATACCGCCAGCCGATGCTCAGACGACAATACCCTGAAACCGGGCCGCCGAGATGAGGGTTAGACTCAGGTTCGCAGGAGCTCGCGCTTGAAGGGGGCTACTTTCATCGGCTGATGCAGTCGTCAAGTATGCGGAGTTGATTAGTCGGAGGCTTTCTACCGTTTTTGCTTCGGTTGCGCGGTGTGAGTCATTGGGGATTAGTCATCGCAGGATTTCCTTGGGTATAATAGGGGGCTCTCCCTCGCTTCGTTCCTGTTTTCCTTTCTCTTCTTCTTTCCTTACGCAACGTCTTCTGTATTCTCTATACTATAACGCTTGTCCGCATTTTAAGACATCATACCAGGTAGACCACTTCTATATCTACGCTTTTAATACATACGCTGTTATTTCTCTTCTTAACGAAGACCTTCAAGACTCGCTGACCTCGCCAACCTCGCTGACTAACGATATCGCAGATATCGGAATACATCGCCATCGCCGCCCTTGAGACCTGAAGCCGCCGAGACGGTTGTTAAGACTCAGGCTCGCAGGAGCTCGCGCTTGAAGGGGGGGGCTACTTTCATGTATCGGTTGATGGAGTCGTTAGGTTACGCGTAGTTGGATTAGTAATGATGTTTCTGTTGGATTCCATGGGTTTCTGTTCGATTGCGTGGTGTGAGTCATTTGGATTAGTCATCGCAGGATTTCCTTGGGTATATTAGAGGGCTTTCCCTCGCTTCGTTTCTGCTTTCCTTTCTCTTCTTCTTTCTTTACGCAACGTCTTCTATATTCCTATACTATAACGCCTATTCGTTCCTGTCATAACATACCAGGTCGAACCACTTCTATATCTACGCTGGTTATCAATATACACACGCTGTTACTTCTCTTCTCCACGAAGACCTTCGCACCTCGCTTGACCTCGTTTGACTAACTCGGCAGGTTCTACTGTCACCTATCGTACCCTGCGGAATACTTGCCCACGCCGCCCCTTGAGAGGAGCTTGTGGGGGTGGAGCCTTGTGCGTAGTCATAGCAGGTTGTTTCACTTTGAATGCTATTTCCGATATCTAGGTTGTAGTCCATCCAATTCATCTTGGTGCTTGCGATGGTCCCATTGGTATAGCAAGTTGTTTTCCCTTGTGTGGTGTGACCGGTAACCGCTGTCTGCTCTGTTCCGGTGACTTCGGAAATGATCATTGTATTTCCTGATTAGGTTCTTCATTGTTATATCTCATGAGGTGACGTCCAGGAGTGGGCCTCGTCAGCCCAGCCCCCAGTCTACTTGCGTCTTCTGTAAGGTCTCCTTCGGTTGCAATTGACTCGAATTTTTGGTCAGACCTGTCCCGACTTACTACTAACCTATTTTGTGAGCCAATCCAGGTGCGATAGTGTTTTGTACTGTCTGAGTATCCGACAATGATTCCTTCATACACTTGGGGTACTAGTTTGCTTCCTGCTAGCCTAGAGTTTTCTGGGATATGGATATAGCATTTTTTTCCGAATGGTTGTAGGTGTTAGATACTCGGCTTTGAAACTTTTAAGGGTTCGTAGGGGGTCTTTCCCTTGAGCGTACTATGAGGTAGCCTGTTTTTAAGATAGACAGCTGTTCAGTATGCTTCTCCCCATAGTGATTTTCAATGGTCTATGATCATGCACCTGACCATTGTGGTTACCGTACTGTTCAATCGTTCTGCTAGTCCGTTTGATTCAGGAGTGTATGGTGGAGTTGGTTCATGAACTATCCCTTGTGAGTCGAAGTAGTCCATTATGTTTTTATTGATGTATTCACCGCCGCCATCTGTTCTGAATCTCAGTATTTTGTATCAAACTGTTTCTCAATCCTGGTAACATAGTCTTTTATGGCTTTCTTCGCATCAGCTTTATGTTTCACGAAGTATATCCAGGCGAAGCGAGTGTAATCGTCGATGAATCACATGTAGTACTGAGCCTTCCCTTGCGATTCTATTCCGAATTTTCCAGAGAGGTCTGAATGGATTAATTCGAATGGTCGCTGGGATCTCATACCTATTGGTGCAGGTTTCTTGTATGAACTTTTGGATAGAGCACATTGACTACAGTGGTAGCTTTCTGGTTTGGCAGGTAGACATTTGATGTCTTCATACAAGTTTTCTAGTATCGCAGGGTGGCCCAATGCTTGGTGTCATTCGTCGTCAGAGGTCAAACGAACTGTATTGCCTACTACTTGTACATTCTAAAGTCCGCTTTCCAATTTTTTCCAGATTATTCCCTTCTTCTCTTTGGTGACCAATTTGTTTCCTCCTCCTGACTCAGTTCTAAATTCCTTTTTGTCCAGCACGGTTTCGGAGACCAATCCCAAATTTTCCAAGGTTGGGACCAGCAACACATCGGCGAGAATAACGGAGGATCTATATCCATTGGGAAGGTAGCATTCTAAACTAGCGCTTCCCACTCTGGTGATAGCGTGGTTCAATGGTGCTACCAGCTGTTCGGACATTGTCGGTGTGTGGTCGGATGTTGATGAGTTGGTCTTTGATCAGTGTTACGTGAGAGGTAGCTTCAGAATCAAGGATTCAGGTAAGGGGTAGGGAAGGCGAGGTGTCGGTGCGTACCATGCGAATTGTGGTGGATGAGTCATTTACTACAACCGATACCAAATTATCCCTGCCTGATCTTCTCCTGTAGTTGTCCTGTGTCTTTTTCTGTTCTTTGAGCTTTCTGCACTCCGTGTACTTGTGGCCCTAGTACGGTTTATTCCGTTTCTTGCACCAGGTGTATTCCTCGCCGTTTGCTGAGGGGGCACTTCTGGTATGTAGTACCTTATTGTTACCGGTGGGAGGGTTCTCCTCTTGTAGGTTCTGTAACAGTTGGCGAACGTCTTCGTATGTGACATCCTGTTTGGTATGGATGTTGTCGACGACGTTGCTCATCCATTTCGGTAGGGAGGCAAGTAGGAAAGCTGTCATTACTTCGTTGTATCTAGTGAGGGGTTCGAAAGCTTGAGCTAGCTTATGGTCGGTGCTCTGGCATCTGGTCTTGAGGGTATTCCAGTTCGTGTTGAAGGTGTCGAGGTTCTCGGTTAGGTTACCATTGTCTTGCATCTTCATGTCTAGAACACGGTTGAGAAGGGTTATGGTTGTATTTGGTGATACGCGATCGTAAAAGTCTTTGAGCGCTTTCCATGCAGGGTATGCATTTTCAGCGGAGACTACTGTAGGTTGTATATATTCTGCTACGGCTCCAATGAGAAGGCTGTGCATTTATTTTCAGGCCTTCCTTATCTCAACTATGTTGAGATCGGTGTCATCTTCGGTAGGGGACTCAATGTTCAACGCTTTCCAACAGCCTGCAGGATCAAAGATAATCTTCCAGGCACCCGATCAAGTTTGGTAGTTCGATTGTCCCTTGAGTTTAGGGAGTCCATCAAACTTGGTGCGCATGTTACTGGAGCCAGTGTTGTCTGAAGATTTAACTTCCACTGACTTAAATGCTTCTGCTTTGCCAGACATGATGTTGATTTTAAGTGTGTTGAGTTAAACGAGCTGGCGATGATGTTGTGCAGATTTTCTTTGGCAAAACCCTGGCTCATAACCTGAAGTTTGGTATGTAGGAAGAAATGACTTGAGTGTGAATTGAAGACGTGACCTTGTGAGAGGTTGAGTTGTGAAAGCAAGAAGATATACTATTGTGCCGCTGGAGTTCCAACGACAATTTGGGAATGCAGTTGGCCTATATATACAGATATTCTAATACGACGTGATCTCCTGATTACATAATCCTTAGCACTAAGCCCTGTCTGAAACCTTTGTTCCTTCTATGAGTCATCCCTTGTATATGAGTAATTATACATAACCGATGTCTCAATGCCAAATTCCTACAAGGAGTAGACAGAATCAGGAGTTGACTTTGGAAGTAATCAAGAATAACTTTGGAGAATAGACATGCTACTATGGCGGCAATGGGTGTTCTATTCTAAATACAAACCTATATAGATACGAGAAAAGAAGAGTGTAATGATTGAGGTTATACCGGAGGATGGGTTTAGTGAGGACGATGAAGCTTTGACTGCGGATCTTGTTGCATTTCTAGATGCTCGGAGAGCACTCACGAGTGCTACAAGAGTTCCTTTAAGCTCTGACAATGGCCAGCAGGAGGTGATTCATGAATAAATTCGTAGTATTGACAATGAAGAGGAGTGACAGGAGCAAGAAGAGGAGCAAGAACTACCAGTAGTGAGGGGTTGTGAAGGGAGAGGGGAGAACACTCGCGAATGCTTTGAGAGAACATTTGTGCGTGCTTAAAGAGAATACCCGAGAATGCGTTGGGAGTAAACTCCCGAATGTATCGGGGATAGCTGGAGATCTGTTCCAATTCATATTTTGTATGATATCCAGCAGGGTAGTTCAAAGAGGTATTGTCATTAAGATTTAGTGATAGACGGGGGATCGCAGTATCGAGTGCTCATTAAACAGTCTTGAGTACTGTGTAAACACTCTCTAGCACTCTCAAAACAGTAGAGAACGTAAGAGTATGCCTGGAGAGAATAGGGTTTCAGGGGTGCGCCAGGTTCAAAGACCCGATCCCACGTTACACTGGAGTAGTCAGGAGTGCTCCAGAAGCAGTTGAAGTACTACTGGAGCTACCGGAGTGCTCCATGAGCAGTCAGGGGATACAAGCGCCAAACAGGCATTCTCAGGTGAGGGGACTAGCATCAGGGTAGCGCCGGGCGCTAGCGTTCAGTGCCCAGGTGGGGTCGGAAGGCTAGTGCCGATGGGGCGAACTCGGTTGCACCAGTGTGGAAATGTGTGCACCAGACTGTGACAGCAGCACTGACCATATCTCGGGAGCCGATTTGCCAACCGAGTCTCCTGAGTACCCTAGGCGCCCGGCGCATTTGGCGAATGTTACAGGTTTGCTGATGGTAGGTACTGGAAAACGGTGTCAGTGGAAACAGCAGAAGGGGAACAAAAGAGGTAGACAGAGTAGCTATAAAGGTATTAGCACCACTCCTAAGTAGAAGAACAATGCATAGGAGAAGGGACAGTGAGAAAGAAGAGGCAAATGAGTGTATTTGCAAAGAAATGATATCGGTGAAGGCATGACAAAATGTTGCATAAGTAAGACAGAATAAAAAGTACAGCGAGGGGAGAAAAGCCACCTATATGTAGTAGTCAAAGAAAACAATGGCTAAGTAACATCGACAAACAACATTACAAAGCAAAAGAACATCAAAGAACGGCGAAGAAATATAACTGAATGTAACGGCAATATCACATCTCGGCTAAGGCGATAGATTGGATCGTGAAGAGAAGGTATTGCGCAGTTGGGTTAGGATTTGTAATGGGGTTTCTGTTATGTTCTTTCGGTTTCTGTTACGCGAGGTATGAGTCATCATCGGACTGGAGGTGGATATATAAGGGGGCGTTGCCTCGTGCCTTTTCATGTTTTCCTTCCTTTCCTTTTCTCTTCACGCAACCTCCTGTACTTACTCTACGAATATCACGTTTGCTCTACTCTACGTCATAGGGTTCAACTGGTCTGTCATACCAGGTAGAGCCGCCCATAGTCCATAGCCCATAGCCTCGAATATCTACTGCCACGTCTTCGCCTCGGTTGTATTCCTTGGCACTATAGTCCCTTCGCACCTAGACCCCCGTTACACTGAAAGGTGACGGTGCAATCGCACCGTCACTATAGAAAAGCCTGATCGCTTATCCCGCTCGCATATACTAGCAGCATTTAGCATCCTCCCACATAATTTCTCGGGTATGCTAACTCTTCCGGTGCTGTAGGCTCATGTGTCAAAGGCGTTCGACATAGGAGGGATTTGCATGTTGTTCATAACTGTAACCCTAATTAATAATGGTTAACTCTAGTCTCCCAGCGGTATGTCACCTCGAAGGCACAAAACGATGAAGTCTGAGAGCTAGTGGCAAGTACAGACCAATCTTTATTTCAAAGGTTTCCCTACTAGAGGGCCAACGCTTTCGAGATTCTCTTGTTACATATCAATAGCAACCGCCAATTGTATGAAGATCAGATTCAAATTAAACGTATTTGATACTATCGAGCGTGTGTCCCTGTCGCTCATGCATATAGCCCTGTTGCTTTAGGCAGGTACTACAGACACTCCGCAAAACACTTTATCTCTCTAGGCCATAGAATAACACTCACATTTTCCTGGTCACACAATATCACTCGCATCAGCCTTATAATTTGATGTCATACTAGGCGTCAAATTGGGCATCAAATCAGTCGTCAAATTGGCTGCTGCTGCTGGTGGAGGCGGCGGCGGAGGTGCTGAAGGCGCAGGCTGAGGCGGAGGTGGAGGTGCTGGTGCTGGAGGTGCTGGCGGAGGCGGTAGTGGAGGTGCAATTTCCTGACGATTTGGTGCTTGATTTGGTGCAAGTGCAGGCGGTGCAGGTGCAGGCGGAGGCGCTAGTGGAGATTCAGGCGGTGCAGTTGCTGGCGGTGCTGCTGGCGGAGGCGGAGGTGGAGGTGCTGCAGGTGCAGCTGACGATTTGCTGCAGGTGGAGGCGGAGACGGAGGTGCAATTACCTGACGATTTGGTGCTTGATTTGGTGGAGGCGGAGGCGCTAGTGGAGGTGCAGGTGGAGGTGAAATTACCTGACGATTTGGTGCTTGATTTGGTGCAGGCGGAGGCGGAGGTGGAGGTGCTGGTGCTGGTGGTGCAGGCGGAGGCGCAGGTGGAGGCGGAGGCGGTGGTGGAGGTGTCGTTTGCGGATTTGTATGGTTTGCGGATTTGTATGGGTGACGGGGCCTCGGATTGCGGATTTGTATGACCGAGCCCGCAAAATGGCCGTAAGGTGCCTACGGCCCCCATCCATACTGGTAAGCTCGTTTAGTGGGAAATGAATCCATTGATTCATTGCCAGAGTTGGTAGAGTCAATCCAGGAGTACTTTTTCGGTGCTGTCTTGTGATAGAGTTTCATTGTCCTCCAGGTGGCGAGCTTTAGAGGTTTGTGGATGGTACACATTGTATAATCTCATGATCTACATACAAGTCTCCTGTCTCTCTGGTACTGACGACAATCATCCTTGCACTTTTCCCTACCATCGACTATTATCCCTATATAGAGGATACATTTTATCATACATTATGCGATGCATTCCCTGGCGTGGTAGAGACTCGGTTCAATCACATTTGTTTTATTTCTGTTTTATAGACGCACTCCCGGGGTGTGTGGGGATTTTCTGGTTTCAACGCGGTGAGGCGGGAGAGTACGGGAGTGAATTTGCAGAAACTCATATTTCAAAGAGTATGAACTACTCCGGTTGATGCGGATATTCTTATTTTTATAAATTTAGTTCTGTGGAAGGAAACAATCATACACCCCAGAATATCGATAAACCGTTGGCACTGCCTACGTGTGATACACTTCATGGCCATTCTTCGACTCCCCTACCCCGGGCATACTACTCCACCACCAGGTACCCGTCATCATCAAACAGCCCCCTATACCTCGCCAGCTCCACCATCGTCTCCAGCACAAACCCGCGCCAATACCCATTATGCAGCATTGTCAGATTCGCATGATAATAGGCCGACAGCGTCCTCGCCCTCTTAACAGTACTATCACTACAGATCATCTCATCGTCTACGATGCGGGCGTCCACATACCGTGCCCGGTCCTCCAGCCGCAGCCCCAGCGAGGCAAGACACGCAAAGATGTTCTCGGCGTCAACGTCACTGCGTTCCACGCTGTTCGGGAAGATGCGCTGCAGATTGCGCCGCAGCAGGCTGTCGAGCTCCATCAGCGCGGCGGGGGGTAGGGCGTCGACGTCCGCCATGTGCGCGCGGCCGAGGCGGCCGTGCCAGTTGGTCTTGAGGATCCGCTCGAAGACCTCCGGCGAGGCGGCACCGCGCCCGGAGGCGGCGGTGGTGCCCGGGAGGGAGGCAGTGGTGGTGGAGGTGCTGAGGGCGGTGGTGGTAGGAGTGGTGGTTGGCCTCTCGGCTTGGAGGCGCGCGATGGAGGCAGCGAGGTGGGTATTGACGCTGGTGGTTGCTTTGAGCTCGGCCTGGAGACTGTTGATTATAGATTGAAGGGCGGCTACCTCAGTGGGGAGGGGATCTTCTTCTGCTTCTGGAGGCTGGGTTAGTGGGTTAGAGCGGGTCATACGGGGCAAGGTCCAGACTTACGGGAACCACCACCCAAACGCTCTCCGCTGGGGTGTGCGTGTGGGTTATTCATATTACCGAATAAAGACATGGTCGACGGGCTGGTGGAGAGTATAGAGTGCGTCCTGATTGTTGAGGGCAGTCTTGTATTCAGGATCGGAACTGGTCCTTTTGGGAAACGGAACTCGTTGGCCAAATGGGGGGGATATGTTTATTTATCAGCGTTGGAGTGCAGTTATATATGAGATGTTCAGATTGGATGCCTGATGACATTTCTTTTTTTTCCATGCATGAGTTCCGGAAACGACCGGGGCCTGCTGACCATAACCACCAAAGTGCAATTAAGGATTTCGGGTGCAACCAGTGCGCGCGACCCACCAAATTGCAGAGACCTCCGTACTCTAAACCTTGAAGCCCTCGTAAAAAAATGAACTTGGTGAAAAATAAAATTCAATAGCATAGAAAAAACAATAGTAATGATTAAAAAAAGAAAAATAGGGAACTGCAGCTAGTGATAATGGTAATGGTCGTTCCATAACAACCATTGCCCAGGTCTATGTACCGTAAATGTATTTGATCTTGAACTCTGTATTCACTCCATAAACATAATAAATTCCATAGGCAAAATAAATTCGAATGTTTTCTCATTTGAAAGATTGTAAATAATTATTTCTCAACACGTTCTACTGATATTATTTTCACTTTTCACTTTTCACTTTTCACTTTTCTCATAGCTAGCCCTTCATGTATTCTAGGAAAATCATACTCGCTTGTTTTTATTACAAACTATGCCCGTCCGATCACCTTATGCCAGAGCCTTGTACAATGCCACCCAAACGCCCCGCCCCCGACACTATTGACACTACCCTAATGCCTCCCCCTCCGCCCCCGCCCCCGACCACCCCGTCCTCTAAGCGCCGCTGCTGCACGCCCAGCACAATCGCCCCCCATCGATGTTCTTCACCATGCCGCTGCCCCCCTATAACCCTTCCTTGCCCAATGCTCTAGGTGAGAATCAGCGTCCCAGTGATAGCCAATTTACGACCTTCCTTTATAGCGTTATTTCAACCCTATCAGAGGCCATCCAGGCGCTGTACAACAGTGCGATGCACAACCTGGGAGCGGAGAACACGCCGGAGCTGACGGGTGAGATGAGGGCATCGTTGACGAGTTCACTGACGGGGTTTGCGCTGCATGTACCGACCACGGAGTGGTGGGAGGGAGAGGGAGAGGGCGTCGATTTAACTAGGCTTGCGCGCGGGGAGGTACCCGGATCGGAGCTGGTGGTGTGGGCGGACACTATTACGGCTGCGCTGAGGGCTTTTAGTGGCGCTGGGGGATCTCCCGCCCCATCCCGGCCATCTTCTTCCGTTGGGTCCTCCTCCCGTTCCCCCACTCCCGCAGAAATAGAGAGCCCGGCCCCAGCGATGCCTACTCGCACGCCCGCCGCCGCCGCCGCCGCCGCCGCCACGACCACTAACCCTGCTAACCCCCGTTTAACCCACCGCTCTTACAACAGTAGTAACAGCTCCCGCAACAGCAGCAACCGCGCCTCTGCCCTGACACGTGATAACCACACCTGCGTTCTCACAGGCCTCCAGCCGCCTTACCGGCTCCACGTTGCTCACATCATCCCGTTTTCGGTCCGGGACGCAAAGGCGGACGCGTTCTGGGGTTTCTTGGACGTTTTCATGGGTAGTGGGGGTGCGGAGAGGGTGAGGAGGGTTACGCTGCAGCTGGCCGAGGGCGGAGACGAGGGCGGGGGCGGGGGCGCGGGGGGGCGGGGGGTAGGGATGCAAGGGAAAGGCAGGGCGAGTTGGCGAACTGTATGACCCTCGAACTGCGCTCACATGGTCTTTTTGACAATGGTCTGATCGAGATGTTACCGGTGCCCGGCTCCGGCACCTGGACCGGCAACTATGACCCCAGCGTCGTGTCTAGCGTAAGTGCACTACCACCTCATCCTCTCTGCGCTCCCTCCCCAACATTTCCCGCTAACATACCCCCCCCCCCCGGTACGATATAAAACTCTCCTTCCCCGGCCTTGCGGTGGTGATGCTGGATCGACTCACCTACTCCTCTAGCGTGCCGCCTGAGATATTGTCGAGTACTAGGCTTGCCTCCGGCGATGTCATCACGCTGACTGCCTCCGACCCGGCCCGGTGGCCGCTTCCGCACCCGCTGCTCCTGCAGCTGCACGCGCTGTGTGGGCGCGTGAAGCGCTTACGTGCTGCTGCGGGATGGCCAGTATTCCCGTACGGGGACGGGAGTGATGAAGAGGTGGACTGGGGGGGAGGAGGCTGAGAGGTGGGACGACGATGAGGAGCAGGGGATCGAGGGCCGTTTGGAGGGGGATGGGGGGACGCTGGCGGACGGGATGGTGTCCTCCGCTGAGAGTGTGGAACGGTGGGTTCTGGGCTACGCAGCGCGAACCGAGGCGGTGACCGAGCAGGAGGAGCCGGGAGCGGGGGGTAAAGATAGGAAACGGAGATTTGGAGCTGCCTTGGGGGAAGAGAAGGAGGGGGCGGTGGCGGAGGACGGGGAGAGGCCGAGGAAAGTGGCGGTTGTGATGGGTGAGATGGGGAGGAGGGAGAAGGAGAGGTGGGGGGTTGGTGAAGGGGTTGGGGGGGGTTGAGGGGGCGTGTGGAGCGGAGTAAGTGGAGGGTGTGATTGTGTTTTTTTTTTGAAGTTTTTTTTTTTTTTTTTTAAAATGGTGTTATTTTTTCTTTTCTTTTTTCCATAAAACCTTTTTTTTCTGCTGGTTTCTTTTTCACAGATAGAGGGTTGGCTTAATTACGGCGCTAGTTTTCCTCTTTTTTTCTTTTTCCCCTCTCTTTGCTTGCTTGATATGGCAACTCATTTTGATACTGGTGTTAATACTACCCTATACATTTAGAACAATAGCAGCTGTCTACCGTCTTGGATACTTATATACCAACATTCTCTCGCCCTCTCGTTCCTTCCGTCACCAGCGATCCGGATCCACTACTAATTACCCGCCCCAGCAAACTCGGAGACACACATCCACCTCCGGAATCTTATCCACCGAGTGGTTCCTCTGTCCGCTGTAAAGCTGGGAGTCTTTCCGCCGGTGGTTGGCAAAGCGGGAAGTACCAGTGCCGCTGTGCGCTGGGCACCCCCGCTACCGCGGTGTGCGGTGTGGCAATCAGGGCATGTTGTGGCGACGATGTGGGAGGGGCGAGATGAGGTGTGTGCAGCGGTTGCAGAGAGTTTCTACCAGAAAGTGAAGCGGTGTGGGGGGGTGGCGAAGGCGCTGCATGTTGCTGTTGTGAAGGCCAGAGGTAAGGGGGAGTCAGGCGGGGAAGGTGCTGGATTGGGCGCCGTTTATACACAATAGAGCGTAGGTGTTTGATTGCTGTTTTTGTTTTGATTTATTTATTTTCTTTGATCGTCATGTTAGTACTAGTGATGAACTGTATCAGCCTAGCTCGGAGCAGCCCCACCTCGTGAATGTTGCATGATCGAGCCAGTGATGGCTCGATGCATCTCGTGAGAAAAGCGCCTGGTAAAATGGACATGAACAGGTGTCAGGGAAAGGACCGCTGATGCATTCCCCAACTCCTAGAGCCGTCGATGTCGGCGCGGATTCAGAATCATGAGCGCATGTGCATACGGGGCGCGCGGTGCGTAAGGATGGCGCTGTACCCACCACCGTTGATCACTGCACTGCAGCACGGGGTGCGGATCATGGGGTTCCGCAGATGTATATGCAGGTACAGGTGCAGGTACAAGGCTCTGGGATGTAGAAGAAACGCCAAGGTGACGGCGGTTTTTGTGTCTTATAGCAAGTGAGATTTTGGTGCAGAGTCCTTTCTTATCCCTTAGTCCGGCGAAAAATGCGGACTCCCCTAATAGTAGGTGTGATATATGTCTGGCGGGTGCCGTTGGCAACCTGAGACAGGTTGTAATGGTCGGTGCAATATCAGTCGCGTTTGCCAATGTTGAGGACCTCGCACTTGAGTGTAAATAGGAATGAAGAAGTATTTGGACCGTATTCATGACAACTACATCAATGTCAAAACACGTGCCAACACCGGCAAAATCGACACCTTGGTATTCTAAAGTGAAGCCTTTTGCCGCACCATTGAGGATGGCATCCGGGAAATATTTGCTTCCAGCTACTCAGTTATCTGTCGATGAGATGATGGTACGGTTTACGGGACGATCGGCTCACACAATCAAAATCAAGAACAAGCCAATTAAACAAGGCTTCAAGCTCTTTGCTTTGTGTTGGCATGGATATACCTATTCATTCTTGTATAACTCCCGCGCAAAGAAAATAAATGTAAAGAAGCTACCTAATCACTCATTGACCTCATAAGCAGTAATACATTTGGCCAAAACCCTAACATACATCCAATACCGATTCGATATTTATATGGACAACTACTTTACCAATATACCTTCATTTGCATATCTACGGTCAATCGGAATAGGTGCTTGTGGTACCACAGGTAAAGGTTCAAAGAAATTCCCCGCTACTTTCACCAAAAAGAGGTCATCGAAGGGAAACCGTCTAGTGTGGAACACGTTGGAGGGTGAAGTAGTTGATCAAGTACTAGCACTGCTTTGGATGGACAACTACGTACTCCCTCTTACAACAATCCACGAAGTCAAAGG
The DNA here is from genome assembly GCA_024713935.1 of Morchella eximia. NCBI lineage: Eukaryota > Fungi > Ascomycota > Pezizomycetes > Pezizales > Morchellaceae > Morchella > Morchella eximia. The sequence goes on along the minus strand of JAMGZG010000022.1, from coordinate 1,422,554 downwards.
ATTAGAGAATTACATTCTATGCCTTCGCCGATGCCCCGGTAAAACGAGCACCAACGCAAAAGTGGTACGCCCTATATTTGGTGATAGACATACCCGTTATCTTTTGATCCCTATTATCATAAACCCTACGGTACAATTATTCGGGTGTAGACAGGTAAATTATCTGCTCCCGCCGGTGAACTGGGGGTGAAACATGGTAATATGGGCCTCTTTCAAGATTTCCTGTTTATCTATCCTCACAGGAAGGTCAAGCTGATACCGCCGGCTCAGGCTTCCCAGGTTGGTTAGACAGAGAGATAAATTACCCCTACACTCCCATTAGACAGCTCTTCTAGTAGCAGTTACATCTCGGATTATAGTGTAGTGGATAGGACCTGTATAAGCGCATATATGGATGCAAGTTCAATCCATACTGCATGCTTACCTTTTATTCTTCAACACATTAGATATTACCTCTACCAGATGGTAACATAATACCTGTTGCAATCCATCTCTCCTGGCACACTATTCTTTTGTAGCCATCTCTTATAGAGGAGGAAAAGAGCTCGATATCGGGATAGCCCAATTCCTGGGCGTTATCTCCTGTACCGGACAGCAAATATCCAAGCAGGTAACTCGCCAAAAACTTGTTGGACCATCGTCAATTTCGGGAAAGACTCTATCAAGAGCTAATTCTTGAAGGCACCTCTCTGATTACCATGAAAACACCTACCTACAAGGATAGCGGATTTGATTCCCTTTCAATAGAGCTGTCAGCGCAAGATAGGCGGAGCAGTCATAGAAAATTGTTTCCTAGTATTCGGCACGCAAGTGGAAATCATGAGAAAATCCGGCTTAAAGATAAAGGCAGAAGACCTAGAAAAGGATAGTGCACCTACTGTCTTTGGTTGCGGAAAGAGAGGTCATTTGGATCAGTTATTTGTGAGAACGTACAGGGTAAAAAGTCATCTACAGGAACAGGAAAGCGGGCAACTCAAACTAAAGTCTTTTGTTCTCTTTGTAAAACCTTCATTTGTAACGGCTGTTTTGATTTGTATCATAGTTAATCATGAAAGTAGATACTACATTAAACTTTCATAGGTGAACGGGAACATGATCTACACATAAAGGCGGTTGACGCGAACATAATCTACACATAAAGCGTTCACAGTTGCAACCCGCGCGACCACCACCGCCAAATTTAAGTTATCCGATCATTGACCCGAGGTCCTCGCGCGCCACCTTGTCTTACCGCTCTGAAAAGCCGAATTTATAGGGGGTCCGCATCGCCAGACGAAGGGATAGAGGTAATCCTTGGCATAAAGTGATAGTGGCTTGGCATGAGACACCTCCCGAGTTCTGAGATCTTCCCTGCGCCTCTAATGGACTAATATCCGACAACCTGATTGGCGCCGATCACACCACTAGCCAATCAGATAACCAGAATATAGAGCTGGCTCCATTTGCGCAAAGCGCACAGCTTAGTTTTTATACCTTAACCAATGTTTATCACTTTTAGTTCTATTTACATCTTGGCCTTTTCTACAAATCCCTGTTCTCTAAACTCAGTGGGCAGGGGATCATATCACTACGCTTTGAGTTGAGTTCGCCCACTAAAAGTGAAGCTATTCTAAACCCAGCGGTGTTTCTATAGAAACGGCATTTTTTTCTAGGCATGCCGGGTCCTTTTAATAGGGAGGATGGTGTTGCTTTATTAGGGTCATGTGCTATTCATAGCTAGGGCTCGGGATTCAGTTGGAATTGATCGAGTGCTACTTTATGATTAGTGGTAGGTAGGTTCCTGGTTGTGAAGTTGCATATCGAGTGTGTTAGGGTTGTGAGTGTACACTTCTTGGACCCCCGGATGTTAACTCATAACTGATCGTCAGTTGGAAGCGAGAGATGGGTCACGGTTGGGGCGAGTGATAATCCATGATTGCGCTGCTTGAGGTCGAAGAGTTCGTACTATGGCAGAGCGTACTGTCGTGCAGTAGGGGTTTACTGGTGGGATTTCGGTGGTATTAGTTTCATGCCTTGGCGTTGTGCAGGTAGAGAGGTTATTGCGATGGAAGCATGCTTGAGGGGCGGACAGAGGAGGTGGGGGATCCAACGGGTTGAAGGTCGTGGGAGTGGCGGAGAAGGTGAGGAGGTGGAGGTCTGCTCGTACAGGAGGCGAAGGTCGTAGATGCAGGGGAGAGCGGGTGAAACCTTGCTGATGTAGGAACGTTGGTGGAGGAGGAGGAGGTGGTGGTGGCGCGGGTGGAGGAGACGCGCTGGTGCAGTCGGAGGCGAAGGCGTGCTTGTAAAGGAGGTGGAGCTCATATCAAGGCGGAGATGCACGGTGGGGGCGCCTCTTATTCGAACCCACGTCCTTGAGAAGTGAATCCAAAGATTCGTTTCCCAATTTCTTTTTTCTGGCTGGAAATTTCATCGTTTAATCCATTACTATATGTCATTATCCCTTACTAGCAGCACAAACACAAAAGGGAACAGTACACTCCAACATAACCACCCTTTTTAGTTTGTGAACAGAAAACACCCAACGCTGAACAAATCAAAACCCATGGGATCAAGGAGTTAAAAAGGAAAGAAAAAAACCACTCAGAACCCCCGAGACCGAAATCGCACGAATAGAAATACTAATTCCTGCGGACCAACACATCCATCACCCTCCATCCTCCGGTGCTTGTGGAGGCATCATCGGCACCTCCACAAACCGGCCCGGCCTATCGCTCATCATTATCTCACTTCTTTTCTCCCACCCCTCCACCGGCACCTCCACAGACCGGGTCGCCATCCAGTCCGGCATCCTGCCCGGCGTCCACTCCGGCCTCCTGCCCTCCCCGTCGTCCAGCTTGCCGTCCGGCCCGCTGGCGGGCATCCAGTCTGGCTTCCTTCCCGGCATCCAGCTTGGCCACCAGCTCGACTTTTTGTGCCTCTCCTCCTCCCATCCGCCCACAAACTGGACCGCCATCCCATCCATCTCCCTCTCGTAATCCTCATTTGTCAATTCATCCGTCGTCGACACCCCCGTCTTTGGCGAGTTCTTTGTCAATACCCCCATCTCGTCGGGGTGACAGCACTCCAGCCCCACCACCGTTCTGCCCATCTCTTTTGCCCACTGCTTTGGCGGCAGCGCCCCATTCTTTCCCCCCGCCAACATGTTTACCACCAGCCTTCCCGTACTCAGCTGGTTCAGCAGCATCCGCACTTGCTTCACCCTCACGCGCCGCCTCACAAATAGCGTTATCGCGGCCCCAAGCACGCCGAGCCACAGGAGGACCAGCAGCATGCCGGGCACCGCATACCGCACTTGATACCGCACCACATGGAAATCCACGCGCACGAGCCCGACCCCCTTGCCGCCCGTAGACACGCTCGTGACCAAGTTTGCAAACACGTCTGTCCAGATCAAGCCCGGCAAGTAGGCGGCGCTCCCCGCGTCGGCCGTAAACCGGTCCCACTGGCGATACAGCGCATAGTTGGTCCTCCCGCTGTAATCCGGCGTCATCGGGCTGGTATCCATGTACATAAAGCTCGCCGCATACTGGTAGGCGCCCGTCCCCGCGAGAGAATCTGTGATGCCGTCCCCGCCCTGGCCAGCAGGCAGATACAGGTAGGGCGCTCGACGCGCCGTCACGTTTGCAGCGTGCTCACGGTCGGGGTGCAGTAGGCCCCAGAGCGGGCTGATCCGGGCGGCGGCGAGGTTGGCGCGGTTCTCGACGCCCCAGAGGGGCTTTGAGTCAATGGGGGTGCTGTTATTGATGGTAACGGCAGCGAGGTTGCGGGTGGCCCCCGTGGAGGTGATGTGTGTGGTACGCAGGGAGGCGCGGATGGCCGTGGCGCAGGTGTACAGCGGGTAGTTGTAGGCGCCGGTCAGCGGGGTTGATTCGCCGTCGTCACGGCGGGGGGCACCGATGATGAGGCCGCAGGTGACGAGGGGGGCGCCGGAGGGGGTGTCGGCGGTGAGTCCGGCACAGTGGCTGTCTGTTGGGAGGAGGGGGGGATGTCAGTGGGTGTTTTGGAGGAAAAGAGGAAGGGTGGAGGAGTGGAAGGGGGGGGGGGGAGTGAAAATGGCATATCAGGCTGGTAATGATAGGAGAGAGGGCGGGGGTGAAGGGGGTGGGGGGGTGATGTTCGGAGGGTATGTCGGGGTGGGTGCAAACAGACATATTGTCTGGTGATCATCGGAGCGGGGTGGATTTGGAATCTACCAACAAACCAATATGGGGGGATTTAATCCAAACAACTGCCAATGAGAGAAGGCAAGGAGGCCCGGGAAGGTGTAGGAGGAGGAGGAGGAGGAGGAGGAGGACGAGCGGGAGAGGGAGAGGGGGAGAAGGAGGGAAATCAAGCCGTCAGTGGCCATAGGGAAAACCTACCAATACTCGTGATATTCCGCATTATTCCATCCACAGTACTCGCCCCCAGCGGCATTCGATGCACCGCAAACAGATTGCCCCCCAGGCTCGCGCCCATCTCCCTGAGCTTCTCAGTCCACTGGCCTTCTCCAGTAATAAGAAATTCCTTCTTTCCTTGCCCCTCCCCCCCGCCCGCTCCCACCGCCGCCGCGACGTCCTTGTTGAAGAAATACGCCCCATTCCATGCCCTGCGCGCCAGGTCTGGCACGCCCTCCGCATCCGGGGCCACCTGGGGATCCTGCGCCCCCGCCAGCCCGCTGAATCCGCCCATGTCCACCAATTCGCTCATGGACCCGCCTTCGTCGTTTGTGGTCACCTGCATGGTCACATTGTTTGGCACACACACCGTCTCGGGCGCCACCCACAGCAGTGTCTCCTCCCAGCTCGCACCATACTTCCTCTGCGCGCGGTCCGGAACCGCATGCGTCCGGAAGCCCACGCCGCCGCCGCCCGTCGTGTCCACAATCAGTCCCTCAATCAGCTTGTAGCCCTGCGTCAGGATCAGTGTCTCCAGGAAGCGGAACTGCCCGATGGCGTAGCGTAGCCCGTTGGAGAGCCTGTGCTCGTCTTTCTGGAGGATAATGTAGTTGCGGAACTGGATGTCAAAGACACTCGCCACGCTCGCGCCGTAGTAGGACGTGTTTCCGAACAGGGCCAGCAGGGGTGCGGGCACCTCCCCGCCGATGCGGTACTTTTTTACTGTTGCACGCCGAGTGAGGCGGGCACGGGGGATGGAGGTCGGTCGCCTGAAGTCTATGGTGACCACCTGCTCGCTGCCGCCAGCAGTAGTGGTTGCTGCAGTGCTCCTTATGGCTTCCGGCACCGCCACCTGGCTCACGGAGGAGGCTTCACTCACGGGGGGCGCCTGGCTCACCCGGACCGCCTCACTCACGGGGGTCGCTTGGCTAACAGGGGCAGCCTCGCTCACGGGGGGCGCCTCGCTGACGGGGGTCGCCTGGCTGACGGGGGGCGCCTCACTCACGGGTGCCGCCTGGCTCGCGGTGGGGGTCTGGGTCACGGCGGCCGGAGACGGGGTGCTGGAGACGGGGGCCGCCTCACTCACCGGAGGAGCCTGGGTTACGGCGGCCGGAGACGGGGTGCTGGAGACGGGGGCCGCCTCACTCACCGGAGGAGCCTGGGTTACGGCAGCCGGAGACGGGGTGCTGGAGACGGGGGCCGCCTCACTCACCGGAGGAGCCTGGGTCACGGCAGCCGGAGACGGGGTGCTGGAGACGGGGGCCGCCTCACTCACCGGAGGAGCCTGGGTCACGGCGGCCGGAGACGGGGTGCTGGAGACGGGGGCCGCCTCACTCACCGGAGGAGCCTGGGTCACGGCGGCCGGAGACGGGGTGCTGGAGACGGGGGCCGCCTCACTCACGGGAGGCGCCTGGGTTACAGTGGCCGGAGACGGGGCGCTGGAGACGGGGGCCGTTGAGGTGGCGGTAGTGCCCGTGCTCGTACTGGTGCTCGTACTGGTGCTCGTGCTCGTGCTCGTGCTTGTTCTGGTGGTGCTCGTGCTCGTGGTGCCCGCTCTTGCGCTCGTGCTCAAACTCTCCACCCATACCGGACCGTCGTCCTCCGCTGTCATCTGCGGCTTCCACGGCGCGACTGCAAACATGCCCTCGTCCTCCTCCCCCGTCTCGCTTTCCTGCCCTGGACACTTATCCTCGCCCACCCCACACACCCGCGTCAGTGCATACCAGTCGCGCTTCGCGGTCCCGAGGGAGAACGAGTCGTTGTCCACTGCCAGCTCGAAGCGCAGGCCGGGAACGTCGACGCCCTTGTAATCGTCTTTAACGCCGAGCGGAATGAGAACACTGGTGAGGGTCATGAGACCCGCCGCGAGGATGCCCAGGTAGGAGATGAGCAGCACAGGGCGTGCAATGTACTTTCTGGGAACACTGTCGGAGCGGAGGGCGGCGTGCAGCCAGGAGTTGTGGAGGATGGTGGAGACGACGGACCAGGTGTTGGCGGAGGAGGCATTCCCGACAACGCCGGCGAGGAGGATGCCGATGAAGAGGGGGAGTGTGTATTGGACTAGATGGGGGGGGGGGGGGGTTAGTACAGTTTGGTGCGAGGGGGAGGGAGGGGGACTGAGGGAAGGACGGGGACAAGGAACCGTACTCATAATAATGCCGGCATTGATGATGGACAAGACACTCCCGGCCTGAGAGATATATTAGCAATCGTATACTCTCATACCATCCTGCTCAGGGAATGGGGAGGGGGGGGGCTTACGTCTAGCTCATACGTCTCTATCATGTTGGAGATATTTTATCTCTCGATAGGCCGAATTCCGGCAGTCGTAGTGTGTGTGGTCGTATATATATATATATATATATATCTAGGATATATTCAAAGTAACGATTAAACCTGGCGAGCGATGAGCCACTGTCGAGAACTAGGGATAAGAGTATCAAACCGCAGCAGCAGCTGGAGGGCTAGCTATTAAATAATCCCCCTCCCCTCCCCTCCCCATCCTCTCCCCCCGCGGCTCCCCTCCTCTCCTTACTCTCCCCCTCCTCTCCACCACTTCTCCTCCCATCCCGATACCCCACCCCCCAATGCGCAGACACAGATAAAAACCTCAAACCACACTTAGCTACAGCACCGCACCTAGTCGGTCGCGCGCGCAGGCTGCGCTGTTCATCTCCGTGTCGCGATTAGATGTGGTTGGTTGCCGCGACGGGGTGTCTCGCCGCGAGTGACGATGTGTGGAGCTGTGGTCCCCGCACCCAGATTCCACTCGACCCCGCGCCACAAAGCACGCGCACCAATGTGTTGCCGCCTCGTAGGACGGGACCTGCTCATGATCAGATCCCGATGCTGCGCGCATTAACAGTACTCTACTCTAGAGTAGAGTAGATTGCACCTGGTAGGACAGTACCTATTCCAGAGGTTTTACGCCCAACAAAAGAAAAACTTGAACTCGATACCAGCTGCTCAACTAACCCTGACCTGGCCGGTCGAGCACTGAGTGGTTGATGCGCTGTAGTGCCTTTACTCTACTAAACCAACCATCTACTCCACTAAACCATCTACTCCACTAAACCAACCATCTACTCCACTAAACCAACCATCTACTCCACTAAACCAACCATCTACTCCACATGTATGTTCCAGTACCTTTATCAAAAGTAGAATCCAATAAGAAAAATCGGCCATTTAAATAGTGAACCCACATTATGCCAAATATGTACTTCCAACAAGGGAAGGTTATCAACGTATAGTTCTAGGACAGCCGTGACGGTCAGGCGGGCGTAGCAACGGGTTTCGACACCTCCCGCTCCATCATGACTACCACCCAGCAACCACAATTGACCCTTTGAAGAGCTGGTTTTTTGTATAGTTATTCAATAGTAGCTAAATAAAGATAATTGGACATTTAATATCTTGTGTACTAACCCCTTGCCTTTATAATAGCCTCAATTCTCCTAGGCATACTTTCAACCAGCCTACCAAATAACTCATTAGGTAATAGTTCCTAGCAATGAATAAGAGCTTCCTCCATTAGGGGCTTAATTACTTGAGGTGATCTAGTATTATATACTAAATGGGGGTAATGCTGATGGTAGAGTCTCTTGAGGTGTACCCAAACATGCTCAATGGGGTTTAAATTAGGTGAATAGGCAGGCCAGTCCTCAAGAACTTCAACCCCATGCTGCTCCAACCATTGAGTTGTAAGGGTGGCGGTATGTACCCTAGCAATATCATGCATGAAGATTGGTCTGATACCCTTCTCCTGTAGCTCTGCCGAAAAGTCCAGGAGACAGAACGTTGTCCTGGGTTGTGAAAAAAATCGGTTGCGACGCCGAACCTGACCATCACGACTGGCATCGCGCTGTACATATATCCCTGCAGGCCCTTGTTGATATGAGGAGTATGGGAAAGAATTTACAAAGGGTTTTTCCCTCCGGGTGAGTGAGGTAGTTGCAGGGTCAAGTTCACGATGAAGACTCCGACAACTACAATTTCATACACAGAAAAAAACCCGCCAATGCTATCTTTTGTAGGCATGTCGCGAGTATAAAGAGGCTGATGACAGGGGTAACAGCAGTAACAGGGATGCCCACGATGAAGGCTTTGCTATGCATAATGCAAGTCACCGAGATTCAGAGCTGGCTAGAAGCATAGCAGCGGTAGGGCCCAATCAAGTGTGTTTTTTTTCCGAGTGATCTAGCCAAGATATATGTAGGTATTGCAGGTACCTATCACAAGTAGAGTAAGCGAACATTGAGATGGTAACCATACATACAAACCACCAAACAACATTAAAATTTCAAAGTCGCACTCTTGGAGTGATATTTTAGCCGTAGGTACCATCACTACTGTGAAACCGATAACTAGACTCTTTATCACTATATTCTTGGGGTTGTGGAGAAATAAGTATTTAAAGTTACACTCCTATACAAATTTTGGTTGCAACCTTAATGTTCGCTTACTTGTGGAAACCCATAATTCATATATCGGATCCTTAAATTAAGCCACCACTGTATATTTAAGAGTGAGAGAAACTAAGCACAATTCCCCTTCCCGTAACGTAACTCCCGCAAGTCTAGCGTTCTAACACAATTCCAAGTATAATCCAAACTAGGTAAATAATAACCTTATAGGGTAATTATTTAATCTCACGGGGTGATGATTCCTACAACGGCTACATACGTTCAACTATGAACAATCTAGTACTCTATATATGTATCACTTTTAGTTTGAACGATATCTCTCGTATTTCAATGAACGCGAGCCCTCTACTCAGCCGGATAATCTGCCATAGATATCGACTCGATCAGGGAAAGCGAGTTCTAGTGGTAGCCTAATCCATATAGGCGTGCATACAACACACCTGCGACGATTTCGAATGTTTCTCCGTGCTGGCCATCAGCTGCGAAGCGCAAGATGTTTGGACAACAAGCAGCCATTTGAGCATACTTCACACACACTCCAGAAATGCTGGGCATAGCAAAATAATGGTAAAAAAGACCTCATGCTAAACCAATCTCCCCACGTTGCAGGCAATTAAGCGCGCATTATCCAGTTATTAATTCCAATCCTCAACAGCCGGCTGTTTTGAGACATAACTTGCTCAAATTTGTTTTCCTCATGAGACAGCGTGCGTACAGCGTGAGGTAAAATTATTGTAGAAGTATGGGAAGAGCCCTATTGGCTTGCCCAGCCATAGAAACCCTGTTTTTAGACCCCTGTTTCTACAATAATTTTACCTCTTGCTGTAGCAGCAATTGGATCCTCCCCGATTGATAACCAGCGAGTATCCCTTCGTCTGCCAGTTAAATACTGCCACGCCAGGCAAAAGAAATTTCAATGTGCTTTTCTAACAGATCTCGTTCTCTGTACAGATCTGCGATAAGAATTCCATTCCTCCATTATCCTTAGGCTGGTGAGACATACATATTCCCCGCCTTTCTCACGAGGGAACTACATGCGGTGGCTAAGTGACTTTGCCTCTGTTTCCCCAATGGTGGTCACTATGCAGCCACACCTCGATCAAGAGGCAACCTGCATGTCTCACCACTTCCAGGGATAGGGTGGCAGCATTAACAGACGAAGGGAGCAGCAATCGAAAAAGAAAGTACACAAAAGCAAACATCCACCCAAAAGAACGTGAAGCTCAGCCCTCGGATCATCAAGCGCAGTCGAGACCAGCGAGAGGTGGCCTACATAAAGTGCAGAAAAAGAGATAACAAATGTGCTGGTGGCTGATGGATTTACGAGAAGGTGGAGAGATATCTATTCTTTGGACGACACGGTCAAATTCGCAGTTTGGTCCGTACACGCACCTCTTTGGATAATCTTATTTTCTTTCCCAATAACGCTAACCAGAGAGCCAGTCAAACTCACTGATAATTGATTTGGTAAGCAGGGCTGTATTTGCTCAAAGTGGCAAGCAGGGAATTTGATCGTGTCATCCGTCTAAGGCGGCGGCGAGATAAGAATACTCTCTAGTGATCGGTTCTATGGCATTGATCTACATCAGATATTTTCCCCAAAGGTAATTTTAATCTCACGGGGTTAGGGAATTTCTCGAATTTTTCGGTACTATGTTTCTCATATCTCGCGGCGGTGAACGGTAGGACGGTACTCCGGCATGGAGTTGGTGGGCATACTGTAGTACGGGGAAGCAGGCGGAGGACGTGGAAGAGCAGGCAGACGTGGGGATGGGTGTAGGTGCGAGCGGTAGTTGGGGAGGTAAAGTTGAGACGGATTATTGCAAGCGTGGTGAGATGCTATACCGAGTGATACCCCATGATTCTGTTGGTGTAGCGCGCTTGGAATGAAAGTATATAGTGTTAGAGTGGGGCCGATCCCTTCGCGGGAAGAAGCTCTCGATTAGGCAGGTTTCGAAGCGTATACCTGCTCCCGGTGGTGGAAGGGGGAGATATGGAGGAGGCGTACTCTGGATGGTAGGGGCGGAGGTGAAGTAGGCGTTGAAAAACGAGACAGTTTTGCGGCCGGAAAGGTGGAGGCAGCGGAGCAAAAGAAAAAGAAAACAAACAGCGCGAGCGTGGTAAGAAATGATACCGAGTGATACCGCATGGTTCAGTTGGTGGAGGGTGCTGCCGTCGGAGGTCGGGGTGATCATTTGGGCGGGGAAGGGGCTATTCGTGGAAGGTGAGGCGGAAGGGTCCTCTCGGTGGAGGATTCAGAGAGGGTCGAGAGGTTGAGCTCTCAAAGGGGTGTGAAGAGGTTGAAGGCGCGCTCTCGGTCAGGTAGGCGCTGGAGGTGGAGGGGTGAAAGTGGAGGTGCAGGTAAGACTGGCTATCATCGGCGTGGCTTGATTGTCATAGACTACAGTTTGTATATAATTAATGAATTAAATAAAAGAAAAAGATCAGCGTAGCATGAGGAGCGATACCGAGCGATATCTCGTGACTGCGTTGGTGGAGCTTGCTTGGAATAGAAGTCACGGTGTGCGTGAGGGCTTGGGTGGGAATAAGTTCTCGGCAGAGGTCTTAATAGGCCAGCCCGGGCCCGAAGTATGTTTGGACTGGCCCAAGCCCAGCAAACTCAACCGGGGCCTGGCCTGGCCCATATATACGGGCCTAATCCCGTGATTTTTTGATAATTCACACGATTCTAAGAAAATATATTTGACTGTTTATTGTGATATAATCTCATGTCTGTTCGGAGATTTTCTTTTCCTAGAGAGAAATGAGGATTGAAGATGATGGGTATTCTTAAAATATCTACCATTTCGGCCCATATAGATAACCCATAAAGCCCAGGCCTCAATCACCTTAGGACACGGCCTGGCACGACTTCAGACACCCTGGCCCAAGCCTGGTCTGGAAGGCCGAATCCCGGGCCGGCCCATTAACCTGAGGCCTATCAAAACCTCTGGGTCTCGGAGGTTGAGGAAGGAGAGTCGGTGGTGGAGGGCAAGGCGGTGGAGGAGGTGGAGGAGGTAAAGGAGGCGTACCCTTGTTGTCTAAGGGAAGGAGCATGAGGAAGTGGTGAAGCTAGCTCAAGGAGGTGTCCTCCCGCCGGTAGAGGCGGAGGTGGTGGAGGAGAAGGCAGGGAGGTGGAGATGGTGAAAGAGAGATAGATGGTAGATGAGGCGCGCTCTGGGTATGGAGGCGGAAGAGGCGGAGGTGGTGTGCTTTATCCGGTGGGGACGAAGGAGGAGGTGAACTGTAGAGCGGATTATTGAGAGCATGCTAAAACAGCGATACCGAGTGATATCTCACGATTCCGCTGGTGGCATCATTTCTGACGATGGCAGGAGCGCTTTGGATCTTTTGGAGGGGCTGGGGGGAGGATAATTGGGAAGATTTCGGTTTCTTCGATATAAAGTTTACTCGCGGAAAGAGGGGCATGCGCATATACTAGTGGATCTGTTGGCATTGGCCATGGGTGTCCTGCCTCAACATGAAGCAATATGATCCCACAGCGGAAGATCAGCAACTGTGATTAAAAGCTATATAAGATTGATAGGATTGATGATTATGTGCCTAGATATCCCAAGGATAAGGCTTTCAGTGGTTATTTAATACAGCAGATCTTCTTTGTTTATAGACATATATACAATGAAAACGGTCCACAAATTAACCCTCCAAGCATTAGATTTATAAATGAGTGTAACCTCAATACTAATATATCTCAGTACATAATTATGCTCAACAAAATAACAATGTACCTTTTTCTACAATCCTAAATATATATGCTCATAATAGTAGTACGCTAATCTTGTTCCTGGAATTGTGCAACAATTCTTCCCCGCCTTTTGTCGTCGTTTCCCTACTTATGCTATTCTCTTCTTTAAGTTCAGATGGCGCACGCGGGGGAGCTAGCTTCCGTTAGGATTATTAGAGATGAGACTTCATCGTCCCTAGTTCAAGGCCGTCTAAATAAGTAATTGTACAATTGACGACCGGACCGGTTTAAAATTAATGTTAGTCACCAGCCCACGTGTGCTGGATCCGCCCATGCCGGCGCCGCTGCCACCCAGCCAGGGTCTCAAAGGGTAGAAACCGGTTGTGATATAAGACAAAACTGCACCGACCACTAAATCAAGAAGCTCAAACTGTACCAACTGTACCAACTGTTTATCTTGACAGTTTGAACCGGTTCAACTACTTAAACAATGGTTTTATATCTTGGCACGCTCACCATCATAACAGCCCTAAAAATAGCTCCTCACGTCCTCGAGCAGGGTGTTGGAGCTTTGGAACTGATTTGTTCGACCTCAGGATCTAGGGTGTTCGAGCTCATGAAAATGAGTTATATAAACCATTTAAACCGTCCGTACAACCGGTCTTGCAGATTTATAAACCGTTTAAACAGTGTATTGAGGGCAATGAGAACTGCACCAACTATCAAGTTAAACGGTTCAGTTAAACCATTTTGCACCATATAACCGGCGAACCACTGGAAACCCTGCACATAGCTGGCAGACACTCAATCTCGCAAGATGCCTCACCTCTGGATCAACCTCTCAATTAAGTACCCATCTTTTTCCCCACCTCCCCCTCCGCAGTCCAAGCTGCAGGTAGGCGACGGGCGGCAAAATACGAACCGCCCCGGATTCAGGACATTGGATCACAACATATCACTAGCGCCAAGGCCGCTTTCTTTTTTTAATTCATTAATTTCTGTTTTTGTCAATTCATTAATGTGCGTCTTCTTTTCAGGTTCGATTTTGGTGCTACATAAAAGAAAACCTTTTATAATGCTATCGCACTTTTACTAGGTGACATAAGCTTCAGTGATTTGGTAAGAGGACGGGTTATGAAACGACTATAAATTATAACCATAGTAAATATAAATTGCAGAGCTATAGGTTTAGAAAGCTGACATTGATCAATAAAGAGTCTCCCATGTGCATATTTCCTGGTTGCTGACTTGTTAATTTGTTCTTTTAGGGAGTTTTGGCGGGTTTCTGCCCAAACTTACGGAAACCTTTGTGCTCCTACAGCGATATCGATATGTAAGAAAGATCAGTAGCTATAGAGATACAGAAACTATATATACTACACGAAGGGTAGGGGCTGCACCGCCCAGCCATATAAGGTTACCACCGACCTCCAAGTATTAATAATGGCCGTTACAGCCTTACATACATGCACGTATAAGGCGTACTCCACGATCTTTCTCAGAGCTGACCCCTGACACATCGAGTACACGAGTGCACGGGGAACATACTCAGAAAACAGGGATTATTTGTATGGAGTGGCGCCGATCTACCATATGCACAAAATTAGAATTTGCTTTTTCTGGTTCTTTCCCCCTACACACGAGTACAGGGTGTTTACGGTATGTGTGAAGCCTTCTTCTAGGAAATTTTATTTTGACCGGTCTGGGCCTGCCATTCGTCGAATTTTTAGAAAAGGGACAACTTGGCGACCAAGCAAGTATTTGAGGGGCGTATCCCCCAGCTTTTGCAACGCAACCTCCACCACCGCAATTTGACACTTTTCACTCCTGATCTTTTTGAACTCCCCCCAAAATCTCTTTGAAATCTTCACATAACTACTCGGATCAAGCAGGGCGCCAGCTCTACGCTGTAGCTGTCTTTTTGTATTTTTAGTTAAATATTTAGATTTTCAAAGTTATGTGAAGTTCTTCAGACTTCTTTCCAACATACAAATTGTGTGGCTAAGCCCATTGTAACTCTGAAAATCATTGGCCCTGTACATACACGCACGATGTATGCAGCCCCACAATCGTTCTCAGATCGGGCCCTAACTTGATACTGTTAGGAGCACACAGCTTGGCGATCTACCCGCCGGGTGTCGCTTAGATCCGGGTGGATCCCTACACGTACAGTATGCAGGTACCCGGAGAGCACGTGCTTTTTAAGGTACGTTGTGTTCTACAGTGATGGGGAGAATTAATGCGCAAGTCAGCGCTACAAGAGTGGGTTTCTTGATCCGTGCTCACAGCAAAAGTCCTTTCGCAATAATTCTCCCCATCACTGTAGGTCATCCACCACGGATGGACGGGGCCCTTGTCGGTCTATCCAATTCGGATTTCCTATATCGTTTTAGTTGGCTGGCCTAGGCCTTCCGCTTCCTTCTATACAGTGGAATAGGCTACAATTCCAGTAATTCCTCGAGTATCTCATGGCCTGGTAGAAATTCGAAATTCCGGGACTTCCGCTCTCCGCAAGAGGTTGCGACACCCTACACTATGAGCAGAAAGTGTCGCCCTTTAGTGTAATAGGCCTATACTAGAACAGTTCTACCCTATACTATAAATACATGTAATTCCGCACTATCCACCTCTAACCGAGCTAGTGGGGTTGGCGGTTGCAATTTTAGGTGTGACAACCATCATTGACCTCTCGAGGGCGTTGGTCAACCACAACGATCCAATTTCGATTTCTATCGTGCAGGTGAACATTGGGGCAAACACAGGATATGACATGGTTTATAGGGGTGATATAAGGCGTAGATTCCGAATTAGTGGTCGGATTTCACCCGCGAGCAAAACTCATTGTGTTATAAGAAGATTCTCCCTATTTTAAGGAATTTCCAATTGATTGATGATGAATGCCATTGCTGGAAGTAGTTGCGGGTCTTATAAAGTAATACATATACCTTTCAGGGGCTGCGCCTCCAAATCTCCTTTTTATAGTCTTATTTCGTAAATAATAGACATTAGAATATATTAATTAATTACAAAGGCCTTCTTCTCCAGTTCATGTGATTGCTCCGGACAACTAAACAGCTCATACTCCATCCTCTCCCCAGGCTTAGGACCGCTGAGAATTTCGCCAATCATATCAGAACCTGGAAGAAAATCAATCTTGAGTATAGGCTCGCCGGCGCTCCTCATGTTGGCCAATAGTGCCTGCCGGAAGTGCCAACGCAAAAGCTGATCGACTGGTCGATGCGGATCCTCGAAAAACCGCTGGTGGAGCTGCCTGCCGGCGATACCCTTTCTGTCGCGCCTGAAGCAGACGATCTTGTAATTATCGTCTGGATTGGCCGACACATCATAGCCATCAAAAAGCACATGGGCGTCTGCCGTTAGCTACAACATTTCATTTTGCACAGAGTTGATGGATCCTCCTCCGCTAGCCGATGGAATTGTGATCCAACGGCCATGTTATGCTCGGTCCATTGTCCTTCGAATACTGGCGGAAAGATGTGCGCAGCCTCGAAGCCCCTCCGGATACCAAATTCAGCATCGAGTGCCTCTTCTCCAGTTATGACGCATCGCCGGTCTCGCTCGCAGACATCATCACAGAACACTGCCATGCAAGTTCCACCAGCAACCGAAATCGTACAAACTAGCCAAGTCTCAGTATTGACCGAGAAGGGGCCTGGTTGGTAGCTTAGCTGCTTGGCCACGAAAGCATAAAGGAAAACTCACCACTGGTGACCACATAGTACTTGCCGGGCTGCAGCGGATGATTATCCCTGCCGACCACGTTGCCGCACTCATCACGCAGGAAATGGTCGCTACTGGTAAAGATGAGGATGATCTCTACCATCGAGTAGAGGTTGGCGCTCGTCATGCCGTTGGTAAGAATGAGACCCCCGAGAACCTCTGTAGAATCGCTTGCAGCGTAGATGTGGACATTGCGTCCCTGTGCTCGATTAGGAATGGACATTGTGGTGATGATTGCATGCCAGGTGATATGGATCTATGGGTGTAGTGTAAGAGTTAATGGCCTGCTGCATAGCGTTGGCCAAGCGCAAAAGCTCAAGTGATTCATTCTATATATGGTGCATAAATGGTCAACGGAAAAGCTGAACAAGGTTGTAAAAAAAGAGACAAATAGTTTCATTATATGGCCTTGGTGTTGAACAAGCTAGGAAGATACGACAACACACATTCGAGTTGTATATGCGCGCACTGAAGGGAAGAGATCGAGAGGAACGCCTGGGCGAAAAGCACCAGGAGATGTAGACGCTGAGGTCCAGTATCGTCAATATGGCATGGGTGCTCTCCGCCCCCCATAAGCGGGCGCTCGCCGGAAGAGAGAGATCCGAGCGGATCCCTGCACGTACAGTATGCAGGTACCCGTAGAGAACGTGCCTTTTAAGGTGCGTTGCACAAACCCCACATCGATGTTCCGACCACACCGACCATACTACACACCCAGCCACGTTAGTCCACCCTGCTAATCAAGATAACTTCAAGAGCTCGTCATCTCCTATTATATCTAGGTTACATATCTGTCGGTGATCATACAATCACTGATATTTTAAGTCATTTGGGACGAAAGATAGTCCTGGTTTGAAATCGTTCCATCTAATCATATCTTATCACTCGACCCCCATCAATCACGTACCCGGTGAATTTCTTTTTTTTCTCTTTTCTTTTCGTTTAATTCATTAATTTACCCGGTGAAACCATTTCACTAATCTAATACAATCATAGGGCTAGCGCTACGGTTATACTTCTTATCCCAAGAATTTGTTTGAAATTACCCCCTAGCTAATACACCCCTCATAAACACAGTAGATAAAGAAAGCCCGCCGCAAGTGATCCCAACAAGATTAGGAAATGGGTAAATGATGAGCCCTCTAGTGACCCTCCCCACCCTGAAGCTCCCGCCGTATTGAAAAATTGACCCTCAATTTAGTAATCACTGGAAATACTTTCTGCCACACGGCCTAACCTAAGCAATTTCCCTGCGAGAGCTCAACCGGATATTTCTTCATCGGCGCCAGCATCTCTAAGGAATTGACTTATCTCTGTCAAGCCATTACGAACTGCAAGCTGCACGGCGGTACCCCCCCCCCCCCTCTCCACCCGGACATTGACATCCGCGCCAGCGCTGACAAGTATTTTGACCTTCTCCATCGACCCGTCGTCTATCGCAGCTAGGAGAGCGGTGCCGTACTTGCCGCCTATGACTTTGATGCCGGCGCCAGCCTTTAGAAGCATTTGGACTATCTTTTTATCTCTCTTGCTAATCGCAGCGTGGAGAGCTGTACCGTACTCTCCTCCCTCCGCATTGACATTGGCGCCGGCTGCTATAAGCATTTCTACTATCTCATAAGTTCCCCATGGCCAGTCTGGCTTGCTAATCGCAGCGTGGAGAGCGGCATCGCACGCCCCCCTCTGGATATTGACATCTTCACCAGGGTCCAGAAGTAGTTCGACTACGCTTATACCTTCATCGTCACCTTCATCGATGTTGACCGCGCTGCAGAGAGCAATACTGTACGCCTCCACCTGGCTATTGATTCCGGTGCCATAATCAATAAGTAACTTGACTATCTTTGAATGGCCTCCTGAAGCTGCGCCGTAAAGAGCTCCACCGTAATCTTCCGCCTCGATTTTGACACCGGCATCAGCTGCCAGAATTACTGTTTTGGCCATCTCCATGTGGTCCTCGCCAGCCGCGGCGCTGATAGCTTCTCCGTATTCTTCGGGCGGGATACTAAAACCACCGTTACGACCTAGAAGAAACCTAACTACATGTACCTTTATATGGTAGTATTTTCCATTACTATTGAGATCGGCGCCCCTTTCTAGACGCCAATGGAGTAGCCACCCCGATACATCATTGAAAGCCACCTCCTTGAGCGCGTCACTCTTGTTTCTCAACTCGTCGAGACCGATACCGACATCGGCACCAGCATCTAGAAGCATTTGTATAGTCCCCTAACGGCCCTTGATAGCCGCGGCCCAGAGAGCGGTGCCGTAACCTTCCCGTTCGGCGTTCACCCTCCAGAAGCGCTTTGACTACACTCGGCGCTACTGTCTCGGATCCATCGTTAGCCGCAGCATAGAGAGGACAGTCTATCTGCTCCCCATTAAAACCTTCACGAGCTTGAGCAGACATGCCGGTAGCGGGTTCCCGGCCTCGCGCAAATGGTGGCCGAGAAAGCAGCATGTGTATTTTAAAAGGTCTTGTGGAATCGAAAAGTCCACATAAACATCAACGCTATATGAGCGCGAATCGTCTTCGATTCTGACGGAGGGCAGGTATACCTGTATACTTTGAGTTACAAAGATACTCGCATTGACACCCTTGAAGATTTCTGGACCCCAGGCTCTTAAAAACTCTTGCACAGTGAAATGGATTGGCCGTATTGTCCCGCAAGCATTGCTGATGAGCCCGCAGCAAGAGGATAGAACAGCGCTCTCTGAATACCTTTCATAATTCCCATGATAATAGGGACTCCCGGGAGGTTTGAGGGTCACAGCGAATAATAACTCTTTTATTGTCAATGGTCTCTCTGCGGTAATGATCCAGGTCAATGCGCGGTGTGCGAGCATTTTTGTGGCGTTGGTCTGGTCATTTGTTTTATCCATAATGCTAGGGCACAGACTGCCAGTTTTACTACTCAATGGTTGGAGGAGCATGGGGTTGATGTTCTTGAGGACTGGCCTGCCTATTCACCTGATTTAAACCTCATTGAGCATGTTTGGATACACCTCAAGAAGCTCTACCATCAACACTACCTCAATTTAGTATATGATACTAGATCACCTGAAGTAATTGAGCCCCTCATGGAGGAGGCTCTTATTCATTGCTGGGAACTGTTACCTGATGGTTTATTTGGTAGCCTGGTTGAGAGCATGCCTAGGAGAATCGAGCTGTTATAAGAACAAGGGGTTAGGATACAAGATATTAAATGTCCAATTATCTTTATTTAGCTACTATTGAATAAATATACAAAAAACCAGCTCTCCAAAGGGTCAATTGTGGTTGCTGGGTGGTAGTCATGATGGAGCGGGAGGTGTCGAAACCCGTTGCTACGCCCGCCTGACCGTCACGGCTGTCCTAGAACTATACATTCCGTTTGCTTGTTTCAACAACCTAGTCTGAATCGCTCCTGCTAATTTTTTGTCGATGCTAAAGTATTCGTGTACTCTGTTTTTCAGCTGGTAGCTGACATACATTCCGATATCTTCATCGACCTTTGTCACCTCCACGGGAAAGGCCGAGAAGTTGGCAGACTGAACCTTGCGCTGAATATCTGCTTCTAATCCGCTAGCGATGAAGAACTTTATCCTACAGGAGCTCTTGTTCGAGAGCCGTACAAGATAATCGACGAGCTCTGTCCGACTTTCCTTGCTGTATTCGTCTAGCGCGTCGACAATGAGGAAGACCTGTTCGAATGAGTTGATGACTTGTTGGAATAAATTCTCAATTTCAGGACGTCTTGGTTGGACATCCTTATCAATACAGACATTGTAGAGGGTACATAAGGTCTCTGGAAGCCCGTTCATTGAACGGCACAGCTGCTTGATCCATATTCTCAGAATATCATGCGGCTCCTGGTCGAGTGTGACCTGGAAATTAAAGAAGAAAAAGGCTATTCCTATGCTCTTATCGCTCTCATACCAGGTATTGATATCTTCTAGAAGAGTAGATCTGGCTCATATCTTGTTAGTGGTTTCAGGTGAATATGGGCGGTACATAGTTTGACGAACGTGAATACTGATTTTCCCACACCAGCTATAATCCTGTTAGCAAGTAAACAAAGTCTTTAATATTCCTCCAGGCGACTTACGGCTACCATGACACCATAGCAGAGACATCTCCTCTGAGTCTAGAAACCACAGTCCAGTGTTCTCATGTCTTTTACTATATATGCGGTCGTGATCCTTCTCCGGTTTAAAATCTGAGAGCCAGCGGAAGATCGCTCTCTTGTCAATGCCAGAGGTGTTCTTGATTAGCTGATGTTCTGCATCACGACGTTTCGAGTGGTTCAGTTCAAATTCGTCTTCGAAGCGCTTGCGTATTTGCTTCAGGTGATTGTCGCACTCCCCTCGGCTCTGCATTAGAAAATGATACCATGGATAATTAGTGCTCGCGGGATCAATATTGGCGCCATGGAGTGATAACAGCTTAAGCATACGGATATCCTTCGTAGTTTTCACCGGGGAGAGCAATTTCCTTCCTTCAATACTACATTCGTCGTCCTCTGCATTTGGATCAGCACGCCCGAGTGTTAGGAGGACAGATACGAATAAGTGTTCGTTATTCGAGACGGCAAATCGGAGCTTTGAGTTGATCTTTGCCTTGTCATTTCCGCTGGCTTGCTCTAATCAAGTTCGGTCTGTGAATATTTGACGATATCATTAAGAGCGTGGGGATAATTAGTTGGTCAGTAACATACCAATGTGATCCAGCAAAACCCCAAGTCGGTCGTGAAGGGTCGTGTAAGTGTGGTTATGCTTGTTCTTAAACTTGACGAGAGATGAATGGTCTCCCTCGGCGCCTTGTACATCCTCGAGATGCTGCGGAAGGTTCAGTATGGAAGACTCCCTGTCCACGGGAATGTAGAAATTGCCAGTCCTGGCCCACAAACCCGTGACCGAATTCTGACCGCATTAGTTTCGCATTAGTACCTTTTCAATCTTCTTTTAATCTCTGCAGTCCTCTGGATGGAGGCACACCTGTTCCAACATCTTTGTCCGTAACATCTCCCGAACGGTCACGACTCCAAAGTGTTCCTCTTCTGCGTATCGTCTAAAGGACTGAAGATATGCCTCCTCCTGACCTTCGCCAATCGACTGGATTAGGTCTATACGCGAGGATCCGTCTCCAACCATTGCCCGTATATCCTCAAAAAGAAGGCCCCTATGTGGTGTAGCAAAGAAGAAGATCGCCTTTGTCATTTTGAAGAGGTTTCCTCTGCGTAGTTCTTTATCCTTGACCATCGCCTTTTCACTATAGTTAGCCTCTAGTCATCTATTTAAGATACTTCTCATTGGGGATGTCAATATGCAGGTTTGCCACAGTGATATTATTTCTTTCTTTTTTTTTTTTTTTTTTTACCAAACGTAGGAAAACTAACTATCTCTGCCGTTGTCCATAGACAGAGTCTGTAATATCTCCCTACCAAAAAGGTTGTACGTCGTTACAAACTCGGTGATTGATCGATCTAGCTACTCACATCTGCTATAATGATTCCTCCAAAGCTATGGCCAATAAGCGCTACTGGCCTTGTCTGTTCCGCCGCATCAAGTTTAGCCAAATGGTTCAAATCAAATCCCAGGAATCATATATAAAAGCTTGCTCGAACCTCGCCTCCTTTTCTAGCTTTATCTATCTCCTCCAGGAGCCCAACACTGTAATCAGAGAGCGTGTGCGTGCCCTGTTCGCTTAAACTCGAGTTATGCCATGGACCATGGTCCTGCACTCGGGTCTTTCAGTTTCAAAAAAGTGGCGCAGCCACATGTTCTTGAGACCTTCGCTATTAGGCTTGCTGGCCCAGGAACCGTAAGCGTGTCCGTTGAGACCAGATATTGCAATGATACTATCTCCGTCACTAGCATCTCTGCAGTTCAGATTCCTGTGAACGAAAAGAGTATATACTCAAGTTTAACATCCATACTTGGTGTGTATAGTTGTGTTAGCCCGTAGAAGTCCTTATCGATAATAATATTGCGATTTCTCGAGATTTGAAACTCATATGGCGCATTGTTTTCAAGCCTAGCGAGCTCCTTAGGGGGTCTCGGGAGAAAGTTGAGGATCGCGGTTTTTACTTTGTTAGGTCTATAGCAACATTGGACGAGCGTGCTCCGTCCCTGGTCTATAGTAATATCTTCCTCACCGGGGAATCTTTCTAAAACCGCCTTAACTAGAATGTCGAGAGTACCATGTAAGGGTATATCCCTCACACGGAAACACACGTCGGTAGGCATGTTTCCCGCCTGTATTGGGCTTCGATTGTAGCGTCCGAGGATTGTATCTCGAGTTGAGTTTGAATATAAAAGAAACAGGTAGTGCTTTTGGAACAGAGCTAGAATATCTCATTCTTGTGCGGGGGTGCGCATACTCTTCCAATTCAGCCTTGAATTATGGCGACCAATGAGATTGAAACAGCAAGATGCTACATCGTTCAACGATATTCTTTAGCTACTAGACTCCTTCTAGTCGCACTGAACCACCGATCTTGCAATTCACAATTATTTGCTATCCGCGTAAATCCCGTATACAGTAGTTCTTCACGCGATCAATCAATTATGGGTTGGAATTCGAGCGCTTGGCAAACGGCTCCTCTCGCTGCTTCACACAATATCACTCGCAAGTAATCTAGGATCGCTACTTAAATATGATTTTCCCTTACACTTCTAGTTTAATCAAATTTTGCTTTAAATTTGGTTCAAAAGCAAATTAGTACGTATCGATCTGCTTGCTATACATCATCTACATGTATGTACCTCTCTGGTACATGTGCACACTCGTGGGCGGAAACATCATTGGTCCGTCCGCGTTTATAAGCAATCAATGATTAAATGGTCAGAAATATTAGTAAGCATTTGGTTGCAACGATATCGGACCATATAATCAACGCGCGAGTACTTGGGCGTTCATTAAAGTCTCCTAATCGACGCAGCATGACTTCCACTTCAACGCCCGACTGCTACCGCCTCAAGACCCGGTTCGAAGATGATGGTGATACCGTTGTTCACCTAACGAGCGATCCCGATGGCGCCCCGCCTGATGAGACTCGCTGGAGTCATCAGCGCGACATTGGCCGCGGGGCGTCAGGTACGGTGTCTTTGCAGCAAAAGAATACCGACGGCTCCACCTTTCGTGCGGTGAAGCGAATGCTAGAGCCGAAAAGTCACGCCCGAGAGCTGAACGCCCTATGCGACGTTGCTGATGTGAGCAATACAATAACCAACATATCACATCAAAGTCAATCTCTTAGGGCCCATGTGCTAATAGTCGTGCTGTTTGCTCTCACAGCGTCATGACCTTTTTGTTGGGTTCCTTGGCTGGTACCAGGACAGATATTTTCTATACATCGCGATGGAGTATATCGAGCATGGCGACCTCAGCAACTACATGAGGAGCCAGAAAGGCCCCGTGCCTGAAGACACCAGTCGCGCAATCACCAGGCAGGTTCTTGAAGCGCTCACTGTTCTGCACGAGCGACAGATCTGCCACCGTGACCTCAAGCCTCAGGTTTCTAGATACCCCTTCAGTTCCGTTTCCATTGCCCTTGACTATGCAGCTCACTAATCTTGAACGTATCGAATCCCGAACATCCTCGTCGCATCACTTGAACCTTTGAGAGTGAAGGTTGCGGACTTTGGTTCCTCGAAAATACTCAAGGACACGAAATTCAGGACGAGAGTTGGGACTGAAGGCTACTTTGCGCCGGAGCTGCTTGGTCTGTGGACTCCGGATCCGACCGACTCTCCTTTGGGGGACTCCTTTACATATGCGGTCGATATATGGTCGTTGGGCTGTCTCCTGTATGAATTGTTGACTGGTACCTGGCCGTTCGCTTCAAATCCAGCCTTGGATACCCAAGGGCTAAGTACTGCGATCTCAGGAGTACTTGTACCTACAACAGAAACGCCACTACAGACGGATATAAAACTGCTTTACCGGTTTTGCTCTTGGGAAATTCCTTTGCCGGTGAAGAAATTGGACGAATACAATGTGAGCAGCTGCGCAATTTCTCTCATCAAGAGCCTCTTGTGTGCCCACCCATTTGGGAGACCATCGGCGCCAAATTCTCTAAGATCCTGTTGGTTTCGAGATGGCCCAAGAGAGTCACCAAATATCTCACCAAACCCCAGATGGGGTGCAATATTCGTTTCTTTAAGCGAGCCGACGTGTCCTTTACATCAGCCACCACTTCCGTTTCATGAGCATGAAACTTATCCAGAAATACCCGAGTTCAAGTACACCCCCGCACATCCCGAGATGCCCAAGACAGTCTGACCACCGCGAGCCCGCTCGGACCCATTTGGCAACCCAAAACCAAGATATACGGAAGCATTTCTCCGCGGCCGTTCAGGGCTCCCTCCCCCTCCCCTCCTCCCAAAGTTCCTCTGGCCGAATCAAAGCGAAGGCCAACTAGGCTAGTATCTACCTCAAGATATCCCTCCTCAGCTGGAGAAAATTGAGAAACGCTTTCTCTTTCCGCCCTACGGCATGTTATATACAATGGCCTCCGGACAGATTTATTTATTGCTTAGCTACACTGCATGAAAGTACTTCTGTATGCATAGAAATCTTTAATTGCAGTCTTGTTTACCGTCTTCTAGAAGCATTTCTGTGCGGTGGGTAGCGACGAAGGATCCCGGCACTGGGAGGGAACTGGTATTAGATATAACATGTAGCCATACCTGAATACATGAGAACAAACACTGACAGATCTATACCTATGGCTTCATACCCACTTTACGTTCCCTAGATATACTTGTATCTTCGGAAAAGCGAACTAACCTCTAGTCAACTACACCAACTCGGGCAAGCAAGTAGGTGTGTGCACGGGGACCCTGACTGCGAATCACTCACTGACTGCTAAGAACTGGCACCGCTCCAGAAATATTCAAGTTAATGCTACATGTATTGATTCGAGAAATACTATAGAGAGCTTTCACTAATAGCCACCAAGGTCCCCATCCTTGCTTCGGTTGTCACTATTGAAGTAGTTATTCCCCTACCTTGATCGATCGAGCCTAGGAGAAAAACATCATGCTAGCCTTAGAGAAACTTTTTACCAAATTCATTCTTAGCACTCGAGTTTAAATATATATATCACAGACTACCCATGAGGAGATATGACGCTTGGAACCTGTTCAACCCAGTAATGTCCAACAACTAGTAGCAGTATTTTAACAAATTACCTGCCCCACTCCACTTGTATGCACATATCAAGAGATGGGTGATGGCACATAAGAACCCTATGACCAGATTGTTATAGGAGCCCTGCAC
Source organism: Morchella eximia (assembly GCA_024713935.1). Classification (NCBI taxonomy): domain Eukaryota; kingdom Fungi; phylum Ascomycota; class Pezizomycetes; order Pezizales; family Morchellaceae; genus Morchella; species Morchella eximia. The sequence continues at coordinate 1,397,039 of JAMGZG010000022.1, read as the reverse complement.
TCCTTTCTATTCGGAGCGATAGAGCGGACGCGTGTGAAACCCTTCTTCCGTTTATTATACCCTCACCCCCACATCATCTTTTTTCCCGACCTTGACATGATCTATTGCTAGGATATTCTGGTGGGGAGGAACGCCATAGAAGTAAATATATGGTACTCCCTTAACGAACGTCCCGGAACCATGGTTCTACTATCTCTTGCAGGTATACCTGATATTGCGATCAGTGCTGTAAGATTCCAGTATGCGAAGTTGGTTCCAGTTGGTGATTCAGATCCAGGAGAATAAATATATCGTCGTTCTCCATTAGCGAATTCCGTGCCACTTCCTTACGTTCCATGCCATTGTATATCCTAGTGTACATGTGTGGTAAGTTCTGCTTCTTTAAAGACAGAATATATAATCATATATCATCACTCGGACGGTATATTTTCGTGTGAGGATTTTTTTGGAGTCGATTATGATCGGGTTTCGATTTCTTACCTATCTCCCCCTGCATATAGTAGGCCAAGCTCCCCTATATACGTTTACCAGCTTCTCCCCGATTGGCTCTCCTAAGTTTGAAGAAGAGCCCAAACTTTCATATCCACCCGTCCCCATCGCCGGCGCAACACTACATTGATATACAGATACCCAGAGGGAATCATCATATCCGTTTGGCTGCATGTAAACAAATTGATCAATTTCAAAAACGGGTGTATGTCCCCGCCGAAAAACGCAAGGGCCCGGTAAAGGTCTGTGCCAAGAGAAGTATAGCTCTTTGATATATGCCTCTTATCTCTTATCTGTCTTTATAACCAGCTCCAGCGCAAACTGTATCAACAATAACTTTGGTATACGTAGCATAGTTAATATATACCTATCTGGATATCAGTAGGACGTTTGCTGCAAGTGATTGGGCTCGATTAATTCCCCCCAAACCTGTTTTTGGTCTTTGATAGTGTTTAGGCGGGCCTACGCTTTCTCAACTTACTTTGAAGCTCTCCTCCCTTTGCACTTGCTTGAGATACTATCCCTTGAAGGCGACCTTGTATAGCTATAAACATGTAGCTATACACATATATGACCTACTATGTATCTCGCCCCCACCAAAGCTAAGCGCCAGCCGATCCCTGCCCCATCCGTTGCCCGGTGTAGAATGAGTCACGGGCTCCCCTTGTCTTGCTTTATATTATATATATATATCCAGCCAGGGCTGATCAGCTGAAGAAGCTCACCACTTGCCATACTCGTGTCTCGATAGATAGTCGATTATATCAATATCATCATGCTCTCCACCGTCCCCAACGAGATTCTCTTCACCATTGCAGACAACCTCTCTCCCGGCCCCCTTCTAAACCTTCTCCTAACATGTCGCTCCTTCCACCATAGCCTGTCCCGCATCATGCTGCACCATGCCCTCGCCGACAAAGACTCCACTCCCGCGCTGGAATGGGCCTCCATCCTAAACTACGTCCCGCTCATAAAAACCATTCTCGCCCACACCCCTGCGTCCACGGCGGCAACCACGCTGGAGGAGACCGCTCTCAGCAGAGCCTGTCGTCACAACTCCCTCGAAGCTGTGGAGACCCTCCTCGACCACGGTGTCCCCCACACGCCTCCCGTGGATAACGGCAGAAACCCACTGGGCATCGCAGTCGGAATGTGTGACCTCCCCATGGTACGTCTCCTCTTGTCGCGCGGTGCGATGCCGGATGCTTGGCCGGGATATGCGCCCATGGCATTCGACCTTTGCCGCAACGGAGATGTGGAGGTCCTGCGTGAGCTGCTGGCAGCGGGCGCGGATCCAAACATCAGGAATCATCACATGAGCAGTTGCTTGACGCTCGCGGCGGAGTATGGGCATCTGGAGTGTTTGAAGGTTGCGCTGGAGTATGGGGCGGAGCTGAATGTGGTGGACAGGGACAACGACACGCCGATGATTATGGCGCTTTACTGCGAAAGGTGGGATGTGGTGGAGTTTCTGTTGGAGCAGGACGAGTGCGACCTTGTGACCAGGAACCTGCGCGGGTACGACCCGCTAAACCTAGCGTGTGAAACGGGGCGGGTGGATGTGATTAGGAAGATATTCTCAAAGCAAGTGCCCGGGCAGGACGGCTTCTGGTATGAAAGCGAGCTTGTTCCGATGGTTTCATTGGCACGGATGAGGCATCATGAGGAGGTGGTCGAGGTCCTGGAAGAGGAGATACTGAAGCTCTGGTTGGCGGGCTCGATGCTCTAGTTTTGTATATCTGTACCTACATGTGTATATCACCAGCTGGGCCGGCCGCCTCTTGTGTTTGCACGCGATTCCCGAATTTTTCTTTTTTTCATTTATTTCTTTTTATTTCTCCTTTCTTTTTTATCTTGGATGCTCAGGACTAGCAGTAAGTTGTATTTTGTTAAAGTACGTACGGAGAATGATCGAAAAAAGAAGAAGAAGAAGAAGGTGAAGAACAGGAACAGAGTTCAAAGTACAGCTTAACCCAACGTTCATATGAGCCCGCTTTCTGCTGAGGTCTCCCGCTCGCTCTTGGTTTTCATGGTTGATCTAATGACCTATGTACTCGATACAGCCACCAATTGTACGCATTTCTTCTCTTGAACGAGATGTGCACTCTACCCACCACCTACTCCAGATATACCCTCTCTCTCTCTCTGCAATATATGTACATACCTATAATTAGCAACACTTGCCAAGTACAGACCCCGGGCTGCCAAGCTGCCCATGGCCAATGATTTTCAAGAATCTGACCAGGGATATATCATTGGTCTCTACACACCTGCTTGCGCAGACAGCTGAGTATAACCATATATGTATAACCATATATATATATATATTCACTTGCAGTCCTGTCTTTCCCATATAGCCATATAGGTATCCTCTCTCACGCAGACACGCACCTACTTGCCTACCAAGAACATGTCAGTCCTCCTCTCCGTCCCTTCAGAGATCCATCTCGCCATCTTCAAAGCCATCGACGGCCCCATCAACATCCTGAACTTCTCCTCGACATGCCGTTCCCTCCGCGGCCTGCTCACGTCCAACACACGAACCCTGCTCCGCAAAGCAGCCTCGCAGCGTTTCCCGGCGTTTGACGACTGCCTACGTGCCGCGCGGGCCAGCAAGCTCCCCCTCGAGTGGGCAGGGAACCATTTCGACCTCGCCGAGAACCGCTACCCAACGCCACCCACAAAGGCCTTCTGCGAGAGCCTTGCCGCCGCACCCCCCACCTTTGACGAGCTCCGCACGGTCAGGCAGTTCAGTCTCATACTCGCTGGCTGGCTCAGCCGGTTCCAGGAAACCGTGAAGCTGCTCACCGATAATAGCGAGGAGAGGGAGCTGGGGTTCATGTCGATCACGGAGCATGGCGAGGAGAGCTTCTACCGTGCCGGCGCCAGATACCTGGTGATGAGCTATCTCTTCTCGGGCGCCTTTCTCGAGCCCCTCAGGGGCCGGAAGCGACCAGATCACACTACCGACGAGGATGGGGTGACGCGCTTCCCGCCGTACCATGCCGCGGATCCCGACTGGCGGTATGCCCAGCTGGAGAGCCTCTATGGCGGCTTCATCGAGTGGATTTGGGAGGAGGGGGAGAGGCAGGGGCCCCCCAGGAGCTGGACATGTCTAAGTAACGGCCAGAATCTCGGCTTTAACCCGTTCCGCAAGATCCTGAGGAGCCTGCTAGGGATGGCTCCCGAGCTGAAGCCGAGAGTATCTTATAACGGGCTCCTGGAGATCTCCTCGCTTCTCTTTATGCTCGAGCTCAACACCTTTCTGCAAACGAGGGTATACGCGTGTGCTGTGAATGAAGGTACTTATATATATATATATACATATACATACTACATGACCAAATTCCCCATTCCCATTCTCTTGAATACAGACAGACGAGCGCAAGATTGTTATGGCTTTGTCACATCGATACTGATGACTGATCTCTGAAAAAAAAAAAAAACAGGAGCCGAGTCCAGCGAGCTCAGTCCCCGTCTCTGTTACTTTGGTGAATTCCGGCCAAAGTTCGAACACCGCTCCCCTAGCTGGGGCTGGGACGTGGTCGTGGGCTACCTGTCGTGCCCCGATTATGAGGCAGAGGAGTTTGTGGCCCCTACGCGCGTCCTCCAGGATGTCTTTCGCCCTCCATCGAGCTTGAACAATGAGGAGGAGGTTTACAGGCCGTACATGGACTTTTTCCGGATCGCGTTCAAAAATCGAAAGATTGCCTTCTATCGCGAGCCCCATTCGCGCTTTAGAGGAAATTCCAACTTTTTTTTGTATGATCGCAGTGCTGAGGCTGGGGATGTATAAAGGCTGCATGCATGTACAAGTTATATAACAAAGAGAAGAAAGCAACCAACCAGGCCAAGGATAAACTACATGTATATATGGATTCATCATGATAGCTATGGCGATAAGCTCGGAAGATTTGCCATAACGAGCTGCGCATATATATACATTTACTCGTCCTGCTCAATAAGTATTTGGCGCAGAAAGAGGGGATTGCAAACCGATTCCGGGGGTGATGCTTATTTTTCCAGCGACAGTACATGTGCGATATTTCCCGGATGCTATTTAGAATGGTTGTGTAATTCCCTGTATGCTCAGATATCTCATCACGAAATCTTAGGCGCACGAAAGATGTCATTGAGGAAAAGCAATAGCTATGAATATTAATATCCCGGCTTGTTCCAGATCAGGTTTCATGGTTTTTATACCGATATGAGACCTTGGCCCCGATAATCAAGTATTCATTTTGTTCAATCCCGGTCTCTGCAGGTAGTACCTTTAAGCCTGTCCTCCAGTGCACAGCTGGTACGACTCGATTTTAAAATAAACGCCTGATATATACGGCGAGCGACGCCTAGAAATCCACTGGAGTAGCCGAGCCAGCTACTAACCCGAGAGAAAACGCAGCGCGGCATCTCCAACACAGTTCCGCACATTCCCCCCTCAGCCAAAGACAACACCTTGGAGACTTTTGTTATGGTCACACTGCGTGGCCACCAGGGTTGGGGCTTCCACAAATAATGAAATACACATATTCTGCCTCGTCCGCCCAAAGAATCAGTAAGCTGTTTGAGCGAGTCTTCTGAGGTTTAGTGTGCCAGCTGCATAGCTAGTTCAAGAAACAAACTCTCAGACGCAACACTTCCGCAGCAGGACGTTAAAGTCTACATACATCTCTTTCTGATAAATACCAACCGACACCCGCGCTCGAATACTCCATAAAATACGTTTGATCCATCTTTCTGATTCGAGTAGTCTGCATGCTGTTGTACACCATGTGTCCTTAGTCACCCGACCGACGCACTCCGAGTGATGAATCATGTCTCACGTACAGACGTTTCCCGCCACGTTGGGTCCTGGCGAGTTTGGTCACACCAGAGATTTACACGGGGCTGCTGGGTGTAGCCATAGTACGATGTTCTCGGAGATGTTTCAGATATCAAACAACAGACTATGTAGTTGTTCTATTTTACGACCACTACGCAATCCCACGAACCCGCAAGATGACCGCCAGAACATGGTCGCTTACCTCTACAGCACCCCCCGGAGACCAGATTCAACAGCGCTGGCCAGAATATGTATACAACTTGCCCCGCGATCTATGACGGTTGTAATATGTACCAAAGTACATATCATTACACCTAGACCAAACTTCGCATCGACAGTGAAAGACACCTATTTCAAACCATCTAGCTAGCTGCATGCCCTATAGTTGGCAACATCCGCCGATCACCGCCCCCGTACGCGTATACAACCACAACAACCACAACAACACATCGAACAAAGAATAAACCAAGCCAACTTTGACCGTACCCCGACAATACCTCTCAAATCCATCAGCCCCTACTCCTACCGTACAGCCCATCATACCGCCATAAGACGACCCGCTCAACCACTTTAAAAAGTTTACCGAGTGATAATCCATGATTAACTCCCGCGTCCGCGATGGCCTCAACCACAAATGCAGCCAATATAGCTAGCTACACATACTATCAGGGCACTGGAAAGTAGGTACAGTGCTAGAGATTACATTCTTACAGGAGGGCTAACTCGGCCGATGACCGCCGTCAAAGATCCACTCCGAGAGCTTTGCAAAAGCCAAGGCATCAGCGCAAAGCATAGATTAACATCCCGCGCGCTATACTCCTATATACAAGTCAAAGACTTACATCTACGCACCCACCTCCATCTCCATACTTCTAATATCCGTTCATACCAGCTCACCGCTCGTCTCATCCTCTCTATACACCCCGCCGCCTAGCACCACCGCCACAACTCGACTCGATTGCAAATTTGCAATTGGATCTGAGCCAGAGGCAACACCGAAAAAGTAACGCAACTCTGTGAATCGTATATCAAATAAAGTATATGCATTGATTTAGTTATTACATTTCTATTCCTGCGGCCTGGAATAAAGACATCCCATGCTGGCCTATATTAAAAACACAAGCACATCCACAGATAACCATACACCTCACACATACATCAGACCCTCCCCCCAACCCCGACTCCAGGCCCACACTACACCGATACCCACCCCACCCCCAAACTTCCTTCCTTCCCCACAATACCCCACAAAGCCACACCCCACATTCCCAAGCCACCGCCACACCCCACCTCTGCTTACATACCCATCACCCCCCCACTCCCCATCACACCCCATCACTCGGCCAAGGCCCACACCAACCTACTCCACTCCCACCAGCACCTGCCACGACTCCACGGGCAAGGCAACGTGTACCTCCCTCCTCCCTCCTCTCCTCACCCCCGCGCAAGACAAGAAAACAAACCATTGTTCGGCACAGAGACAGCATTGACTAGATTGGACAGCGTCATTAATTTTTATATTCAGCACCCCCCCTCACCAAGTAGCGGCCTGCCAGCGAGAAAAGAAACAAAGAGGGGGAAAAAAACAAAGGAAAGGCAGCGAAAGCTTAAGGGAGAGGATAGGCAGATGTGGTATGCAATCAATCTGACAGTAGAGTATTTACAGACAGCAGCTAGCTAGCTATGGAACTAGCTAGACAGACAGGCAGGCAGAGAGACCGATCCCGCGTCCGGTAGGCAGGAGGAAGAGGGGTAAGTAGGCAGACAATCACCCCACCCACCAACCCACCCTGCATACACAGATAGACGACCGCACCAGCGGCCCCCGATTGCCGGAGAAAACAGTGTGAAATCCGCTTTTTCTTTTTCCCCCTTTCCAGCGCAGCACAGGAAAAGAAAAAATAAAGAAAAAAAGGCCAGCTGGAAAAGAAAAAAAAAAAGAAACAATAAAAAAACAAAAAAAACAGTAACGCCAAGAATCCCAAAAGTTCAAAATCAACGCTCCACCAATGATATGATATGCCCCCCAAAAAGTAGTAGTAGTAGTAGTAGTAATAATAGACGTGGAATCAAAAGCAGAAATACCCCGAAATATGCTCCCCCACCCAAGCAAGCCCAGCTCAAAACCAAACCAGAACCCAAATCCGAAATACCAGAAAAAAGAAAAAAAGAAAAAAAGAAATCGGAGATGAAAGAATTATCAGCAGTAATAGCCGCCCGTGTGCTGCTGTTTAGACGCTCTCACGCCGACCCTTTGGTGTTTCGGCCCTGAACGTTCGCCCGCCAATGCTGCGCCGCTGTCTCTCCCGCTTGAGGAGGATCAACATGCTCGTGACCGCGATCGTCCGCGACAATCCGCGCTCATCTAGGATCAGCGTGCCACCGGTGGTCATGAGCGGGCCAAACGACGAACTCTTGGCGTGATGCTACAACAGACGATCAGCACTCGCCCACAAAACCAAACCCAATCATCAAAACAGGGGAGAGAAAGAAAAAAAAAACCTACAGCAAACAGGAATGCGCCAATCTGATGGCTGCCCATATCCTCACTCTCCTTCTCGAGCACCAGCTCCCCGCTCTCCAGCCAGCGCCACACGAACCTCTCCCGGCCGACGGACCACACCTGCGCCCTGCGATCCTCGCGCCCACACCACACCTCCACCCGCCGGTCCTCGTTGCCCTTGAGCGTGATGTTTGCGGGCTTCATCACATCCCACGGCACCTTCCACTCGGCGGCCTCAATGCCTCCGGGTGCCAGCACTGTGCTGCGTGATGAAAGGCTTCCGTTGCGGCGCGACACGAGCGTGGGGGGCACCCTGGAGTCGCCAGACTCCCAGCGGCGCGCAGCAATAACGCTCTTGATCTGCGCCATTGTGACGCTGTCGGGGACTGAGTTTGTGTGTTGGTTGTAGCCCGGTAGATGGGCGGTTATGTTGTGGATGGTGAGCTCGGCGCTGGCTTTGCGGGCGCGCAGACCCCCGTGGGAGGGGATGTAGAGCAGGAGGGTGGGATTAAAGTCGGAAATGACTCGGTTTTCTTGGGACGTTATGGAAGAAATCGAAGTCAGGGTGGAGGACGTTGAGGTGGTGGAGAAGGGGTAGAAGGGGGAGGGGTAGGGGTAGGTGTAGCCGCTGCTCGAGGTTTCAGTTGTTGAGACGGAATTATTGCGGGACATGGCGGAACATGGGGGTGTCTGTCGGGTGATGAGTGGCAGTGGTATTAGATGTTGGAAGAAGCTGAAGGATGATGTCCAAGCTGTATCGTGAGTGGTCTGAGGGGGTGATGATGATTATGGTGATTATGGTGATGATGCTGAAAGGGTCTCTATGATGATGATGCTGAAAGGGTCTCGATGATGATGATGATGATGCAACAGAGATCAGGCTGTATCAGAAAACAGAAGGAGGAGGAGGAGGAGGAGGAGGCAAGGCGGTCTATCAAGTAGTATTGAGTCCGTGCAGTGTATGTAGCAGTTGTCCCACGCAAAGCACCCTGGACAGGAGATGCGGGGGGGGGGTCTCTGTCTATTTATAATATATCGCGGGGGCGTAGACAGATAGACGAGGAGCAGCAGGCTAGCCGTGAGGAGATTTCCTTTTTTCTTTTTTTCTTCTTTCCCGGGATGGATAGATAGACTGAGGGTAGCTGTTTGTATGCGTTTTGAACTGCAGCCGCTGGTTGGAGGGGTAGAGCGGTAGTGCTGGTGGGTGGTGGTATGTAGCGGTGGGGGTTTTGGAAACAAACGAACGAAAAGTTTGACTGTAGCGCGGAACCGATAACCACGCGGACGGTGCAGACAACCAACCTGTGATGTGCAAGTAGGTATATCTCCACCAAGACTGTAGTATATAGTACTTTTTTCAAGAAGAAACACACTACTCCAACTGCACGGCACACACGGACCAAGCAAGCTAGGCCGGGGGGTTTGTCGGGGAATAAATAAGATTAACGCCAAGCTTGTCGGAAAAACCAACAAGGCAACCAGGATCAGTGGTGGCGGTGGAGGAGGGGATCCTCAGCACAGCAAGGAAAAACGCCAACCTTGGGTTTACACCGCTGCCAGTGCCCGCACCGCACGGCTAGATTGTGGTGGTAGTGCTGTTGAGCAGTTTATTCGCGGCCCATGGGAACGGGATGCAGGTATGTGCAAGCGAGAGACAGATCTTGCACCGATACGTGGAGGCGTAAACAGACACCCCTCCTCCCACAGAGCCTGCTACAGATAGATACGGCCCAAAGAGGGGATGGACAGACAAACATTGGGTTGGGGTGAAGAACGTCACTATCGGCCGAGGGAAAGGAACAAGTTGAACAAGAGGAGAGGGAAGTTCAAATCAAATCATTGATCGATAGGTAGAGGTGAAGATCTTGATTCGACACCACGGGATAGAGATTTGCTCTGGACGTGAGGGGGTGGTTACTCTACATTGAGGGAGGGGGAAGGGATCGCCAGCCAATGCGCGACGTCATGCAACGGTCAGGGTGTGCAGCCTGTAGAGTATCCAAGGTGTGTGTAAACTCCTAGGACACTCGGTGCACAAAGCACGACACCAACCCTGTCTCTGTAGACCATCAGTGCCATCGTCTTCATTCACTGGCGGCAAATGCTCTCTCTCTCCCCCCGTCGAGTGTGGGGGGGGCACCTAGGCGAAAGCTCACCGCTCGGTAACGAACCCACTCACAGAGAGTCTAAAGGCTGACAAACACACGCAAGCACATATACCTGACGGGGTGTGACGCAGGGACCACTCGCAGGAGGTGGGGTGGAGGTGGAGATTAGGACAGGCAGGGCAGGGATTAAACAAGCCTCTTCTCCACTTGTAGCTCTCCTCCACTATACTAGAATCTAGTGTCGAGATAGCTCTTTGCCCAAGAGAAACACCAATCTCTGTTGAGGTGCAAGTATCGCTGTGTCCCTGTCTCTGTCTCCATATCGCCACCAACCACCACCTCTCTGATTCCCCACCACCACAACTCTCCCTCCCAGCATCCGCAGGCAGGCACACAAGACATGCCAAATCCCAGGACACCCCATTCGCAAAAGAGCTTGATTTCCTGGGTTAGGGCTGATCTCTCCCCTAGCCAAGCTCTACGCATGTCTCCACTTGACCGCTATCGCCTTCCCCGTGATCCAATTCCAAATCTTCAAGCCAGCAGTCTGTCTGCATGCAAACACATGTCTCGGTAGTGAACCTGACTGAACCCACGCTCTCTCTCGCTCTCTCAACTGCCACTGACGATCCCGTCTGCCTCTGCCTCTGCCTCTGCATCTGCCTCTGCCTCTGCCTCTGCCTCCCTTTTCCCCTCGGGACCTGTAACCGTGCCCACCGCCCACGGTAGCACCGGCCACACATCCCCCGCCCCGCGGCCCCGGCACCTCTCCCTATCGCCCGCCACCCCAACCCCGTCTGTGCCCGCGCCGACCGACAGACCGTCGCCCGGGCGTGCGCACGCTCCTGCGCGTCAGCGCGAAATCATCCTGTCATCATAGGCATCACCGCAGATGAGAGTTTTTCTTCTTCTCCATCGTGATGGTGGTGGGGACGGATTGACGGACGGGCGCTTGTGTAGGTAGAGTACTACAGTAGTGCATGTGTGTAGGTACTCCACAGCTCTACCCGCTCCGATCGTCTCCCCGCGCCCGCGCGCCGGGCGGGGGCGTGCCTCACGCATCCATCCATCCATCCAGCCGGTCGCCAGCTTCCTTGCCTCCCGAGACCCAGTGAGATCCATCTGCCTCGCCACGATCCATCATTGCTCACTCAGGGCTTGGGTTTGGGCTCTGCGCTCGTTTCCCGTGCTAGCTGTGTGGGCTTTGTTTGACACGTCGCCTGCAATGCAATTTGTTTACTAAACCCCTCTCCCTCTCCCTGTGTGTGAGTGTGAGTGTGTGTACTGCGGCGATCATCGGGCTGAGGTGTTTGTTTAGCGGTGTGGTGTTTCACGGCTGATCCGGCTCCCCCTATGCAGCTCTGAGGATACTCCTGTTCTCTACTCTGGATGATAATACCCGCCCGTGGTTATATTGATCTCGCTGTGGTTATTTCCCTCTGTTTCCCGCCATCTCTTGGGCCAGAGGTGAGATGATTGGCCAGCCGCGTTCGAAACAGAGCTGCAACACAGACTGCTGATTGACCTGCACTGCTCAGAGTCTAGCCGGTTGTCAGAACGGTAGACAATTAATCTGCGCACATCTACCGGGAGATCAGATCAGGGACGGAAGATCACTGCTGTGTCTAGCCATGCGTATATATTCATTATAATTACACAACGTAAGAGCCGGGTTTGCGCTCTGGACTGTGGTTCGCCAGCCTAGACCGTGTACGCACGCGGCCGTGTACATCCCAATTGTAACAATTTATATTCCCATACCCATGTACCTCACCTCCACCGGGCGACCCTCCCTCTCTCTCTCCCTCCCTCCCTCCCTCCCGCTGCCATCTATAGCCACCCGACGGCGGGCACCTGCATGCCGGCCCCCTACCTCTCCCCCCATCCCATTGTTTGCCCACCCGGTGGTCCGCATGCAGCTACCACATAGTACAAACCGTCCGAACGCCAACTGAACGAGTGAGAACACATGATTTCCTGCCCGCACCCCCCCCCCCCAGTGGGTGGCGGCGGTGGTACAAAACACAGATGCAGATGCAAGATAAGGACGTGTCCCGTGACGTGCTGCAGCGAGGTAAGGGCCGCACGCGGCGACGAGGGGGATCCGGGGATGGCCCCGGGCTAGCTGCGCAGGAGGTAAGGGGCAAGGGGTGGGGGATAAGGGGTAAAGGGGGGGTGTATATGTATATGTATATGTAGTTTGGAAGGTGGTTCTTCTTTTCAGCTGGGTAGTGGTGCACGGAGGTGGGCTTTGTATCGGCCGATACGTCATTACCTCAGTTTGTGATTGCGTGTGGTTGATGGCAAGCTCGTTATCAGAATGGATTTCTAGCCTGGTGGCGCTGGATTTGGTGTTGAGTATTTGTCACCAAAGGCGGAAGGCTCACCATGTGGAGATGTGCTATTTCGCTGTTTTGTACAATAACTAAAACCTAGATAATCCTACTCTCTCAGTATTTCAGGTGTCTTGAATGCGAGTGATGTTCCATGACTCACCCCCACTTCGATCTTGGGATTTCCGGCACCGTCGCAACGGCGTCAGTATTGGCAGGTGAGATTCAGTCAAAAGGTTCAAGGTATACAGTAACCTCAAGCTGTTGTAGCTTGTATATTGTAGTTAATTTTTGGTAGTGGAGTGGCATCTGTTGCTTTAGCTATATCTATATACTGGCTAATATAATTGATTGATTAATGATTGACTGTAAATTCATTCTTTTGTAGTACTGGCCAGAGTACACTGGTGATGGTTAATGGACTTCTTCGACTGGGCCCTACCACCGTGTCCACTGGTTGAAGGCAGATACATGTCTTTAGAACCCCCCCTCAGTGTATGTACATGTGGGGTATGGACATGCATGGTAAGGCACAGCGTAGCCTTAAGGTCAACACCACCAGAACTAAAACCTCCGCGACCAGCCCGATCGATCAACGCTTCTCTCAAGTTCCTCAAGCTTCCTTGTCGACACAATGAAAGCCCGATAACACAGAGATAGAGGGGAACAAACAGCGCCATTACATAACGCAAACCAGACCCCGGAAGGGGATATATGGGTGGCGGGAGCTACAGGAGTACGCACTTTATACCGCCCCTCCCCTGGCCTCACGTCCCCCGCAAAAAGGTGACCTCATTCCCGTGAAATAACAGCCCATCTCGCTTCCTCGTACATGTGTTGCTTGCTCTAATACGATAGCTAGGGCGGGATAGAACAGTTACCCCAAGTCAGCCGGGTCAAACAACCGAGTGATAGTCCATGAACCTATATCCTATCCATTTAAAATCTCTGCCTCGCTCAGGGATAGGAACACTACACTAATACTCGGCCGATATATCTAGAGAGAAATATCAGAGTGCAGTACATACCGCACTGGTGATGGATCCATCCGCATGGATTCAAAACGATATCGAACTTTGCTGGTATATCTGCTGTGGGGGGTCTAGGCCTACTGCGACTTGCTCCACTAACAATACCTTACCACAATACTAATAAGCTCATGCGTTACGGTTTTTAGATGTTTATGATGTTTATATAGCAAGTTTGGAGGTTTATTAGAAGCCGAGTGATCGTTCATGACGAGGAGACCGAGTGATGCCCTATGAACCCTGGAGCACGCGCCGTGCACTGTTTTTTTCTTTTTTTGTTTAACCAATTGATTACATGCAACCCTACACCGTGCACTGTTGCATTATTATATAGCCTCCGACTCCTGGGGGCTATTTGTAGCTCCCTATTTCATGGGTACAAATGATTCCTAGTTGTTGGGCATGCATTAGGATAACCAGGAAAACCCAGGATATTAATTAATATATCAAGGGACTATTATATTTATAATATTTCGGTGATATCTATACACATTTAGACATCTAGATATTGGCATAACGTCCTGGAGTGTATATATATATATATATATACAATGGAATACTTCATCCTATCAGGCGGATGAACCAGTCAACTGTCAAGCCCCGAGGAAGGAGATCAGGAACTGAGTTAGTAATAAATCAAACGAGTCATCAATCATGATCCTCTAAATCGGCGGTTGAGCAGGGCTGTTACGGTAGTTAATTTTCCATGGTGCAGAAAATTAAAAAAGAAAAAAAAAAAGGTAAAAAGTTCAGAACCAAGACCGGCATACTGGTATTGACTGAGGTCTCGAAACATATCTAGGGTGATATGATAAAGACACAAAGTTGACTCCGCTGGCTAAAAGAGGAGCGCACCGCGTTTCGTGGGCACGGGGATCAATCAAGTCAAGTTCCTCTGTTTGCAGTAAAAGTGCTTGATTCTGCTCGAACACGCGACAGAAGATGAGCTAGACGCAACCTGGGCTTGTCTGCACTGCTGCAAGTAATGGGCTGGGTACGAGACTAGACGCAACCGGACCTCGAGGTCAAGTGATTTATCCCATCGACTGTAAGCTAGCGTATATATTCGGCAGATTCGGGCCATGCGGGCATAAATCTTTTGCGACACAACTAGGAGAAAAGAATCTCAAGAAGATAAATTGAATCAAGATAATATAGGAGGAGTACAATATTATTACAGCTCATAATAATACTTTTTTTTTTAACGTGTGGTTGTCAGTTGCGTAAAATAATTACTTGTAATTCGGTACGTATACGTACACGATAAAATGGTTGTTACAGTTGATGAGATAACCTATATCTACTTAGAGTACATGTATCTATGGCTTATACTGACAAGCCGAGCTCGATCCCGAACGCGGATCACCGAGTAAATTATAAAACAAGCTTGTAGTCGCAACATTATTATGACGTGTAAACCGATCATGACCGCTATGGTGATTGAATGGAAACTAGAGATACTTGTATTTGATTGCCCTTAATTAATTGGGAAATGCCCACGATCGGGTGGCTGAAAATATCAATATAAGATTCTCATACCGCTCGAGTATACACTCGTATATTGCAGTTAGTCGGACAAGGGGTACTAATACTTTACCCAAGAGGAACATCACGATAAAAAGCTCAGCCACGATTACTACACACGATACCTTTATCAATATTCCTTTCTTTCTTATCGGCTCACCCTCAACAGGCACTGGGTTGTGCCTCGTCCACCTCCCCTCCTTTTCCGCCTGTAGAATACAATCAGGTTGGACACGAGTCCATGAGCGCTCGCGATAATCTATTCTCATACATATATTAACAGTCTCGCTTCCGGTAATCAGGCCTCGCCTCTTGAGGCGCACGCAGGCGGCACTGGTCTCCCAGTATGGGTTTGGCTCCGGGATGTCCTTCTCCTGGACTAGGGGCGTTCCTCGGTAACGGTCGAGGACCCAGAGCAATGGATTCCGCCAGGGGGGCCTTCGGACTGCGTGATATGGAGTATTATATTAGTCAAACTCAGAATTAAGGAAAGAAACCTCACGACGGCCGGTGAACAAGCGAAATAGACATACTATACGCGATTTCGTATACCTCACCATCCTTTATCTTGTGGGTCCAGAAGGGCTTATCGTCGACACAGAGTTCTCCATCGATGATGACTATAGTTATCCAGGTGATTAGATTTGGCTCGAGGCAATCGATCAAGTAAAGTAAGAAAGGCGGAAATAAGCCTATTTTCAACACACCTCCAGCTGCGTCTTTCATCATTACCATACACCTAATATCATCTTCTAGTCCCAGCTTTAATTGGAAACCTCCAATCAGCGACCTTCGAGATTTGTATACATGTGCGAAGGAATGACCGCCAGGGACTGCTCTGGAAAAATGCTCCCAGGCTGTGATTGATTCTATAGTGAACTAAGCTTAGATGGGTAGCGTTATACTATTCTACCTATAATCCGGCCCCCTCTGCCCCCGATATTCGGGGCGTGGCACATACATGTAGATAGCCCGCTTTTTTCGAGCTCAACTTGGCCTCCCTACATAAGTGACCTTTTGGACAAGTCCGTTGCAACAACCCCAACCGTCAAACGGGCCCTGAACCGGCTAGCTAAACGTTGCAGGCTGTTTCTCGTAGTTATCTACTGGCGATGCCGACTTTAATATAGAGAATGTGACTGCTGTCTTGGTGGGAAGGCTTTAATGAGATGAGGATGATGCATGCTCGATGATCATGAGCAAGACAAATACCACACTAAGGTAGAGGTAGACCTATGTCGACACCGATCTGACACCTGTCATAGACCTCCCTAAGACTTAATTAACAAGGTCGTGACAAACACGTATCGTCAAGACAACCAAACTCGTTGTCTTGACATGGTACTAAGAACAGATAGCAAAGACTGTAAAAACAACAGGAAATCCCCCATCTGAACATTTGCCTTGAAAATGCCCCTTAATCTTCCCTCATACGTCTTAAAGTGATAATAGCATATACTATAAGATTTGAAGGATGCTGATTTGGAGTACACTGGCTTGGCTGAGGAGGGTTAGAGGTCTATCTATGTCAGTGAATTCTGTCGGTACCATTACTGGGGCGAGGATATAAAGCTTCGATGCCATGGCTACCTTGGTCAGCTGTCTAGGCTGTTGATCTCCGACTCCACGTTTTATTATGGGATATTTTCATAATGCCACGTACATAATGGAAGGACTTCTCTGTATATGACACATACCAGTGGACATGTCCACCATGGCCGGATCTTATAGGATCAGACCATTCCCACTCACAACCGACACTCTAACTAGGCCTACAGGCCTGGCCGCGGTATTACGGCTTTACACGGAGTATCATTGACCTAGAGTCAAATGATTTCAGCCCCCGTAATAAACTACCAACAATAGGAATCAAGCGATTCAAAATTGAGGACCACTATTCCTGATCAGCTAAATCAAATTCAAAAGTAACTACATACCTTAGAATTGATCTATCTTTGATTATATATGGATAGATATGGTTCCTGGACGGCAGGTAGACGTATTCGAGTGGTGGAGCTCAATTACGGGTAGTGTGGTCGACGAGCCGGCTCGAGACGAGCAGGAGGAAAAGCTTGACTTGACTCGTGATAGTAGCTGCTCGACTTGTCTCGACTTGTAAAAGCTCGAGTGGCTCGAGCTGAGCTCGGGCTTTTCAGTGTCCCCAGACCAGAGTTCCAGAAGTCATTCTAGCTCTCTTTATGCAAACAGATGTTGCTAGGGTTAGGGTTGAGTACTTCAAGATTTTATATATCAAATAGCAGAAGGGTAATATAGGAATATCTAGTATGGTTTTCAGGCGGCGATATTCAGAGAGATAGCACCCAAAAAGCTCGAGCTTTTCAAGTCGAGCAGCAAAAAAAACTTGAGCCAACTCGACTCGTGCGGGTAGCTGCTCATAGCTGCTCGAGCTTTGGGCTCGAGTCGAGGACTCGAGTTAACTCGTCTCGTCGACCACACTAATTACGGGATACATGCCGTAGCTGTACAGGCACTTTATGGACATGTTGTAACTTCAACATATACCGGGTTGGCAAACGGTACCGTCAAGTTGGTAATGTGAAGCTCAATTGTCCTCCTGCAAGACGAAGGTTTCGTATCATAGCCTTCAGTTCACACACATTGTTCCATGTATATAGCTATCATTCTCTCTCTAACTTGCTTTTATGCTTAAGCATAAATCTCGCTACGGCCTTTACATAGAAGTCGCAAAAGAAGCAGCTAGGCTTAGACCAGTCATATAGGTATCGGAAGTCTTTGTCTATTAAGTATCATATAAATGTGTTTTCGTATAGTACATCTATCCATGTCAACTATATACATACATAACCGTAAACATAACCAAGTATATATTCAGTTACAAAGGAAAAAAGAAAATAAACGCCAAAATAAACTAGCCCGTCACAGTACTACGGGACACACTTTTTTTTTTTTTTTTACCCGCCGCCGAAAAGGGGAGAGTCGTAAAAAAACGCCAAAACAAAGGAAAGGATACACAAGGAAACCGTTTCTCTTCTTTTTCTTTTTAGCATTTAGGATCCCGGAAAGGCGGTACTGGCTCCTTCAAGACTGGTGCTGTCGAGTATATACGCTCGCTGTCGATCGAGTAGGCATCCACCTTCTCGTTCCAGCTCTGCGAGTAGGGGCTTCCGTACACGCTACCGCCAAAGATCTGAGATTCAGAGATCCGCATCACGACTTCGACTGACTTTTCGTCCTCGATGACCTTGGGATGGGGCTTAGCAAAGTATTGTGCGTATTTGAAGATCGCCCAGTAGCATGAAGTGACGTTGATGAATGTCAGAATCAACTTGTAGGGGACACAGTACAGCACCGCCATCCATGGAACCATCTCCTTCTTTCTCCTTAGATGAATCGCGTTGAAGATTGCCGCATGCACTGCGTACAATCCAATCACACCGATAAAGGTCCACAGCGCAAACCACGGCCGTACCATGAACGATATCGGCAGGATGAACGGCGTCAACAGGTACAGCAACGTTTCATACACCTCCTGCCAGACAAATATCTTTGCGCCAAACTCCCACCACCCCAGCTTCCAGCTGCAGATGATGTATTTCATATCGTACCAGATGCCACTGACGAAAAAGAAGTTCCACCGATGGAACCTCTGCTTCCACACTGTCATCTCCCCGAAGCCTCCACGTGACCCTGTCGCAACAAAAATGTTTGTCGGCGTCTCCGTCTCGATAAACACTTGCGAACACATCAAGATCCGTGACCCGCGCAGCCTCGCCACGTGA
The DNA here is from genome assembly GCA_024713935.1 of Morchella eximia. Lineage (NCBI taxonomy): Eukaryota > Fungi > Ascomycota > Pezizomycetes > Pezizales > Morchellaceae > Morchella > Morchella eximia. The sequence goes on along the minus strand of JAMGZG010000022.1, from coordinate 1,378,471 downwards.
CCCAGGAACCAATCCTCCGACACAGAGAAACCGGGATGGTACTTGAACGCCTCTGCCAAGAACTCGCGATCCCAGATGCTAATAGCGCCATGTGGGAACGTTGCACTGCCCATCTTGCCGGCGAACTCACGTTGGATGCCGCTCAACTTGTACTCAAGGTCCTGGGCCTGTTGAACAATCGTCCCGCGAGAGGAATCTGGGCCGACCGACTTGATGGTGTAACCAATACATTTGACAGCATCTGTCATGCGGTGGGTGACGACAGGAAAATCCGGGGGGAGGGCGCAGTCGTCGTCGATGAGAAGAACGTATTTGAATGATTTTGCCACATAGCAGCCGGCGAATTGGGCGACAATCTGTGTTTTATTTGTCAACACAAAATCCCAACCATCAGGTTACATGTATCTTTAAAACCCATGATCTCATCTATTCAGGGATTTATTTATTTATGGGAAATTGTGCATATGCACTGCAGGATGGAGAGGGAAGAGATCTAGACCCACCTTTGAACCCACAGGAACCCAAATATGGTTGACACCATGCACCTTGCAGATGTCCTCCGTCTCGTCCAAAGGCGTGGGGCTGTTCCCATTCGCAATGACAAAAATCTGTCGAGCAGGAAACACTTTCTTGGCCGCCACGAGCGTTGCCTCGATTATGGTCGCCGCCTTGTAGCATGGAATAATGAGGGCGGTCTCGGACACATCGCGCGTCTCAACATCGTCAACTTTATCTTCAAAGAAGATTAGCAGCGGGGCGAAGGCGTAGAAGACGGCAATTCCCACAAAGATCGCGACACCAGCGGTCAGGGCAAACTTTTGCGACACAACGAGCCTACAGGGATGGTGGTTAGTAAGCTAGCTTACAGGGTTGTGGCGGTGTCAGCCACAGGGGAATGATAGGACTTACCACATGTACCAGGTTAGACCCTGCCACAATGGCCGTCCGATGAGGATGAAGTAGATGCATAACGCAAGGAAAGCGTAGCAGCTGTATTCAAAGGCGATCATACTCCATTTCCCTCGCTCGAGTTTTGCCTTCTTTGATTTCGCTTTTTCCCACATTCCGTGGACACTGGATCTGCGGAATCGGGATGCCGAGCTAGGTGAGTGTTTGAGAGGCCTTCCTGCTGGCATAATACCATATGGATGTGGGTGTGGGCCTTTGTGTACGGCGGGTTCAACGGGACTGATCTCATCACCGGAAAATGGATCGTTGAAGGGCGAGTTTACAGAGCTAGCCAGAGAATAGTTGCGAAGGTGGTCGTAGAGGGCGTCTCGTTCGCTGGGAGATGGGGGCTGCGATTGCCTCTCGGAGGTAAAGGCTTTGACTGGGAATGTAGGTAGACTTGATCTCCTCTTCCGGTGCTTTGAGAATCTTTCTTTGCTAGATTCGCCTATTATTGTATAAATATTATGTTAGTTTCAACAACCAATTACTCAGTATAAGAAACAAAACAAAACTAGTATTCCATACCCTTGAACGGCGACAAAAACGGTTGCTTAATCCTGATCGCTGCGGCTCCGGAGGGATTTGTCCTGCTTCTCTGCAGCGCCGGTAAGGCCGATTCACCGCCCGAAGCTCCTAAATCAATCTGGTCCAGCAGAGCCACTGGAATATCAATCAACAAATCGGGACCATCTGCTCTCTCGGGATGTATTGAAGGCGCCGGTGTAGCTGATGCTGATGATGACGTTGATGATGATACTGAAGAACCCTCCAGGGATTCTGTGGTGGAAGAGGAGTTTCTCTTCTCAGAGAATTGTTCACAGTTGTTGTTGGCCATTGCTGATCTGCAAATGGAATATCTCTAATGCAGGAGCAACTATAAATTGCTTACAGTTGGAGGCCTATATATGGCTTAGTAGGTAGCCTGGAAGTCGATATGGCAGGTTCGAATTGGGGAAACTTATGTCCTGGGCGGAGGGGGTTTATATATATCACTGCGCAGAGTTTCTTTGCAAGTCATGTTGAAGGTGCAAGGGTTTGGTGGAAGGATTAAATTAGTCTCGGACCCAGTCCATACCTCTATTCCTGCGCTCTGTGATGGGGGGACGGAGACTAAACTAGCTCTCATTGGGTAGCCTGGAGTAAAGGAATAAAAAAAGATGTGTATTTAGCGTATAAAACGCCGAGAAAAGGTGAACAGTGCAAGGAATACTAGTTGCAATATCTACTTACAGACAGCTCATCACTGACTTCTAGCCTAATTCTTGAAATCCAACTCTACATACCTGCTAGAAATCTCCAGGGGACGACTAGTTTGGTGGGCGGGTGTCACCACTGCATTGTCAAATGAAGGCAGATCGGGCCTGTAACTGCTCATTGAAGGGTGTAGAGACCTTTTTTTCTTTTCCGCTACGCTCGATCGAGATGTTTTCGACCCATCATAGGTACGTTCATGTCTTTGCAGGTCGTTCTGAGAGCTTGAAAGCCAAGTACTTGGATTTTAGACATTGAATACCATTTCCAAAATAATCTCTAATGCAATCTGTGCAAAGCTTGGCTAATGGATAGAAATTTCTTTTTTACCCAAATGATACAGAATCCCGTTCCATCCCCTCCATCCATTGCGTCAAAGAGCAAAGAGAGGCATAGCCGATATATAAAATTGCAACTCGTAACTCATCTTGTAACTACCCGGGAGGAGATCGGAGAAGCCCAAGTACTATCCACCCCAGGCTCTCCGTTCCTTAGCTCTGGGATATTCAGCAAGGTTAGATTTTCCGAGACGGAGAGGCGGGAGACAGTCACTCTAGTTAGGCTGCCTCAATTGAATAATCCAGGCTCTGCACGAATAGGAAATCATCTCCATTGTCCTGTAGTAACAATCCCGAAAGAGAAGGGGAGGGAAACAACTTGATTGTTCAGGGTTAGAACACTGAAACCTTCACGTAATAAATTGACAGAAACGACCTAGGACCGCTCTCGGAATCTCGGCAGCCACTCCGGGGTAGGCAGTAGGAGCCCACTAGTGATCCCATTACCGACAACACATCGTTAGCTGCCGAAGCACTACTTGCGGGATGTACGGGGTGTTGGAGCCCCGAGGTGGTTTTGTCCATCTCCAGCTGAAGACCTTCAATGGATCTTGGCGCACGGAAGTTCCTCTGGATGTGGTCTAAAGCAGACACTCGAGGGTCTCCTGGGCACGTTATTGTGTGGTTGGGTCATAGGCTTCCCGTGGGAAACTTTGGCCGCAGCTGCGCAGCGCGAACAGTTTACTGTCAAGGGTGTTGAACCATATTGACAGCGTTATTTTTTTCATGTCTTAGACACAGCTGGTACATGGCACCTACATGTACCTCACACTCCATCGTGAGAATTGGCCTGTGCTTTGGCCGGTGCTGCAATTGTCTGAGTTAATTACATCATGATTTCATACTGATGGCCAGCGGCTGGATGGATTGTACGGATTACTAGTAGCTATCACAACACCTCCTGTAGAGTAGCAAGTACTAAGTGTTCTGCAATTCGATTAAACAAGGCAATTAATTCGAAACTAGCATTTCAGAAGTAGTAGCAGATCAATAAATAGTAACATTACCTCTAGCGCAGTACTGCAGTCATCCACGAATATATCATTACTCTACAGGTGATGTACTCGTGAAACGTAGTTCTTCAAACAAATTAAGGAAGGGGAATACCTCATGAATCCAAACCTCAAGCTTTAAACCTCGCGTTCCAGGATGAGGTTTCTTCAATGTGGCACAGTGTGACAAGCCCTCAATTCTAGCGGCTTTTCTTCCGCTGTCACGTCAAAATGTCCGTCAAAGACATCAAGACACATCACACAACAGACGCCCAAGGTAGTACCACTATTCGTACACACATACTCCCTCTACTCTATTATCGAGCACGTCATATCCCTCTAGCGTCACTACTCCGAGTGCTCTCTGAGGCTTTCCGAGAAGTTACACTCCCCCCGAGAGGTTCGGACAATGCTAACCGGTGTGAGACATTCTTACAAAAGCTGTTCGAATTCGTGATATGTGAGACACCTACCAGCTTTTTCGTGGAGTCTTAGAGCTGGTATCCTGCACTTGCACTGGCACGATCGATGAAAGTGCAATAAAAAAAAAGACTTACCTCAATCGCCTTGTCTTTCATGCGCAATGCCTCAATTCTACTTCAAAAGAATGTTAATATCTATTATGTTGGATGGGGATGAAAGCATTCGTCACCAATCCCAGTTGGATTACAAGTACGTGGACGAGCAATTATACTATTCTCCGCCTCAGGAGGGGTGCTTTTCTCCTAACCTGGACACTGGGATGATGCCAACCGACAATAAACAAGCGAATTGGGCATAGGCCGGCGCTGGGATCACATAGAGGCATCGATGCCAAGAATCGTCCGGTGGTAAATGGTACTCTAGAGGTACATGTAGGCTGTATGTACTCGAGTAGAGAGTAGAGCTACAATTCAATTTTCATCAATACACCGGTTAGGAAATACGTCCGAACACGGGATTGAGCTGTGTCTTGGGGTGGTTCTTGGGATGATGGAGTTTGATGGTGGGGTGGGTGGTTAGGTCTTGGTGCACCTCCACTCTACCACGCCCTGAACTGATTTGGAGACAGATGTGTGGCCCATCTCCTCGATTAGGGTCTTTGGAGCTAGTAGTGCACCCTTCGAGATCGCGTTCTCTTGCCCCCCCTGCCCCAAGATCTCGGTGTGCATGGTTTACTGGTTTGAACGCCGATGACCCCCCTGCAATGATCTACAGTCGGTTAATTCACCGTACGCGTCTAGGGCCAATTGCAACCCAACCAGCCAGGGCCCAGGGCCCAGGAACCCACGGGGAGAGAGGAAAGGGCAGAGCCTCTTTCCCACTCCCAGCAGGTGTACCTAATCTGCAGTGCCCACCACCGCTCCCTCCATGGATCCAACCACTGCTGCCTGCTTGCCGTACTTCTTCTTCCTTGTCTTCTCTTCCTATTCTGTCCTTCGATCGTTTCATTCTATTGCAGACAAAGGGACACAAGGATTACTCAACTACAATTGCAGTAGCCACACTTTTCGTTCAACGATTCACCTTGTGCAGCAGTATCGTTAATTGGATTGAGGGGAACAAACGACATGCAACGTCAAGAACCTCCTGGAATTATGAAAATAAACACCCAGTCAGGAGTAGATGATTCTCCTGATTCGATACTTACTCGAAACCAATAACTGGACAACGCTTAGTTAAGAAGGTCTCAGTCCAGCGCTCTAGATTAGAGTACCTATTCTAGGACCCTCGAGGTCCCCCCCCCGATTAACAAACCAAGGGTCCATCCAGGTTCTTCTTTCACGCACAACCTCATATCCTACGGCGACCTACCTCGCACCACTACAACAGCACTACCACCATCACCACCACCATTGCTGCGCGCGAAAAGGCAGAAAAAAAAAGGGAAGGAAAAAAATGCGGTTTGGAACGCTCTTTTCGCATCCACTTTACGCATCAGTTCAAGTCCCACGATGCGAGGCCCGGCTCGGTTATCTTTCGTGGCGCCTGTACATAAATCAACAACAGAAAGATCTGCCTAGGCGGAAATAGCTTAGCAGATCCTTTTTCCCGAATTTAGGACCCCGGAAAAGAGGTGAAGAAGCTACTTAGATCGATATGTCAGGGCCCGGGGTTGGTTGTTTCTGGACCCTGGGCTAACTGTTACGTCACGACCCGTACGCATGCGGCTAGCTGCCGTCGTCGAGGGGTCCGCTTTTGTTTTCCCCCACCTCAAAATGGGCCAACGTCTAGTATTTTTATGTGACCGAGGTAGGAGTATAATGACTTTGCTTTGTGCCTTTGGACTTCAGCTGGTTTGTTCGGACGAAGTGGCAGAGGTGAAAAATCTTCACAAATAAGACAAACAAGGGCTCGCTACATGTACTCATGGGTGTTCTAATGTGGATGCTTCTCTTCGCGATTGCGTTTGCCGGCATGGGTGTATATGCAGTTGAGAAATAAACATTGCCGGAGCCGAAAAGTCTCCAGAGAGTCATTCCAGAGGATCTGGGTATCCAACGTATGTATGTAGCTGTAAACGTACCTACGTGTACATACACTTCCCTTTCTACATCATGGCTGGGCTTTCTTCTTCACACCAACTCTACAAGCTTTTCGGCACTTTTTGTTTTCCAGTGGATATTCGGCACAATGAACGCATTTTCAATACTTAATTGAAACACCCAACGCGAATGGTGCGGATAATACCGCCGGACTAAAAATATCTTCTTTTTCTACACCCTCCCCCCCCCCCCCCTCTTCCCCTGGGCCAAACCCGTGGGTGAGATCAAGGTCATTGGAGGTGTACCGGTAGTAAACCGATTTTCTTCAAGAACTACCTACCTACTGAACTGGAACGATCTTACAAAGCCCATCTCCGGATGGACATGCAAATCACACGGCTCTTCTCCAGTCAGTACCTGCATTTGCACCTAAAAATACGCAGACGAGAGATTAGAAGGAGTGCAAGGCAATCAACACGACTTTCGGTGTTAAGATCCGTTGTGTTTGTGGAAGATGATCCCCCGCTGTCCGGATTTTTGGTAAATTGCGTTTACGTGGAGTATTCTAGCTAGGTACATCTCGGTACTCTAGAGATATAGTACTTACATACCTAGAAAGTAGATAAAAAGTTGATCCGGAGTAAGTGGTGGTTCTCGATCTTACTCGATCTAAATTCGAGTACTTCCAGGATCTTTGTGGTCGGTCGGGGGTGCGAATAAGAACGCCATTTCGGAATTATGCAGGGACAAAAAAGACTAGTGGCGAATATTCCATGGAAGATCCTTTCTGTTGTAATAGGTAATGCATAAGGTGAGCCATATCATACTCTCAAGTATTCCAGAGTCTGATGTATAAGCTAGGATAGTTTGCCTGCAATGCATATGATTCTCAAGATCACAACATCCCATCTTCCGCTCATTCCGCAATATACATGCTGCCTTTTTTTCTCCGGTTTTTTCCGTGAATCACAGAAGTGGGGAGAAGTGGTACTCGAGTACTTACAATCGTTTGCTCTGGTCCTGCCCGCTCGGATGCCAGCGTGGTGATCTTGGTGATCAGAAGATCGTAGATGCATGAATCTCAGCTTTATTTAACCTTAGAAAACCCAAAACAATCAAATAAACCCCAATATGCACCTTATATATAATATAACCCTAAATAATCTCCATGTATTATTTACTCTTTATGTATGTAGTCGTTCATCTTCCACCCCAGATACCTACATACATATTTAATAGACAGAACCTAACACACGAGCGAGTAATATGATATAAAGGGAGACGATCGCCAGCTGCATACAAGGTTCTTCCCCAGGGCTACGGTAAATACGAGGTCGGTTTGAATATGTGTTGACTCGAACCCTAACCCACGATGCGTTACTACACCATATGCAGGGACACTTCCAAAAGTTGTATGTAGATCATTTTGTACCCACCTCGGCTAGGGAACCATTTAACAACAAGTAGCTAATCAACTCTGAGATCGATGTAAGAGAGAATGGGTTGAAGTAAAGGCTGGAAATCAAATAAAAACCCTTGAAATGATCGGTGAAACATTATGGGGTGATTACATTCCTGAGTAATCTAGGGAACGACAAGTACTTAACTAACCGAGTGACTTTTCATGTTCCGGATCGAGAGGGAGGCACAGCCGCGAGAAATCGACGCGAATCCGAGAACCTACTCTAATCAATCCAATCTAATCACTGCTGAATCGCGGAGCTTTCTTCAATTCCAGCCATGATATTTCAACACGCTCGCTTCTCGCTTCTTGATTCACATTACTAAACTCACTCGGGCCCGAACCAAAATCCCCACTCGTTCGGACTCGACATACCCACCCAATGAGAGTGCAACCCTAGGCACATGCTCCATCTCATCTCAACTCAGACACCAGCTCCATCGCAGTCGCAAGCTCCATAAAGTGAGTCTCTACTCTGTCTTGATGGGTTTCGTGCGACGGTTGCCAAGAGTGTCTCGGAGGAGCGGAGAAGCTTACAACTACATACGCCTGTCAGGTAGGATACACAATACCGTCCTGCAACAGATGGGACAAACGCAAAGAGTAACCTGAGTCGTTCGAAGCAGGAACAGACGTTGTGCTACTGCTCCTCTGACTCTAAAGCATCTAGAGTGGAGCGGCCAAGGTAAGCATCCTGATCAACAACACAGCATTGTGCTTCTCCACGAGACATCTCTTGGCAACCGTCGAGGCTAAACTGCACCATCAACGGAACATCCCGTACTGCTGTGAAGGAAAGAGAGTGGATATCCCGAGCCTATTTTGCGCAACTCCTGTCATTCGGATATGAAGCGAGCCGGATAGGTATCGAGGCAGAGAAACACCCATTATAGCTACAGGCACTGGGAACAATTGTTGAGGATCGAATAGGCACACACCTACTTAGGCTTGAATCCCGGTTGCAATACACACTTCTAACCCCACAAGGGACGCATTATAACAGATTACGCGTTGAATCTGAGAGGACCCTGGATTATTGCAAGCGATTACTCTCATTCAGGGGAAATCAAATTGAGAGCGCCAAATACCAGATCCAGGCCTTGCGAATTGACCACCGCACAAAGTCAACCCATAAGAAAGCGTAACAAATAAAACCCTCTGGGAAGCACAAAAGCCATTGTGGCTTGACTACTTTGTAACCCTATTAGTTCTGAATGGTCACACAAGCGGTGTCTTGGACTTGGCAGGGTGGTACAGGCATTAGTCGTGCAAAGGTTGGAAGATGGAAACGGATCTCTATCAATATATGTGACCGGATTGGAAGCTAAATATTGCTTCGAATATCAATGTCACCAGACTTTGAGAAGGCAAAACTTATAAATTGAGAACGGAATTCTCGACATAAGCGCATCTAAGAGCCTTTATTTTGAATGGTTAACAATATATCTGCGCGATATATCGGGGAGATCTTAAGGCTCTGCCTCAAGATATAAAATAAATAATAAATGACACTGAAGCTCAGAGGTAACTCCAGTGAAGAGATAATCTCGAGAACCCCAAAAAATACGAGTGATATTGTATGTTTTAAAATTGGTCTTGGCCATTTTCGCAGTCAAAGACCTCTTCTAAAAACTGGGAGATATAGGAGGGGATTGCGGATAGTCTGCCATTTGATAAACTATTCCTAGTCTCGAGACTTTTCACAATACACAATACACGGTCCACATGTTAGGAAATCCGAGTCTTCAGTCTTTATCGGTGAAGATTTTTTTTTTGTTGTTTAATTCATTAATTGCATGCAGACCGTAGTCCATGGCAATATCACACTACCCCTCTACTACCCTGCTTCCACCGCCATCTTCAAGATAATGATACAAAAGAAAGAAAATAAAATGGAAATAGATAGCAAGTTTGTCTCTCGTCGCGCCTCTGCCTAAGGGCTATTTCTCAGTCCTCCCCAGCCTCTGTTCCTTTTATCGGTGAAGAAGAATATAGGACTGCTTCAATTAATACCTTTTTAGTCTTATGTACCTATTACTAGCACTGTCGAAAACACCAAAAGTCTCGAAGATCGAACCTCGACATGTCATCTATCCTCTTACACCTTCGTATCATTGTGGATCCTCAATATCTAGATAACTAAGATAAAAGGAAACAATAAAAATAAAGCCAATTAGTTTCTGGACCCTGAGACATATATTCGCTTACAAGTAGTTCATGGGAAATATCTATTACTGGAAGGGCTGCACAAGGCGGTCCGGTGGCCTTATCCCTGGCGGCCGAGAGGAGCACTAATAAGATTGCTCACGAGCATGTAGCCAAGCATCTCTCACCACTTTAGATCTCTCTTACTAAGCGTTCTTAGGTGCGTAGACCATGACGCCTAGCACAAGATATTTAAGACTCATTCATTGATACTGGACGGCACTTTTTCACAGTTGACTTTGAGATATTGATTGATAATAAAACTGATAACGTCGGACTTTCTAAAAATTGTGAGGTGGATTGAGTATCTAAGGCAAAAGAAACCGTATTTTGATGGGCTTTCTAAACTTAGGGCTATGTGCTCGCTCTCCACACCATATAAAGGCATCTAGAAAAAATAAAAAACCGAACCGGCAATCAGGCCGCGAAAAGACAAAATACATGGAGAAAATGAAATGAGTGATATTTCCGAGTGATAATCCAGTTTAGACCTAGCTGATTCCTCTGCAAATATCGACTCCTAGAAGGCCCCCAATAATATAAAAAGGCCTATATTAACGAGAAAAGAACAGTATATATACTTATATATGATGTTCTTTGGCTAGGTAAAGGACACAGCCTTATATTTAGCTCTTAAGATGTCGAATCCGAACTGGTAGTCTGTTCAAACATGTCATGTTGACATCTATCACTGCCATACCGAGACCTATATAACTTGTTACTATATATTTAATGATTTTGTGCCGACTTAAAAATTAAAGGTCATCCGACTGCCTCGTCCTACTTGCTCAATAATTTTTTACGCTCTATAAATCCGAGTGATCGTACATGATCCCAAAGCCCAGGAATACTTCCCCTCACGTAGGGGCTGCCGCCCCCCCGCTCATGACCATAACCTTACTTCGAATGGAGACGTAATTTGAAATAAGCCAAAAGCAATACTTACGAACGTATGACAACGGGCTCCTAAACTTGTATCAGCCAAATTTTATACCAAGACAACGACTATTACAAGACAACCAATCGGCAACCATGCCAAAAGGGTACTTCCATCGGGCTCCTAACCGTCTACCAACAAAGTACCAGCCAACCTCGTGGTCAAACCTCAATGCCCACTCACTCACTCAACCACTCAACCACTCAACCACTCACTCACTCATTCGCTCACTCACTCACTCACTCACAAGTACCGCCTGAATAACTAAAGTCCGAGCGAACGCTTAAATAATTAAAACTGTTACATATCGCTCAACAGGAAAGACTCGCGATTTGTAACCGCGTTTTGGCAATACGGACGGATATCATGTTGGGGCGTAAAGAGTATGCACTAGGCAGCGGGCTAGGAATTGTAATACCGGTTTCCTTTATGTTCTATCGGTTTCCATTACACGGACATATGAGTTATACTCGGATTGGAGATAAAGAGGTTCTGTTTCTCGTTTCTGTTCTCTTTCTCTATTTCCTCATTACGCAACCTTTTCATTCTCTCGCTCGCCTCCGGCCCGCAGAGTTCTTCCGACTCCACCTTTGATTTCTATCTCGTCGACCGCTTCGATGCTCTAGATTGCTCTCACCCCTCCTATCGAGCGAGCAGAAAAACCTGTCCTACTGTCCTTGAACGCCTGAAACAAACCCAGACTGATGAAAAATGGAAAACAGTAACTGTATACCGCCGACCTGCCATATCCTAGCAGAACTGACCCCGCCTCTATTCCCCTTCATCGCATGCTTTACTCATCGAAGTATTGATCTTGACTTGGATTTCTTCATTTTCCGAGCGGCCTGCCCTATCGAAAAGGTCAACCTTTGGGTGCACTCCGAATACTTCAACTCAGCGAAAAGTCCTGAAAAGGCATACATCAAATGGATACACCGAGATACGATGCAATTTGTTGACGACGGCCCGCAACTGTCACATTCGGAAGCAGGGCTGGAAGTCCAAGTACAACTGCAAGCTCCTGGCATTGGAGCACTAAGGCATGTTAGGCCCGATTATACTCATGTGCATAGATGTAGAGGAAGATTACCTGTGAGTGTAAGCAAGTCGTCCCGAGTGATCGGGTCAGCTTGTACCCCGTATGGGTAGCGGAGATGTGCTTTGTCTCCACACGATGTGTTGTATAGACGCAATGGAAGCAATGTTTGACTGTATTACTGATAAGTACCCCAATAGTAATGTGTGTCAGAGGGTACAAACTCTCTGGATATTTGATCAAAACGGAGCCGGAACTCCTGTCTCATTTCGTCCAAAGTCCGTTGTAACTGAGTACACTGCTCATCGTGTCGATGGGACTCCTGTTGCAACTGATGGAACTGTCCCCGAACTTTGTCCTGGAAATTTTGGGCATTTGAACCGTAGGATGGTTGGAAATTAGAGGAATCTGATTTCCAAGATCGGTAAACGCTCTTGCAATTATGGCGGGATCCGGTTGAGCCATTTAAGACGGATCCCTCGAGGAACTCCAGAAAGAACTGGAAACTATCATCAGAGTAATTATATGGCTGTCGTTCTGCCCGTTGTTGTAACGTTAAAGCATAAACTCGCAACTGCAGCTTTGGGTCTATGGGCTTGGCATTCTGGACGGTGGCGAGTGTCCAGGTGGCAAATCCATACAAAAAGTGACTTCCACTCTTCCAGGGGGGGCCTAACAAAACTAAAGTTTGTACAAATGGACATCCAGGAGGGGGGGGGGGGGGCAGTCAGTACGTGTTGTGTGTCTTTGTCTTTGTTCCTCAGTGTTTGAATGCTTGTGATTCATTGATTCGGCGAGGATTATTTAGTTCTGTTAAGCTGTCATGTCGGCCACGATATTTAAATATTCGTTTTCACTCGAAGTAGAGTTATGGATGGAAGCGGGGGGGCGGCAACCCTTAAATGAGGAAAGGAATTATCTTCTTTAGATTTTGTTTCATCTACTAGTATTTACAATTATGTTTATTTCTATGGATTTGTTTATTTAATGAAGCTGCGTACCCTATCGCGAAGCGATGGGGGGTGGCAGCCCTATCTATCGTGAGATTTGACGTTTGTTTAATGTGAGATTTGACGTGAAGTGCTTGAGCGAAGCGAGATGTGTTAACTGAAGGAGTGAGTTGGTATCACACTAGAATTATTACATGCGATAGAGGAAATATATGGAGTTTGGTTTATAGCTTATCCAGAGATCAGCAACCATACTAAGTAACGCGAAAGGTCTAGAGAAAAAAAAAAGAAAGAGCTGAGAAAGATAAAATTGCCTTTCCTAAAACATTGTATGCGAAACGTAAAGCATGCACCAAACGACCTGCTTCAGTATGATGAAGGTCCGAAAACCGATTCATTCAAATTATCCAGGTACCTAGGCAAGCGTCTCGAGCATGTAGAGTACGTGGGGGCGTTGCAAGGAAACACACATTCTGATCATTTCCTATCGCATGTGCCACCCACAGATCGGCACTAGGACTACCGAGTGGTTCAAGAGAACGAAGGAACAACGTGACACATCACACTTCTACTCACCACATGTAGAAAGGCTCCCTCCAGAATTAAATACTGCACATCTACAAAATATGGCTTAGTCAGTCATTAGAGCGTATTTGCCAACCGTCAATTTCAAGAATTTACAAATTGTGGGGCTCCGAAATGGCAACCGGGGCTGCTAATTTTGAATTTCGGTGGGGTGGCGTGCTGTGAGATATACCACAAGTACCCAGTTTTGTTACTACCGAAGCTGGTATCATGGATATGAATTTTCAGTTCCAACAGCGTATTCCACAGGTAGCATGATGAATTGTCTGATTTTCGGGGTTTATTCTGTCATACCGTTCACCAGATCGATTTTGGCCACTGAGGGGAACTGTCAATTCTTCCTCCCGAAACTGTTAAGTTTGAAGTGTCAATAGTTGAAATTGACGGTGGGCAAATACGCTCTATAGTACTTAATTTAGCGGTAACTACAGGTCAAACAAAGACTTTCGCAATATGTTCTACAACGCCGCAATGGGTTTATTAGAAACACTGGATAGGCTTCATTTGGTGTGAATGAAGTCCCTGCAATTTTTCTACCAGTGTTGATCGAATTAGAAGACAAAACCTTTTGGAATCATGATTGAAGAATAAACAAATGAAAACGTTAAATAAAAGAAAATACATATAGGACAGTTCACATAAGGGTGACTGCTCCAAAATATTTACAAACAAGAGATTACAAACTACCTCATCACTTGATTCCTCCAGGTGTCATACTCTCTCCTCGAAGTTAACTTGCACCTCCGTGCTCTTCATGATCACCTCCGGTTCTATATCCCCGTCCCGTAGATACTCTTCGCTAGCTGTCTCACTAGTGGTATCTAACTTTATCGCCGTTCTAGGTCCTTCAATCCTCGTCCTCGGCCCAAATCCCTCAGTCGATGTGTTGCCATCTCCCATCACACTCCCGCGCCTTGTACTAACTGACCCAAGCGCATATGCTGTCTGCTGCCTCGAGAGGGAGCCGGGGAAATGACGTGAATGTCGGTTGCTCTTGCTTCTACGGTTGTTGTAGTTTGGGTTGTTACTGTTGTCTGATATGGCGTCTGAGCTGCCCAGGAGCCCGGGAAGGAATTTAGAGAAGAGGGGTTTGATAGCGGGGACGGAACCACAGATGATACCAATCAGAACTTCGACTCTATAGAATAAGTCAGTAGTTGATATTGAATTCTCGGGGGCGGAGGCGGTATTTACAGTGACCATATTCCGAGGTTCATATTATCCCACATGGGATCTGTCGTAGTGAGTAATGTCTCGACGCTAGAGAGACGCAGAATACCAGCCAAAACACTCCTACCCGACCACTTTCATCAATATTTCTTCATACACCGGGTTGTCGCACTTTGGCTTGAAAATACTCACATACTACCCATTGAGAAGATCACCAATAATACAAGTTTCTGTCTCAACGGCATCTGGATGCTCCAAATCGTCCTTAAGGGCAACAACCAAATCACTATATCTGTGAATATGTTTATTGGAAATAGCGAAAAGTTGAGCGGTCGCTGTGGCAGACAAACGGCATGGACTTTGTTTCCCTCCGATATGACCTCCCATATGAAAGATGCAGGCACACACTGTACAGCTGAGAGAATGAATGCAGCAATAGTATATGCGACGACGAAGTAGAAGATCCACCAAGATATCTTTGAAAGACGAGTGCTGGGGGCAAGACGAATAAGGAACAGGAGTAGGGAGCACTTGGTCAGGCCAAGGGCAAGGAAGTAGTGCATCATGGCAACATAACCCATCTGCGGAGGGATTAGAATTTGGTGATAAGCCCTGAGAGAGAGCAATTTTACCTTTACTGCCATCTTTTGTGCCTCTATAGATGTTTTCCAGGTATGACGCCCAACTCCACCCATAACACCTACATGAACTATCAGTTTCCTACTCGTACAGACAGATATAAGATATCATTTCTCACCTATACAATTCGTAACCAGGGTTGGAATGGCGACGATCTTTCTTACAAATAATAATAAAGATCAGTATCAACTTCCCCAAATTCTGAGCGACGTCAATGCATACCGTTGCTAGGATCATACACCAATCGTCACTGCCCATCCTCCTCAACAACACAGCCCTACAGTATATCCTCCCAGTCAAGACCAGAACTGCTATTACCATCAACGTTATTCCCGTAATCAATAACCTTGGACCACGATTTTCGTCATCTCCCAAACTGGCCCTTTCTAGCAACGTGTGCATCTCCATTGGCTATCACACAGAGCCAAGATTTCGGAATAAATGGTCGGATGGTTATAAAAATACTTGGGCTATTGAGGTT
This sequence comes from Morchella eximia, assembly GCA_024713935.1. Taxonomy (NCBI): domain Eukaryota; kingdom Fungi; phylum Ascomycota; class Pezizomycetes; order Pezizales; family Morchellaceae; genus Morchella; species Morchella eximia. The sequence continues at coordinate 1,363,009 of JAMGZG010000022.1, read as the reverse complement.
GGTATAGTTAGTACATATGGCAAGACTAGAGTTACATGTGAGTGGGGTGCACGTGGGGGTGGGGGTCTTACTTAGAGATTTTCGCAGACACGATTGCAAGCGCAGCTCGACTGCATCAGATACCGACTGGACATTACTCGGTATGAGGATTTCTTGGGGAGAAAGTGAAGACGGGGAACTAATGAGTATTATAGAATCAGCACATATAACCACATCCACTTATTTACACACCTTTGGGGTGGCATTACCGCTTCGAATCAGTTTGAAAACTATGTGCACCCTCAGGGGCAAAATAGTCTAAACTATCACAACTTGGAAGTTATGGTCTCCTCTTTCCAGGTTCAGGCTGGTTTGAAGTGTGGATTGTTACACCACAACGCCGTACAAAACGTGGTTTATGGCTTTCCGTCCAGCCATGTGCAAGTGCCAACCTGCAGAAGATCATGACCGGAAGCGCAGGGTCTGCCCGTCCAATAGACCGCGAGCTGAGAATAAACAATCTTGCTTTCTCGTTTTGCCACCCCAGGGGAATCCCGGGTACCAGGGATTTGGGACTTTGCATTACATCTGGTGCCTGGCAATTGTGTGTCCTTGGGGGGTGCAACCTTAGCTCGGTATAAACCACAAATAGAACATCTTAAAAGTCTAGGTCTCTGAATCTAGGAGTTAGAAGACGATATTCAACGTCTCTGTGAGCGCCGGGCCCTTTCCAGGCTGAGACCAGAGTCCTCATTAGGTAGGTAGAGCACATATTGCCATTGAAGGTCTGTAGGTACATACCTGATGGTACTCCTCTGCTCTTGACTGGATACTGCAAAACCATCACACAGCCCACATATGTACGTCCACAGCAATTACGTATACTGCGAGACCGAGTCTCCACAGATAACCAACACCCGATATGTGTGGACTATATGTATGTAACTACAGTACGGTACTGTAGCCACAAACACGTTGTTTCATCCCAAGTAACCGAGTGCGGTAGTTCCCGCGAAACCTAAGTACTAGCCTCATCATATCACTTGTACTAGTCAAAAAAAAAAGAAAGGAAAAAACCGCGGGATCAACCCCGCATTTCCATAAAGGTAAAAGTAGAGTAACGAGCTTAGCTCCAGAGTATACAATACCGACTGTGGCTGCCCCTTTCAATCCCAGGTTTTGGATTGGGCACTCTACAATTAGTACTATTAGTACTAGACTGGACTTAACGTATGTAAGTTAGAGTTTTTTCGGGGCCCCCATTCTTGTCAAATATGTGGTCAGGCTTAGACAGGAGATAAGTTCATATAACTAGGCCAAATAGCGAAGGCCATAGGTGAATGAACGGAAAAAAGGGTTCCGGGAGACTAGCTATCACTCTGAGTTCTGGTAAATGAGAGCAAATCTAATTTTTAGCGGATAGAAGATCAAACAAACCTTGAGTATCCGTTATGTCATGATAAAAATCTGTTCACATCCTATGAAATTGGTAAATACACACAGCTATGAGGCGCGCTAGTAAGCTAGCAATACCTACATAGGAGGTACTGAGCCTCAGGTATGCCAGAATGCGACTTTCCTTCAAACGATTAAAGGCAACGCAGTGACACTTTAACGCAGGCAGAATAGACAAGTAGGTCCTTGCATCAAGCCTCGCAGTTGACAGCTATAATGTCTTTCCTAGAGAGATTATTTGGGACTTTACTTCTTGTTTGGGAACGGAGCATTAATGATGGTCACCTTAACTATGTAGGTACCCATCGAGTAAGGGTTTAGTATCAACTTAAGTATTTAGCAGCTGGCTTACCCACAGCTTGGGACAGATCCTCGGGCACTTACGTAACTTTTACTTAGGCTATCCGCCCTATGTGATCTACTGTCGTGAAAATAAGAGTATTGGTATCAGGGCAGGCATATGTAGAGTAAACACCCAGGAACTGGGGAACCGTGAAGTGCAAGGATTTCATAGATGGCTAGTATTGAATAACTCAAATTCATACCTAAATAAGCAGTTACAATTTTGCCTTCACTTCTGCCATTTCCTTCCCCGCCAGTTCTCTCAACGCATTTTTCAATATCTTGCCACTTGCGTTTTTCGGGATTGCATCCAAAAATACAACTCCACCTTCAAGTTGTTTATATGATGCCACTTTTGTCTTCATGTACTCCTTGACCTCCTGCTCCTCAAGCTTTGATCCAGGTCTCCTGACAACATACGCCCTGGGAAGCTCGGACCCATGTGTCTCGGCAACAACTCCGATAACCGCCGCATCAACGATGTGGGGATGTTCCAGTAGGATTCCCTCCAGCTCTGGGGGGGCGACTTGAAAGCCTCGAACCTTAATAAGTTCCTATAAGAGCCAAAGTAACGATTTTTAATGTCAATCCACACAAATGCAAGGGTCCTACAGGGGTTTACCTTTTTCCTGTCGACGATGTACCATTTCTTGGTTTTGCCATCGCAAAGACCAATATCACCGGTATGGTAGAAGCCATCCGAATCATAAGATTCTCGGTTCGCCGCGTCGTTATTATGGTAACCTTTGATCATTGTGGGACCCCTGAAATTTTGAAAGAAAATAAGCCACAACTCCGCCAAGAGCATCCATCAGAAAAATACCTCAAGCAGATTTCGCCTGGAGTATCATAGGCGCTGATATCGTTTCCTGCATCATCAACCAATCTGAAAATGCGTTAACTATATTTAAGTAACTACCAAAACGGGGAAGGGTCTTACTTGGCCTCAAGGTTTGGCAACAGTCTTCCCACACTGCCCGTATCATCGTCTTCCATGTTGTGAAACATGGTTGCGATACAAGTGCTCTCAGTCATCCCCCATACTTGATTAACTAATGGGTTCTTGTCTGGGTTGACTGTGTTTTTCAGTCTTGCTTGAATATCCTTACTCAATGGCGCTGCACCAATGAGTATGGTTTTAATGTTACGTAGCGAATACTTTTTCGTGAGTGGCGACATAACTAATAATACAGCGAGCGGCGGTACAAGTCCAAGCTCATTGATACCATGTTTCTCAACGGTTGAGAGGTAAAGCTCAAGGCCAAAACGACGCAGAATGTAAGCTGTTCGACCAGCCCTTAAGAGAACTACATGGGCATGTGGTACACAAGCCACATGGAACATGGGAAGCGGTATAATGGAAATCGGCTATCCAATGTCAGCAGAGTATCAAAAAAAAAAACTCTCGTCATTACGAACCTCGTATGGCTTTGGCTTAAATTCGCTTACTGCAACATGCTGAGCCATAAGATTCAAATGCGATATATCCACCGCCTTCGGTAGCCCCGTGGTCCCGCTACTAAAGAGTCTGAACGCATTTGTCTCCCGCGCTAGCTTTTCATCGTCGAATCGCATCCAGTCACTTTCCCCCTTTCTCAACAGCTCTTCCCATGATTTTTGCCCAGCTGGCACTTTCTGATCCTTCAAAGGATGGAATATCCAGATATCCTTGATATTTATGTCGCTCTTGTTCGCAACTTCAAGGATAGTTGGGAGCATCTCCGGCTCGGTGATAATGAATTGTGCATTCGAGGCTTTAATATGGTGTTCCATCTCCCGCGCCGTGTATGCGGGATTGGTGGCACTGAAGACACCACCAGCTGCTACTATACCGAGAACCAGCATCGAGTAGTAGATCTTTAAAGATCTAGATCAGTATTATGTTATCTCGCATCTTGTATCAGTACACGAAACCGCCGGAACACTCACATCATTAAACGCATGGACTAGCACACAATCTCCCTTATTTACCCCGCCATCTCGTAAACCTTTCCCAAGTTTTCGTACGATACTCTTCGCGATTGCAGAAGTGATGAATCTCGTCGTGTCACTCGCATCGATATATATCTACCCAGTACAATTAGCCTCGCTGTGCTCTCTATATCTAGCTAGGATATTTGCTCACCTTTTTGTTGCAGTCGTAACCTTGATCGTCAAACATCCAAGAGAGCAGGTCTGTTGTCGGCAACGGGCCCGTCTTAGGCCCCACGAAGAATGGGGAGGTAGTTTTCGACATCGTTAATGCTAAGCCTTTTTGATTGATTGATCGCGCGAGGGGTCTGTCAAAAAACCACGGTGTTAGGCCTGTTATAAACCCAACAACTCGTTCGCTTATCGGATACGAAGGTGCCGAGGCGTAACCCAAATCTGTATGTATTATTAGTAATCTCAATCATTCTGAGTGTGGTCAGCTGCAGCTAGAGGTCTCAATACTCTAGAGAAACGGTTTTTGATTTGTACTCGATCCGCGTACACTCAGCGCGAATATGACATCGTGCGTTTCTGATAGGCGAAGCTCCAGCACGCTAAAAGTATACTCATGGCCCGACCGTTGATAGGTATGTATGTATGTAAATACGTGGAGCACCATCGATTTAAACTAGAGTAGCCATAAAGCTATTTAGGGTTTCTTCTGGTTCCTATAATTTCTTAGTGGTCGTTAATGGAGTGCTCTATTCTCGTACTTTCTCCTTTCCAGGGAGATCATTTTCAGAATGAGAACCTACCTGTCAAGTTTCTCTTTTCCGAAACAACAAAAGGATTGCGCCCCAACTGGGAATTCTCTTGGTTTAAGTTGCTTTTCCAAACGATAGATGAGATGAGGTCCGATGACAATATGTGAAGGCTTATGAAGAGGTGGATTATAGAAGGAGAGGAGTGGGTGCTGTTGTAGCAAACTGATGTAAAGTGTGAAAGTACTAGCGCCAGCAGGAAACCGAGCTCCCCAGGGTGAGAGTTGATAACATTCTAGGAACCCTAACCCTCACAAACAACGCTGCTATCATCTCTCAGCTCCAGTTAAGCCGTTGATGTGAATGCTAATGATCACTTGGACCTTCAAGGTTCTCCATCGAAACTTGTCATCTTTGCTTATCTCCTCTTTTACAGAACTATAGACCACAAGTCCTCTAGATCTATCCCTTCACGCAGGCAATCACATCCGTATATGCACGGGATGGTCTCTTTTACCATTTAGTATCACCATCTCAAACGCCGGCTGCAACTTGTTCCCAACTCTCCTCCATTCATATCTCCCTTCAGTTGGCAATACGCCAAAACCAACTTTTTCCCCTACGGAATCCTATTCTGCCAGAACGTACATTTGTACCCACGCGGTGTATCTATAAAAGCAATCATACTTAGATGTCAAATAAAGCACCTGCACTGCCCTGAGTGCGGGAAGCGGTTTGGATACAACTACGAAAACTCAGGCACAAGGGTGCATGCAAAAGAGTTATGCTTGAAGGACCAGTCCCACAAGTTGCCCTTGACCTGATGGGGAAACTGGAAGCCTGTACAGGGAGTTGGGACTACCACTTGTTTGATGAAAGCAAACAATACGTCTACGACTATGACTATGAAATGGACATTATCTCTCCTCCTGTAACTGGACTTAAATCGTTGTGAACACTCGACCAAGGTATACAATACTCAACTGCAACCTCCGCCCCTCACCTCCTCATGATCAATCATCCTGCTCTTTCCCCGCATCAGTCACCTTGCATCGGAGGCATCTCGCTTAAGCATGTCATATCTAATAGGCATATATTCCGACCATGCTTAAGCTTAAGCGACAGTTATTTTCTTGCCTTGGTAGTTAGGATGGATTTCCAACCTTCTCGATCTGCGCATTGTGGGTTCATATATCATCACTCGCCTCCAGCTCTCCGGAGTGTGCCGTGGCAGGTGATACAACCAGGAACCTGTGGACGTTGTGACAGGAAGGGCATGATGCTTGCATAGAGAATTCTCCGAGATTTCTCCTGAATGCTCAGAAATGGCTCTTTCTCCGGGTTAGTATTCTGCGGCGTGTACACTACAAAGGCATGTATGCAATAGTAGCCAAAACCTCCGCTTTTTAGAACTACAACTACACTACATAATAGATAATACCCTGCACATTTTATAATTTAAAGATATCAGACTTCAGACTCGAAGCGAGCGATAATACCATCATTTAGAGCCGTCTAAGACTATCCTTCTCCGTGCATTGTCTATCTATAGTTACGGACAAATATAACACCCCGAACAGTCCTCCGGCACCGCCGAACAATCCTCCGGCCTGTCCAAACCCGTTCACCCCTAACCCAATGGTCAACCCCACCATATCTCACAACAACAACCGGCCGGCCGGGCCTATCTCATACATCCCAGCACCCACATATATCCGAAACCAGAAAACAAGCTTCGGCTAAACCAAGGGAGGTGTGGTAGTATGTATGTATATGTAGGTACCCCAACCTGTCAAATTTAATCGTTAGTGGCGGGATTTTATGGGATTTCTGTCCTTGATATTGCGGGGACAGGCCCCCATAACTGTTTTTGTGAAGTTGCAGCTGTAGATACATGCAAATATGTTTCAACAAGTATGGGGAAATGTTTCTGACAGTTGGGAAGCGTATGAGCGTGCGCATGTTTAATGGCACGTACATATACTTAAAACAAGATTCCGATACAAAGCTCTGACAGGCGTGGATTCTTGTTCCTGCATTTGTGTAAAGATGGGGCAGCACTTTGATCATACACGTATATAGAGTGAATGTACCAACTTTATAATACCATCTGATTACGTGAATGTTGAGTTTGCTTCGTTTTTTATTATTATTTATTTCTTCAATTCATTGCAGTTCAGTTCTTCCATTGACAAAGAAAATGGACAAAAGAAATATAAATGTAATTACATGTGAATTCCTAACCCTTCACTGATCCCCAGAACCCTCTCCCGAGAGGTTTCATATTTTGCCCCCCCGCTCGTAAGAAACCGCCGAAGCCCCATCTTTTATCCCAGTATCTTCCATAGATCCTCCTGCCATATTCTCCACGGAGATTTCTATATTCGTTGACTTATGTATAACATTAGGTTGCACAATCCTCTCCTGGCTCTCGTTATCCAGGGTGGAATCTCGCACGATCTTGTTCCTCCTCTCGCTTGACTGGCCGAGGGTGTACAACTCCACACTCGGCCCCGGCTTTGGGTATGTCCCTTTTTGTCCGGCGCCGCTGAAGCTGGTGGTCATTGTTGCGCCAGTGATGCGCTGTTTGACGCGCCGGAAGACCGGGTTGAGTGACGGGAAACAGAGCATAATCAGCCCTGTGTGTATCTCTAGTTGGGTCCATAGGGCAGCGAAGGTTATGTTCCCTGAATTTATTGTTAGTTTTCATTATATAGTGAACTTTAAACTGGATTAGAGGCGCCTACAGGTTCTAGATAGAGAAAGGTGGTTAGCATTCTGTTCAATCGAAGATGTACTGTACAGCGACAGGTAATAAGTGATGGAACGCCTTGAGAGTACAAACACTAAATGTTGGTGGTGTTTTACCAAAACAGGTATCGCTGGGTTCCATCACTTATCACCTACCGCTGTACATACATGTACTCACGTATTTGTTCCCATATCCACAGTGGTAATGATGGATAACCTGATAATACCCGCAACAACGACAAACGACCCTAACAGTACTTCATTAGTCGTTTTATCCAATAATATGACCCAGATATGAGACCCACCAACACTCAGCAGCAATGCAATCCGAAATCTCATTTTGTGGTTCCAGATATGCTTCCACACAAATATCATTGGCAGAGCGAATAGTGCCACATCAATTCCAATCCCAAATCCACTATGGGTATACATCAGATGCGCTTCCGCCTCTCTGCTCATACATTTCTTTGGAAGATCGTGTAGCCAAAGCGCTCTATATATCGATGTGAGCTTGTGGCACAGCTATAAGGGGGAAACGGTACATACCGAACCGGCCGGCACTGCAGTAGAAAAACGAAGAAGAAAATGAAGTGCTGAATTGTTAATAATCCTGTTGCGATCCAAACTCCCATACTGGCCTTGACTATTTTTCAATAGTTTAGTTAGTTTGATTTCGACCGTAACTCTTCGTTAGAGATGACATACCACCAGAGAGCAGGCGGCGAATGAATAAAACACCCGATAATCGGACGAAATAGACAGCATTAAATGTAACTAGTTGAAATATTGGAAGAGTCTTTATTTCCACCTTGTTAGTTGGCAAAAACTTGTGAGTAACTTCTACATATCATTCTGGGTTTACCATAAAGAACTTTTCTAGGTCCGCCGGATCCACTTCGTCGATTTGTCGGCCCATTCCAAAGTTGATAGCTAACCCGCGGTTTTATCTTAGCCAAAAATCTTACTCTGCTTCTCCAAACAAAAAAGAAGGTGAATATACCATCAAGCTCTAAACTAGCCGTTGTCACTGCAAATATCTGCCATAATCCAATCCAATCAGCGCCGCTCGCTCCAACTAGCTCCAAACTCAAACTCACCAGCGCAACAAATGCCGCCAAATCATCCAAGCCCAAACTATTCGAAATATATTTCCTTGTATAAATCCTCGCTATTACCACTGCCGACGACACTGTTATCAGTGTGATGTTGCAGTTTCTCGTTATATAGCTCCTGTCGGCGGGACCCTCATAGCGCGGGACCAGTATAAATTGCTGAGGGCGTGTTACTGTCATTGCAGAGATTGCCACCATCGTTGGAGTACTTTACGTCTCCGAAAATCCAAATAAGCTTCTTGTTGATTGCTCTCAAACTTTTTTGCTTAGGTCATTTCTTCCGGGGGGTTTGCTGGACTTATCTATAAACCCGCCGCTGGGGTGTAGGGGAAAGTGGCATATCATGAAGTACGCCTGGGATGGCAAATCAATACCAGCGATCTAATGAGGAACAGACGGAACATACAGCGGTACTCGAATTTTTTTTGCTTATTGCCCGCCGCCCCAGAGTGCGGGAGAGTGTGTGTGCCAGGAACATCCGCGCGTGGCCTGCATGCAAAGGAATCGAATCTGCAAGGCTCATTTCGGCAAAATGGTAGGCCTCCAGCTGGAAAGATTGACCACACCACTACAACCACCAGCTATAGGTATGCAAAAGCTTTAGGCCAATGGCCAGGGATTTCTGGCACCGGGGATCAACCAGGTACGCTGTGAGTGCTGCCCAGAAACATAGGTACTCCCTAAGCCGACAAGGTAGAAACATCATCTTCCAAGGAACCGTAGGTATGTAGCTGTCACATGGCCAAGTATCTAGCAGGTTTGGAGACGAGACAAAACCGTACAATAATTGTAGGGAGTTTCGCGCGATCAAGGCGCGATAGGGGATGTAACCACATTATCGTCTAGTCAGTATCTTGGGAGTTCTTGGGTTTCTGAATACATATAAGAGAGTAATAGTAAGTAAAACCAAGGAACAACCCGGATTACGAAATGCTCGATAACTGCTGGTCCAAGAACACCTCATTCTAACTTTGGCACTACATATGATGCACGGTAGGTACACTTGTCAGATTTAACTTTATTCCTCAGCTTGTAGGGGGTCCGAGATTGTGCACTAATGGTTCTGGGCTGTGGGTTGCTACTCAAGTACCTCGGAGGTTCTTGGACATAACGTAAATCTTGCACGTACCCCAATAATTGCGATCGAGAATACTACTCATTCATAATTGCGTTGGCGGGTCAGAGATTAAGCTTTGGAAAACCGAGTCATCGAGATCCGCTTTGTAATATATGTATATTGAGAAGCTGATGCCATATATCTGAATTAGCAAGGAAAGGTGAAGATGAGCATTTCCCCAAATATTAATCAAGTGCATTCCGTTCCAGGAATCGATTTTTGTGTATGTAGGTACGCCCAGGGCATTATGCAGCCCAGCCTGAATTAGTTTTGCCAAATAGATACTCTAACCGATTGCTATCACATTCCCGGCTGCAGAAGGACGCAGGGAACATCAGACGTGAGAACTCAGATAGGAAGTCACTCTTTTCTTTGGGAATCCTACATGAGGGGTTTTGTCCGTGTCTCGAGTCGAAGGAGACATCTCAAAATCCTCTATAATTTAGTGACATCCTCGATAATCCTATTTGCTCCTTCCGTGCGTCTTCTAGGTATCTGTGTCTCTGGAGTAGATCTAGAGCTAAAATTCCATGTAATCAGTTCCTGCATTATCTCCAACAAATCCTACCAGTCAAGTTTCCCCACCCTTCGTATAACAACCAGGGCCCGCGTCAATCGCATACCACGCCACAACAGGTCTGGCTGATCTACATGGGCACGTTATTCTGGAGATCGTGATTTTCTCGGAATTGCTCCCGAACACAACGCCGGAGTGTGTTCCTACCCATTGTCTTGACTTGACCCGCCTGTGCCTTTGAGTAGCTCCCGATAGCGAAGCCGGTGCACTCGGCAGTACCGAAGGGTCTTCCTGACTGGAATATATCATATTTTATAAATGCTATTTGTTTCTTCCGAAGAATTCGCCCATACTTATTTCATCCAGATCCGTCTCGGGTCACCGGCTGCCGGTAATTAAACTCCAGAGCAGTGAGCTATACATAAAATCATTTCTCCATGATATTTCTCAGGTAAAGAAAATAAATGCCGAACAGACTTGTGAGTGACATCTGGAGGAGGGAAAAGCAAAGGATGACAGGGAGTGGCTGCTTGGCATTCTGTGGCGCAGAAAAATTCCTTTTTAGCAAACTGTCGAGATCCGTACACAGCGTGACTGACGCCCTAATAGAATTTTCGCAAAGGAAGGCTTCTCTTGGCAGAAGAATGGCTGGTAATTCGCCCATTTGAATCTGCTCAGACCCACGCCTAGGAGTGTGTGGGGAGTATACTCTCTTAGCTGTTACATAAGGATCCCGGTGGAAGCATGAAAGCGCACGGGTTGGGGACGAGCCTAATAAGGATCCACTATTCAAAGGATGACTTTACCTACACTGGTACTGTAGGCAATTTGATTATTGTGTATAGCGAGATCTGAAATGAAATGTAATAAAGAATTGATTGCAAAATAAATGCATGTATGATCTAGGTACGCGTTCAGCTTCCAGCTATCAGCGCCTCGGCCGGAAGGGGTGAGGACCGAGGCCGACGGCAGAGCAGACATCAATTAGCATGTTTATTATCTCAAAATTTTGGTCTCATAGGGGATTCTATCCACCTACCATACTGGAGATAGAGTGGAACAAATAATTATTGGGCATGTAGTCGACGTCTCTTCTAGTCTCTGGTCTCCCAAACCGAACGAGATACACACACGGGGAATAATGACGGCCCCGACTCGGAAGAGCATTTACCAAAGGATGAGACCTTGCTAGCAGCGATAACTTTATCCCGATCTGAGACGAAGATGCGCTGATCAAGGTAAACAGTGTACCTGTATGTATGTATTCTGAGGGTTTGAAGTGACTCTGGCGCAAACGAAGAGAAGCAGGACGGGCGGATGACGTTGAGGAGACGCTGCGTTACTGGCCCAAATACTTTTAAGCTTTATGACATTGCTAGAAGCCATGGCACCTCGATTTTTACTAGCTGGTCAAACTGGTAGATAAGGCTTTCTATAGCTACATGAGCTCATATCTGAGGAAGTCTCGTCTAGTTTGCCATTATCATCAAAAAAAATCACGGAAGCACGGTAACAGAGGGCTCTAAAACATCGGGACATTGAGACATTAGAGCTTACGTTCCCGTACGAGCGTGCCAGCTTATCGGCAGCGGCATTCTACCACTTTTCTCGTTCTCTTGGGCCCAAACCGGTCCCAAAGTGAAGGGTATTCCAGCTAGAATAGCGCCTCGCGCGACAGTTATCTTTAACGACTTGCATAGGTAGGGCCTCGAGATCTAGCCCTTACAACGTGACTGCGTAGGCGAACATCTACCGATCCGTTATGGATATATACACTGATAAATACATGTAGTTCTTCTATTTTCCCTTACAGCATAGTAATAGATTATTTCACTAGGGAAGAGAATGATGGCGCGACTATATGTAGGTACTCCTCATGATCACTAGACGCGTTATCGGCTGTGCCACCTAGCCGCTGCAGACGGGCAAACCTTCAGCCGCGAGTGGAAGGTTCAGTCAACATATAATTCTGCATACTAGGCTATTAACATACATGTATTCTTGTGTTAATCCACGACACACTGCTTTCGGGCCTGCATGGGATGCATAGGAACTTAGCGGCGCTGGAACGGAAGATGCCGGTTGACAAAGACGGCTCAAGACGAGTGATTACCTGTGTCGCTTAAGATTCACGCCCCCACGTTCATAGAAATCCGGGGTACTACATGTACTATTACTTCTCGGAAAGGAAGGATACATGTATGTATGTACATGTAGGTACTAAATGTAGCCACCATGCAATAATCGCGTGAGCGATCTCCTTCCTGATTTAAGCATATAGTAATTAATAGAAAATTGGGTAGAACAAGATCAGCTTGCCTGCAGCTACATAGGAGCCATCCTAGAACAAGTCGGTTAATTACAGTCCGGTTCTAGAATGTAAATAAATTTGGATTATGAACAACAGTGAGCCAGTAAATATCTCACTGGCAGTGGGATATAAGCGCGCCTACTCCTATTTCTCTACATCAACAAAGCCTCGCCTAGGCATGAATTGGAGCACTTCTGTCCACCACCACAGTAGCACCGCCTCCATATGATGGTAGTACATGGTACCATTTTTGGATCAACAGGCTGAAAGGGGTAAGGATCCTTGCCAGAGAGAGACAAAATCGCAATATATGCAATAACCATATAGTTGTTATCAATATAAGATCGTAGGATGAGTTAACTAGGCTTCACTTACCAAACTTTTCACATGGAAAAATATTCAAGTCAGTAAAGGGGCTTCCGAGATATCCTTACCATACCTCTACTCTACTGACTGTACCGGAGCTGATGGTACTTTTAGTTGTTTATCAAACATGCGTAGAGCCTAGCCTTTTATACACCCTTCCGCAGCAAGCCCTACGTACTACTACTTATTTGTCGACGAGTAATTATATAAAAAAGCCACATTATCTACTAGATTCTGTGATACGTACCTGGAAAATGTATGTACCGACAAGTACACGCAATGCAGGCCCCACGATCGGTACCGATTCCACGAGTTCAGCTATCTATTTGGTAAGAACTGGGAGGGATAAAAGTATTTGGTAGTCTCTCTATGGCTGGATAAAAGCATTCCCTATGCACCTTTGTGGCGGTGTCACCATTCATCGCTGTATCTGCCGCAGCGGAAGGGGTGAATACTGATCGACAGGGTTGTACCCTCATGGATTATGGGTTGAGATGAAAGGATAGGTACCACACGCTTGCATGAACACCATAGTATGGAGTATACAAACGAGAGAAGATGAATTTAGCTGTGAATTTGCAGGTGGCTTAATTTCACTTGTGATTGTAGGTACATGAATGTACGCGTGTGTCCTGGTGTCACTGTGTGATATAAAGACTGCCACTGTACGTCTTGTGGAATACTTTCTTCCACCGTCCCAATCACTGTACTTCACCTGTGTACTACAGAAGTCGATCAATTCTCCCTTTCCCTCCTCAATAAAAGGCTCAATATCAGATTTAACATCACCGGTAAAATGGCAAATTTCAAATTCACCGCCCTTGTCTGGGGTTCACTCTTTGTATTTGCTCTTCTACAGCTCTCGGAGGCAGCAACAATTAAGAAATGTTCTTCTCCGATTGTCCGTAAAGAATGGTACCACAAACTCTTTCCATTCTTCACCCATACCGCATGCAATATATTAATACCTCGGAATCATATAGGCGTGCACTCACAGCTAAGCAGCAGGAGAAATACATATCCGCTGTGAAATGTCTTCAAAAAATACCCGCAAAGACCTGTGCTGCCGTTCCCGGAGCTATCAGTCGATTCGATGATTTCCAGGGTGTGCACATTCGCCAGACAGACTTCATCCACTTTGTTGTAAGGACCCATCACCCACCCACCCATCCATCTCATCTTCCTCTGCTAAACACTCGAATTTCCTCCACAGGGCCATTTCCAAGCCTGGCACCGCTACTATCTCGCCACATACGAGAAGTCACTCCGTGAAGAATGCGGGTACACCGGTGCACAACCGTAATTCTCTCCTTCACAATGGTTACCCTCATAACGGTCATGATACTAACTGGAGCAGATACTGGGACTGGACCCTCGACAGCGCAAGTAACGCTACCTTCCTCGCCGCACCCGTCTTTGCCAACAGTGCCTTTGGCGGCAATGGACCCTACGTCGAGAACGGAACCATCGTTGGACTTGAAGGTGTCACGGGCCGTACCGGCGGTGGCTGTGTGCCCAACGGATCGTTCAAAGATCTGGAGCTACATCTAGGCCCCGGCACGAACCTCGTGCGCAAAAACCAGTGCCTCACCCGTGATATCGCCTTTCCGATTATTCTCAAGTGCCTGACGGCGACAGCAGTGAATAAGGCGCTCGCTGCAGAGAACTACCAGGCGTTTGATATCGAGACTGAGGGTGGAACCACCCCTGAAGCGTTCACATACCATGCTGGTGGGCATCTTGGAATCGGGGGTGCCTATGGAACAATTGCAGACATCTATGCAAGCCCTGGTGGTGAGTCTACTTTTCTCCATATCTATTTTGAATTGTAGAACTGTCGTATGCTGACATGTAACCCAGACCCACTGTTCTACCTCCACCACGCAAACATGGACCGCATCTGGTGGATGTGGCAGAGCCAGGACCTTGCAACGAGGCTGAAGGATATCGCGGGCCCAATCGTGCAGTTTGGTTACCCGTTCAGCAACAACACCAGCGGCGGAAACGTCACGCTGGACTTCCAGATCCACCTCAACGAGCTCGCTGGAAACGTTACGCTGGAGCAGATGATGAACATCAAGGGCGGGGAGCTGTGCTACGACTATGCGTAGATGCAGGTGGTGGTACGGGGTAACGGTGTTGATACGGTAATAATGTAATGGGCTTGTATGCAGTATCGGATTTAATGGTTTCAGGTATAATGTGTGGTGACTGGGGAGAGGCTGCTGCGTCAGGGCCTATTGTGAATATTGTACTCTAGCATAAGAAAGGAGTTGTATAGTACGTGGTGCATGTATAATACATACATAAAAGAAACTGCAATCTGATAGATGCTTGTCCTGAATGCGCGGAGTGAATAAAACCACGATACCCAGCTAGACGTACTCTACGAAGAGTATCAATGATCGGCAGGTACGCGTACATACCTCAATCCCTGCTATCTAATCTCCGAGACAAACCATCCCGGTAAGCGATCTGTCACTGGCGGGCGCGGCGGGATCGTGAACGGGCGCGGTCGACACGTAAGGCTGAGGTTGATCCGGTTTTATGGCCGGTGGTGAATCTTGTCGGGGGTATTACGGTGGTGGTTTGGTGGTGGAGGGGAGATGGTGGCTAAGAATTGACAGTAGTCAGTGATTTGAGCAGGTATCCCCATTAAGAGGAATGGTGGGAAAAGTTGAAGGCAGAAACAGAGACAGAGCGCCTTCCTTCCCCGTGGTGTTGGGTTGAGTACGTACGTAGAGATGCGCATGTCACTTTCCGCATTCGCAATGTCTTGCATACCAGCATGCCAAGGATCACTCGGTCGAGTGATATCCTGTGAGATACATGTATGTACATGTGTGTACGTAACAGACCTACCTGGCTTGTCCTTTGGCTTGGTTGCTTGTGGCTTATCTCCTTCAACTACATGTACATGTAGGCTCGTCCTTTTTTCATCTCCTTTCGCCTCGTCTTTTTTTTTTTTGTTTAATTCATTAATTCCTTTCGCTTATCGAGATGGCCGTAGATCCTGCAGAGCGGGCGGTATTATATTATGTGGGTACATCTAGCTAGGCTTGGCTATCTTTATCCTTACAATCGGTACTACTTCTAATCCTTCTAACGAGAATATCGATTGACTGATGAATAGATGGATTCGTCAAGTGCGCTATGTATATACATACATTATCGCTCCTGATGAGGTCACCCAAACTGGGAATTGGATTTCTTTGGATGAATGCACAGTGAAGCTTCTACAGCCGTCTCCCACAGCTCTACCTAAATTGCTAACAAGATGAAAATTTGAGGTTCGATACGTGAGCCAAGAGAAGATGGATAAGATGGGTATGGTACTTGCGCTAGCTATAATTACGACCTAATCTACCGGTTTGTTGGACTGGAAAATCTCCTTAGGATTCGTTCCTAAGCAATCATATCAAGGTACGAAGCTAGTAATGTCCTTGACAAAATGAATTTTTACAGATATCGTGGTCAATAAGTTCGAGAATGAACGATTGATTATTAAGCTCTAAATTCATTATGTGGGAACAAGTCTATCTGATTACTGATTTAAATCTCACGAGAAATAGATAAAAAGAAGAAGAGGAACAAGTCTATTTAATTACCAAGATTTCACGAGAAATGAAGAAAAGGAAGAATAAGAAAAAGCACCACAAATGTTATTCAACCATAGGTGAGTTATTTAAAGAGGAGAATATTTTGCTACAGCCCCATGCCACTCTAAGTGTGGTAGGCCAACAGATATCCTCCATACGGAGGCGCTTCTCCATAGCGGCCGAGATTGAACTTCCCTCCCACAAGCGTCTTGCCACCTGGAAAGTTTGCACGGCACCGATCGACTATGATGAGCAAAAAGTCAATGGTCTGGAGGCACGGCACGCAGCGCATGAACGGCCCACAGATCCCCACCGCACCAGTCTTGTGAGTCTCCATGGTATGGCACCTCGATCCAAAGGGCTGCCACTGGCAGCAGAACTCCCTTTCCTGCGAATTCATGGTGACCATCGCCTTGACCACATCGAAGGCGTCCGGACTACCACTGCTGGTCTCACAGACGACGCCAAATTCGGGTTCCGCACGCTTCTTGTTCGCAGCCAGGGCGGGGGTGTCGAAGCCGGCAAGAAGCTCGCCGGCGGTGGGGTGCATCACAATGGTTTCGGTCTTGCCGGTGGTGGTGTTGAGGAATTGGTGTTCGAAGGTGTAGATTGTGTCCGGGGGTAGCTTGGAGATGCGGGTGACGTTGTGGAGCTTTGCGATTTCGGCTTCGAGGGCTTCGTCTTCGGGGAGTTGGCGGGTGACGAGGGCCTTGGAGATGGCCGTTCCAATGAGGAAGGCAAAGAAGAAGAGGGAGAGGGTGGTGTAGGTACGCATTTTGGGTGTTGGCGTTTGCAAAGAGAGAATTGAGCTCTTGTAAGAAATCTTGAAATTGGCTGGGTATTTTGGAGGAGGGACGATGGTGGAGAAACTAGGAGGGAAGGGACATTAAGGGAGAGATTTGCGGTATAAAGTAGAGCAATGTAAAAGGTATTCCTTTCTATGTTTTACTACCCCAAAGATTTAACCGAGACATCACTACGACTACATGTGACTTGGGTAAGCGTTCCAACATTGAATTTTATTTGATCATAGGCTAGTTTTTAAAAGAGTACACTTCCCCCCACCCAATCCCACACTGCTCTAGGTGTGGTAGGTCAACAGATATCCTCCATACGGAGGGGTTACTCCATATGCGCCAAGGTTAAACTTTCCACCCGCGAGTGTCCTGCCGTCGGGGAACGTTCTGCGGCACCTATCGACCAAGATGAGCAGAAAGTCCACGGCATTGGGGCAAGGCACACAGCGCATCCACGGCCCACAGATCCCCACCGCAGCAGATTTATAAGACTCCAGCGTATTGCATTTTGATCCAAACGGCAGATACTGGCAGCAGAAGTCCCTCTCCTTCCAATTCATGGTGACCATCGCCTTGACCGTATCGAACGCCTCAGGACTGCCGCTACTGGTCTCGCACACGACGCCGAACTCAGGCTCGCCGGCACGCTTCTTGTGGGCAGGGAGGTCGGGGGTGTCGAAGCCGGCGACCATCTCTGCGGCGGTGGGGTGCAGTACAATGGTCTCCATTACGCCGCTGGTGGCATTGATGAACTTGTGCTCGAAGTTGTAGATTGTGTCGGGGGGAAGCCTGGAAAGGCGGGTGACGTTACGGAGTTTGGCGATTTCGGCCTCGAGGGCGGGGTCCTCGGGTTGCTGGAGGGCAGAGAAAG
Source organism: Morchella eximia (assembly GCA_024713935.1). Taxonomy (NCBI): domain Eukaryota; kingdom Fungi; phylum Ascomycota; class Pezizomycetes; order Pezizales; family Morchellaceae; genus Morchella; species Morchella eximia. The sequence goes on along the minus strand of JAMGZG010000022.1, from coordinate 1,345,120 downwards.
GGTGGCTGATGAGAGGGCCGCTGAGGACCGTTCCCATGAGGACGGAGAAGAGGAGGAGGAGGATGGCAGCAGCGTAGTTGCGCATTTTGAGTGTTGGACTCTGAGGGAATGAAGATATTAGAACTCTTAGTAAGGAACAAAGAAGTTGGATATTTCCGAAAACTAAATGACAGTGGAGACAGAGGATGGAAGCTCATATACGGAGAGAAGAGCGCATTATGAAGGAAAGCGCAAAGGTATTAATTTCATTCTATGAGCTCCCCAAAGACCCTAACCAAAGTACCTCCCAAAGACCCCAGCCAAGATACCTTCTCAAAATTCGCATCGTCAGGTGTTGTGTGCAGAATAGAGTGCTCTATCCAGGCCCAAACTATGGGGTCCATATACTAAAATGATTTTTCCCTTCTGAATATTCCCTGCTAGTCTTCGGACGTCGTTTGGATGCCCAGATTCCGTTGCAGCATGGTGTCGAGTGATAATCCATGAATAACGACAAAGTGATCTGTGTGGCCATCAACAAAAACGGATGTAATCCGACGAATAGATTCCGCTTATAATCTACAGAGGATAGCATATGACATGATAAATATGACATGTCAATAAGAAAGAATGCGCACCACTTGAGACAGCTGCCACCATCATCGGGGCACCTGGCATTGCTTCTACTAGGATTGCTATTCGGGAATATGGATATTTCCCTAACCCTCACCAATACCGTAATTAATGCATGATTTACTGCAGGCGAGCGCAAGGGCCAAGTATTTACTATTGGGCTTGACAGGCGGAACTGTTACACACGGGATTTCACCGGGGACTTGAGACACGATACCGATCGCGCACAAAAGGACATTTTAAAAGACTGGCTGTTTGATGAGCCATATCATTTCCATTGATTTGATTGAACGCCAAAAAAGCCCGTTTCCCACACTCGTGAAAAAAAGAGTAAACTAATTAATTAAAAAACAGTTACAAGCGTTGGATTTATTTGTCCTGGATCGGGATGTCCTTTCCGGTCCTGCCCTTGTATTGTCCGCGAATAACTGTATCAAGGTCCGTATTAGCACCCAACTCACCAAAAGAGAAGATAAAGCCAAAGAGAGGAGGGGGCTTATCATACAATCGCTAATCTGCTCATCCTTCGCCTGCTCCAGCGCGCTCTCATTATCCTGCGGTCCCTGCCCAAGGACATGCTCCTGGACATAGTCGACACCTACCATTAAATCCGCACGTTAGCAACCTCACCAAAAACGCAAGAGTACTCGGGTACGGGGGAAAGAACCAGAAAATGCAATAGGGCTATTTGTATGGCAGAGCGGCGCCACTCCATACAAATAATCCCTGTATCGTCACTTGCATTTTCTGGTTCTTATTCCTATACCCGAAGACCACCGAATTAAAGAGACAAGGAACATACCCTTGTCAAGTGCATCTTCGTTCTTCTCCGACGCCTTTCCGCCGCCAGCCATGGAGTTGAGCTTGTCGGACCATCCGCCGCCGCTGGAGGAGTCGGTGGTTTGCTGCTGGGTAGCGGGCTTCTTCTCACCGCCGCCGACCATGTTCTTGATAGCGTCCATTATGAATTTGTGAAAAAGTTAAGTTTCTTTTTTTTTAAAAAAGTAGTAGTGTCTGTAGTAGGTAGATAGGTTTGTGGTAATGTCGATGAGATGAGAAGTTGGAAAACAATCTGGGGAACAATGGATGTTTTTATAGAGAATAGCTTTTCCAACAATTGTTGTCAATGAGGTCCATCGGCCCCCACTGACGTCACTCCCGATGAACCAAGGTTTCTGCCTCCCTCCCAACGCAGCCATAATCCGCCGCGCCCTGCCAGGAAAACCTGAAAAGCAGTGACGGAGCCATTGCGATTGATTGCTTCGAAGCGATCAATCGTAGCAGGGTCTCCCCCTGTGGGCCTGTGGGGTGCGCAATCTGTTTAAAGATAGAAGAGCTTGCTAGCCTTCCAAGCTACATGTATCTGACATGCCTGACTGAACTGACTGCACTGACACTGAGACTACAGGTTCCGGTGCAAAGGGCATGGGTACATAAGTCAAGTTGTTGTGTGGCTGGTTTGGCTGGTTGGTTCGGCTGGGTTAGGGCTGATTGGAGCTGGAGCTATGACGCCCTCCCGCTAACGTGGTAGCACACACAGGGATGCTCATTCACGTGTCACCAATCGGTAACCTCAACACCACAAACACCACAATAACTCAGGTTAATCACGGAGACAGGGCCATCACCTATACGTAATTTCTCGATCGGGAGCAGTAGTCTGGTACCTGTCTGTCTGGGGCGACTGGAAGCTATTGGAGCACGCAGATATCTTAGACAATGTGGGCAGGAAGGCAGGTACCTACAATAACTAAGGTAGAGTAGAGTACTCATCAATGCGTGCGTACAGCAAGCTGGCTGTACGGTACTTCTTTACAGGCCAGCAGAGTAGGTACTGTATGTACCGTGGGTACTCGAGGTTTTGATCTCAACCAGTACATCAGAAGAGTGCGCATTTACACTTCGCGTGTTACAGCTTTTTTTGCAAAACACAGCCGGTAGTATACATCTCAAAAGTGAAGGGGTGGTTTTAGAAACTAACGTCCGTTGTTTCTGGAGGGTGAGAAACTTTTTTTTGCTTCTTCTACAGAGCTTGAGTGAGTGAGTGAGAGTGGTTGGTCCGGCTCGCTAAGGATCCGTGTGGTGGGATTGGAACCTGGGGATTCATGCACCCAGCCTCCCTCCCCGAGATTCCGTCAGCTTGTCAGATTGGAGTTCTAGTAATCAAGTGAAAACGCAAAGAATTCTGATTTTTTGTATGGTGTGCCTGTCTGCAAAATCCCATTGTGATTGAGATCTTGACGAGAAGAGAAGACTACCGCAGAAACTCGCCAACTTGATTATCTCCGTGCAGGGATTTCTTCATTGATGATTCGCTGAAAGGCAGAGACCAGCTTCAGATATTTCCTCTACAAGTTAGTTTTTGGTCAGATCCGCTAGCAAAGTTCGTGAGTTTTTGCGGTACTCTAGATCTACAAATGCCCTATCGAAAGTGTGCGGTATAATGATGAAGATATATGATGATGCAGTAAATAGTTATGAAAACTCTATAAATCCATTCCCAAAAAGCAAATAAACTGAACCCCCGGACCCTAATAATTCTAAGCGAAAGTCCAAAAATAACAAAACTTTTTTTTAAAAAAAAGAAAAACCCAAAACTTCTTTTTTTGAAAAAGAAAAACCCAAAACTTTTTTTTTTGAAAAAGAAAAAACGCCCCAAGAATAAAATGCGGAAAATAACCAAATCATCAACCGTGCAATGCTATGCAGCCATGCAATGTTCCTCCATCCAAATGCGAAATGCATAAAAAGAAAAAAAGGGTATCGTACAAAAGAAATTATAGCGAGAGCTAGCTGTAGTCACCCCATTCCCTGTTAAAAGTATGAGAAAAATATAGGCAACCTCCAAAATTAAACAGTTGTCAATTAAAACGGAAATTAGGAAAGTCGTGAGACAACTGGGCCCGGGTATAAAGACGAAACCATACAATCATAAACAGAAATCTATATATAACGCTCAAAGATTGGCTAGTAATAAGATAGGAAGAAGAGAATTAATGACCGTCGGTCCCGAAGAACTTGTCGAGAGTACCTGAGGAATCGTCGCAGAAGATTTTTTTGACAGTCGATAGATAGCGCCCAATGTTGATAGCTTTGCCCTTGATATTCTCACACCGGGGAAGATGCTCTCTGGCCAGCAGGGAGAGACATCGATGTTGGATCCCTTCTTCCTTACATCCCGACCATTTCGAGGTCTGCTAATTCACTCAGAAAGAATTGGTCACTGCCCCCGGAGGATTGGTAAGTGAGGACGTCTCGATACCCCATGACCCCAGGGTCGGTATCAATGAAATCAGAGTTAACAAAAACGGCGGGATTGAAAAGGACATCTGGCATATAACCGGGGGGAAAACCGGCGGCAAGACCGGGGCACTGGAGCGAATAGGTTTGCCTTTGAAGAGCTTCCATATTAAAAGCATGAATTTTGGACGTCTGATCCAGATCTTTGTAGGTTACATCTAAGATTGTCCCAGGAGAACTTCCGGCACCGCCTTGGTTTTGGTCGCTCTTGTGGACCCTGACGATGTGTTTCTTCAAGATGCGGCTTTGCTTGAACTTCCGGTCACAGTGCGGACATTCAAATCCCGGCGCTTCGTGGCTACGCTCATGATCCCTGGAGTACAATTAGCTTCAGTCTTACTAGCATTGATGGAAGCAACCATTGAATTTACTTACCTGAGCTTGGAAAGAAACCTAAAAGATTTATTTGCCGCTGCGCAGCCTTCGGTTTTGCAAAAGTATCCAGAACGTGTATTGCCGCTGCCACTCGAGTGAGATGCGAGGGACGCCTGGTCATCACCAGGTGAAGGGGAGCTGCTGCCATGGTTTCTTGATGGAAGGGCGCTCAGGTCAAGGTGCGCTGATTCCTGGTGCTGATCATTATCTGACTGCTGCTTCGGGTTTGTTTCGTTGGCTAGAGTACCCAATTCGCTGATAGTTTGTTCAATCTCAATGTTGTGTTGGTCGCGGCGGCCCGAAATGTCAGCCATACCATGGACAATTGCAAGGGGGTATGTCTCGACGCCTTGAGGGTGGCGGCCAACTTCGCGCCACATGATAGAATTAAGCTTGTTGTGCGCTTTCCTGAACTCGGCGAGAGAAGTTGGGCCCATAAGTTCATTAAGTTCCTTTTTGTTGTATATTAATTGTAGTTCTCGAACGATTTTCCGCATCCGGCCCTTGAATTCAGCAATGGGCGAGAAGACGTTGCCACTGTTATTGGCCATGTTGTATATGTATGGTACGTATGTATATGTAGCTTTGATAGGCTCTTGGTTTGGTAGTGGCTGGTTGGTAATTAGGTAGCTACAATACTGAGGAGTGAGAACCGTTAGTAATGGTGATCGAGGCTGGCAATCGTTGGCGAGCCAATGTACAAGGCATGGGCTGCTTAAATCAGATATGGATTGCACACTTACATGATCTTGAATCAATCAAGGGTCTCTGATGTCAAATCGAGACTAGTTTGCAAGTTGCTGAATAGAATGATATATGCTTTTAAGCTGAGTAGAGAGGGGGAAGGTGGTAATTATTAAGTCTATCGATCGCCGGGACCGGATGTATGTATGTAAAGCTGGAGACGCTCGGAATATCTGATGTAGAGGCTTATCCTGTCGCCCGAACCTTAATATATGGGGAAAGAAGAGGATAAGAATTATCGAAGAAGAAAATTGCTTGTGAGGTAATGTGCGTAGTAGAGTATAGCCTTGGGGGGTCGCTGTTTTCTCGTTTGGGATTTCGATGATGCTGAGCTTCCCCCGCACTACCTAGCTAATTATATGTTTGGTCAATATGCGCAATATACATCTTGATGTTAATCATCGAGACATGATGCGCGCAAATTCGGCCTTCGCACCACACGTGCGCACCACTAAGTTAGGCTTTTTCAAATCAACGGAGGTATTATGTCAGTGACAGTATGATACCGGTACCGTTAATTACTGGTACTAGCATTGATTTTTGGGGAACCACCGTTGAGGTATCTCGAAATTGGCTAGCTATCATTCTGGAATTGCAATGATCAAGAGCCGCATTTTGCAATTTGGCGGGGGAGGCACGTGATACTCAGGCAGTTTAATTCACAGGTTTGGCTACTTCCGCCCAATACGCATTCTAGAAACAATATAGCTCTTCCATCGCTGTGAGCTGAGCATGATGAGTAGGACGCCAAAGGAAGGAGAAAAAACGTCTAGGTCTCGGCTTAGTGGCCGTGATGGAACCCTAACCCTAATCAATTATAATCAAGGCACACTACTCGGCCTATGATGTCTTACTTGATCTCAAAACAATTCCGATCTGGTCCCAAACAAAATAAGGAGCTAGCAGTAGGTTTGAGCACTGGAGAGCAAGCCTTGCGCGCTCACTAAGAAGTTTTGAGCACTCCAGAAACTTTACATTCACAAATTAATCATTGACAGCTGCAGTACATTGGTATTCTTCTGCACGAACATGTATCTACCCAATTAATATGGCCATTGCATCGTCTACATCGTCTGCATGCAGACAGCCGCACCAAGATCGAACGCCAACTCATCCATGCCTTTTGAGCCGCACAGTTTGAATTATAGCCCCTCTTAACCTCTCGCAATTATTGATGGTGGTCTGGCCGTGGCAGTGCAAACACACATAACGACATTGGCCCCCCCTATCCCTGCATGTAAGTTACTAAGATGCAAGACGGATGCATCGCTTCTTGCATATGCCTAGCCTAAAAGTTCATGAATTCGAAGCTACACGGAATGGAGACCGGCAACCTGAAGCTTCTTCGAAAGAGGGCATAATTAACCCAACACAGGATGGAGTCTGTCTACCAGCCATCATTAACGTGCCTTCCTTTTTTTTTTTCTGTGCGCATGACGAACATCAGGAACAACACACCTGTTCACAGCACACTATGTTCTCTATGTTTCGATCGAATGATCGTGTGCCGGGGCGCACGTAATGAAAATTAAAACATCGTCGGAGGTTCTCCTGCAGGGACCGCTGAAACCGAGTGAGTAGAGCTGATCTTGCAAGTTATGTACCTACATGTACTTGAGCCTCAGCCTCGTTCGAAGCAACGATAATACAGCAGGAAAACGAGCCATCATGTTGTATCAGCTTTGTTTCTTAGCGTGAGTTCTCAAGGGGTTTTTTTCTTTCTTTCTTTTCTCTTTCTTTTCTTTCTTCCAACTCTGTTACTTATCTGTGTAGCATCGGAAACGAACTAGCCGGAAAGCCGTAATATCGTTTAAGCTTCACGACGTTGGTGGCCAGGGAGATCGATCTCAGGAACAAGGCTTACCACATCAGTGTAGGTACAGAGAGCAACCAGGAATGTTTGTGTCACGAAACAACAAGGCCTGGCAAACCAATCAAACGCAAGACTGTTTCTCTGCCGTTTTCTCCACAATAGTTGACCAATTCAAAGAAACGTTTCACGGTCTTCTCACGGGATGTTGTATCTATGCCCAGATGGATTTAAATTTCAATTAGTTGTGGATATCAGCCCATCTGCTCCAAGGCAGCAATTGCGTGTCGCATGCCAGGTGATATGGATGTCCCATACATACTGATCTCCAGCCATGCATATTGTGGCTGCAGATATCTTAAGTGGTGACCAATGAGGTGGGTGTACACACTTTCATGGATACATGTAGGAGTTAAACTTCACAAGCCATTCCTCACATTCTGATGCAAATTTATGAATATATAATCATTTCTCTGGAAATAAGACCTTATTTCAGTAATAAAACATATTGGGAACTCGTACCCGTAGGTGCCGATTAGATGAATACCACCGTCACCTCACAGATATTACAAGCATTTAACCAACTGTTCATCCCATCTACCGAATGTAATAGCCCCAGGTTCGATCTGGATTTCCGAGAGCTAGGTATTAATTCAACTCAGGACCCTGCTAACGCGATGTCATGTCCAGAATAGGCAAAAATTCACTCCGACCGGCCAACAGCTGCAGGTCGTGAGTATTGCACCTAGTATGCAATTGCCACTCACTGGATAGGATACACCTCTGAAGACAGGGCATAATAGATTAAATGTATTAATACTTGCTACGTGTATGTAGCGTACGTTTGGTTTGGAGCCTGAGCTATCTTATCATCACTTGTACCAGATGGTAAACCGGTAAGCCTCAAGTTCGATTATCTAATCATGTAGTAGCCGTGCGAGCTTCTTATATGTGCCCTTCTTAAACTTAACGTGCTGAGTGGGCGTTATCCGGCTCGTGCTTACGAATAGTTGTTGAAACTCTACCTCCATCTGATTATCAGTCTGTATTACAATTCGCTGGAGCTCAACCTCACCATATGCACAGTGTAGCCGCATTTGTGCGCAACAGTGACTGCAGTTCTATATTCTGTGTCAACTATCACTCGGGTATTTTTTTCCTGATAGAGGCAGTGGGGTTCCAGTCAACCTTGTGACGGGCATTTTCTTCTTCTTTTTTGTGCACGCGAATGATATGCAACTTGCAGGAAACCAGTTATGAAATCCCCAGAAATTCTATGCTTCAAGCATAGTGTGCAGTCACTCTACAAACGTCGTAACATTGGTGATCGCGGCCGGCCGAGTGCTCACAAAGAAAAAAAACTGAAATGAACCCGAATACCACCGAGAGATCAGTTATGATTAGGACTAAGTAGTGCTTTGAAGATTTTGGTGACAAGGAGAGGCTTTGGATGCATGTCACGCATTAATAACTTTAGTGTTAATGACCATCTCCAAGATATTGAAACAAAAGGTCAGGTACATACAGTTGTGACCTACAGTGCTGCTCATCTCACTGCTGTGCTAGTAAGTGGTTCGTCTCTTCTCGTTTGAGATCGTATCGGATCCAAGCCATTTTTCTCTTTCAGGGAAGAAGTGTTTCCAAATATTAGAGCATTCGCAAAACAGCTAGCTCCATTTCCACAAGCTAATTGGAATTGACTTCGTTGCTTGACCAATCAAGTTACCGAGTCCTAATGTCGCGTCTAGGCTTGATTAGAGTAGGTTAGGGTTAGGGCTCCCAGGCTGAAAGGAGGATAATCGGTTCCCGAACAATAATACATGATAATAATAAAATGAAGGGGTTGCGAGAAGAAACCAGGCTTGCCGAGATCTAGAGCCGCGAAGTACCTGGATGTAATTAATTATTAGGTAGTTGGCAAGAGATCTGTGTATACGTCCGAGCCCAATTATGCTAGGAACCCTTGTACAGTTTTTAGCCAGCCAAAACCATAGCCTGAATGATACCTGATATCTGCCGCGAGAATCAGCTGCGAAGAGATTCCTCCTTAATTCTCGGCGGAACGGAGATTTAATACACCACGTCCAACGCTTAAACTCTATAAGCACCCTTTCCTGTGGGGGATGCACTCCTGTCCGTCCCGTATTCCCAACGACTGATGATCTATACATCACTAATAAGGGACATTGGTTCCTCAACTCTCAATCTACACGGGACGTAGGCCAAAAGCTGGCGGAAAGGAATCGCGGAATTACCGTTGAGAAACGCTTGTTGGGGTTCCGAGCTTCTTGATGGTTTTCTGAGGTCTGTGACCTGGGGTAATTAACCTTAATTGGATTTCCAACGGAATTTCACACTCGGAGCTCCGAAAGATGCCTTTTTCCCGTAGGTTTGCGGAGTTGCGCTCCGGAAACTTCATTTATCATTAGGCTCACAAGGTATTGATTGTTGATTATCCGTATATTGAAGTTGATCAGGCTTAAGTTAAGTCGGATGACCTACACCAACTATAAGTAGGAGTATAAGCCCCTCGTATGAAGTCTGCAACCTCTCATCATCATTCTAAACCGCAACGTCAATATGTTCTTTTCGGCCTCTAGTATTTTCCTGGCAGCTGCCAGTCTAGCCTCAACGGTTGCTGCGGCGTCGTTGCAACAGGTTACAAACTTTGGCAATAGTCCTAGTGGCGCGCAGATGTATGTTTATGTATGTCAAACCCTCAATTGATCGTTTTAGATATGGCTCTCTCATTGACATTGAGGTTTAGATCCCAGATAACGTAAATTCAAACCCCGCCATTCTGGTCGGTGTTCATTGGTGTACCGGAAGTGCACAAGCTTTTTACAGCGGAACCGGTTATAAAGCCCTAGCAGACACCTATGGTTTTATCGTCATGTATGTGTAATCTAGTGTTCACGAGTTGAGGATCGTAAACGCTGATATATATGCACAGCTACCCATCTGCCATAACCACAGACGGCTGTTGGGATGTCGCCTCTACGGCCTCCCTCACCCACAATGGCGGTGGAGACTCCCTCGCCATCAAGAACATGGTCTCCTATGCTATCTCCACCTATAAGGCTGATGCATCCCGTGTATACGTTACCGGGCACAGCTCCGGAGGCATGATGACCAATGTCATGCTCGGCGCCTACCCAGATGTCTTCAAAGCCGGCGCTGCATTCGCGGGAGTTCCATTCGGATGTTTTGCAAGTGACACTTCGTCGTGGAGCTCAGCATGCGCAACTGGGCAGATTACAAAGACACCAGCGGAGTGGGGCACATTGGTGAGGAATGCGTATCCAGGATATACGGGGACGAGGCCAAAGATGCAACTGTGGCACGGAACAGAGGATGATACCTTGTACTTTCATAACTTTGAGGAAGAGATCAAACAGTGGACGAATGTCCTGGGTGTTAGCCAGACCCCTACGAGCACGGAGAATAATTACCTGGGATATAGTGGATGGGTGCGGACGAAGTATGGTACTCAGGTCGAGGCGATTAAGGAGCAGGGCCAGCCGCATAATTTGCAGATTATGGCAGACCAGGGTTTTTAGTCCTTTCCGGTGGTTGAGATGGCACTGGAAAAGCGTGCTAACAGGTTTGGCTGTACATGATGTAGTTGTCGCTTTCTTTGGCCTTAATAGCGCTAGCACGACGACGACTAGTGCTACCCCTAATACCCCCACCACAGTGGTTTCTTCAGCAACAGCTACTTCAACAACAGGAGTCGCAAAGGTAAGAGAAAGAGATCTGTATCCTCCTATCAACTCACAAGATAGATGCTGACATCAAGTAATGTAGTGGGGTCAATGTGGTGGAATTGGCTACACAGGACCAACGACCTGCATCGGTAGCACGTGCACTGCTGCTAACGCGTATTACAGTCAGTGCCTGTAGGAGATATCTAAGATACCTTGAATCAAATTAATACATGTATTATACGTGTAGTAACTACATGTATAACCTCCTTCTTCTATAGGTGTTAAAATGGCGCATGTATGCTCAAGTAAGATTAAGAACTCAAAATTATACCTACAGAATAATATATTCTACTCGTGCTCAAATCTATGTATTGCATCTTCTATAGATACAACGCCTTGCTTAAAAGTACATGTAGCCAAATGATCAGGACACTGTAAGAGCATCAAAGGGTTTGGTCCATACTGCGAGTAAACGGGAAATATATGTATTTTCGATACCCCACCGCCAAGAACCGAATCGAGTGATCTTTTATGACGATACCACCCCCGCAACCCCCACCAACTACAATCACTACTGCTACAAGAAATCCACTGCAATTGGGTGCGACGGAATAAATTGTAGGCATAGCATGAATTTATTAGGCCCTGAGAGTATCAACTAATCATAAAATACTACGGCACCCTTTTTCTCCACCTTCGAATCAAATACTCGTAGCTTTATGACGTTTCCGAACACGACTGCTATTGCATACCATACAAAAAAGCGCCAAATCCACCTTTTTGTATGTCATGCAATATTGGTCGTGTTCGGAAACTCTATGAAGCTACGAGTACATACACCGTGCTGCACGTCATGCCCGACATATATGTACCTACATGTGTAAAAAAAAAAATTCGAATTAGTCCCTAACCAACCAGCTCCCCATCCCCATCTCCATCAACCCCGCCTCTATATCTTAATCACTGGTAAGGCCGCTCCGGTTGATAGGGCAATTACTACCATATCGCGCTGCTTCGATCGGCCGCGGTCCGGCAGCGCGAGCATACCCGCGTCTAGGATAAAGAACCAGAAAATGCAAATGCCTAGTTTGTATGGCAGATCAGCGCCACTCCATACAAATAATCCCTGTTTTCTAACTTGCATGTTCTGGTTCTTTTTCCCTGACGCGAGTAGGTGCACAGGTCCGCCATAACTCGAAAAATTGGCTAGATCAAAATTACTTGTATGGGAAATTTCTAAAGCAGATCGATGCCATTCAACCAATCACCCAAGTGGTAATCCCTGGACGGAGATAGCCAATTTTTCGAGTTATGGCGGTACAGTCACTTACGGGGTGAAGGCGGATCCTGTCTGATGGCGGACAGGGATTTGAGGCCAATAGCAGAGCGAAGTTTGGGACGCCAAGGGCAAATTACTGCAAACACAACCACCAGACAGGATCCGCCGTCACTAGATGAGCGACTGTACCTCGTACACGGCACGTTACCCCAGGGTTACAAGGATTAATTCAACGGAAATCTCCGATTAGCCGAGAACCCCGCAAACCCAGCCATTCCTTGCTATTCCAATCATTGACATTGTAATGTTTCATGTTTCACCACAATACTTGTCCAAAAGCCCACTCTCAGAACCTCCACTGTCCTACATAAGTCTTCCCAACACCAGACTTACATACCATCAGAAGCTGTTGAACCCAGAAAGGATAGACTATATTCATTGCATAGGATGGCGAACCTCCAACCCCCAATTGTCGATTCGCACATCCACCTCTTCACTGCCGAACATCTTCCCTACCTCGCCTGGACAAGCCCTACAAACCCACTGCACTCGGAACACTCAATCTCGGAATATCTTGCTTCTATCCCGGAAACTCAACGCGATTCTTTCAAAGGTTTTGTCTTTATTGAGACCGATCGTGTGCACACGGAGCCATCACAAGCTGCAATCACAAGTAACGACGAAAAGGCTCTAAAAACTTCGTGGGAATGGACAATTGAAGAATTCAACTTTGTCTACAAACTGTCTGAGCAGAATGAGCTTGTACGGGGAATTGTGCCTTGGGCTCCGATGAATCTGGGGGTTCAGGCAATGGAGAGGTTTTGGTCGCTTCTAGAGCTAGAGGGAGAGAGTAAAAAGCGTAGAAAAGAAATGCTGAAGGGCTTCCGGTACCTGATACAGGATAAACCGAAGGGTACGATCCTGAAGAAGGAATTCGTAGATTCGATGGAATGGGTTTGGAGAAAGGGACTGGCTGTGGAGATTGGGGTCGATGTTAGGAGCGGTGGCATCTGGCAGCTTGAGGAAGCGGTGTTGGCAATTGAGAGTATTGTCAAGAAGGACGTGCCGGATAACGTTGGTTCATTTGTGATTAGTATGTACCCTCGCTATACTCTAATCTGCAAAAGGTCTTCACTTAACAACTTATGTTACAGATCACCTTTGTAAACCGCCACTAAATACCTCTCCTACGGACATACCTTCATCAGAGATATTCAAACGCTGGTCTGGTCTGCTCACCCGTGTAGCCTCTGCCCACCCCTCAATTACGATGAAGCTTTCTGGCATATTTTCTGAGCTTCCGCACAATTCCGAGTCCTACCCATCAACACTTGGCAAAGAATCTATTATCTTGGACCTTGTGTCGCCATGGGTAAATGAAGTATTTAACATATTTGGATCGTATCGTGTTCTTTGGGGAAGTGATTGGCCAGTTTGCAAACTTGGTTTTGCAGAGATTTACGCAGACATTGACGCCGGTAGTGCCGAAGGAGCATGGGAGACATGGAGAAGGTTGACCGGAGTTCTGATGAAGAGAGCGGGTATAATGGAGAAACAATCGGAGATGGTATGGGGCGGAAACACAGCAAGAGCTTATAATCTCAGTGTTGATAGAGTTGATTAGGACTTCAGTTCCGGGGTATTATAGTCGAATCGCTAGATATCAATTAGTTTGTCTTGTGAAAAAAAGGAGGCCCAATTCGAGAATAGACTTTATACATATATTCTTTTTTACTAGTAATAGTAGAAAGGACTGATGAGCTTATAAAAGTCGTTTCCCATCTTTCCAAAGACCGGTTGCACACCATCCGCAATAGATCATCATGTGACTGCTGGTTCAGGAATAACACTTATATAGGCAAAACTAAACTATTGCCCTATTGCAGATTTGAAGAATACTCCATCCCATCCCGTCCACTGTTTTCAACGTTTTCGCTTTTTAACCAAGCTGGGTGATACATGTAGTACTACTATCCCATAGTACTCTGTCAGTAAAATGCCGATCTCAAAAAAACAACAAACCCTGTGTAGCTTTACTAACAAATCTTATTATCTCTCTTAACAAATAATACATTTCCATACAAATTTATTATAGGGACTAAAAACACCCCCCCACACCCCCCTCGCCACATTGGGTACTGCTTTCACCTCTTCGAACCAGCTCTGTGACCTATATAAACCTCCTCCGGCAGTCACTAATTCCTGCTTGAGCCTGACAAAGAGACTAAAAACCTGTGAAAATTCGGGGGGTAGAAGATACACAGCGTCAGCTATAAATTGGGAAAGAGTACTGAATCTGCTATTGCGGCAAGGAGCTCTCTCAGCTGCCGTTGCTGGGCAAGATTAATTTAACCAAGCCTGGAGAAGCTCCCCCAGGGCGGCCAAGGTTGTCCACACACGTGCAAGAACAACGGCCCCCCGAACCACCAAGAAGGCTCGCAGGTACAGGGACAACGGATCAGCACGAGGGCTCACAGGTGCAATAGCAACGGCCTCCCCGGATCAGCAAGAGGGCTTACACATGCATGGACCATTGGACCGTAACAAGCCTTGAACAGACCGACTAAAACCATCTGTGACTCTCCCGGGCCGGCAAAGCTCGTCCACTGTGCCTAGCATGGAAACTCACGCCAAATAACCCCTGTGCGCCATGGTAGTTGGTGGTGTTTCTCAAAACCTGCTCCAATCTGGAGCTGACCACAACCTCTTGCGCTCTGTGTAGTGCTCGAGAAGGTGTGGGAACGTCCATTGACTGCTTAAACTTGCGGAAATGTTTCCTCCGGGTTATATACGACTGGTCAACGAATTCATTGTAACATCCAGAGGATGTGCCTAATAGAATCAGCCCGAGTGTAATGAGTACGAGAGGCCAAAGGGTCTTATTTTTGGTGTTTGTTTCTGGTGACATTGTGCGAGGGAAAGAGAGAGAACGAGGATACATAGCAGTAAAAAAAGAATAGCGTCTTGAAATCTCCACCGTAGTCACATAACGGAGGTCCGAGGGAGTCAAAGATTGATCTGAATTAAAAATTCAAACGTGTTGGCACGGTAGGTGTCTGTAACTTGATCACTAACACACCTCGATATGGAGAGCTTGTGGCTGTGCAAAGCCACACCCAACATCATCAGGCATAGCGCCTCAGCATTTCTTGACTTGCAATGGGCAACCGCCTTCCCCGAAGTCTTGCGCACCAATGGCAATAATTGAACGTGCCTTTTCTTACGGCGGTATTCTCATCAGAACCTTTCAGCATGCCGATTCTCCCCCCACAGTCCCACAGCCGGCGTCTTTGGGGGCGCCTTCACCAGCATGGATCTCGGAGCAGCTCCCACCCCCGAAACGGCCTCGAACCAGAAAGAAGCGACAAGCCAACCCTCCACAGACCCCCGTTCAACTCGATTTATCGTCGCTACTTACACCTGATACCACCACATCAGAGAGCGGAAGTTTACGAGAGGCTGGGCCAAACCCATCATCAGCGTTGAAAGACCTGCCACATTACATCTCTCTGCTCACGCCCGTTGAGCTTCGCGCTATTCAAACGCGTAATCGCCGAGGGAAACAATGGATACCACCAGAGTCAACGGTACGGAAAGAGCTTGTGAAATTAGGAAGGGGAATTAACGGGCAGACTGCGCCCGTCCACGCGAATAGATCCAAGGCTGCAGAGGCTCCGGTTCGGTACATGCAGGAGACAGGGCGTGCCACGGATATCGACCGCTTTGCTGTTGGCGGGGTATTAGGAGCTCCTGGCACGCAAGAGGAATCAATGTTGGGCAATCTTGATGAGCATTTCGTTGCAAGTGACTACGGCGCGATGGATGAAAGAATTGAATGGCCGGCCCCGAGAAGTGTTCTAGATAAGGACAGTAACTATGGGAATAGGATTTCGAACGGTGCTGGAAGGGGAAACGAATATGTCCACCCTTCTCCAGCTCATGGAGTAACGTTACCGTCACCAATACCGGTGTCAACAAAAGATGACCAGCAAGGGCTGTATCTACCTCCTCTATCCACTCACGTGACAAACAGTGAATCTACCAATAATGCTCGAAGCCTAGTGGTCAAATTGTCCCTACCAAGTACAGCCCAGAAGCCTCGAGTTCTGCCTGCAGAGCCCGTCCCCACAGTGGCCCAAGCAAGTTCTATAGGTTCCCTCCAAACGCAAACAACGACTCCAAATTTCGCAGGGGACTCAGCTTCCCCAGCTCAGGGTAGGCGGGATCGTGGCCGCCCCCGCAAAAGTCTAAATGCCATTGATATAACCCAAGAAGCGCAATTAATAGCTGCACCACAATCATTGGCTCCACCGCTATCACCTATACCTCCGGCTGCTCCCAGTCCCGCACTAACCAATACCCCATCACAATCTTCCCAGAAGCGGAAAAGGACGCCTTTATCGTCGGACCTCACCGATACCGCGACGCCTCCAACTCTTCATTTCCACTCAGTGCCGGATCTTCTCTCTCACTTCACATCCACGGTTATCTCATCATCATCAGGTTTCATCCCCCGGCCTGTAAGAGTAAGCTACACACTCCCAAAATCCGCACTGTCAGCATACATCCATGAACCCGGAGACAAACAATACAAAGCCTTTGGCGTGGATCTTGTTGCCCAAATCTCAGCAATTGACAAATTTAAATGGCGGATCGCACACTCTCAATGGGGTATATCCAACGGCAAGCATACCCCAGGTGCCAGGTGGGTCTGTAATCTGAGTGAAGAGGGTTCCCGAGACCGTGGTTCAAGGGGCGGCGCACCGTCGGGGGCTGGGTTGAGGCCAAATAGTTTTGGTGGTAAGTCCAATATCACAGTAGTGGTGCCAGAAACTAATGAGTCCTAGATCCACCCGCATCCAAAACTCGCTATCCATGTAGCGGATCAATATCACTGCGCTTCAGCGCAAATAAAGACATAGTGTCTTTCAAATACTCGCACCACGCTGTACACGCACCGCCCAGCGAGGATGATATGCAAACAAAGCGAGTGAGGCAATATCAAAATTCACCCAGCGGCACATGGGGAGCCAGTGCACCCCCTGCGCAGAGTTTTTCAAACACATACACTGGAGTTGATGGAGGAGGAGGAGGGGGACATACGTGGGGAGTCAATCCTGGCGGCGGTGGTAACATAAACTTTTGAATTCTTTTTACTACTTCTACATCGGGGAACACAACCATTTAATTATTCATGTGCTACAGATTTTATTTTTTATTTCTTGATGTTGCGGGTGCTTTCTTGCGATTTGTAAATTTGGATTCGGCATCTTCTTCTGGGTTAGCTATGGAGTTCTGAAAACTTAACTACCTGTAAATTTATTCTTTCTGTTCATGATTCTGTGAGTCTGAATTCATATATAGACTGAAGACTGCTTGATCGCAGCTCGTGTAAGCATCTGAAGATCTCATTTGAGGCTTTCTCAGTGTTATTTGTTTCCCAGTGAAGATCTGAAAAAGCTAAGCAAAGCAAGCGCATCAGACCATCCAACATCTACAGTGTGGTTTTTCCGATGTTGATTAGCCAGTAAGTGCGTATTCGCTATTAAAGTAGGTCCATCATGTAGATATAGACTATGCAATGTACCTACTCTCGCTCAGTAGACCGTAGAAGACCGTAGAAAACCCTGTAAGTGTGTGAAACCCACCCCTGTGCCTCGACGAAACTGCCAACTTCTTAAGCTTTCCCTAACTCTCTTCGATTGGCATCTCAATGGCCGGCCATCTATTTATGATAATTCTGGAGACTCTGAAAGAACACGCGATCGGTGCTATTTTCTTGCTTTTTGTCAGCAACATTTTCTATGATTTGTATCTTCATCCTCTAGCTCGATTCCCTGGCCCAGTATGTGGTGATGATATCCGCCCACGCCAAGAGAAGATACCTGACAACAATATAGATATGGGCCCGAATAACAAGGCTCTGGTGGTTAAGAGTCGTCTTAAGTGGAAAGCAGCACCTCAAGAACTACGAGCTACATGAAAGATACGGTATATATTCATTATGGCCCCAGTTCTTATATATATGTAGCTCCTCTCAGACATGACCTCTATAGGGCCTGTGGTGCGCATTACACCAAACATACTTAGCTTCTCCGATCACCGCGCGATCAAAGTTATCTACGGGCGCGGTGCTGGCGAGTTTGCGAAGGGCGACGGGTTCGGTAATGGATTTCTACCAGGTGGAGATCCGCCAGTATTTTTTGCAAAGGATCCAGTGGTGCACTCACGCGTGAGGAAACGGATTGCTCATGCTGTTAGTTCCCAGTAATGCCCACTCCAACAATACAGTGAGATTAACCAGACGTTCAAATAGTATTCGATGACATCTGTAGCTCAAATGGAGCCGTCAGTAGGCGCTTTAGTAGAGGAATTCAGTCGAAACATTGACAGGTTTGCAGAACGCAGCGAGGAATTTGACTTGGTCGAGTGGGTTAATCATCTCACCTTCGATTTGATAACTGAGCTCGGATTTGGGAAGAAATTTGGATTCATGGAGAAAGGAGGCGACGTTAACGGATATCAAGAATCAATGCATGTGAGTCAATCTACTTCAGCCAAATCCCGATATGTTCAATTCTAACAACACCAGCATAATTCACCTATGTTTCCAATTTTAGCTGCATTTCCAACCCTCACGACACTATTAGCAGTCATAATAAAATATCTTCCTCCTCCTAAATCTGTAACTGGAATCGGTCATCTATTTGGGGTAAGTCCCAAATCCAACTTGAAAAAATTATAAGGTATCTATCTAATCGAACTAAACTTCTACCAGCTAGCAAAAAAGATCATCGCTGATCGACGAGCCTCTGCTAGTTCAAGTAATAAAAAAGATCTCCTCGGTGGTTTTCTTGCTTCCAAGACCGAGGATGGCTCCCCAATATCCGAAAGTTCAGTCTTTGGTGAAGTCATGGGGACTCTTATTGCTGGTGCAGACACTACCGCAGCATCAATTCAAGGGGCAAGCCTCTATCTTCTACAAAATCCTCCAGTTCTTCAGCGTCTCGTAGACGAATTTGATCAAACCAACCCAGTATCTTACGTAGATACGCTGCCTTTAGAGTATTTCAACGCTGTGTTAAAAGAGACCCTCCGGTTATCGCCCTCCATTGGCTCAACATTCGGCCGAAAGGTTCCGGTGGGGGGAGCGGAAATATTACCTGGTATCTGGGTCCCAGGAGGTTTTGAAGTCGGTATCAATAACTGGGTTGTTGGGAGAGATAAGACCTTATATGGGAATGATGCGATGGAGTTCAGACCCGAGAGATGGCTGGAAAAGGGCAATCGAACTCGTTTTGCCGAGTTTGAATTTGGATTTGGAAGCGGGAATAGGGTGTAAGTTACTTGATTCTTTCTCTTACACTGGCGTCAAAGGTAGCAACTAATAGGTAGGTATTTAGGTGCATCGGCAAGAACGTTGCAATGATGGAGTTTTGTAAAACAATTCCTGAATTATTTGGAAAATTCGAGCTGGAACTAATGGATCCGGAGAATCCATGGGTTGAAGAGTCGAGATTGTTTTTATATAAGAGTGAGCTGAGAGTAAGGGCGAGAAGGCGGGTTCTTAAGGTTTAAGGCGAGCGAAATAGTGATATCACGTCTGAACCGAGCAGGAAAAAAGAAAAAGACGAAACTCCATTACTACATACAGTAACATCAAGTCATAAAAATACAAAGACTCTTCAGATGGAAATCTTAATTTGTGCATATATAATCATTTCAGTCCCCCACTCAAACTTTCCGTGGTCCTCTGTTTCTCCTTGGGAAACTTCCTAAACATATCTGCCAGCACGTCCACCGGCATTGCCAATAGTCCCAACACTGTCTCATACGGTGGTTTATTTGGCATCCATGGATGTCCTCTTGTCGGCACAAACATCTTTGTCCTCGAAAATGACAACGCAAGCTCCTGGGATCTGCTTTTCCCGCCTATGCCACTCTCCGGCTTCGTTTTGGCCAATGCCTCCTCCAGCATTGGAAGCTCGTCTTTTTCCTCGCTACGCATATGCTTCTCCAACTCCTCCATCAGCTCCACCAATGACAGCTTAAACTCTTTCGACTGTGGATACAAGCGCTGAAAATGCTCCAGCAGCTCCTTGGTCTTTTTTTCATAAGTAGCCCATCAGCATACAGCTTACCCCAGGAAAGACAGCCATCTGACCTTCTGATGCGAATCTCTATCCTTATCTGCCGCCTTTTTCCCCTCTGCGCCCAGATACTTCTCGTAAGCCGGATACAGGACAATCTCCTCTCCAACAGCGTGTCTGGCCAGCTCCCATGTCAACTGATTCTGCCAACGACTCTTATTATCGTAATCCTTTTCATCCAGGGCCATTAAACGACGGTAGTAGTCCTGGAGTTCGCGGTGATCATGCGTAATTGCATCTGTGATGGTGGGGTCGTCGGGGAGACGTGCCAGGTGGCGGACCTGTGTAGTGGCTGGAGCTAAAGACTGTACAGATATACGCGAGAGTTTGAGTGCGGGACGGGATATGAGACGGAACATTTTTTTTCTTGCTCCAATTGGGAGTTGAATTGTATGAAGTGAGACGTGAACAGTAATGGTATTGGGAGAGGAACTTATTTGCATGAAAGGTGAAACTCGGGGTACTTATCACACCGTAGATTCTGTGGACTGATCTTGGGCATCATATCTCAACGTCATGACAATGAGGGCCGCGGAGATGTGTGTGAGGAAGGCAATGCGCTACCCGGCTGCGCGTGCTCATGGTTGGTTTGCTAGGATGCCAAGGGCTCGGCAATGCGCCTCCAATGAGTGGTTGAAATGGGGGTGTGGGAAGATGAGCAGGGGCAAACCTGGAGAACCTTCATGCAGCCCACTTATGGAAATATCTGCCTATCAACAGTGCATAACTACATGACTCGGAGAGATTCTGGGTACTCTAAATCTATGTCGGTAATTTACAACCAGGCGTCTCTTGATCGATAGTATTCATGTCGCATACCTATAGTGATCATTCCAGATGACCGGTGACTAAGGGAGACCAAATGATAGGACGTGTAGAACCAGGGATCTACATGCAGATTTAATGTTTACTTTCCAATCCTAGGTTCGCCGGAGTCTATTCCTTAACCGTATATATTTCTTGGTATGCGCACAGTGTTTCTTTTACGCGAACTTAAGCGCTGATAGACATTTCGCCACTGTGGCCATTTACCGAGTGATTTTCCATGATTGCAAGAAACCTGGCTCTTTTATTTCAAAATATCTGCTTACAAAGGTAGCTATGGAGCGGGGACTACATGAATATAATGTTTCCACTATCTCGGAAACTTTACATGTTCCATCTTGATTCCTAAATTCTCCTCACCGTGAACCTCAACCACCCGGCACCCTCGCGCCCCTCGGCCTCCTTTGGCAGCTCAATTGGCGTAAACGTTCCATCAACTTGCCATTCCCCACCAACTTCCTTATTCCAGAAATTACTGAAAGTCTCCATATCGTGTCTATACATTTTCCCTTTGAGCATGTGCACGGTGTGGTTAAACTCGCCCGGAACCGAACTCCCCCCTTGTCTCCCGACCACCATCGACCCCTTCTTGGGGCTGAGCATCCGAGCGATCCTCTTAGCCGCACGTATCTGATCCTCGAGATTAAACAAGTGCAGGAAGGATCCGACATGAATCATGTCCATCTGCCCGTCGAGAACGTTCAGCGGGGAGGCCTCCGATTCGTCGAATATATCGGCTGGGGCAATGAATTTGGTCTCGATTTTGTCTTTATCCATGAAAAGATCATATCCCATGCTGATAAATTCGGCTTCCAGGTCTGAACCATAGATATTGCCTGAAGGAGCACCGTCCGAGATAAGTTTCCTGATATCTTGCCCAAAGCAACACCCGAGATCGAGCAGCTTCTCGCCTGATTTGAGACGGGATACAATCTCGTCGTAAGCCGACGATTCAGAGATTGAAAAGTCGAGGAAACGGAAAGAACCGATGCATGGGTAAGGGAAGATTTTCAAAGCAGTGTCGCGCTGTTTAGAATTATACCAGATTAGCTTTCGGACACGAACTGGAATAAGGAGTATCTAAAACGTACCACAGAGATAATATGGGGAATAATTTTATCATCTGCAAGACCAGTGTGCTTCATGAACACCTCACGCGCGGTGGGTGGGATTGTGGAGGGCTCTGGAAGGTACCATACAGAAGTGAGGACGTCGACGGCGGGAGGATTTTCTTGTGCTTCAGTCATATTGGCTTCAGTCTGTGGTTTGATACTGATATGATTTCGACACCAATGGGGATTCTTCTGTCTTTTTATAAGTTTTTCTTTCTTTCTTTTGAAGATCGAGGGTTTCTTAATACCGAAGTAACTCCACAGACTCCGCAATCTCCGTCTTCAGTACGTGGCCTATCCACGGCTTTCCGTCGTATCCGGATTAGAAAATGGATGTATTTTGGCTGCGCAAGGGTTAAGGTTCTGACTCAATCACTCTAAATAATGGAGATCAAAGCATCTATGTATACCTGATCTATATCTGTACTTGATAATTTATTCACGAACAAATATATCCAAGACGTCGCGTTAAGTCGTTCGAGTTGTTCGAGTCATTCGACACGCCAACTTGTGGGCCATGGTTACTGTACGACGTTGATCAAGTTGGGTGAGTGAGGCTCAAAAAACCTTAAATGCCCCGCCACCGCCACCGCACCTCGCACTGAGGCTAATCGTTAGTGGCGTAGAACTTGCCAAGATCTGGGGCAGGAATAGAGTTGCAACTATAGTATTACTAATGTACTAAACCTGCGCATGCGCATGCCAATGCCAACGTCAACCAACACCAATTGGCCCCCATCCATAGAACAGCATTACAGCCATCCCATCCTACCCTGTTGTCGGCGGGCCTTATCGATCTTGAGCAATCCATTCACGCGAAGCCAATAACCGGTTCCTTATTGGTTACGTTACAGATGACTCGAATCACTAACGCAACATCTCATTAATGCAATGGCTCTGGCTCTGGCTCTGGTTCTGCGCAGATTTGATTCAGAGAGCGATTATATGTATCTCTAATTATAAAAATCAAATATGCAACAAGGTATATTCCGCCAGTTCATGATTATATGTGGTGGATAGAGCTTTTTCTCTGACCATTCATGTCCTTCACGCACTACTCACAGATTGGTTGGAATCCAAATGGCATGTGAAAATCAATTTATTTTGTCCACTGATGTGAATCTTTTGATCCTTCTTCAAGTTAGAAGCAGATAACCAAACCGCTGTGGCTTTTTTAACTGAAACTAGGAGGGTTGTTGTCATCAGGCCGCCGTGCGCGTGAACGATATTCGCTGTGTATGGCAAGCTCGCAAGGTCAGAGCAACGCTAGGACTCGAAAAATGCGCACTGCGCGTGTTTTAGCATGAGCTTGTATCAGTATAAAATTATTATATTAAGTACGTACCGGACGCTCTTCTATTTCTTTAGCAAACCCAGAACACAGAACTTCCCATGTCCTCTACACTCTCTTCCACCTCTGCTATTGCTCCTCTTTCAGTCTATTACGGAAAAGACATTCCAACCCAAATGTCCGAAGTCCGTAACGGTATTTTGCGAGACATCAGCGAAAGAGTTGAAGAACTCATGAATACAATCAACCATCCATCTCCGGAGGAGGTTCAAAGGTTCAGAGACGAGGAGGACACTATCTTACAGAACTCTCGAACCGAAACAGGCGAGTATGTGTGCAGGTATGAAGATTGTGCACATAGTAGAATTACGAAAGAGAACGATTTCTTGTATGGATATAAATACAACGATCTATGAGAATGTAGAAGCTAATATTATAATGCCTCTTTTTCAGGGATCATCATGCAACTCATCAGCACAGACGCTTCCGCTGTCTCAACTGCGGCACCGAATTCAAATCTATGCGTGAATATGAGCAGCATCATTTGGCCAGCCACCAGGGAGACATGAACTTGGAGCTTGTGGTCCTTCAAGAGTAGTATAGATATACTCAGTCCTAATTTGATGTTCTCGCGCAATTTTTGTTATTATTGAGGGAGAAGAATTTCTATTTCAGGTTGAGCAGTACTGCGGGCAGAATGTAGAATGGGGAATTTATATCTTTCAGAATATTGAGCTTATCCACTACGTACATATACATGTGAAGTAACGTTGTGATACATGAGGTTACTACATGTATTGAACTGAAAAGCCAAGCCCGGATGCAGTAACCACCACAAAATTTCCACTCCAACCTATAACCGGCACGACCCGTCCCTCTCGCATGCAGGAATTCTTACCAATAAACTGTCCCACTTGGCCCATCTCAAAAAAGAGAGAGAAGCTGTCAGTAACTATGATAACTGTGTTGTATTTCAGTGATGCCAACTAATTACTGGCCGATAGCTAGACACATCTCATCAAAACGCAATGAGATTAGAACAATCTAAGGGCCAGATCTCGACTCCCCCTATGCACGACTGTATATGTACGCTACTGTAACTTGATATGATGGAACCTGAAAATATCCTTCTTGACTGACGACGTTTGAAACCACAGCACCTATGCTCAGTCACACCCTAATATGAGCCACAACTCCGCGAGAACTTTATATATTCTAAAGTATTAACTACAAAGCGAGACTCCAACCGTGTGCCACCAAGATAGACGAAGTTACTTAGTAGATAGGATACACTGTTGCCTAACGACTTACATACACGGACGATATGGATGCGCAGTAACCTATCAACATGAGCGGGGAATTACTATAAAATTTCAATTTATGAACGATCATGTGGCAAGAGATCAGAATTCATTCCATTTGAATGGCCCTGAGGATGTATTCGGAAGATCCTGAGTGTTTACAGAATCTCATAGCCTCACTATCTTTCTCTTGCATATATGGGGAAATAGGGTTCCGCAAAACACAGCCATGACGATAATCGCTCCCGCTACCAGCTACTAACTTAGAACTAGATAACCAACGCAATATTACCGTCATTATAACTGTAGATAATACTCAGTAATCGATCAAAACGGCACATGATTAACTGTGATTGGGCTCTAAAAGACCGCATCCAATATCGCATATGAATATTGGTGGATAGAAGGAATAGACCAAGTGCAGGAACTTGGGCCAATAGCTTTAAACAATTTGAGCGGCTAACTGCAGCATGAGCAGCTTCTTAAGTTACATGCTTGGCGACACTCGATCAACCCGGACACGCGATCTTTCCGGCGACAATTGAAGTGACTATTGAAACACTAGTAGTAAATTCGATCCATTGGCCATTTCTACAGAACGAAAGTAGACCTTACTATTATTGGTATACTGGTACTTTCAAGTGCAAAGGGTTCTAGAAACACGTTAACGAAACGTTTTCCTAAACCCCTCGCGCGAGCTCGTGGAACGGGAGTAAATCTTGTGCTATACTTGGAGATAAGCCTGCAGGCCTGACCAGCTGGCTCACATGCATGTTTGAAGATATGGTTGATTTCCCTGTTTATATCTCATATCATCGTGCAGTATATAGGTACTCCCGATTCGTGTAACTTACATATAGATTCAGGGCTGTTCGTGTTCTTTCCCTAATCAATCAATTACCTGATATAACCAATTAGCGTCTCACTACCGGCCTATCAGAATATCATAGAGGGCTGAGGAATTCGATAGAGAGATTCGGTATTATTCGCACTCTATTCATTTTCTATCGTGGGCAGACTCATCACTGAGTTTAGGCAACGAATGCTGGCTCGTTGCTGGAGGCCGGCGACGTCTTGAGCTAGTTTCGAGGGCCGGAGGGAACGTCCGGCCTTAGACCATGGGGCCCACCATGATTCTGGAATGGGTCATGAGCTAGAGCGCAGGTCCAGTCTCGCCACCAATATTTTACTCAGACCGAGTGATATCGATGGGAAATTCATCGTCAACAAAGACTATAGTCTATAGATGGCTGGTCTTAACCTTAGCCAGCAATACGCACTCTTCTTTGGACATACTGCTAGCTATATTCAATTAACCTCAACTTAATGTCAATTCTCTAGATCTCATATTGTTGTTATATCAACCAGCTACAGCCATTTTTATAACCACTCAATTAGTCAAAAATATTCAAAGCGCTATAGTTTTTATAAAGCATACCTTCCACCTGATAGCAGACCTTATATTGTGGCTATTATGAATAGCCAAGACCATCGCTGCCGCAAGGCAATTATAGAGAGCCTTGTAATAAGTCTCCCGCGAAAAATTGCAAGCAGATACTTATAGGACAGCGTGTACTCAATCACGTCGAAGCATACAAAAAATGCACCCAACAAAAAGTCTTAGCAAATGATGATCCGCTTTATGATTGACAATGAAAATGTCCTTGAGACATTTTCCAGCAGCTGGCGGGTTGTTGAGCAGATCTAATGATTTGTTTAGGAACTCAAAGTCATACAAATCCAATTTTATAGGAGTGGGTACATCCGACTAAGACATCTATGTACCTACATGTAGCTACATAGGCCATATATACATAAGTACATGTATGTATGCTTCAACGACAACAGAGGTCACAATTGCGAGTTGAAATCCATATCATCATGATCAACCTAAACCGCGCTTGATACTATCTTTCAATGAGCCAGAGGCCATTAGCCTTACGACTATCCCGGATTCTATAATAAGACCCAACCTCGAACCTATGTGGCTCGATCTCTAGATCTAAGATCGAATTTGATGTATAATGCCTATATACTTACACGGTACCAGCCACAAAAACTAAATTGGTAGCATATAATGTATGCAGTACAGAAATCTATAAGTTTTTTTTTTTTTTTTTTTTAATCATTTGAATTGTTTCTAGGTACAATCATCGCATAAAGTATAAACTATGGCGTAACAGAAATTTATAAGTACATACTTATATAATACATGATCGATACCTATATCACCAGTTACAGTATGCCCATCTCACGTTTCAGCTGCCATATTGGTTGGTGTCACTTAATATCGGGTTTGCGCATAGATACTAACTTTTATTTACCAACATAAATATATCACCAGCTTTAGTACAAGATGGAAATAATTAATGAGTCTAAGTATTTGGACGATCAAACCCAATTATCACAAACATACATCTTAATTGTACATACCTATACATGGATGAGAATACAACAACGATACATATTACGGAGCTAAATACAGTGACTAGAAAAATAATAGACCTTGGATATGATAATGATTAACCATATCACGTAGCTTTCAACACATATATATATTCCTGTGTATTTAACATAAAGCTAGTGTATATACAATTAATGAAATGACCAATCAATCAATAAAGCTAGTGTATTTATAGATGTTCAGTGTGCACACATACGACTCGAGGTTTTACTGGTCACTCATGCTCAATCGTCGTAATAATAGCCTTAACTAAACAGCTCTATAATATCTTGATCATAGCTAGACCAATTAGCTGTGGCCGTATTCATGATGCAACATGTTCGGAAGCACTTAAGTCAGTGCTACATAATCAATCCCGACCGGTCGACAGTAATCTGTCGCCGGTGCCAAATTTCTCGGACCAACGATAACAGATCCTCGGATTACTGGTAGGTCCCCAACTAGAAACATCCCTTACGCAATTTTGTGTTCTACAGTAGCCTTGCTTTATCTGTGTTCGTTTTTCTTTCTTGTGTGAATGGTTATTCCATGGCCATAGTTGTAAGAATATGATTTGAAGCCATACATATAATCAAGATCTCACCAAATACGTAACACACCTATTGTGATCAGGTTAATTTCCATCCTAACATATATATATTTAAGTACGTAGGCATCCCCTTGAAGATGGCTCAAGCCTCGCTACGCATCGTGCTAGCACACAAATGCAATAGGCTACCGAGGTACGTACTGCCTTGATACATCTTTAAAGCCGGTGACATTGAATGTTTTCAACGTGGTTATTCCACTAGATGCGTTTTCACTCTTCTACCTATGCCTGTGATCTAGGAATACATGTAGGTTTCTGCAGCCTTCACGACACTGGGATCTGTCAAATGTACATATACGTACATGGACCAGCTACATGTAGGTATCCTCGGATTTCTGCTGGATTATTGTAAGGTGTACATGCATGTGTATACATTAAATATGCGCACTGATATATGCTAATATAAGTAGTATCATCAAGTAGATTTCCAAAATTAACACACCTTCCCCGGTCAAAAGTACCAGTACATCAAGCCATATACTACATGTATACGTATGGTATAATGTCGATCGGCACATCTTTCAGAGTCTACTTGAGTTCAAGGTGTACTACATGTATCTCTCATGATCATGTACCGTACATAGGAACAGAATAATAACGAGTACTCGATCTAGATCTATAGAGGAATTAGTTTTGAGAGGTTGAGTAAACTTCGATTGCTTTTTTTTCCCCCTCACTCTTTAGAACTCTACTATACTATCGCACAGCAAAGGCGCAGACCCAGCAAGCTAAGTAGGCATTGCAACACTAATATATAATAGGATTAGACTGACTATCTATGGTACTAACATACGATGACGACATGTCATGATATAACTCCTATCATCCAGAAAACTGCTGCGGGAATCCTTTGAAATGAACTCTCATTTGGTACATATCCATCTTCCACGAACCCCTCAGACAACAGCTTTAAATCAATTTAGAGAGCGAAGCAGCATTGAGTATATCCTCCTCTGCTATAGTATACAGCGAGTTCATGCAGTCAGCTGCAAAACGTACGTTTAAAATCAGATCTGCAGAGACTGCATCAAGCCTCAGCTAGCTAAAGCTAAATATCGAAAGTCCTCGCTGGCCTCCAGGTCTTGGTCAAGGTCCCACACACCGGGAATTCCAACTGGAGCAAATCAGGGCCGGCTCTACACGAACTAAGTACCCATACATTCTAGCCATGTTATCTACTCTCCAGTTTTCTGTGAGTCCGGTTGATCATTTATAGTATTTATTACAAGACTCACCTAGGTCTAGATCATCTGAAATTTATGATGCGTCTCATAATACAACCTCTTACTGGAATGTTTTGATGGAGGAGATAGCGCATGGCGCTTGAATTTCATCAGCTTTCTGCAGGTACGGATTTATCTGCACAGTCCCTATGGCTATAGGTATATCAGCCAAAATGAACACTTATAATTAAGAGGGCATATATTATAAGGCTGACCCGACCGTAGTTGGACTAGCTAGATGATGTTTTAGAGGGACCTAATTTGAAAGGTCTGAATACCCCGGCCAGTTCGAGGAACTAGCGGGAAATCATATTTCA
Organism: Morchella eximia; assembly: GCA_024713935.1. Taxonomy (NCBI): domain Eukaryota; kingdom Fungi; phylum Ascomycota; class Pezizomycetes; order Pezizales; family Morchellaceae; genus Morchella; species Morchella eximia. The sequence goes on along the minus strand of JAMGZG010000022.1, from coordinate 1,316,021 downwards.
TTACTTCCAGTCCTTTCAGGTATGTGGTGATGGAAATGAGAAGTATAAGCGTTCAGCTTACGTAATTACCTGTGTAGTAAAGAATATTAATACGGGTTATATCGATCATGATCATGATACCTGATCAAATCTCGCGATCGTAAGTAGTAAATAATGTCTCTTGGACGGTTAGTATTTAGATTCAATCATCTTACCTAGTGGTTTATAGAACTTATGAAACGCAAATTGCTAGTGTGAAGTGGTCTAACACAGTGCTTTCATATCGGATCTTTGAGAGTTGCGGCAAGTTGCAAAGAGTTCTTCGTTTTTTTATTTCCATACCACGACTCCCGCTATATATCTAACCTAGGCAACACAAGTGGGATCCAACCTAAAAGGTTTAACATATCAATTCCGGAAATTCTTTTTTATCAATGAATTAGAAACCGTTTATGATAGCATTCGTCAGGAAACTTTAAAGACGGTATTCCCACATGGTGAGATGGGGAATATATATATTTAATCGCTCAGGCTATGGGCGCACTTTGGTGCATGTACGCGCCACAATGATAATATACGGGATGGCAAGTCATTCTCAATACCGGTACAGAAGCGCCATGCAAATATGCGTGCCGCTAAAAAGTCCTCGAAAACACATCGCTTTTATCCTCTCATACGTATGTATATACGAGCATCTTGGGAAAGTATCATGATCAACACGCGGAGAACTAATGACCTGTATGTGTTGCCAGTCAAAATACGGCAATTAATATCGCTTCTATCACACTACCGCAGTAATTCGTCTCAGCGGACACTCACATTGACGTTGGAATTACTTGTTCTGGTCATTTGTCTTGCAAACGCCGTCCTAATCTTTCCTTATCCGCGCTGTAAAAGGCAACTTTGACGTCTGTGTAACCGTCCGCTGAGACGAATTACTGCGGTATTTTATACGGAACGCAAGAAATGTCTCTAGACTATTCCGTACGGTGCATTCCACACGTGTACAGAAAACCGCTGATAAGTCTTTTCTCGCACAGGCTTATAATTACACAAAACCAAATCGACTCAAATTAATTACTAAGGAGGAAGAAGGATACCGACTCTCTCAATTTCAACATATAATATGTATGATTCCGGACGTGTCTCTGAGCGTTTAGCCATGTAGGGCAGATACATGTAGCCAGTCATTCAAACATTCTTGACACGCACACAAGGCGCACTTGATCACGATTCTGATAGCTGAAAAGATCAAATCGCAGAACCGCCCCCTCCTTGACGCTCTGGTACCTACATACATACCTATCTACAAAATACCTAAGACCCTGCATATAAAAAAGCGAAGCTGAGTGGATCTGATACACGTGCCAATCATGTTACATATATTTTTTTTGAATCCGCAGTCGTGGGTCATGCATGCAAATCACTAGCTCCAGTAAGTACTCTACCTTGGTTGGACTCGCGTACTCGGCAAAGTTGTCATACTCGATCTTGTATTCCGGGTTAATCACGCTCGGAGCGAAAGCTCTGCTCGGGCCACAAGAGTCCTCGGACCAGACTAAGGCCCGTTGATACTTCATTCGATATCCGTCACGCCACCGCTTCACACTAGGAGGATCGCTTAGAACAGTGTCTTTGCCCAATAAACAGTCCCAAAGCTGAAAACCCCGGCCGCTCACATATTTTCTCGCCAGATAATACCATACGTCCCGACCCAATAATTAAACACGATCATGATAACCAGCACAGCCTCATAAAGACCCGATGGGTATGGACGAATCTCTGACTAAACTTATCAAATATTACAATTCAGGGAAGCGATGAAACACATTGTTCATTCAATTCACTTGCACAAAGCCTTTATAAAATTGTGCCTGCATGGCATGCGCATCTAGAACATTGCATATTTAATTACAATCGAGCTGCAGGGAGAAAATTTTCAAGACAAATTAAATGTCCTAAAATCTTGTTTTTGTACCTACATGCCGTGTAGATTTTGAGGTATGACGTGTCAACTGCCCTTCTGAGTGGAGCTGTCGTATGTCGGTAGATGCATGCATGCATATCGGCGGAAGTAAAACTCATTTCCAGAGCATGTAGAAACGTTCGAATCTCCCTGACTTATGCAGGTACATACTAGCGAGTAAATTGAGACTTCAGAGCAACATCGACATAGTTATCTGATATTACCAGGCAGTGGAAAGGGTACAATTGAACATTAAAACTATTATTATACTTAACGTCTGAAATATGTATGTTCACATACAGATCTATTTTACCATAGTACAAGCTCAGAAGTTAACTTCTCAGTCTAGAAGCACCATACAGCTGTACTGTAGTACTGTATCACCCGTAAAATGTGCCTAGGGGTAGAAGAAACAGATACACTACCTACATGACGATGCATTGCTGGCACCTCAAGACACTTGGATTGCATCCGTTGTCGGGGGGTTCTCTAAATCCGAATGCATAAATCGAGGTGGCTCTGTATTATGGAAGTTTCCGCGATATCGTCCAACTCAGAATGTTCTGCAGAAAATCACGAACTTGCAGATTATGTTCTCTGTACTACATGGTCAGAATTTTTACTCCAGTGGTTGGTTAGAAATTGGGATCAGCCTTAGACACTGCCTTTAATGGCTAGATTTTGATCAAATTCACAGTTTGCGAGTTTAAGTGTAGTTATTCTAGAAGTCCAATCTGTATGCTGGAGGGTGTAGACCCCTGATGGGCAAGGCAGAGACCAAGTCAAACTTCACACTTCGAATGAGAACGGGTTCATAGTGGTTCTAGATCTGTAGGATGATGGCTCTCAGATCGGGTGGGGTAGCTAGGTACTCTATACCAGTGTAGTGCTTCTAGATTGGAATGTCAATTAGGGCTGCACCCCGCAGTGAAAGAAAAAAGGAAGGAAAAAAAAGCAGGATTTACTTTTTACTTTTTTTCGCTTTTTCACTTTTTGTTTTGCTGATGGTGCTGAGTTAATAGAAACAAAGTTCTCAATGAGAGGGCATATCCAAAGTGAAACTAGCGTCTGGGACTTGTCTCAACTTCTGCAGTCATCCACGAAGCTAAAGTCGGAACAATTTGTGTGCGCAGAAACCTGTGAGCATATAGTCGTAGCGGCGCGCGAACCATAGCCAGCTGTTCGTAGAAGTACATATTGTTGTTGCGTGCGCAGTAGGTAGCGTACCACGCGAAACATCTTACACACTGTGAGAAATGGGTCGCAGGGAGTGACAGTAGGAAAATTCGAGTTGTGGCTATGTCTGTCCGCCGTTTTCTGCCTTGACGTGTAGATATGCATGATCATGATCATCACATATGTAACGCAGTGAAGGCCGGGAAATTGAGGAAAGTCACTTGTAGGTACATGTCTGCAGGGGGTGGACAGATGAGATACTCTACATAGAGTACCTACCTACATGTAGGTACCAATCAGGGTGTTGATCATGAACAGAGTCTAGACAAGATCTCGGGAGCGACGGCTCAACTTGAAATTCTGGAATACACCAGGCAGGCAGTTGGAGGAGATAAACACATATGAGGTGGGCACCAATCTTAAGCTTGCATTGCTGTCTGTGGTTGCCTTGAGCTGTTGCTGCATATTGCAACATATGGTCCCATTTAGCCGGCGGAACGTTATATACAGTATTGTATGCTTCTAAACAATGAAACTCAGCACAAATTATTGTTCTTCCATTGATACAAATACTTATCTTTCTCGAAGATTTAGTCAAGAGTAATTTCGTCAGTCTCTCGGTGAAAACAATTGATACATGGTTACAGATGTTTACCGCAAAATTCTGTATCATTTGAGATACATCATTTTCTATGTTTTGTTTTTTCTAGCTGTTTTATTTTGTTGTCTTTGACGATTCGCAGTGATTTATCCGCGCTTCTATCATGGCAATGTGTAGCCAAATAGATAGAGTATCAACGATGTTACCCCGCTCTAGCTCTGTTGTTGTCTCATCAATTCAATTAATGTATAAATGGGGTAAAGAGTAGTATTTCTGCCTCATACATGTATTCCTCAACCACGTCTTAGCTATTCCGAAATACCTATTGCTCTTCCAATTCTGCCCTGCTGGGTATCAGTATCATCTGTTGCATTTGTTTATCTTAATCGCCTCTAGTTACTAAAAAGCCTTGGGCATCGCAAGATCCTTCGACTGCATCCACCGATACCCCCCAGTCAGCTAGCTGTCCACTCTCCCAATTCTACCAAATAGCTCATGATCCGCCATCCAGACCCGCAACCTACAGCTTGAATAGCACGCAGATATTGTAAGGGGGCAGCAAAGATGTCGGCCAATATTGCAATCCGTTCGGATCTTTCTGCCTTGCATTTACACCCGCTAATGCGTACATACGTTTCGTGTCAGTCTTCACCTGTCTTCTACCTGGCTCGATAGCTTAGATGAGGACTGACTATGATCAAGTACCGATCGAATAGGTCATGTAGGGGCTACTGTATTGCGGGGTCCATCGGCTCACCCACCCACCCACCACCATAGTTGAGCATACACCGTCCTCACCCCCCCTCCCCCGCGCTTTTGCCGTGTACGGCGCATTCTCAAGTTTAACTGCTATTCTGCTCGTTATCTGAAACTGGATTTAGTTACCGGTCTTCCATAATCTTTAACAGCGTCGATCGCGTGTTTCTCCTTAGGGAATAAGGAGTGCTTGGTACGACATTCACAGACGAGTCCTGCTGACAGCGCCGGCCAAAGACATCATATACATTTACATACTGCAGATAGAAATTCTTCCCACCAGCATGCCCACCACGTGCATGGTCGAGACCTGGAGTGTCCAGTGTCTGCACGAAGTCAAGTCCATGGATCCAATAAGAGGACACTCACATATCTTGTGATGGAATTGCTGCGGACATGCATGGGTTATTAGGTCAATCCACTGAGATTGTGCCTTCGACTGAGCACGAGGCTCAAAACGACGTTCGTCATTGTCTGGGCTGCCCGATTGTTTGTGGGGGGGTGGTGGTGCCCGTTCAGTATATTCTGATATGTCTAGGTACGTACCACCAATGGTCAAAAGGTTGAGAACCCACTCTTATACATAAAAGACCACATATCCGGCCCCTTTGAGTTCTCGTTCCCCACTCTAACCACACAGTATAGTTCCTCTTACGCTAGGCATACTTGAATATCCTCATTCCAGGCTACGAATATCATCTAAAACAGATTCGCAATCGTCAGTTCTCATATCTAGTTAAGCTTCCCACAACAAAATATTTATACCCTCCGGCCTATAACCACTCACCGAATTCTCCACTTCTATTTCACAAGCGTCCCTCCCTCCTCCAACATGACTGAACACCCTCACTCAGCCACACCATCTTCAACCAGACGTGTTACCCTTGAGATTAGAAGGTACTTTCGAATCTCCAGCCCAGTTTGCTTTTCTTCTGATAACATTGCCACAATCACCACGTTTCCTGCTTACTGACTGACCTGTGCCAGCAGTTACTCTCCCTCCTCCCCAAAACCGGACACAAACAGTATGGATGTAGATACAGTGCGTCTTTTCTTGTGCCATCAATGAATGTAACTATTGCTGACTCAATTCATAACAAGGCTCCCATGAGACAACCATCCAACATCTTGTCTACAGGTGCAAGCGCTTCACCCTGTCGCGATACCACGAGAGAGGATCAACCGCAGAGTACTACCAAGAAAAGGTCCCCGGCTCGGCCATCGAAGACCAAGGGCTGCTGCGAACCCAACTCGCACAAGTGCCCGAAATGCTCCCCATCTTATCGAGTGGAAAAAAAGTATCGCAATCAAAGTCAGCCGACTTTGAATCAATTTGATAACTTACGATCCCCGCCCACTTCCGAAGCCGCTGTACCTAGATCTCTCTTGTATTCATGTCAACAGCAGTATTCTCTTGAGAGGTTTCATCTGGAGGATGGGGCCTCATGTATCGTGGCTCTTGGGAGTGGTCAGTTGAATATCTCCCAACCACGCTACTACTCGGCCATGGCCATGGTCGACAATCTCTTTCCTTAAGAATTTTAATTGGGATTAAGGGGTTGATAAGCCCCCCTCCCCCCAAACATGGCTTGAGCCTTTCCTTTTCTTTCTTCTCTTTTTTTTTTTTAGTTTACTTTAATTCCTGTGTTTTTTTTATTATCTCTTCCAGCCGGTTCACGAGACTTTGGGCCTTTTCTTTAAAAAGACTTTCTCTCTTTATCTCTCTTTTGTTTGGGATTTTGTGGGATTTTGTGGGATTTTGGATTGGACAGGCTGGTTATCTGGATACGAAGGCCCAAAAGTTTGGCGTTATAGTGGTAGCGATTTCATATATATTCGGTATTTTGTCAAATAGATTTCAATATAATCATAAACCTGATTACCATATTATTAGCGGGGTCCTCATTGAATGGTTGATCAAGCAGGTGTAATCCTTTCCGGTTCAATTGTTAGAGTGTTTTAGTCTCCATATTTCGGCCATATTTCTGCTGTAGAACTAGCTACATGCGCCACACCATTTTACGTAGAAGAAATATGACCGAATAACGGATTACTGGGATTGACTAAACACTCTAGCTGCGACTCTGGCTCAATAGCGAATATATACTGACCGCCCTATGAAAACCAGCAAAACAGTACTTACCTCTTTGCCTAAGAGGATTCTTCAAACACTCCCTTTAGTTTGCCATAGCTAAATTGACCCAGACAAAAAACCGTACTCTCGCGGCCGGATTGAGGCCGCTCAGGCAAATTGATCTGAATACTACAAAATCATGAGTTCTTAGTCGTGGCCAGATGATTCGCCACAGTTCTTTGAGCGGCTTCAAACCGGCCGCGCAAGTAGAGTTCCGAATGTATTTGTAATAGATTAAACCTTCTTTTCACGGAGCCAAAGAGGCTCTTCGATGATCGTAATTTGTGACAACTGGCTCCAGTACACGTGCACAATATTTTTGGACGCCTTGTTCATGGAGCTGGTAATGGCTGCTTAGTGGCTGCTTAGTGACTGCTGCCAGATTGGTGTCGGGAAACTTGGTCAAGAAGCGACGGAAGAGTCTTGCAAACTTATAGTCCAGAGTGGCGAAGATTTTCTTCCCCTGACTTTAAGAAAGAAAAAAATTTGTTAACGATTTGCAGTATTAATCGCTCCTTAAACATTAATCGCCCCCTCATATGCATCTCGTCGCCACATTTACTAAATTCCCTCAGTTGTTGCTTGGTGAGCCACCTTCTACCATGCACCTTAATTGGGCCAACAGGACCAACGCCAAGATCCTGTCGAACCACTTGGGCAAACCACATCGGATGTATCAGATATATATAGAGACAAACGAATCAATGATGCTCATCAAGAGAGATTGTGAGAGATGGGCGAGATGCCCAAACGTTATCGGGGAGATGAGGACAACGCAGTGCCCCGGATTGAAAAATACGAACATTAACGGGGATAACGGAAACCCGTTGAGGTTACTAGGAAATTTTGGGATTAGTATTAAAACTATTCTGTTTCCCATGGTGTTCCGACGTCTGGATAGGGTTTACGCACGTACCTGGTGCAAGACGAGTTCTGCAGGCCTAAACTGCAAGGTCGGGCAATTAGAAATTTGAGTGCTCCTGGAGATACCTGGCTTTTGCATTTGCATAATGCGTGTCCCGGATCACCGAGAGACCCGTGCCATAGACATTCCGAAGTCAAAAGTTAGGAAGTTTCATAATTGCGTTCTCCACAGGTGGGGGATACCTTCTACATACCCCCTGAGTATATAAAGCATTGGATTTCCAAAAGTCAAGATCAAGCGGCCTACCGAGTGGTCTATATTTTTCCCCAATGATGTACATCTCTTTAACGACGACTCTGAGAGATTCCAGCCCCAAGATCTAGTGTGCAAAGACTTTCGTTCCACATCGTTATCTATTTTTAATTCTAACGTTACTCGTCTCCCACTCCCGACGGTCCTTAACCACCACCTTTGTGACCTACCATGCGTGCTTTCTCTTACCCTGGTTAATAATAGAGTCGTGTATCCTACCTATTCGCTTATTCCCGAATTCTCGAGTCAGGTGCAGCACACTTAATGTATGTACATTATGGTTCCTCGTGGCAGATCGATCGAATGGAGCGTAAAAGTAACGGCTACGCCATATGGACAGTTCTCTCGGTGATGGCTACAAAAAGTAAATCTCAAGATGTTCCTGGCGAATCCGATATGCAGGGTAGATATATTAACCAATTATTCCTCGTGATTTCAAGTCTTCGTTTCAGATATATGCGTATATATGTATGCAGAACGATGTCATTAGTGAGCTATTTCCCGGTTTAGTGCTACTCTCGCCATGTATGATTGTGCATGTATGTAGTTACTAATTCTTATCTACTTATCTCCAGTCCTATAGAGATTAAGCAGACATGGTTTGCCCAAATATATGATCATATAAGTATGGTCTCAGAATTCTTAACTTAGATTGGACAGAGAAATGCTGCTGCTTCCCGCTGGTCACGTGTTCCTGAGTGGTTCATATATTTCACGAGGAAGTTTTTACCGACTATGTAGAGCAGGCGAGCCATGCACGATAAAGGCTTGGGTGTGTGTGTGTATATTATAGTTAGGTGTGGAGAGACATCGCTACATGTCTGCCCTTGTCAACCGCTACATCAACTGTCAACCAGAAGTCTCATCGAAACGTCATCTCATCTAATCTTCTCACCTTCTGTGCCTGACTTTCTCTCACTTTCCTCCTTATTTGACTGCTCTTCTAGATCTGGGTGGAGGTAACCACTCAAATCAGTGATAGTCTACGTATACTCAAAAATCAAGCTCTGGAGGTGGAATGGACCCAGAGAACATCCGCACTTGCACCCAGCGGGAAGAGCTTTGTGATTCTACGACGTGGCAGGTAGGAACGAAGTTCTTGTATGGCTGTAGTACAGGCAAATACCTAATTTGTTCAAGAATTCCGGATCCTATGGATACTGAGCTAAGTTCATGTGGGTTCTCCAACATACGGCTATCGACGCGATCGCAGTGAACGTGCAGAAAGCTTCTCGAAAATGAAGTGGGGAAGAACTTGTTGGGAAAAACGGGTCATACTGCATGTGATTGTGGGCAGAGAGAGAGACGATTGGAAGTGGGGGTGGACCTGTCACTATTGGTGTAATGGTCTCGCGTTCTTGGTCGATATTCAGCCCTGTCGGCGGACGCCCCTGCAGCTTTGGCCTGTCAAGTGCGATCCCTGCTGGCATGAGTTGGGGGCGTCTAGCAATATAAGTGCCTCTTATAATTTGCAACTAAATGTTTGTATACTTACTCATCTACTACACCCACAGCAGGTGCGTTACTTTTCACCAGAAATAGCAGCCTGCAAGGATGGTCTCCCCCGCATGTACAAAAAACGGGCGAGTGATAGTTGATGACCTCGGTCCAATAAATTATGACAACGAACTAATAGCCATTACGTCATAACGCTCTTGTCAGGACTTGAAATTGAAAGTCATTATCAACTATAAGGTACTTATAAGATCCTTACGTCTCGGAATATGCGTTGTACCTATCCCGAATTATTTGTGTCATCTTTCTAATGGTGTATGTTAAGAGCTTATGGTCTCTGCATAGTCCCGGGACCGTTTGGTTTACGAAGCGCAACTACCATCACGAATTTTTTTTTCGCAAAGCTGTAACTGAATCATGAGCATAACAGTTGAGTTTTGAACATCCAGGACGCTATGTTGGAAGGCTGAAGAGGTCGTAGCTTCTGACGCCGCTCATTAGCCGATCGATCGGGACGTTCCTTATGCTTTTTCAAAAGTGAACTTTGTCAAGGTTTGAGAACTCATGGCAAGTATTCATCATGAGGGCCGCAAGTGCGCAGATGGTGGCGACGTGATTGGTTCGGGCTAGTTCCGAGCATCCATGTAGTTCGGTGATTGGTTGCGCACACACAAGGGTTTGCGTGCACAATCGCACGTTTTGAAAAAATTTTCTTCTTCAGCTGTTTCTAATTAAGAGAACGCTAGATATGGTCTATTCTAATTGAGTATTGCAACTTAGGGTATTCATGACCTAGCTATCTATCGGGAATGATTCTTGTACACGCTGAGCGGAGCTTAGAGTGGTAGTTAGTTTATTGAATCGTCAGGGGTGCACGGTGCGTCATGGCATCAAAAGCTGATCGGGATCCCGGCGGGATAAACAGAAAAGGGGGGGATTCTAAAACGCCGAGGGTTTTAAGATAGAGCTATACGGTATTTTTGTTCTGCTACTGGGCCACGTAGGTTTAATTCCTAAATATCATCTCTTACTCATATAAAATTTCAAATCTCACCAGCAGCAAATAATATTGAAGAGGTAAGAACATTTCTCCCCTGGTAAAGCATCACATCAACACATGTCACCTGTCAGATTGTTAACAGTGTTTCAGAAGCCTAAATATTTTACTCGGGTTGTCCCCCTTGGTCGTTTCCTGTTTATAGCTATGAAAACTTCATGTAGATCTGGATTGAGGGGTAAATGGTTTGAGGTTTCAACTTCATGATCAACCTCAACTTCGATTTACTTTTTTTTTGACAGCACATATCAAAACATAGAGAAGCAGAGGCTTCTGCTTCTAGGTTACTCTTTAGATTTCTCATCTAGAGTGATCTTACAGGTAATCGTCTTCAGTTACCAAATTTCTTGCACCGCCCCCACCCCCAGGGGGAGCCTTCTATTCTGCCCCCCCCCCCCCCCTCCGGTACTACTATCGCTACGACCACCATTACAGGCATACAACTCCTCTGTGTAATTCAATTCCTCGGGCATAGAGCTAATGTTATACCTGTGGACCTTTACATGTCCTGTATATTTTGGACATGAGATGATGGGTTTGAGGAAACTCGGGATGTGTCTGGAGCCGGGATGTAATCAGTTCGGCCCGTTGGGTCTTCAAGACTCAATATGCCGAGCTCTCTACCCAATGATCCACCTATTCCATCACTGCCCTGTTCGTTTCAAGATTTCGTAATGCAATATTACAGCAAATCTAACTTATTTAGTTAAGATGAACTATAGCTGGTATGTAGTGGAGCGCCGTAAAAAACAAATATCTACATATAAATAACCATCGATGCCTAGCCAGTCCCCCGCGTCACGGGGACAATGAATGTAGAAAAGTGTAGTATGTACGTAGCAGCATCTATAGCTAGTACATATGCATTGTTTCATTTGGAAATTTCTTTTTCAAAACCAAAAACCAGTGTTCTCGGTAGGTCGCACCGGCTCACAGTCTGACCTGGGGAAAACGGGGTCCAATCTGTGGGACTGACTATCTCCTGAGGTCAAGTAGTAATGTATATGGACAGTATCCTATTTCATAAGTATTACTGACCCCTCCCCCGGGCCCCAGGCCCCAATAATTATGGTCACGAGCCAATAAGACGAGACCAATTTGAGCCTAAGTCTAAGTCCCTCCTCATCTTCCAAGCTCGTCATATCACATTATGAAATTCAAAGTTTCGAGGCCTGAGGTACTAAGCCTCGAGACTTGGGCGGCCATGTGCTAAACCAAATTCGGATCAAGTTGAGAATTTGCATTCATTGGCGCCCCTATATATTCTTTCTATGATGAAGAAAGAAAAGGTGTCCCCGCAAAACAATGGCTAACTACGGGCCATATGCATGTCAAGCCTATTTTGTAATAGTTTACATCATTTACCATCGCTCGTGGGTTTCTAAAACGCATCCCAAGGCTTTAGAAAATGTCCTCGAGGCATCTTAATTGTCTGGCCCCAAGCTCTTCTTGGCAGGCGTCGAGGTGGCCAACATGGTACCTACCTATCACTGGGCCGTTAATCCCTCTAAACTAGCTACTGGTATTCTGATTCGGATCACCCATAATCACTCGCACGCACACTCAACCTTATTCAAGGCACACAAAATTGAGACTAGAGAAGCCTAGGATTTTACTATGAATAGCTCCTGTCAATACCAGGGAGGAGTGAGCTTGGGGGTCCGGGGAAGATACATGTAGATAATCTGAGGAGCCATATATACATGTACTCAAGTTCTAACCAACAGCTAGACCAAAGGCTTTAGTTCTTACTTTCTACTAGAGTGTTTTTGATACTGAGAATTCGAGGTCTGCTCGGTAGTGTGGTCGACGAGAAGAGTTAACTCGAGCCCAAAGCTCGAGCAGCCACGAGCAGCTACCCTCACGAGTCAAGTTGGCTCGAGCTTTTTCTACTGCTCGACTTGAAAAGCTTGAGCTTTTTGGGTGTTATTTCTGGATACCCCAGCCTGAATCTATACTAGATATCCCATATTATCATTCCGGCATTTGATTTGTCAACCCTAACCCTGACAACACATGTTTACACGGAGAGACCTAGAACGACTTCTGGAACTCCTACTGGGGCCACTGAAAAGCTCGAGCTCAGCTCAAGCCACTCGAGCTTTCACAAATCGAGACAAGTCGAGCAGGGGCTATCACGAGTCAAGTCAAGCTTTTCCCTCTAGCCGGCTCGTCGACCACACTATTGCTCGGTTTTCCTAGATTTTTCTCTTCTTTATCGCCTCAAACTAGCTTTTCTTACGTGGACTATATTAACTATAAACATACCTCTGCATAGTACTTCATATAAGTCTAATTAATGTCTTATGAACAAATTAATAAAATCGATCAACATTCTCGGTAGTCGTGATACGAGTGATAAATTGTGATGCAGTTCTCGGATGTACGATACACTTGTAAAAGATGTACAGAGGTTTCCTAAAACCGGGCCAGTTAGTAGTCTACCTATTTCCGGACATTTCAATAGGCTAGACATGTGTCCACCCATAAAAAGCTAGAAACATATTGGCACTAGGATGTCAAAATCGAGTGATAATCCAAGATCTTTCCTTAGACACTGCAAACCTCGAGGTATCTATCATTTACCCGAAAACGACCTCTATATTGTCTTGGAAAATGGGGCACAGTTTTTCTCGTTGCCTCATAGTGAATAGTTGCGAGTGGGCGGTATGAGAAAGAATGGCTCGTTTTGGTTCTCTTGGCTTCCAAATTTGATACGTTGTTTATTTTGACTTTCAGGGGTTTATCATGAAGTTTTTTAACTTTTGATTGTTTCAAAAATTTCGGTTCTCCGCTGAACGTTAAGTATGTACCTATAAGAAATATTGACCTACTACATACGTACATACTCACAATCCCTCTCATAAATCATTCAAGTTTCTAGTTCATCCACAAGGCCGTGGTCCGGTGCTTCGTGCCTCATCTCGGGTTATGCCTCGAGACATTCCACGAGGATGGTACAGCTCGGAGGACTATAGCCGACACCCCTATCCGTCTTGACCAAACTGTGTTTCCTAACTCCAATCTGAAGGATTGGAAAGAATGGTCTTTTTCTCTTTCGCCCCATTTTTATGGTTACTCTTATCTACCTGCTAACTAACGTTCACCGAAAGAAACCCTTCTTTGCCCGGTTTTCTATACATTCTTAAACAAAAGTCCCGGGAAACACCCAGACACTTTGAAACCTAAGTAACATATATGTATACCCACTCGAGGTATTTTGATGTAACCAGAGGCCCATTAAAGCAAAGACCACAAGATACACAAATCTCTCGCCTTGAGTTTCCTCGTTTACAAAAATATAAGCCACTCCTCTCCGAGCTCAGCCGTGACCCCTGGGAAGTAACACCGCTGTTTCTAGGTACTCCTATAATTTGGGGGCACACAAGCCATGTGCAACCTTTCTATCCTCAAATTACACGGTGACTCTTAGCTAGTACTAGTACACATGTAGCCTATTTTACAACTGGCCGACACCGTTAATGAGTACAGATATGTAGTTATGTGCATGTAATTTATCCCTCCTTCCCTTGTGCACTTTGATCTCTATGTGTGACAGCCATTGTGAGTGACGTGAGTGATTTACGGTGTAGAATAACGCCTCCACCCATATTATAGACAATTTCACAGCTCGTATGTAACGGATAGCGGGTTCATGATCACTAATCTAATTCTCAACTCGCCAGCTTAGTAAATTGAATTCCACGTAACCATCTGCACCATCAGCATTGTCGAAGCTAGCTGCATGAGCAAAGATAACCACATGAATCAAACCAAAGTGTTCTGGAAAACCAGCACTGTACCTTATTCATGCTTTGAAATCTTGTCTCTGAAATCTAAGATATCAATTGGAAGTCAATGCAAGGGGGGACGGACGGAAGAATTAGAAGGGGGCGAAGAAAAGGGAGGATGATCTTTAATCTATCCCGATTTTGATCGCGGCGTGTAACTACTTTGTACGTGTTTGTACCTCCTGTACCTGTAGGTACATACTGTGTCACGCCCAATCTCTTCGCACAGCCAGCCAGCATTTGATGTTACACCAACGGAGCAAAGAGGAATTTACCTGGCAGCTCCACGTGCACAGCCAACCAAACAAACAGAATCGAAACATAAAAATAAACCAAAAAAATGCACTTTATGCATGCGTGAATGCATGCATCCGCGGCTCTAGTCCCATATTGATCCTACGAGACAATACATTAGATATTTACATACGTAACGGCACTGCCATCCTCCCTTCTCTTCCGAATAGACTCGGCTCTTATCTTCAACATAGTACCCCACATTCTTACACCGAGGACAGTTAGGTAATTCGGCTCTTGATACGCGCCATGGTAGGGTCTAACAGGTAGGGGTTCGGAATATATTGGAGCAGGTATCGGCAAGTCCGGGTTACGATGTATCCTTGGTGTTTCCCATCCCTAGCCGTGCAGAGAAGAGTACCTCGTATTTTACCCTCGAAAGAGCGTCATCAAATATAAAATATCCATAGTTGCGATCCTCCTCGGTAACTTACGCAGATAGAGGATGTACCTAAATTAAATTAAACTACTCCCGCTGGAAACCCTGTCGATATCGGTATCCCTGCCTGAATGTTCCATCGTCACACAAAACAGGATTGGAGTGGAGCAAAAGGCTTAGTTGTGCTGAGCCTTCTAATTGGTTTGGTTTTGTGTTGGTATCGCAGTGAGTCATATTCCACCTCAATGAATGAAACTGCTTTGTTTGAAGTACGTATGCAACCCCCCACCTCTGTCAACCTCGTGATGAGTAGGTACTTTCGGATAATGTGCCCATGCTAGAAAATAGTAAAACAAAGGCCACTACCACCAACCAAGGCCATAGATGTCGTAGTAGATCTCAATCATTATAGCGTGAAATTCGAAACATTAAAATAGTAAATCGCAGAAAAGTTAAAGGCTGATCCCTTATTTATTCCCATCCCACATATTCAACATTGCATTTCCAGTGCACCAAGAGTATTACAAATAAAAACATCACACCGTGATATTTCCCCATGATAAAGCCAGACCAATAAAGGAAATAAACATAGAAAAAATCGACACCGTTTAACGATGCGTCGTTGGTAGTTCCTGTACATTAACTGGTGGAGGGGGTGGAGGTGACGCGGCATACTGCTGCTGGTGTTCGTACTGCTGCTGGTGTTCGTACTGCTGCTGGTGTTCGTACTGCTGCTGTGGGTTTGGCGCGGGGGTCTGCGGAGGTGAGATCACTGGCTCAGGCGACTGAGGGTAGTAGCCTTCGTTAGGAACTCCCTGAGGCTGCTGCTGCTGGTATACCTGTTGCGGGTAGACAACAGGGTTGTGCTCTGGGTAGACCTGCTCTTGAACTGGGGCCACGGCTTGACCGTTCTCCATTACATTGCCGTTGGGGTCCATGCCGCTGTTGTATCTTGCGCCGCGAAGATCTTTGCGGTTTTGGTGGAGAACGTAGGATGCGAGCGCGGTGGTGGCACAGAAGACGAGGCTATTGGAGGTTCGTTAGCCTGAGTTCAAGATTGGAATTATGGATCCTTTTGGTGATACCGAAATATCTTGGGGATTTGATATCGAATTATCACAAACCCCAAATATATCCCAGCGCCACTAGCTAAGGTCCTCGAGAAGGAGCACAAAAACTTACAAGCTTAGGAAAGCAAACACCCATGCAGCTTTAATCACGTTGCACGTGTTCCTCAGCATAGAGCTAGCATAGGCGCTGCAGTTCTCATCGAAGATGCCGTTCCTCGACTCAAAGTCTCCCAGTCCAGCCACCGCCACGAGCCATAGAACCACCAAAAACGCATCGGTGATGACGATTGCCAATGGCAGAAGCAAGTTGATGTAGAACAGCCCAAAGTTGATTAGGGCGTATAGCATACTGAAAAGGCCACAAACAAGGACAATATTGAATTCCCTGTGTCATCCATGTTAGTACCGGTTGATATAGAGGGAAGGTGTTGAGTGAGTGCATACCAGAATGACCGAGCACTGTAGGTATCAATGAGGTTGCCTGCCATACTGAGACATAAGAGGCCAAAGAACAACTGAACACCTCGTAGGGCGAGTAGTGGGATTTCTGGCCAGCGGGTATCTTTCATCATTTTGAAGTTGTGGTTTTTGTTTCTTGTATTGGAATATGGTGAGATAGACTAACTGACTGGTTACCACACAAGCAAAAGAACAGAAGCTTAAGGTGGTGGGTCGGTTCTTATACTTATGTAGGAGATGCAAAAGAAACTAGGGAATGGGAAAGAGTGGTGGGAATACATGAGACTCGAGAATGCCGGATGTGTACAACATCAGTGTCTCCACTTTACGTAGCACAAACCGATAACCCCGCCCAATCACAGCCCACAGAGGAAGCGAGAGTCGCCAGTTTGGGCGGCGGATGCGAGGGCTGAGTTAAATGCGACCTGCAGGCGCCTGTCACACAAACACAACGTATGTAAAATATGACAAAGCTAAAAGTTAAACGGGCTAAATTAGTCGCCATTCGAGAGTATCATAGATGAAGTAGAACATTCTATTTTCAAGCCTCTTGCATAGAGTAGAGTACATATGTACCTACAGTACCTACCTCATAACTGCACCTGAAAATCAACTTGCAACCCGCAATCGCCAAAACTCGAAAAATTGGCTCTCCGTCCAGGGATTACCGCTTGGGTGATTGGTTGAATGGCATCGATCTGCATTAGAAGTTTCCAATACAAGTAATTTTGATAGCCAATTTTTCGAGTTATGGCGGTAGTACTACATGTAGCTCTTTACCAACAAACGATGTGCACCCTGGAATCTCGTCCCCTGATTCATAACCACGATCATCCCACTGAAGAAGAAATTTTTGGCAATCCTTGTTGGGACCTCAAACCCCAAACCCTGCCCCTCTTCTGGTGACATGCAGCGGCACGTTCGATCGGGGTGTCGGAGGTGGAGGCATAAAGCTTGCCTTTATGTATCGTTTACCTCGACTCTTGGGGTACTCAAATGGCGTTACCTGCTGTGCTGCGGAGTAGTTTTTTTTTTACTCTATTTATGAGTCTCTAAGCCACGTGATACGAGAATTTTCTCTGAGGAGAGGAGGCCTAGATATAAATCGCGGCCTTGCTGTCTCCACATCTTGAGGATCAGATGGATGATAGGTAGCCTTCCTACAATTTCGGTTATTGGATGGCTGCAGGCAATCTGGAATTTATACCTACATCGGGAACCTAGCAATGAACATCGTTTTTGTTCACCATCCTCACTCTAGAGTTGAGTGGAGCTGTCCAAAATGTACTCCAGAAATGTAGTTTCGTATGCTCTCATGCACAGACACAGCCTCTTATCGTCTCGTCAACCTTTCCCCACCTCCCAACGTACCTCTGAAGCTTAATCAGTCTGCTTCTTGCACAGACCTGTGCGTGACACCCACTGCATCGGAGTTCTCCGTAGTGCTCGCATGGTTGTGCGGTTACACAAGGCTCCACATTCAGAAAAAATATCGTCGTGGTTGGTGAGTTGCATGGATTTATGATATTGCCAAGCTTAGAAGTTAGCAGGAAAAATACATATGTAAGTACCGTCTCAATCGTACCGGTGGTAGATTATGTAAAATCGATGCTTAAGTGTGTACCTACTCTGCTCTAAGTCGCCGAGTGGTGTGACTATGATGTGTACCATCAAGAAAATGAGGTTTGACGAGGTTGAAAGCAAGGCTGAAGGCCTATCTGAGGCCCATGGAGTAAATCAACTACATAGTACGTGTACTCTGGCACCCCCGACCTATGCCCTGCGTAAATAAGAACAACCAGTGAACTACATGTAGCTAGTACACACCTCCTTTAGTTTATATTAAGCGAGGTGAAAATGCTTGTTTCTCTTGGCATTCTAGCCCCATTATGTCAACGAGTGATTATTTGTGACTCAGTTTTTTCTGGCATCAGGGAGAGAAATGGGAAAAGGGGGTGAACCGTATATTTTCGTGGAAATTGATAAAGTGCACTTAGCATTCCGTGGTACTTGATTATCAATGGAGGTGCCCCTGATGCAACGAAATCGGGAAGTAAGAGCAAACAAACGCCACCATCCCACAGTCTCAGCCCTTGACCAACACATCCGGGTTGAAAACCCGATAATTTGCCTATTCAAGAGTCTAATACCGCCATAACTCGAAAAATTGGCTAGATCAAAATTACTTGTATGGGAAATTTCTAAAGCAGATCGATGCCATTCAACCAATCACCCAAGCGGTAATCCCTGGACGGAGATAGCCAATTTTTCGAGATTTGGCGGTACGGGTTTATTGGGCCATACATATACGGAAGTGCAATATTTCTCCTGCAGCGCATTTTTAGCAAGTTCGAAAAGGGGGAGGGGGAACACAAAGAAAAGGAATTCTGGAATATATACGTGCATGTACGTAGGCAAGTAAGATTTTCTGTCGTATCCCGATGACTTGGTTTTGGGAAGCAATGATGAGCGCGGCCCGTAGACACCAGAGGTTTATGTATTTCTTTTTATCTCTTGGAGTTTGGTAATATAATAGTCTTGTATTCTTATTGAACCATTTATACACTCCGACATACGCCAGGAGCGGGTCTCAGTATTTGGTGTTGTCTCTGTTATGGGTTTAAGTGAGTTTTGACATATGTGCTAAGCTTGGTTATTAGGTCAGCTGCTTGGACCAAAGGTAGGTGGGCACTTGGGATAGATCTGAGTACATAAACTACGCGGATACGTAGTATTTACCTACTACATGTAGTTGTATCACGCACTCAAAGTATAGCTGTATTTTGAGACGACCGACTTGATCAATGGCCATATAAACAACTGGTGTGAATTCTTTTTCTCTTCATTTCTGTCAGTTTGCTTATTGTCGTGGAGTGTTGAGGCTAAACTCTTAGGTACAAATAATGATATCATCGCGCTTGGCAAGGGGGAGAGTGAAATCGCAGCCCAATATATAACGCCTAGCTCCATACACGGATCAAAGACTGTCAACACTCTCTCCACAGGCTCGAAACGCGTCAAACACATCATAATCTTCCTGTATGATGCACAATATCACGAAACGTCGGGCATTACCAGCAACATAACATTAATCCATCGCAGAGGTCCTGTATTACCAGTAAGTAATCTTTCTTTGGCATGATACACTTTGCTAAACATCTAATTTCTATCCGGATTGTAGTGATGGCCCCGTACCGCTCCAGACCATGGTTTCATAGCAACCACCATAGACAAGCCTAGGCCTGACCTCACCTCGAGTGCGGCTACAGTCATAACTTATGGTACGTATCGTATTCGTTGTAAGACATTTTGGGACAAAGCTCGTCTGAGGCCGGATCGAGTGAGTGGCTGTGTGCCAAGCCACATACGGATGGAACGCTTGGTGAGTCCCTGAGTGAGATAGTGTTTGACTGAGGGGGGGATATCTGATATATTGTAGCTTTGTGCGGTAAATGATACTATTATTCGTCCTTCAACGCCCAGAAAGGAAAATGGGGATTGGTAATTATTTCGAAGTCCGAAACTCACACATTAGGTGGAATAACTCAAAAAAGAAATTCGGGATATCCACATTTGTGTTACATCTGGTGTATCTACGATACCTAGTAGCTTCTGACCCTACTAGTACTTGGGAATCGATATATCTTTGTTAAAATATCGTTATAGTCCTTGGGCTTTAAACAATAAATGAAATATATGTATCAATAATCACCCAATTCAATACATCTTAGGAGACCGAATCCGCCTGATCTATTTAGTGATCGTCCGATACGAAAACAAATGAAACAATATAATATTCATCAGGGCTATAAAATCGGTAGCTTTTCCGCGTTTCAATAGCTCGCCGAAAACCTTGTATGACAAGGTGTGGTTTACCCGAAAACACCGGCTTTAGTGTTTTCTTCACCTTATTGGCCCCATAAACTAATTATGTGGTCGTTCTAGGTACTATTTATACCACTCTTGCGGTCTCTCATCGTTCTTTATGAGGATATTTCGTGCCGGATAGCAGGGTGTAGGGAGGGGCATAAAAGATCTTCGTTTTCAAATAATCCTGAAGCTACAGGGAATCGACCTACCCGGCACCGTCACCATTGAATTGCAGTCAGCGGAGCGGAGGTTAAACTTGGATAACTCGGGATGGGGCACTCTCAAAGCAGCTTGAGAGCCTTCTTGACTTGGGAGGTGATGCATTTTTACTAGCCCAGCCAATGTGTTGCATGTAGCACTTATATACATCTCCTCGAGCATAAGTACTGCGTATATCGAGCGCCTAGTATCCTATATCACGGGCTGTACATAAAAAGAATACAAAGAATACGAGAAACAGGAATGAAAGAATAAGAGTAACAACGGAAATGAAATGAAAAAATTTAATTGGTTTGTTTATTTCTACAACAACCCTAACCCTAATCACGGGGTATTGCGCAAAACTAATAACTGGTCTGCTTTCTTTAAAAGACGATTTAGAGAGTAAGACCCGAAGACCTCACCAGATACAAAAGGAGGGGGAGGAAGGGGAAATGTTTTATAAGTAGGTTAGATGGTGCCATGATTCACTTTAATATTTTGTTGGCCGGCACAGTTTTAAATTACCAAGGGCGTTCTTATATAAGTACAATGTCTAGGTCATGTGGTAGTGGGAAGAAAGGGAATCGGATATGGCTAGTGGTAGATGAAGAGATTTGGGAAGATTTAGGGGGGGTTTGCGGTACATTAATGTTCTCTGCAGACTAGATCTGTGGAGGGACATGTGCTAAAACGTTGAAACCACCGGTGGGTAGGGGTTTGAAAGGTGTAGGGTATACGGTTGTGAGTTGGGAGTTCTGCAATTATTATCGATCATCGTACCCTTTGAGAATAACTGCGCCTTCATTATAATTATATGCCCTTTTAATAATATTTATCGGCGGTTCATAACGTGACCTCTTAGGTTCATTAATCGCTATATATATTAGTATGTGGATTGAACGCTACAAAACTTAATATTACCGGCAATAGCACTGTCATATAAACATAGACCCTCCACTAAGGTTATTTAGTTGTCACATACTACCCCTGCGTATTCTGTCGATCGTTCAAGAACGGCAACCGTGAAAATAGCCCTGTCTATCAACCTTCAATCCTGTCCATACTCCGGAAGAGCGACCAAGCTCCAAGTTAAAAGCTTGATATAACCATATTTCTCAATTATACAAAAAAGAGGGTGTCTTAATAACTCATAGCATCCGTGGCCAGCCAATATATGTCGACCGAAGAATATCTCCACTCGCCGAGAATACCTAAACCTATCCTAAGATATCATTGACCCATGACCAGACCTATCCGGTGCCGAAGCCACACAGGTATATCCAGGCGGCCAAAGCCTAACCCTCACTGCCACAGCCTTGCTACTTGCTACTGAACTTTCTTTCTCCGGATCCATCAGGCCCCTGTATCATGATATCATTGTGTGGCAACGCTCACTGCGCAGGCCAAGTTGTGGCCTTCTGTGGCGGTGGTGATGAGTAGTAGTACATATTGCTATCGTGATATAGATAACGGCCATGTCATCTAGAATATGTAGTGGGGGGACCAGGCATGGCAGGCTAGACGTCGATCCATACCTATCTATCGACATATAGTATCCACGCCGCCATCTGACCTCACAACGTCGGGAACCCTGCTCTCGGTTCTCCGGCAGCTGGGTTATGACTCCAGCCCGGCAACGTGTCGGGGAAGATACATGCAGCTAAGTACATAGTAAGTACCCGCTGGTAGAGTCCACATGTAAACTCGCAAAATGCCGCATGCCAAGCTATATGTCTAGCAGGAATGCTATAACAAAATCCTGAAGGCCAGAAAGAACCCAGTCCATTTAAGCTCTGGGGCTTCCCACTGCCACATATCCTCCGATAAGGCTGGGAAAAACTAAGTTAGGGAGTCATGGTGCACGTGGAGCGTCTTCTGAATGGATATCCACGTCCCCCTTTTTTTAGTTCCTGCAATCCCCTGGGAAAATAGAGTTGAGCCCGTCGGGTGCTTTCGGTTGTGCGAGCATCTCAGCCAGCTGCAGAGTACGGGGAGGTTTCTAAGGCAGGTGATATATGTGGAGTGTAGATATATCGATAGGTGTCAGTGTCTGCTCCAGGAGTCGCTAGAGATAGAGGGTGGGGGTGCAGTACTAGTGGGATGGGGGCAGACCTAAGCTTTAGATTCGTCTATGTAGGTACGCTCAAATTAAAGTACTGCGGGGGGCCGGGGTGATTCCAGAAACGCAGGAAAAGGCGTGATTGGCATGTAAAGGACTGGCTCATGGATATTCTGTGTGGTCTACTCATGATCACCTCAGCTACATAATCTTATCGCCGATTACAGGGGCTCTCTCCGCCAAGACTCCCTACTAATTGATCGTCTTTCGTACTAGTGCTATTTATAACCCTCTTTCTTGGCAACACGCCGAAACGAGGCAAGCCCAAAATACAACTCCAAACAACTCGACGCATGATGGAAGCAGCTGGGACAAAAGCGGACTTGAGCACGGCACAGCGGCTGGGTTCTAAAGCGCTCTCAACTAATCGGCTGCTTGATGGCAGTTCTGTTTTGCGGCTGAGGATGAAAGAAGAAGAAGCTACAAGCACAGCTACAGCGACTGGCTGGCCTGGCTGGCCTGGCAGCCTATGATAGAGCCTGAAACTCCAAACACGGCCCATGGACATGGATCAGGGCGACAGCAGGCGGCTGCAGGAACCACAACAACTGTTCCTGTACCTGAATAGGGTCATGTCAACAGCCAGGAACAGCCGAACAGGTGCGTACATACATGTAGGTACGAGAATTTGAGCACCTTCCATGACATTTCCAAGGTCTCGAGTATTATACTCATCGATGTACTCTATCCACAAATCCCACCGGGACTAAGCATTCGGCTCGCTCGGTAGGTGGGGGCTTTTTCACCTCGTCTCCATTGCCACCCCTCCCCGTTTCTCCAGCGCTGTTTTTCCGTCTGCACGTCATTGCGTGGTACCTGAATAAAGTTTTTACCACGAAACAAAACGAAACCCTGCTCCGATCTGATGTGAGTGGTTAACACCTGCTGCTGTGCGGCGGCGAGGCCAAATTGGTGATAATGTTTCCGGCCGGGAATGTCTATGGGTGAACTTGCCGCATGAAAAAGCATCCTTATCGATGACGGTTCCTGGCCCTGTCTGTCTGTCTGTCTGTGTGGCTGCCTGTGGGTGTGCGGGTAGCCACGTCTTTTCGTCCATAGGTATGTAGAATAGGGTACACCAGATGAGTGAAAGAAGGGGAGAAAGAACAAACGAGCTGAGCAGGCTGCATACCGTGGGTATGTGCGTATGTCTCTTCCTCAAGCGAGGGATAGACAGATACCATGTATGTACATACTCTAGCGAGGGATGGAATACGTGGTGAGTTGAGAACGAGGAGAACAAAGCCACGAGAACAGCTATTCGTTCCATGTGCATTCTATTTGTCTCTGAATACGGCATTGGTGCATATGAGGAGGAGAAAATAGAAGGGTGTGGAGAGAGGAGGGACGACCCTCATCGAAATTGAGAATTATCAGTGAGGCATCTTTGGGAGTCCGTGGGGAAGGGTATCTACACCGCGCGCTATCTGAGATGAGCCTCTTCATTCTGTAGATACGCATAATGAGTGTATGAGCTCATCTTGAAAGAAGTTAGCTGTGAATACCTACTTAGTTGGGCGCGCGTCTCAAGAAACAATGGTGAGAAGAATGTTCATGTTCTATCCGGTGAGTACCTGAATGATCTCCAAGAAATTGCGCTAGTGGGTCTATCAATCTATTTCTGCGCCCCAGTGTCTTGGACAGCTGGCGTCTATAGGGCAGATAAATTGATGCCTATAGGAAGGTGACACATCCCGCTTAATTTCCGCAAATCTGTTCTGTAGAGCTCTCTTCTCTACTCCACTCGAACGTACCTCCAAGCAACTGAACTGGACCTGCATTAAAACACTGCTCAGTTAGCTAAATCCTTCTATTCTCGTCAGATCCACCTATTGTATTCATCCTCAGACAGCCTTTCTCTGGCAGTGCTGCTACTCCTGCTGCTGCCACTGAGACTACTTATCTCTGCTTCTCCCCCGGTGGGCTCTTACAATTGATCTCTTCTCCTCACATCTCTCCTCTAGCTAGAAGCTCATCATCAAACATCTTTCCCTCTCCTCAAAACTCAAGATGCAGTTACTTCAGCTTCTTGGCCTTGGGTTGGCAGTTCTTACTGCCCCCACTGCTGCTCACACTTGGATCGAATGTGTTTCTACCACAGTCCCAAATCTCGATGCTGCTCGTGCCTCGCCTGGGAACGTTCTCCCCAACAATGTCTGCTCTGGTTACCCCAGAAATAAAGCCCTGGATGGCAATTGGATTGACGAATCCACCCATTATTCTTGGAATTTGAACCACCCAGACACCAATCCCAATGGACTTGCTTGCAATCCAACACAAACCAATCAGTATCCTCCAGGAAAGCCAATGACAACTGCTAAGCCAGGAACGACCCTCATGATGCGGTTCTGGGGCAACGGACACACCAGTTACCCCTACGGGCTCCCTCCTAACAAAGATCCTGGTCTCGTCCGTATATACTGGAAGGGGGCTAAGGAACTCGAATTTGCCTCAAAGAGCGAGCTGACGGGTGCCAACTGGTTGCCTGGGGCACAAGCCAACTTCTCGGGAAATTCAATCTGGAGGAGACTGCCTGATGGGAGGCCAGATGATATCGCCAACTACATGCATTTTACGCTGCCGGCCGATATGGAGAATGGACGGCATGTGATGGTATTTGCATGGGCTGGCGAGCGGGGATTTCTGAATAATGGACCTGGATGGAAGGCGACGGATTACAACAACGAATGGGTGAATACGTACACGACATGCTTCGACATTATGGTAGAAGGGTCGAGTCATCAAGGGCCTTCGGCTGGAAGTGGTGGCAGTAGTGGAGATGGGGGTGCAGCGGACATGTGTTCTTCGACACCATGCAGGAAAGGAGGAATGAGCTCTGCGGCGTGTACTGGGGGGTCATGCCCGCCGTGTCGGTACCGTAAGGCGGATGGAGTGGATTGCTATGAGTATAAGGATGGGAAGTGCCCGTTTGGCAATGCATTTGATTGTCTGCTCAACAAGCAGGTATAGCAATCGAGCATGTTGGTTTTATGTGATCATGATTATGACGGACGCTCATTTTTTTCTTTTTCTACACTCTTTTCTTACCCACACTTGTCTACTCGGGGAGCTAGACGGTGTGCGGGATAATCTTTTTTTTTCTTTGTAATGCGGTTCTTGGCTGGTAGATAAAAATAAATACATGACTGAGCTATAAATTCTTGTTTTTTGTGAATTTGTTCATCCCCCCACTATCAGGCCAAATAGACTGATTGTTGGGGAGTTGGTATTTTAGGCAAGCACTGATCGACAAAAGCTAGCCATACAGGCAAAGTGTGCGTAGTGGCTAGTAGAGATTCGTAGTGGCTACAGTTGAGTTGCGTAGTGGCTAGTTGATTTGCGTAGTAACTAGAGTTGAATTGCGTAGTAACTAGAGTTGAATTGCGTAGTAACTAGAGTTGAATTGCGTAGTAGCTAGAGTAGAAAGATGCGCAATGTAGAAAACTAGAGGGCCCGAGTGACAGGTTGTGTCTGGCCTGGTCGTTTCTAGTATCTATGGTAACAGTAGCATGTCTGAACAGTGCGCCTTACTATCTTAACCGCCCCATTCAGATTGAAGTTCGACTGCGCTGATGCTATTTCTCAGTATCGTGGTAGTGCTTGTAGAACGGTGGAGACGGTCAAAGGTGCTGCGTAGGCCGCGGCGGGGTCTTAAATAGAAGGGATGGTGGAATTGGGGCTGCTGGTCATCTTTAAAACATTTTTTTCGGGATGAATGATTGGATAGAAAAGAGGTAGGTGGCAAGGTCTACTAGTGTTTCACATTGAGAGTTGAGGGGAGGTAATGATAGTGATAGGCACGAGACAACTCTCTCTAACTGAGTTTTGAGATCTGGGCAGAACAAGGCGAGACATGGGTGCTCAGAGTACGAGACAAAACTGCCTATCAGTAGACTATAATGATACTGAGCCAGTACTATTTCCTGCTGGCGTAGGCTATGGGGAGAAGTATAGAGATTTTTTTAATTTATGGAGGCGGTCGACTCGATTGACGGGAGCGTAGGTAGTGAGTGAGAGTGAGAGACATTGGTGGAAATTGTCAGAGAGGGTGATAGCGAGATTTGGGTTTTTTTACGGGTCAAGATGGCTATAGAGGGTGTTTTTTGGTCTCTAGAGTTTGATGAGGGAGGAGCGTATTTTATGTTGGCCACGGGTTTATAAAGATGTTCTCTAACTTGTATTTTCGCGATGCATCTGCATTAGCTGTAGGTTTTGTCGTTATAGCACGGCCAGAAGATATTATCCCTTACACCGTCAGTTTCTAACCATGATGATCATGATATAGGGATTAACTTGTGTGGGAGATCTGTTATTCGATAAGAAATTTAAAGGCAAAATTATTTGTTAGTAAAGTCACAAATTTGCTTTTCTCTGGGCTCAGCATTTAACTGACGGTTTAAGGGATAGTTAGTACCTATAGTTATAGTACAATCATCCTCTCTATGTGTATAAATTATATCGGGGGTACTGAGGGGAACTTTGAAGCTGTGAACGCATGCTGCTATCGTGTGGTGTTTGGGAACCGCGCTCATTCGACGTTACCCGAGACCCGAGTGATTTCCTGTGTCCCACTAGCGTTAACACCGAGACAGCATCCCATCTCACTCCCGTCCCATCATATCCGCATCAACATCGGCAACCTCAACAATATCAGCACCCACACCGAGCACCTCCAGATAAGAGCACCGCATCTACATGCACACATCCCAGTTACCAGGCCAGCAAGCCAGCACTTCGATCAAGTCTCACAAGACAAACACTGGCCCCCACACAGAACATGCAGGCTGCATTGATATCCTCGAGTGATTCCAATGAGGTAAGACTCCAGCATTTGCATATTCAAAAATGCAGCTGCAATGTATAGGTGTTCTTTATCTTTTACGGACGGACTGGTCAATAATAATTGCAGGTGAGTACAGGAAAAACCCCGCCAAACATTTTGCCCTTAATCCTGTGCTGAACCGGCCAATGGAAAGCGGTGTGGGCATGACGTAGCTCACAACAACTGTGGTTTTGCGCGCCAATAAATTTCTGCATGAAATATTCTGCCGTCGATATCGCGTGAGATATCTTGGAGCTTGAATGGTTGGGTGCCAAGCCCTGGTGGAATGTGGGGTGCGTGCGAGTGATGGGTGGTGTCGAACTAGTGCAGGGTTATCAATATTTGGTATGTTTCTATGTATGCTGCTAGACAGAAAAGTATAAATTAATCACAAACATAGATCAGACCGACAGACTTCACAAAAATTTCATCTCGAACTCTTATTCCTCTCTGTGCTGGTGCTAATACCACAAGGGCGTACTCCACCCTGGTCAAAGGAATTGCAGCTTTCAGGAAGCAAGTGGGCATGCGGTAACGTCAGAGGCAGGAGTATGAAAGCCTCGACGTCCGGCCGGCGAATTAAATCCGGCGGTGGAACCGCAGGGGCACCCCATTTCTTTATCTACCGTTCCTTCCGCTGGAGTACTCGGTGATGTTTGTCTTGAGAGTCAAGGTGGGGAACACATTCCTTCATTTGATTAAGAACTATCGACTGACTGAATGAGAACATATGAGTTTTAGGTATAGACTCCTTGGACATGGGAATTCAAAGTGGGAACGAATGGGTCTTGCCGAAGACGACTAGCTGGTGGCCTTGTTCAAGCCGTTTCCCTCTACCTACCCGCGGGATAGACATGACCCTGTCCATCAAAATTGTCATTGATGGACTCGCAGAGGGCTTTCGGGAAGACCTGTAAAAGATATTATAGTGGTGGGTACGAGCCAACTCGTGACCAGCTAGGGGTAGATCTCGAGCCTTCATGTTTACCTAAAATTGATCTTCGAAGTAAGTGGGCATACCGAATTCCTATCCAGGATGAATACTTGTCTTTCCCAACTCATTACTAAGATTGCCAGGTTCAAGCCTAGACTCGAGCTTTTGGGCATGGAATCAAGCTGCCTTAAGCCGTCAGTAGGAGAATTTGGCCTGTTCGAGCCTGGAGATCGAACTCAAAGTTCGAGGCCGCTCAGCTCATGTCCATCAGTAGCCCGATAATCACGAGAAAAAGGCGGAGAAAAGTACGGACTGAAACGGGATTTCTTTTACCCAGCCTTTGCAGCACTAGACTACGATCAATAAGGAAAATCTGGCTATAGCATAGGGTTGCGCCATCTATTTTTATAGACTATGGTCTGCATAAAATTAATGAATTAAACAAAAAGAAAAAAAAGTTGCGCCATCTTGAAAGATACCATACGAGTGATATTCTATGTCCGAATATCACCATGACCCTCGGGATCTAACCTAAAACGCAAAGCAAAAGAATCACCCACGTCTACAAAAAGGATTGCAAATATTATTCTCCTGTATGGATTAACGAAGTGGGAGACGTTTCGTCGAGGCAAGTAAGAAAACATTGATGCTGTCACGAGCACTGTGATTGGGACAAGATCTCGTTTTGACACTTTTTGTGGGAACAGGGTGCTTCTGACGCTGACAGAATACTAGACAAGTCATAAAATCCCCGCCAAATAGAAATTTCGGACAACCTTTGCTATGAGTCTTTTTCTTTCCTTTTGCTTCAAACGGAATTAGAGTGGACAACGGATCGATTCCATACCTGATGTGTACGCAGGACATACTAGAGGGGATGAGGGAGAGGGGAAGTGCTTGGTCGTACACCCATGGATATCAAATGCTAACAGCATTTTCCTAGTCCCGCCTGCTGACAAAGAAACTATGGGACACGAGAAACATGGGACAGACCCCCACTGACAAAATACCTGAAAGTCCAAGACAATTTGAGGCCGCTGACAACTGATGTCCTATATAGCTATAGTGCTCGTGACAGTAGTTCTAATTATCGGTGTTGTAGTAATTTCAATTGGTGTCGGTGGAATATGTCATTACATCTGTAAACCAGTGGCATAAAGAGACGGCCAGCTTAGAGGATTGAAACTTAAAATTATCTTAGGAGTTATCTGTGGGGTAGTGTGGAGGTGTATATTCAAGGTCTGGTATGCCGAGATTGTGATCACTGCTGGGATGTAGACCTTGGATATATTGGCAATTTCCGAAGCCACATTATTTGGGATAGCTATGCTTCTGTATTTGAGTCTTGATATATTGGAGGAATACAGCCGACGATATGTAGATACATATATACCTATCCTAGAGCGATACTATCAACATGATAGGTTGCAGTCTATAAAGAAAGACTATGATTCCACGTTTTTTTTCTTCTGTCCTTTCTGTGTGTGTTTAGAACACCACATAGAAATAAACGCCGCAACAGACAAAATGTTCCGTATACCACAGATAGAGCTTTACGCCAGTGATTGATAGGGTTCAAAGAACGCTTTATTGAATCCCTAGCTAATGACTGTGGCCCTCGAGTTCTAATATTTGATTCCTCGACTTGTGACCTGCAAGATTCCTACTCGTATGTGGTGTAGAGCAAGTCATTGAATGATGTCTAGCTTTCCCGGCACATTTATGACATTGGTGGTTTCGAAGATTCAAGAGTTTTGCCCACTGTGATATTCATTTAGGTGTGACATTCTAGATACACAAAAGAAAAGTCCGTAGAATCGTAGTAGATATTTTACCGTAAAGCATGTGCGAGGCAGATTTTCTGGACAGAGGTCAGAAAAGCTCAGCATTGGCTTGCCAACAAAACAAACCGCTGTAATACCAAAGAATATTTCAGACAAATAACTTGATTGCACAGACACATTTATCAGGGAACAAAGGTATGTGTAACACTGTGCTACCAGCCTTAGAGCGGATATGAAGAGCCAAGGGACTCTGTGGCGTTTGCTTGGCCAACCATCTAACGTCTAAGAAACAGACTGGGAGTCATATGATGTCTGCCGCAGCAACATTTTTACAGGCAGGGATGAACAGGGCCGTTAAATTCGCATAGAAAGCACTAATTTTCGTCAGACCCTAGCTGGAGCCTGGAGGCTTAGCAGAGTTGCCCCTCACCCATTCATAATGTCAGGTTGTAGTTTTCTCTCGGACTCATGTTGACTCATGCAACCTCGAACCTCCAACGCCACTGCCGTAGCCTGCCATGTTCGTGTTGGCGTATGATACGTGCTGCATATCGTAGTGTAGGTACTGTGCCGAGTGACAGATGGTGTCTGGCGCGATGGGCACTATCAAGCATAACCCAAGGGCCTAGGTCCATCATACGTGGAGGGGGAATCTAGGCTTGCAAACACAGCGTCCACCACATTATTGCACTACTCTCGTTACTTTAAGGTAAGACATATCGAAGTCTAAGAAGAAGGATTAGTTTGCGGTAGCCCTGTCCCAGAAGAAGCTTTACACCATGCGTGTAGATCTCTGTTTTTCATCTACTGAGAACCAGTCGGCGGTATTAGTGTGGAGGACGAACACAGATATTCTGCACATTGAGGAAAGATGGACTTACTGTGCCAAAAATGTATTGTCACGAATCTCTGATATCTCTGCGCGATAGGTTAGAGGGAGTTCGTATTGGTAGAGGGCTTATTCTTTTGACGGTATGTCTATTCGTATCGAAGAGCCTTCAACTTGATGGCTATGTGAATATGTAGATGAGCAAGAAAGAATATGAAGTAAGGCTGAGAAGAGAGCTTTTTGCCCTTCTCGCGCGCCCAGCCCGCATTATATGTCGACACAAAGGACAAGAAGGCTGAGCATGAGGTGGGATTGCAACGGCACGCGCGGCCCCTAGCACTGCCAAGCGGTTATCTACAGATGGTCATTGACCCACCGCTTCACAATTACATACATACATGTATACGGCTACCGGTATACCAGGGCTTGACCATACGTACATGCACAGCCTCACGTCAATACCCGCTTTAGGATATGCTCACCAGAGCAGGGACTTGGATCCTGTGAAATACGAAGTCCGAGTGATATTCTATGCCCCACTAGTGTGGAAACTAACAAAATCTAACCTAAGCCTTTAGTGGTAAGGCCAACACACTCAACTCCTGGGGCTAGGTGATCTCATCTACACAGCTCAGTATTCGTGGCCGGGAGACACATCGAGGCTAAAGAGAAACATGAACGCTTATAGACGATGCCCGACGACACGGATATGGACCTCCATCTTCTCTGGCTCAGTCGATTATCTGAGTCACCGACGGGCTTTGATGATCATCTTGAGTTCTTTACACCTATCAAGAGCTAGGACGCTGGGTCTGCCATGATAGGGAGAGGGCAAGGGCGAGGCGGCAACTCTTAGCTGGTACATGTATGTATCCCTCAAATGAAGGGATGATAAACTGGCTGTGCTGACTGGTTTGTCTCAGATTGGATTAGTGAACTATATCTATTCATGGAGAGGGGGGGGGGGGGGTGTAATAGGCAGGTTGGAACGCGGATTTAAACTACATACTGGCTGGTTTGATTCAAACTAAACCGGCACCCAGCCATTGGAATACGCCAACCAGCCCATCGAACACTAAATACCAATTAGTCGGTGGGACGAGGCAGTGGGATGATGAGGTGACTAAAGTCTGGAGAGATTTTTGCAATTAGTTGCCGGTTTTGGTGAGGTATTTTACACTGTCTCTTTCCTAGTCCTAGCTAGCTCTTGGTGCGGACCTCCTACTAATACTGTTAATGTAAACGCTAGATATGAGGCAGTGGGATGTTCGCTCTCAACCCCACTCTCGGTCTTAAGCCTCGGCAAATATCTATATCGTGGTTTTGTCTTGATGGTTAGGAACCTTCCTTCGAGGTTGTCCTGATGCCTAGAGTATAATTCGATATATATCTGGCAAATACAACTTCCAAGGAACGCTTCCACGGCTTGGAGAATATGGACCTAGCTTAGGACAAATTCACAAGCTTTAGCTGGGGCTGAGTTTCTGTGGTGGATTGAAGGGAGGAGTGCGTATACGTAGTCTCTGACTACTAATCACATGCAAGAATCTGTTACATACACCATTGTCTTCCTATGGGAATACTGAAGTTTTTTCTCTTTGAAGTAAGCTTAAGGTTAAGATTTTAGAACGAAGTCGTATGATTACTTACTAGCACACTCACTCATGACCAGTTCAACCACACTGTTTTCATGAGGGGGGCTGGTTTATTCTAGACCGCGGCGCAGAACGCACGGCTACCAGGAAGACGGTAAATACAGACCTACCGTTTTAGATTCTTAGGTTTTTGGTTATGTACTCATGTCAGGTCCATGGTTACTGTGTTTCAGTTGACCAGAATTATCGCAAAGCTAAGCTCCATCTGTCTAGATCTTCAAAAGTGCATGCACTTTACCCGCTATCAACACCAGGGTTAGGTTAATTAACTGGCTCGGCGTTTTGGGAGCCAGCGCATACCCAAACTCAAACGGATTCACAAGACCAACGGCGACTACCTAGGCTATTCAGAGGATGAGGTAGAAAGTTTAAGAATCATATTGTTACTATTCTTTCCTAGGAGTCTGGAACGTATGCGACCGCGGAAGTGGCTGCTTACGGGCCCGAGAATTAGGATCGATCTTGCCTTAATGCTTAGCTACGACTAACCAGGATCTTCTCTAACGCCCGGGCTTTACGCTCCAAATCTTGCGGTACAGCTAAGGGGGGTTTGTCGCAACCTATAAGCTTGATTGAGGCCTAGAAAAACAACTTTTTGCGAGAGAGAGAGAGGGAATAGAGGGTAGGTATCTGTCCTTTGATTTATCGATTGTATCGAATACATACACATCATCACTCTACTAAATACCGTCTCCAGTTACTCGCAGCTGCAGGGATGCCACGAAACGCGCAACCTGTACTTCTACTCCATGAAACCACACCCAACACATACAAAACAAGCAACGGATAAACGTTAACCAGATAGGTGGAATATACTTGCATCACCGCGTGCGCACCCCTGTCACTCTAGCCACTTGGTGAGCTCGTATTGTATCACCGCACTGGTCGCACAAAAGCCCCCCTAATGGGACACTTTGAACTTCAACTCACCGGTGGAGATCAGGCGTTATTATGGCCCGGAGCCGTTGATTTGCCCCGGGGCTCTTGTTAATCTGGCCATTGAAGCTATCTGGCATAAGTGTAGTTATTTTCTACCTGGAGGCTGTGCAGTAGATATTGGGCTAGACAATTCGACCTGTCATAACTGCTAGCTGTTCTTTGGAGGTTACTATTCAAAAAATATCACGAGTTAGCCTCAGGCCTACCCGTTGTGGCTCTCTTCCCTAGTGTCGCTGAACGGCGAATCAAATGCATTGTCAACTATCTGGCAGGCACTCCCGGATACTAGCTTCTCCGGCAATGCCGAGTTTGATTCCAAATACATAGACTCTTTTCAAGGCTTCCCTGAGAGTCATTTCAAGAAAACAACAGCAGCACGCACCGTACTGGGCGCAAGAAGGAATTGCATCATCTCATCTGTCTCAGACCGGGAGCATCGCTTTCAAGCTCTCAATATCGATCTTTCTATGGACCAAGGCTGGGGCCTTCCCAGATCCCTTTTTATTTACAAGAGGCAGCAAAGATATTCCAAGTTCTACCTTTTACTCCAACTACGTCCTCTTTAGGCAGGAGGCTACCAGGGAGCCGAGTCATAGGCCGTATGGGTTCCAAGACGCACATGTGGCGATCGGAAATCCGGCACAATACCCACAAGGGTGCAAAATATGCATAACCAATAAATGGTTTAGTTTTGAGAACGGACTCGGCTCTGCTTTAGCTATGTTCACTCTCTGTACGCGACTGTATCGGGGGGTAAGAAGTGTAGAATAGAATAGATTCCTTCGATTAGAGTTCATGTATATCGATAGAGTAAAATTACTGGGCAGCGTACCGCATTAATTCGTTCGAACGGCCTGTTACACAAGACGTTGAAATTCCCGTATTTGGTTATTTGTCTTGAATACGCCCCTAATCTTCCCTCATACTAGCTTGAAAAGGCAACTTCGACGTCTTGTGTGACCGGCCGTTCGAACGAATTAATGCGGTACTCTACTACTCGTAGCTTCATGACGTTTCCGAACACGACTGCTATTGCATACCATACAAAAAAGCGCCAAATCCACCTTTTTGTATGCCATGCAATAGCAGTCGTGTTCGGAAACGCTATGAAGCTACGAGTAGAGCACGACCGTTGCTAATAACAGGGGTCTGGGGTCTGGGGTCTTGACTCTACTCGGGAATTGCCAAGCGCTTGCTCCCTCTTGCTACACACTCACTTTACATCAATCCAAACCGGAGCATGTCCACTACACCCCATTGGCTTCATAATCTCTCCCCAACCTTACAATTGCAGTGCCTGTTTAATAATTGCACCTTCTGAAGCCAGCCGCAATACATAAGTGTTCTTGAGCCAATGATTGCTTTTTGCATTAGCTCAGGGTGGCTTGCAGCTGTCACCCCTCGTTGTGTCATTTCAAATTAGAGTAGGCTCCCAAGAAACAGCAGTCTAGCCTGAGGAAATGGAGGGGTGGCGTTTGCGGAGGAGACCCCAGAGTACCTAACGCTGGGTGTAGAGTAAATGACCATCTGCACACCCACCCACCAATAGCTTCTAGGGGGGTGGGTTCGTGCTTCATATCTAACTCGCAAATAGAAAGAAAAAAAATAAGTGGTGCTATATATCCACTCTTTCTCCCACACACTTTTTCCTGTACCTGCCGGTGAATCTGTACCTGTCTACTGCCTGTATTCCCACGCTGCGCTGCCCGGGAGTGTGCCAAAATGCATCTCACCACTTCAACCCTCCTCCTGCCATTTCTGCTGCTCCTCGCGCAGACAGCTACATGCGCTCCTACCACAGAAGATACAGATACAGAGACAGACCACCTAGTATCCAACCGCCTCAGTCCCGTGTCGCTGCACAAGCTCGTAAATAAAGACCGTTTGCACCCGCCAGTCGACACGACGAAGAAACGGGCTACGTCGGCGCTGTCGGGGCCGCTGTATATTGAATTGCCGCTGGACCATACGGATTCGAATAGTGAGACGTTCTCGAATAGGTATTGGGTGGATGAGACATTTTATCAGCCTGGAGGGCCCGTGTTTTGTAAGTACTATAGTACCGGAGGTGGAAGGGTAGAATAGCGGAAATGGAGAGGGGGCTAATGATTGGTTGGCGGGTGGATATAGTTATCGATAATGGCGAAGCCAGTGCAGACGGTATGGAGGCATACCTAACCACCGGCGCATCGGGGTCCTTCGCAGAACGCTTCAATGGGTATATAAACATATCCCTTCTCCTCATTATTTCCCAACTGAGTAGTAGAAACTAACCCCACCCCCGAAATAGGCTGCTAATTCTCTGGGAGCACCGCTTCTACGGCTCCTCACTCCCTACATTCTCCTCCGATTTCAGCTTCACCCCCTCACAGCTCAGCAACTATTTCGCCCACCACACAATCGAGCAAGCGCTCGAAGACGTCGCCGTCTTCGCCCGCACCTTCAATGCCAGTGTCCACCCGTCCACCACGCCATGGGTGTTTGTCGGGGGCTCTTACCCCGGCGCGCGCGCTGCGTGGGCCCGTCTGCGTAATCCCGACATCTTTCATGCGTCGTTGGCGTCGTCGGCGGTGGTGCAGCTTCAGGAGAACTTCTGGCAGTATTTCCTGCCGGTGGAGAGGGCAATGGACGAGCAGGGATGGCGGAACTGCTCGAGTGATATGAGGAGCTTTAATGCGTGGGTGGATGACGCTTTTGATAAGCAGAATGCGACGGCGGTGGATGATTGGTTAGGGAGGGTGACGGGGGCGGAGGGGACAGCGTTGTGGAGATATTTCCATTGGGACGATGAGGGCGATGCGTGGCTGGATCGGAAGACGAATGTGAGAGCGGCGGTGGGAACTGTATTTCAGGACTTTCAGGTGTGTATTTTGGCCGTTATTGCTGGTTATTTATTTTTTTTTTTGTGGGGGAGGAGTAGTAGGTGTCTGATGCTAACGGGACTCTTGATGTGCAGTATATTGGAATGGACGGCTGGCTTGGGTACTTCTGCAACCAACTACAACTCGAAGCAGCAGGCTCACTCCGCAACTTCGACGCCAACTCCGCCGGCGTCTTTCAAGACTTTGAGCTCGAAAGCGCCCTCGACATCCATGCCACAGTCATCAGGGAAATTTGGAGCAATCTTCTCACCTCAGACCAGATCCCCCCGGTCGGCACCAATATGTCGGACGTCTTGACCAGCCGCGACTGCTCCTCCCTCCGCGACCAGTCTTTCTGCGAGGAGACCATTAACAACCTCTCATGGCAGTGGCAAGTATGCTCCGAGTTTGGCGCCTTCCAGGTCGGAAATGCCTCACGCCCCGAGTCACTTCTCCCAAAGATCGAGTCCATGGACACCTGGATTGAGGACTGCGTCTCCTACTTTGGCAACAGCATGAAGAACGGCCCGAACGTAGCGCCGCTGAACGATAGGTACGGTGGATGGGACATGAACCCGAGCAACGTGATGTGGAACGACGGCGAGTTCGATCCATGGCGGAGCGTCACACCGCATTCGACCACTGACCTGGCACCAAAGCGCCCGGCCACGACGGACATTCCAGAGAATGGAACGGCACCACCTGATAACGATGTGTTTGGATTTGTTGTCCCGGGCGGGTTTCATTGCCCGGATCTGGGCAATGTGGCAGCGGTGAGGGATACGAGCAGGCCGCCGAATGGGCCGGTGTCTGGGGCCAATATCGCGCATACGGTGTTTATAAATTCGCTTGCAAAGTGGCTCCCGGGCTTTGTGGAGCACGATGTGTCGGATGCGTCCACGATGCCGGCGGGGTCAGCTGGGGGCGGGTCGAGCTCAAATAGCGGGGGTTCGACAAGTGGCGGCGAGGACGATTCTGGCGCGGAGAGAAGGGTGATACCAGTGGTCGGAGCGGTGGTTGCTGTAGCTATGGCGCTGTGGGTGATATAGATGACCTTGATGTTGTTTCTTATGCCGTTATGTTTGGGGCGGTATTCTCGATTATTTCCTTGGTTTATGGCATGTTTTTCTGGCGTAGATACCACTGTTTCTTTTTTTTTACCAATAAACATGTATATTATATCAAAGAGGACATATGTCCTCTCTCGACTGTCACCCATGCAAGTGACCCGTCTGAGGATCCCAGTCACCCCACTCGACAGGCACTCCAGTGGTCGAGTGAGCGCCGGTGACTATAGCTCGACCTCTCTCGAATCTTTGAGTCCTATGGTGGAAAGTAGATTTCAACAGAAGCCCCAGACAGCAAAATTCATCTGCCTTCTACCAAGATAATCGCGAGCATCATCTTCGAGAACCCAAATATCCTACTAGCTGAGTGTGCCCCTACGTAGACGCGAGAGCTGAAGAGGACATATATCCAAGTGAGCGTCATCAACCCTGCGCACAAGTAAATTTCAACTACCCATCCCTTTTAAGCAGCCGCAGGCTCCATGTTAGAACATACATACATACATGTATCAAGGTCCAATTAGCACCAAACGCCCCCCGGGCGAGACTAGAAACCGAGATAGTGATATAGCTCGTGTTTAAATTCTCTTCCGGGATTCTCAAAACTGTAGGCTACGTATTTCCAAGAGGTGCACGGTGTACCATGTGACTCTCTCAAAGCTGGAACGTTCAATGTCAGCGGAAGGGACACCATTGAAGGCCTCCAGTGAAGAATATAAGGGAAGACTAGAGCGAAGGGGGCGAGGGGTATTTTTTTATGCCCGCTACTGAAGAAGGTGCTTGTTTCGTTGAGGTGCTGTTGCGAAGGTAGTGACGTACCTTGATTGAGATAGTGAAGATCTATAGTTAGCTGATTGGCTAACCACATGTCTAGGAACACCAGATCATCTCAACTATCCCTTAAGCTGTCTATGGTGACCCCCCATAACAGAGGAATTAGATTTGTATGAGAGATCTATTATTTGATAAGAGAGATAACGGGATCTGTTAGTAAAGCCACACCAAATTTACTTTTTTTTTTTTTTTTTTTTTTTTTTTGGGGGGGGGGGGGGGGGTGGGGGGGGTCAGCATTTTCGCGACAGCTTAAGGGATACTTGCTTACCAGCAAAAGAACCAGAAAATGCAAGTGACTGAAACAGGGATTATTTCTATGAGAGAACGGCGCCACTCCATACAAATTATCCTTGCCCTGAGAAACTGCATTTTCTGGTTCTTTTGCTGGTAAGCAAGTAAGTACTATCATTGCGTAAGTCATGTAGAGAATAAAAGTCTTGATTGGTGGCGGGGAGGGTTACCTACTTGATATACTCGCAGCAGGTAACAAATACCCCAAAATGCACGTCCTAATATGCAATTTCCATTGGAGTAGAAGTCAAAAATACACCAAAAACTTGCAGCTGCGTATTCGGGTACTTTATTCTTGTCGCGAGTAAGTATTCATCTCGTGCATATACCGGATCGGCCTGTTTGTGTAGAGAACTCCCAGTAATAGATGGGCTGGAATTAAATTGGGAAACAATAAGCAGAAATACATCCACCGGCCACTAGGATTTGTGCACACAGTTTATGAAGGTTCATTTAGTTTTTCCTGGTTATTCATTAACTCAAATTCAGTGCATCTTCAACTGGGGAGCTAACGTGTATATACGTCTCCGATAGGTGTGTGTAGGGTGGCCAGACTTGACATTTATATGAAGCGGACGCAAGATCCGAGTCGTCGAGCATTTTCACTATAGCTACTGACACCAATGGTAAGTTCATCAATCCATAAAAAACTAGAGTAACTCTCACCAGCTCAACTGATGTTGTCTCTTCTTGAATTTCATTCTCCTCACATGTTCAGTGTGTCGACTTGCATGCGCGCATAACTGGCCCTAGGCGCTCTTGGATCGTCTCCGCCTATACATGTATATTTATATCCCCCTTAGGTAGTATGTCCTCAAGTCTAGTAAAGGATAGCGAAGACATATTTCTCAGCTCACAGATCCAAAACCAGACAGAACAATTATCCTGGCTTATTCCGAGGTGAAGGGAACCAATACTTTCTTTTATTTGTGTGTTTAGGTAGGTCGCCGCGTGCGAAATACTTGATGGTTTTATGCTAGGGGAATTAAGTCAAAGATATATGCGATTCTGGGGAGCTGGAGAGGAAGGGGGGAAACATAGCCTGCTGATATACCTGTACCTTGTACGCCAGAGTGTTGATAGATTGGTAGGACATGTACAATACATGTAGTGTTTATTCCAGGGGGTTCGGAGGGGACAGAATATCGCGATTATATGAGAAACCTGTAGAGCATGAGTAAAAGAGATAGCGACCGGAGTAGTATGTATCAAAGTCCAAAACCAATTCCTGCTCCCTATGTTTGGTTCCGGCCGAGATATTTGGTTTCTCTAATTCTAACAGTAAGTGATGAAAATATCTCGAACCCCTTGATCGGGCCAACGGGTTTAAGAATTCCCGACGGACCTTTAGAATTCAATATGGCGTCTCGACCATGTATATCTGTTAGCCGAGGCGGCTTCGGTGGACGCGCCAACCCCTCCTTGAATTTCTACGGGGACGCTGTAGCAAATATCACGTAGTCCTCGTGTGCACTCAATCACAGCTGATCACTCGCACTCAAAAAGCTTGTCACGGTCCCCTCATTCCTTTCACAACACCACTTACGAGCCCCGTGAGAAAGAAAAAGAAACCTTCTCGTGCAATCTTAAAATATCTCTGGGTTTCTTGAAACGATATTGCATATCTATAAGTACGTGAAATCCTCTGCTCCGTCAAATGTTTTCATCCGATGAAGATAGAATACTTGAAATCCACCTGCTAATATATTAAAGACCTTGTTCTACCCCCCACACAATAGTTATCCATCGTTTTCGACCTCATACATCATCTCTATATAACCTCACAATGACCAACGTCAACGCAAATCCCAACGTTGAGCCAGTTCGGATTGTGAACCCAAATCTGATCAATGCTTGTCTCAACCTCGCCGCCCCTGGCGTCGACGCCATTGCAGAAGCGAAATGCAAATACAACGTCTTAGAGAAGCAGCTCAAAGAGCTCGAAAAGTTTGTCTATAGGCCTGACAGCATCAGAGGAGCCCTCAAAAGCCTTATCAAAGATAACATCATCTTGGACAAGGGTAAATGGGAAAAAATTGTGTCGAAAAAGGAAAGTATCAAAGAGGAGATGAAATACAATGAAGCGGTATTGCAGGCAATTCAGCGCCGCATGGATTATTTGCTGGTCAACTTACCAGCAGAATAGGGGGGTAATATTTGCTAGATTTGCATGGTGGTGGAGATGGATACTTGAAATTTGGTTGTAATTAGGGATTGTGTCTGTGGTAACGGTGCGCTGAGTTGAGGTTAGCTGGGTATGGCATTTGAAAAAGGAGTTAAAGGTCGGCATTATCATGATCACTCGTCTAAATGATAGTAAGCATTTCCAAAACATTGTTGTCCAAATTTTGATTCATTCCACCCATATCAGAGTACTTGTTTTTGTTTTCTCCCCTCGCCCCTAAACACGCCCTCAAATTAACTAAGAAAAGAAACTGGAACTACAAATGCATAATGCATCCACTTATACTAACAACACCCTGCTAATGATATATAAGGGAACATAAAGATTGAGACCGCACACAACGTGTAATAAGACTAAATGAAAAGAGAGAAGAAAATGCTGTACATGAAAGAAAATGACTTATCACCAGTTTTTTTTAGTTCCCGCCCCAGTTGTCCCCGCCCCCTCTTCTGCGTCTTTTAACCTCATCTCCCTTCCTGCCGTCTCCGCGCACGCCACTATCTTCTCTACGGTGTTTGCGATCGCGGCTTTCGCGGTCTCTGTCCCTTTCTCTGATATCCCTCTCTCTATCGCGTTCCCGTTCACGCTCCCCGTCACCGCCCCTTCCACGGTCAACACGCTCAACGCGGTCAACGCCTCTATCACGGTCCTTTCTATCAGTGGAAGATCCACCGCGATCAGAGCCGCGACGAGAGTCTACCCGTTCAAGCCGTTCAACCCGTTCCGTAATGCCTCGCTCACGCTCTCGTTCTAATCCACGGTCTCTTTCCATACCCCTTTCGCGCTCACCGCGCTCCCGTTCCCCTCTTTCACGCTCAAGATGGCGCTCTCCATCCCCTCTGTCCCTTCTCTCCATGCCACGTTCGCGTTCACCACGCTCACGGTCTCTCTCAGCGCCTCTTTCTCTTCCGCTGCCGCCGTCTCGATCACGGCCATGACGACCACTACGGCTTCCGTGGTCACTAGTAGGCCTCTCCTCGGCACTTCCGCTGTGAGACACTGCATCTACCGCAGCAGATGTGCTGGCTCTCCTGCTTCCCCCTTCTGGCATATTTCCCCGCCTTCCGGAGCCTAGCATCGAGGTTTCGGGAGGAATGGCTGAAGGTTGAGACTGTGATCCCCGACCCGAGTCTCGCCCCGAGTCGCGAGCAGAAGTAGAACCCCCACCGGCAGCGTTGCCGTTGGGACGACGAGCACGCCCACGAATAACCTGACCTGCTGGAGCTGGATCCATAGCTTGACCAAGGACGTTCTGCATCGCTTGCATACGCCTACGTTGATGATGTGTTTCGGTGTCATTTCTCTCTGGCCTAGACGTGGAAGGCCCTGTGGGGGGTGATCCTGGCTTGGTGGACGGTCCAGTGATCGGTGATGTGGAAGTGGATTCTGCATTATCGCCTCGAGGTCCGGAAGGTACCGTGACCTGTATACTTTGAATGCGGCTCGGATGAACTGGGGGAGGTTGTTGCTGCTGTCTTCCTTGACCCTGTTGCCTCTGGTCTCTATCTCCTCTTGACCTCCCGTCATCATTTCTAGATTCAGGTCGGGGGTTCACGGGTGTAGCGTTCGCACCCATCATCTGCGGAGCTTCAAGCCCGGTCATGGCCCTCAACCTATCAGGATGAATGCCAGAAATATCCACTCCCGGCGTGGAAGGTGCAGAACGACTTTGCTGTGACCCTTCGAACTTATCATTCGGCAGGTTCAAAGGCATAGGCTTATCACTCGGGGAAGACAAGGGCTGCACACCGATAGGCGTGGTTAGTATTCTCCCAGGTCCCCCAGGGCCTGGAATCGATTGGGACTGTACTCCAGGTGCAACCCAGACCTGACCACGTCTTGGTCCATGCGGTGGGTTTGGCTCCCGTGGTCCCTTGGGAATAATCAAATCTGGTGGGTTCAATCTACCGTGGTTCGGATCTTGATGGTGCTGCTGGATCGGAACATGACGTTGATCGCGGTGGTCCGGGATACTCGGTCCAGAAGGTGCACGTATTGGCGCGGTGAACAAATCTCGTTCCTTAGGTGTCTGCGGCCCCGACTCAACTTGTTGGCGGTTCCGCCTATCCCTCTCAACATCGGCTCTCGGCCCAGCAGGTGGTCTTTGCAGATGTGGAGATTCCTCTTGTCTGGGTGTTGTCTGTTCGGGTCTTCTCTCAGAGTTGGCGCGACGCTGCTGTTCTGGACTATCTACATTCATGGGATCTGAATGCCTTGACTGGTCATGTCTTCTTCCGCGCTCCTCCATTCTCTCGCCCCTCCTTCCACGGTCCTGGTCGGGTGTGGGGACTCTTGTGTCCATTCTGGTGGGAGGTGTTTGTTGCGGCGGTTGGTTTTGTCGGATTGGTGTGTCATTTCCGCGAAGAAGATCAGGCTCTTTCCTTCCACCTCGCTCGTCACGGCTCGGGAGTGCTGGCCTCTGGAACGACTCATCCCTTCCTCCCCTCGGGGGCCGCTCAACATCCCTTCTGTGCATATCTACCCCACGGACATCTCTCCCATCCCTCCTTGGGCTTACTGGCCTCCTCTCAGGTCCCGGTCTTTCCGGCAACCTCTCACCAGGGCCCAATCTCCCTCTAATCTCAACCTGGGGGCCGGGCCTCGGGTCTCTTACCAGATCTCTTAAATCTCTCCGCTCCAAGTCAGATACTCGCCTTGAATCTTGTGGATGCTGTGGTCGGTCAGGAAGTTGGTGCTGGGGCTGGGTTCTCTGTGCAATATTTCTGTTATTTGGTGCAACATTCTGTTGTCTCATACCCAGGTCTTGCTGAGCAGCACCCCGAATCGGCATAGGATCGTCCCTCCTCGGTGTTCCGACCCTTGAGGGCTCATTGGACATTTGCTGCGGCTGCTGCTGCTGTGGTCTAGGTGGCTCTCTCGAATGTCCGCGCCTGATCGGTGGTGGGATGGGGCCTGGCCTAGCAGGTAGATTGGGGGCTCTTCGAGTGTCCTTTGATGCATCCGGCGCGCTCTGTGGTGAAAGCACCGTTCTCCTCCCATCACCTTTTCCGCCCTTAGTGCTGTCGTCAATCTCTCCGTCCTCCTTCTCTGCCTCTGGTTTCGATGGCAAAGTCAAGGGAGTACTAGCATCCGAATCAGTCTTTGTGGCCTTGGTGGTTTCGGCAAGTGGTGAGGAATCATACTTAGTACTCGTAGTCGAGGAGACTGGCTGCGCGGGAGTTGTAGCTGGCGATGGGCTGGGTTTTGTTGACACCGCAGGAGTGAGGACCTCGCTCTTGGCGCCCTATAAATTGCGTCTGTTAGTCCCTAAATCCATATATAACAACAATAAACTAGTAATGAAAAAAACAGCCACCGTTTCTCGATAACAAATCGCAGAGCGGGTAGGTAGGTACGAAGACCAAATCAGACAAGAGGTCGTCGCTTAGCCTAATTTGCCACCGAGCTAAAAGCCATCGCATCTTAAATACCAACCCCCACAGACACAAGATACACGTACCTTTTGAAATCCTGCAACAAGGACCCACTCACTCTCCCTCCTCTTGAGTAGCCCGAGAAGCGTGGTCGCCGCAATCTTCAAATCCTCTCTCTTCTCAACTCTTCCGATCTCCTCAACCTTCTCCACAACTGTCCTTCCAATCCAGTCAACAGCAGGGAAAAACATGTGCACATGCTTCAACACAACCACGGTGTTCCGGATATGCATGTACTCCTTGCTACTAAGACAATTCTTCACTGCATTATGAAGAGTCTTATGCCACTTGTACAATATTTTCCTGAAGTCTTCCCAGTCGAATGGATGGCCTTTGACGTTAAACCCGCAAAGATTCTTTCCAAGCGCATTTGCTTCATAGAGCGTACGGTCAGCATGCCAGGCATGAAGATCGGTCATGATTTCTTTGAGGAAGCGGCCGTAGTTTTCAGCTTCGCGCTGGGTACAGATGAAGATCGTAGCGCCGAGACATTTTCCGAAGATGGCGTCATAGATGCCAATTGTATGGAACTTTGGTGTCCCCATTTTGTGAAGGTCTTTGATGAATCTCGAGCAGAAAGAGGCGTCGTTAGGTGAAAGCATTATACGGGGTAGGAGACAGTACTGAATGAAGTGATTTGTAACTTCACGTTGGTCATAGTGGTCGCTAGCAAACCAATGATCCTTCTCCGCCACCAGTCTTCGTCTGGCGAGGTTGTGGTCGCGAATATGGAGCTTAAGCTCAGCAGACAATCGACCACTAGTAGCCATTAGCTCCTCACGTCGTTCCCTAGTCTT
The DNA here is from genome assembly GCA_024713935.1 of Morchella eximia. Classification (NCBI taxonomy): domain Eukaryota; kingdom Fungi; phylum Ascomycota; class Pezizomycetes; order Pezizales; family Morchellaceae; genus Morchella; species Morchella eximia. The sequence goes on along the minus strand of JAMGZG010000022.1, from coordinate 1,271,105 downwards.
CTGTCTTCCGGAAATAGACAGGTCAGAACGATCGCTATCAAGCGCCCTCACAGCGGCATTTATCCTGTTAGTTTCCGTCTGATAGGCCTCCATCGGAACATGGATATCATAGATCGAAAGCTGCCAAAATGTGACATAGAAGCTCAAGCTGAATTTCGACCACACATCCTCTGGCAAGATTGGCTTAACCTCCGCCATGATTTTTTCCAACACTGGGTTCCAAGGCGTCTTCTTCTCTACTACAGGTGTCGCGTCCTCAGCATCCTTCATTTCCACATCGTCGACCTCCGGTGCTTCAACTTTTCTCATCTTACTCTTCACTGCGTTCCTCACAATCCACCATGCTACCGCAGGCTCCAACCCAAGATCTAGACATAGCTTACTAACACTGGGGATGATCTCTTCGTATTTTTCCGCTGGCAATCCTGTGTTGAGTAGATCCAGATACTGGCTAAGCACCACGTGAATCTCGTCAAACAAGTTTCCAAGAACCTTCAGTGGTGCACCGTCCTCATCCAGCCTGAACACGCATGTTTGCCTCTCCTGCGCGATAAGGATAAGAAGCTGTGTGGCAAGCCCAGATTTAGTTAGGGTGTATGTGAGTGTCTTCATGGTATCGGGGGTGTCCTCAGCCTTGGAGTCGCGGAATGCCTTGAGAATCTGTTTCCTCAGATTTTCCCCACCAGCCAATCCTTGGAGCTGGGCATCGTTGAGATTGATTTCAGGGTTGATACCGGCCATTGACTGAATCAGCTGCTGGAGAACAATGAGATCCACGGAGATGTTGCGCTTGAGCTGGCGGGCAACATATTCAAGGATTGGTGTAGGATCCATCTGCTTATTATATCGGGTGTAGATTTTACCACAGAAGTGTGCGAGGGCTTTATCAAATGTCAGTCGTATTCAAGGAAGTTTAGGGAATCCGATCATAATTCCCTTCGGTCGGTGCCCAGGTATGGCAGGAGACATGACGAAGACGGAACTTGGAGATGGATGAAAGTATGAGTATACTGTTGAAATCCAGGAGAGTGACTTACATTGTAGCCATCTACTTGTTAACATTCCATCCGCCTGTACTCGTTTCTTCCCTTCGGTACTCATACTATGAAATAGTTAGTATCGATACTGGCAGCAAGGATTTAGTCAGAGAGCAAACCTATTAAGGACGCAAAACCCAACTGCGTCAAAACCAAGCGGCGTGAAATACCTGGCCGCATCAACCACGCACTCGATCAGATTATCATATCCTTCCACCTGACCAAGAACTACCTGCATAACGACTACTGGCATACTTGTCGCTACCTTTGCCAATTGTCTCGCCATCAGCTTGACGTTTGTCTTCGATATCCTCTTCAACAGATCCCTTGTTTCTCTCTCAGTCTCCGCAACCTTCAACTTCAACTCTGGAATACGCTTGGAGGAAACAGTGCTCCATTCACCGTACAAGCTGTATCGTGTAGTAGTCGGGAAACATTCAAGAAGTCGCCAGACCTCATTGACAAGGCCAGCATTACCATCCGTAAGTGAAACAGCAGGCACCAGAATCGCGCGAGAAAGATCGATCCATCTCTTCTTATCCTCTTCGGTACAATCGGGAGCTTTGAGTACCATGCGCCCAATGCGACAGATCCTAGTGAGTACACCAGGGTCTCTCCCGACACGAGGGCCAAGAATTCGTCCAAGAGTTTCCATAAGACGAACCACATCTTTAGGATCCCGGCAAATAGGGACACCATCCTTCCACTCATCCCAGAAAAAGCGATATTCGATATCGCCAGTTTTCAGTTTGAGGTTGCTGATTGTGAAGGACACCATCGCCTTTCGTCGGGGCTGATCAACAAGCTCAAGGCCACCGGGGGCGGTGACTCCGACTTTCCGCATACCCATTTCGGTTCGGCTAGGTCGTAGGGGTAGATAAACCGTCTCGATGGACTGAATGAGAATGCGGCCGATGTGATCGGCAATATCGTCGGCAGGGCCAGGAAGGAACGGGTATTTCCCTAGGATGAACATCGCAGCGGGGATAGCCCCAACAGCAAGCAGATATTTGAGGAGAATAACCTTCTGGTTATCTTGTATTTTGGGCTTTGGGTCCTCGGCTTTCTGCTCCTCCGGCTTCTTCTCTTCGGCGGCGGGGGTTGAATTTGATGATGCCTTGGCCCGCGGTGGAAGTGGTACGGTATCGTCAGCAAGAGCGCCAGCCATCATCAGTGCATTCCGTTTCCCTCCTCGCTGTTTCTCTTCCATCTTCTTCTTCCAGGCAGTGTGTAATGATTCCATACCCTCCTCGTCCCTAGGACTGAGATGGGGATACAGATCTGCCAAATCCACAAATCCAATCTTGATCAATAGAGCACTCAGAACCAGGAGATTCTCTGGTGTGGATTCCCTAACATCTTCCTGCTGATAATATCGAAATTTGAATCCAAGGAGCTGGGCAGCAACCTTGTTCCCTCCTTTTTCATATCCTTCCGGTGATTCAAAAAAGGCAGAAATCCCCTCTTTGTGTAGTTTGTCAAAGAAAGCACCATCAGCGATTGCCTTCAGCCTTTCCTTTTCAGCCCTCTGTTCCTCTCTTCCCTGTTGGGTGGCCTGCTCATCGTCGTTCAGAGTAGGGAGGTGCTTAGGCCACCACGCGCTCCCCCTCAACAGCTTGACGAAAAACCTAGCGTTAGAAACAACCGTACATGCGGCAGTATCCAACAACACGTCCAAGACCCTTCCAGGATCCAGTTCAAACGCGCCAACTAAACCTTTTACCCGCTCCCCAGTCCTTGCGACAACTTCGTACGGCTGAGAGGAATAGGAGGCTGTGAAAAACTCTGTAATTAGTTTCGAAAACCCTTCTGATTCCTCTCGGAGGAGATTGTGTCTTCGTTGTTTGTAAACCAGACTGGTTGTGACTTTAATCGCCCGCCTCGAGAACATAGGTGTCACAAGACCGATAGCGATGAGTGTACCCGACTCGAGTGTTGATGATATTACATCTTGTGGTATAGGGTGAGGGATAAGGGATTTAAGAAGGAGGGCCAAGTTCTGAGGTGTCGTCTTCTCTCCAGAATCACCCACCTCGAACTGATGTAGTGATGAAAGGAACAAACTTCGCAGATCGAGTCCGGCCGCGTTGTCCCTAAAATCTAGACTTGTTAAAACATCGGTTAAAAATCTCGCAGCGTTATCCACCGAGAGACGGCCATCAATAGCAGACTTCACGAGCTCCTGGAATATGATGCAGGCTGAAACAGTGTCATTGTCCTTTGTAGCCTTCTCTAGCGACTCCTTGACACGCGAGAAGCCCATAAACTGCCACTCTTTGATAACGGCATCCGTCAGGTATTCCCAATAGTAATAATCGCGCGGTGTAGCGGGGGGGGTTGGTTGATTAACGAGGTTCATTAAGTCGTCGGGGGCATTAGGTTCATCCATAGTGCGTCGGGGTGTTCGTTGGATTTGAGGTTGTTGCGCTTGTTGCTGCGATGAGGAGCTCTGTTGGCGACCGCGTCTAGAGCGACCGTTTCCTCCTCCGCCATGACCACCTTGTCCACCACCACCACCACCTCCTCCTCCTCCTCCTCCACCACCACCGCCACCACCGCCGCCGGAATTATTCCGGGGTGAGTACTGATCGCCCGAGCGGCCAGGATTATAGGGTGACATGCGGGAGGTTTGATTATTATCGGAATGTTTTCGCTTGCGATTCCGGTCGCCTGAATGACGATCGCCGGGCATGACGAGGGGAGAGAGCTAGGAAGGTGGGAAAGAGAGAGAGAGTGTGGGTTTTTTTTTGTTTGGGGGGTTTGGGGGGGGAGTACAACTCCCGATATGAATCGAGGTGAATTGTATGGCAATCAAGGTTGTGAAGGGAGCTGTAAGATAGAGTGATGTAGTGAAATGGGATTTGGTTGTATATGTCTGGGGGAATACAAGAGGGGAGATGAGCACAAGAAAAATCTCTGGACGCGTTCTCGTTTTGGTGGAGGAAGCAGAAATGGCAGGGAAAAAATCAACAAATGGCTGAGAATGTAGCTGATAAGCAGAATGGTATCTCAGACGAGGGATGAAGGGGGCTTCCTTGAAGAAGCTGAAGTCCTTTGGACACCGTTCTGCGGTATCTTCTTGTTGGGCGAGAGATGTTTTTTCCTGGGAAAGTTCAAAAACCAGCTGATGCAGGGAGGGAAGGCTTGGCGGGGCGAGATATGATGTGTGGCTGACATAAGCCACACCCACCACAACATGCGCAATCACGTGCGGGACAGTTTATCCGAACTACATATGCTTTACAGCTTTACGGGCACTTGCAAAACCAAGTTTGCTTGTTTTGTAGCTGTTGTTGTTGTTGTTGTTGTTGTTGTTGTTGTGCACGCATGGTCAACCCTCCAATTGAACGATTTCAATATCTTCACGTCACGTCCCTCAGGTTTGTGTTTTAAGGATCAAGACAAACTCTTATCAGTGAGGTTGAGTAGGTACACGTGTTACCGGGAGCTTCCGGGGAAAATATGACGTTTTTCGACTCTGAGAGACTGTTGCCAAGATTCGGTCGCACTTATTGTCCGCAAAGTGGTTTTACTTGGGTGCGCTAGCCCTCTTGGGCACTGATTCTCGACATGGTTGGCTGGGGAGCGAAGCCAAATCTACAGCCACGTATATGAACCTCTTTGATGTCAACAATCTGAAATACTCGATTTAAACCTCCGAGACATCGTGGGTGGTGGGACATCACGGGCTGACTGCCTATTTAGCAGTTAACATAAGCTTATATCAAGTTATATGCCGGAATATTGGGGCGTATAGGGCGCTTAGCTAGCATTCAAGACACCAGCAAGTTTGAGTGTACCTTGATCATCGACCACAGGTATGGTATGGCCACTACTCTAATATCTAAAATCTATACACTGTATCTACCTGAAACTTAGGAGACGATCTGATATAGCGGTTACTTGTGCTTCGTTTGTCTTCGTATCGAAGACATGAAAATGCGAGTGATCATCTATGATTCTGCCAACACGCTCTGACGCCGTTACTTCGTTAAGGGCCCTTACTATCGCAGTCCGGGGTCAGTTGGAATATAACATATCATTCCAAAGAATTGGCCTTTGAACTATCGATCCGTAATTAGTTTACCAGCCGCCAACGCTACGGCAATGATTCGAGTTTTCATCTGAACTCATAGCTTATATTGGTATGTTATCAAGTGTGACTTGTGGGAGATTAAGTTAGGTGCATCTACTTCAGCTAATACTTTCAGTTTCGGATCTGACAAGTATATCATTATTGTTTGTCGCTGTACTGTTCATACCAACGATCAAGCATCACTGTGCCAAAATTTTCAAGACTACACCAGTGTTCTCTTGATCATGATTCAAGCACTTTACATATATATACATGTATATATTTATAAATATTCATCTGATGTATTCCACCCACGCCATATCGCCCCAATATTCTCTACAGCATGCCTCGGAGGTCAATTACCCTTCACTTCTTAAGAATGCACCCCTGGCACAACATCCCCCTTACTTCCAGCTCACCAACACCTCGCAATCCTCCTCAGCTCCTCTCTCCCTCGCACGCCCTTAAACACACTCTTTTCCACCTCAGTATGGTCCTCACCCTCATCGCGACCCTACTGCTTCTCCTCTCACTCTCACCATATTCCCAAGCGCTCGACGCGCCCTACACTGACCCCAAGTCCAAAACCTGCAGCGCACCCCTCCTGCGTAAAGAATGGTACTCCCTCCCCATTCCTATATACCCTCACCAAGAGATATTACTAATAACAAATACCACAGGCGCGCCCTCAATGTTTCCGAACAGACCGCGTACATCTCCGCAATCCGCTGCCTTACCGCGCAGCCCTCGGCCCTCAGAAAGCTTCTTCCGGGCTCGCAGTCGCGCTTTGATGACTTCCAGGGCGTGCACATCCTTCAGATGGAGAACGTGCACTTGAATGGTCGGTTTTTGCCTTGGCATCGGTACTTCACGGCAGTATGGGAGGGTGCGTTGAGAGGATCATGTGGGTATCGGGGGTCGCAACCGTAAGTCTCCATCTTATTTCCGGGCAAGATCACAGTATTAAGGAATATTATGATAGATATTGGGACTGGTCTCTTGATTCGAAAGAAGGTAGCACCTGGGCTGAATCGCCCGTTTTCTCCACCACAGCGGGATTCGGCGGAAATGGTACCATCCCCTCCTTGAGCTGACCTCCAGCTCTTTTCGTATTCAAGACTCCTAACTCACCTATCTAGGACCCTACATACCCTGTTCTGAGCAACCCTACGAGTCACCCTGCGTCATGAACGGTACCGGCGGTGGCTGCATCACCAACGGCCCATTCGCAAATCTAACCCTCCACATGGGACCCGGGAAAATGGTTGAGCGCAAAGACCACTGCATAACAAGGGATTTCCATCCCTATGTGCAGGACTGGTTCAGCGAACAGGAGGTTAATAGTACGTTGAATGAGAAAAGCTTTGAGAGTTTGTGGAGGAGGATCGAGGGCATGTTTGAAGTCAGGCAGCTTGGACTGCATGGAGCAGGACACTTGGGGGTTGGTGGTGAGTTATCTAAATAGCCTCGGAGTAATTGTGACTTACTAACGCGTGCCTGTGGAAAATAGGAACATTGGCTGATGTTTATTCTTCACCCGGAGGTAAGCAGAAAAGGTAACAATTTTTTAGATGGCCTTTTACTAATTGGGATGCATAAACAGACCCGCTATTTTACCTCCACCACGCAAACCTCGACCGACTATGGTGGCAATGGCAGCAGAAAGACCCAGAAAGGCGTTACACAGATATCTCATCTCCTGATATGCAAGGGCGCGAGGCGGGGAGGGTGACGCTGAACTACGAGCTGAATATGGAGAAGCTGGCGAAAAAAGTTATTGTTAAGGACATTATGAAAATCAATGACGGGATACTTTGTTATAACTATGTGTGATTAAATAGAGTGATGGTACGGCGGTGTAATTAATTATTAGTTCAATTATTTACCTTAATATAATGGTTGAGTAGAGTATATAAAGGTATCGGGAGGGTCCTGCACCGAACTGGCATTCTGGCGTTTAATGCAGTACTATCGAGTAAGGTTTATGTGGTTTATGTTCGTACAAAGGCGCCGAGTACTTGAATCAAGCGGGGGTGTTCCACTCATGAAAAGCGAGATAGGATGGATGTTTGGCATATATACATGTAGACAGATAACAATACAAATAATCAGCCACAACTCATCTTCGCCCGTTACTTATAAATTCTTTTCTGCCGCTAGTAGAACTATCCCTGTTAAAAAACGTCCGGCCCCACAGCTATCCTGGATACTAGAGAAATTTTCGTCTAGAGAAACCACCATAACCAGCGGCGATAATAGCTCAGTTGGGAGAGCGTCAGACTGAAGTCTTCATTATCCGGGGTGTCATCTGAAGGTCACCCGTTCAATCCGGGTTTGTCGCATTATCTTTTTTCTTTACTGAACAAATGGTTTATAGAAACGGAGGATCATATAAAACCCGCGATGGTGGTAATGATGGTATGGGCGGGCCCAACAGTGTGGAAATGATAGTTTTGCATAAACGTCGAAGCTATCGCAAAGGGGGCTCACAATCTTCCCACTCTCAACGACACCTACCAAACGACATCATCGCATCAACTACATTACCATTTTTCTTCACTTCAACGTACTTGATAACCTCGCTAGCCACAATGACAATCTGTGGTTGGAACGGCAAAGCTTTGGCTGCCACCCTTACAACATTCACTCTCACGAATAATCCCACCACCCTCGCCGCGGAATCCTCATCAAGCAACGAGACAGAGCCCTCAAGCTCCTACCAAACATCCTCAAGCTCCAGCGAATCTATCGTCGTCGCAACTGATAGTACTCCATCCACCATGGATACCACCGGTCCTACTTCATCCACCACTGACGCCCATAGTACTACTTCAATTCCAATTACCACCGCCAATACTACTTTGCCTACCATTGCCGTCGCCGCCGGTGCTGCTTCGCCCGCCGTTACCACCACTACGGAGGCTCCGCTCCCCATTCTAGGTAAATCCCGCCGACGTGCTCGCCCTGGTGCCGCCATGCTCAAGCAAGGCTCACACTGTGCTGTTCACGGCGGCCCATGTTACTGCTACCTCCTGGTAAAGGGACAACGATTCGGATACATGTGGAAGTGGACCTCGGATCTTGACAAAATGGGCGCGGCTGATCCTGGCAAGCATGGCTTCTCTGGGGATGGAGAAGATGCTGGTCCGGATGGCTTGCCTGGGGTTGATTGCGCCGAAGAATATGAACAGGAAATGACGGAGATGATGTGGGAGGTTTTCGACAATTTTGTGCAGAGAAGGGCTGAGCGGATGAAGCTGCCGAAGAGGTAATGGAGCTCGTCCCGGGGTTTCTCTAGTTGGATGCAGAGCGGAAGTAAGTAAACTTTGGTAACCAATCGCCTCTATGACGCCTTTTACTTTCCAAAGTTCCACCCTAATAATCCTTTTCATTGATCGATGGAGTTATAGCTAATGAGTCGTGATAGGTGGTCTAACAGAGGTCTGGCTAATCTCTTGCGCATATTAAAGAGTTAAATTCAACACTTAATTACGTTACCACACTTTTTGTTGATCGAACGAGTGATATTTGATGAACCAAATAGGCTCTGGTGAACCTCTATTTTCTGTTAAACACACGTCAGCTACGCTGGGTGCGTATTTTGTGGTGTATCTTTACACGCAAAGGGTTTTGGGTCAAATCTCTGTTAAAAGTACAAAAAAGAAGAAAGAAAAAATACAAGTAGCCATGCTACTATTACTCCGATCAAAGAGAACTTTAGAGTTGTCGTCCAATGTCAGATGTCAATGATTGGGATAGGAAACGGGGTCAAAGATAATATTTGTCTTTTCAGAAGCTGGAGGTATAACATATCATACTGGATCCACATAGTTAGGCCTTAAAAATAACCAGAACCTTATCAAAAGCAAGCACTCACCGGCCCTCAGCCGGAGTAGAATTAAGAGATATCATTCAGATCCTCGGCCTTCTATCTAGTTCCATAGAACTATTAAAACCCATAAATGCAAGCACCAGGTTGAAATCAATAAGAATAGAACCAACAGCGTTCTACAGCGACAGGTAATAAGTGATGGAACGCCTTAAGAGTACAAACACCAAATGTTGGTGGCGTTTTACCAAAACAAGCATCACTACGTTCTATCACTTATTACCTACCGCTGTACAATCAGAGGCCTTATCATTGCTCCATTCGGAATCAAACTGCCACTGGAATGAGACCTGTTAATTATTGCTTTTGGATTACTACAACCACCAACTGCCGAACATCAATATTGGTACTTACTCGAAGTCAACAGCTCTATATGCTAAAAAGTAACTTCAATATATATCATCACCACCAAAAAAGAAATATCCTCGATCCTGGCCATTCATATCGTTCATCAAACCGGACATTGTATAATCGATATATTAAATACATGCAATTATCAGATGTCGCCATTTAAAGTTAGCATAAACGCTGTGGTGACGTTGTGCTCCAAGCAGCAAAGTCTACAAGTAGCCTAGCCAGCTATCGTCAGAACAAGAACCACAACCTGAGTTAAGCCTGTTGTGGTTTGTTTTCATGAGATACTGAGTACGTCCTAGCGCTTACAAAAACCTCAGCGTACATCTGGCCCATTCACGAGTTCCTAGATCTTTTCAGCCCGCAGCTCCTTCTACTATCCTAAACACGCACACTACCGACTCTCCATCACCACAAACAATCGGAAATTATCACACAGCCTTATCAGTATATAAACAAGAGATAAACTATCGAGATGCCCCTCATTCTACCCACTAGACGTCTTGCTGAACCCCCCACTATCCAACCTAAAGCTGCAGATGATGCGGATGCCTCCACCGCAAAAGGCCTTACCTTCAAGAACCCCCTGATCATTGACGATGAAGCTTCCACTGCTCCGTTCAAAACGACCAATCCCGGGGATGCCATCATTTCAAAATCCTCTGCCACCTATAAAGAGGCCCCCGTCAAGTTTAAACCAGAAACCCCTCTAAATAAGTCCATGATCTTCATCAATTCTCCCCCTGCGCAGTGCCTAGAAGCTCCCGTCAAGCTTGGAGTGGAAACCCCTATAGACGAGCTTGTCAGCTTCGCCGCTTCCGCGGAGCGCTCCCCGAAGACAAGTGTCCTCATTTCGATTCACTTGCCCGAGCTCGATGCCAGCATCCTCGCTGTCAGGAAATGCATCAACAACGTCTTTCTACACGCCGATTTATATCCACAAGAGGCGCCCATCACCTTCTTCACGAAGCTTCAGCTCGCAGTAGATGCCATGGGCGCCGAAGTGCAGAGGATCATGACCGCGATAACGGACCCGGGGAACTTGGAGACCGAGAGCCAGATAGTGGACGCGGAGCTTTTGTTGGACGAGGTGGTCACGAGCTATAGTAGTATTTTGGAGGCATTTATGGAGTATACTGGGGGCATCGAGGAAGAGACGATGGTTAGCGAAGGTTTGGACGTGGAAGCGGTCATGCGCGAGAAAAATGGGATCTTGATGAGGGAGTACCGCAAGTTTCTGGGAGAGGACGACCAGTCCGATAGCGAGGATTGCTCTGAATATTCTGGTGATGAGGGGAATGGTGATGGTAGGAGTGAAATGGCTATGGTAAATTGGAAAGATATGAGGGATGAGGACAAGAAGCAGGCGGTCTGGGGGGTGAACATCTAGGAATGAAAGTCGGAGATAAGTGTGCAAAATTAAATTGGTGGGGGTGAAGGGTGTTAAAGGCGTGTTTTAGTAGAGCCTTTGTTATCAAAGAATAAATAGCTTGATTTTCTTATATTCCTTACTCCTAATTTGTAAGGTGTTTATTCCACAGAAAGCTATCAGGGAATGTCCTTATCGATAAAAAAAATCCAAAATTGTGAATCGCACAAACCATGGATAGATTTATCAACATCTGGCGTATTGGAGCTAGGATAGCCAATCACAAGAAACGATATTATACGATACAAGTTATGTTGTGATTGGTGTTTTTTGTTACTAAATGGTATATACAGCGTCAGTTTTCTTATCAGAGATGGGTGCTCATGTATCAGCCATCACTCTCTATTTCTGAAGTTTCAGCGCTGTCTCCTTTCTTCCTCCTTTCTTTATTTTCTTTTCTTGTCTTTTTTATTTATTTTAATTTATTTTGAATATAGGGATTCTTTCTACCCTCGCCGCTATTATTTAGTCAAAAAGAGAAGACACTTATAATTACAAAATCTAGAGGCTCACGAACCCGTAGAATCCAACTATCAACAAGGAGCTCATAACCTGCGCGGAGATAGTTGACGACAAGTTAGGTCTGAGAGATGTGTTTCACATTTGTTCGAGAGTACGTGATAATGTGTCGAAGTATAAAAAATAGAACGAAACGAGGGGATAATATTGAGGGCGCAGTTCAGTGAAACGTAGGATTAAAGTAAAGAACTATATGTAAGAACTATATTGAGGGAATCAACCAATTCCCAGTACACTCGTCAACATAAATATCTTGGGCCAATTTACAGAGGGAGAGATATTTCTCTTCGATAACTTTATCGTACTGTCCCCAATTTGAAGTACCATGGGCGATGAATATCGGGTACCGCAAGCCGGAGGAAATACGCCCTTCCTTGTGCGAATGCGCACAGGAAGGAAAAGACCTTTTATAATCTCAAATACTAACCCCGATAACCTTCTTAAAACAAGCTTTGAGTTCTTTCAAATCGGCCGGTAGGTCCTCATCGAGAGCCCTTAGAATAGTTACTATCGATTTGTCTATTATTGGTCAGTTTCGGATTATTCAGGGTCTAAATGTTTGTATATTAAAAGTACTTACCACTCATCCACTCAATGTACTCCACCCTTCTGGGAAATATATCGATCCTTTTCCCGCTGTACCGATCATAGAAGGCGTATAGTGCACCGTCAATATGCGAGAGTGATTTGTTTTGTAGTTTGCTAGCACGGTTGTTCCTATCATTATCATTAACATAGCACATTTCAGTAATAAAAAGATAGCACATACGAATCCGCAAATCTTCTTCGGCTCTCTATCCATCTCGCATTCTCTCTTTTGTGAAGCTCCTCTAGTTGAGTTTCGATTGCCACGTGTTCATCTGTGAGGTTGGATAGGTCACCACTAATAAGGGCAAGCTCGCGCATAATCTCTAAGAGCGTATTTGTGAGAGTTGTAGAGTGCTGGATGAGAGTGATACTAGGTGACGAGAATTTTGATGGGGTGTCTTTGGAAATAGGGTAGCGACAGATCTTGGAGTTGGATTTAGGGGTGGAGACGGGAGCAAAGTTACATGTAGTTGCCATGTCGATAGGTGCAGTACTAGCTTTATCAATGAGGCAGGTACATGTAAATAAAGGGTTGGGTAACCGAGGCGTTGTCTAAAATTCAATTCTATGTACATAATGTTACGTATGCATTTATGTAGTCATAGAAGATCACTCGTTGTTAATAAGGTTTGTCAGGGATGAGGAACAATGAGTGATAGGTTGTGATTAGGGGCGAGATTTGTAGTACCAGCACGAGCTACCTATATCAAAAGAACCCTAAAATCTAGATGGAAAACCCAGTTTGGATATACCGGACCTTAATATAGATATTTAAAAGTTGAATTATGTTTAAATTTAGGGACGAAATGAACTGTCTACATCTAGACTACTAATAATTATGTTACCAATCGCTTCAATATCGCACCATCTCGTTCGGAAGCCCGACCACGTAATACAATCGCTCAAGCTGTATAAAAAAAATTCTCCATGTCACGCACTCACACCAGCGTTACATTTGGTCCCAATAAAACCCTACTTCTCGCATATCGTATCCTGTACAACCCCGGGATAGGACGTACCACCCCATGCAAATCCTGCAATCTTCTTTCCCAACTCCGTCTCCCTACCTGCATTAAGCAGATAACCTACAAATTCGACATTTCAGTACCAGTCCTTATCACGCGTTATAACTTTTTCATCTTACCTTCTTCGGCAACATAGTAATAATCGTCACTTCTCTGCGCCCATGGCAGGTTTTCCGAAAGAATATCCCCCAGGGCACAGCAACAGTATCCGTGCGATCCACCGCATTTCTCCCTAAAGGTGGCATGCTTGCCCCAACTAACAAACACTTTTGGCATTTTCATGTTGACGCCGTCTTCCGGGGCTTGGTTGCGATCATCCGTACTGACATTGATAGCCCATATTAGCCTCGAGCCCTGTATCGCAGAAACAGGCGATAAGGAGAAGTGGATAATACTTAGTTGTCCAGACTTCATCCCATTTGTATTTGTTATAACTCCCATGATAACTGTAAGCCACCTCCGTTGGTGCCCACTCATTGCCCTCTTTCTTCCAGGTTAGATATATCCTTTCCCAATCGTACTTATGACCTGTCCCGCCAAGACCCCAACCATCCTTTGGAAAAAACAAATTATAAACAACCTATTCAGTGTTAAACGTGCCCCTCCCACTTTTTATACCAAGACTTACCCTAACTTCGCTATCGTTGCATTTGCTAATGCTATAATAGGTGGGGAAAGCTTTACTCCACTTGCCCTCTCCAGGGCTATCACATCCACTATTGGTATCCGGCCAATGCCCTAACTCTACCCCTTGAGCCTGATCACCGGTTAAAGTAGTGGCACTTTGGGGATAGCAGGTATCATGTCCAAGGTACCGAGAAAAATGCCAGAGTCTATGTGATTCATTAGACCTGATAGAGCCTGTAGAGGAATAGAAGGTACCTACGGTCGAGCCTGCCATGCGATATTGTAACCACCATTGATGAGCAGATCGGATTGAAATGTCAAGTCTGGTATTTTCAAATAATCCGCGGGCGGGATTGTGGTGTTTATGAAGTCAGCATTAGTGAGGCCGATATTAGGGGCATGAAGCGAGTCGTTGGAGTTCTGGAGATCCGCTTCTAAGGCCACAGCTCGGGGGAGGAGCTGCAGCGCTATCAATAAGAAGCTTACGGTGTTGAGGGGAAACATCATTACTCCAAGAGAACTAAAGAGCGCGTATATACCGAGAGACAGATCCTGAAAGTTGGGATAGTGCTGATTGTTTAGATTTATTCACAGAGGAATTCGGCACCTTCCGATATTTGAAACTACATAGCTCTACTCGACGAGTGACCAACCAGCACATCAGATGTGGCTTACAGCACGAACCATCCTAGAATATCAAACCCCTAACACGAGAATTTCGCTCGAGACCTGTTATATCATGACGCCGAGATATAAAGTCTTAGGCATGTGCAAGCACCTGGAGTCACTACCACAACCCTTTCGAATACAAGAGGGGCCACGATTGACAACTTGAACCACTGGTTGCGAAACGCTTACTCTGCTCTATCAACCCATGACATTGATGGATAAATAGTGTTCGTCCTACGGACAAAACCTGTGACTTAAGGTAAGCATGTGAATGGAGTAAAAGTTTATCTTATTCGATCTGCACATACTTGCTTCGGAAGTCAGGACATTATTAGGATAATCTCCGAAATCTTGATCTTCCAATCATATGTGGGGTAGTCAACTATTATTAATAATGTACAGGGATTTCTGTTATTGATGGGAAAATAGTACGGCAATTGGTGCGGTGCCCCTATATAGGGAACAACTAAGTCGATCTCTCTATTCATTCTTGATTACTTATCTATAAGAGCGGGCGTATGAACGATCAAGTATTTACTCTAGGGTCATTCATACCACCAGTTAATCATGACACCAGCTGCAGCCGGACGAATTAGGATTACTAACCAAATGAACACACCATCAAACGCACTAGGCCTAAATTATCAGCGTTACATAAATAATTGCGACATGATTCAGGCGAGCAAATCCGTTGTTTATTTGAGAAAGTGGGTATGCGGTCCTTAATGTGTTTACCATCCGGAGGTTTTGATAAATGATGCCTCACACGTTCTGTCAAGGCGGAGGTAACCTCCGACTTGAACCGCAGCTGGCGGAAACACGACTCACCTTGACTGCTCACCATTGAGCGCATCGTGCACTCAAGGTCCGTGTCATTGTTCCCGCAAACCACTTGCGCAAAACAACGGTGTAGTAACAGCAGGGGTTGGGGACGAATGGCACCTCGTGCTAAATACTCGTCAGACACCAACGCCTAAATCACCTCAAGAATTCGAATTCTTCTAGAACCGCCTGAGCGATACGAGTAGAGATTTCCTCATAGTCCATCACTCGAGTATTGATCCCATCTACACTTGAAATCGAAATCAAAGGGCAAAAACTTGCCATTCCCGGTCCCGGTCCGGACTTCCGTGGACGATCAATCAACTTCAGATAAAACATAAACTTCCGATCGCATAAACGGAACTCAGTGACGGATATTAGTCTCCAATCATAACAAAAGTGTTTGGATGTATGAAGTGCAATTCTGTCGAAATAAAGTTTGAGACAAAATGTCCGTTGCCAAAAATATATTCAAGACAGGCTTGGTTAGGCATAACATCGCTGGTTGCAACGCCAACAGCACTAAGAACCCCTTTCTTGAGGCATGGGCAGAGTACCCTACCTCTGCTCTAGGTACGCCGTGTACCTACATATGTAGGAACAAAGATTTCCCACGGGAGCGAGGGAGACCCGTCGATTTCCTGTCCAAGGTAGGTAAGGGAGAGACGTTATATTGGGCATTTCTTTCTTTTTTATAGCTCTATTGCTGGTAATTTTGCTGTCCATGTCGTAAACCTAACCCGGGAACCATCATGGCTAAAGTATGTACTATGATTGTGATGTTCCTCTTTTCTAACGGCTATCGACGACTTCCCCCGAGCCCAATGGCTTATCACTCAGTTTTACGTTTTGAAAGGGGGCTCTTTGCTATTACGAATGACGTTCTTGGTAGGGTCTTGCTCGGGCCCTCCAGAGTCAAAATACTTATTTTGACCGCCGTATCCGCATCATCACATCACGGTTCGGGATATCCCGGCACACGACCCTCTCTTCTGCCCTGTATCACAATTATTATGACGGCCCCATTCGTGCTACAAAGTGCCCTAAGTCTACTACTGTCAAGGCCGATTGCGGCGTGAAAGGTGAATATAAATAAATTGTTTCCATTCCATGAAGTCATCGACCACGGTTCGGAAAGAAACTAGGTGGTCGTTCGGTTAGGTTTGGAGCCGACGGAACGCGCTCGACGCGCGGTACATAGCTGCAGCTTAAGTTACCTAAGTACACTACCTACCTTATTTTGCATTTTCCTCATAGAGTACTGAGGCGGTGATAGGATGGATGTTGACGCGTTGGGGAGATTTAATAAATCGGTTGATATTAGAAAAGGGCCCTTGATTGCGGCGGTTCGACCTTTGGCACGCGCGATCGGATGGAGGACAGAGCAAATTTGGGATGAACATCTATCATCTGGACCTGCACGACCTGCATAGGAAAAGGGTTCCCACAACGGCTTCTTGGACCGGAATTGCTGGGAGGTTGACAATGCAGGCGTTCTGCCCAGTAGGAGGCAAAGGTTTCCTACATACTCTAGGGGACACAAGTTTGGACGAAATCGGTTCCTGGAGGATCGTCATCACAGGAAGCAAGATCTCGAAATTCCCCGGGCATCGCCTAGGAAACCCTTCACTGAAGCCTGTTGTAGGCAGGTGTTTGTTATCCCCGATTGGGGGGGTTGGCAGCGAATTTCCACTTCCACTTGCCATTTCCATGTTAACACATCGGAAGAACGGGGATTTTGGGGGGAGACCCTAAGGAGAGCTTAGGAACTGGGGGGGAGGAAGGGTGTGGTTGGGTAGAGACCGCAGAGTGGAGAGGAAGTGGAGTTGAAGGAGGAATCGGGGGGGAAATTGGTAGGCAAACGGTTCATTGATGAAACGAGTGCCTTGCAGGGTTCACAGCCAACACAAAGCTCGCTTGTGGTCCTGCACTAACCGTGTTCACCCCACGATGGACCGGGATGGGACGCCATGCAGTCTCAGGGAGACTAACCTTCCTGACCTTGGGCACCTCTTTGCGGTGAACAATGGTCAGATTCGTTTGTTCGAATGCTGATCTCTTGGGGGACGGAAGGGTGTGATGGATCAGATCACCAACAGGCTCCATCCCCTATTCGTGCAAACACACCTGGGTGCACGAGATGGGGAGATGGGTGTGTGGGTGTGTGGGTGCGTGTGTTTGGATGGGGCCTTGGGGTGTTATAGAAACCCTTGATTCCGCCCCATCTTGAGGGGGTTTCCTTTCTTATTTTCCTGGCCTTTTTGCAAAGATCGTTCGTTTTTCGGTGGTGTGTTGTTTTTTTGGTGTTTTTTGTTACTTATCGACTCGGAAGTGCTCCACTTATATTACTACGCTGAGCGTACACCACTCTAATACATATACTATCCTTAACCCGAGGAAGAAGATCGAATACCACGATCTGATTATTCCCTTGAAGAGTTTCTTAAAAACAACTCTTAACGCAAGCAATCATCAATTCAATATACTACCGCAATCATGAGGCAAAGAGCATTTTCCAGACCGGTACCAATTGTGAGTAAACCCTCGATCCTGAAACCGAACCCCGTCTCAGCCTGCTAACAACCTGCATAGAAGACGAACCTCCCCGTGAAAGCAGCAGGTCTCCACGAAGAAGACGACGACGATACTGTCCTACCGCTCCCTCTGACACCGCTCACGCCACGAACCGAGTTTGACCTCCGCCGGGCCTGTAAGGCACTTGTCAACTCACCGACCCCGATATCAACCACATCCTCGGTACCCCCAACAACATCATACAACAAGCAAGCACCCCGGAACGTACCGGCGTCTGCATCCTTTATAACACAAACATTCACCTCGCCCGTCTGCTCCGACGAAGAGGCTAAGAAAGCAACTCTTCTTGCACTCACATCAAAACCCCACCCAGCACCACCGCCATTGGAGCCCCTCTCGCCAATTCAATATGAATTCGCTACTACAGCCACTGCACGAAAGTTCAGTGTCATCAACCTCCGCGCCTCAGACGCCACATTGAAGACAACCAGGATCTCAACCCGGGTGTCTTCTTCAGGAGCAATGTCAGGAGCAATGGCGAGCCCGGTCCTGTGCCGCAAACCAACAGTGATTGACGTCTCTAACCGGCCAAAGACGGCCGACATGCGTTCTAGCAGTAGGATGACCAAGACTCTTGGAACGTTCGAGGAGGATAGAGAGACGCTCGCGCTGTTCCCGAGACCCGGCACTTCGCACCAGACGAGTCAGAGACCGAGCACATCCCACCACAGACCTAGCACCTCCGGCGGTTCAAAGGCTTCAACTATCGAATTGAACGACAGGCCGCTGCCGCCATTGCCGGCCCACTTTATCAAGCCGGTGCAGCGGAGCAAGAGCGATAGTGAGGTGGTACTGAAGAAGGCGTCGCTGGGCAGCTTTGGGAGGAAGATTGCGACGTTCTTTGGAAGGGGGAAGAAACAAGAGGCTGCACCTGCAGCATAGGTTGATAATGGGAGGAGGTGTGTGGCGGCTTACTGTGATAGTGATTGGATTGAATTGTTAGATATAGTGTCTAGTACATGTACTCGCGGTAGGCATGAAGAACCTGAACATCGTTTTTCTGGTAACAACCACTTTGACCCCTGCTAGCGCGTTTTTATGTTCAGGTTCTTCTTATCTGCCGCGAGTAGTGTAATATTTTATTTTCTTTTTTCAACCTATTTTGGCGTTCTTCTTTTTTTGGTGTTTGGATTGCGACTATTACCTAGATGCTGTATCTCCTATTCCTATTCTGGGGGGGTGTCTTATTTTCTTTTCTTTCCTTAACTATCATATTTTCCTATTTTTTTCCTTTTTTTCCTTGAATACTTCCTGTCTCTCTCTATCTATCCCGAGGTTTTCTATTCTCTTCTCGCTATCTCTATCTCTCTATCTCTCCACCGAACATCCGAACCCCAATCCCCCAAAAATAGCAGAAACAAACCAACCAAAAAACAAAACAAAAGAAATAAGATTTTCGGCCCCCTGTTACTCATTCAGCTAGCTGGGGGGACCAACAAAAGGATCTACTACTACCACTTTCTTGCCAGTTGCCACTACCACTTACTTGATTGAACCTACTACTACTCCTCTACAAACAAACATGTATGCTACTCTACTAGTGATCGACCTAATTGAAACAAGCACCTCGAAACCCATCCGTCCATCCATCCCCAACAGGCAGGTTGCACAGCATAAACATTCGCCTCTAATTCTGTTTCGGTCTCGTAATCCTCCTTTTGTCCACCGCGACACGGTCTAGGCCTGCGCTGCACGGTCCAGTGGGGAAACAAAGGGAGGCAAAAGCAAGAAAAAAAACACAGTGCGGCCGCCGCGGGTCGCTCATTGCGATAGGTACTTGCTCTAGTGGTTGGACTAGTGGAGACTCGTAGGGCTGGAAATCAATTGATGGGGTAGTGGATGTCATTGGCTGAACTGCTGAACTTGCGCGCAGCGGTGTGCAACCTCACCGCTGAAGAGGAAATAAAGGCGCATTTGTATTGAGACTGATGTGAGGTTCTAACTTCTTATTCACCACCGCCCCTCCTTATGCAAGGTACAATTAGGGTACAGCTGCGCTACTTTTTCTTCTCCATACTGTGCACCTCAGCCAGTAACGACTCGACAGTAGAATAGGGCCGACCTGAGAGTATCAATTAGTACCCTCACGTACTACCTACACCACTCTGATTAAGGGTTAGATCTACACCCATCTGCACCCCAACCACCCCTCCCCCCACTTCCCCCTCTCCCTCCTCCCCAACCCCCGCCAGCCACTCCAGATGTGAAGGGAGGTAGACCTACCTTCTTCTCACCGCCAAATACGAGGCTCTGGCCGTGCTGGGCTGGGCTGGGCTGGGCTGGGCGGTGAGAGGCGAGATGCGAGATGCGAGATGCGGGGAGGAAGGGGAGGTCGCGTCGGTCAGGAGATAGCCGAGTGATGGTGAATGAACTCGTCGCCATAGAGCCAGGAGGGCATCTCGTGCCCCTGCATCTGAGTCGCGGCCAAGATTTTTTCTGGCCCCCGCATAAGAGCAACCATAACCAGCTGCATACAACCACCGCATGGCTGGCAGGTAGGTACATTGAGGTAGGAACGGAGAAAGAGAGGGAGGCGCCCGCAAAGATCTGAACTCTGCCCCCGCGACTGTCGTAATTCCACGGTAAGGAGTAATGATAGACTGCGTGTAGTAGTTACATGTAGATTGTAGGGTAGCTAGGGGTTGGCCGATGCCGCGTCACAACCCTAACCCTCATTTCTTGCTTATCAGAAACGATCTATTACCCCCACGCCGAATACTTAGATTGCAAGTGGTGGTGGTCTCGGTGTTGGTAGTTTGGTACATGGCCCGGCCGGAGGTTACTCTCTAGTACTCGGTGCTCGGGTTTAGAGTTTCGACGGAAATAAGTAGTGAGGGTATCTACTCTGCGCCGGACAAGAAGTGTTGAACGGGGTCCGGTATGTAGCGCTGTAATTAGACCCGCTCAATAAGTCACGATTTCCCAGACCGGTGTGCGTCCATTATCTTTTGCGGTCGAGGAAAACGGAACAGGCGAGGCTACGACTGTAACTAAAAATAGTGGCGTTTCCGAGTGATAAATCGTGAAGCTGCCTTCTTAATGACCACCGGATGGGGTATGTAAGTCCCATCTGATACATTGTATATTTTATTATTGTGTTTAACTCTGGCCCGGTTTGTCCTTGTCAGCTATGGAGGTGCACTGTGGCTGTGGCGATGGACTGGGGACAAAGAACTTGAGCCGGCATGTTCTCGATACTGTGGCCTCATATGGTAAACACACCCGTTGGATCGACATTCGTTGGTGGGGCGAAATGCGACGAGGGGAGTGGGGGTGCCGGAAGCATTAACCTCGAGCTGTGGAATTCGAAGTGAATGAGAGATCCCACGAAATTGGCAATCATGGAAAATCACTCGGTCACCGCGCTCACTCGGCTGTCGAGAAACTGGTGTACAGCCATACAACATCAAAAGGAGGATAAAAAGAGTAAACGTATGCTGAGATGTGATAGACAGTAATGAGTAGATAAAATATGGTAGAGTATCCACGTCATCTCAGCATGCTTCCTATTGTTTCTGCATTGTGCTTGGGCGGGAGAGCTGTAAAGTTGTACCCATACTACTAAACCCTGTCCTCACTATGGGGTAAAACTTGTATCCATCTAAATCTGATCGCCCACGCTTGACAAGCCTACATGATATAAAAATGTCGAAAGTAATTTGTAAAAAAATATGGATAATAGGGTAATCTATCTCAAAATCAATCGCAACTGGAATTCTTCCATGCTGTACATGTAGTTTAACCCCACAAGTATCAGCCTTAAATGACAACATCGAACCACATCACTCAATACATACATGTACATATACTTATGTTTACCCCTGCTATACCAAGCCAAATTTGTTATCCCATAGTATAACGTGTACTCAAACCATTAGCCAAAAAACGTGGCCTGTAGAAGCGGCCAAAATACTCTTGGAATAGACATACAGGCGTGCTTCAGTTAACTCTCTAATAGAGAAGAGTTAATATCAATGCTGGCATCTATTTAAGTTGGTTTCTCACACGACTCATGCTCCCAGTCTTTCTTTTATCTCCATATTACTTATCATCATCATTTTATTTTTATCCTCATATTTTTCCTCACCTTTTAATACACACGTCTGGACCGTGAACATGAATTCTTTCCCCTAATTCTGGGAAAATTAATAGCCAATGTATGAGGCCTATGCAATTGGTGGGTTTCTCTTTTTCTGCTGTTAATGCGTCTCGTTTTCTGGTTTTTTTTATTCTCCTCTACCCAATTGCTTTGTTTATCGTTATAATTATGCTAATTTTTATTCACTGAGATATGTAGCCGAGGGCCTCTGCTGCACGCAGATTGCCATTGAGCAATTCAGGAGATAGATGGTCCTTTTTTTTTTTACCGGAGGAGCCATTGCCTGCACGGAAAGCGCCCTGGCACCACATTGCCTTATGTTACAGGGTGCTGGAGCGGGTGCACTGTGCACTGGCTGCTCTGGTCCTCTTTTATGGAGGCCAGATATACCCGCTGGCAATCTCTGCTTACAGAGGTGGCAAAAGAAAAAGTAGTATTTTAATGACAACCTTTTTTATGAGCTTTGATACTAATACTTGTAAGGTCAGATGACAAATCGGCTATCTGTACGAGGAATGGCGAAATCATATCGTCTGGTATATTACTATAATAATCTTTCTACTCAAAAGATACAGTTCTAATAAAGATTGAATAGTGTTGAGCTCTTCGCTCCAATCACCAGTATAGCATATTGTTGATATGATCTTATCAGCAAGATCGTGCGGGGCTGCCTGTAGCCAGTAAGCTTACACTCATTTCATCATCTCATATACGTTTCGCCGGTGTTAACAAGTATTACGATAAATAGAGAACTAAAACGAGATGTTCTCCATTGGAGATGGTGGCGGCTGGGTGTAAGTCAATAATAATAGCCCGTCCTCTTAATTATTTGTGTGATTAGTTCGCTAATAGATGTGGTAAAAACAGTGCACATCTTCCCGGGTTTCCACCATCTTCCACCTGCCTCATCTCTGCGAGAGAGGCAGGAGAAGAAGATGATGACCGTACGTTATGGCTGCCTTTCTGCCTGCGTATTAATTCCAACTTAGACGATGGAATAGGCCTGGATGATTTCTCTATATATCAGAGGTCATTGTCATTGTGGACTGTGGTATGTGTTATGTATACTCTTTCCTAATTTTCGTAGCATATACTGATCGATCGATCCTTTATATCTATCAGAGAAGATCCCTCACTGTCATCCAGGCGGTTCCTTCTCTCTTCTGAGAGAAGTAGTTGGGCCAACCAATAAACAATCCCGCAGGGTTGTTCCCGCTTCCGCTTGCCTCAGAAGTAGTTGGGAAACCAAGGCTCACCCATTGTCACTCGGCTAGTGGGCGAGGATGAGGAGTGATCTCTTCAATTCCATTCGGTAAGTCTCCAGTTTTATTTACATTTGTTCTTATTTTTATCAGAGATATTTACTGAGAAAATGAATAATAGGAGGTGTTTAGGGAACGATGCAGTAATCGATCGCGTATGTTGGACTTCTTATATGTTTTGAAATGGGATGTGTCTAATGCAGAGTTTCAGGTATCTACGACGTCCTCGAAAGACAATGAGGTCCACCACCGCAATATCTCACAAATCGCGGTTTTCCTCCACTTCCATGTGGCACAGCCCTGCTGTGGTTCGAGGTCATCCTCCACCTCTATGTGGCTTTCTACCTTCTCTGCTGCTCGGTTCCTGAGGGTCAGAGTTGGTGGGTATATGAGATTGTGTTCGAGCAACCCAATGCATACACTCCGATGCTCCCTTGTTCTGGCTGCCTTTATGGCTGGTTGGGGGGAGATCGGAAGGTCATATCCGCAACGGTATGTCGAATCTTCATTTTTTGATGATGTATAAAATACTTTGCTAATATTATCACTCAATTAGCTAGGCTATAAATTTGTACCCCTCCTTAAATGGATATAGGGAGAAGTACATGTAAGTAATAAAAATACCGTCCGTATTTCTTTATATATGACTTTATTAATAAAATTTTATAAAACTAGAGTGAGAGATTCTCAGCGAGAGAGAACCTCAAGCTTGCCGAAACCTGGCCCGCAGAGACACCAACTCTCTCGAGCTACAAGAAGTCAAAGGTATAAATACACTTGCCCCATTCCCCATGTAGTATGTCTAAATTTCACACGCGACGTTTAGAAAATATCGCCCTGAAGAATTTCAACTTGGTGAAAGCGATACACAAGATTTCTGAACTAGAAATCAAATGTACAAGTTACTCGCTTTCGTATTAGGGTGGGGGAGGGGGCGGCAAAGAAATATACGTACGTGAAGATTCATTTTCATTTGTATCATCTCTTTAAGGGCATAGATTATATCATATCTTTTTGCATTACTTGATTATATTTGCTGATATATTGTTAGACAGACGAGAATAAGATGCATATTCAAGAAAGCCGTCTCCCTCTCCCTTCCGTGAGAGATCGATCTTGGGTATGTGGAAATCTCAAGTTCTGTCAATACCCGTCATTTTATCTTCAGTTCTGATATGGATATGATTGTGTAGAAGAAAAGAAGCGATTCCTCATCGGAGGAGAGTAAGTGGCACTGAACCTTTCCTGTTATCTAAAACTGTTATTAATTCGAAGGTTTATTAGTAGTCCGACGGCCTATATAGCCTAAACTGGGAGACTCTCCCCAGCAGCATTGTGCGTAGAAGTTTAAGTTTTTGTTGAAAGGTTTTGTCTGGTTGTGCTAATACCTCTGCCCATATAGTGGGTTTTTGTACTTCGATCGCCGCTACAATTTCATCCGGAAGGTAAGAGAGTATAACTCATGTGTTAGTTGGGATAGTTTACTGATATATTCCTTTTGATAGAGAGGCGATAGCCCACCATCAGGACCAATCATCTCCGTTGCCATTCAAGCCGGAGTAAAGACCTTACCTCTCTGCCTCCAGAGAGAGTTAAGACTGATGCTCTCGACAGGAAGTGTCAACAGAGACAAGTCCTCCTCCTCGCAACATAGGGTTCTGGCGGCCATTAAAACGTACGAGAGTAGTTGGGAAACCAGAGTTTCTACCAGAAATTTTAGTCAACACTGAGAATGCTAGGGGTAGTTGGGAACCAGAAGTAAGGGTCATTTTCCGTCCACTGGTATTCTGTGGCCTTAAGGCCGTGATAGAGAGGAAGATAATCGGTGATTCTGGGTATGTATAGAATCCTGGTGGTATCTCGAATGATTTGCTAACTAAATCTTAGGTCAATGATATAGGAATCTTGTTCTCATGAACATCAGTAACCCAGACTCAACACATCTTGTGCTGGCTCGCTTGTTGTGTCAACGGGCATTTTCAGTCTTCCCAGTTGACCAAACATCCATGAGCGGGATTATTGTTATCTCGGGGACACCGTTACTTTGACGGGCGCGATTCAACATTTCTCCTAATATGGGATTTGTGCTGGCCGGATCCATTGTTTCAATCAAGATTAGGACAATGGACCTTTACAGATCATCATTCTTCTTAAGACACAGACAAAGGATTGACCTGTGCGTTTTCTTTTTTCTTTATTTTTATTCCGGTAAGGGGCCTAGATCTTGAATGGCCCGGCTCTCATCTCATTTCTCAACCATCTATTCTTGGTTTCTCTCTGTTTCGTTTATTTATTTTCTGGATGAAGGTCTTTAATCCAATTCGTTGTGGTCGTTTCGTTTTTATTTTCTGTTTCACTCTTGTAAGCGTTTATATCCTTTCGCCTGTAGCTCTTCATCTCCTGATCCATTGTTTCAAGGTTAAAACGTGGAATGGAATGGATCAGCCTTTTGGTATGGTTGAGGACACTGCCTTCGCGTTATTGATGTCCCAATTTTCACAAAACACATCATGTATTGCTGCTTGTTCCCTCCTAGACAGGGCTAAAGCTATTGGTGCCTGTGCAGGATGTTATTCTTTAAGGGTGTATTTGTGTTCGGGTTCTTTCCGTTATAGTCGAATGCGGGGTTACTCATCGTGGCTGGAATGCTTATCTTATAGCGCCGGGTATCTGGAAGAGGGGGCTGCATGGGTTCTTACTGATTGTGCTTGGTCCGGCTCCATTGTTTCAATCAAGGGTGGGTGTGGTTGGGCTGGGTCTTCCATGAATGAAGTCGATTGTGTTGTTTCTTTTCCTCCTGTTTTCATAGCTGGACCGATCAGGGTCCATTGTTTCAATCATCTGGGTGCGGTGGTGGTGCTGTGGCTTGTATTCATTCGTTAAATATTGTTTTACATCTCGTTCTGGGGGGTCTTTTCTGTTCTCTTCAAGCGATTTAATTGAAACTTGTGGTGTTTTTTGCCTCCGCCGCTTTGCCTTTCGTAAATAGTGTCCGTCTCGAAAAGCAATCTTTACTATTATAGTGCGCTAGATCTAGCACGGTTAGCTCAGCCCAAGAGGAAGCACGTTAGTAAGCGAGTGATAGGCTATGAAGCATCCGAGTGATGAGCTGTGATTAACAAAAAGACAACTGGAACCACCAAGTTCTTGCATTCATCACTGGATCGATAGACCTGTGTGCGGAGGTTTTCCGCGTGTAATGAAACCTTATAGCGACCCACTAGATATGGGCGGGAAAGGGGTGGGAAGTGCACCACATCCCTGACACACCCTCGAAGGTTTCCCGCCTATCTGGTAACAGACACATGGAGAGCGCCTAACTTCATAGCCAAGATATGAGAGGTGGACGATGTCCAAACGGCTCTTGAGACGAATTGGTGTAGGTTGGGGAGTGAAAACATGGGACTCATTGTGAGTTGACGCTTTGGTGGGAGAGTGAGGGAGGGGAGTAGACGGTTGGGCGGGGAAGTTGATGTGCGTCCGTTCCAAACATGCTGTTCGTATTTCCACCGGGTAACGGTAGAGTAAGGAGAGAGCAATTCCTTGCATAGAACGGTCCAAAAATTTAAAACTATGATATCAAATATACATGTACAGTCGAGTCACCCTATAAGGTTACGTCTGGACCGCGAGATGGTAACCTTATAGAGGAGGTACCCTTATAGGTTTTTATGGGTTAGGGTTTATGTCCTGGCTTGGGTCAATTTTGAGATTTCCGAACGTTCTGGGGGTAAAAAGGTCTACCTATTTGGTAGAATAGAACCAATGGGCTTCCATTTGTACGGCAAATAAAAAGAAAAAGAGGAAAAGAGTTGTTTCGGCTCAGAACGGAAAAAGAGCAAAAGCTAGACAAGGGATAATTGTAGCCCCACCCCCGGGTTGAACGCTGAACCTTCTGTAATCGAAGGCAGCGCCAACCTCACGGTGTTAATCCGGGGCGAGTTAACCGTTAGGCCACTCGCCCATGTATGTTTCTTATCCCTAGTAATCTTTGTACGGAAGTTTGGAGCGAAGGTGATTTTGCTCTCAGCAGCAAATAATGTTCACCAACCCCTTACCCTAATTTCTCTATAAGGGTAACACACCAATTACCCTCAAGCCGTAAGGGTATTCTTATAGGGGAGAATACAGCCATTTACTCTTAAACTGCGATACAAAATAGACGGGACCCTAGACACCGCTCCTTATAATAGGTATAATTATAGCAACCGAGCTGACCAAATGTCATAATAAGTCGCCGTTGTGAACGGTGGTTAGATTCGGGCAGTTTTGAGCCGCACTTTTACAGAGATTCCCGGATGATGTAAGTGTGGCACACAGTCCACAAAAGGATCATGAAATGACTACAACTTCACGACCACAAAAGATAAAAAGTTGACAGTAATGTGATAAGAGTGCTGAGGATTGAAAAAACTTCTTAAGTATGAACTCCGATTGCCAACTTTGTGGATTAGTCTTTTAGGTAACTTCTGCTGGTTCATACGATAACCTTTGTCACATCACAATACTATTTGCTAAATGATCTGTTTCTGACAGGATACTAGCTGAGCCTATTAACCAGGCTGAAAATGCATCTTCGAGACGACATCTTGATGCGAAAAGACGAACTACATGTAATATCGTAGCGTCTGTTTACAACAAAGCTTAAAGAAAAGTGGATCGTAGGGCGTAAACTAGACGCACCATGAAAGACGACATCCCATTTTTCGCTGATGATTACACCTCTCTGATCATGTTATTATTTTGATAGAGCAAGTAGCAAGTCTTGTAAAATAAATATTACGTTTCTAGTGTAATTGAGCTATATATCAAAATAGTTTCAACGTATTATTGCGCAAACGTTAAACTCGTACTTTAGAATTGCTGGTTGATGATGAAAGATTACAGATGCCTTAGATAAAAAATCTAAGATCATACTAACAGAAATAACATATCTATTAATTTTCAATAGTTAAATAATATCCTGAAACTCTCCCAATATATTTATTGGAGTAACATCTTTTTTTGATAACAATCCGTGCAATATATCATCAGTATTCCAAGACGTTGGATGATTGATATAATCGATAACAGTAAAGTAAAATTGCCATAAACCTTTGGTTAGAAGCATATCATCTAACTTTGGATCATCACCACCTGGAAAATCCCTCTCGGATTCTCTGTATGTTAGTCCAAGAAGTTTATAATCACCTCTAAAACCTTCTCCGGACTCAATCTGAGAAGATTGAAGGTCATTCAGAATAGTATCAACTTGTTCCTCGCTCAAACTGTTAGCATAATCTTCGTCATCAGATATTGCAATGGCGAACTCGCATTTTGGAATAAGTTCAAAAATATATTCCAATCGTTGTAAACGCCTATTTCCATGGGGATCCATTTGACCTTTTTTGTTGGCGCACCCGCGATCTGCTTCGACTTGGGAAGATGATTTCTTGTTTCTGGACTAAGTTACTCAGTAGATCAGATTTAGGAAGGTTTGTTACTTATACTGGAGGAGGTGAAATATTCTTATAGAAATGAAGTTAACGCCCATAACTTCCCAACTTTGTATCATGTACTGAATCCCTTAGACGGATTGTAGCGTACACCTCCATACAATTGCGGTTATCTATGGCAACCTATCCTAAAATTTTAAACAAGGAAGCTACCTTGGAATATAATTATTCCACTATGGTCCCGCCTGCAAACTAGGGAGGCTTTCCGTTCAAGGGATAGTAATTAATCTCCACAGGGCTAATAAAATCCCCAAGACGAAAGAACTGACACTTCCTTCTCCTCTTAAGGCTTGAAACGTGGCTTCCCAGGTCTTAATGCCTATATATATTTGTTAATAACTCGCTTCTGATTGCTTTCACATCCCAATCCTCCCTTTCGCCCAGCTGGCCGATGAGTACTCTAGAAAAAAGATCCAGATTCTACACTCAAACCTCTTATTCTTATCGATTGTCATTATGGCTGGGATTGTAGCCCCTTCCTTGCTAAATTATTTCACAGACACACTTTCCGAAGACCATATGGGGACCATATACATAGGTCCCAAGCCCACAGAAGAATACTCACAACAAAGCATCCAGCTTCAATGGATTGTTCTAAACCTTATCTCCCTCCGCGTTCTCGATAATTACTTAGTCCTTCGCCTCGATACCCGCCCCCCTGGCCTCTACTATCGCGAATGGTGGTGGAAGATCGGAAGCGATATCGCCTACCAACTCTGCCAGGGTGGTGGGGATAATACCTACATGGACGCGATGTTTTTAAGACGTCACATTGATTTCGTTGCAAGGTTGTGCCCAAATGGGTTTCCGGAGAGCGAGGCGGCACGAAGGCTTGATATGCTGGCACATACGATTGGGGCCAAAATGAAGGCAGGCCTGGTAATGGAAGAAGGAAGAATGAGGATAGTCTTTAGACGGTGGCTTAACGGATATGGGCTGGGGTATGTCACATACAAGAAGGAACAAGAAATATCACCGGAGAAACCAGCCTCATCGGCGGCAGTGATGAGATTACCGGGGAAAAGGAGTTGTTTGAAGAGGGGGTTCCTGGAATTGGAGTGGTATAGACCGCCTAGTGGGGCAAGATCTCGCAGCGTGGAGTATTTTCCGCCGACGAAATACGATATGAAGAGGTTGGAAGAGGGGTTGATATATCAGGAGTTGGCGTCCGATGCTGCTCTGGGAAGATTACCCGGTATGGGCATTGTTAGGTCTGAAGAATAAGGGTATGAAAGGAGTTGGGAAAGCCGCAGAGCTTCCCGTTGTTAGGTTGACTGGGTGTTTGTGTGGTATTTAACAGTTCTACAGTACCATTCCGGCGTTCGTCTTTGCTAAAGTGTACCAATGGACAAGCTGCTTTGTTAGGTTATAAGGGCTATCAAAGTATAAATCGGGGTCTCTTGGTGGTCAAGGGTATGCGTAGGAATGCATCTGTTAATTAAAGACCTTATGAATTGAAAGAGGGACACTCTCTATACCACCAGAAACTATACAATTGAGTTACCCCTACAAATCTAATCCTTTCTCTTTAGAGATGCAGTACAGCTTTTCTTCTCCTTTTCATTAAATAAGGAGTGAAACAGATTGGAACCCGGTTTACCACCTATACAAGCAGAAGTTACAATTGTGGTAAATACTTGATCTTTTGAAAAGTGACGTATAAGTGTATAGAAGTAATCAATCTTCGTATCTGCAATAACAATGCTATCAGTGGATCAGAAATGGATCAGCTACCGAGAAATCTATTAATTTTCTCTAGTATTTAGAGCTCTACTCGATTAAGAGACATGTATGATGTTAGATGATGTATATCACATCGTCTGTATCAAAAAGTTAGAGATTGAATATAAATGCAGAGGCAAGATTCAGTGACATACATCTTGTCCCACAAAGTATGAGCTGTTTAGAGTCTTTTTATTTTTTGTCGAATTCAACGATGCTAAGCTTTAAATAGTTTACTATTTCGTAAACAGTTCGGGTAGCGTAACTTTGTCATCCATCAATTTGCAATCCTGTTCCAAAACTAAGTAAGACGCATTGAAACCTGACTTCAAATTAGATTTAAAGTGCCATAGTATCGGGGTATAGACGCACTAATTTCCCTGTCCACATCGAGGCAAGTCTAGGCCCACCATTTGCCTACAGTACCGGCATATCATCACCGGAATCTCACCACTTCTGTAGCTCCTGATCGATCCGTTGGGCAGGCGGGT
This sequence comes from Morchella eximia, assembly GCA_024713935.1. NCBI lineage: Eukaryota > Fungi > Ascomycota > Pezizomycetes > Pezizales > Morchellaceae > Morchella > Morchella eximia. The sequence continues at coordinate 1,240,407 of JAMGZG010000022.1, read as the reverse complement.
CATCATGGTGATTTCAACCACATCCTCCATTCTCATTTTTAGCGATTGATGTTTCTTAATATAAAGTTGGTAAAATTCGTTGTAGAAAGGACCGTAGTGTTCTTCATGAAAACATTTGTCCTTGAAATGGTCCTTCAGTAGTGCGGCCATACTACCCATCAAGGTCACCATGCCTGGTGGTGGGCTAGTCTTCTGCCTCATTAAGAACTCGTCCGTTGGCGAAATTGGTCTCCGGATGGTAATACTAGAGGACGGCTCTGGTAGCGGTGGGGTTTGTGGCGTAGAGTAACCTTGCACTGAAAGTTGTGTCCCCCTTACTTCTAGGACTTTATGTGAAGTGTCCATTATCACCATGATCTTGCACTCTGTAGATATCTTTTCTGTGGATTGGGAGGTACAAATATTAGTTGGTACCATTTGAATAGCTTGTAGGGGTACTACAAGAGAGTTAATTCAGTCGTTGGTAGCTGGGGACAGAAATATATACCTGATTCGCTTGTATCAGATTCAGGATCCTTCCTAGCATCTGTGGGAGTGGCGCTTGAAGAATTCATTTCCGGTGTGGAGAATGTTTGAAATTGACTCTGTCCCTTATGATTTCTATGTTTCCCTTGATTATTGAGGACGTTTGTCGCTCCTTGAAAGTTTTGCGACCGTAGTATGAGAACCAGGGTTAACAGATTCCGATTTTCTCTGTGCGAAAATATTGTGACTGTAGGGAAGTGTGTGGTTGATTTAGGCTAAGAAGAAGGTGAGCCAGTGAAATAGACAGAGGAGAAAAGTTGTTTGCGGCGAATCAAAATTATGATTTAGAGATAGTGGCTCGGGTCTCGGTACACCGTTGGTAGTAGTAGTTCTATCAAGAGCACTTTCTACTCATGAGAGTGGAGATACATATTTAGAAGACCGCACTTGCTTTCTTGATTTAAATCGAAGTGAACTTGTGCGGAACCTGTCTTTACACGCTTACGGTATAGCGTATGTGCACGGACCCTGTCATGCGTTGCCTTAAAAATGTAAAGTTTACATGAATGTCGATGCTTCAACTACGCACCAAGAAACAACCACAAATATCATGCCAACATGAAAACTTAGATAAGGTCATCTCTCATCATGAACAGAATTCAACGCAGGCGATATACTCTAGATATCGCCATGACTGAGAGGAGCACCAAAGCGCCACCGCGAAGCAATAATAGTGAGAACAAGAGGCTAAGAAGGGTATGTATTGTTTGATCCGAAGAATCTCATGATACTGATATCATAGATAGAATTAGCTACACGTTCGACACAGAAGATGCAGAAGGTGATCGAATACCGATGATATGGATAAACACGGGACAATATAGTTCTATCTTGCCAGAAGAGCGGATCGGGAAGAACCTTTTCGACAGGATAGAGTAACACATCTCTCCACGAAAGTGAAAGATAATTGCCTTCCAAAAATAGAGATATGGACCGGGCTTCATCGAACAGCGCCGGATCGTATACTCGTTAAAAAAACGAAACTTTGGCCATTAGCCATCGCGTCAGAAAAGTGGAAGGAAGATGACCACTTACAAAAATGACACTAGAGGACTCCACACCCGTGGCTTTCTCTTTGTGTTCCAAAATAATGATTCGAAGATAGAAGAACGGCTAAGAAATTGAGAGCATCAAAAGGACACCATCATCGACTAAGATAATAATAAAAAAAGGCCTAAACTGCAAACTATGTAAGCACAGGCATTATCAACGGACAGTTGATAACATGCGAAATAGAAACGAACAATTGGCTTTGATGATTGATTTGATGCAGGCTTAGAAATCACTCGAAGGCTTTTTCCTCTTCACCCTCTTCATCTGCTGGGACATGCTGCCCAGCATTTCGCTCCCCATAAGAGATCGGAGCCTGGTCTTTATCACCTTTCTGCTCCTTCTGAGCAGCAGAAGCCGCCTGGTCAAGAGCTGGAAAGGTTGGGGTCTGCAGCTGCCGATTAGTGAAAAGCAACCTAAGCTCATCAAATAGTTGTTAGCACCACGGTGGTAGATAAGGGTGTTTGTTTAAATACCTCCGCGCAGAGCGACGCCCATGGACAAGGTCAGTTGGTGAGCCGAGCTCGCCACGAGGGGCAGATCGTCTGAGTAACTCTGCTTCTCTCCTACTTCTGCTCAGATTTGGGGGCTTGCTGGCTATATCCCCGCTGATTGGTGTCTTTGGAAACCCCGCAGTATCCTTAGGGGTCTCAAAGGATCCGAGATCCAGGGAGGATACTTTCCCTGCTGGATCCTTAGCACTATAAAATTGATTCTTCTCGATAGTCGGGTCTGGCATTGTGTAGGGAATCAGGGAAGGGTGCTATGAGCTTAAGAAAGGATGACGGATGAGGCTTTTGATGAAACGAAGAGATGAACGATAACAGAGGGAGAAAAGGAAGGATGAAGAGAAGGCAGATGGATGGATGATGAGAAGAAGAAGAGAGGGAAGAAGGGAGAAAGGGGGTTGGCAGAGACACTTAAAGGTCGGCTGTCAAAATGATCCCCGCGATGTGGAACGACGACATAATCATAGCATCGTGAAGAATCAAGTGGGGCTCATGGAAGCCAAGCCAATCTACAGAGTAATAGAAGCTCGCTACTGCGTTACAAGAGGTATTGAATCTTGCCTTGAAATTGCCCGCTAATATAATCTCTTGTGTTGATATTTTGATGCATTTTGAAAAGAAAACCTGTCGGCTGATGGTTTATTGGTGATATATTAGAGTGATGACGATATTTCAGCAATATTATATATAGAAATCTCAATACTGTCATTGTTTGAAGATGAGGGTGGTGTCACCGGGTAGGGGGCTATTTACCTTCAAATATCCACAAGGTGAATATTATATAGGACATGGCGTACACCGTTGATGCTAGGAGAAGTTTCACGGTTGTTGATTATAGGTTACTATATCAAGTTGATAAGACGATATTCGTAATATTACACGGCGAGAATACATAAAGTTATCTGGGATTACTCAAATATATTTACCAGATACTGTGTACGGAAAAGGCAAGTATGGGTTGATGGATAGGGAATCGGTTTCGTAAGTGAGAGTTCATTTGTTCTCCGTCTGTGACGAGAAAGAATTTCTCCTCGCTCTAAAGATATTATATCCATGGTGGGAGTTAAAAGATAACAGCAATAACGAGCAGGTATCTGGTCATATCCATGTTAAAAAGGTGGAAGTGATGAATTAAATGATAAACGCTAGTGTGTATGCTATGTGGCGTAGAGAATTCATCTCTGGGATTCTTCAAATGAGCTACTATGATATGGAGGGTAGTTCATAGTCGGCTGATCTAGGGCACCTTTCATACAGCCAAGAAATGAGTAACGTTAGACGCCCGGCGACTAGAGGTTTCTGAGCACGTCCATATTGGTCACCCTTTCTACCTTTCTTACATGTAGCCAGCCGCTGGGGCATGGACCAGTGCACGCTCACAACAATGAAGTGTGATTGGCAATCCGTATATGGTGATAACAACTTGAGGAAAAAATTGACTATAGATTTCTAGATCATGGTTTATGTTTCTTGAATTCATCCGCGCATATAGTGGATTGTAGCTATAACTCCTTCAAAGAGTTGGCTACTCTTCCTATAGACATAGAGAGTGAACTATTTGTCCGAATCACACTCAATGCATCTAGTATCTTCCGGCATCCAGTCCCCTGTGAAGGTTCAATACCCCTATTGGTTCGTTCAGCAAACTACCGACCGCATGATATGATCCTATCAGTGAATTCTGGAGCACAAGAAATCTACATTTTTACTTTCCTTCTCTTCTCCCTTTAGCAGGCCGCCAGCATCCAGCTCTACGTGGCTAAACATGGCTAATCGATTTGTAAACTTCATTTGGACATACAAGGTGTTTCTGACCTTTATCTCGTTGGAGATGGCCCGGGAGCTATTTCATTTGTTTCTTTGTGCTGAAGAAATTACTAAACCTACTTATGTATGTGTGATTATATATATATCTAGACTTATGCATTTAAAATATCTGGGGAATGATTTGTGGGGGTGGGGTCGCTTTTGGTTGTTATTATTTCTTTAGGGCTTTTGAACCAAGGTTTTAAGGGAGTGGGGGAGCTCTCTTACTGCCTGGTGATGGGAGTTCACAAATTAGACAGAGATTTAAGTTCACTCTTCTTTGAGAGCTTACTATGCACATGCTAGTCTATAACGCTCATTCAAGTAACGGTACCCAATATACTGACATTCTGGTCCTTTAAATACCTAAAAACAGTACAAACTCGCGTTCTATCCGGTTTTAAAACTATGTGAGGGTGTCCAGCCCCGTAGATACGTTCTAAACGTCGCTCGTACTCTAATGACCGTGATCTTAGGTTTCCTATTGAAAGTAGAGTGTCGTTGAATCAAGCTTCAGACCTCATTACCCGGTGCTGCAGCAAATTGGACTAGACCTGATGCGGGCGCTTACTTTCCCCAGGAACGACAACCCTAAGCCAACGACAACAGCGCGAAACCGTAGTCCTATATATTAATGAATGGAGAAGGAGAAAAAGAAAATATTACAAGGAACACCCCTGTAAGCCAGGCATCTTTTGGTTGGCTGTGCGTACTTGTAATCTTCACTGCGCAATAATACATGTTTCAGTGTAAGGCACCAGCCTTATATACAGGTAGTCTTCCTATCCACAGACAAATAGGTTGCATTTTGTCGCCAAGTTTCGACTATCTTTTACTTAACGACAAGTACATACATGTACCCAAAATAAGCCCGCCTAAATCAACGTCACTTACAACTATTTTACTCAACTAAACCCACCGACCCGATTGATACGATGTCCGTGTGGGACCGTCTACTCGGTAGCATATTGAACTTTGAGCCTCTGATATTAGCATCGACTGCGCATATTATGCCAGTAAGGGCACAAACCTTTAAATGCAACTATCCTTTTTGCGAAGAATAGAAACTCTGTTTGATTGGGCCTCTTTATAAACCTCACTGTTCTCATCCTGGCGAAATATGATACCCTCGCCATTGAGCAGCCTGAAAATGCTCTTCAAAGTTCTGACCTGCCTCCCGTGGGGGCCGATAACGCTCTTCTTGATCCACGTAATTCTCTCATACCAAGGATCGTCAACACCAGAGGCTAGATTTTCTTTGAGGCTAATTTGGAGATAATCGATAGCTTCCATCATGCTCTTAATATCGGCAGCAGTAGGTGTTCCATTTTTGAAGACATTTTTAATAGTGGCCTGCAGACTAAAGTCGCATTCTGCACGCTTGATATAGAACCTGTCGACCTTGGAATCTTTGGTTGTTTGCTGACGATTTTCATGATCGATGGCCTCCATGTTCCCCTTATTATGGAGATTGATATCGGAATTATGACCCCGCCGTGATGATCCGCTGGGACATTGTCCATTGACGTACTCCTCGAAGTAATTCCTAGTGCGTACTATAACCGAATCTGCTGTCAAGTCAGCATTTCAGTGAGTAAAAAATACCCAAGGATGAAGTTACCTACTTTGAAGATGGTTGGTGTTAGTAGCATTCGTGATGGGGTGCACGCCACCTCGCCCAGCGGTTATCGTAGTGCTGGTATTGTCTACATATGTAGGATGAGGATCAATATTTTGGGAATTAGGGGCGACGGAGTTGGGGATAGATGGGTCCGAGAGCGTTCCATAGGTGCTATGAGTGTCGTGAGGTTGTTCTAAACAGAAACGCAAGCGCTCTGCATTTGCCTGTTTGATAATATTTGGATCGCGGGGCCACTCCAGCATAGCGTAGGTTTTCTTAGCGGGGTAAGAACTACTAGTGCTTGCCGCCTTGCCAGTCAGGAAGGACCGAGACTTTGAGACAGAGGATTCTGCTTGAGATACGTTGGCCGTACTATGTTGCTTTGTGAGTGCCTCCTGCCGCAGCCGGTCAGAGCGGGGCATTCTGGGGGCGTTGTCGAGAATGGGATCTTCATAACGATAAGAACCGCTATGTTCATATTCAACGCTATGATGGTTTCCCTTGTGGCGCATGAAGTCTCGCAATCGATGTGCAGTAGGAGGAGTAGGTAAGGTTGCTGGTGGGTAGCTCAACATTCTGCGATGAAGATTTCCTCGCCGGGCCTGCCGATATACCAAAGAATGTGATGTAACAGAAGTGTGATCTATAGCTAATCTGTGCTGGATGCTGCTCCCAAGTTCTTCGTATCCTTTCATCCTGGTTGGAGGTGTCCTGGGCGAACGAGCACGGTCGCTGTAGGCTGGGAATTCTTTCGAACCGTCGATATTCTGTGACAGAGTCAGCACACCACGGTGAGTAGATGTCCTCAACCATCGCTTTTCTCTTTTTGAAATGTTACCTCTGGCACTGCGTCAGGACGGTCGGATACAAGATGCCTCCCATCCATTTCCATTAACTCGAAGGCTCGGAAAGCCGAGAGACTCGCAGCGCTGTTGGCGCTGTCATCTGAAGCGGTCATGGTGACGGTTTATCGTAGGTGGTGCTGGTGCGGCGGAGACCTGCTTGAAAACGAAGTTTTAGGTCGCTCTGACAACTGATGTACAGTGAAAGAACTCGGTTATGAAAATTGCTTAGTTCGAGGGCAAGGGGGGCTGGGGGTTCAGTAGTAGTAGTAGTCCAATACCAAAAGTCACATGACAGTTTTAAGCTCAGAAGGTCACTTCGGCGTCCTCAAAACTGACCCGAGGGGTGACGTGAGTTACTTGGCCGTCAAGTATAGTTTGTTTGCAGGTGAGGGAGGCGGCGGTATCAAGTTTCGATGGACGAAGAGCTCGCCTGTGCTTACTGCGGCCTTTACATCAGAGTTGAATTATTGATACATTTAATTACTCTGATCTTATTTAATTAATTACAAATGTTGGTAGAATTACTTGTAGGTCTAAACTCACGTCTCTAATGTGCATAGGGCATTCAAAACGCTGTTCTAAGAGGCCAATAAGAGTATTAGAAAATGTTTCTAATATCAAGGTCTATCTATATACATATTTGATGGGAGCCTCTGCGGGCCCTAGCTTATACTTTCTTAAAAAGAATTTGGGGTATAACCTCAATCTTTGGAAGTAAGAGCAGAGAGAGAAAAAAAGGGAGGAGAATAACTGAGATATGAGAATACAGGACTGGTGAGGATGATGATAGTAAGGTTCTTGCTAATCTATAGTTGCATTTTATCCCCTTTCAAGCACCTATCGTCTTTAGGTGAATAGTGGGGGTGCTTTGTGTGATTTATGACTTGAGAAAGAGAAATATATGTAGGTATGATACATATAGTAGAAGATATATGAGCCTTAGAGTTGCGCATGAGCGAAAGAAACCATGCTATAGATTAGCTAGGTATAGGTGATAATGCAGTAAAAGCCTTTCAGAGAGCATTGCATTTTCGAAATCTCTCAAATGTAATCCACCGAGCACTATCCTGCTAATAACTGCCCTCCCCCATCATATGTAGATAGCAGGCAGGCAAAATAAAGTCAAAGGAAACTATGGTTGAACGTGCGGTGAGAGATGAAACAGAACGAAAATCATTGGTGGCAATATCACCCTTTTTCTTCTACTTGAAGATAATCTGTATACCGTTCTATCCCCTGTATACCGTTCTATCCCCCGAAGCCAAACATAAGCTCTAGTTCCAGATGTAACGAGGAAGATACGTGATCATGGGAAGGTATGATCGATTTTGGTGCCAGCAAGCTGCGTGTATTATTTTATGTATTATACGGATTGTTATACACAGATAACGTTTTCCCTCTTCATCGAGGAGCGAAACTGGAAGATGGGTTGTCCTCGTCCTGTCGTTGGGACTAGCCTTTCTTGTTAGTATTGAAGATAACTAGTCGAAAGAAAGAGGCTTTCTGGTTTTCATTACGTTTGGAAGTAAGCTCAATGAGACCTGTCTCCCAAGGTCTGGCTGTTCGATAGTAATCCCGTCTGCCCCGGTATGGTGGTTCTCTTCAGCCTCAGATCCGTCCACTTCCATTTTGAAATCTTCAGTGCCATCGGTATCTATTTGATCTGCTCGATCACTGTCTTCGATCCCTTGATCCATGAAACGATACACATTCCTTATTTGGTCCAGCTGAATCGTATGCCTCTTCTCTTTTGAAGCCACCGCCCACCCAAGCCATGCTCTGATCACCTCCCACCTTTGACATCCCACACGGGTGATACTTTTCTCAAATTGTAGAAGCTCGATCACATCACTGAGTGACCTCTCCGATGCAGGCCATGGGATGACTCTGCTTTCGACTGGAGCATCGTGGTACAAGTCTTGAGGGCGGGGGGCTTGTTCGATTCGTGCTGCGTAGATCTGACGAGCAATTTCGATAGTCCGTTGGTGGCGGCGGGCCTGCTCGGCGCGAATTTGGGCTTCATACGCAAAGATCGCGTCCATGCTCCAATTGAAAGCCTGCGCTGGGTCGTCGAGTTGGTTAGCGTGGTATGCGCGGTGTTCGTTACCACTGTTGGTGTCGGTGCCAAACGAAGAGACGCTTTCGTGAGATGAACTCTGGTCCGCCTCTGATGGGTGTGCTCCTTCTTGGGTGCGAAGGTATACTTGACCGTCGACGCCGAGGTAGAGTAGGCTGGGGTTAATATATCCCGGGGGAACGTCGCCGCTCCAAGGCGGCATTATTGTCGAGTTTAGGTTGCTAATTTGTGGTTTTAAGGAGCGTTGTTAAAGATTTGATGGTGGGGTGATGTGGTGGGGTGAATGGCTGGTCATAAAGGAAGAGACAGGCTATGAAAAGTTTGTTTACTTCGAGTGAGAATATATGATCTCCACACCACTGTACCACGATGAGAAGGTTTTTTCTTCCTGTGGGCAATGCGTTAATCCAAATTAGAGGTAGTGCGAATAATGTGTGTCGGTAAATAGAACCTATTGAGATGAATATCAATTTGAGAATTAGTATACACCATGGGAACATCAAACCCACACATGTATATAATTAAGGTGGTTTTGGATATACATATAGTTTACAAGATACATTTTAGTAATGGCTTACGCAGGTGCACGTTAGGCGTGCCAAATCCAGTGGTCATAATATTTAAAGCTGGGCGACGTTACATGTAGTATAGAGTTATATGGTGAGATTTTGTGACTTAAGAGTACTGCTACGGCGTGAAGTAGGATTTTGGTTCATAGCTTTTCCCCCCACAATCTCCTATCACTGCGTATATATAACGCCCGCCTCCACACGTTTGACTGTACATATGAGAAAAGGTCACTTGGACCATGATGGATGAAGTGTTAGATTAGTGTCTCTTGTTGGAATTTAGTGCTTCATTGGCTATATACTGTATGACGTAGCCTTATAAGTACAGTCTACCTTGTACCTAGGGTCTACGAAGAATTAGGCATTGTTAGTTACGTAAAACTCCGAACAAGAACAAACCAAGCTGACAACATACCATTGTACTAACGACATCAAAACACACCAAAATAGCAGTGTTCTACACCAAAGAAGTATCGTTTATCTATTTAGAATAGGACTCAAGGATGTCCAGATCTATAATAGCAACTATATGTCAGTTCATATCTCATTTACAACTGCGATCTTCTTACCGTAGTGCGGTAAGGCGTCAGGCCCAGCTGCAGCATCAGCCATCCATGTCTGGATTCGCTCTTTTAACCCTTCAATCGAGGCCGGAGTCCCAAAATAATCTTCGACAACGAGTAGTAAGACCCTGTCGTGAACATTGCCGTCTATGTGATCCCCCCGTGCAGAAGTCAGCTAACCGCATAATACATAGAAATCTCCTTGGTTGAGTGATATGCCTCACCTTGAGACTTGTAGTCATCGTTGCCATCATCTACCCGCTGCAGATAGGCCAACTTGGCCGCCGGCCCAGTTGAAGCAGAGCCATTACCACTCCCAGAGTACCTAGTACCTCTAGTTCCCTCTAGAACAACCAGAGTAAAGTCAGCCCTAGTCGGCTCAAGAGCAAGGGGACATTGAAGACTGGGTTACCAATTGTTGATGCCTTACTTGAGTTCATTGGCGATACTAGATGCCTGTATGAGGCTGAAAGGGAGTCTGAACGAACGGTGCTACTAGATACCGGGACACCACCATCTGACGACGCTGCAAGGGAATAGATGCTAGTTGGACACGATAGACAAGAGTCTTTCTCAGATTGTTCGTCCATTGATACATCCGATTCGCCATCGTCCATGATGGGATCATCACTCATTTTATCAAACTCGCCACGTACAAATGAACAGTCAGTGACAATTATGATGGGAATTCTTGATGCACGACGGCCTCGAAACACAATTTCGTCGTCCTTGTGCTGTATAACGAATAAGTCAAATTCCATCATTAAATACACCTTGTGGATTGAGCGACAGAGGTATCGTTAACTTACGAGATCATTGATTCTCATTGTATCCAAGGATACTTGGGGAGTCTCCATTGTCGTCGAATTTAGTATCAATTGATGTACATGTAGTTGTATGCGTTGGTGATTACGGAGGATGGTGGGTATGAAACATTTGAAGTGGCTTTGGCACAATTGTTACGCTTAGTCGTCGAAGGTATGAACTTGCTTAGTCGTCGTGGATATGAACTTGAGTAAAGATTTCACTTTGAGATTCGAGCTTGTTGCTACAACCTATCTAGCCCTACGGCGTATACACGCGTCTGAAAGGGATGAGCATTCCATATAGCTTATACGTACATGTACATGCATGTATAAATTGCGCTACGCTTAGGCTCGTCCCCAGCTCACCTACATGAGGCGACTAGTTGAGGATGAGTACGAAACTACACTACGCCCTATCTTACAAATCTTAGGGAGTTCGCATCTCCAAATACACAGAAGGCTATATATGATTCATATCAATCGATAACACTAATTCTTTTGAATATGAACTCCATTATGTGTGTGATGAAACAAAATTTTCACCATCTTTAAGAAAGTCTCGGAGTTGTAATTGTGACTAATCATACAAGAGAATGATCCTAGCAACACTTTGCTGTAGGGCTGAGCCCACCCGCGGCGACGGGGGCTTCGGCTGAGTTGAAGGTGTAAGATATGAATGTGGGAACACGTACACAAGTTAACGTAAATTGCATGTACTGGCCAGACAACGTGTTTGCTTTAGCTTTTAGACCCTCTCCATAAATCGAAGAAGTAGGATACACGTGTTTAGTATCTGGTAGCTCAGATTGACGTAATGTTAAAGTTCCTAGACTGATCACACAATCATCTAACTCGAATCTTCGCACATCATCGCAAGGTTCTTTTACGAAGACATGATCGTCTGAAGGCCGATGAAAATTATTACCATCACTAACCCCCTTGGCAGTAAGAAAGGCGGGATAGAAAGACCAGGAAAGAAGGCCGAAAAACATACTGGAGAAACTGTTTCCTACCATTGATGATAGAAGATTAGGGTATAGTGTTTAATAGTAAGGTATGTAATTGTAGTGCCTGGTAGCATTCAAATAATTTCTGATTCTGCTGAAGGCTCTGGGGACACTCCCATTCTCTTTGGTGTACAGACGAATCGAATGAACTAACTTGAATCAGAATAGCATTATATGCTCAAATTTACCATATCGCCTAGCTTGGTACAGTGGGCTAGAGGTATATCTAAACTATATACCGCGAGAAACGAAGTACCGATCTTGTACTTGGGGAATAATCAGACTCACTTTTGGTGCAGTGGAGAGGTCTGGTTCGGTCCGTACGCAGATGAGATTGACCCAGGGTATAATTCTCATCTGAGTGATACCTGGTCATAAGATCTGACTCTAATATCTATTGAGGAGATGACCTAAAAGCCGCCTGGCTCCTATAGAGAATTCACGCACACATCTTATAGTAACCTCCTTTTTTCCACGTCTCGACTTCCCTCAATCTCTTGGCTGTTTCATGTACACTGTCAAAACACATCCATCCTTTAGAGCCATAGGTATTCTTTATAGTTGGAACATCTCGCATTCAGCTAATCACAAATCCGCACTTTGCTGCTTTCCTCCTGGAGATATCCGAATTTCTTCAAAGAGGTGGAAATGTTATGTTGAATGGAGTAATAAGGGGAAATATGCTAGTTCCGGATGAATAGAGATGGCACAGTGAGCGCTATCTCCTCAGCTTGATTCCTCCATCAAATAGCTGCATTACATACTACGACCACGCTCATGCGCCTATCCCAATCGGTAATCTGGTTTCGTCCTAAGTTAGTATGCAACGCGTTATACGTCTTCTTGGCACTTATTCCATATATATCTGTTCCTCTAAGTAACGGAGAAAAACATCAAATTGCTCAACGGATAAAAGAGGATGTTTCACAAAGGTATTACAGCCCTTCAAAGGCTCCCATGGGAGAAATCGTGCTATAGTAGTTCCGAACTTCCTGGGAGCTCGCTTGATTCCCCCAAATCTTCTTCTTTCCCAATAGTTTGAGTTTATAAATGATGACCTAGATGAGGTTAAAAACTGCAGACACGCCCTGTTAATAGGATATTGACTTAACTGACATACGAATGCACTTCTTAAGTGATTCTTGGTATTGTATCGACTAACAGTGTGCGTTACGTCAATGTAAATGTAAAGCGACAGAGTTGGTCAGCGGTTGAGCCGCCTCTGGCTTGTTTGATAAAGTAAAGCATGGTTTGCCTTGCGCCGAAGCAAGCGTGGTATATTCTGTTTATGTTACTGAGGCGGGACGTAGTATCTCTTTCTCCGTAGCTAGCTCTGCCGATCAAGAAATTTCCTTCATTATGTCCCTCGGCTTTTGAGTAGGCTCCAAGACCTTCACCTGAATTACCATCTAGAAAGTACTTTAATAATAGCTACAAGCATTACCGTAATAAAGGAATAGATGAGTTAGCAGTTAGGACAGTTAATGAATCTGATACAGTGGCTATGTGCGTGATCTCCATACAACCTAGGTCGCGGGGGGTGGGCCGGGTGTGTGGGGCGGGCAGTTCTGTACCAGTATCGATCAATACTATCCCATCCACTCTCTACATACTCTGGGTATGTCCCAGAAATACAAAAAAAAAAAAATTCAAACGTACTTGTTATCAAGTGATCTAATGAACTACATACATGTAACATGATAATGTGGGAAAACGAGTGATGGCATATGACCTAACCTATTGGTTGTATAATCCATTAAGTTGATACTCTTTTATAAGTGGTGATCAGTATAATCCCATCGATCAATATATCGCCCCAGTGAAACCGAAATGGCTGAATAACGGGCTCTCTAGTAGCAAACAATAAATGACTCGATCATTTAGTGCAGTCATTTAGTGGTAAATTACTAAGTGCTTTTGCTAAAGGACGAATGGCTAAAGAACTAGTCCTTTGAAATCGTCCTTTATGTGACCACCGTTAATAAAGGACGAAGTCATTTAGTGGTAAATGACCTTTATATAATTATATATTTCTTAATAATTCTTATTTTGATTATAATATTTACTCTGGCTACGGTATATCTCTGTCCGCCATTATCTATATTCTATCTATTGCTACCGCTACTGCTCCACTGTTGCCTCTACTACTACCGCAACCACTGCTGCTACTGGTACTGCTCCACCGCTGACGCTGTTAGTCATGGCTATATTGCCTTAGCACGACGGATCTGACCTACATTGGTACGTACTAGTGATGGTGATGATAAAGTGTTTAAGAGAAGAGATCCGCTCGCGGTGGTGACTTTATACTAGTAGTGTTGGAGGCATGGAAATAAGATTTAGTGCCAAGGACTGACATACGTAAGTCAGTGCTTTAGTGAAGGTCATTTAACTAGGAGAGTCCTTTAGCTATTCGTCCTTTATCGGGCTCACTAAAGGACGAAGTCATCTATAGTTGTCCTCTAGAGGCTTTCACAGTCCTAAGACAGGCTAAATTTGGCAATAGGTCCAAACAGTAAAGTCCTTAGGCCACATGACGTAAAATTCTCATAGAGAGGATTTTCTGAGATTAGAAAGAGCGTCGTCCCTTAGAATCAAACTTCCCTCCTTCAAAGGCCTGCTTATTTTATAAGGAAAGAAAATTGTCATAGTATTAGATGCTTAACACTGTAGATCCTAAACACAAAATATCACTCGATCTTAGCACATCATCGTTCTCATTCTTAATTCATAATGCCTGCGACATGAAGACTCTACGAACACCCCATGCAAACACCCACAAAAACACAAGTCAACCCACCCACCCATCGGATGCTTGGAGTGATTCTGGACCACCCAAACAACTACGAACCAAAACTCCCGCGGTTCAGGTCTCGAGACTTTCTAAACAGAGAGGCCGGGACGCGGTGAGAGGAGTTTCAACCAGCTTACTCTCTCCAGCCCCAGCACATAACCTCTGGAATTATTGGCTTCGTACACTTAGTCCATGATCGTTGATAGTGGTTCCAGGCCATTTTAATCCGTATTACCGGTTATGCGTAGGTCCCAGGTTTCTAGATCTCGCAGAGCTATCAATCGTACGCGTAGTAAAAAAATGTCGGAAGCTTACCACAAGGTAGTGCGTCCTCAGTAGACTACATATACATACATATACACACCTAGAGATATTTGGAGTGCATCGAGATTTGATGGTAACACATAACGCCCAGACTCATTACCATCAGGCTATATAAGACCCAAACAATAACATCTTCAAGCTCTGGTGGTGTAATTGGTAAGCACGCCCTATGTTCGGCAGCGTTAGGCGTTGTAAAACGGTTTGGGAGGTATGGGTTCAAATCCTAGATAGAGCATCCTTTTGTTTTTGGTAAGAAAGAAGCCTACCGCAATGCCCTCGGGTTGAATACTATCGAACAATCAAAACCTCGCTCCTCATGTAGTTGACGCTTGTGTGTCAGTTGAGGAAATAGTATTAGGATTAAACAAGGACACCACCCCAAGAAATGAACGAGAACCGGACGCTATGGCCCTCCAGAGCCCTCTTTTACTATAGTTAGTACATATATACATAATGTATTTATTAAGGGAGAATTGGCGACGTGCTAATCTCAATAGAAAGGGAGGAAAGAAAACGTAGCCATGCGGGGGGAGGACCCGTGACCCAGAGTTCATATCGTACCATTTGGCACGGTGACGGCGAGCTGTTAAACCGAAACGGACAATCTTTTTCTAGAGCTAAAATGACTTGAGCGAAGCCGCAGAGGAGGTCACAGCACACCTGTACATGATCTTGGGGCGCTCTAGTGGGATTGCCTACGTGTGTGAGTGAGGGACAAGTTTACCAAACTTTAAGTTGGTCCATAAATCTTATGGAAAATTGCCGGAGAACGGGACCTGCATCGAACCCTTAAATCTCAAGCCCATTAAGCCGGAAGTGTCAAGGTCGACGGGCTAAGTAAAGGGTGTGTTGGCAGAGAGTACTAAATTTTTTGAGAAGATTGAATATGCCTTCTAGAAAATGGGATAGCGACACTTTAGAGCTTTCTTCTACGTTGAACGGAATTCACAAGGCCACAGACGTGATTGACTCCTTTCCCGGATCAACAAGTGCAAAATTGTATATCTGGTATCAGGCGATTAGGTCAACGTATATGACAATATCTTCTTCTCTTTCCCGTAATCTGTTAACGATAGCTGAAGGTTTGAAGACACGTTGGCGAAGCAGATATCTTTATAATTCAGTCTTCTTCGCACTTCTGACTTTCGATACAGTCTACATCAAATATACTCCCAACACAATTACACAACCGATCGCAAAGTTTCTATTTCTTGGCCGAGGATTCTACAATCTTATAATATGAGAATCTGTGTAGTCCTTCTATCTTTTCTGGGCCTTGGGGTGGTCTACGCCTCGCCAGTCCTTACCGGCAATGTCGGCTTTAACATTGGACATAAACGTGTATGTAAACCTTTTGGTTCCTCGAATAGGGCCTTTCTAACAAGAACATACGTTACGGTAGGCCGATGGTGCATGTAAGACAACAGATGATTGGATCGAAGACTTTCGAACCATACGATCATGGTCACATGACATGGTCCAAGTCAATACTGCAAGATTATTTTCAACGTCAGATTGCTTCAATCTTAAAAACGCTGTGCCAGCTGCGCAGGCAACATACATAAAGATCTGGGTCACTATCTGGGCCACACCTAAAGACAAGTATATCCGCGAACGGGATGAGCTTGAGTATGCTATTAGAACTTGGGGAACGGATTGGATTGCCGGAATAAATGTCGGATCAGAGCATCTATACCAGGGCAGTCTGAAACCAGCAACCCTGGCCCGATACATTAATCAAGTGAAGATGTTGGTCAAAGTAAAATTAGGGGCGACACACGTTGCAATCGGGTGTGCCGATACCTGGACTCAGCTAGTTTCTCCAGCTGCGAAAATCGTTTTGGGAGTATCGGATGTATATTTTTCCGTGAAAAAGGATTAAAGAAACCGGCTGACAGCGGTTGTAGGTCGTCTTAACAAATGGATTTCCTTATTGGCAAGGAGTGCCGATCGAAGCTTCTGGAGGTATCTTTACTGGAAACTTTAACACTGTCAAGAACCTTATTCCTGATAAGCCAATCATCGTCGGCGAGACTGGTTGGCCTTCTGCTGGTCCATCTTTTAAAGGTGCTCAGACATCCGTCGCAAATCTTCAGAGGTACTGGTACGATACTGCTTGTCCGCTTGTGATGCAAGGGATCCCAGTTTTCTGGTTCAGTGCTTGTAGGTTCTCTGTAAGTCCAAACTCTATGGATGACCTATAACTTACCAATTGTGTAACAGTCGACGAGCCCGCAAAAGAGGGTGAGAATGGCGATGTTGAGAAGCATTTCGGTGTAGCAAGTGTGGACAGACATCTAAAAATCAGCCTTACTTGCTAATACTCTTCCCCTATGAAGCCCTCTTGTAATGTACTTATCTCACCCAGGTTTCCCTTAACATCGATATATGTATTATTGCACCATTGTATATTCGATAAGCGTTGCAATGAAGCTTTTAAAGGAGACCCTTATTTAAAAAGATACATGTAGGTCAATTGGTATGGGTAAAACCTTACTTTGTGGATACTACAGGGGTCATTCCTATCGACGCTGGGTCAATCTGGAGCTCTTGGTGGTCAAGCACCACTTCTCGCTCCCCAAATATTATATCGACGCAAAGTCAAAAGACGTCCTTCAATAGAGATGATATACAGCGACAGGTAATAAGTGATGGAACGCGTTGAGAGTACAAACACTAAATGTTGGTGGCGTTTTACCAAAACAGGTATCGCTGGGTTCCATCACTTATCACCTACCGCTGTACATAATATTCTGCGGTTTACCTCATTGAGATTTGGGTTTTCATGAAAACTCGGCTAAGGTGAAGCAGGATAGAGTAAGAGTAGTTGAATTGATCGCAGTTGGAAGTAGATTTTTTCATACCGGGCGGCGTGGGCCAATGAAAACCTCTAGCTAGACTTCAAAAGTTTCAGCGTACTGAATTCTTACGAATATTCTGTCCTTAGATCAATATATATATATTGTGAAGATGAGTGACATAACCCCATTCATGTTTGTAATCCAGACCTTTATATACCTTCAGTATTTGGATAAGTGATTGCCCTAACACATCATATGTTTTGAAATAATGTTCGTCTGCGCATGCATTCTTGCCTTACAAAGTATATATATTTTTGAAGGTGTTACATAACGGTAATTGATATTTGCTTTCCCTAAGTAATCTAGAGCGCACCCCTGTCACGTCACTGTCTCATTTCCCAGGGTACAAAATTGAAGCAGTGTACAAATTTGAAGCAGTGTATAAAATTGAAGTTTGTACTGAGAGACATGGAAGAACTTCACTACATGTATTACCCGGATAGAAAGGAAGAGTGCCGCCTGAGAAATCGGGCTTGTTTTCATTGACGAGTTCTTACTTGTCAATTCCCTGCCCAAAATCTTTTCATTTCTCGTGGAACCCATATAGATGAAATGAGTCATGGGGATTAAAAGACAGAAGGCCACACCATTTCGGTCAGATCGATGTTCATTGACACACATGTTCTCACTATCTTTTGAATCCCGCATACCACGCGCTAGGAACTAGTCTGATCATAGATGATATATAACATCCGGAAGCACCAGAGAACAAAAACGAGGTATATACTCATCCTGCTTCACTTACTAGATCTTTTGAGAGCTTCACAGCATTGCCGGTCCGTTTCTGAAGCTACAGATGTCTTGGTAGTAGTGTAAATTATGAAATATAATAAGGAGGCTCGTTCCCGGAGGAAGAGACCTGAACTTTTACGAAGCTCCTCTTATACACAAGAACCGCCCTAAAACTTGTTCTCAGTGGGTTGGCTATCTCTTATCTAGAAGGTCTCGGTTTATTATAACCTCATATAAATGATCTTTCCATGCTTTTTTATTCTCCCCGTCGATCAAGGCATGTGTAAATATTAAGCACCACTGGAGTGGTTTAAAATCGGCCGTGGATGAAATGGCTGCACAGGCCGCCTGCATAACACATAATCTGGTGGTTGTAGGTGCCATCTGCTGTGGACAATATATCTCCTCTTCCGAGTTATTCAGCAGATATGGCACTCAAGGTCATAGGTGAATGTGACTGGTTACCACAACAGAGAGATAGACTCGTTTTAAAATTGATGGATTGTGACCTCTTCCGAAATTCCCGGATGTCGAAATAGCCCGTTCTGCAAGGACCCTTCGTAGCCTACGTGCCAAGACCCAAGCAACCCTATGCCTTTTGGATACTCTACCTACCAAAGATCATCTCTCCAAACTCGCACATACAAACAACAATCATCCTTCGCTATGGAGGCAATCAAAAATTCTTCCGAGCCTAAGCCCTTTCTCTTGAGCCAGGAGCAAACTTACCTTGCACGTATCCGTTACGGAGCACAGGTCGCCGAGCCTCCATGTCCGCCAAAGCTCCTGCCTATCTCCATCGATCCTCTCCCGAGGTTTTGTGGGGCTTCATTTACTCCTCTGAGCCTGCTTACGGAGCATATGAATGTTGATGTTGACAGTGAGTGCGGAATGCCACTGGACATAAGCCATCTACCAGGCATATTCGACGGATCAAACAAACGTAAGTAGTACCAAAGTGTTCCTCGATCTTTCAGATCGATTCTTATTGTCGAAAATATTGTAGCTATCGCGACACTAAGTCACATCAATGTGCATCCAACCGACCGCTTACTTCTCCGAACCACCGATCTTTTAAGCAAAAACAATCCCATCTCCGCCCTCGGACGGAAGTCCACTTCTTTTCTTCGCCGCACTGAGTATATCTCAGCCGACGGACCACAATACGCACATGTTTCTGCCTTTGCGCGTACGCAGCGTCTCGCCATGGCCAAGCTCGTCACTCTGCGTTCGCATGACGAGGACTATCAGGAGCCCACCCGCATTCTCAAGGCGGTTCTACGCGGATTTGATACAGCGAATCCAGAGACACCTCGAGAGACGCCAGATTTTGAAGAGGACGATGAGTTTGCGGTCCAGGCGGAGCACAGGTGGAAGCCAATTGAGTCAATGAAGCATCCTGACCGGCTCGGCGTCGTCGCAGTAGAGGAATTCCCAGTACTGCCCGATCCAGAGGCGTGTAGTGATACTGGCGGGTTTATGGTCTTCAGCTTCCAGACAAGCCCTGTCCCGCCAGCACCACACAGAGATATTAGGTTGGACGTTGGTATTATTGTTCCGCATGACCAGCATAACGAGGAGGGCACCGTGCAGACATTCGACTACTACCTTCCCACTACACAACATGCCGCGCTCAATTCTAAACGCAGCTTCGATGACTACAATGCCGACATCCATTACAAATCTTCAAGCTCAGAGGATATCGAGAAGACCTTTCCTTACAAGTTTGTACGCACATATGAAACTCGGGTACAGAAACAGGTGACCGATCGGATGGCTGTTATCCTCCATCAGGGAGATGAGAAAAAGCCGAAGGCCGCTTATTACTATCCTATTGATGCTAAGGTTGTTCTCCAACCGGCACGCGGTGCGAAGCTAATGGAGAGGCCGGAGCCAGTTGAAAGGCTAAAGGTGTCTGTGAGGGAGCTGTACAAAGAAGAACATGAGAGAAGAGAAGCGATTAAAAGGGCTAGAATGGGCCTGTGAGCGGAGTGGAATAAGCTGGATGCTTACCAGTTATGTTCGAGTCATAATGCCAATTGACATAGCTGTTAGCAATGCTAAATGCCCATCCGTCTTTCTATCAGTACATTCCTTAGTGACTTCAGAGAAACAGGCCAGCACCATACACTCCATATCCTTGGACTCTATATTCATACATATAATAGTTAGATTCGGGTGGCAGGGCACCATAGTCCGGGTGAGGTGCAGTGGCACAGCTTGAACATAACCCCAGGAGTTCATTGTATCTGCTCTCAGAACGAGATGTAGACAAGTGTGCTTTAGAATGTACTTGTGGCCCTGGTGCAAACAAAGGCAACGAAACGAGTATCAGGACACATTTTGTTACCGGTACCTACTTGCCCTTTATCGTTTCCTCGAATACATAGATACAAATTAGGCACTTTGAGAGCTATCATTACGGTACAAGTCCCTATTCTCCAATGTAGAATAATTTCCTCTTCATAATCCACGAAGGCCGTCCTAATATTGTATTATAGCTGACCTCTCGTGTTCATAAAGAGACCTGCGCCTCTACATATTATTTCCATTGACATGACCAAGAAATGTAGAGGATTGACCATTACCAATCACAATTCATTACTCGAGGATTTATAGATGTATCACAACTGGGAGATGGTCGACAAGAGAACGTACCAATTTCTCATCGTTTTGTTTAACGTATCAATTTATTTAGATCAAAGATTTCTAGACAGTGTGAGAGAGCGGCTCGTCGAGCTGTCAAGAGTTGAAAGTAATCTACCAGCTTAATCTTTCTGGGGTGAATGTTCTATAGCTAATAGAAAGTCCCACGTGATTATATTGATATATTCTTACGGAATCAGTGTTCAGTTCGGTCTTGATAGTTTTCACAGGACACCCCGTGAGGACTGGCTGTATACGAGTAGGCCTAGCAATCACCTCTACAAAAGATAGCTGGTTTCTCTACTTTTCAAAGTCAATATCATCCTCGGAGCTGGCAAATAATTTGATTTATGGAATATTTCTATAATCTTAGCATTACCTTGATTAAGGTTCTGGTGAATTGTACTCTGACGCCGCTGTCGTTACCAATCCCTATTATTCACTCATCATATGAATACCCACGACTCCTCAACTTTCAGCACTCCTCTTCCGCCCCTCATCCCTCACTCTTACACGCTACTCCTATTCAATACTGCGGATACCACCTCTCACATAGGCGATAATGCGGTGTCCAGTACTCTGGCCTACACTTTACCGCACTCACTGCTGCGACACCCCTATCCACCTGTGCCTGGTGAATCTTTCGGATAACGCCGAGGAGATTAGTTTCCTGAAATACGTTGAAACCATTGCTAGAGTGGCAGCGTCGAATACTAATCACATCACCGTTGGGCAGGATCCGGTACTTTGAGGGCTGCTGTGTTTTGTTTGGAGATTGAGGGGCATGCGGGGGTGAGTGTGGGACTAGGAAGGGCATTATGAGGTCACGCCTTGGCCGCGAGGTAGCCGGTGGAGCTCTCTTGGTGAAGGCCTTTGTGGAAAACGGCATGGCTCGCTTGTTGGATTCTGATTTGTAACCTTTGTTTGCTTGATGACGGTTTTTGGGCTGGACGGTGCTGCGTTCTTATATATATACCGAAATTCAATAGTGTATTTCAACTCAATATATATTCAAACAATAACCTCAAATATATTTGAAAATGTCATCTAAGTGATGCTCGAACGAGCTACCTACTGACCCAACTTGAATCCCCTATTTTAGTGGGTCCTCACCATTAATCTGAAGTACTCGGATTGGTTGTATTAGTAGTGGGTTTGCAGGGGTTTGAAATGCAACAAGACCTCTGGCATTGTATTGTTTCACCATGTTTTTCAACAGAACTAATTCTATACGATATTTACTCTCGAAAGCGACTTGCTATTTAATACCCAACGTCCATATATTATTACATTCATCTTCCTCAAACACATTTTTCCTTATACAAACTTCAAAACAACTTATCCATGGATTATCGCTCTGTTTTGGAGGCCGAAAAACAAGCACGGACTATTCAAAACGACAACCGCTGGCTACTCTCAACAAACCTTTTACAGACGGTGGAGAAGCTTGAAGACTATGTTCCTTTTGCCAAGTACGACAAGTCAACCATCGACAACACACATCAAAACCTATCTGATACCGACTATATATATGAGGGGCATACGGTGCCTACCATCGACTTACGGATGGAGAGATGAAGGATTTTCACATTTTCGTGCTACAAGAATTTTGGACTTGGAAATAGGATTATTACAAACGATCATGGCCGATTATGCAACAGCATTTGGAAACAAAAACAATGAAACGCGAAAAATGCTTTAGCAATGCTGCAATTTTCATTCAAAATATTGAAAAAAATGCATGCATGTTTCCACGCCGTAAGCCACTGTATGGGTAGTTAACGGACAGATTTCCTCTTCCGCATTTGGGCTTAACTGAAAATAACCATACCACTCCAAATTGTTATCAAGGTGGATCAAAAAAAATAGACCTCTGTGGGAAGGCCGAGAGCAGAAGCTGGAATTGCAACCTGGAATGAGCCCAGAACAAGTGGAAACAGGTGGTAAATTACCTGCAAATATATCGTCTGTTATTCTGAAAGTATGGAGAATGTACTTTACACTTGTTCATCATGTCAATCACCCACCCCCTCATCTGTCCGAGTTAAAAGAGTGTCGAGAAGCCGAACCTTCTATTGGGGACTATAATTTGGTACAGCCTTATTGGTCGGTGTTTGGAATTTATCGTTAGTGTTGTTGTTGCTCGATAATGTTTGTTTATCCAATACGAAAAACTACATAATCACAGAATGTCACTTTTACTCTCGAATCACTCGTACAGGTCATAATTCTCTTCGTGACGGTTTGAGGGCACAGGATATCTACAGCTTAATGGTGGCACCGAAATCATTCTCAAGCCCTGGAGCGCAGTAAAACGCCTGACTCCACTTTCACGACACTCACATCTCAAGCGAGGACGACTACAAATTTTCTCTAGGAATAGGCCATTGTTGTAATTAATATTAGCGTAACTATAGACTCCGTTGTGCTTTAAGCTTCGTATCCGTCTATCCGTGTCTAAACATGCCCAGACTAAAACATACCCTCCCCCCACCTCGCTGTACCCACCACCACACCACACTGCCCCGCACCCAACCAATCCTAAGGACACTCCTCCCCCTCCCCCTCCTCCTCCCCTCCATCCCACCCATTCACCACCCTCTCCACCAGCTGAACAACCTCCCTAAACCGCACCTCCATCTCCCTCTGCTCCCGCACAGCAACCGCCAGCTCCCTCTCCAGCCACTCCAACCTGCGCCCCAGCTCCTGAAACCCCTCCTTCACGCCGTCAAACAGCTCCGCGCTCGGAAGACACTCGCACTCCGAGCAGTCCGAGGTTGGCGAATTGAGAGATGCGTCGGAAGTTGCGCCGTCGAGCTCGACGACAAGGTTGTAGGCGTCGGGCTTGGGCAGGTTACATAGGGTGGGGTTGGGGGCTCGCCGCCTGACATTGATACTGCTTGGCGGCGCCGCCGCCGGTGCGACACCGGTGCCGCTTGAGGGCGCCACTGGCGGGGCTTCCATGTTACTGGTGGGGGCGGCTGGTTGTGGGGCTTCAATGCTGCTTGCGGGCAGAGTTGGTGGAGCTTCCACGCTACTTTCGTGGGCCGCTGGCGGTACCGCTGGTGGCACGGCCTCCATTCTGGTTGGCGGGGCAACTAGTGGAGCTGCGGTGCTGTTTACGGGCGCCGCTGGGGCGGGCTGCAAGGGTTGGGTTTTGGTCATTGTCTTTGGTTTCAACTTTAAGCTTCGTGGTGGAATGGCAGGAACAGTGCCTGAAGAACTACGTGATGTCATTTATACCCCCCCCCCCCCCAAACCAAGCCAGCCCGAAAGAGACAATTTGCTTATAATGATCTCGCTTACGTGTTTGTAGATGGTTGACGAGCTGGCGGAGAATTCAGACATCTCGAGGCGTGACGTGGAGTGCCGGAGAAACAGATATCTGGACATGTAAATATTCAGGGTCTAGCGTTGCATTGCGGCCCGCTAGCCTTTTCGGTTTTATATTGAGGATACAAAGTTGCTCTTGGGGGAGCTACAACCCAATTTTTTATAAAGATATCGTATACTGGTATTCGCGGGCAATAAGGATATGGACCCCCGAGCGGTCTTCTGGGTGGGGTGGGCACCTTTTATGAGCATAAACGGCTTATAGCGAATATATTTCGTGACGAAATTGGCACATTTTCATATCTTTATAGCGAGATTGTATTCTAGGCCGTCCTTGTATTCCCCGGAAGCGTGGATTCTCACCGCGAGGAAGCGGACCTGTGTCTTTGGCCGACAGAGGTGAATGAACCGGCTGTGGTGTTTTCAGATCATGCTAGGAGATATTGAGGACGGAGATCACTACATTTATTAACCTACATATTCAGATTGTAGAAATCATCTGCATGTGGTTGTAATGCCGCCTGGGCCTCGATATCTACGACCCTAATCTTACACTTATACGACCACATAGGAAAGCAAGTCAACATATAGCGAGCAGAAAGAAAGATTCAACGCACAATCTAGTGGACTATCCATTGCCCATTGACTCAAAAAAAACTACTACAAGGGTCCTCTGGTTCTAAATGTATTACATGATACTAGACATTTAACGCTAGCGCTTTTCCTTACTCGAAAACAGGATACTTGGACAGATGGCGCTGAAGTGGCCGACTTTTGTTTAGAGCTCCTGCTCGTTCGCATGAGTGGGCTCAACGTTTACCTCCTCTTCCTCACCTTCTTCCTCTTCACTATCCCACTCATCCTCTTCCGCGACCTGAATCACTACCTGAGCACTCTGACTAGTTTCCCCTCCGCCTGTGTTTGCGCGTACTACTCTCTCATCATTCGCCCCTCCGTCCGTGTTTCTCACGCCCGCATTCTTCCCCTTATTCCTCCCCCTCAACCCTTTCACCTTCTCTTTCGCCTTCTCCTTGGCCTTCTTCACCTTCCGCTTCGCCTCCCTCCTCACACTCTTATCAAACCCCCACACCAGCACCTCTCCATCCTCCACCCCACACTCCCCCAGCGTCCGCCGCCCCTCCATCTCCACCCCCTTCCTCATCTCCTCCTCCGCCCCCACATCCACCCCCCTCTCCACATCCCCGCGCTTCGCCTCATCCTTCTTCCTATACAGGCAGAATCCTGTACTCTTCTCCTCACCGACCACCATACGCAGCTCGCGCTTCACAGCATCAACGGTGTATTCCGTGGTGAGTGCAAGCTGCACGGTGTGTTTGCTGCCCGCCCGCTTGAAGCGCAGGGTCAGCGGGAAGACGCCGGCGTCGAGAGAGTGCGCGCGGGGGCGCACCCAGAGGGTTGCGCCGTCGTGGATGTGGTAGGAGAGCAGGGTGCGCGTGGGGAGGAGGCAGACGGAGCCGAAGCAAAGGTCCCATTTTGTGGGTGGGTGGGGGATGGTGGGTTGGATGAGCGGGATGAGGGTGGACACGAGGGAGCTGTCGTCTGGGGAGGCGGTGATGGCCGCGGCGGCGATGTCTGTGGTGGGTGCGGTGAGTATGTGCTGTGGGAAGGATTGGGGGGGGGGGGGGATACTAACCGTGCTGGATTTCGAGGTTGATTATCATTTTGGATGGGTGGAGATGGAGTTGGTTATCTTGTTTGGTGGATGGCGGTGTGGATTGTTTAGGGAGGGGGCCACAGGACAGTAGGAGTGATATACAGCCATGGATGCCTTGTGTATGTCTAGAGAGAAAAGCCAGATTATGTTACTAGCTCAGCAGTAGATATACTTTGGGTGTGAGTATATCTCATCTACTTGGTAATATGGCTTCCAAGGTGCAGTGAAACGAAGCGTGTTTGAAAACACGTCTTTTTATCTTATCACGTTGTGCAGGGGCGCTTTCAACCAAACGGCAGCGCACGTGACCCGGAATATCACCGAGTGATACTCCATGAAGCGGCCCGCACACCTTTCCACACGGCCCTGACAGCGCTTCTTCTGCGAGTAATCCCCGAACCGTGTCACAAGGCTAGGCCCAGTCGAAACAGACAGGCCAACACCGCATCCTGCAGTCATCGCTACAAAGACCCAGAACGGCGTTGGACATCCAGTTCTATCTCCCCCAATCAGCCAAACAGCCGCCTTCATCACTCATCAAACGGGATCTACAGGCACCGCCCGCTCTCGCTAAGAATACAATCCCTCCTTGGGACACCCAACAACCAATCTCTACACCACTACGCAGCACCCGGGAAATCTGGGTAACTCAATTCCGTCTCTGGGACAGCCAACGAAGCACCTCTACAGCACCCCTCAAGCTCCACCACCACCACCACCACCACCACCACCAATGTCATCCAACAACAACTCCGTAGTCCTCAACCCCCACGTCTTCGACCCGCACTTCACCGCCGAGGAAATCTCCCACATCCGCCTCCACCCCTTCCACATCACCGCCGACTCCCCCTCCTTCCCCACCCCCACCTACGCTCGCACCGCCCACACCACCCACCTCACCCGCCCCACCACCATCACCCCCACCGCCACCCCACACGACTATGAAAGCGACACCGAAACCCTCGTCCTCGACGCCGACATCCTCGAGCGCCACCCCACCACGCACGTCATCGGCGAATGTGGCCGCCGCGGCTGCCGCATCACCTATGGCTGCATTGCCTGCACGGGTGAGTATGCGGGACGGGTCTGGGACAGGGGGATGGATCCGACGCCGCGCACGCACTTTCGGAATGCGGTTGCGATGGCGCTGGGTGAGGGGGCAGTGGTGGGGGCGGGAGTAGAGGATGGCAGCGGGGAGGAGAGGGTTTTCCGACGCATTTGCAGAGGATGGAGGGGCCGCTAAAGAGGGGGAGGAAGCCGGGGAGTGGGATGAGCGGTGGCGGTGGCGGGGGGTGGGGCAGGGGCCGAGGATCAAGTATTGTAAAAGGAGGGTGGAGGCAGAGCCGAAATTGGATGATGCGACGGCGACGGGGAGTGAGGGGACTATTGTGGTCAAGAAGCCGCACAAGTCAAAGGCACAGTTGGCGGCGCTGGAGAGGAGGAGGAGGCTGGTGAGGAAGAAGGGTTAGTGTGTGGTGGGGGTAGACAGAGCTCGAGAGAATATAGAGAAAATCAAACTTCTTTCGCCATTATGGACTCTATTTAATTGCCCGTTCTTTGCCAGTTTTTATATTCGTGGATCGTGATATATAACGTTGACCAAAGGCAGCACTTGAAGTTCTACAAACCCCCACCCCGCCAACTACCGAAGCGACGCCCGCCAAACATAGAACCACCCTTCCCAAGCTACCACCCCTCAATCTCATGATCTTTCTCTAATGCTGGCTACTAAACAAAACTTGCATCTATCCACCAGCAGGCGAATCGCATCGCCATAGACTACGGTCTGCATGCAATTAAAAAAAAAAAAAAACAGCAGGAGAATCGCATATAGCGAGTGATACTCCATGACGTACTCACCGCACCCGAGTGATCTTTCATGATCACCACCCGCACGCCACCATCAATATCAAACCACCCCAACTAGACACATAATCGAGTGCCAGCTCCCCCCCGGCCACTCTGAGCACCACACTACAGTGAGGCCCGCGGAAAATAACATAGTTCCGCTAATCTACGGATACGAGTGATACCCCATGATGCGCTCGCGCAACCGTGACAGACTGCTCCGCCATCCCCGCGGCCCACGGGAGGAGGGGGTGTGGAGTGGTGTGGGTGGGTGGTTAGTGTTTGGTGGCTGGGTGGATTTTGGGAGTGGTGGCTGGCTGTGGGTAGAGAGAGGGGCGGACTGTTTATGTCACAGCCCGACCACGCAGCCCGCGCCGGTACAAGTAGCAGTATACCACCATACTACAGCTATACCGTGTTGGCGGTAGCGGCTACGCTTAGAATGGCCACGGAGGTGCAGTAAAGGGTTTCTATCCCACGGACTGTAAGCAGATTCGGGGAGGCCATCCGGGCACCAAAATCTTTGACAAACGCAACCAGGAGAAGAAGAAAGAAAAGAAAAAAAATCGGGACAAGATAAAACTGAACCAGGGGATAGTCAGGAGGAGAGTGTACTACAGTTTATATCCCCATAATGATACCCCCTTTTTTTTTTTTTTAACGTGTGGTTGTCAGTTGCGTAAAATATGCCAAATAATTCGGCGGCACATGGTTTGAGCCACAACACGGTTTGCTACAGTCGACCGATGGGCTACAGACATAGCGGGGAGAACGGCGGATGTTATCTGTTTATCGTGTCTGCTGGGTGCGGGTATAGTATTAGACCCCCCCCCCCCCCCCGCGGCTCGTGTAGCTGTAGGGCGGGGAGGAGGGGGGGGGGTATTACAATGGGTGCATGCAGCGCAGTGGATAGTAAGAGATAGCGGTTGATTTGTGCTACGGCAGAGCGGTGAGAGCCGCGGGGGGGGGGGCATACTATGTGCTGCTTGTTGATTTTGGACGTTGCACGTTGTTGGGTTTCTTTAAAACCCTTTGACTGCGCTAGACTGATTTATCCGATGTATTGTGGGTTTCCACAAGTAAGCGTACATACATTCACGTTGCAACCAAAATTTGTATGGGGGAATGCAACTTCAAAAGCGTACCTTTTCTCCACAACCACAAGGCGATGGAGCAAAGGAATCTTGGATATGGATTCTCCGGTAGTGATGGTATCTACAGCTGAAATGTCAGTTCGAGAGGGCGAATTTGAAATCCCGATGTTGTTGGGTGGTTTCGCTTACTTGTGGAAACCCGCAATACTGAGGCTCTTGTTGAACTCGACACAGAGTGTTGTTTGGAAAGGTAAAAGATATACACACTGTGGCCGCGACCCGATAGGGAACAACGAACGCGTCCTTTAAACTAATCTGGTATTTTAGCCCTCGCGGACCTGTTACCTTCCCTCTTTTTTTTTTACGACCTTCGGGGCCTCTCTCGCCCGCTAAGTCTTCAGGTTCCTTCCCTTCTTTTTTTCTCGCCTACAATCTCGAATTGGTACGTTATCAATTTCGTTTTCGTGTTCTTGTCTAATCCTGTGTTTTGGAGCGTAGGATTTATATGACCTCGTACCCAGTCTAGTATTTTGTGGTTGCTGTGCCAAAACTTTGGCAGAAACTTTTGCATAAAGTCACGTAATTGCCAAGAAGTTTGGGGGCTGGGGTCGAGCTCAGGATTTATACTCTATCTTCTTTTTGTTTTATTCCTTCATTTTGTGTTAGGATATGTATGTGTTTTGCAAAAAAAAAAAAAAAAATTACAAAAAATTCCGGAACCCCCCACCCCCTGGGTTGAACCTCCTCCCCTTCAGTGACGAGCACTGAAGGGTCCACTGGAGGGGCGCAGGCCCAACCACACGTCCGGGGACGAGTGTTAACCGTTAGGCCACACTCGCCATGTGTGTTGTTGGCCTGAAATCGTATATCAGTGCCAAGATTACTAGAGACGCCAAGACGTGTTGATAAGATTAGATGCACAGCTTATCGGATCTCACGAATTAGTTTCCCGTCCGACTATCCCCCACCTTTCCGCTAGATTCTCGCGGAGAACGGCAGTAAATAGGAACATAGAGACTTTGAGATAGAGGAAACACACTTGAATAGGTAGTAACAAAGAATAATTGATACAAATATGAAGCCTCTCCGCAATATTGACATTTAAATATATATTCCAATCTTTTCCCAATACTCATTCACCAGTCTGTAATTCTCTGCGGGTGGTATCTCTTTAGCCAAGTCGTTTCCTAGCTGAGGGGATGGATGATTGATATGTTCCATCAGAGTGAAATCCATTCTCCAAACTTTGAGAATAGTTGAGGAAATATTTGTCGGTAATTTAGTCTCGTCTAAACATTCATCCATTATAGTTTTAGGTTTAAGTTCCAGTTTTTGTTCCCTGCTTTCCCAAATAGGTAGGTTTCGAGAATTTTCCTTGTATTTTGGAAGATTGTCATAGCCGTACATGTGTTCAATGAAACCTAAAAGAGTCGGTTGGCCATATAATATATGTCCTAATCCCCATCTCTTATATGATGTAGTTCTTTCAAGTACACATTGATTGTAAGTCAGAAGAGATTTGCAAGTTTCTCTGTCATCTGAAGCCGATTTTATAGTCGTTGGAAATGTTGCAATTATAGCATCAAAAAATTATTCTTTCCATATTGAGAATTGAAACCGCATACAGATGCGTTAGGCCAGTAAGCTTTTCATAATCTGATATTGGAAATCAACTGAAACCACAACAAGTATAAAGATCGTGATTTGGAATCAACCTTCTGACGGTGCCATCTTCACATTCAATTTCATTCTCAGTGGAGGGATATTCGGATGTAAGAATAAGATAGTATTCAAGCTTTTCCAGTACTTGAAGTAATTCCATTGCAAGTGATAGACGATTGTTTTGGTACAGTGAAAATGCATGCCCGTTGGAACCCTGCGTATCCATTTTCTGTTTTGGTTGACGCTTTGTTGTGGCGGGTAATTGTGGTTTTTTGTAAGGTGGTGTAAACTTATTGTGTAGTTCTGGCGGGTGGGGAGAGGGGAGGGGGGGGTATTCGTGGGTCGATGTTGTCATGGGATTTTATCGGGGGTAACAGAACAATTGTGCCAAAGAGACTGTATTTTGATTGAGTTTGAATATCAGAGCCTGCAGACCCCTGTGCCTTTAGACCTGTCTTTCAAACCCCCTCGGGGCGTACCCACCGAGTATCTCACCCATCAATCTATTCCTACATTCCATCTCGCTCATACGTTGTGCAAGATCCAACTCCTCCTCCCAGCACTTTCCCACCTCTTTCTTCATATCTGTCAATTCTTCTTCAAGCTCCTGGATCCGCTTTCTGGCCCTTTCATGCCGATACTCGGCCGTATCGACCCCCCCACAGCACATCCGCCACCACGAGCGCCTCGAGAGACTCTCTCTCCTCACCGCCTTTCAGAATGCTACCACTCCCTTTCATGGCATCGCTCCCTGAATCCTGGGCTGCTTTCACATAACCGTCATCCACCCGCCTCCCCGTCTCCTTCGACGTAGGCCCAGCAATGGGCGCTGAATCAAGCCCGCACCGTCACCCCCCCTCAACACAAGGGCGGCCAAACTCTTCAAGCCCAGCAAGTGTCGTTCCCGGTATCTGCCACACCCGTGCCCAATCAGTTTTCCCCCCCGTCGGCACCGGTAATGACTTCCTCAAACCTCCCACTCCTGCCAGCAACCCTTCACCCGCAGCGATATCGCTGTCAGAAGAAACTCGACCACCACTCTTCTCCTTCTCAGCAATTTCCTAAAGTCGTTTCTCAACCATCCGCTGTACCTCCTCAACCTTCCTCTCCTCCTCCTGGCGTTTGGCAAGGCGGTCTAGATATATCGGCTGCACATCTCCCGCCCAGCTCCAATACCCGCCCCAGCGGCGTGCGCGGCTGAGGATTACCATACCCCGCCTCTCGCTCCTGGGGCAAAGAAGGGGGGTGCGCGGATATGGGAGTTGTCTCTCCAGCTTACTAAAAATCTCTCATTTTTATAGAAAGACTAGGTATAGATTTCGTTCAAAGTTAGCCTTAAATTAGTCAGTGTGCCAGTCAGTAAAGGCCCGCAATATAAAGCTAAAGATAAGACTGTAGAGAGAGGGGGACTCGGAGCGGGAGATGGCTGTGGATTAGTTGCTGGAGCGGGGGAGGAGGGGAGCGCGGGGGGTATTTTGAACTTTGGCCCTGACACCACCGATAGATAGACCTTGGAATTGATAAATCAAATGACAAGGCTTCTTATTTTTAATCCCGCATATATGTATCTTTCTATGTGTCACGTTAATCTTTTCTAGTCGTTACTCGGATGATTATAATGTAGTCATGGATTATCACTCGAATATTGTTGTAACTGCTAAATCGTTCACATTGTTTCAACACTAATACTTGAACTACGTGGCCACAGCAGCTGCAGCTTCCAGGTATCCGAACAACAACAACAGAAATAGAAATAGTTGCTGACAAAAAATCATAATTCATAACGCGGTCTATTCCCAGTACGTACTTACTTATCAGGTGCTACACCACTATCTAATACTCTCTTTCCGTCACCACTCCTACCTCCACTCCTATCTTCACCTTACAGCCACTACAACACTCTACAACACCCCAAACACTCCATACCAAAACCACCTCCAGCCAACATGTAACCGCCCACACACCCACTACTCTACCTAGAACACCACAAACACCTCAAACACCCCCACCACACACCCTACCTCCTCCTACTCCTCCCACTCCCATACCCTCTTCTCCCCTCTCTCTCACCCCCACTGCCACTCCCACTCGCCATATCCAACTCCTTCACCCTCTTCGCCAGCAACTCCCAGCTATTCTCTCTCCCCTCATACCTGCCCACTCTAAACATATCGTCCGGGTGCGCCGCCAGCACCCTGCCTCCGTGCGCCCCCAGCATCCTGCCTCCGTGCGCCGCAAAGCCGCCAACGCTGCGGGTACTCGCGCCTGAGACGCTGCTGCTGCTGGTGTAGTCTGGTGCGAGGAGGAGCGGGGGGTGCAGGCTACGGATTGTAGGGCCCGAGGAGGGGGCGGCGGCGGGGGTGGAGTGCATGGCCACGGTGAGGTGCGAGGGGGTGAGGTGCACTTGCAGGGAGGCGGGAGCGCTCTGGTGGAGGGAGAGGTGGGCGGTGGGGGTTTGGAGAGTGAAGGTCGGGGTAGGGTGGGTGTGGATGTTGACGAAGAGGGGGTTGGACATTGTGGCTATTGCTGACGGTTTGAAGTTGAGTTTTGAGAAAGTGGGTTCTCGTTTAGTAGTGTGTTTAAGAGCGTGTAGATAGTGGTATTGTGAAGTTGGTGGTGTCTGATATTCCGTGACTTTAGATGTGTTATTGTGACGATTGTGGTTTCTGATCTTCAGTGACTATGGGCGCGTGGCCGGTATTTAACACCCCTCAAAACCCAGTATGCTGAAGAACCCCAGCAGTGTCTGGGCCATTGTGTATGTACACCGACCCTTCACTCCCGCGCCGTCCTGTTGTAAAAAAATCTCCTAGCTCTTGTCCATCCCTCAGCGGCAGTATCCACCCACTTGTCGTGTGCCCCACAAACGGCCTGCAGATGAAGTAACCTGCGCACGCAAGCCGATATATCGCGCGCCTCAAAGACCTTGACACCCATCTCAACAAATCAATACTTCCGATCACAATCGCTCAAGACACTTCGTAACATAGCGCACGCTTCTGTTTTTCTTGTAGCCGCACACTCCCGTAAGTTTTGTAGCGCAATAGAGACTCTTTCAGATATGCGTCTCAAGGGACTTCTTTGTCCGTCTCAGCTCAGGGTTAGGGGTCCAAATGCCGTCTTTGGCTTCGGTTTCGGTATTTTGAATCCTTGTAGAAGCCTATTCTGTTACATCTGGTGGCAGAATAATACACAGCTTTGCTGTGGTGGGATGTGGTTGGCGGTGTGAGAAGCGACATGGGCTATCACTCGTTTTCTACACCTGGGTACATGGTGCATGGAAGAGGTGGTAGATTAGGCCCATGCAGCGGTAGCAACCCGGCGCTCGGCTGCCGCAGACCACCAAACTATGATATTATCAATAGCACTGCTTAATTTTCTCAATCAGGCACTTCTGAATAGAAGAAAATAGTATCCTTCATGCGAGCTTCCTTTGGTTGTGCTTATACAATCGTGCATGTAGGATGGATATAGATCGGAGCTTTCTATCTCCGTGTAGCTCTCGCCCTAAGGTCATTAATATTGACAGGTTTGGCCTTTTGTCTCAAGCTGGGCTGAACGTACATTACAACTGGTAGTAGCTGTCATTGCTTGCCGCTGCTGAGTTCCTGGTTTTTGGTAGAGAATGGGGTGATATGCTTTTGAGGGAGGTTCGTACGGTGAAAGGTGGGTTTGTGTTCCGATTCTCTGCTATACCATCTTGCGGACTTGTCACCTTTATGTATGGCCAGCGAAAAATAGTTCCAAAACATGTCTTCACGATGCCCAATTTGTAGTAAGGACCGATTAGATCTTTAAGACTCTATAGCAATCACCTTATGCTTATAGGAATCTGGTCTATTCGAAAACCATCCTCTATTCCAACAGAACGCGTTCTATTACTTACCGGAAAGCGGCCATTAACGCGTTCAACTTACGACAATGCTTTGCGCTATATCGGATATTCCAAAGTTAATCCTATCCTACGATGGGGTCTGCCTGCCGATGGTGCCGGTAGCAAGGCCAAAGCAGACACTTGTTGTGGAATTAATAACCAACTTTATATTGCCTTATTCCCACCGCATGTAATTCGAGCGACTTTCTATGCAAACCCGTTCATCAAATCACAATATCTACAATCTCCTACTATGCTGGCTGGACTACCTTTGTATCCGGCACAAGAGACGAGCCACTTCCTTTCAGCCAATTTCTTACTCGCATCTCCCTTCTCGGCCACGTCTTCGAGCGCTACTCCTTTAGTTCCTCTCTTTGCGCACTCCTCCCTCCGATGCCCCTCCTCCAGTTTCAGTTGTTTCTCCCTCCGCTCTGATTACATCCTTCCAGTTTCTTCCAACATTGCGATTGTGACCATATTTTGGGCCCACTTATCGTACTCTTCCTTGGTGATTAGCTTACACCGGGTGCCTTGACTGTTATACCCGAAAATCTAAGTATAGTACGGATCTAGGAACGGTTGGCGCACGGTGTCCTTCGGATCCGTCTGTCCTAGGATCATGCCCTATCAACTCGAATCCCGGGGCCAAGCTTCACGGGAGAGTACTGTGCTCTATATATATACCGATTAATGCATATTTCCACCCCGCCGGTAGTTTAGGGATTTTTTTTTTTTGTTTAATTCATTGTATCGGTAGCTTAGGGGGTGCCCTCAGGAGGTTTTCAGGCCCCTCCTACTCCTCTCGTTGCAAGGCTCGGTAAGACATAGTTGATCAATTGTCTCACGAAAGGGCCTCCAGTGAGGCATGAGGGTGGTTTATCTGTAGATGAATACATGTGTAGATGCGAGGGCGCGCGTGACGTCATGTATCGTCACTCGGACCACCCGATACGTACTAGCGCGCGGAAGTGGGCCAAAGCAGTGACAACATATCTCCGAACCATACGTTGTCCGACTCGGGCGGGAGGCAGCCGTGCCTGAGACAGAGTCAACGCGGGGCGCGGGGGCGCGGGGGCTTCATCTCCGCGTGAAGGTTTTGGCGAGGTCTGGATCACAGGAGTGTCGGAGAGGAAGAGAGGGTCGGGGGTGAGAATACCAAGACTTGTAACGTCGTCTGCATATATCTGATGGCCGAGCCAGGCCGCACACGTGCCCGCATACACTGCACGTTAGTTACAGCTCATGACCTCTTGAACCTTATCATTTGGGCACCGTTGCAGTGGAAACTTCACTTAACTGAAGGAGTCATTATATTATGAGAAGCAAACGAATAAAAAAAAAACACCTCGAGCTCTGCCGATTATAATTGATCGGGTCTGTGATGAAAATAAAAATATTTCTCCAATTAAATAGTATATTACGAAATAATAACATCGACGTAAACTACTGCTTATATATGAGTATTTATCATTATTTATTGAATTAAACATGAATTCCAAATTCCTGCCAATAACCATTTACTAAATTATAATTTTTTTTATAAAAGCGACTACGAATACGTGGTTTTCTTTCTCCTTTCGCAAGTAAAGGGGATGGATGATTTATGTGCTCCAATAAAGTGAAATACATTCTCCAAATTTTGAGTATGACAGATGATATGTTTGAAGGCAAGTTATCCTTGTCGAATATATCCTTCTGTAATAAGAGTTCTGTTTTTTCCGAATGGCTTTCCCATATAGGTTCATTAGCTCTACGCCTAGTATATATTCTACACTTATCGGTATTACCGTGTTCAGTAAATCCTAATGGTTGAAACGGCGATATTCCGATACGAAGATGGCTATCATTAAGACAAGTAGTATGAGCTATAACTCCTTGGCATTGCAATAGGATATGCCGTGCCAGTTTCCGGTTATCGGATTGTTTAGGGTATTTGATTGGACAAAGCCTGGGAATACAACTTAACATCCTTGCCTCCTCCGTTATGATGGCCCATATATATGTATGACTAAATCCTGTCAGGCCGGAGAAACGCGGACGCCTCTTTAGTTCAGTGTAATGATTTTTGTCCAAACTTGGGACCGACGGATGTTCTTGAGGGTCATGAAGGGGATTGTTGATAGTTGCTTTGCCGTCACTTACAATTCCCACATCGTCATTGGTAAGCGTAAGGTAAAACTCTAGTTTGGGAATCAGCTCTAAAAAAGCGAAACTTAAATTAGAACGCTCCCGATTCCATACCACGCGCTCCCTAACGGTATAACGTCTAACTCGTATCATTACTTATTTCTGTGTATTGATCGTGTGATATTGCTGTACTTGACTGATGGGCTAGTAGTGGTTCCTGGAGAGAAAAGTATTTAGAAGCTTCGATCTCAAATCATTATTTAACCACATCGAGTAGCTATGGGACATTGAAAGGGGAAGCGAGTATAATTATGCATATGAATAAAACTAAGGATATGTTTGGTCGAATATGATGTTCAATACATAGTATCGTATGAGTGATCCAACATATTTCATCCCCATTTCAAAACTGAGTATTGCATAGTATTGACACGTGTCGTCGGACCAAAAATCGGTGTGAAAAGCTTCCTATGGTCGTCGTTATGGTTTGACGGGCAAAACTTTTAGATTCAAGTCTTTGAAACGAACGTGTTTGGCGGGGTTATCGCGGAGTCGTCGTTTGTTGTGATGTAAAAACTAGTATACGTAGTGACCTCATCTCGAATTAACTACACAGTGTTCTCTACATAATTACACCTAGGCTGAGGTATTCTCTTGTCACGTATCACATACCTTACCTGATATCTCTGCCTACATGTAGTAATCCTTAACCTAGGTTCGAGTCGTAATCATGGGGTTACCATGCACACCCCCGATTTCGTTTTCCCGTTACATCGACCCGGTTACTTTTTACTCGACGGCTTCTGCGACGAAACAAGATTCCCCCAGCAGACGTGCGGGTTGAGGTGTGTTGTGGCTTGAAGGTAAGTGAAGGAACGGAAGGTGGGTAGAAATGACCTACGGTGTTGCAAATGGGAGAGTACGGCTCCGGCCAGCGATCCCCCCACCACTACCAACACCACCAGTCTGTACCTTCCCGGGCACCCACTCAAGAGTGCGACCTATCTGCTGTTCGCGTTCAGCTCAAGCTCAGGGTCTTTCAATTGATCACGTTTAAACTTGACGGATCTTGGGCCGCTGAGCACGAGCGGAGGCCCTTCCGGGAACCGGGACATGATATATCACTCGGCCCCTATATTATGCACACGTGCATGGCTATACCCTTGCTGGCATAAAAGGTTATTGGAAGGTTACTCAGTTGGCTCGCCTACAGGACTTGATGAACTACTCTACCTCAAGCCGTTCATTGGCTGTATCCATGAGCTCGTCACCCTGGATCATTCATTTCCACATTCTTCTACATATCTGTGGGGGTTACAGTTACATGCTTCCATCGCCAGTAACAGTGGCGGCGAAGACTTTTATTATTCTGGCCGTCAATATTTAATAGATTGTATTAATTTCAGACATCGCAGAATAATTCTCGGCGGCGGGCCGTCATCCATCGCTTACTGCAGCTGCTCCGGGAAGGACGGTACGGTGCGGTACAGGACCTGTAGCCGAATGATTAGTCCCGTCGCGGCCGGAGCCCAGAACCTCTTCCCTCAAGTCAACTATCCAGCAAGTATGCAGGCATCGAAAGTTCGAAATATCTCAGCTGAAAGACTCGTCTGCGACTGAGACATTCATCCCTGCATCCATCAGCGCAGGTACAGCTTTCGGTTTTCTTTTTTTGTTCTCTCGGGCTTCTCCGCCATTGCAGTGAGGGGAATGCGCTCAAAAGAAAGGAAACCGAAAATTCTCATCGGGAGAAAGGCCAATCACACTCGCGCCGGAGGCGAATAGATTGCCTCATCCAGATTTAAGTGCAGGTCCTGCTGTGCGTATGTGCTCAAATTCTCTCCATACATGTGAAGAATATATCGCCCCCCGCGCCCCATGGAGTGACAAATGCGCAACATGCTGCGCAGCTGGTGAATCGTGGGATTGGGATGGATATAGACTCCAAGACTGTTTAACACGCGGGTTGGGAGTGCGGCCGAAACGACGAGTCTCAAGTGATACATGCATTTGGCGACTTGCGACAAACTTTTTCTCTGCACTTTGGGAACAGCACTTGTCCCATGAACCAAGGAAAAATAAAATCATATTGGTTTGCTGGCGCATATATCGATACGTCAGCAATAATAGTACCGGCACGTTGTTTGACTAAGTCTCTGACATCCGTCCTATCATGTTGCGGCTCTATTTAGCTCTATGATCACGATGCTTAGTGTACTTGAGTTTCTTGGGTGTTTTGGAGTTTCCATGTGATTTAGAGATAGTTATCGGAAAACAAATATACCCTCACAG
Source organism: Morchella eximia (assembly GCA_024713935.1). Classification (NCBI taxonomy): domain Eukaryota; kingdom Fungi; phylum Ascomycota; class Pezizomycetes; order Pezizales; family Morchellaceae; genus Morchella; species Morchella eximia. The sequence goes on along the minus strand of JAMGZG010000022.1, from coordinate 1,201,767 downwards.
CCGCATCTACCGCCAGCTCGGTTCCTAGTCGCACAGGCTCGGGCCCGAGAACACGGCAGAGGCATTCAATCAGGACCGCAGAAATAACCTCAGATATATGACTTTCTACTATCTGCATATGCCATTTGGCTTAGATCTGGCGGGGCGTCCATATGCTTGCTGGCTTTAGATAATCTTATCTCTGCTCGAAAAATACCTCAGATGAATATGTTTCCCCTAAAAGTGGGGGGAAATGTAGTTAGAGCCAGAGAGTGCAGACATGTCCTTACATAACCATCGTGGATATTCTACGCGCCGAGGTTCAACACCCCTACCAACTATCGTGAAGAGAGACAGCCACACGTCTTTGCAAGCTATTTGAAATTCGAGTTGAAACTCAACAGCCGGCTTTTTCACTCCTCTAGAGTAGCTATACCTTTTCTTTTTGTCCCCCGCGGAAAGATGGGCGGTTTCTAGAGTCTCTACCGGTACCTGCATGCGTGCAGAGTTTTGAGGTACGTTTCGGCTGAATTGCTGGGTGAATTATTAATCTGAGCCAGTTTCGTCACGATAAGTAATAGATCTTTATATAGAGTATCGTACCTGCCTCAGATTAGCGAATAACTCCTTTGTGTCTCTTGGCTTGATCTTGCACCTGCATCTGGAGGTTTGGGTAGGATGACGACGAATCACTTCCACCACTAGTCTCTACTAATCAGCAATTATTAGAGCAGATTAGTCTGAGACGCCACCACAGCCAACCACTTCTACTAACTATCGACCCCTAACCACACATATGATGCTAGAGTGCCTGCCTCCGAGCTAACCAACAAAACGAAACCTCCCTCAGCACCGAAACATCTGTGCGCCGGATGGAGAAAATTTTACCAAGCCCTGCATCAAGACTGGGGAGTGACGACAAGCATTATTATTCCCTGCCTTCTTTTCCCGTTCTAGCGCTGAGGGAATATGCGAATTCCAAACCCTCTAGAAACCCTGGAGGTGTGTTCTACTCCACAACATCTTATCGGGGGATTCTTTTACCTATTTGGATTGAGAAGCTTGCAATTCAGCCGGAAAGAACATTCTCGGAACACAAAGGGCCCGCGAGACGATAGGAATCCAGGATGCTCCGCACACACACATGCATATGCAATTCGTAGCCTGGATCAGATGCAGATCGGTAGAGTAGGGGCGGGGGGTTGATGATCAGAAATGCATCTTTTTTTTCCCCTCCTAGCGCTGGCGTACAATGTTTTGGTAGTAGAAGACTTCAAAACCATAGACACTCTCCAGCGCAGGATCTCAAAAAGTCCTCACCACATAACCACCGCAAAGAAAATGACGCAAATCGCCACCTCGCAGCCCTACGCCTGGCCGCACGACATCTCCCTCTCCCCACTCACCACCGCCCTCGTCATAATAGACATGCAAAAAGACTGTCCGTCCCCGCCCCCTCCCCCCGCCCGCCAAGACCCCACTAACTCCCTCCCCCGCTAGTCTGCACCCCCGGCGGCTACCTCTCCTCCCAAGGCTACTCACTCACCCCGACCACCACCATCATCCCCAAGATCGCCACTCTCCTCAGCCTCGCCCGCCACCACTCCTACCCCATCTTCCACACGCGCGAAGGCCACCGCCCCGACCTCTCCGACCTCCCCGCGCGCGAGCGCGCCCGCAGCCGTAACAACCCCAGCCAGCTAGGCATCGGCAGCACCGGCCCTATGGGGCGGCTGCTCGTGCGCGGCGAGGAGGGCCATGCCATCATCGACGAGCTGAAACCGCGCTTTGGCGAGCCAGTGGTGGATAAGCCGGGCAAGAGCGCATTCGCCTACACAGACTTTGAGCTGCTGCTGAAGGTGGCGGGCATACGCAACTTGGTGATTGTGGGCGTGACGACGGATGTGTGTGTGCATTCGACGATGCGGGAGGCGGCCGACCGCGGGTATGACTGTTTGTTGGTTGAGGATGCGTGTGGCGCGAGTGTGCCGGTGTTGCACGAGGCCGCGGTGGGGATGGTGAGGACGGAGGGGGGCATTTTTGGGGCGACGGCGAGGTGCGAGGAGGTGATGGAGGCGATGGGGCGGGCAGATAAGTGGGGGGATGGTAGGCCAGACGGTGTTTAGCGGATTTGGGTCTGGCGTTTTGTTTAATAATTGGACCGCCCGGCGCTGAACTGCCTCTACTAAATATAAGTTAATACTTGCTTGTTTTACCATAAAAACATCTTCCATGGTACTGGTGACTGTGGCCAGCCATTGCGGTGGTCTATGCTGTTACCGTGATGAAAATAGCTTCTAGAGTACCATATGCTTATACGATTACTATTCGCCAACCCGCCCACACAACGACCAGCAAACTATTTTTTGAAACCCGTAACAAGCACGGTTTCTAAATACGTATATTAAGCATCAAATCATGTGCCAGATAAGTCAATGCCGTTGACGGGGTTGGTTGTTAGTTTAGTGGGGTGGGCAGTTCTTGCTGCTACTGTGGAAATGATTGCGCTGACAGGAATACCCAGATTGCGCGGAACAGAATGATTATTATTTCTTTATTTTATTACCAGCGCTCAAAGCTTTTAGAGACTAAAATTACAAATACAACTATGTATCGCATATATAAAAAAAAACAGGCAGGTATCCACTACTTTTAAAGATTAAAAAAGGCCTCCCTCCCTCCAACCGCCCGAAAAACCGACAAACGATCATTCCTCCGTCCCATCCTTCAACTTCTCCGCCGCCTCCCTAAAGTACCTAGGCCCCTTATAGGCGCCCCTCGCGGCCCCCCACCACCAGCCTGTAATCGCGACCGCCAACCCGGCCACAATAACACTGGTCCAGTTCATATTCGCCTTCGTCACCGGCTTCACAAACGGCCAGCAGAAAAACACCACCATGACGGCAATCCACGCCAGACTCCCCACATTGATGGCCCACCCCCACCTGCCGAGCCAGAAGGGCCCGGGCACAACCGCCTTCCGACCAGTCGCGACGTGGCCCCCGATGGCGCCCGCGTAGCTTAGCGAGCTCAGCACCACGTAGCTCGTGATCAGTGCGCTGAAGGCTGTCGTGCTGAAGACGTAGACGATGCTCAGCACGCTGGCGCAGGCACTCACTGCGATTGTGGCGCGCACAGGGCCGCCGAAGCGGGGGCTGACGGCGGCGAAGAAGGAGCCGCCGGGGACGGCGCCGTCGCGCGCGAGGGACCAGAGCGTGCGCCCGCCGGTGATGAGGGTGCCGATGAGCGTGGGGAAGGTGGCGACGAATAACACTACTGTCAGACCTACTGCGCCAGCGGTGCTGCCTGTGGCCTGTCTGTAGATCTCGGCCGTCGGGAAGCGACTGGTGGACCCTAAAACGGCCTCGAGGTCGTTGACGCTGTAGAAGAGCGCCACGAGGTATATGAATGCTGTGGTGAACGAGGTTGCCAGCTGCAGGAGGATACCGCGGGGCACGAGACGCTCGGGATTCGGGATCTCTTCAGAGAGGTGAGAGAGGGAGTCGGGCGTGCCGACGGCGAATGCAGCGTTGATGAGGCCGAGAATGAAGCAGATCCCATCGTTGTTCCAGCCCGTGCGGTCCTCATAGGTCTTCCACACGCTGTCACTGCTCGCATACCGTCCCCGCGGCATCACAATCAGGGTCACAACCGTCACCACCAGGCCACCCATGGACAGCCACAGGGCTGCCGTATTGATCGCCGGTAGCCTCTTATGGCACGTCACAACGATGGCACAGCAGCTCCAGTTCACCAGCTGGAAGGCCACGAACACGTGCCACGCCTTCCACTCCGCGGCGGGGTGTGTGAGGCCCCAGAGTGCAACGAGCTCGTTGCCGAGCGTGGAGGAGATGGAGGACGCAGAGAGAAGCCACCCGCTGAGGTTCAGCAGGCCGGTGTAGAAGCCGAGGATGCGGCCATAGCGGGGGCCGCCAGTGGTGGTGGCGATGTGGTAGACGCCGCCGGAGGAAGGGATGGACGAGATTAGTTCCGAGAGGGAGAGGGAGATGAGTGTGTAGAAGAAGGTTACTAGGATTCTGCAGGGAGGTCAGTATGGTGTATGCGGGTATGCGGAGAGGCCGGGAATGGCAGGGAGAATGGGGGAGACTTACAGCCCGTATAGCACGGCCATGGGGCCGCCGTTGAAGATTGCGATGACGATGGTACCGCCGGTCAAACTCCATGCACTACAAAACACAATTCGCCACCATTAGCATCCAATTCTACCAAATCCTAACAATTTGAAATCGCAACAAGGGCACAAAAACTCACTTCGCAACAACAATCCCCAGACTCGTCAGCGACAGCAGCCCAAAGCTGCGCTGCATTTGCTGCTTGTGGCCCAGCGCTGTCTCGAGCTTGAGCGCATCGCGGTCCCCCACCGATATCACGGTGGATGCGGGGGTAGGTTTTTCTTCCGCCGGCATGTTTTGTGTTCCCAGCTGGTTACTGCAGTATGGGAATTGTAGGGTACAGTGGTGGGGGGAAGGTGGTAGAGGTAGGGAGGGAGATAAGTGGTAGGTAGGGAGGGAGATAAGTGGTAGGTAGGGAGGAGGGTTTGGGGATGCTACAAGAGGGATGCAGGTGGTGGGAGGGTTTTAAGGCATTGGAGAATTATTGTGCGGTGAGAATACCTATCTGTCTGCCTAACTACCTCTCCACTTGCCTGCCTACTGCCCACCGACATACTTGTCTGTGTACCTGCTTGTATTAACTAGCCACCTATCGACGGGAGGTCTGATATGATATGATAGCCGTTATTATATTATCATCTAACCACATACAAATTCTCCATCCAACTAACCAGTAGAGTAATTCTAACTAGTTTTCGTATGTTAGACGGAGATGCCCACCGTTAGTGGTCAAAAGAAACAAGTATCTTTTTCCTTTTCGTAAATACGGGATGGGATGGGATGGGATGGGGTGTTAAATGTGCAGTTAGTGTTATGTAACTTTCTCCCCCTTCCCCCTCTCCGCCCCTTCTATCTGCGACTATATGTAGTAAAGTACAGGAGGTAGAGTACGGCGGCGGCAGGCCCTCAGCAGGTACAATACAGAAGGTGGATGTCATGCACTGCACTGCACTGCACTGCAGAGTCCAGACCAGGGCCAGGATATTGAGAAGAGGAGACCTGGTATGCCTACCACTCTACCTACATCCTCCAGTAAGCTGGGTATAATATGCACATCCACGATCGATGAGCCGAGGGAGTTTATTTACATCCCAGGTTGGGGATCGGGGGGTGGTTAGAGTACGAATGCGAATTGTAGATTCCATATCCATATCCATCGCAGACTAAAATATCTATGCAGAGTATCAGTTAGCTTAGTGGCTGTCCAATTGTAGAAAAAGAATCGTTACAACCCGCCCCAAGTAGCAAAGTGCGGTTCAATTCGTTACTCTAGTCAGTGCTAGTGGTGGTTAGTAGCGTATGCCCTTGCCGCGCTAGCTACTAATTCCCACAGTTAGAACTTAGACTCGGCACATAGGCGAACTCCTACCCGTCCGGTAGCTGGGTGGGAAAAGGAACATCGTGGTCCCCCCCACATGGAATATGTGATGGGTATTTCGATCTACTTCAGGGAGAGGTGAAGAAAGTCACCTACTTTTCAAACAGGTAAACTTTTAACGAAGAACCGAATTGACTGCTCCACTGACAGACACTCTGTTCGAAACCCGTAATTTGAAGTCATCTTCTCGTAATGACGCGTCTGAAAAAGCCACCCACTGTCAAATATTACCAGATGAACCTCTCGCCATCACATCCCACCCATTCCATTCCATCCAGTAAGTATCGCACATGCAGCAGTGCAGTTGATTAATCAACAACATTACCTCTCCACCCCGCCTCGGTCCCCACGCCGACGACGTGCGTGCTTAATAGAGTAGAGCGCACATCTCTTCATCCCACGAGTTTATTACGTATCTCCCTGCCGATGATTTACGCACACTCATTCCCAGGACAAAAATCTGGACCCGGCATTTCGGTTGGTTGGTTGGTTGCCATGGGTTAAAACCATGTAATATGGGATTTGGATGGGGATTGGATCCGTAAGGAGCCAGTGCAACCCCAGAACGGCAAAAAGGAAAAAGAAAGGGAGAAGAAAAAAGCATTTGAGATATCAGTAGAGTAGCAAAATCTTCGACCCAGTGACGCAGGGCCACCCAGGAGCAGGAAGGGAAAGAAAAAAAAAGAAAAAAAAAAAGGAATGGTATCCAAAGCGAAAAAAAATTCCCCGGTACTACCGCGTCTACCGGGCGGAGTTCTATCACAGACCATGGGGCCACGCCGGCGCCGCTGCCCATTATTTTCCGGAAGCTCAAACCTCTCTACTTTCCCTACTCTAAAATTCAAAATAGCCCTCCCCAGCTAGAACCAGATACATCTAGTTAGTGGCATGTTGCCTCGCTACCTCATCAGATCAGATCAGTTTCTATTTCTGCCAGTGGACATGAGATGATTCTCCTGAGTAGGGATAACGCTGCTTGGCCCCAATGGCTCAAGTCCTCTTTGAGAATTGGAGCGGGGTGAAGTGCGAGAAGGAAAGGGCTTGGTGTTGCTCTGCCCTGCCCTAGTCATTAGTGGGGGGAACTGCCGCATCCAGCCAGCCCAGAGAGTAGGATGAGCATGATATTAATTAGGTTGGGGGAGTACTGAATAAAGTGTACCTGTCTCCCGCTACCTGGTCGTATGGTGGTTGGTGTGTGTCTGGTCTGTGGTTGTGAAGTTGAAGGTGAGCATATATATACTTCCACGATTGATCTGCACACATATTATGTGTAGAACATATATGTCTGCAAACCACATCATCGCCGTGATATATGATACTGACTTATGAATTGACCAACTAATAGAGTAAAACAATATTCAGCAGCAGCAGCACCAATGGCGCTCCAATCCCCCACGCCTCACCAGCTCACGGTCGAATCGTGGACTTTCTACTCCATTGGGATACTGCTCATTACCGGGCGAATGTTTGTATTCTCCATCCAACAATGCGTCTTTTTTATTATTACCACCATCTTTTTACGTTGCTCATAAACCAGAGTAGATGTTCCCGCCGACTCGTGCTTGGAGCCTTCCGTGAGTTGCAGGCAGAGGACTGGTTGATGGTTTTCAATGGTGTATGTCCTCCCCCCCTCCCCCATGTCTTCCATTTTGCACTATCCTTTCTAAAAATATGAGTGCAAAAAGCCACTAACATCTCTCTTCTCCGTTCCACCCAGTTCATGTACACGATCCTCATGATTGGCATCAATATCTCTGGTCGCACCGCCACCAACTTACTTCTCCCTGGAGAGCTCGAAACCCTGACACCGGATGACATTGAACTCCGAATATACGGAAGCAAGATTGTAATTTTGCTCGAGCAAGCGATGTTAATTGTGACTTGGGGGATTAAAGGGTGTATGATACTGATGTATCATCGACTTACGAGCAGGCTCACTATGCAGATTGTGATCAAGGCGATCGCAGTGTATATTGTGATAGGATTCGTGGCTGTCGAGCTCGCGTGGTTTTTGAGTTGTAGGCCTTTTAAGGGGTACTGGATGTTGCCGGTGCCGATGGGTAAGTTTATTTGTTTTTTCCGCCTTGTACTCGAGTACCTTTTCTTGGCTGTTGTTTGGTGGTCTTTTGAGCTTGTTCATTCGCCCAAACATTTTTGCACTTTCTTCCCATTCGTTCGGTTATCTCAATATTCTCTCCCCTCCATCATTGGCCCCCAGCGGAAATTAAAAACTTGCTAACCACGGACCCGGACTCTAAACATAGAGCAATGCGCAACATACCAACACTACTCAATCACGCAAGCAACCTTCAACATCACCTCCGATCTTATGATGCTCGCCGTCGGCATTCCCCTCCTCTTGAAAGCCAAAGTCGAACTCAAAAAGTGCCCCCGGTCCCCTCTACCCCCTTTCTCTCGGACCCCCCCCAACTAACGAATCATCGCAACGAGCAGGAAGATAATTCTCGTCGGCATCTTCTCCTGCGGTGTCTTTGTCGTAAGTCCTCTCGGCCTCGGCCCCCACTTCTCCCCCGCCCGCATGGTATCCTGACGGTAGATCCCCACAGATCCTTGCAGCATGTCTAAATAAGTATTACAACTTCTCGAATCCCTTCACGACAATCTACATGTTGTGGTACATTCGTGAGTCGTCAACTGCGATTTACGTATCCAACCTACCGATGCTTTGGCCACTCTTCAGGCGCCTCTTCAATCTCGGCAAATTTGCGGACCGTAGCAGCGGCCAGAAGTACGCCCACTCGGATGGCGAGCCGCTCAGTGTGTTGTCGAGAAAGAAGCCTGGCACTGGCACGAGGGACACCATGACCATGAGCTTTGCGGGGAGTGAGGAGAGAATCAACAAAGGTGCCGAAGAGGGCGTGTTGGAGATTGAGCAGAGGTTCTCGTTCTCGATTGAGAAGGGAGAGGTGGATGTGGAGCTTGGCAGGGGGGAAGGGCCGAGTAGGATGGGAGGAGGCCATAAGGGGAGTCATACGACAACTATTTCGGCGACCAGATAGATCTGAGTCAGTTGCCTTATTTTCTTCTGGGATGGACTTTTTGATATATACCTATCGTTTGCGGTTTCCTCATGTTTTTGCGTTTACGGGGTTTTTTCTACTATATATGTGGTGGCGCTATTGTATGTATTTGTAGGCGGGGTATGGCATTGGTGAAACGTTGGACCAAAAATTATTTCCTATTGTATAAATGTAGTACTAGATAGTAATTCAGTTGTTTTAGGGACAGGGTATGAAACTCGCAGAACTATGGATTTCATGCACTTGTACGTCAGAATTGAAAAACCGAAACGGATACAACCGTGGTATCAGTGATTCTTACCTTGATTAAAACGTATTGTATTTTCACCCACCATCACTCGGCCCTCTAACACGGTCCAATGCCCGCACACACCCCACCGGAGCATAAACTGGAAAAAGGTACCAACATCTAGATCTACACACTGATCCCCCTTAGCGCGGGAACCTTAAGTCCGGAAATCTGGGTCATGGTCTCGGTCCCCTTCAGCGCGCGCGTGGTATATGTCTCAAATCCTTACCCCTTGGAGAAGAGCTATGTCTTGGAACTTGCTTTTCCCCCCTTAGCTTTCCTCCTCATGTACCTCATTCCACACCTAGATTAAAAACCCCACGACAACAACTCTCCTTTGTGGCCAAGTTCAAGTTTATTGTTCTTCGCCTTCATCATCATCGAACGAACGGCGTCGGTGGTTAGGTTAGCTTAGGTTAGCCACAGGCCTCAACTTAATTCTATTTTATATCTACCTCCTCAATTCCGGTGCATAAGAAGAAGTTGCGCTGTACTAAAATGCACTACCGATGCCTCCGACGACGCAACCTCAAAAACAACCTCCAAACGCCGAAACAATTGTCATCTCATTCCTATGCGGGAGCTTAGTACTATCGTTTCTTCTCGCGGCACTCGCCGCAGTGTTAAAGGTCTACCCAAAGCCGCCGGTGGTGCCGTTTATGAAGAGAATCTTGGCAAAGATGAGGAGGACGCCGCCAACTCCTATACAAGAGGAGCTACCAGAGGTGCGGCAGAGAGAGGTGCATCAGAGAGAGGTGCATCAGAGAGAGTTGCAACAGAGAGGGGTGCAACAGAGAGAGGCGCAACCAAGAGAGGTGCAATTAGTGGATATACCGTTCGACTTTGGGCTAAGGGAGGATGTGGAGAGTGGGATAGGTGAGTAATCAACATCTTGGATCGAGATAAAGATGTGGCTAACGCGTCTGGTGTGTAGCATATCCTCCGCCAGTGGTTTTTAATTAATTCGGTGTCCATTTTCGGGTTGGAGTTTTGGATTCGGTTCTGATCTAGTTTTTCATTTGTTGGCCGGCGTTCGTACTTTGATATCCCATAGTTTGGAAGGAGGTTTTAATGGCCGCATGGTAATTGCTTATTGCGGTGACAACTGTACCGAATGTTTCCTTTGTTGCAGATATATCAATAGTGTGTACACGTGTATGAGTATATATATGTATTTAATGAGCTAAATGTAATACTAATTGATGATAATGAATATAACAAATACCGTGGACGTGGAATTGCCGTAGATTATACCAGTGCGACTGACTTTGATATTCAACTTATATTCCGGGTTATATCATGGGATAATAGAGCAGGATACGCGTAACATTGTTTGCATTGTAAATGTGTTCAAGATGAGGGAGGGACTAAGCATACACGTCGCGTGTTCTTGAAATCTTCCACGTGATGCAAGGGATACATGTAGTTGTTTGAGATTTCCGGCCTGCATTATGGCGTCTGCATCTGTTGTGTCAGGGTCAGGGTAGCCTGATTATATGTAGAGTATGTAGTCCAGGTTGTACAAAAACGTTCTTGGGTTTCATTGGGCTGTTCTAATAGTAGCAATAGTAGCGCCATTATTGTAATGTAGCTAGCGATCCACTTTGGTTCGCTGACCAGTCACGACGAGCCTCAACGTCCGGAGGCAGGTACACGTACTCTATGCGCCAGTCTGCAGAGATTCCGTCACTGTGTAACAGCAACTAATTTAAATCAAGGTAACAGGCCTGAACTTTGAATCTAAAGGGAACCATCAAGGACGAGTTTATCCGAGGTAACACTCATCTGCAGTTCACATCATTACTCACCAGTAATCAATCGAATAAATCTCAGGGTTCTTTATCAAGTCAAAACAATCAATGCTACACTCATAATTAGCTCCAGCCCTCATAAGCTACACTGCTTCGGTTTTTCGTTTTATGATCAGAGTTCCGCTGGTGAAGGTGGAAGAGGGTGGCAACTAGCTTCACATCAATTCACAGCTAAGTGCAACTACCGGGCGATAGACGAGACTAATTATTCAAAACTGGTAAAGTGCCTGTGGAGTATGATGAGATCTTTATAGGTAAAGAAAGGGATACTAAGGAGCGAGTATTAAGTACATCCGCGGGTCTTGCTTACCGGTACTTGAGAGAAGGCTGAGCCTGCAGGGGTTGATATCTGGAACAAGATGAGTGCCCAAAACATATTGCTCGAGATATAGATCTCCTCCGAGGACGTTGATATAATCGATCCCAAGGGTATTTAGGATCTGGAGGTGTGAGCGCATGTTATGAAGATTGATGAATTTTGGGAGGAGAGAAAGCAAGGAGAAGCAGGGCCTTATTTGCTTCTTAGGAAGTACATACTCACAATGCCAGAATTAAATTGCCGCTTATCAAGCAAAACTTGGTAGGAAGATGCTCTTAAACTGAGTGAAAACATTAAGTAAGCGGCAATTTAATGTTGGTAAGGTGAGTGCTCGGGATTTGTTATGGGGCTTGCTTCATTTTATGCATCGTGGCATCTCCTTCTGTACATACGTGCAGGTATATTTATGTTTACATATGTACATGTATTACTCGATTGCGTAAACATAAAGATGTTTATACCCAAATTTATTATTCTGCTACTTCTAGGCTGGTAGAGTACACCTGCTCCTGCCCTGCTCTGTTGAGATTCCACGATCCTTTCTCACAATCGGTCTTGTATCGACCGATTCTCATATTTCATCCGATCCATTTGAGACCTGTGTTAAGACTGGTGATACTACATATACCTCCGGCCTCATCGTTTCGATCATCTTTATCTAAAATCCAGACATGAAACATCACTCATGTTCAAGGCCAAGCCAACACAAACACGTCTGAGTTGAAAGACACCCTTCCTCGATTTTAATACTCAAGATAGCTAGCATTTAGCAATACAAGAGATATCCCCATCATTCCCCTCCAGCAGCTAACACGTATCGTAGGCGCTCAAACGACGATTCTATCACTATCATCGTTAACCACCCAATCCCAACAATCCCACCAAACCCCACTCCTAGAGAGAACTTACAGCAGTCGGCTGGCCCTCCTTCACGCCCGGGCCTCTCTTCACAGTCCCCCTCTTCGCATAGCTAATCAACTTCTTCTTCTGCCTCCCCATCTCCCCACTCTTCCCCTCCTTCTCCTTCTCCCCCCCCTTCTTACCCCCACCGGTAAACGACTCCACCCGCTGCAGCACCTTCATCCTCCCCTCCTCGTCCGCATAATCCTGGTCAATACGACTGAGCTCGACCTCGTGCGCGATCGCAACCTCGCGCGAGGCGATGAGGTGGCGGATCAGCTCCAGCTTGTGGTCAACGCTCCGCTGGAGGGCCAATATCTCGTCGTTGATGCTCTTGATGTTGCGGTCGTGCTCGTCCTTGCGGGTCTCGGAGGCAGCGGGTGCAATTGAGCCGGCTAGGGAGGGCGGGTTGCTGGTGCCCATGACGGAGTAGAGGATCTCGGGCGGGGCGGCGGCGACGTCTTTGTCGTTGTTGTTGTCAATGGCGGCGGGGGTGGCTAGCTGGGGAGTGGAGGGGGCGGGCTGTTTGGTCGCTGGTGGAGTGGAGGGGGTGAAGTGCCCGGACACTCTTTTGTTTGATCTGAGGGAATTCATCGTTTGTTTGTTATTGCGATGATTGGAGGAAAGGTGAGTTGGATCGATCGATGGAGAAGAAGAAAAGGAAAAAAGAAGTTTGTGATGGGTGATTGTCGTGCGTGGTTGTGTGGGATGAAAGCCCCCTTTGAATATAGCAAATACATGTAGTCTTATCGAATGGAAGAAAAGTACCCAGCTCAGGATTTTCACTAAAAGACAAAGAAATAAAAGAATCTAGGGCAGCTCACAGGTCTTGTCAAATGTAATCCATATATAAACAAGTTGAATCATCTCGCAGCCAATTTGATGGTTTGAGAGATATGAATATCGACTTTACATTATCACAAAGTACTGCGTCGCTCAATGAGGTCTCTATATTAGGCAAAACTCGTTGACACTTTTTGTGTTTGTAGTTTCAGTCGCTGACCGGCGATACTTCTGTATTGATGGGATTTTGGCCCAGACAAAATGGAGTTCTGCATAGGAAGATGTACTTGTAGGAATCAATACATCCAGCTCTCTACCGGCTTTAGGAGAAGCGGAAAAATACGGTCCCGAAATTTCTTCTCATGGGAACTAACTAACGCCCACTCTGTATAGCACCTTTTTCCTTACCTACACTGACATAAAAATACCCCCCGCATTGCACTCTCACTAACACTAGTGACAAACGGTCTTTTTTTTTTTTTTTTTTTTTTTTGTATTAGATAAGTACTCCTTCCATTGACCATTTATAGGGCAAGTAACTACATATTTCCTTGCTCCCATATCTACAAGCTATTGAAGTCTACAACTCAGTCTCTCCACCAACACACCACCTACACCTATAACTCCATATCTCTATCAACCCACCACCTACCACCCCACCTCCTCACACCCCTCCTCCTCCCTATACACCCTCCGCTTCCTCTTTCTCTCCAACCACCTCCTCACAAGCCTGAACACATCCTCCAACGTCTCATCAAACCCACTTCGCCCCCTCATCTCCTGGTCCACCCTATGCCACAGCCTCTGGCTCCTCCACCTGCGCAGGCAGTGATGATACCTATACACGCCGGGCTCAAACGGCGTCATAATGGCTCTATACTCCGGGGCCGGCCTGCGGAGCACCGGCAGCTGCGGGCGAGTATTGGAGAAGGGGGAGTGGCAGGAGGAGTGGCAGGGGGGGCACAGCCGCCGGTTGGAGACGGCAAATCTTCGGGGAGGGAGCTCGGAGATGTAGTGTTGGTCGGAGTAGCAGTGGCCCGTGCAGGAGGGCCGCGTGCCGACGATTAGCGGGCGGGTGTGGCCGCAGCCGTAGTAGTGGACGACGAGGGGGACGCTGCGGCACATTGATGTTTTTTGGTGGGCTGGGGGGGGGGGGGGTTATGGATGAGTAGGTTTTTACTGTCCTCCGTGAGCTGTGGTTGGAGGGGTCAGATATATGTATACGTTTTTTTTGCAATTTGGCCCCATTGCTGGGATGAATGTTTTCTTTTTGGCTAACTCTATTACTACTGTAAGCTGGTCTCACTAGCTAGCTAGTAGGCGGTACATCAATTTTGAAACTTGACACGGTGGAAAAGAAGGAAATGATAGCAACCTGGATTCTGTATTGTTCTAAAAATGATATTACCCAAACCGTTGAAACAAGATATAAAGGATATAGAAGGAGCAAAAAAAAGAATAGTAAAACAAGAAGAATAAGAAGAACAAAACGAAGAACCTAACCCCTTTGCACCTAAAAGACTAGAACAAGAAAACTGGTATCCAATTAAAAATCATACAGAATTCCGGCGACCAGTGGCCGCAGCGGACACCGGTGCAAGGCCAATTCCAGCACGACCCCCCGCCTGAATCCCCGCCACTAAACCGTCGAAACCGACCTCGCAGCCAGCACTGCTCTGAGACAGGCCCGCAGGCAAGCTCTCAAACTCCGCGACATCCTTAAACCCCCCCTCCGCCTCCTCCTCCTCGTCCTCGTCCTCCTCATCCTCATCATCCTCATCGTAGTCCGGCTCCTCAGCAAAGAATCTCTCCACCCACCGTATCCTCCCACCCCGCTCCCTCTCCACATCATGCTCCCCATCATGAATCCCCCTGAGGCCCCTCAGAACCTGGTCAAAGTTACGTGTATCCTCCTCCTCGTCCGAGTCATCCTCCTCCTCATACACCCTCCTCTTCCTCTTCGCCGCCAGCCACCCGCCATTCAGCACCGCCTGCTCCGCCACGCCCACCGCCTCCAACTGCGTCCTCCCCCGCCGCGCCTGCTGCGCTCGATGCTCCCTGCGCTTCCTGCGGAAGCGGTCGAGCGTGTCCTCGTCGCCGTCGTACTCCCCCGTCACGACGGGACTGACGAAAGTGATTATGTCTGGCGCGGGCTCGCGGAGGATCGGCGGGTGGATCGGGCGCGTGGGGTAGCGGGCGGCGTAGCAGGAGGGGCAGAGGGTCCGGTTTGAGCGCGAGTGCTGCACCTCGTCGGAGCTTTGGGAGGTGGGTGCTGTGCAGTTGTCGGTGCAGGAGTAGGGAGGTGTCTGTGCGACGAAGACGATGCGGTGGTGGCAGCGCGAGTATCGGACGCTGAGGAAGTAACACATTGGTTTGTGAGGGGGGATGCTGCTTAAGTGTGTGTATGTAGATGAGAATACGGTGGTAAAATCTGGGGTTTGGTGCTGGACTGGGTTGTGGGTGATAGTTAAGAGTTTGCGTTCAGTCCGGGTGTTGTTGCTTGACTGACTGACTTGGGTGTAGGTGTATTACTGCGGCTGTGTTTAAGATGTTATGACTTGAATCTGCATAGCTGGAGGGGACTTTTTCACAGCCTACTTGAAACCGGACAGCTAACCCCTGGGGCCCTGGCGTGTCTCTGGGAGGACGAGACTTCTTCACAATGGATGGAATGGATGGATGAGCTGCTGCAGCTGTCTAGCTCTGCAAGCGCGGTTGACGCGTTCGGCGTTGGCAGCTCGCGAGCTAGGGTTCAATTGAGGGGAGCTATTTACAGGTAGCTAGCCAGCAGCTACCCCTACATGTACCCAGGGCCCTATGCCCCTCCTCCCCTGTAACTGTAATCAGTCCTCAGGAACGGTGCCGATTCGCTGCGACGCGTTAGGGCATCACGTGTCTACGTCTGGATCCTTAACTCAGTGGCAGCAACCGGGTAAAGTCCAAAAACTGAAACTCAGTTGATTTTTTCGAGTTGACGATCGAGTGTGTTTACCTTTCCCTGCTAGTGGGTATAACTGACAGTGCCAATGATCTCTCTCATCGGGCTTGAATTAAAGGAACAACTACATGTACATGAGCTTTATCTTGCGTGAGCCTATGGCTGTCACTTCAGTACGTCCGTTACTCGGTTTCCAAATTGATTGGTCGTGGTTAAAAAGAAACTGCACTCGCACTTTTCCCCAGTACCGGGTGTTGAGGGTAAGTGATCAGAATCTGATAAGTGAATGCTGCGGTGAATACGTGTATTTGTCTTATCAGATTCTGATCACTTTTCGCTACACCCTAGTACATACATACCGAGCAATACTCTGAGCCCGGTCCACACATGTATGGGGGAGAGATTTCCGGTCTGCGGCATGGTGGTGGTGGCGCAGCATTATCACCACCATCATCCGCGTCCGAAGAACTTTGAGTCGTACAAGCTGATCACCGACCGATTGATCGCCCACTTGTAATCCACCGGCTTATTACCGGTTATGCATGTTTTGGGTGTGAGATTGAGTCATGCGCCGGTTATGTTTTGGGTGTGAAATTGAGTCATGTGCCATCACTCGATAGGTTTATGCGTGTTGTTGGTTAGGTACATGGGCGTAGTCTCTATTGAGGCCTAAAGCCAGATGTAGTGAAAGTCGCTTTTCTTGATCCTTCTTTGTTGAGCTTGACCTACATCATCCTCGGTGTCGCTGGTCGAAATTCTTGGTAGGGATTTGGTTGCAACCATATTCGACCTTTAACTATGAAAACACCGAAAACCCCATAAATCCCCCCCTGCCAAAAAGACAAGTGACAAGAATCACACCCAATACACACAGACTACCCAAAGAAAGTAGAAACCACTCTCAAACTTCCAGCACCCTCAGGGCCCAAGACCCCACGGCCAACCACACGATACCCAAACAAACTCCTCAAGATGCACCCACAAAACCAACACCCAGCAGAATGACAAACGACTTTCACCACCAACTAGCATAGAAACAATCTGGCTTTTTATCGGCACATCTTGCTTTCGCATATGATGGGTTCAGAAACACGGATAATTCTTTTATTTACAGTATAATTTTGTGTAGCAACAACAGAGTTTTACACCAGACAAGTAGTAGGATGTTCATCACATTTCTCTTGAAAAGTTACGTTAGCTTTGCTGTGGCATATTATCACTATCGGGGGGTGTATTAAGGCTGGTGGTTCGGTTGCTGTTGGTTGGGGGAAGTGGTACACTAGAGAGGGGCATTGGCTAGTGCGAAAAGCTAAACAAGTTGCTGACGATAAAACAATGAGGCTTTTGATGGCTATACATAAAAATTAGCTATATGTATTCGCTAGCCTGCTCATTTGTCGAATAAATCGAGTGTATGTGGAAGAGACAGTGAGGGGTGCATGGCAGATGAGTTAAAGGTTTGGAGCCGAAGACAGGCGGTAAGAATAGAGATGTTGAACCAGAGGGTGATAAGACTAGTGTAAGGGTGCGTTAAAATAACTCAATATTCCGTGCAACCTGAATTTCTTTTTGGCTCCTTAACTAAATGCAGGGTGACTTTAGTTGTTATCTTTGTTTAAAATTCATAATATCAGTAATACACTAGATATACTAGGCTAGCACTATAGAGCATGTTCCAATGTTTGCCACGGAAGAAAACCAGACCCCATGACATAACGCCGTCCTAAACTTTCCAAGAAGTAATAACTAACTTGCTACGTTACACTCTGTACAAGTTTCCGGCTCCACATAGTATTCTACTGACATCGATGGTATACCAATATCCAGAATTCTGATATTGGAATGGAACACTACCAATCATTGGCAGGCTCGTTAGGAGGTAGAGGAGGAAGGGCCTTCTTTGGCAACGGGACTCTCTGAGACCAGCATCCATCATGAGTTCTATACCATTCCATATCGGCGCGCCCCTTGATCGGCTCCATGTGAGGTTCGCGGCGGGGCTTCTCAAGTTCATCCTCCACACAGTCAATTATGATCTCATTTGTATCCAGCTCTTCTGAAGGCTGCCTTCTCTTAACACAGGTTGCCACAGGTTTATCGCCATGCCTTTCGTAAGGCATATCCGGAGGATCTGGGAAATCTGGGTTTAGAGAATTGATGAATGTTCTAATCCGTTCGCGAAGGGTAAATGGATTCTTTTCGAAAAAACTATCCAACAGGCGAGGAAGATGAGCAGATGATTCTAACGCCTCCGTCATTTCCTGCTCTTTCTTAAGACTTGTTGTACTATTGTCTTGAAGGTACTAGAAAGATAATGAATAATTTAGTATGCCGTTATGTATTGGGAATTCTCCAATACCCACATCGTCTCTAACCTGAGCACCCGTAGGGTATTTGCTCACTGAGCAAGACTTTGGTGGCGGAAAGCGCCGCGCAGACTGTTTGTAATATTTAAAAATTGTTCGAGTTTAATGGTATGGGTATGATTAGGGACCTCGTAACATACCTTTCTAGTCGGGTCATTTGTGTCTTTGTCACAGTCTGTAGTGTATTCAGATGCAATCGCGTTAATCTGGATGATACAGTAATTAGTAGAGATGGGGATACGAGAGGTATGCAGAGCCTTACTTCAAGGAATGGAACATTGTCTTGATTTTTTGTTGGTACGCCCCAATGCTTAATGGTGCCATCGAATCCTCTTCCCTTTTCTATCGGTTCACCACAAAAATCTAACTTCGGCATCTTTTTACCAGTAGAATTAAGGGGCTGAGGTACCACATCACGCCATGGAAGGATATCTGGAAACATAGGAGGTAATGAAGACTTTTGTTGTTGTGCTTTCCGCGGAGAATCCTTTGGCCGGCGTTTCTTATGAGATTGCTCATTATAGTACTGGTATTGAGGCCCACTGAAGCGCTTTGCGGCAGCGCGCTCCTTGGCTGCCTCATATTCACGATCGACACCTTGAGGTCTGTATGCAATGGCAGCTTGATATTCTGACATGGTCATGTGTCCACTACGAGCCGACGCAGGACCTGTTTTAGGTTTTGGCTGAATAGGGCGCGGATATTAGTTCTTTAGATAAGAAGAAGGGTTAATACTACTCACCTTCCAATTAATCCATCCATTTGTAGAATTAGGTCGGGTAGACGGATCCGGCTCACAAGCTTCCCAGTTTGGCGGCATCCCAGAATCATCACCTGATTCAAATATTTTATGTTCATTGTCCCTTCCCGTAGGAACCTTCTTGGCCATAATAGATGTAGGAGATGAGGCAAATTCTGCCGCTCCTGCTGCTCTTTTCGCATCTAATTCGGCTTGTCTGGCTTCCTTGGCCGCACTGGCGGATGTGGGTTGCGGATATTTTGATGAGATTCCAGCAAACATTGTCTCAACATGGGCGTTATAAAGTTCGCAATATGCGCGCTGCCTCTCAGCTCCTGACAAAGCTGGACTAGATTTCATGCTTGTATCGGGTGCCTTGCGAACGCTCTGTGTAGGGGCTTCGGCTCCCTTCTTGACAACCTCCACTTCTTCTTTCTTATTCTTAATAAGGTTCTGGCTATCGACACTCTTCAAATCGTCCATTCTGCTGTTGACCAAAGAAGTATTGTTTCCCACCATAGTATTTGGACTGTTGACCGGGGGACGCATATGAATTGGAATGAAGGGTTTGAACGGAGCGCCATTCGGGTTCAACTACAGCCACCAAATATCACAATTAGAGACAGTACACTAATCAATTCCTTTTTGAGCAAGGTACTTACAATTGGTTGAGCAAAGGGCTTCCCGTCCACAAATGAAAATGAGAATGCCATTCCGCCAGAGGCAGTTGTCCAGCCTGATTCAGAAACTTCTCCATCACTTTCATGCTCGCTCTTGTCTTCCAACACATCCTGTTGTCCATGGTCCTTCACTTTCGTCCCAAAAGAATGTACACTCTCCTCGGGAGTGTTTTTAACAGCTAACTGACAATCGGGCTCCATTTCACCGTTTGATGTTATTGGAGTATTTGTAGCAGTTATGGACGTGTTAATTGCAGGAGGAGCAGGCGCAGAAGAAGCGGAGGTAGCATGCACTGCAGAGATAGTGGATAGAGGATACTCGGAAGCGCTAGAGGTGGGGAGAGCTTGAGGAAGACCACACTCATCTCTTACACTACCGCCCGCCTGGCCTATGGAACGGGTTTCTGGGTCCCTTGAACCAATCAACCTGTGAAAAGGAGAGGACTGAGATTGGGCCCGCTGGGAAGGAATTTGTGGTTGGACCATGACTGTGTTTGAGGGAAAGGATGATTGAGCTCGAAGCCACCATATCGGAGGGTCATCGTTATTTCCCTCGGCAATTATTGCACCGCTGGTATCTTCACCTAGGGAACTTTTGTCACTAGTGGGGTACTTAGTCCTGTCCAAAAAAAACGTCTTCGTTGGGGCTTTCTGAATAAATGTCCGACTTGGGTTGAGTCTGCGATAGCTACATGTCGGAGGATGCGACATTCCTTCGACAGATGTGTACAGAGGGCGCGATGGATATGTGAAGCACAACAAACTTGGCGCGGGACAAAGATGAAATGGCCAGATGGCAGGAGGATGTGATTGTGGTTTTAGCGGGATAGAGTGTGTTGACGAGGTGTGCGTTGACAAGGTGGGGTGGATGTCGACGAGGTGGGGTGGATGTCGACGGGATGGGGTGTGAATGGTGGGCCAATGCGTTTTATTGCCCAGCCCTTCCTTACGTGGAAAGAAAATAGGTTTGTGTCCCCCACAACCACTAGCACCCCTCGACATAAATCTTTTAGATCGGATATTTATTCCTGCTAGAAGTTGTCATATAAACTGCGAGTGCATCATGATGATGCACTCGCAATCCTGGTCATTTGTTTGCACTTACAAAGGGAATCCAACCGGTACGGGGCCTCAAGGAATAGATGCGCCGCGCAAAGTTACTTCCTAAAGAGCTAGCAAGATTCCTTATCTTTCTGTTAGTAGCATAAGCACGATAAACATCTCGAAGATTTAAATGATACTCGAAGCCGGGCTCTTCAGAGGCCACACGGGTTTCGATCCCCGTCTCGTGCGCGCCGGGCACAAACAGGACAACCACCCAAAATAGAGTGTTGACAGAAGCAAGGAATGTCTGAACCTCTGTCACCGCTTAATCCTGAATGAATGCGCCCGCGTTGACCAGTAACCGCTCTGATAGTCGGTAATGCACATCATACGCTATCACTCGATTTCGACATAAACAGACTTCAATAACTAATTGGGGCAAGAAATCCTACTGCATTCACGATTTGAATACCAATAGTGAGTCACGATAATCTATTGGAAGTATAGTAGAGGGATTCGAACAGTAACTGTGCCGCCTCTCTTACAAACATGCGATAACTATTCAGGCAGAGAATACCCAACCCACTCTCATCACTAGCTGTGTATAGAGGTCACACGATTCTGCAATCAGAGATTAGGATTGAGTATGAGGTCAAAGGAGAAAGGCCCTTCAAACTACACCCGACGATGCAGGATATACAAGGTTCCTATTTAGGCATCTCTTACGGCAAGCGACCTACTAAGCCATAGCTATAGGTTAGGTACACAGGGCTGTTGTATTCCGTTGCCGTCTGGAAGAGCTCCGGTTCAGTGTGGTGCACTGGGTCACGTCGGCATTATTTGTTACCGGTGCTTTCTGATAGGATTCGCATAGCTCATATTGATAAGTGCTGCTGTGGACCATATTTGGATGATGGAAGGTTTATTCAGATGGAGACACATATTTGGATCAAGGTTAGACTTTTTACTTGATGCATTCCCATTTGACTCTATTACCAGATAATAGGTGTCTGGTTACACTTTAGAACCCCACGCCAGCTACATTTATAAATCGATCGCGATGTATCATCACTCGCTCGCCAGAAAGACACAAAACACACTAACTCACACGCTAACACTCTTCACGCCCACTCCTCACCAGCTCTGTCTCGCTATATCTTCCATCCGACCCACCGACTGGCGTCCGAATTACACTCGACTTTGCCGATATCGCCTCTTTCGATCTCCCTAAGCTCGAGCTTGGCTGACATTGACTAGCATTCTTTCTATCTCTTGTCTTTCTGAAATACACTCTGAGTGCAGGTAAGCAGACAGCTAGCTGGCCCATAGTAATCTCGACACACGCCCATAGTTCATACGTATGTACGATGGGCGCATTCGGGTCCTTGCGTATCTTAGGGTAGATGTCGACGAAGCGAGCGATCGCAGCAATGATAGAGAGCGATCCAATGAAGAATACGACTACAAGACCAGCGAGTTGACGTCTGCCGAGTTGGAGGGTATGGAGGACGGAAAGTGGGAGGATGAGAATGAAGATGTCGGTGAAGATATTGAGGAAACTCCAGAGTGGTAAGGTGATGGTATTGCCAGTGGCGTTGCAAGTTCCATCCCTATGGAAATGATATTAGAGAGGTTTGAGAATACGATGGAGGGGATACCTACCAGTTTGTGAAGAATGGGCGACACCAGAAGCTGTGAAGAAATATCACAAAGACATATGTTCCTCCAGTGAACCCGGTGACGAAGAAAAGGTACTTTCTCAAGTATGGAGATAGGTTTGGGAACAGGTGATAGTAGTAGATCACGCATGCCCCCTTCGATAACCACATTGCCGAAAATACTAGATATCCACAGATAAAAGAAAGCTAACACCATGATATTAGTACAGAACAAATAAATAGGCTATTGAAAGCGTGGAATACCAAGGAAGCTGTTTTATTCTCTTCAGGAGTAATCACTCTCGTTCTCCCCATCAATTCCAAATTATACTTCCATGCATCCGTCGAAATTGCAGCAATCCCGATTACAAACGATGCCACGAGAAGCAAGTCAGAAATAATAATAGAAGATGTTTTGCGACTTTGGCGGTGATTCATCCACAGGCGGAGCACCATAAAGACGAACACCAGTAGGTTAAGAGACCACGTGAGAGCCAGAAGACCTTCAACGGAGATGGGTACATCGAGCGTTTTGGTATCAGACATGATTTGTTGGAATAGTAGTACTACTGCGTACTTGTGGGGACGATTCGAAAGGAAGGGGAGATTCGATGGAAATATATAGAGCCTTTTGTTAATCTATGCCATTTACCCACATGGAGTATTGCTTCTCGTTAAATTGCCTCTCACCCACCTTTCCGAATGTTTTCAGCTTCTAGACCATGCAAATAAGTATTCACTAGGCAAATACCCTCTGGGTCTATGCATAGCTCGACCATGCGCTTGAGTGGGAAGAATGCATAAGGTTTTGGCAGTCAGACAGTACACAAATTTGAAAACCATATCCCACTCTACTCTAAACACTATTGAAAGCAAGGGGTTAATGTTTGTGGCTTGTTATCAGTCTTGGTCCATTCAAGTTAAAGCAAAGACTAACCGGCGAGAGCTCCAGAATTCGTCGAACCACTCAATTAGTCATGGTTATCGACTTCTGATTGGAGGTGGGCATTGTCAGCTGCAGATGCTAAAAATCGGCGCATGTTCACGCTTCAAAAATGGTTTGCAGGGTTACTAGTACTATGATAGTAGAAACCTTAAAATTTAAGATCGTCAGTCATGAAGGATATATATAAGATCTAGATTAGCGCTGAGAATAAAGCAAACTGTGCCCCACTAGCATGATGACGCCTATCGTATCCTGTGTGCTAGCAGCACTAATTTTTTTATATGTGCATGTCCTTGTGCACCTAGGTAGCACTACAAGTATCAATTGTTCAATATTTGAATGAGGGCTGTGGTAATTGCCTCACGCCTGCATTTAATATTGAGGATATCATGGATAACAATGCAGCGTGATTGCATATTGTTACACCAGAAATGTTTCGATTCGAACACCAAGATAATGTACATACTCGGCTCCAAAGGAACTTTTGTGTATAGACCATAACCACGAGGCTAATACGGCTAATCCCTAGAAGTCGATTCGGCCACATATGTACCAGTTTGCTTGACTCTCAATGGATTTTTGTATAATGAATCTTAAGTGGAAGCTTCACAAAGCCTAGACCAATGGCAAGTTAATTACGATCCAAATAAATTAACCTTGCGGATATCAGTGCGCCTGTATGCACTTAGCCTCTCATCATATGCTGCGAACTTCTACTCTTCAGCTTTTAATAGAAAGTTAACAAGGCTGAGATGTTTTCAATGCGGTCGAACCTTTGTGTCACCACTCTCTGTTGTTGTTGAAAGAAACTTACTGCTCCTCGCTTACTTATGCTTACTTATATACCCGCATTGCGACTCATGTCAGCGGGGTGGGTTACATGAACTTTATATCAATGTCCTTTTTTCTCTTTTTGAATCAAGGGTTAGGGTAATTAAATTAATTAGATTGCCAAGTCTCGCCTATATGACTCGTTTAGAGCTTATTGATCTTCGAAGTCATTGGCTCATCCTGTTAAGAGTTTGATCTACGGGTATTCTAAGATGTTTTTCCCTCGCGATTGGAGACCACTGCCATCTATTTATAGGACTATACATTTATACAGGTATTACTCTAGTCTGGGGCTTTTTTTCAAGTATAATGAAATCTTGTATGAAGATAACGTACAATCGTGTAGAAAGTCACGGGGGAACCTGTAGGAACGTACAGCTACGTGATCACGTGCACGTGAACAATTGATGTTGTACTAGTACGAATATATAAAGTAGTTGAACACCAGTTTGTAGAAGTACATACATGTATGTAGTCATAATATCGCCTTCGATCTTGCTTAAAGGGCAAGGCTGCCTGGTCCGCGAGTTGAGGCCTAGGTTTCTTGGTGGGTATTTATCTATATGCAAGCATTGCAAGGCTATAGCTATAATATAATTCATCTTCGATTTGATATCTGATAAAAGTGGTGATAGGCACAAGATAAAAAGTCTCGAGACTTTTTCCCGAGACACGAGACAAAACAAAACATAGCCGGAAAGAGAGAAGACAAAACAAGACAAAACAGAAAAAAGTCTAGTCTCGAGACTTTTCGAAACTTACGAGTGGTCGTCTATGATCTCCATATCAGCTTTAAAATCTAGTTTCGATGGCTTCCTCCAAAAACATTCTGTGTAAAAAAGGATCATTGTGAGGTAAACTGGTGTGGAGGTTTGGCCGGGTGACCCTAACCCTAAGTCTTGACTTTGCGCAATACATGGCTAATTCCGAGACCACCTTCTATAATCCGCAAGAAAAGACAAAACGTACTCAAGTATCGTCGTGTTTTGTCTTGTGCCCATCGCTAGATAAAAGGGTTTGGAATATGCAAGTGCGCGCAGAGGTCAAAAGGGAGCCAACGATTTGATTGCCACTATTCAACCACGACATGAATTGAAATTGTGCTTACTTCCTAACGCAGAAGACAGCTACAGTGAAGAAACTCTATAATACTTCACGCACATTGTTGGGCATATTTGCTGTAAAGTGATTTGTCATGTATTAGTCAGTACAGCACGTGATGACGTGGACAATTCCTTTGTAAAGGTGTTCTCAGCGGAACGACCTCATAGCTAGCTCGTGTTTTCCTTTCTTTTCTTTTCATCATCATCATTTTTCGTCGTCAGTATCGTCAGAGAAGTTTTCAGTTTGATTTCTCCCTGGCAATAAATAAGATTTTATTCATTTTGTCGTTCGGATCGTCGTGAAGCCGAATACGATAAAAGAACCCGGCCAACAACATGTACCCAGGGTGTCAGAGTGATGCACATTTTAGCTTGACAACCCCAAATACCTATAATCCTTTTCAAAATTAAACGAGATCTCTCCAGTGGCCTCTCATCTAGATCTAAGTAGTATCCTAAATGTCGACTCGCGAACATGTGTATCTGTCCATTCTTTGGCGATGACAGAATAGAGTAGTGTTGGACCAAGCTCGATGCAGGATGATTTATCGGCGCGCAGGAAGGAAGAACTTAGATAATGAATGAAATATCCGGGCAAGGTTCCATTGGCATTTGGCGGCTACTACCACCAAAACTCATGTTCAGGCTCTTCATACCTCATATCACATCAAATATTTGACAGATAAGACCTATGTTGTTTTTGGTATTCACGTCTTATTCATGGATTATGCTCTTTTGATTCTTTCCCCAAGCTCATCAACGATAAAGTTTATTAGTTTTCTCAATACTAGAGTTTCTCCCTCAAATTAGATCAAAGGCTGACCCGGAGCTTATATCAGTTACCACGCTCCTTTGTCTCCCAGAAAACGCATGATATGACTACATGAAGGTCTGCTTTTCTATCGCTCCCGAATCGACCGCCTTGCTGCTCATCACTTTCCCCACGGAGTAGTCTGTATATGAAGGGCGTTCATTCCTGTGTGTTACTAGGGGTTTTTTTTTTCCTCCAGCTCTTTCCACGAAATCATAAACCAAGTTGACAACAAGGATATCTTTGTACTCAGAAGTTAAGATGTCGGTTTTGTGACTGCTTTTTATTTGCCGGTGTTAGTGGCGAGCAACCTGGCCCAATAGGCCGGATTATAATATGGTTGTCCGGATTTGTCTTATTGTATGTTGCAGGGCCAATGACCATACGATTGCTGTCATGTGATTCGAAGCTGATCGCTATAAAACAAGGTATCCATACAAAATACCACTCGATATATCTGTATGTACCATAGACGCCTTCCACCTCCACCGGAATACCCTCCAAAGGCATTTTTTTTTTTTGTATCTGGTTTGAGAGTCCCTCCTATAACCGGCAAAAGATTCTCTAGATCTACACGTAGGTATACCTCTATACAGGGGTCAGATAGTGGAAACCAAACATGGTGTTTGGAGCTGTTTGTGATTTGTTGATATGCGAGGCAGTGATATCCCGATCCACAGGAAGCAATCTGTCTGACAAAGTAGATGGCCCAACTTGGTTCACTTTTATGCCCATCGGTGTTGATCGACATTCGTCCTTAGTAAGTGCATTCTTGTAGTATCAAATACATGTTGTGGTTGGTTGTTTCGCTGGAACATGTTAATCTGGAGGTCGTGAAGTGCAACGTTTTAAATTTGCTACTAGCAGTGTCAATGATAACTGCTGGCCTTGTTCCACTGCGTCTTGCATGTCGATCGTGAACCCCAGCCCCGCCCCAAGACCCACGTGCACAGACGGGTGCCTGCATACATGTACACATCGTCAACATCACTTCAACCCTCACCTCTTCCTTTACAACCCACCCTACTTGGTCTGATTCTTGCGCAACGGGATACAGACTGGAACTGTATTCGCAACTGAATTGCCTGGGTACATACAAGGCAGCGAAATCATCACGTGGAGATAGCAAAACCCTTTTCTCGATTTCGAAATTTCCGTTACTCCCTCTATGGCAAGTAAGCAGATGTCCCTTTATGCATCAGGTGCATGGCTAACCCGTGGTGATCACGAACTATTTTAGATACTGGCACCATATTCTCTCAAAATTATGTTTTTCCAACCAATACATGATGGATTCATAAAGATTTTTATATGACTCGACATAAAAAGGAATAAAAAATACATGTGACCCTCACTTTTAGAAATAATTACAATAACACAATAATAATGTAAACCCCCCCCCCCCCCATGTTCTTTACTAGCACCCACCCAATATTCCTCCTGTCCACCCAAGAGACACAACCCCCTTCTTTCCTCCCCTCGCACTCTCTGGCCTCTTTCCCCAATCCTCAATGTCCTTTGCCCCCAGTCCCCAAAAGTCCTGTAGTCCCTTGCCCCATCTCTCTGTTGCCTCCCGAATTTCATTTTCATTGATGGCAGCAAAGCAGAATCGCATCCTCTCGGCAGACTTTCCTTCGCGGATCTCTGCATTTGGCGCAAACGTCCAGCCTGGACATGGCATCGACAATTGCGTTTCGGCAATATATGTCCACAGATTCGTCATCATGTCGAGCTTGCTATGGCCGAGGGTTGATGTATATTCGATATAGGCTGGATGTGACTCGATGAGAACACGCACCCAGATGAACATGCCTCCGTCGGGGGAGTCAAATTCACATACGCGGGTCTTCTTCACGACGATAGAGTCCCCTTCGATAAAATGGAGAACTGCGTTAGAGTGCTTCTCTAACACTTCGCGCATCATTACCATGCGCTCCTCATAAAGTCGTCGGAGATTCTCGAGCCACTTGATCCACCCATCCATACCCCATGTGCTTAACAGCTCAAAGACCATTGCCTGGGAGAACCCGGACGGTGCTTGGGTTGATGCCTCAGCAATGCGCGTGATGCGTTCAACAAATGCCGGCTGCGCAGTGATCCAACCGAGCCTACAACCAGGGGCGACTGTCTTGGAGAAGGTATCGAGACGGATGACACGACCGCTTTTATCAATGGTGACGTAGCTGGGTGTCATCGCCTCCATGAAGGAGTATTTGCCATCCGGGCCCTTGAAAGGGGCAGACGATGGGGGGTGCGAGGAGCTGGTATACTGGAGATACCAGTACGGATCGTCTTCGATGATGATGATATCGTATTTCTCGCAAAGCTTATAGATGTCCTTGCGTCTTTGGAGGGAGAGGGTACCACCGGTAGGGTTTTGGCCGACCGTAACGGTGTACATCATGTGTGGTCGCTTGCCCTGCTCCCATTCGTTCCAGTTTTCCAAAACATCACGAAGACCGCCCTTTCCACGAGCAAGCATGCCTTGGGAGTCGACTGCTACAGGAACTATGCCAACACCGAGCGGCTCAGCAGTCTGCAGACCGCCTGGGTAAGTGTATTCTTCGACGAGCATGTTGTCGCCTCTCTCTGCTAATAATGAGAGGGCCTTACTGAGACCATCCGTGTTCCCGCATGTTAGTACAATCTCTGGACTGGCGTATGGGATTTTGCCCCCATGAAGATGATTTATCGCAAAATCCTTGACGAAATCTGCGAGTGGCGCAAGGCCATTGGCAAGGCTGTATTGCAGGGCAGTGGCAATATCGAGACCGGTGTGCCCAAGGGAGAATTTGGGTATTGAGAAGTGTTCCGTTTTTGGAACTTCGGATAGTTGTGTGGGTGCTGGTTTGGAGGAGAAGAGAGAAAAGATGGAACTTGAGGGTTTTGGTGGTAGCGAATGGTATTTCGCTGCTGACTCGGCAATGAAGCGGGTTGGGGGTGCAACCTTAGCTTCAAGTGTATCGAAAGGGAAATACTCGGGGTATGGAAGACCTAAGCAGCAACCATTAGCAGGCGTGAAGATACTCGCTTGGAGTAAGGAGACATACCTCCAGCAAGATTTGTCATTCCGGGAGTCATGAAGTACTTGTATAAGTTCTTCATGGCATTTGTGTTTCGCGAGCGACTGGTAGCATTAAAGTGGTGCGATAGGTCCATAGGCGCGTTTTCGGGGACATATTCTGAGGTCGACATGGTAGTGGTGGCTGAAGCCATTGCGAAGAGGCGTGAGTGAGCCATTATGGTATTTATGCTTTCTTCCTTTGTTTGAGATTCTTCTAGCTTCGAGGTGGGCTGTTATGAGTTATTATAACAAGCGGCAGCAACCGTGGAAGAGTGGAAGGAGAGCGTATGAGGAAAAGAGAGAGAGAAGTGGGACAAGTCAGAGCAGGTAAGGTACCCTTGGTATTTACACCTACTTCACCTCCTCTAGGCCCTAGTTACATAAGGACTCTGGTGATGATTGCCTTGGAGGGTAGCCAAGAGATAAGACTATAACGGGGAGCGTCGCATGGAACGACCCCCTCCACGGGCTTGTGCAGGATTTGTCATACTGTCCGGGGTCGGGTGAACGCGAGTGCCCGGCCGAACCCTGGGAGTGCAACCGTAGCGTGCAGACAGCAGCTTCGACTTCGCTACTGGATTGGATGGTTAGCCGGTTTCCGATCTGTGGGACAGATGGAACATAAGCCGCACCTAGATGGGATGTGTCCATTTCTACTCTCGAGTATCGCTCGGGGATCTACGAATAATTGTGATCAGAAGTGATCTTGAATACCGCAGAATATATGTACCATGATGTATTTCTGCAGCTGTGCCCCGGATAAACATACGACCGGCTTGGTTAATTGTAGATTATCACAGTTGTTCATCTGTGTTGAAGTGAATCGCGTTAGTTTAATATGGCAAAATAGTATTTTACGGTAATCATTGCGAGTTGTTGGACCACGCCGAGTATTCTAGGTACATGTACCTACTTACCAAGGTCACCTTTCACAATTGCAATCGGGCATCGGATTCCCAATCTAGAAGAAGTGGTGCGGCAGTGTCCCTCGGTGCATAAGGGCGTGAGGGGTCGAGCGGGTAAGTAATGATCCAATGTCAGTGTAACTGGTACCGGTCTTACGTGCGGCCCAGCTGCCAGCTGCAGGTCGATCAAACAAACCTCAGACACATGACACGCTCTCTACAACTCCACCAATGCACCACTACTACCACTACCACAAGCCACCTCGTCATGGTATTCTAAACCGCTCAATTGACCAAGCGTGAGTTGATCATAACCTCTGCGTACAAATTCGCGAGGGAAGGTCGATACGCTAGCTACGTCACAAACATGTTTCTTGTGTTAATCTTGCTGTCACGTGGCCCAAGTGAATGTTACTAGCTGTGTACCTAAATTCTAATTAGAATGACTCTAGCGATATAAGCCTGCAAATCTTACCCCAAACTCCTGTGCTATATAAGGCGTCATTTTTATTGACCTCTTACCCTACTCCCCCCAGAGTGACATGCACCTCTGCCTCTGTGGGGTGGGTTTTCCAATGGCCGCCGGGTTCGTAGCTCGTGGAGTGCCATCCCATTGTTCTATTCACATCAAATCGACGCTGCTACGGCCAAATCCATTGCCATTGGGCAAGGCGGTAGTTATGGGAGTAATGGGCAGCTTCTAACAGCTACCAGATACACGTTTACTCTAGAGATAAGGGCACTTATACCGCATAGTTACAACCTATATCTATACCGAGAGATAAGAGAATGTAGGAAATTGTAATTCAGCGACTTTCTAACTTCAGGAGTGACAACGAAGAATCACTTGGCTCAGTTGTGGCCATATACATTTCTACTGAAAGGTTAATCACGGGCCCGGACACTGATACTGCTCTATGAATATGATCAGGAGTCATACCTGAACCACCATTTCATATCCTCATCATATGGGGACGTCTTAAAGCAGGAATTGACGGCTATGACACTCTGTGCGGCACCATCACAGTCTAACAAGATTGTATATCCCGCCTCTAGGTAGGCTGTCGTTTTTTTTGATTTTTCACCCTCCAAGAAGTTTCCCCTCCATAGAACTCCAAAATCCAAGGTGTTATGGACGCGTCCTCATATGGAATGTTGTCTAAAGAATATCTCAACGTCCTCCCGGTAAGTCGATTTTCTATAATCCATGATGGATCCTTGTCTTCCTCTTCTGTTTTGATGCTAGCATGAGCAGGAGATCGGTAAATTTTCCACTGAGTTGCCCACCTCTCGCGATACATTGGAAGTTTTAATTTGTTGTTTAACTCCGGAATCTCGACAAGTATGGGTGGCGAACTAAGATATGTTTGACTTAGAATCATGTTATAGAGAACATTCCCAATTTCGAACCAGCCAGCTGGAAACCTGGTGTTTGGCGTTAAGAACCTCCAGCTTTGAGTTGCATCGTGCTTGGCGGATAACTCTTTGTTATCGTTCATAAACATGTCACTATTACAATTAATTCCTTTAGTCGTAAACTCTATGTATGTTATATTCCGGAGGGGTTCACAGACGGCATTCAACTTACAACCGCGTGTTATGAGAACTGGGTTCAACAGTTAGGTGCGGATGAATGCAGCCATCTTTCTCATAATCCGTTTGATACAGCTTTATCTAAACCCTTTACTTAAGGTATTAGCAGATAGGAAGAAAAAGCCATAGATTTGTAACCGAGTATTCACCCAGATTCATCATCGTCTTCACCCACCAGAAAACACCACATTTCCTGCTTCGCACCAATGCTCTCGGCCAGCAGTGCATAGATCTTACCCCTCGACAAACATTTATTGCTAGATTTGTTTGTGATCAAATATTTGGGGTTGGTATTGAAATTATTGGACCCCGGGCAGCGCTCCACCCACCAGATCTGCTCTGCAAAATATCTATTTTCGTCACGAGCCTTGAGTGTGATAGAATCATACGGATCGACTGCATCGTATTTTGCGTGGAGCACCATCTCGGATGCTTTGTTGTAGATAACATAGGCGCCTGTGCGGAGAATCGGCATTTTTGTTATTTGCGAAGGGAAACTGTCGAGCTCGACGGTACGGATGTGAGGGGCATATAGATCTAGAGCAGCTTCACCGAACTAGAGCTGGAGTGCCGCAGTAGATAGCTTCGCCAGACGAGGCGCAACCCCACCAGACGATGTTTCGAAGCGGCCCGCTGTCAAAGTCTGCCAAGCGGGGGGGTCTTCACTTCTGATTGGCTGTCAAGCATTGACAGGGATTCCACAAAGAACTTAACCCAAAATGTCATACCAATATTCATTGTCCACATTCCAGTCTTCGAAGCTGTCGCCCTCCTCGGCATCAGCGCCTCTAGCTCTTCGATCGACATTAACCAGAAAAAGTGAACAATGAGAGATTTTAAGCGAGCTAGGAGCCAGCGGACATTGATTCAGAGTCATGTTCTATGTACTTGGGCCGGCCGGCCGGGCGGTCAAAGTATCGGCAGGACTTGCATCCTCATGGCATGAACTGTAGGTCTACAGAGAGCCAGCTGCAGCATTCTCGAGCGGAACTTTCAGAACTTGCTATGTACCAATATTTCCTAAGGACGGCGCTGAGCCGCGGTCGCTGTCGATATCATGATGGTTTCTTATATGCTGAATCCACGGGGGTCATGTGAGATAGCTAGGTTGCTTTACACTGGTGGGGTTAATCCCGTTCAGAGATGATGAGAGACCGAGTCTCTGGTTCCCCCGCCGCGCGCGCTGTGAGAGATCTACATACTAGGTCTTATTTTCTGGTATGGAAAATGACACATCATTTGGTACCTATCCGAAAAACGGCATATATCCTCGTCTATCCCTGGTATATCCCAATATAAAGTATTAGGCTCGCGATGGTTCCGTGATTAACAAAGGTCTAACGTTAAGTAGCTAAGTAGCATACACCACTACATGTATTTTTGGATTAGTTTTTAAATCCCCACGTAACACAAATCCTGAAAACAGCGGAGATAGCAGTGCTATTGGTGGGTTAGGGTTACGAGGGTCAATGATATTTATTGAATGGATGAAATTGAAGATAGAAAATCAGCAAACCAACGAAAACCTTGAGGAAGTTCGAAATTACTGAGTCAACGATTTTATTTTAAGCCAACCATCACTTTTGAAGAATGCTGGTTACAAAATTGATGGTTGCGGGTAGCAAAATTGATGGTTGCATGTCGATCCCATTATTCAAAACTGCTAGTTGGCCTAAGGCTTCTAAAGAACAGTGATATTCATAATTAACAATCTTATTATCGCTCAAAAACTAGTAAAATAAATAACAATCTGCTATATCGTATACTATAGCTATCCCATCATAATCTCGACACTAAATGAACCACCCTATGCCCTTTCCTCAAGTTGCACATACAGGTTCTCGTGTACCAACAGCCCGATATTTCTAATCTTCATTTTCTCCGGCTCCACAATCGTCGGTTTAAACGTGCGGAAAAACTCAAACGTCATTTTCCACAGTTCCAGATACGCAATATTCTTCCCAAGACACGTTCTCGAGCCCGCGCCAAAGTGGATATCATAGCGCTCCATTTCTCGCACCTTGTCGCTACTCTCTAACCACCGCTGCGGGTTAAATACGTCCGCATCTTCGCCATATACCTTGGGGTCCCGCTGACAGACGCGGGAGTTGACAGTAATCTTTGTGGACTCGGGGATGTAGCGGCCATCGGCAAGCGTGAGGCCGCCCTTACTCGGGTACCGTGGCAAGATGGAGGGTGTGGCAGGAGAGAAGCGCATGGATTCTTTGATGCAGGCGGTGAGGTAAGGGAGGGCTTGGGCATCGTCGTAGGAGATCACCGAGAAAGGTGGGCGCGCAGCAGTATAGGCATCGATCTCAGAGATGAGCGTTTGATAATAGCTAGGTGTGTGGAGGAGATTGAGGAGGATCCCACGGAGGGTGGCGGCGGTAGTATCCGAGCCAGCAAACATGACCACGAGAAGCTCCGCTTTGATTTCATTGAGTGTAAGGGGCGCGGCGGTATCCCGGGTATCCAGGAGGCTATTAAATGGTTATTAGTATGATTGTCCCTCTATGTTCCCCCCCCCCCTTTTTTTTTGGTGCGATGGGTCCTAAAGCTTACTGCTGCATCAAATCTACTCGTTTCCCTATATGAGTCCCAGCTGATATTTCATTGATTCTCTCTGCGACAATCGTATCCCGCTCTTCTAATAACCGCCCAATTCCTGTCTCTTTGTCCATGGCTGGTGAGAAATATTTCATTATCAACGGGTGTCGCAATGCGCTTTTGATCCAATCGGATCTGGCAAGGGTAACTAATACGACTAGGCCGTTGTGTGCTGAAGTAATGAGATTATGCACGTCTGTGTCTGAGGCCATGAACCCCAATGGCTTGCCAAACGCTACTTCGCTGATCACTGTGCGGCCGTACATATGAGCATATATACAACTACTACTGAATTAATCTTTGGCCAAGGTCACTAACCATCATATGCGAAATACCTACCGTTCTATGTCAGTATAACACCCTACTAGTATATATGCGTATTAGACATTGAATCAGAGGTAGGTCTTACTGTGTCCACCTCGCGAAATCCAGTTTCTTTCCTACGCCTACATATTTCTCCCTCACCCTGCTCTTGAACTCCATAATTCTCGTATCCACCGTATCCTCCATCTGCTTCGCCGCCCTCATGCTATACATGCTCGCAACCTTCTTGCGACGATCCGAATGCTCCTTATGCTCGATCAACCCCGCTACACCCGGCACCTGTCCGGGCAGGTTTAAGCGGTTAAACTCGGTCTTGTTTGCGTAGCGAGTATATATGACGGGCACCATGGCCGCCTCCGCGAATTGAAGCACATCAGACTGGTATCGTACTATCGGTCCATACTTCTTGTGCAGGCTTGCGATGATCTCATGTTCGCGACCAGTGCTGCTTGCCCATAAGGAATAAAGGGGACCGGTGCTCGCTAAAAATGGTCCTGGAAAGCAGGATAGGGGGTGAAAGTAGCGATTGCGGATGCCGAGGGCAATGAGAAAGAGGAAGGGTGATATTAGGAGAACGAGTCCCCAGTTGGGAGCTGGTATTGCGTCCATGTTTATGGTGAGTATAGTAGCGGAATGCGTATGGAAATATTGCTTGTGGGCCCTGACGGGTTTATATATTAATTTACTGACACTGTATTCTCACGATACCTACTTATCTGCAGCGCTGGATTGGGCCTCGTATTAGGCCCCGTATCATGATCAGCGAATTGCACTTAGGCCACAAATTAGGTAACCCTGCCCCGCGGCCTGGGGTATTAACTCTTCAGTTATTGGCACATGAATGACTTAGAATGAGTCTATTACTCCTAAGTAATCAAGGCCAACGCGCGTACATGTTCAGGTGCGGAACTCCGTGCTCAATAATTGGGTTCAAGCTCTGATCGTCAAGTTCTACAGAATTCTTCCACAGCGATTCACAGTCATTTGGCAAATACACCCATTTGGCGAACAGGGATTAAGGCCAATAAGAATCAGGATATCTGAGTCAAACTCGAAGCTTTACTGGTTGCTGGCTGGTTACTACAGTCGCAACTCGCTATGCCGGATGGCCAAGATTCAGTCCATTTCGTACGGGATAGCAAATCATCCGGGACAGCAAATAAATCCTCAACAAATAAACCTAGCCCTGGATTTGGCCCATTATCTCCTCTGAACCATTTTTTTGGCTTCAAAAGCTCAGCTTCTAATGGTATTGAGTGCTAACACTACTTGGTGTCTGATAGCGCTTTTCTCCGCTTCAATTTTGAAGGGGAGAAAGTGTTCAAGACCTTCACTGGCAGTGAATGGGAGAAAGTGTTCAACTAAATGTAGTTTAGCAGCTGAGCTTGGCAACCCCCCGATTTAGCGGTAGCTGTATATGGACTAGTGAATCCGGGATATCAAATATTATTTGTATGGGGACAGGGGTCAGAGAGTTGGCCAGTTTCCCATACGGTACGAGCAGGCCAAAATCCGGGATAGCAAATTAATTTTGGTGAGGAATGAGAGTATCAGCCATATCCATCCGGGATAGCAAGGGATCCGACATATTGAGTTCCGGCATAGCGAGTTGCGACTGTACATACAAATTTGCCAAATGGGTGTACAGTTACACCTCGCTATGGCGGAACTCAATATACCGGATCCCTTGCTGTCCCGTATGAAATTCTCTGAGAATTTTATTTTTCTACTGCAAAATCAATTTGTTATCCCGGATTTCATAGGAATATTTGCTATCCCGTATGGCTCGAGAAGCTATGGTGGGTAGGTGTGTAAACTTCGGCGTTTGCAGCCAATAAATCTATAGAAATTGGGAGATCTACTCACATAATGGTACTAGCGCCTAGCCTAATGGTGGAATTTTCTCTAATTCCCATACAAAAAAAAGTTCCTCCGAAGTTGACACACCCACCCTTTATGCCTTCTCGCGCCATACAAGATCTGGTGAATCTTGGCCATCCGGCATAGCGAGGTGCGACTGTATTCGCCAAATGACTGAATTGCTGTGTATCTACGTCCGTGTGTAACGGCAGTGCAAGGATAGGTGTTGTAGTCATCCCGTTCCTTATTTCTGCCAAATATTAAGCCATGAATCATATCACCTATTACTCGCGTTTCCGGACGCGACCACTATTGCATGCCATACAAAAGATAGCCTTGGCGGGGTTTTTCTGTGTATGCGATAGCAGTTGCGTCCGGAAACACTAGTATTTGTCCGATGGTCTACTCTCAGCTAGTCCAAGCGCAAGCCAATCAAAAAAGCAAATGGTATGGGGGCCGCAAAAGAGTCAGCTCTCATTGGTTCCCAGATCACCACCACAGTTCAAACCGACCGCGCGAGCAGTTACTCGCAATTTCACAGCGTTTCCGGACACAACTGCTATTGCATGCCATACAAAAAATAGCCTTGGCGGGTTTTTTTCTGTGTATGCAATAGCAGTTGCGTCCGGAAACGCTGTGAAATTGTGAGTAGAGAATGCGAAGTTACTCACCGCCTTATGCCAGTATTAATCGCCCACGACATCGGCAATTACTATTCCAGCAGCGAGTAGAGTAATCCGTATTCAGCTGAAGCTGGTAGGGATATTAAGTTTATCCATTAGACCTACACGATCGAGGGTTTCCCCAGATACTCTAAAGTAATAGAACGGAGATACAGTAGATATCTACCGCGCCTCCCCAGCTATTCCAAGCTTTGCAAAGCGAACCTTGAGATGACCGACCGGTACAGTAACCTTAAGGCTGATCCCGCAGTCCGGAAACCCGGGAGTACACTACCTACACTTCCTTTTTTCTACCTACCCGCATTCTGGGCCCGAGAATCGCGCATCGCGCCCACAGGTGCTAGATCGAAGTTTTGTTTTCTTAATATTGCCGCAGCGATTTCTTCCCGCCCGTTACTGTTAATCCCGGGCTTCGATATTATCCACTAGGGAATAGATCTCCAAACGGGCGGTCTAATAGTTAAGTAATCAGATGCCCACTCGCGTATCCGGAGGTATGCAGCAGTATACTCTAAAGGAGACAGCATATGCAGGGTTTTGTTAATCGGGTAAGTGTTGTGGGGGTTCTAGAGTAGTTCGGTTGTAGTGCGCGTGTGATTGAGTGTATTGGATCACAGCTCCTCACTCGCTCAACCATCACTTGCTAAGTTGGGCCAAAGGTTTGACCGTTTTTCATTCTCATAAAAATTCAACCTGCTCCAAAAAAGCTTTACCAATATGAATTTAAATTTGATGGCTAAGCGTAAAACGCCAACAGACGATATCCACAATGTAGACAAAAGCGGTGATATGATAGTCACTTTATGCACGGTATCTTAGTTCGGTTCAGAGGGCACGTGAAAGTAGGTGATGAAGAAAACTTCCTAATCCTCCGACGGGGGGTGGATACCACTCTGCGGTAACAAAACCCACGAAAGCTTCAAGGCCCGCCACCATCGTAGTAATAATATAATATTCAATAGATACTTGGATCAGCGGCCTGGACCACTTCTTGCTTGAAGTTAATCAGTACAATGCCGCATCATCAGTGTACACCCAGATCGTGGGGAGAAAAATTTCGTCTCCCACGCTCTCTCCCGAGCTATATCAGCGCCGTTATTTTCCAACAGGATGAGACGAGAGCCAGAATCACTGATTGTACCGGTCTCACATGAGGGGGATCGAAGGTCCTGAGGAACGGAAAGCTATGACGAAGGTAACCAAACCTGAGAGGTAAGCCAGACAACCTCCGAGCCCGATACCCCACTCCTTAGGTCGTCTGACTCGTTGTTTTTCTTGAAATCATCGAGAATAAAGGGATTCCAACCTTTGGGGGACCTTGACAGGCCGGTAGCTATTCCTACGACATCTCTTCCAAATTTTCCGCAAGGCCCATATAAATTTGAGATTAGATTTTTCTCTCAGGAGAGTACATGTTCGCCCTGCCGAGAAAGATGGGGAGTGGTAAACCTCTTTACATCACCGAATCCAGTTGCACGCCCTCAGCCTTGTGATCGTATACGTAACGACATGTCTAGACTTTGGGGCAGTGACCACATCTTGGAACCGGGTAACCTGTGAAACGACACTAGCACTGCACTGAGATTGTTGCATAGCGGCTTATACGATATTAGGCCAGCAGGTAGCGATGTTATATATATAAGGAAAGGTTTTTAGGGATGTTTATGCGAGGTAACGTGAGACATGTTGGCTAATATATACGGGACAGGTTTATAGGATCTAGCTGTACCCGTGGAATATACTTTGGGGTCTGAATTCTGGACTTTGTGCTACACTATTATAATTATTATTTTGTGTCACCAGGTTTATATATTTGGAATTGAAGATGGTAGAGAGAGGACAGCATTAAAGCAGTTTCCGTATTGTATGTCCGCACTGGATTACACACACCTAAGATAATTCCCGAGTTAGGAAACCGTGATTACTATATGTATATGTGATCTAATTGTTACTAGTAATAAGCATTGCCTAAATGGACCGTCACTTAATGTGTATGCGATCCGGAGTCGGCAGACAATATGAAAACAGCTATAATTTTTCTATTTAGCTAGATATCTAGATTTGCTGGTATTCGGATCTAGGTCGTTTGATGGATACGGCAAACTGAGGAGCGGCCCCGCAACCACCAGAGATCACTGGGAAAACATTACAAGCAACGGAGTGGACAATCTTCTCTGACAGTCTTCACATTTCCATTGTGGCCATCTCCCCACCAGCGCCGTTGCCCCACAACCCGACCTTTAACCTCTCCTGCACCACAACTTTCCATCCCTCTACGCCTGGGACCTCATCACCAGCTCTGCCCAGAACCCGCAGCACCGTCTCCAGGACTTCTAGCTTCCTTGTAGCCACCACAAAAGCGGTGCTCATGGGATCCCTCGCCCCAGAAAACCTCTGCGGCGGGGTAATCAGGAGCGCCATAACATCTGGCGCGTTCATGACTTCTTTGGCCCCCCAGTACGTGCCCGTAGAGTCCTGTGCGACTAATAATTTCTCGATAAAGTTCATGCATGCCAGAACAACATCCCTAAGGGCCAGTGTAGACACATAGCTATTTATCTTTTGCCACATGTCTGTGTGAGTGGCATAATAGTTATCGTATACCTCGCTGCTGCTACCTTGCTTTGTGATTACAGCTGTCAAAGCATCAATGTAGGCCGTTTGGGGCGGCGACAGCGGGATCATCGCCACAACCTTTTTTGCAGCATCCGTCACCAGCACAGAAGGAGGCATCGCCGTCAGAATATCCATAGAAGGCGTATGCGGATGCTGGGGGGTGTCTTGCAGCGTCTGCTCGATACGCTCTAGTGTCACCTCAACAAGCGTCTTTGCGGGCGGCGGTGGGCCAGTACCCAATGACATGCGCCGCCGTTTTGGGTTCCGTCCGTCGGGGATCTTGGGGGCCGGAGAGTCAAGGAGCTGCATCGGGTGTAGACGGGCATAGGTTGCGAGGTATTCGGCTGCTTTGGATTCGAGAAGTTGTTGGTCGATTATATCGTCTGAGTATGCTGCAGGGGCAATGTAGCGGCCTGCGGTAGCACCGTGGAGGCCAGAGGTCTCGAGATAGTCGAGTGCCTTCGTTGACTGTAGCAACAACGTGTAAAAATCGAGGAGCACCATGTGCATCATGACATCGCCGTCAGCATCTACGGCCCAGCGCGCGGCAAACTCTAGTAGTCCTCCACAAGCTTCTTCTGACGCCGCGTACTTCTTGTCAATCGCTGGGAATGATGAGGTTGATACAGCACTGAAGTCCAGTGCTGCCATCCGTGCGACTACTTGTAGAAGCCTCCCCTGCGCTTCTGTTTTTGCCTTTTTCCCTTCTGGAAGCTCCTCTCCTTTCCATGAGCACAGCCGGAAAAATGTCTCATACACACCCTCATCCTCGCAAACCCTCCGCCATAGTAAGCCAACGCCTAGATCCGCCGCTAACAACTTCACAAGAACATCTGCCGCTCTAGATGCAACACCTGTGTCAGAGTCGCAAAGGAGCACCTCGACGAGCTTCTGCACAACGTCCGACCAGCTTGCGACGATCCCGACCTCAGATGGGGCTGCTGCCGCCTTCTCCAGAATCGAAAGACCGAGTATGCGTACTGCTGGGGAAGCTGCTGAGAGCAGTTGAAGGGTTTGGGGTTGGGAGGCGAAGGCCAAAAGTTCCGTGAAGGTTGTCGTAGTGAGGAGGTGCTGCAGGAGCGTGGTTATGGGTGTGGGATCTTCATGCACAACTGCGAGGACTCCCGCGAGGAGTGGTACAAGAGCACCAGTGAGGTGAGTTGTGGGTTGCTCTGTTGGGCTTGTTAGTAGTGCGCGCGGAGAGGTAAGGTGGAGGAGCTTAAGGCGAACCGGGCAGTTGAGCGGTGAAAGTTTCCAGGAGGCGAACGTTAAGTGTACTTGTCGAGGGATTGCTGAGAACCTCAGTGAGATGTTCGTTGAGCTCAGTAAAGGTAGGCGGGGTAGCCATTCTGCTTCGTTATTTGTGATTCTTCGTTGTTTGCTTGTTAAAGTTGATCTAGAACAAGTTGTGGGAGCTCACAAGAGACGGTGGGGCATTCAGATTAGTCAGCCCCCACATGCTAGAGTGCTAACCAAGTTAGAGAACATAGTACAAGGCTCTGGGATTTAGTGAGTGAACGGATCATCACCTGTCAACACCCCATTTAGTTCGCTCACTTAATGCCAGAGCCTTGTACTAACTTGCTGCTCCAGAAAACATAGTCCATCCTCCTTCTCTGTCGTTTCGTCCCCAGAAAGCGCAAAACCCGCCCCTTTCTATACAATAAATTACCCATTACTATTATTAGTTGGACTATAATTCATGATTCGTCACTCGACTGGTTGATATCGAAAGTGATTAGCCCCGTTTAATTTGAAAGCCGTCCGAAACCGTTCTAGGTAAGGCCCCGTTCTAAACTCCGCCGTTATCATCAACCTCAATTGCCATCAACCTTCTATTAGCCACAACATCTCTGCCCCCAAACAGAAGTCGAGTAATATGTTGTTCTCTATAAGGACCGGATCACCAGGAAGTCTAGATAGCAAGAAACTTTTGAAACGGCGTGTCTGGTCACGGTCTGGGGATGTCGGTTTCCTTGAAAAGGCATCCAACCCAATCAGCATTTAGGCATCCGTTAAGACTCAATGCCCCGTAAATCGGCGCAACTTGGCGTCTTTTTCCGTGTATTTGACAGGGAGTCAAGTTTTTTTGCGCTTTGTTTTAATGGGTACTCGGCCATTTATTCTAACTAATATAGCTTCATCACCATCTAGTGTCATACTCCACATCGATCGCGAGCAGCAGCATAGCATCCTGGAAGCCAAGCCTCAAAGTATTGACTCACGACCATAATAATCCACAACTAAGTTAAAGGGTACCTACAAAAGTCTTATGCTTCAATATCAACCCCTTTGGAGGCATAAAATCAACAACAACAACCCTTCAGAAGTAGCTTTGTTCCTGCTTGGCACAACGATGAAACAAGCATTCTAGAAGGGCTGGGTACCATCATAGCCGCTCCCTGCATCAGCCCTATAAGTTGCACGATTCCAAAATAGGCATCAAATACCTGAAGACACTGCTGTCTCGGGTTCATT
This sequence comes from Morchella eximia, assembly GCA_024713935.1. NCBI lineage: Eukaryota > Fungi > Ascomycota > Pezizomycetes > Pezizales > Morchellaceae > Morchella > Morchella eximia. The sequence continues at coordinate 1,159,888 of JAMGZG010000022.1, read as the reverse complement.
GAATTTGTCCAAACGTGGTCCGTATGCCAATTTTCTTTCAAATTTCGCGATCATCCGTATTGGTCACTACATGTAGCTGCCCCGGGTTCAATTTCCTCTTCGGATATTCAAAACCATAGAACCTCAGACCACAAGATTATCTATTGAACTATCCGATTTTTGATGTCATACATACATGTAACCAAAGACAGTTGCAATTCGGATCTAGCCACAACAACTCAGTTAATCGCCGCACCACAATAGAGGCGTTCAATCTAAGACCTAAGTACGACGTTAGCAACAAATAGAGATGCATGCTATTCGTTACCCGTTACCTCGTGACATTCGAGTTAAAGACCAAGCCGCGTGGACTGGGTGCGGTTGTCGCCGGGTTGGTTTTGCCCTACAATATATTTGGAAGCCGGTCAAATGCGCAGTTTTTCTGCGCGAAGAGGGGATAGAAGTGAAACTGCCGCTTAAAAAGATATTTTCGCCTGGACGCCCAAAGTAAGTGTGGCTTGGACGGTCATATGGGCCGGGGCAGGTATTTGGCCAATGCCCCGATAGGATGGGTACATGTAGAGTAGGTTTATACTTGAACTTATTTCAACCTCCTATCGCTATTTCTGACTTAAATCAGGCTCCAAGTATTACTGGGTAGGTGCAATGTCTCGTGTACGTCCAGAAATTATTATTGAAACAATAATGTCGAGGGAACCTACATGACACCATCCACCGGTGAATAATTCAGGTGCAATTTTCCCACCATTTCATCTTGTGTTTCCTATATCGTGGTTACCCCGCGCCACTCGCCGGTGAGATGGTTTGAAGCTAGGGGTCTAAGGTGCTTATCGATATCAGTTTCTTAGCAAAAATTCAATTAATTGCTCAGCTTGGAATTCGAAACTCCTTAGATCTATGGTGGTAGGTATGCTTTCGCCAATTTAATGGGCGGTTCGTGTTCCCTATCTCGATATCTCGATGCAGCGAATATCACAGGCCAAGGAGCTACATTCCAAATAGGGGAAAAAAATCCTTGGGCCTCTTCACGCGGACAAGGCGTTTCCCCGCTTATCAGAGTAGATCCGAGTGCCGATGATGATGATCTGAGCAAGGTACGCAACCTACATAGAATGAGACAGTTAAGACGAATAGGAGGAAGCTAGTTGGATAAGGCTCTGTGAAACTTACATGAAAACCTGGAAAGTGATGAGTGCTCTCGGTAATTTCTCTTCGCACGCTTGCCTAGGATTTTCTTTCTTTTTCCTATCTTGTTGCCATGATTTCCGACCTCTTCGATTGACCACACCTCCCGAGGTGGGGTGTAAGCTCACTATCCTCCACTCCCTGACCAACTAGCTATATAGATTACTCTCACTTCTATGCAAGTACCATACCATAAACAGCTTGTACTCTACTTTATCGTACCACATGCACCTGCGTCATTCTCGATTACATTCTTCAACTCAAGCTTTCACTGGTTACGATATAGTTACAACGCACATACATATGATCCGGCCCCCCGGGGGGGGGGTGGATGATTTCACCTTATTAGGAGATATATAGAATATTGACAGTAGAGCATGGCACGCATATGTATATGGTGGCAGCTGCAGAAGATCTCCCTCTGGGTTTAAAGGAGACAGATCCCGCATACTACAACCCTTGGATACAGAATTTTGCTGGGACGTACTTCACTCCTCTATTTGCTATCACCCCGGGGAGATCAGAGATGGGCTTCGGGAGCAAGGTAAATTAAATTTTCTATAGAAGTTCTTAAATAGAATTATGAATTAATTGTTGATTTTAGGTACAGGAAAAATACTATGCTAAACCTTCAGCTTAAACTTTGACATTAGAGCCATCTCAATCGGGGTACAGCCCCCCCCGCAGCCAAGCCCCCTTTGCGCGATTGATATATATATATAATCCGCACTTCTACCACTCGTGTAGACAGACAAGCTACATTATCATCAACTAAACATCTCCTGTTCTTCTTTCTAACTCATCACAAAAGTCGACACAATGCTTGATGTATGGTTGCTATATTACGGCTTTGCGGCTGCGGTCTTGACGGTCCTCGGATCTGTGATTTGGTTTGTATTTTCATCCAAACACCAGCAGAAATTGAATCGACGAGCTACCACAGTTGGGGATGCCTCTTTGAAATCCTTGAGTTCCGACTCAACGTATCTCAGCACCGAGAAATGTACCAAGAAGGATTTCGCCCTGGCTAATGCATCACTTCTGGAGAATGCCTCAAATCAAAAGAAACAGTCCCTGGCAAAGTTGATAACAGACGTTTTACCTTCACGACGTGGATCCATCGCCTCGCCTTTGTCGAATACCCCAAGTTCCAGCACTTCTTCAGGGGAGTTGCCAACGACCACTCGAAGTCAAGAGGAAATCAAATCTTTTGGAGATTTTCCTGATTACGCTACGCTAAGCGGAGTAAGATTACCAAATGTCTATCTTGAATTCAACATTGAGAAAGCTTTACCCAGACCACATAGACCGTTTCGGTGGGCATACCATCAAACTATGGGTATGTTATAACCACCACTATTTAATAATAAACGGCTTATTTCCCCCATAACCTAAACACTAACACACCCTCAGCATTCTGGAAAATGGAACCTGACTGGTGGATTGAGCTTGAAAATACCTATATTGAACGTATTCGCGAACGAAGAGAGTTGTTTGCCCTTCATGGGAAGGCTATCCTAGATAGCCTTCCCGGCTCCGAAGCGGCCTGTAAGGAATTGATGGAAATGGTTCTCCAATTTCTCGTAACTCGTTACCCTCAATACTTCTGTCTTATCAGTACGGTCTCAGGGAAGGCTCCAGACCTCTTCATCAACAAAATCTTAGATAAGAGGTTTCGTCTCAATGAAATGGGCCCGCTTGTAGTTCTTCTTGAGAACGTTCCAGAAGACTTTGCGATAACGATTCCAGACCCGGAATCAGCGGGGCAATATAGGCTTAGGGCTGGTGTTATTTGCAGCGCTATTGGATGGACACTAGGAACCAAGATGGGAATGACGTTGGCAGAAATACATTCTCCGGTTCCAGATTATAAAGAGAAGCTTAAGTTATCCTTAGACAGGTATTTTATTATTCTCCTCTTTTCTTCGTAGTGCCTTTGCCCTAATAAATCTAGATTCTTCACCAAACTGCTCCCCAGCGCGCCTATTCAACGCGCTTCCTGGGGTTTCGAGTTAGGCAAGCCATTATTTGCGCCACCTGGCGATAACCACGAGCTCCACCGCCTTTCACAGGACCCAGCGCTGACTGTTGACGAAATCTACCTCCGCGTTGACTGGCAAACCCTGCGGCGAATCCCGTTATCTGGCGCGATTGTATTCAACTTCAAGGCAGTGTTCACTCCAGCAACTGAACTCAGGGATGAACCGGGAATTCCGCAGATTGCATCTAAGGTCTTGAGAGAGGGGAAGAAAAACTTGATGGATTACAAGAATGCGTGGCATTTGGAGCATGTCTTGTTGCCAGAGTTGGACAGGTGGAGTGAGGAGCAAGTGAAGGCGGGTTTAGTCGAGAAGGATTGGGAGGTTGCCACATTGGAGGACAGCCCCTGGTTTAAGGGTTGGAGAGAAAAGTGGAAACGGCAACAAGGATTTTGACGAATGGTCTACCCATTGATGGCCCCTTTAATATTTTTATGTTGGAGGGCCCTGGATTTGAGCTCAGGGTTTAAGGCATTACAGTAGTACGGCTATGCCTACGAAGTTTTACTACTCCTAACTAGGCCACTTAAATTCTCCGTCTCACCATACCATCCCTTTTTTCCTGTTTCATTCTACAATATGTACTTAGCCCCTCAAAAAGTATTATTATTAATTTTTTCATCTGTGGTATTTGAGGTTGGTAATTACGTGCATGTAAGCTTACATTGTTATGGATGCCATCAGGTTCTTTTTTACTGACTTATATGAGAACAGAGTAGACCAGACATCTCAATAGGTGGGACCCAATCCACTATTAATATGTGTCACCATCTCTTCTTTTTTATACTATCCGGACATAATACTCCCTTCTCTACGACCACTGAAGCCTGACTGACACTGGCCTCGAGAATTATTTCCTCTATAGATCTATTTGAACTCTTCTCACTTCTCCGCCCTACGCGCAAGTTCGGTGATGAAAGAATACCTGAAATCCTACTAGTAAGGAACGTCGTGTATTGGAACTACATAAGTACAAGTAACTAATTCGAAGCGTAAAACCAGTTTACTTGGCATAGATGCCCTAACGCCAGAATAAATAAATCTCTAAACAATAGGCCACCCCTGGCTTCCGAGAGAAAGCTAGGATACCAAATCCTACTAATACCAGAGCTCTGTTTGCTGTTTCTTATATCTTCTTCTTCCATATGCTCGATCACCAGAAATCACTCGATTCGTGATCTCGCCGAGTTTTCATATAGATACATGTCGGTAGTGCTTTAAGCTGTATCCGTGTTCAAAGGTCGTGTCTATCCGGTATGACTCCCAGGTGGTGGGCCCTATTATCGTCAAACTCGATCTAGCTATGAGCCCACTTCTATTCAGCAACTGGTAATGATCAGATGATCATTAACACCAAGCGGCTTCTTGATGTGAGGAATTACATACCGACATTCAATCCAGCACACGCCCAACCTCTCGTCACCCGACCCCCTCTCCTCCTGTGATAGGACAGTTAGCATAGGTCTACGTCCATTATATCTATTGTAGCTTCCACAGTTGGAGAAATCTGGTTCGTAGACCAGGTACATAGAAGCTCCTTAGTGCCCCCGTCGCCCCACTAGTTACTGACCTCATTAACGTATCCTAAATGTAAGTCCACCAGCATTTAAGAGTAAAACCGTTAGATCTTCTGTTCACCGCAAAATTCTCATAACCATAATAACCGTTATCGCTTCTCAACAACTAATTACGCAATTCTCACAAAACTCAGCAAAATGTCACACTCAAAGTCATCCTCATCCTCACCCACACCTCCCCATCCTACACCTAGAACGGACAACTCGGAACCAGCAATCGCTGCTCGGGAACGACTGGAGCTAACTCTAGCAATATTACAGCTCTTGATTGACACTAACTCGCTGATAGAAACTCTCGAAAATTTGATTTTTGAGAAAACTAAGGGCCGTATTCCGCAAGAAGAGATTGCGGATAAGTTGATGCCGCTGTGTACGTTTTTGGGTATATTGGAGGATGAGCATCCACGTTTGGAGAGGTTGAATGAGCATGTGGGGGATGAGTGGGTGACGCATATGCTGGAGGAGGTCGAAACGGCCCTAACAGGAATGGGCCAGGATTGCAGGAAGTTGTTACTGCCGGAACAGACGAATGGTGGGGGTGAAGGGAGCATCGAGGATGAGGATGCCAGAGGAGAACGGCACTTCGAATTAGCGCTGCAGCAATTAGGAACCTTCGGGTTCGATTGCATTTACGGGGAATAACCAAAAATCTATCTGGGATGGGCATTTGAAGTTGTAGTAGAATGAGTCTTTTGGATGTTTGGGTTGGTACTGCTTTATTAATGAGGTGGGGGTATTTGGAAACGGTTTCATTATACGTTGTACTTGAAGATAGGACGTTTGTTCTATCGCCATAAAAAATGTGATTTTAGTTAGGCATGGATTTCAGTAATCGATTAACTCCTCAGTATCTCTAAAATTTGGTTTCGTTATCTATTATTATGACTACCTTAGCTCCGTTACTCTGTGCGCCATTGTAACCCCCGTACAACTATACACAGCTCATCGCTGCATCTGCCCTCACTCCAAGCCCACCCTAGCTCTCGCTCTCTTCACCACACTCACCATCTCCTTCACCACCTTTGCACCCTCAAACACCCTCATCCCATCCATTTCCCTCTTCTCCACCCTCGCCCTTACCACAAGTTCTTTCAACACATCATTCATAAGTTCTTTTGGAGTCTTCTCTAGCGCCCCTACCATTTCAAGTTCTGTCTGAAAGTTACGTACATAGCGCCGCTCTTGAGCAACTACATGTGTGACGACTGCCTCTACGCGGGATAGAGTGTAGAGTAAGTGATTGCTGAAGTGGTAGGGGCCTTGGAACGGTGGCGAGGGCATATCTATGATTCCGTTATTGATTTTTATTGTTGTATGCTAATTGATACTTTAAGGGGATAGGTGGCGGGGTCATTCCTTATAGATAAGCAGGTTTTTCAAGTTCGGACGGTTGATCTATCCCGCTCAGAGATGATCACTTGACTGACGTTATCATGATCAGCAATCTTGGCTAGTTTCAAAATCAAGCACAAAATTCGACCGTCGCCTGGAAGTTCGAAATGCCAAATCACAACTTGAAAAAGATTCATCTCGAATCTCATCATGAGTGATATCGAGTGATATTCCATGAGTTCAGGTCTCACGCATCTCGAGTGATATATCATGACGGAGCGGGAAAACCTCCCCACAATAATGAAATACAGCAGTCAAATCAAACTTACGGTAAAAGCAGCCATGAAATCATCTACATCTCATTAATGATAGTGGAGGGACAGGTATCACCTCCATCCTTCAAAACACCACACCCAACACAAGCAGCCTACCATTTTATCAGCAGCGAAGACTCAGAAACGCCAGCGGCTACTATGTCAAGGCTTGGGAAAAGATATAGATATTTCTTTCCTTCTATAGTACCTGCCTCCTGCCTGCCCTCTTTCTGGCCTATAAGCGCCGAAAGCCACTCGATCGAGTGCGGTGCACTACATGTACTCATAGAAAGGGTAGTAGTAGAACAATAGGCAGAAAACTAACATAACAAAATCGAACAGATGGTACACGTATTCCCATATAGTCGGGATAATAAACCCTAGGCCTATGGATCGGATGCAGGTAAAAAAAAAAAAAGACAAAACTAACTGCAATGAAAATAACAACAAAGCAAGACAAGGCGTACTACATGGTTTCCAATCCCCAAAAGATCTAAATCCCGTCGTCGAATCAGGTTCCATAATCAGGGCCAGGGTTCGTTCATGCAAGGCCAAGCCCACACCCACCCCTCTACTCAAGACTTAACATTCCAGGGTTCCGGAATCATATCGATCTTCCCAAAGCTTTAATTTGATTATTACATGTACCTCCACAACAAAAAACAAAACATGTTCGGCCGAAAAATCTTATCTGACGTTACGCAAGCACTTCGGCACGATTAATGAATTAAACACACACAAAAAAAAAAAGCACTTCGGCACAACGTCTCCCATAAAGCATAATAAGCGATGCAGGTTTGGGAAATTAATGGGTGACAATTCACCCGCTTTCGTCACTCGGTAGCGAGACGGGATTTTGTTCCAAAGTATCGGTATTGTATGTATAATGTTTGAGTACATTGAAAGGAACCAGAGGGCTCAAAACGGACATTTTACGTGGGAAAAAAAACTGCATCCATCTATCGCCGGGCATGCAGGTGTACCAACACAGAATATCCTTTTCTATGACCGGGTCACCACATATACCCACTCGTTCGGGGAAATCTCATGAAAGAACCAAGTAGCGAAAGAAAGAAAGTGACAAAAATAAATGAGAACTCCTATGTACGCCAAAAAAAAAAAAAAAAAAAAGGGGGGGCCACCAACCCCGCAAACTGCATATGCACAGCTAAAGAGAAATTCTCCGCAAAGCTCTTCAAACACCAATCATGCCCCAATCTACAAAACCCCGATCGGCCCACATGCCACCCCGAATACTGAAGGCCTTGGCTCTCGCGGTTTCTCTGCGCGCTCTTGCAGCTACACCCGCCATCATCATCAGCTTCATGCTCTCAAGGTCGCGCCAGTTATGCGATGTATTGAGGTCAAAGCTTGCCTGATCAAGATTCACGCCCTGAGAGGCTACGTGGTTTCCATATCCAAAAACGTAATTATTTGGTGAAGCTTCAGAAGACCATGATGTAGAGTAAGAGCGTGAATTCATGCGTGACTGTCTGCGAGAAGACGAGTTTATGGGCTTTCCTAATAACGCTTCCTGTGCAGGGGTTGTGAACCAGTGTGAGTGAGACCCATCACGGACTTTCCATTGGAGTTCAGCGATGAGTGTGCCTTCAGCGGCGGATGGAACCTCAATTATCCCTTCTTCAAGAAGTCTTCGTAGAGCCTTCTCCTCGCTTGTGGGCGACAATGAAGCAAAATCATAGCCGCTGAACAGTCGGAGCACATCCATCTTGCACAAGAGCATTCCCAGCAATTTTTCCCTCCGTGTCTCATCATTCCGCAACGATGGCATAATCTCGTCAATTCGTGAGCCCAGGGTATCAACAACAAACCACATTTCATTAATCCCCCAAGGGGTATACCGCTCCTGCAACCATCTTTGCATCTGTTCATTGATCTCCCTTTTCGTAACGACAGAGCTGCATAGAGCAGTGTACTTCTGGCAGTATCGTACTAACCCCCGAACCCCGGCGTAGTATAAGCCTTGACTATGGTTCGATGGTGGAAGAATATCGAGGAGCTTCCGGCCGTTGTCGGAAAGCTGCTCTTCATCCACCAACCGTTGTAAAATAGGCATTTCCTGGAGAAGCTCGGTGGTGTCCTGATATCCTCGTTTATAACGCCCAATTGATGATCTGTAGGCTGATCGGGGTGTTGAATCGTCCAGTGGGGTATCAGAGACATGAGGTGGTAGATTTTCATACAGGGGAAGAAGACCACAGCTCCATGTAGATTTCTCGGGAATATACCCATACTGTGTTTTTAACGCAGCGAGAACGACTTCCTCACAATGGGTTCGAAGAAAGATCATGAATGCGGGAGAAGCAGTAGCAAAGTCGAGAAGTGCTGAGGTAGTCATGCTTGATGCGAGGGATAGCTGAGAGGTGGGAGATAGAGTAGTGAAGGCGAAGACTTGGGTTGAGTTTCCGCAAGGCATGATGAAAAAGATGCCGTTCGACTACCAGGGTATATGAAAAAAAAGGTAGTTGGAGGTACTGTTGAAGTGTTATGTAAAGGCTGTATGATAGGAAGCTGTTGAGAGCCTTATGGGATACGGGTGAATCCTGAGATGCACGTACTGGTGACAAGGGTTTATATTCAGATTCCCCGCATCATCAATAGAAGTTTGTTTAAGGTTTTTTCGGTATCTCCTAGGAAGTTTGTCTGGAAAGTTTATGGGCCGTATTGCCCCGTCGCAGCTTCACCAGCAGCCAATCGATATCCACGGATCCCTTTGCCGTCCACACACTTGCTGTGATGTCACACTCGCCTAGCCGAAATCCCTCCACCCAATTTTTTTTTTCGTTTCAAGCATCACCACTAGCAGAAAGAGGGATTCGACGAAGAAAGCTCCAAACCACCAGAGAACGGTTTATCATCACCTCTTATTCAGCCCATTTCTCAATCCGGGGTACATGCACCAAGTGTGGTAACCAGGTTAGCGGTGCTTTAACCAAGTCGATCGATCTACATCTGTTTCTACTAGAGATTCTTATCGGAACTAGTTGGTTGACATAGCACCTATTCCAGAGTACAAGTGTGGTTCGCTTTGTGTCCATTATGATCACGCCATACCCAATTGCAGCTAAACATATGGATAAAGATTTCGTGGCGTACATACACTTGATAGTTGTGGCATGAGGCTTTTTTTAAGCTTGCGTGATCAATGGAGGGAACGGCTTGGGGTCAATGCGCTGGTAGTCATTACCAGGACGAGCAGGTCTATCAAAATCATACCACTTGGTGTGTGTGAAGAACGATGATGGAGATAAGTCTTGCTTGGCCATCGAAAAATCTCGAAATGTGGCCTTCCAAAGCTTCCGAGCTGCCAAACAACCTTTCACCACATCAAGAATGTGAATTCGACCACCCAATCCATCTTATGAAAGACATATCAAAAGACATCCCTCCGGAGTTCTTCCCTTCTGCAAAAGGTGCCTGAAGGAGGCATATCACCGGTCAGATATCAGGAACAGGGTGATTCCACGGCCTGGGTTACAAAGGTGTACCTACTGAGACCGTTCCCGGCCTACTGGTAACAGCACCACACCCAAAGCAGTTTTCAACATTCTAGAAGGGTTACCCCGCGTTTACGAAAACTGTGGGATCCCGTTATCTCGACTGTTGTTATGTACCTACATACCACCGCCCGGCTCCCGCCTGCGTCAATCCGCGGCCTAGAATTAATCGAGACCAGATAGGGACTTTATGATCGACTCGAGCTCGCAATTTGACCCGGTTTATTCTTCCGTGCACATGATTTGGAAAACCAAAGCTTGGTCGAAAGCTTGTCAAGTTTGACCATGAACGCATTTATTCCCTCAGCCTTATGAAATCTCTCAAGATGCTTTGTGCGGAGCGTCAACATATCTTCATGCTTAACAGATCTTATAGTTTACTCAACTCGAAAGAAGAAGGTGTGTAAGGAAGTCAAACGCGGCCAATCAAGGATCGCTCCTTGAGAGGTGCGGTGAGTTTTCTCGTAACAAAGACCCCGAGCAAACCGGGAATGTCTCGCACGAGGTTATCTATAATTAGATGAATTAGTCAATACCATCGAGACACAGAATCGCCTGTTTTCGACGAGACACCGTGCTTCCCCGATTTTCCGGACAAACACGGGAGGGGGAAAGAATACGCAAAAGATCAAAGATACCTACCGTTAGAACGGGGTTTTCAGACTGTATGGGATTATTCAGCTGGCAGGGAGCTGGCGAGTGATAGTAAGTGACGTGAAAATCAGACGGTACATGCATGCGCCTGGGCTTTTTTCTATGCTTAAACTACAGGCAAGCGCCGGATTTGAGAGCCAGCCAATGATCTCGCGTCTTGAATCAGGCCAGACATCTTCAGGAGAGGGTGGTGTCAGCCAGCTGCTGCTGAATAACCATGATCTCCACTTTCGACCGCTAACCACTGTGGATATTAGTTTTTCTCTCACCACTTTAGGCCCCGCCGTGAAGCGTTTGTGAACTGTACATCAACCTCTTCCATGAGCCCTGACTTCCCGCTTAGGATTGGTGGGCCTAAAAAACCGTTAAACTAGCTCGGCACAGCCTAAGCGGCACGAGCGGAAGCTTGATCACAAGAACGTCGGCGCAAATTCGCTTAAGTTCCTCAAGCCACAATAATTTCATAATCATGGCAATATAGTTGATATACGGCAGAACAAAATCCCCCCGGGAGTAGAATGAGGGCACATGTCTTGGTGCAATTTAAAAAAAAAAAAACGAAGTTTTTTACATGAGTCCTGCAAGTTTCTACAGTTTTAAATCAGAATCGAACTTTGAGATATAGATTTTGTGCCCAGCCATAGTCTACCCATAGAATCGATATTGTCGAAGCCTTGCGATTATGAATTTTTTACGCCATATTTGTAATATTTCAGACCATGCACTACCATGAAAAGCAACTTTACTTACTTTTTCCTCAGATCGAAATCGTGTGTACTTTCTGATATCTTTACATATCCGAGTTCTTGTACTCCAAATTGAGGCAGTGTAAATACCCACTTCACAACATGGGTGCTGCATTGTATGTTGCCTATCACGACACATCTCATCCAGTTGCCGGATTTAGGGTAAAAGAGTCGGACAAAGTAAAGATTTCAGCAAGTATATTGGGTCATAGAATATCACTCGGTTCTTACAAACCTTCTCGAGGGCGGACATGGGCACGTAGCTGTTTTATATTATTTTCTCAATACGCAAGAAACCGATTAACGTCACCCTCGCCCATACTTGCGGAAACAAAAGAAAATCTACTGCTGCCCCGCATTGAGGAAATAGCACAAAAACATCAAGTAGGAAAAGCAACTAGAGAATTCTAATCATCGTTCAACCCAAATGAAGCCCCGGTAGGGAATCGAACCCTAAATTACCTGTCGTGCAAAACAATGGGTGCTAACCAACTGCACCGCCGAAGAATAAGGATATAAGGGGGTGGGGTTTGACCTGTTCCGACGGCAACGCACTTCTTTACCTCCTAGGTATAGATCAGTGATAGACGCGTTTCTGCTTCAATTAGAGTGGCTTTTAAACGCTGTATGGGTGGGGGCATTGCTCTTTCCAAAATTGCAGTCAACCAAAAAAAGATTATTCGATATATGTGTATCAAACATGACCCATAGCTATAGTAGGTAGGTGGCCAAACAGCAAAGAACGTTATAACTACATGTACTCTCACTTATCGCTGAACTCTCCTGGCAATGATTCTTTCTTCGCTCATTTTCGGATCTAAAGATGGCTCATTGGACGAAAGAGTTCCTCTCCGCTGCAGGCAGCAAAACAGATGTCTTTTCCCGAAAAAGACTCTCCATTGACGGCCTATTGAGCTACTAGTATCGCTCGCTCTGGAAGCACTGAGGCCAGGCTACTTCTTCTCAATCGAGAGTCTCAATCCAAGGTTCGGGGCGATTCTCTAGTACTATTATGCTCTGGGCGGGTTGAGAATTCTAATGAGAACGGTGTTTGCATATATAGCAGATGCCAGCCGGGAGCCTATCCACTCCACCGGCCGACAGGTGCTGCCTAAGCCGAGATATAGAGGGAAAGTATCTATAAATCCAGATATACAGCTTGGATGATCATGAGCCCACAGAAACAAACATCTTTGACTTGAATCGAGGGCTAATAGGAAGACATGTGCGTATGCTATGCATGCGTTTTTCACCAGGATTTTTGGGACAGCATGTGCTTCGAGCACGCATACTCACGCCGGATCAAATCAAACTAGCACTTATTATATATACTACAAAAGGTTGGCTATAGGTCATGATATACATCGTAACAGATTTTCATAGCCGGCGGGCCTAAGGTTAGGTGCCTTGCGGCCTCATGCACCTCTTCTAGAGTATTACTTCCGGGCTGCTGAAACTTGTGTGGGCGAGTGTGGTCTAGGAGTAGACGCCTCATCATGGAGGAACACCGAGTGGGTTGAGTCCCCATGGCCATCAATAGGTACCCATGGGTTAAACTCCGGGGGTGGGAGTGATGCTGTGGGATATATATTGGTGGCGCTAGCGGGAAGTGGAGCCCAATGCGAATTGAGCCCATAGCCCTGTGGAGGGTATATGACTACAGCATCACTTTTTGTAAATTCTATTTTTCAAAGTTTATTGCCAGCTTGATTATCTTAGCTTCTCGCTCATAATTTGGTCTTCCCTTCCCCCCCCCCCCCCCCCCCGGGGGGGCCCTCCCACCCAAAAAATAAAATAAATAAAAAAAACCCCAAAACACCAACACCCCAAAAACCCTAAAACTCCAAAACCCCAAAACCCCATATGCATGGTCAGAGCCAGACGTAGGATTGGGCCGGTCTATCGAAACTTTTCCATTTATAATAGTAGATAAGAGACACACCTTCTCTCATAGAAATCTTGGCACGTACCAATAACCCGATTCGGGATGTTTAATCATGAAATATCACTCGCTCTCCGCCCTGGTGTGCCTACCACAAGCATGTCCCTAAAGCTCCAACTTCCCGAATCTATTTGCAATGGTGTTTGGCCATATATCGAGGATCTTGTTTGTCTGCTAATGGTAACGAGGTTGAAAGTTCAAAGCCATGTCGATCCTTCTTCACAACATAAAGTTCTGTCTCATGGCCGCACGCCCACCGCCACGCATTCCAGGCAACCTTAATCCTAGCTGTCAGGATAAATCTCACACGTTAGGGCATTATATAGATTTATATCTGCTAAGCGTTCTTCTTTGTTTTTAGACGGTGCTATTATTGTGGTCAAGAATATAGAATTGTAACATGTGCTGGTACATGTATTTATCACTTCTCCAGTTTAAACCTTTCATCGGTTATCAAAGTCTGCTCTGAACTATATATATATGTAAAAAAAAAAAAGAGTCTTAATGCTTGAATGAAACTCGATAGGTCGGCCGGCACCGAGAGAGTGACCGCCGCGGTGACTACAAAATGTAGTCTGTCGCGATTATCCTACAAACCAAATACGAAAATGTAGCCATCGACAAGCACTCGCACTCTGGTGAGAATGCTCAGTATCAGTGCCCTAGATAATACCTACACAGTAAATTTTCTAATCCGGAATAGTGTGATCAAGCTTTGCTAGCTACCCGCGCACAATCCCATTGTCCCGCAATCACGTGATCTTTAGCCTCAACTCCAGAAATTCTCGTGAAACGTTCCCCCACCAAAACCTCCAAACCGCCCGCCGGAGGACCAATTGAGCACTCACACACACATCTAGACCACCGTCAACCATGCCCCCCAGACCTGCGCTCCCCTCGCAATCAGCGCTGACCCGCTGCTTCACAAACCTGCGAGTCACACCCAGTATGTAGCCCCCCACCCCCATCTTCCCCACCACCACCACACCCAATACTCACCTCTCTCCCCAGCGCGCCACCACCTCGCCGCCTTCTCCACCACCCCCATCCCCCACAAACGCGAGCACCGCAGCTCCGAAGGCCTCGCAACCTCTGAAAAACGCCGCCTCGACAACCTCGCCCTCCAGGAACGCCTAAAACAGGAGCGCCTGTCCAACGCCGTCAACCCCGTCACCGGCCGCACCACCCCGTTCGTCAAATCCCTCGAGACGCCCTCCCCGCTCCTGCCCCCCGTTGACTGGGCCCTCACCCACAACATCGACCCTACAAAAGGCCACGATGACGCCTTCCACATGAACTTCTACCTCACCCCGAAGGACATGGAATTCGCAATCGAGAACAGCAAGCGCCTCACCGCCCCTGCGAACCCCGTCTCGCCGAGCGGTGTGGTTGACTCCTACGTCTGGCCGGAGCAGCTCGAGGCGCACCAGAAGGAGCATGAGCATGCCATGGCGGCCATTCAGCGCATTGTGAGTCTGAGCATTGGCAGCAACGCCGACCGCCAGCGCGTCAACACTATGCGCTGCATCGAGACGTTTGGGCGCCACAACACGGATGCGACGCTGCCGAGGGACCCGGATGCGCGGCCGCTGGAGGAGAGTAAGAAGACGCCGAGGGCGGGGCCGGATACGGGGAGCAGCGAGGTGCAGGCGGCGATATTGACGGTGAAGATTAGGAACTTGGCCAAGATGCTGGAGACGACGGCGAATAAGGATAAGCACAATAAGCGCAATCTGCGGCTGCTGGTGCATAGGAGGCAGAAGTTGCTCAAGTACTTGAAGAGGAAGGAGAAGGGCGGCGTGAGGTATAGGAATGTGATGAGTGCGCTGGGGTTGGATGAGGCGGCGGTGATGAAGGAGTTGAGCATTTAGGGGGTGGGTGGGTGGGTGTGTGTAGATAGGTTGTAGAATGACCATTGACCCTGTTTGTGCTGTGGATGGAAGGCTCGGATGGGGATTGTAAATATACATATCTAGTAGTGATTTTGCAGCCGCTGGTACCCATCATGTCCCAGCCCGGCATCGCAGAAATCACTCGGCGCCTATGGGCACAGCCTATCACTCGTCCTATCCTTTATCTCACTATCTCAACCTTTCACTCTATGACGCTTTATGTCTCATTCTGCGTCATGGAAGATCACTCGTAAAATCAAGACGACATTTTTGAACTCAATCCGCAATGTTAGGCAGCGACTTTAACTGTTGTTATCTGCTTAAAAGATTACCACTCATTTCTCACTCTAAAAAATGGAGTCGCTGGACCTATGGTCAGGATTATGTTGTCGTGGCTGTCTGAAAGTCACGTAATAGTTGATGATGACTTGATGAGAGGGGGAAGAGTCCTGTCTCTCTGGTAGGTATACTAGCTAATCTGTTATATCTATGTTACTAGTACAGTGTCGAGTGCCCTCTCAGACTTAAGGATACAGTGTCTAATACTATCCTTACACTGTCAACTACGTACACTACAACTGTGGACTTTGGGCGAGAAATGGATGGCGTGACGTGACGACTTGTCCTCAGTTGTGTATGTACTATAAAGCTAGATATATAGATTGAAACTTTCGTCTCTTCTCTTCACCGTACATCTCTCTTCCCATCTCATTCCATAGAGTACATAGTTTATCCTTCATGCATACAGCCATTAGAACACACATCGCCTTGCCATAGTATACTTTGAGCAAACCCACGGTATACAAACCCAAACCAAATTTAGCATTGGACGTTTCCATTCTGATTTTTATATATATATATATATTTTTCTGACTCGCACAGAACGATTGGGTTTGGCTTTGTAAAGTAGAAGTACCGTCCTTACCGCAGATCCTTCCCTGCCCGGCGATAGAATGGATGACTAACGACACGTCCTCGTCCTCGGCCGGCCTCCCAATGCAGCACTGCGCATGCACCTTCCATTCCGTAAGTGGTGTGTGTGTGTATTCCGATCCAGGCCCTTGGAGAACAGTTCCTCAGGCACAGCACAGGCGATGAATGCTGTGTGGAGGGAGGGAGGGACATCATCATCGCGTATCTGTGAAGAAGCAGAGTGATTGATTGGGAGAGACTATGGTACAGATTAGATTGAGCACATAGGTAGATACAGGAACACACACACACACACACACAGCCAGAGCCAGGGTGAGGCTCAAACAAAACGGGCGGCTGCTTGTGTCACCGCCACGTTGGGTCTAGTGGCAGACACAGACACACATTGACGCAACGCCAGCCAGCAGCCAGCCAGCCAGCCAGCCAGCCAGACAGACAGCCCAGTCCAGCCCGTTTTTCTGCTACGCTTGCTTCCATTTCCCTTCCTTCCTTCCTTCTTTCCTTCCTTCCTTCCTTCCTTCCGTCTTTCTTCCCTTCTTCCCCTGCTTCTTCCTCTTACCCTCCCTTACCCTTACCCTTCCTTACCCTTACCCTTCCCTCCCTCCCTTCCCTTCCCTCCCTTCCCTCCTGTCACCTACCTGATCACCGATCCCCCACAACATCATCACAGCCTATCAACAAACACACAACCAAAACAGCTCTCACCCTCAATCCCGCAATTCACTCCCATCCCCACCACCCCTACCTAACATCTGCAACACCTACAATACAAACACAAACCCGCGCCGCGCACCAACCAAACACCACCACCACCACCACCACCACCACCACAATGCTAGACCCGACAACTCTCTCCTCGCTCAAAGTCACTGAGCTCAAAGCCGAACTCAAGAAGCGCGGGCTACCGGTAGGAGGCCTCAAGCAGGCGCTCGTGGAGCGGCTGGCAGAGGTTGTGATCCAGGAGCGACAGCGAGAGGCAGAGGCGGAAGCAGAGGCAGAGGCGGAAGCGGAAGCGGAGGAGGAGGAAGAGGCCGCGCCAGAGCCAGAGCCACAGCCACAGCCAGAGGTGGTGCAGACGCCCGTGGAGGACGCGACCCAGGTCAATGGTGGCCAGCCGGAGCCGGAGCCGGTAGTGCTTGAGGCGGCCGAGGAGGCGCGCGCAGGGACCCCCGCGGTGGTGCAGAAAGTGCAGGAACCAGTGCAGCAGGTGCAGGAACCGGTGCAAGAGGAACAGGTGCAGGTGCAGGTACAGGATGCAGAGCCGGTACAGGAGCCCGAGCCAGTACAAGCCGAACCAGCGCAAGCCGAACCAGCACAGGAGCCTGAGCCAGTCCAGGAGATTGAGCAAGTACAAGAGATCGAACCAGCACAAGTAGAACCAGCAACTGCCGAACCAGTGCAAGAAGTCGAACCCGCAAAGGAGGCCGAACCAGCACAATTGGTTGAGCCAGTACCGCAGGCCGAGGAGCCAGAGCCAACACCGGCCCCAGAACAGCAAGACGCAGAGAGTGTGCAATCACCACCCAAAGTGCAGGACAATGACCTTCCCAGCCCCGCATCCATTTCGGAGCAGCTTGAAGAAGTTGCGGAGCAGATCACAGCTGAGCAACAGCAGGAACCGTCAAAAGAAGTCGCCGAGGAGCCAGTGCCGCAGACAGCTGCAGCTGAACCAGAAGTACAGGCCGAGGCGGACAGCATGCAGGTTGACACCGCGCCCGCAAAGACCCCCGAGGACGACGAGGTGTCCATCTACGAGGAGCCTGCCTCAATTGAGGAGACCAGGGCAGCCACACCAGCGGAGGAGACCGTCGAGCAGGAGCAGAAACAGGTCGAGGAAGACTCGCCAATGGCCGAAGCACCAACAGTCCACGAAGAAGCCCCAGCCAAGCCCCAAGAAGCTCCAACAAAGCTCGCCGATATCCCCGTGGAACCCGTCCCAGCGCCATCCACCACCACCCACACCACCACCACCGAGGACGAGATCACCGCCGCAATAACCTCACAATCGGATCTTGCCGCCCCCACAGCGCTCTCAGAACCAATGGACACCCGCGACGACACACCCACAGACCTCCGCAAGCGCAAGCGCCGCTCCGCCAGCCCCCCTCCCGTCGCTACCGCCGCAGCAGCAATATCCGACGCCCAAGCCCCCGCCCCCACCCACGACGACACCACCGACAACCCCACAACCACCAAAAAGCCCCGCCCCTCCTCCCCACAACCTAAACCCCGCCAGCGCGACGCCCGCTTCAAAGGCCTCTTCAACAACACCACCGACACCGGCAGCACCGACCACGACGACCCCACCGCCGCCGACAACGACAACGACACCGCCCCCGCCGACGACGACGACGACCCCCCCGTCCCGCCGTCCATCCACCCCGCCACATGTGCACTCTACATCCGCAACCTCATCCGCCCCATCAACGACCCGCTGCTGCGCAGCCACCTCACCGCGCTCGCCGGCGCAACTCCGCCCGGCACAGAGGCAATCGCGTCCTTCTTTGTCGACTCCATCAAGTCGCACGCACTCGTCATCTTTGCGTCGGTCGCCGCGGCGACGCGCGTGCGCGTCGGACTGCACGGGAAGGTGTGGCCGAACGAGCGCACGCGCAGGCAGCTGTGGGTGGACTTTGTGCCCGAGGAGGCGGTGGAGGGGTGGGTTGCGAGGGAGCGCGAGGTGCGCGGGCAGAAGAAGTGGGAGGTTGTGTATAAGGAGGGCGAGGGCGAGGATGGGGGTGTTGTGGCGGAGCTGGAGGAGGTGGGCGCGAGGGGCCGTAGTGGTGGGGTGGAGGTGCTGGGTGCGCCGACGGGGCCGAGGGGTGCGAGGGAGAGGGAGAGGGAGAGAGAGAGAGAAAGGGAACGGGAGAGGGAGAGGGAGAGGGCGGGGGAGAGGAAGAATAGTGGTGAGTTTTGCTTTTGTCCCCCCACTGGTGGTGTGTGCAGATGTGGAAATGGTGCTGGGAGTGGTGTGCTGATGAGGGGGGTGGAAGTGCTTGCAGTTCAGAAAGGTGCGCCGACGCAGCAGGATGTGGCGCCGGCGGCGGCGGCGGCGGGAGCGGGAGCGGGCACGAGAACGACGAGGTTTGTGGACCTGGACGATCTGTTTAAGAGCACGGTGGCGAAGCCGAAGCTCTACTACATGCCTGTGAGTGAGGAGATTGCGAGGGAGCGACTGGCGGCCGCGAGGGGGGGGAGAGACGGGCATCGGGATAGACGCTGAGTGTGGGTGGAGTAATCAGCCCACTCACGCCCCCCACCCTGTGTGTGGCAATATCGAAATACGCGTTTTTTTATTATTCGTTATTCGTTATTCGTTATTTATAGGAAAAAATGCGTCTTTTCTATTCCTCTTTTCTCCTTTTCTCTTTTCTTCCCTTTCTTCCTTTGCTTTGGTTCTTTAACTATCTTATAGCTATTGTGTTTCCATTTTTTTTCTTTTTCTTTCTCTCTTTCGTTATGGGTTTGATATCTTTCCGTTTTCTTCTTTTTAGTTGCACAAGTAGTTATTGGGTATGCTATTTGTTAGTATCATATGACAGGAACGAGGAGCATGTCGGAGAAGGGGAGAGAAGGGGAGTGGGGAGTGGGGAGGGGGGGGGTAATTGAGCTATTATACATACATGCTGTGTTTTCTTAGAAAATCTGGCGCGGCGCGGGGTGGTAGGCTGTAGTAAAACAAAAAAAAGGTTGAGACTGGCGGGCGGGCGGGCGGGCGGTTCTGTAGTTAGATGGGAATGGAGTTTTTTTTTCGCCTTTATGTTTTGTGATTATTGGCGCTGCCGCCGCGGGGCGGGTGGGTGGGTGGGTGAGTGAGGGCTTGTGATGCGGACATCAGGCCGCATCAGTATGGCATTGAGAATATCCATATTTTAACGAAATGTTACCGCAGCCCTATGGCATTGTTAAAGACTACTGCAGTGTTTCCATCCACACATATGTCACTGTAGATAGTTGTATTTTGTATATGGTATGAAGGTAGGTTGCATGTGCGTCGGCAATGATCGTGGAGCAGAGCGTTCACGTGACATGGAAAATGCCGAGTTAGCGAGGCCTTCTTTCAACGCCTCACACAAACTCCGATTCCCTCCTTCCTCTCACTCTCTCACACACTCTCTCTCACCACCGCTGCCACCACAGCACTACAGATAGCACTATCTAAAGAGAACCAGAGAGACAGAGAGATACACAGCACAATGACCGCCCTCCGCATCCTCGTCCCCGTCAAGCGCGTCATCGACTACGCCGTACCTCCCCCTCCCCTCCCCACCCTCCCCAACCTCCCCACCTCTCCCCGCTAACCCCACCCATAGGTCAAACCGCGCGTCAACGCCGCCCAAACCGGCGTCGAGACAGCGGGCGTCAAAATGTCCATGAACCCCTTTGACGAGCTCTCGATCGAGGAAGCCGTACGGCTGCGCGAGCGCCACCCCAACACCGTCACCGACATCCTCGCCTTCTCGGCGGGGCCCCCAAAGGCGCAAGACACGCTTCGGACAGCCATGGCCATGGGCGCGGACCGCGCGCTGCTCGCCGAGACGGACGCAGACCTGGAGCCGCTGGCCGTGGCAAAGCTGCTGCAAAAGGTGGTGCGGGACGAGGACCGCAACTTTGTCATTCTGGGCAAGCAGAGCATTGATGGGGATGCGGGGCAGACGGGGCAGATGTTGGCGGGGCTGCTGGGGTGGGGGCAGGCGACGCAGGCGAGTAGTGTGGTGATGGGCGAGGGGGGGAAGGTTACGGTGACGAAGGAGGTGGATGGTGGGGAGGAGGTGCTGGAGTTGAAGTTGCCGATGATTGTGACGTCGGATTTGAGGCTGAATGAGCCAAGGTATGCGAGCTTGCCAAATATTATGAAGGCGAAGAAGAAACCGCTGGTGAAGAAGGCGGTTGCGGACTTTGGGGTGGATGTGGGGTCGAGGCTGCAGACGGTGAAGGTTGTTGGTGAGTCTTTTGCTCTTTTTCTGTTTTTTTTTTCTTTTTTCTTTTTTTTGGTGGGGTTTGGTGGGGGTGAGGTTGGGGAGTGTGCTGACTTTGTGGTGTAGAGCCGGCGCCGAGGAAGGGCGGTGGGAAGGTGGAGGATGTTGGTGGGTTGGTGGCGAGGTTGAAGGAGTTGGGCGCGTTGTAGGTCCTGCATTCGCTCCAATTCCCAGCTCCATCAATTAGATTAGTCAGGCAGACTAGAAACCAAAGCTTCTGTGTTGTTTGTTTGCTGCTGTAGACAGAAATAGAACTGCAGCATCAGGTATATATATAGTTTTTTTTTTAAAAGACTCATGGGCGCGGTGAGGTTTGGTAGACCGAGTGAGAATCTATGCAACGACCAGGGTACCCAAAATATGGCTGGTAGATATAGATATACCCGGGGTAGGTTCCATGGAGATATAAGCTACGTGGCCAACTCCTTCTTATCTTTGATCGATCAGCCTAGCCCGTCAGTTATGTCCCTTCTTCCAGCCACCTCTTGCTACATACCAGCAGCTTATCTAGCCCTGGGACCACAGCATGTACCTGCTAATCAGCCAGTTTCTGCACTCCACATCCAGTTGGCTTTTTTTTTTTTTTTTCACGTAGGTACTGTGGTTGTAGTTTTGGGGCGAGTAGCTGTGGAGTTGTGAGGGGAGTTGATTCGAATGTGTCTTGCTCGAGCCTATTTCAATGGCGGTTCCGTCTGGATGTACAGAGACCCCAAGGGCTAAGTGTAAATAGGTAGAACGAGGCAGTGAATTAGTGACTTTGTTCTTTTATCGACAGAGAGTCCAAGTAGCTAGCTATATATATGTGTACATGTAGCCACGGATCGACCGAACAATCAAACTTCAATTCTCAACACCCAATATATGCAATTATGCACCGAGTGACATTTCATGCACAGGTCCTCATCGCTTAGTCATCTGCGTATCACCGCCCACGTCCCCACCATTTCCCCACCAAGCTCCATCCATAGCTCTTGGAACCTCAGACCTCAAACCTCACCAAACCTCTCCAAACCTCTCCATCTCTAACCCACAAACCATCACCCTCAAAGGTCACTCACAATGACGAACCCCGAAAAGCCCGCCCCAGACGGGAACGCCCTCATCTCCTCCCACCCATCCACCACCGGCCTCCAGATCTCCCTGCATCCTCTGGCCCTCCTCACAATCTCCGACTACATCACCCGCCACACGCTGCGCAACGGGTCGGGCCCCATTCTCGGCGCCCTCCTCGGCACCCAGCAGGGCCGCTCAATCGACATCGAGCACGCCTATGAGATCCTCCTCCTCCGCACCGATGACCAAATTTCCGTCGACGAGCCCTGGTTCATGGAGAAGCTCAAGCTCTGTCCGTCCCCCCCTCCCCCCCCACAAACACCCCACTAACAAACCACCCCCCCCAACGCACAGTCAAAGAAACCCACCCCACCCTCGACCTACTCGGCTGGTTCACCACCACCCTCTCCCCCACCTTCGCCCCCTCCCCCTGGATGGTACAATTCCACCGGCAGCTGCTCCCCTTCAACGAGTCGCTCATCCTGCTCTGCCTCAACCCCTCCCCCAGCGCGTCCGTCGGCGGCGGCGGCACCCTGCCGCTCGCAATCTACGAGAGCGTGATGGAGGCCGACGACTCTGCCGACGAGGGCGCGCCAAACCTCCTCTTTGTCCCGCTCAACTACACCATCGAGACGGGCGAGGCCGAGATGATTGGCGTGGACTTTGTCGCAAAGGGCGGCTTCGGGAATGCGGCGGCGGAGCTGTCGGGGCTGGAGGGCACCGCACAGGGGGGGGCGGCGGCGGCGGAGGGTAAGGATGGCGCGACAAAGAAAGTGAAGCTATCGGAGGAGGCGCAGCAGGGGAAGGGGAAGGAGAAGGCGGAAGAGAAGGAGGCTGATGCTCCTGTGGTCAGTGCTGGGACCCAGAACGACGAGCGTAGGACTACCCTCTCACACACACCCAATCTAATCCAAGGGATCAATTGCTAATCTACACTACCACTACTACTACAGTACTCGCCAACCTCACCGCAAAAGCCAACGCAATCCGCATGCTCCACTCGCGCATCAAGCTCCTCACCACCTACCTCTCCTCCCCGCCGCACAGCGAACCCAACCACCAGCTGCTGCGCTCTCTGAAATCACTCACTCACTCGCGGCTGCCGCTGCTCACGCCCGCCGACGCAAAGGGCTTCCGGCAGGAGCAGCTCTCGGAGCAGTCGGACGTGCACCTCGTCGCGCTGCTGGGCACGCTCACAAAGAGCATCGAGGAGGTCCGCGGCGTCGGCAAGAAGTTCTGGGGCATCGAGCAGATGGGCAAGGCGAACGCCGCGGGGCGCAGTGGGGGCGGCGGTGGCGGCGGCGGCGGCGGGTTGGGCGAGTGGTCCGAGGGACGCAGGGGGGAGAGGAGGTATGCTGGGGGTGGGTATGGGAACTTTTAGTGCGCGCGGGGTGGTTTGGGGGGTTTTCTTTCTGGTTTTTTTTTTTTTTTCCTTCCCTTTTTTTGTCGCCTTTTTTTTTTTGCCTAAATTTTCCTTTTCTTTTCCTTTTTGAAAATGATGTTTGACATGATCATGATGGCATGTAGAACTTACCTTACCTTACTAGGGCTGACAACGGGTGTCGATGTGAAGTGACCATCATGGGGGGGGGCTGCCCAAACAAACCAAATAAAAAAAATAAAAAAAAAAGCCCGCTCTCCATACTCATTGGACCACTCCAACCATCTCCAACCATCTCCATGTGACCCACCTACATGTAACCTAACCTACCCATCCCAAGAACCAAGACCATCCACAACAAACCCCCCCAGAAAAACCCAGAACCAACCATGTCCAAACACCACAACTCCAGTCTCCCCGAGTCCAGGGCTTCCAGGGCCAAAACACTAAATCTCGCACATGGCTTCTCCACTAGCTACGGTAGTTCTTGAGACCCCCCGAGTACCTACCATGTACCTGGGGACGATTACACCACCTCAATCCACGAGGCTACATATACATACATCAGGAACCAAGTATCGATCCCAACGGCCTTCTTTGCGAGCAGACTCCTGGCTGTTTTTGAAAGAAAAGAAACGTGCCCACAGCGATCCAATGATTGATACACAGCCCTTACTTGGAACGGTGTTCTGTGTTCCTGACCATCGATAGATAGACCTTATCACTGTCTCGCCATGTAGTAGGAAGCGTTACGTTTACCAGATCAATACGAGCACCAAGAATCAAGATGAGAAGCTGCGCTGCGCCACCTCAAGGGGCTGGCTGCCTTTTTGGAATATGCTAGTCCCCGCCTATTTTTTTTTTTTACATACATGTATGCTGCTTGCGGCCTTGGGGACCGTTAGTGGCACGGGTTAGTGATACATGGTGGTTTGAATCTAGTACTTGACCCTGGCATTTTTCAATCCTTAGCACCAGCCATCACTCACGATCAGGCTAACCACCACCACGTACACAATTTACCAGAAGCCCCATGCCGTCAAAATTGTTTTGTATTAAACCACCAATTTCATTTTTTTAGGACTCAACTGATATACAAAGAACGAAAAAAAAAAAAAAAAAGGTTCGAAAAAATTCCGTACTGCTAAAAAAGAACAAAGAAGAAAAGGAAACCCCGTAAAAAACACCCAAATTAACTACCTTTTTTTAGGCAGCGGTGGCGGCGGCAGCCTGCTTCGACTCAATTTCAGCCTTAGCATTCGCAGCCCTCCTCTCAACTTCCCTCAAGACGTGGTTGGGGGCAACATCCACACGCTGCTTAGACAAGATGTCGACTAAGAGCGGGCTAGGCCTTCCAACGCGGCCGGGGGCAGAGAGGCTCTGCTCGGCCTTGAAGGCGGCAACCTGGTCGAGGTAGGCGTCAAAGAGGAAGCTAGAGTCGAGGGGACCACCCTTAGCCTCAGGATGGAACTGGGTGGACATAATAGGGCGAGAAGTGTGGATCATTCCTATGGTTCAAATCAGTAAAGTTATCAAGATGAGGTGTGGGGGTTACAAACCCTCGTTAGATCCGTCGTTGAGGTTGACAAAGTACTCCTTCCATTGAGAGGCATCAAGAGTGGTCATGTCAACAGCATATCCGTGGTTCTGCGAAGTGATGTGGCAGCGTCCAGTGGTGAGGTCAAGAGCGGGAATGTTGTGGGCACGGTTTCCGTACTTCAACTTGATGGTCTTGGCACCTGCGGCCAGGGCAAGAAGCTGGTGTCCAAGACAGATACCCATGATGGGGCCGGTGTAGGACTCCATCAACTTGCGGAGGTGGTACACAGTGGGAGTGCAGTGAGTTGGGTCACCGGGTCCATTGGAACTACAACCAAAGGTCAATGACTCATTCAACAGAAAAAGGGTGAGGAGAATACAAACATGAAAACTCCGTCAAAATGGTGGGCAACTTTGTGAATGGGGTAGTTCCATGGGAAGCAGGTGACACTGGCTCCCCTGCTAACCAAACTCCTCAAAATGTTCTCCTTAACACCACAGTCAATGACTGCGACATGGAGGTCTCCGTTTGAGCTTGCAACATGGAAAGGCGCCTTGGTGGAGACCTTCTCGACCAAGTTAATTTGCTCAGGGTCGATGAATGCCTCGTCCTGATCCGCATCGTACTCCTCTCCGATGGTGATTCTGGCGAGGGAGGAACCCTGCTCACGGAGGTAGGTGACAATGGCCCTGGTGTCGACGCCAGTAATGGCGGGAACACCCTCACGAGCACACCAGTTGCCAAGTGACTCAACAGCAGTCCAGTGTGAGTACTTTTCGGCAACGTCGGCAACAACAACACCGATGGCCTGGAGATGGGGAGACTCGAAGTATTTCAAAAGGCCATCCTGGTCGCGTTGGTCGGAGGGAACACCATAGTTTCCAATGAGCGGCTGGGTGAAGACGAGGATTTGACCACGGTAGGAAGGATCAGTAAGAGCCTCGGGATATCCAACGAGGGCAGTAGAGAAGACGGCTTCTCCGGAAGTGTTGGAACGGGCACCGAAGGACTTTCCGTGGAAGATAGGACCGTTCTGGAGATATTCAGCCAACATCCACATATATAATCATGCACTGGGGTTGGCGCAGAGGCCTAGAATATAAAACCCACCTTGATGGTGAAAGTAGCTCTGTCATTGCTGATAGGAGTGCCGGTCCCCCTGTCTGGCTGGGGCATCTGCCTTCCAGCGCTTCCGGTGACGGTAGCAAGATTCCTGATCTGCCTCAAGGCATTGAAGCGAGTAGTGGCATTAAAGCCCTTGGTAAGAATTTGGCGAGCAAACATGTTGGCGATTTCAATGGGTATATAAAAAGAGAAAAAGGAATGCGCTGGTTGGCGGGGGTGCGAGTGATAGATTTACTTCGAGAATATGATGTAATGAGTCGTGTGCGTAAAAAAGAGGTTTTTAATAGGAGCTGTTCTTCCAGATGTGATCTGTGTATAATTGAAAAGGATATATTAGTCCCGTCGCTGGTGTACCTTATATTGAGGCTCTTGAATGTGGGGGGAGTGGGGGTAGCCATGTCTTTGATGGGAAAGTTTTTCTTTTTCTTTTTTACCTGAGAGATAATCCTAAAAAGAGAACCCGGAATCAGTAAAGAGTTTGTGGTAGATTTAGGAAGAAGTGGAGGAAAGGACAGGCCAGTTGTAATAAAGCATAAGAGGTTTATGAAGGGAATAAAAGGTCACGGTGGATGCCAAAAAAAAAGTTTTTTCTCCACGCGGCTGGATGGGGAGGGGCAATGCAAAAACGAACTAGTGTGGGACCGGAACTTCTCGCCATGTACATACCTGTGAAGTGAATACGGAGGGAACAAATCGCATACGGGCGACTTTCACTTGCGAGAGATCTCCTTTGTAGGAATTGAAAGGGAGATTGACCCGAACGACTTTATCTGTTGAGATTATTCACTTTGCCAACGTGTACGTTGGATGGGAGATGGCTATTCGAAAAGAATAAAGAAATTTCAGTCAGAAGTAGGCCTTTTTCTTTGCAAAATTGATGTTGTGATATGCTCAAGTGGGGGAGGAGGAATTCGGTGGACTTTATGTGGGCTGGCTTGGTGACGAAGGATCTGTTAGGACAAAAAAAAAATTGCAGGGAAGGGGGCCCAGCGGCGATGTTGGCGTAATTTGACTGCGGGGGAGGTGGAAACCGAGCAAGGCCACGGGGGAACGGGTTTCAACGTTTCTTATTGGTCAATGGTTCGTCTCCGATCCATAATCTATCTATCTGCATATTTCAACCCCGTCATTATCACGAGGATTGGACACCTTGATTTCACTTCACACTTCAACCAGCGAGATTGATTCATCGTTATTTATCTGCCTGTCAACAATTCTTTCACTGACTCGCTAGTGAAGAAAGCAACCTTCCTCGGAAGTCTTAGCTGGGCCCTGATTGTTGGTTCGGTACCTGTTTTGACCGCATTTGGTTAGCTTCGTCACTAGTGACAAAAGAGTCTCAACATCAACCATATCATGCAACACAGACACGTCCTACAAGGAGTACCTGAATAGTAAAACTAGAAAGATGAGGTGCCTGAGATTGTGTTATTCTACATAAACCTAGGCAGTAAAATTGACTAAAATCACCTTCACTACGTGACGTTCCAGAACCTCCATAGACAGGAACAAACGGCTCGGGAATATAAGTCAGCCGGAGACACGGAACGTATCTTTAGACCTTTATCGCGTCATCTACTGCTTTTCGATTCTCGAATTCAAGCCTACCATATGCACCGCCTCGCGCCATGTGGATGAGTCACGGGCGGAAAAATACCTACTGCAGCCCAAACATCAATTCCAAACCCATGTTTCTGGGGATGGATAAATAAACAAGCTTAAAGTCCGGTTATGCAGGAACTGAGACACCCCGTATTTACTCACTGCTTTATTATGCGACCAGAGATATTACCAGTGTGGAAACCATCTTAAAATAAAAGCATTTGCTAAGAACATACATGTACTTATCTATATAAGTAATAAGAATGGCTGAGGAAGAGAAAACGTAAAGACAGAAACCCAGAGCAACCATATCACTAACAAATAAAACCCCCCGATGTACTCACAAACCCCATTCGAAATCATCGCGCTTAGCACTATGTATGCATGTCAATCTCCTTATATATCCGTACAAACTAAACGACCGCCTGTTGGCTCATGGACTATGCTAAGAATTCGGCGATAGGGAGCTTGTACTCTGGAAGTATCCAGTACCTCCTCCTCACTCCGTCCCAAACTTTTCCACCCTCCTCCATTCCATCTTCCTCTTCGTCATCCTTTTTTAAGGGCACAACATCCCATCTGGTCTCTAGTCCAGCCTCTAGCATGTCAATCTCAACAATACGAGTGTAAACATCATATGAGACTCTTCTGTCTGCACCGAGACCATGGAAGAAGCTGAATTTACCGCCTTCCGATAGCGGTGCAAGAAGTCCGATAACATATTCGGTGAAGAAAAGACGCAATTCATCGTAGGACTCGGCAAAAGTGTCAAAGTAAATTGCGTGGAAGGTGATGTTTCGGTTTACCAGGTCAGAAATAACCTGCCATCTGTTAGAGATCTGAACTGTAAGTCCTTAGTAAAGCTAGACTTACATCTTGCCATCTTCCTTCGAGTATCTCAACGCCTTTCTTCTGATCCCATCCGTCTTCTTTCATCTTTTTCAAGACATCCGGGTGCGCCTCAACGATGACATGGTGGCTGGGTTTCTTTTCTTGGAACAATCCGTCTATTATTCCCATTCCAAATCCAATATTGAGAATTCTTTTTCCTTCTTCCTTGACGAGTGCGTTCACACTCCTTTCCATAATACCTCTCTCCCACTCCATCATAACCCCGTTGTTGTCCTCATCAAGTAGCTTGTCGTCGTGATAGGTCAACTTCGAGGCTAGGTAATCTTTCGAGTTCACATCCACCTTAATCTCTTCCTCTGGTTCCAGTTCTGGCTGTGTCAACTCCGTTTGCGGTGTTCCTACAGTGTCGGCCTCCTGGACTAGCTCTGGAGCCTCCTCTTCATCTCCAATTTCTTCTTCCTCGCTCTCTTCACCATCACTAAGCTGCAAATATCCGCCTAGCCTTCCCAGGATCAACTCGGCCCTCACACCTGCTTCCACCAAGATCGTGTACAGGCTTTTCAATCCCAGTCTGTCCGCAATACACGCTGGCGTCTCCCCGGCAACGTCCAAGTCATTCCAAATCGCCCCGTTGAGTAGCAACAGCTTCAAAGTCTCCTCTGCGGCCTTGAGCTCTTCTTCTGAGTCCTCTGGCGTACAAGACGCGACCGCAACATGCAGCGCCGTCTGTCTTGTCTCTGGCTCATAGACATTCGCCGAAGTGGTCTTGAGCAGCGACTCTAGAACGGAGATATTATGGTCTGTTGCAGCCAGCAGAAGCATTGTTGACCCAGGATCTGTCGGGAGGGGTGTCTGAATAGTTGTCGCCATCTTTTTTTTTTTTTTTTTTCTTCTTGTAAAAAAAAATTTATAGTCTTTTTTTTTTTTTTTTAGTATCTCTCTTTTGACCTTGTTGCGGCGATCTTGCGTCGTGATTTTTTTTTTCTATGCTGGGGAAGTGATTTACGCGAGCTGCGTGTTTTTTGGGATGAGGTGGGGCTGTTGATACTTCAGGATACGGGAAGGTGGGGCTGTGTGCAGGGAGCGGGCAGACTCTTGTTACCCTGTCGATTATGCGGTTATGATCGGATCTTTGACCTCGTTACATGTCGAGTCACGGGCCGTGACTCGGCGATTGCAAATTGTGGGAGAAGAAGTGATTATCTGGTATAGATTGAATCTAGAGGTCTTCTTCTTTTTATCTGTGAAGAAAAAATTGACTAAATCGTTGTCAAAGTTTGGTGATATCTCGGCATCACATGAAATCACTCGTGAAACTTTTGACCCTTTAGTGGATGCTTGACCTGCCCCGACATGGATTTGATACTTGGGACTCGAAATAGTCTGGGATATTTCTGTGGGCAGATAATGGGTATATGGATGTTCACTTCAAAAATTTTCAAAATATTTGAGCCTGCTCTCGCGTTTAAACCATATTCGCGCCAGTACGGCTGGCCGGTACGTTTATACCATTACGCAATCAGCTTTTTGAAACTGCTAGACTTGCCGGCTATATACGCTGGATTTTATGTAGTTATCACAAAATCTCAAGGCAGCCCCTGATCATGCTTAGTACGCAATACATGGATGTTTCAGAACTCAGTTCTCAGTTTCGACCTCCCCCCCCCCCCCGGGGCTAACCCACCCGGGCTTAAGCATGGGAATCCACTATATTACTAAATAGAATCATCCGCCAAGTCCATCAATATAAGCCTCATATTTACTGCATTCATCTTTCTCCAAGTATTGAAAAGTCAGTCCGCATCCGAGTGATAGCTCCCAGTACTCGTGTATAGTACTGTGATTATAGGTAAGTGGAACCACACTCTTAGGGCTACGCTTACGAGTACCCGGAAGAATCTCCCATTAATCATTGGTCGCGAGTGATTTCTCATGGATAGGTTATATATGCACACGTTAAAATCTAGATCGACTGGAGATTGAAAAAAGGGGTAACCCACTCGGAATTCCCCGACGTTTCACTGTAATCCACACCCGACTTGAAATAACAAAAAGACCCTCAGATAGTTTATGCCAGGGAGCTTGTTCGAAAGACACTCCCTTGAGTTATGCGACGACTTCCGTGATCCGCCAGTTAGAAACATTGTTCTCGATAACGTCAGACCTGAGCTCATAGATAAACCCCGTCCAATAACCTTCTACAATACTCACACAACCAACAAAAAAAAGAAACCAATCACAGCAATTTGCAGTAGATTTTTTACTATAAATTACCGTAGTAAGCCGTCTAACGCCCCCCTACGCCATTTTTTATTTGTCACTACAGAAATCTATCCTAAAAGATAGAAGTTACGGTCACTCCCAGCCCCATCACCTCCTCTCACATCTCCCGCATCCCAGAAAAAAGAAAATTGGTCCAAAACTAACTAACCGCCCTTCCTCTCCCCCGAAACTGGTGTAGCGGATCTCCGCGCAGTCTCAATCTTTTTTCGTTCTCCCTCGAGCTAATAGCAAATGCGTTAGCGGTGCTCTGCCATGCGTCAGAGAGCATGGGGGAATACTCACAACTTTCTTAACCCGGTTCAGGGCGTTCTTGTCCGATGACTTTACTCTATCGAGAGTATAGGGTTCATCAATGATGACATTCTCTGACACGATAATCTGCTTCTCGTGCCATCGGCAAGGCATCCTATTACCATCCAGTCAGCACAAGTAAGAATGCTGCCATCTCTATAGAAGAAGAAAAAAAAAAACCTACAGCCTCGATAAAGCATCATAGATTTCCTGCGCCTCCGCGGTGACCCCAACGCCTATATTCGCAACTCTCGCTGCTTCAGACCTCGCAGTCTCCTTCTCCTTGCCCCCGAGCATATTCAAATTGACAGGGCCAATCTTGGGCTCGGCGTTTGTAAACGGCGTGTTGCTACGTTGCTGCTTGTTGGGGTTGCCGAGGACCGTGACATCCTTAAGGAACGAGACCTTAAGGATTCGGTAGTCGGCTGGAGAGTTGGGAGCACTAGATGTGGGGTTCTGCGCAAGGGCGAGTGTAGACGTAAGTGGGTCGTAGGAGTAAATCGTGCCTTCGTAAGTGTCGTCAATGATGGTGAGGACACGAACACTGGGATGGGAGGTGCTAGTTAGCGAGTGCAGCTGAAAGAGGGAGCGTCTTCAGATATGAAGGAAATAAAGGGAGGAAATATGCAAGAAGGGGAGGCAGGTACCGAAGACCAATGGCCCAGTCGAGAGCCGAGAGGTTCGCGCCAGCACCTCCGCTGAAGCTGGGGTTGTTGGCGGGGACACTACCCCCGCGACCACCAGAGGATTGACGTCGATTGTCCATGTAGGTATTGTTGAAGAATATTCGAAATGAACGAGAGAAGAAAATAAAGGAGCTGGTCTTGGAGAGGTCCCTTCGATGGTGACTTGCTCAACCTTTGCTATGTGGCTGCTTCTTGCTACTAGTGCTGCTGCTGCCCCTGCGCTCAAAAACCAGACAACGTATGTACGTAGCGAAGATCACCGGACTGATACCGAGAACTCGTTTCGCCCAGGCCGCGAGAAGATCGCCGACAGGTTGTAGGAAGGGTTGTCGCGATGGCAGGAGTTTGTGCGTAAACTCCCTGCGATGCGATGGGGTCTCGGTGGGTTGAAGACGGTGGTGAGGCTGTACCGTTGTGGGAGGGATCGGCAGTGCGTAACGAAAAGGGAAATGGGAGCAGGTAGTGCAACACAAGGCTCGAGGGGGCCTTACCAAAAATACAGAAGGATTCTGTGCACAACTAGAAGGTTGAATAGATACAGAAGACTTCATGTAACTAGGAGTGAATCTTGATGAATAGAGAGCTCGCCAAGGTAAATTTGTCACGTGTCGCTCGAAGCTCTGGTCATGCAGGAGAACGGGTCTAATACAAACAGGGCCAATAGCAGGAGTGCAGATATTAGGGCAGAAATGGAGACAGCTGATGCAGAAGCAAGAACACAAAACAGCGATATAAATGAAATACTGGATGTGTACATATGCCTACATCTAAATACTTCAAGTGCCACGATTTACATGTGCCCTACCTAAATTATGATACCTGTCACTAGGACGGCGTCAACGGTTATGTTAATCATTACTAAGGCCCATTAATTAGAGATTATGTGGGTGAGCCAAATTATATACTTTCTATTGAATCCTGGCGAGAACACTGTAGTCAACCGGCACCCTCTCAATGTAGTCATTTCGCACATGCAGGCCGCCGGGAATAGGGAAATCTAGACTAAACAGCCAATTCCTGGCTATTAGAAATGAGCTGATTTGATCTCCGTTTATTAACGACATGGAATCATACGAGGCCACCTCAACATCGAAACCAAGCATATATCTCCTCCTAGATCGATCAGACAAGTTGACCTCTTTACCAATACAAAACCAAGGGCCGGCTACCTTCGTAGCTAAGACCGTGGCTGAGACCCTTGCCTTCGTGGGAGCAGATAATGGCGCATCACTACGATTATTGCAATTGATTATATCCGCTATCATATGTACTAAACTCAGGTGGCCTTCTCATTGCAAATAGGGAACGCAGGTTTTTTCGTTCAAGAATCGACATTTTATGCAGGCTCTGTTTGTGTCGAATGTTTTGATGTGCGAGAGTGTGGTTTATCAGCCTAGTGAGGTTGTTTGTGCGTCTCTTTTGTCAAATTTGTCGCTTTCCATTGACCCCACGTATACGTA
Source organism: Morchella eximia (assembly GCA_024713935.1). Taxonomy (NCBI): domain Eukaryota; kingdom Fungi; phylum Ascomycota; class Pezizomycetes; order Pezizales; family Morchellaceae; genus Morchella; species Morchella eximia. Next base: position 1,126,504 of record JAMGZG010000022.1, on the reverse strand, counting down.
TGGCGGATATGTATTTCCACGCATTATTACTTGTTTCAAAAAAGATCTGGCAGGCCACTCATAATCATATAATCACTCATATATCTATACATCACAGCATATAAATCTGTGAGGCCGAGGGAGTTGGCCATTCGGGACTTCAAATCTTGATGATGAGGGATCAAGATAAATACGTACTTGGCCGCTATACATATATACCAAAATTCTGAATCAGAATTATATTTTTTGACAAAATACAACAGTTGGTTTTACCTCCAACGTCAGCTAGTAATATCAAGTCCCGAATCAGCAGGGAAAGGGTGATATATCCCCGTACACAAGTACTTAGCATACTTCGATGTGAATAAAAAAAAAAAAAAAGTGCCGCTGGTAAACAGCCATTCATATAACTAATCACCAACGCCCTGGTTTCTCGGTCATAGCATAGATCCATGGCCGCCAGGAACGAAATACCTACAAAAACCTCCCTAAAACCCGCGGAAGCAAAAAAAAAAAAAAAAAAAAAAACGAGACGGTATGTTATCCTGACCTGGAAGAAACCCCAAAGGTAAGGCGGGTTTTAGAGTCCTGAAGACCCGCAAAGTATCAGATATATGCTAGAAATGAGCTTGATCATCGAAGATATACTATATAGCACAGCACCGACCTTCTTTCCCCACTTGCATGCCCCCAACTTTATATTTCCCCCATAAACTCTCCAACACCCAGCTATCCAAAAAAAACACAATCAGGTTATTACCCACCCAAATTAATACACATAAATTCAAGCTCTGACGGCGCAACTGGTCAGCATGCCCTCACCAAAAACATTAAAAACTTATAAAACCACAGGGAGATTTGGATTCAAACCCCCAACCAGAGCATCTTTTTTTTTTTATTCATGCGGAAAGAGAGGGCCGCCAAGCCCCATCCAATGCTCAGAAAAGGCTTTGGAGTAGTAGGGTATATTGAGAGTGTAATCAAAACTCTATCTACTATGTATTCAAAGCGCAGCTAGACCAAACGTCCCGTCCCCTCTAATTAGCCCAAGTCCATAATCCGCAGCTCCGATTAAACCAGCGCTGCAAGAACGTACGTGCAGCACAATATACTTATCAGAGTCCAGCCCAGCCTGCAGGTGTGGCACAGCTACAGACAGGACGTTGCTTGACTCTGAAGTTGTCAACGCAAGGATACATGTATGTAGATAGCCGGTGGGCCAAAGGACAGAGACTATAGCTATGTCCCTAGTAGCTACATGGTGCGTCTCTGCTTATTTATGTTGCGTCTTTCTCTCGATCTTTCCACTTACTTTTCTCATCATCATAGTAATAATTAATACAACATTTGAGCTTTTTTTATTTCCATGAAACTGAGCGTGAGCCTTCCAGTCCTGGGCTCCACATGAGATCAAAGTCTCTTTTTTTTTCCTCTACAAAACATGTATCAGATCCCCGCCCCCTCCATCGTAATGGATCACCTAGTACATGTACGTACATATCTAAACCCGACACCCTTGTGTAATTCCTAACAAGAGCTAGCTAGCTTCCTACAACTATATATATGGCGCCGGCCAGAGTTTTAAAACCCTACACCTAGCTCTTTCCAAATCCCCAAGGCTTTTTTTTCACCACAATATAAAAGAGTTTAAAAATATATATATATATATATATATATTCTCATGTAAAGAACAAATCTAGGGCTGCGCTGGGTGACACTGGGTAGGCACCGGAGAAACACCCACTCTCGCTTTACCCTCACTACATAGTTCGGTCCTGCTTCTAGTATCATGCCAGTCAGTGTCTTGCCCAAAGAATAAGACGTGAGTCGTGATCAAGGGTCATGGGAGTTCTCAACATGGCCGTTTTTTTCTTCTCGGAACAGTGGCATCCGTCCAACCCCCAACCAACCCCCTACAGATTAACCAATTCTCACCCGCTGACCCCCACTGCCGTGCGTATCCAACACAACACTCCTTTCCTTTTTGGGCTATACAGAAGCTCTTCACGCATCCTATGCACCGCCTCCTACTACGCTCCACTTGTAAGTCTTGTAGGAGTGTAAAGCATCAATCTTTCCTTGCTTGATCTGCAAACTGGGCACGCAGCTGGACATTGGTCTTGGCCCGAGGTGAATATAGTTTTTTTTTTTGTTTCCCTCAAAATATTTGTTACTGTTGAGGAGTGGTGTATGGATTTATTGCCGCCAAGACCATTTCACTTGAGGAATGCACAGCTCATCACTCGGAGCTTGGCGTCGTTGTGCGCGCTGTTCTATTTTACACTACTATAAAAGAAAATACAACATCTACACTTCTACAAAAACAATATCTATGGTATACAGCAGCCCCTACCTACCCGCCCCTCACCTCCGCCACCACCTCCCTCGCCCTATTCCCATTCATCCTCTCCCACCCCTCCAGACTCATCACAAACGTGCCTCTCCCCGCCGTGATGCCCCTCAGATGCTTCAAATACCCCACCATCTCCTTCAACGGCACCCTCGCCCTCACACTCCTCTTCCTCCCTCCCTCATCCCTACTCTCCACACTCCGCTTCACCCCCGGCGCATACACCCTCACCAAATCCACCTCCCTCTCCACCTCCCCGCCGCCCCCCGCAGCCTCCGCATCAGCCTCCGCATCCAGTCCCCCAAGCTCCAACACATGCCCCCCTCGCGCACCCGAGATGTCGCCCACAACCTTGCCCAGGTCCTTCTCCTCGCACGTCACAACAACGTCCATCACCGGCTCCATGAGCACGCTCTCCCCGCCCGCCGCCTCCCGCAGCGCCGCCGTCGTCGCAATACGTGCCGCGGACGAGAACGCGGCGAGACTGCTCTCGGGCCCGAGCACGTCGGTCGACACGTCGACGCTGACGCGGGCCGCGACGCCGCGCACGGGGAAGCCGAGTGCGGGGCCGCGGCCGAGCGCCGCGGAGGCGCCGTTGTGCAGTGCGGTTTCGAGATCGGCGGTGGTGAGCCATTTGGGGAGGCGGGTGTCGGTGCTTTCGCCTGTGGACGGGTCGGTGAGTGTGGGGGTTGTGATTGTGGTGGTTATGGCGTTTCCGTCGTCTGTTGTTGTGGTGGGGTCGAGGGGCTCGACAGAGACGGTGCAGGCGGCGGCGGCGCGCTTGCCTGCAATCTCCTTGTCGAATACCGTGCGGACGGGCTGTGAGGCGGCGGCGATGGTCTCGCGGTACGAGATGAGGATGCGGCCCATTTCCGCGTTGGCCTTGAAGTCGCCCACGAGGCGGTCGCGCGCAATCTCCAGGTGCAGCTCGCCCATGCCGCTGATGAGCGTCTGGCCAGAGTCGGCGTCGATGCCAATGTGCAAGCTTGGGTCCTCGCGCAGCAGCATTGCGAGCGCCTCGTCGAGGTGCTTCTGGTCACCGAGTGAGTTTGGCTCGATGGCCGCAAAGAAGACGGGCGGCGGGACGGCGATGGGGCGCAGCTGCAGCGTGTCGGTGGTGAGCAGCGGGGCCTTGCTGCTGTTGTTCCTCTGCTGCTGCTGCTTGGACTTGTGCGTGCCCGGGCCGGTGGTTTCAGAGACGAGCGTGTCGCCGGTGCGCGCGTGCTTGAGGCCAATGATGACGCCAATGTGGCCCGTCGGAATGGCGGCGATGTCGACCGGCTCGTCGGCATACATGCGCACGAGGCGGGTGGCGCGCTCCTTGACGCCCAGGTTCGTGTTGAAGAGGTTGTGCGCGCGCGTGAGCGTGCCCGAGTACACGCGCACAAACACCATTGCCCCGCGCTTGGGATCATTGACGACCTTGAAGGCCAGCGCGCACACCTTACTCTGGTCGGTGATGTCCAGCGTGCCGCGGTGCTTCCCTTGGTGGTACGACACGGCCACGGGCGGGCGGTCCAGCGGCGACGGCAGCAGGTCCACTACGGCGTCCAGCAGCGGCTGCACGCCAATGTTGCGGAAGCTGGCGCCCGCAAAGATGGGAATGATCTTTCCGTCTCCTTTCAGCGTCGACTTGCGCAGCGACGCCTTGATCGCCGCTGCGGGGATGAGCGCGTGGTCCTCGTGCTCCATAAACACCTCCACCAACTCCTCATCATGCTCCGCCAGGAGCTCCACGAGGGCCACCCTCGCCGCCACCGCCTCTGCATACAGCTCTGGCCGCTGCGCCTCCAGCCACTCGTAATCCCGGAGCTCAATCTTCTGCCCGTCGCCCCCCCCCTCCCACAGAAAGACCCGCTTCTCCACCACGTCCACCACCCCGCGAAACACGTCCTCGCCGCCCCTCGCGTCGGCGTCATAGACGGGCAGCTGGCACACGGCCGGCCAGCCATTCAGCTTTGCCGCCACCTCCTTGACGGTGGGGCCGAAGCGCGCGCCGACGCGGTCGAGCTTGTTGACAAAGATGATGCGCGGGATGGCGTAAGCGTGGGCCTGGCGCCACACCTTTTCGGTCTGCGCCTCGACGCCGGCGACGCCGTCGAGGATGGTGATTGCGCCGTCGAGCACGCGGATGGAGCGCTCGACCTCAAAGGTAAAGTCGGCGTGGCCGGGGGTGTCGATGAGGTTTATTGTGTGTGCGGCGGGGGTGGCAGGGGGGGTGGTGGTGGAGGGCGTCCAGGTGAAGGTGATGGCGGCGGAGGTGATTGTGATGCCGCGGGTGCGCTCGGCGGGGAGGTAGTCCATTACGGTGGAGCCTTCGTCGACATCTGGGGATTGGTTAGTAGGTGTTTGGGAGCTCATGGAGCTGTGAGGTCTCGGGACTGGGGCGGCGGACACGCCCAGTGCAGAGACGCCACAGAGCCACGAGTAGCTGTGCAGGTATCGCAGAGGAGGGGGAGAGGGGAGAGGGGAGAGGGGGAGAATATAGAGACCTCCAATCCTCCTCGTAAAGCCGCTGTAATACAGCATTCTCTCTGTCGTCGTAGTTTTCCCCTAGCACACAAAGTCAGCCCAATTCCCCTCCCCCCTCCCCAATCCCCACCCAATCACTCCCCACCAGAAACCGGGCGCTATACAAACTCACAGCATCAATATGCGCAATAATGCCGATATTCCTCGTATGCGCCAGCGGCACCGGCTGCTCCGTCGTGTTCGAATTTGCCGAATAGCACCTGTGCCCCATGCCCATTGGCACCTTGTTCAGTGGCAGCGCCGTACGGACTGTGGTTGTGGGCGCGCAGCATCGCCAGACGGGCGGGCGGCGGCGGAGGAGGAGCATTGCGTTTGTCGGTCGGTCGGTGGGTGCGTGGGTTGGCTGGGAGAGATTTCAGTTGGGTTGTGTGTGGAGGTGAGACAGGGTAACTGTGTGCTGTGGGCTGTGTGCACCGGGTGAGTCACGGTGCGTCACTCGGTCGCTGCGGCGGCGGCGGGGATGTGGGGGTGTCACGCGGTGTGATGGGTGTGGGTGTGTTCTCCATGTGTGTGGCGGGGACGGGAAGAGCAGCCCCATGTGTGTGGCTCGGTACATGGATGCCTTCTGGTTGACCAACGGATGTTATTCCTTCCGGTGCTGTGGCGCAACCACCGCACAGCACCAGCCACTGACTGCCATCCAATCGCAAAGACGAGGCTGCACCAGCCACCGCCAGCAAGCCAAGCTGCAGCTGGCGTTGAGCTGCAGCCAGAGAACAAAACACATCTACTCTCATCTTGTCTCGCCCATCAAGAAGAGAAGAAAAGAACTAGAGGGGAATCATCATCTACACCCTCGACACAGAATCATCATCTACACCCTCGACACACTCCGGGCAGACCCTGGAACCTCACATCCAGACATTCATCAATTGATCATCCCTCCCTGCCTGCCCTGCTCTACCCTGCTCTGCCCTGCTCTTCCCCCCCACTCTATCCTCACCTCACATCTCTCACCTCACACACACACACACCTCACACAATGGACTACTCCGCGCTCGCCTCCGACACCGGCGGCTTCGGGGACGACCCCACCGAGCAGCCCTTCGCCGTGCAGCACACACACACCTCCTACACGCCCCACCACGACGACACCGACCCGCCCTTCACCCCGGGCCCGTTCAACCCCACCATGGACGATCACGGCGGCTTCGGGCAGCCCATCATCGCCCAGCACCCTCACGACGATGGCTTCCGCAGTCCTGGCTTTGCCCCAGAGACGCCCGGCTTCCCCCCCACCACTGCAGCAGCAGCCCCGCAGCAGGAGCACCAGCAGCCCCAGCACCACAAAGAGGAGGACGTCGAGCATCACCATGAGGAGGAGCATCATCACCCGCAGCAGCCCCAACAGCAGCAGCCCCAACAGCAGCAGCCCCAACAGCAGCAGCCCCCGCAGCAGCCCCAGCAGCAGAACCGCCCACAGCACCGCATCCAGGCAAAAATCACCGCCCTCGAACGCACCGGCCGCAAGGACCTCATCCTCAAATTCGACGTCCACGTAAGCCAGAACCTCAATCTCCCGCCCCACATCACCAGCCCGGATGACGTGTACTATCTGACCACATCTCTACAGACAAACCTGCCCAAGTTCCGCACGACCCAGTTCCGCGACGTGCGGCGCACCCACCCCGAGTTCCAAAAGCTGGCCAACCACCTGCTCTCCAGCAACCCAGAGTGCATCGTGCCGGCCGTGCCCCCGCCCGCCACGAGCGCCGGCGTCGGCACAGAGGAGGACGAGGCCCGCGTCAAGGCCGCAATGCAGCGCTGGCTCAACACCGTCTGCAGCAACGACGTGCTCATCCGCGACGAGGAGATTGTCTTTTTCGTCGAGTCGGACTTTGGCTACAGCCCCGTCGTCCGCCGCAAGCAGCCCGCCACGGGCGTGCGCCGCCGCGTAATCAAGCAGTTTGCGCCCCCGCCCGACGACACGCCCGAGCTCGAGCAGGCCCGCCCCGTCGTCAAGGCATTCTACCTCGGCGCCATGGAGACGGGCCAAAAGGTCGACCGCGTCGTAAAGTCGCGCCGCGGCGTCGGCCTCGCCGAGTCCGAACTCGGCATCCGCCTCTTTGCACTCTCCCAGACCGAGACCCACACCGGCATGTCCAACGCGCTCCGCAAGCTCGGAAAAACCATCCAATCCGTCGGCGACTACCACGCCGCGCAGGCCACCGCCGAGGCCACAACCCTCGGTGACCCGCTCAACTACCACTCCTCGGACGCCTTCATCGTCAAAGAAACACTCACCAACCGCCAACTCCTCATGCGCGAGCTCGAAGCCGCACGAAAGGACACCCGCTCAAAACTCCAGACCGTCGAAGTGCTCAAGTCCAAGGGCGCCCTCAAGCGCGACAAGGTCGACGAAGCGCTGCAGGCCCTCGAGGAGGCAAAGGGCACCGAAACACACCTCGAAAACAAGGTCAAGCGCGTCACCACAAACCTAGTCCTTGAGCGGCGCCGCTGGTTCGCAAGGACCGCGAGAGAGGCGAGGTGTAGTATCCGCGACTACTGTCTGAGACAGATTGAGGCTGAGCGACGCACGCTGGCGACGCTGGAGAGCGTGAGGCCCGATATACGCGCCATTGATGCGAGCGGCGGGCTGAGCCGGTTGGGGCGCGATGCGCCGCCGGCGAGTAGGAGGGCCAGTCTCAGGGTGAGTCAGGGCCCGGCGGGAGATGCGTGGAGCGGTGTGCAGAGAGTGCCGGGGGTGCAGAGGGTGCCGGGGGGGCTGGGGGATTGGGGGATGGGGGGTTGGGTGGGGAAGGGAATGGCGTGGGGGGGGTGGTGAAGGAGGTTGAGGAGGAAGGGTTGGGCGTGGGGGATGAGGATAGGTTGGATGCGAAGAATGCGGCGAGTCGGTTGGCGGGGAGTACGTTTTAGTGGGGTGGGAATTAGTGGGAGTTTTGTTTTTGTTGTGGACGTTTTTTTTTCCTTTTTCCTTGTTTTTTTTTTACGTTTGTGGGATTGTGGGTTTGCATGTAGGCTGTGGAGGTGGAGGGAGTGTGGTCATGAAAAGGTGTATGTTTTGCGCGGGGGGGGGATTTGCAATTGTGCTAGCTTGCTATATGCTAGTGGTAGTGGTAGTGGTTCGATAATTGATACTGTGTGGCTACATGCTACATGCTACATGTAGCTTGTCTATGTCTACTGCGGTATGCCCATAGTTCTCTTCTATTCCCACAAGTCCTCCAAGTCTTGGAGGGCTAGAAGGGCGACCGACCAATGACCACTGACGTTGGGCGGTCTCAACGTTCTCGCTGTATGTAGCTGGGCGCGAAAACCAAGTTTGAACCCGACGCACCGGCGCAGGGCGACGAGGTTCGGCCATGTTCGTAATGCTACCGGGTAAGCTGGCAGCTAGGTGCTGTTGGGGTGTATATGTGTTTTTAGAGGAATTCGGTTTGCAGCTGCCTAGCCATGGAACAGAACACGATATGGCTGGAGGAGAGGCCGGGGGAGGCCGGGGTGGGTGGTAGAGTTGGAGGGTGTTGGGGTGGAGCTGGCTGGCTGGCTGCAATGGTGCGTATATACGCTCATATACATGTCCACGATCGTGAAAACTGTAGCTCGGGGATGCGGGGGGGTAGGTATGGGGACGATGATGGGTGCATGGCGCGCGGATAGATGTTGACATGGGGTGATATGGCTATGATTGGTGTCTATAGAGACATGAGCAAAGACAACGAATCAAGCTGGATGGGCACGTAACGGGGCCCGGTACATAATGTAGCTGTGAAAGGAAACGGGGCGGTGGTGTAGAGGGTACATACATATGTAACGGAACAGGGAGTGAGACGAAAATGAATCATGGTAATCCGTTCTTTGCAATCACCACCGTCCTCCGCTGTCCCCCACTACGCTGCCCTCTGCACCTTCTGCGCCAACCATCTTTCTCCACCCTCCACCGTTTTCACCCTCTGCACCCTCTACCCCTCTACCATCTGCACCTCATCACTACCACCAATTAACCTCCAAACACCCAGGCCCACGACAGCCACCATCTCTCTCTCCATCCATCCATCCATCCATCCATCCATCTATATCCATCTATCTACATATAAACCAGATACACCCACCACAACACCCCCTCCCCACCCCGAACCTACAACAGCAGGTCGAGTGATAGTTGATGATCCCGCAAGAAACTGAGGTCGGCGCCACCACATCCAATATTCCAATATCCCACATCCAACATCCAACACGCAGGGCGCAGGGCGCAGGACAACCACAGTTAGCCAACCTTCGCCACTACCCCCCCCCCCCCCTCACCCCCACCGGTCTGCTACCCCCCCAGTACAGTGCGTCCCCAGGTTCACACAACGCACCATAAACAGTACCCCCTCCAAACAAGCTGAAACACAGTTAAACAGCGGCTTCTCCGAGCCGAGAAATTCCAAAGTACGCCATATCTGACAGAGTATACCCGGAGCTTTGTTCGCCTCCCAAGAACCTTTTGCGGATTGTGGGTCTGTGGGGGGGTGAGTTGGATTAATATAGATCCCCCCCCCCCCCAGTCGCACCTGGCTGGCTATACCGGATGGCCAAGGCTCACCGAGTCCTGTACGGTGTGGGATAACATATTGACGCCGCAGTAGAAAAAAAGAGAAGGAAGAAAAAAAAAAAAAAAAAATAGAATTCCCAGAGAATTTTCGTATTGTACGGGACAGCAAGAGATCCGACATATTGAGTTCCACCCCCATAGCGAGCCAGGTACAACTGTATGCTCCTGCTCAAGTATTTTGTACTTTCTGGCTCCGACGAGTGAGTAGACCTAGGAGGATATTTGGGAGACCTAGGAGGATATTTAGGAGCCCTTGCGCAACTATCTACCGCAGTAGGCTAGCAGTGGTTGAAGAAGACGGACACGTCCGGCCGGCCCATAGAGCTAGGCAGCTATATACTGACGTAACTTGACGCCTAACCGGCGAGATCCCGACCACGGGGAAGCAAACTAATAAACTAATAACGGGGACCGACTGGTCATGGGATGGGAGGATATCAGTGAAAAACCGGTATCGAGTGATGTCTCATGATTGAGAACACCATGTGCAGTGTGCGGCCATATTACAAACACTTATCGGATAAAAGGTGAAATATTCACGAGCAAGATACTGGGAGTAAGAAACATGGTTATAAACCGGCTATAAACTGCTCCCCGGACCCGAGTGTAGGGTTAGGGTTATTTAAATAGAAGAGGTGTGCATTTTCTGGCTTATGTAATCGGTCACCCGAAGTATCCAATAGCTCGAGGACCATGACCTGCACAGACATCCCGCGGCAGCGAACATGGCCCCTTGAATTTTGTAGGAGAATGACTGACAGACCCATGGAGGCACTGCAAAAGAAAAAAAACCACGATAAGTGAGCAAACCTTTTTTTCCCGTCATTGCCGAGAATGGTTTCTAAAAACATGTGCAAATTTTAGCTAGTAACCACTGAAAGGCACTGCAGCGTTAGGAATCACACAAAGGTTTGTTGCAGGCCTAGAGTTAACAGCCCTATCTTTGTGCAAAGTGATATATTGATCGCTATGATGTACCTACATGCACAGCATAGGGTGGTTGATGCTGCTAGCGGATGGCTGTTTGGTTTAAGCAAATGTCACGCTTCCAGCCAGCTTGTGCGACAGACAACCGTGTCTCAAGCTGGAAAGTGCCACGCGGCCACCCGAGCGCAACAACCGAAAAAGCCGCTCGGAACTTCGTGTCACATGCGTTACAGTCTACGCGTGTGCAGTTTGATGCGGGGTTACACTTTTTAAACGTGTCCGCTGCGGGTAACGAGTGATAAATTGTGAGAATCATAGCCTCTCACTCGGTACTATTGTCCTTTTGTAGGTTAACGCCGTCTACTAGGACCAATCTAATTTTCAGCCAGGTCATCGCGAGCAAGCCTTATCTTACTCCCATGTAATCATGCCGGCGCATCTCAACCAAGCTGGCCCCATGGACCCAACAGTAGCTCGCATCTCCCGAGTAAAGGAATGGAAAGCCTCCTAGTAGCTGCATCAGGATACAGGTCGAGTAACATGGATAGCAAGGTATACTTACTAGCAATGCTGTGGCCTAATTTTTGCGAGATGCCCTAAAACAACCGCACACCTTCTGGGGATGGGTATTTCGCCAACTCTGCAGTTTCTGGGTGGTGGGCTGCAGGTGCTCAATAACAGATTTGCTTTTCTAGATACTTGTCTGGAGTAGGGTATAGGCCGCAGTTTTCTCGGTGTTTGATTTAATCTTTGTGATGCGGGTTTTGCGACCGTTCTGTATTCCCTGAACGGAGTGTTGAAAATCTCGAGACAATAGGCTAGCCCCGGCCCACCAAAGTCTCAAGACCTTTAATCGTGTGGTATTTGTAATAGAAAACTCTGTAATTATCACAATTAGTTCGAATATAAACCCAAAATCTTTTGAACGGGGTCTGGAGAAGACACATAGTTGGGTTGTGAAAAAAAGGGAAAGGTCTCCAGACTTCTACCATCCACAGACATCATTCTGATTTAAACTTTTGGAACAATGGTATCGTTATAGCTATCTCGTTTTTGTGCATGGTAGTAAATGGCGACTTTGACAACACATTTGTTTTCATTGGCCCTACGAAAACACTGAGGTTCGAGCTGTCAGAGCCAAATGTAACCTCCGCTATTGGTCTGCCAAGATATAAGTGGCGGCTTTGACAACCAACATTTTTATTGCCTCTAGCTAGGAAGGAAACACTGAGTTTCGAGCTGCAGTGTCCGAGCCAATGAGATGCTCTGCCATCGCTTTGCAATTTGCCAAAATGTAAGTGGCGACTTTAACAGCCAATATATTTATTTCTTCTCGAAAGCAAACACTGAGGCTCGAGCTGCAGTGTCCGAGCCAATGAAATATTCCGCTAACGAGCTGGTGTGTCGAAATGTATGCACAAGGCAAGGTGACTTTGACAATCAATACTTTTATTGGCTCTCGAAGAAATAAACACTGAGGCACGAACTGTCAGAGCAAATGCGATATTCCACCGAATTCGCATGTCAAGGGTGCACGGTATCTGTGAATATACGAGAGGCGGTCTTTACGTAAATAGAGCCAATCATACATGTTAGCCAATCAATTATTTCGGATTTAGAACTGGGAAAAGACTCTATATACCAAACTTGGCCGTTTGATTCTGCTTAAGCTTGTGCATACGCGGAATATCAATATCATGGCTATTTGTTGGCCACCAGTCCTGTACCGAAGAATGGTCAAAAGGTATCTTGTCTGCGGGTACATATATATAAGGACTCAAGGTCCTAACGATGGCCAGCTTTCATTTTCTGAGGCTGGTTAGGGCCACTAGTAGGAGAACCAAACTGGACCTAGATGATAAATGTATTGTTGGCTTGAGCATTAACTGAATAATTATATGAATGTGTGTTGATTCCTAGATTAGTAAGGGTCCGTTCGGCTACATGTCAAAACAGAGTTTTAATAGAAAAATTTATATGGCAACGGAATAACCCCGTTTCGTTTTTACTCCATTTTACAAACTAATTTTGAGACTCCATTAAGCCGTTGAAACGGAGTTTTTTGAAGGCAGTTACGTGACTGCCATGAATTTTGGGGATAGAGCTTTAGCAACCACCCCAAGCCCCGTTTTCAAAAATCTAGGTTTGCATTCGCCTAACGGAGCCATTGCATAACAGGGTTTCGTAGCCGGAAGAACCGCCGAACGGGCCCTGAGTATGGTAGGTGTATTCAGAAGATCACAAACCGTCAGTTCCTATTTTACCAATAATTTCTTTCTTACGTATCAGTATTCCAATTCGGTTTCCACAGGCGATAGGGCCTTTTGTCTACCGGCCCCGCCGAGTTCATGATACCTTTGATTCGCAGGTGTCTTCCAATCTGGGTCCCCCTAATATATGGATAGAGTCCTTTGCCCCCCATTTGATGATTCCCGGTGAATGGTCTTAATTTTAGTTTTCTCGAACCATGATTACCTTCTAATGCTCCGATTAATGGGGCCCCCCTAATGCAAGTATTTCACTCGTGGCTCATTCTGATAGGGCGAACATACCCAGCCTTCCCCACCCTTCCCCACCCCCACCCCCACTTGATGGAAACCTTTGGGATGACTGTAACTATGTAGAGCAAGAGCTTTGTCAATGTCAGTGGCATCGTGATACATGCATGTTCTTAGACTCGCTTGCTTTTAATGATAGCAGACCGGATGAATTAGGCAATAACATATTGCTGCATTCCATGAATTGAAGTGAAAGGGGGCCGAGTCTGATCAATGCGCAGAATTAATTTAGGGAGGAAACAAACCAGGAAACGTACATCAGGATCGTGATCGCTGGCCGTGGACAAGCTGTGCTACCGGCGAACGAGAATGCAGTGTTTCTGACAGGCGACTAGCTACATGTAGGGTCGCACCGCTAAAGGACAGATGGTGTTCCTGGGGGGGCGTCGTTAGCATTGTTGAAGGGCGAACAGTCAAGACATACTGGTGGACGTATACATTTGAAGGCTCAACAGTGCACAGCCTTACTATAAAATTATGAATTAAAGTTGCATGCATTGAAGTGAACCACAATCGCGAAGGAATCCGAAACTTTAATGGCCGTGATATAATTAAGGTATCCCCTATTAAGCTGCCAACACGTACGGCCGTACGGTCCTTTGGGTCATCAGCACGAGTTTTTTTTTTACCATGCCACCGCCTTCAGCACAGTATCCCCTTGGGTCAGTGCTGTCTCCAAGAACAAACAAAAAACCCTCAGAAAAGTGGCGAGAACCCCCCCCCCCCCCCCGAAAATCTAGCTAGACCAGCATTGGGTTATTTTTATAAATTTAGGGCTAAACCCAGATACGCTAAATCTCTTGGCCAGCACATGGGCAACAGACTTCAACGCGGGCAGCAAGCTTTGAGGGGCATATAAGCACGACAAAGAGTATTTAGATAGAATAAGTAACCCCACACTAGCCTATAAAGGATTCTGGAGTTCTTAGGTTGGGGGTCGAGGTTGAGCGTGGGGGGTCGGGGCTGAGAGGGCTGTACCCTAATTATATAAATCCTCGATTTTCTAGGAAAAATTTCCAGCCACATATGTACCTCTTGATACTCTTCGAACTCTTTATATTTAGGGATTCTGAACGTTTGGACCCCAGATCCCAAGTGATTACTATCCGTCACACACAATCCCCCAAATCCTTGCGTACAGGCCCTGGTCAAGCCAACCCATATATGTGTCTCACCTATAGTGTCTCCTACAGTACAAACCCGGATAACCGATAAGCTACAAAGGTTCATAATCAAAACAATCCCACGAGCCCCATGAGACCACGCAAAGAACGTTTTGTTCATGATATATCACTCGCCGACCCTGTGTAGGCTAACGAGTGATGTACCATGACGGAGAAACTTTAACCCTGACCCTGAACCCACTGTTACAACCACTACTAGTACATAATAGTAGAAGACTATTATGTTATCTCTGGCGATGCTCCCCGTTGTGGTGGGGCTGACCTCGTCCCAGTGTAGTATTTGTGGTTGCTATGCCAAGACTTGTTGCACAAGGCAACCCCTCTTGATCCATGCCTATCATGGGTGATTCGCTCACGGACCAGGTGTTGAGAGTAAGTGATCAGAATCTGATAAGTGAACGTTGCAGTGAATACGTGTATTTTGTTTTATCAGATTCTGATTACTTTTCGCAACACCTAGTGCGTAGTAGGTTGTCTCGCAAGTCACGCGGAAAAAAAGCAAGTTAGTACTGTCGTTTACGTATTGGCGGATACTGGGTGATGGCGGACAGGGCAAAAAAGAGACTTTTACCTGCAATCCACCAATACCCAGTATCCACCAAAACCCCGTGAACGACAGTATCTACTAGACTGGGGTCAGGTGAGTGGAAGGGGGGAAAAAAAAACAGCAATTCTAGAGGGCCCGGGCTCAGGACTCCGAACCCAATGTGGCCAACTTTCGCAGAAATCACGTGACTTCCTTAGTTGCAGGAGCCGCTTGGCACAAACACCAATATGTGGTGGGCGCTCAGTTAAATGCTGACCCAACAGATCTTTATCAAATAACCCATATTGAGATAAGGCATGTATTATTACTCTTCGGTTTTTGGCACTGGTGCTCTTTCAACTTAAAGAACTAGAACTATCCTATTTTCTGTAAGTTAATCTGCATGCCTAGCTAGCTACAATTGGGTGTCGTTCTAGGAAAACCGTCCGCACAGCCAAATCCTTATTCCAAAGAACCACACAACCAATAAGCTCCAAACTTTCCTAAAGCTCAGAGACCCTTGATAAGAGCCCAGAATTAATTTTTCGGTGATTGGTTCCATCAATTGGAGCCTGTAGAGTGCCGTAGCGAACTGGTGAGGCCTTGTTGTGTTTCTGGTGGTAAACCTACCAATTGAAGGAAGGGTGCTAAATTCCTGCCCCGAGCGTATCGTTATCCAAAATCAAGGGTATCCGGTCAAGTTTTAGCTACATGCCTACCAGTAGAAGAACCAGAAAATGTGGGTGCTTAGGGCAAGGATAGTTTGTATGGAGTGGCGCCGTTCTCTCAGACAAATGATCCCTGTTTCCAACACTTACATTTTGTGGTTCTTTTGCTGGTAAGCAAGTATAGTTGAATTCCCTGTCTCCAGAAGATAGTGCTACGCTTGATATTTTGGTTCATACCTGGCTGCATCCTCTGTTCTACAATTGCGATCTCACAAGATCTATTCATATTCGCAGACCCTATCCCATCGACGACTGTAAGCGCATTCGGGCCAAATTGTTGGTGATGCATGCAACGAGGACGAAAAAACCTCAAAAACAAAAACTGAATGCAAAATAATACAGGGCGAATTTGATATAGTTATCTCATAATGATATTTTTTTTCATATGTTGTTGCCAGTTGCGGAAACATGATAAATACATAAATACTACTCTTCACCCCATTTATACATTAATTGAATTGATGAGACATGTAATTCCGTACCTGTACGGTTGAACCACAAAACGGTTATTACAGCCGATGGGATAGGACTACCAACAGATTCCTCTCTATGGAACACACATCCGCCCACTACCGAAAATTGAGCCATACAGCAATATCTTTGGACGTCAATATGCAAGTTTTCCCTGCTGCAGCGCAATCTCAGGTTTATCTTATCCCATCGTCCGTTAGCGAAAAGATAACAAGATTTGTTTTTTTCTGGGAGTCAGCATTTCACTGACGGACGATGTACCCGCGACACCAGATTGGTCAAGAGAGTTTATCCCTAACCCTGCAATGTGCCCTGCCCGACGGCAGTGGAGCTTGACGCCAGAAAGCTTTGGGGCACGAGGGGACGCCCGTATTCGGGGTGACAAAAATCAAGTATAAACTTCTATAGCGAGTTTAAACGCGTATGTATATCGGGGAAATGACAACAAATGATCTGTCATTGGTGTTTACGATATAATAAAGTACTCTAAGCGTCATCTATTTGGGTCAGATTGGACAGTACTGGAGTAGCAAAAGTGCAACTTGACGTCGTAACAGCCCAAATAGAAAGTACAAGATGTCCACCGCTCATTCGTAGGGAGAAATTTCAAGCGGGATTGTGTTTCTGACTTGGCTGGCGAGGTTGTAATGCCTCTGTGTATGTAGGTACAAGTTTTTACAATCCTAGGCTTACCACTCGCTGTGTATATCATCCAGTTGGAGTACAAAAGTCATAAGTAGGCATCCAAGTGTGTATGTATGTACATGTGTGCTTATACACTCTACTGCAGATCATGCAATCAGCTTATCCCTTGTATGTACTAGGGTATAGCGAAAAGTGATTAGAATCTGATAGGACAAATACACGTATTCACCGCAACGTTCACTTATCAGATTCTGATCACTTACCCTCAACACTCGGTGCTCTAGATCTACTACCATATCACAGGAGCCCTATCCGCTAGATGTAGAGTATTATACTAGTGGCATCACAGACTTAACCACAATCTGCTTGAGAACATGGAGTTGTAGGAGGTGAAGAGCAAAGATCTGAGCTTTCAATCAGTGTAGGGGTACAGAAGAGCAAGGGTCAAGTAATCTTAAAGCTGAGGAGGATGAGGTTGCAAAGATAAGATTTTAAGAATGATATATATATAATAACTCCATGTATAAGTTACAAGTAAGCAAGACTGCTTATTTTTCTAATCGTGTTTCGGGTAATTGGGCAAGCCTTGGTACGATAATACCTACCTGCGCATGTGGCCCAGCAAAGATCACTGTATTGCCAGAAGCACAGCAGAATCAAAAAAGGGATCGAAGCTATGACTTCGCATCTATTCGATCGGTTTATGCACCTACCTCTAGGGTTTATGGCTTTTCAGCCATACATACACGTGTACTACTGGCATCCATACTTTAGAATGGATACAGGCTGTTTATAAACAGAAGAATTTGATCTAGTCGGGGTCCAGTGACCCCAGTTGGTGGTATATATGTGCGTAGCTTACCAGGTGCAAATTGTCACCTACCAATAGAACTAATGCCCGGGCCATATAAGAGCCTCGTCTTCAGCGTAGGTACTGTAGGTATATGCAGTGAAGTACCGTTAGCCAAACACACCGGTCCTCCCAATTATAACCTATATTTAGTAGATGGTGCCTGCTCTACCTAGTAACCCGCATATCAGGCTTCTCAATAGCGCATACTCAATACCATGGTACCAGCTAGATATAACAAATA
The DNA here is from genome assembly GCA_024713935.1 of Morchella eximia. Taxonomy (NCBI): domain Eukaryota; kingdom Fungi; phylum Ascomycota; class Pezizomycetes; order Pezizales; family Morchellaceae; genus Morchella; species Morchella eximia. Next base: position 1,108,952 of record JAMGZG010000022.1, on the reverse strand, counting down.
TGCTCCCGCTTAGTATAGTAGGCAGCAGTCCGTAGGAGACCGGTTTGCGGATGGAGAACTCTACCCAGCGGTGGTACGTAGGGCCGGGATAAAGATCACACCCATTCTACTGTCCCACAAACACTCATTGGGGGTTGGTGCTATACCTAAATGTTCGTTAACGTTTTTAGACTGGTTATTTTACCTGTCCCCAGAATTTTGATCGCCCAGATCAATCATATTTCGCGGTAAGTTAATCACCGGTACGCGGTGCCAGCCTGAAGCGTCTGTCGACCGGTAACAAAATTACGATTCATATAGCGAGATTTTGCCGGAAAGTAACAACACTCCGATCGATAGAACCGCCCCCACTATGCGGCGGTGGCCTAGGAATGCCACTATTAGTGCTAGCCTCGTTTTTCTGACAAGGCTGAGAAAATAACAAGCAGAATTACAAGGCTGACAGTAGTCCTGCGAATCGGTGTGCTGCATGATGCTTGCAGGCTGTGAGACAGGTTCCAACCCCTACATACATGCGACCACCCTTACCCCAAGTATCAAACGTTTGAGCGGCCACCCCTGCCGCTGTAAAGCCTATCTATGGCTACTGAATTGTTAGAACTACAGATGATTTGAGTGGTTTTAGGTGCACGGTGCACGGTGCACTCTGTGGCAGTTTGACGGTGCCATTTTGAACTCTGCCGATGGGGAAAGTGGTGAGGTTTTGAACACTACATCACAGTCCCCATTTATTAGTATTTGTTCGATTGTTCACATCTAATTGCGCATATCTGAAATTCTTCCCTTTTATCATACACGCTATAAAAAAATTCTTTTTTTTTTTAACAAAGGAGAAAAAATCGTAGGGAGCGATCAACAAGAAAAACTATGGATAACAACAAACTAAAGAAATGGGAGGGGGGACATGTTTGGTATATTATGCCACCCTAAAGCAATTGAAGGATCGAATGCTCTCACCGGGAAGTTTAAAGTTAGAAAAGACAAACCAGTGACCCGCGTACACACACACAAAGAAAGATTACTTGAGAAGTTGACCGTCTCCAGCAGGGCCACTGTCCAACTATGAATGACCATTTCACATTTCGTATATCCCCCTGCCTCGCATTGCCCCCCAATCCCCGCGAACAATGTATGCTTATCGAGATTGTTGCCGTAAATGATTGCATGTTTTCGAACTTTGCCGCAGAAAGACTTCATCAAGCTCGAGTCTGAAAGATTGCGCCGTGCGCCTAGAACGGCATCCTCTCGAGGAATTTCGTTTTCGACACTTCATATCGTTATCAACCCATCATGCCCATTTTTCCACGTTTGTATTGTCGCTTTTTATTCACGCCCGTATTGGGTTCGATGTGCGATACGCTATTATCAAGCTCTCCCTTGAGATCTGAAGGTGTAAACAAATCATCGTCGTCTTCTTGCCAGTCAGGAAATCTTTGTTTTACAGGGGTACCGAATGATTTGCGTTTAGCAGATGAAAGATCCTTTTCTTTACTCCATTCAGGCGACAAAATGCGCATAAGAGCTGAGGCCGCTATTGCCGTAACACCGCGTGCATTTGCTTTAACTCGCATATTCCGGTCTTCTGTGATTAAAACAGCTGGTTCAGCGTCTCCCGCCTCCTTGAGAGTCTGTCTCCGAATCTCTCCTTGCTGCTTCGTCGTTTGAATAATGATATCATCTATATTACGGATGTCTTCTGCGCCCCCGAGTTGCTCCTTGTAGAATCCGGTGTATGTCACGTTGTTGCCCTTGGATGTGATAACCTTAATATCTTTCTTTTCACTCAGGTATTCATTGATGAGTAAGATTGCAGAAGATGCAGCTTTCTGTACAGTTCCGGAATTCTTTGCTAGACCGACTAACTCAGTGATCACTGTGCGCCACAAATCAGTTACTAGGCTGGGCACTCCAGGGCACTCCGAGATGACATACCACAATTAGGGATAATGATTGCCCAATTACCCGAGGAAACTATAAATTTAAAGGTCTCGGGATGACTTAAAAGAAGGTTGGTGTCTACCACAAGTACCTAAATAAAATAACGTCAAAATCGAAAGATAGCAAATGCTACTTTGGATTACACTCACAGTGTATTGCGGCCTTAACGCCTCTGGGCCCTTAACGAGAGAATGTTTGACTTCTGGTGCCACATCGGGTGTCCAGCTGGACTTCAGCTGAGCTTTTAACTGACGTTGTTGCTCTTTGAGGCGGCGGAATTCTTCGGATTGGCCCACAAGAACATAATCATCATCATCAGATTCGTTGTCTTCATCCGCAGCAGTCATGTCGACGTCAGAATCGTGTTCAGATTGTTCTGGTAGACCATCCGACGACAGATAGCTGGGCGTATACGGCGCGAATTTGGCATAATTTTTAGACTCGTTAATTCTCTTTAAGAGCGACTGGTGAGCTGAAAAGCTTCCATTGCTATATATCAAGTGATCACCGCTCTATATCATATTAGTTATTGTAGGAATATTTGTAACGTCTATATGGTCCACACTCACAGCGGCGATCCTTGTAGCAATCCAAAGAATCCTTTCAACTCTAACACTTTCCATAGATGGCAATTCCATTAACCTCTCCTCATCATCGACCTGGGCATCCTCAAACCAGCCCTCTGGAAAATAAGTTTTTGCCCAATCAAGTCCACGTAGTGTATAATCCTCCGGCAATGGGCGTCCAATCCCCTGTTCCGGAATTGGAAAATTTTCGGTTTCAAATTTGTCGGTCTCGGGTTCGCTGGTGAGGGAATTGAGTAGGGAGACCAGCGCTTCCCAGGGAAAGTCATTCTCTAACAATCTGATGGCCGGCTCGGAGGATTTTATGTGCAATATGAATACGAGCCAGATATGGATATGCGGCAGAACATCCCCCCCTCCCCTTTCTAATGCGATTGTTAATATCTCGTACGCTAAGCGCTTGGAATAGTCCAAAGATATCTCCTGGGCTGTGAAGCCTTCTGAAGAGGGCATGACATCCCCAGATTTATTTTGATACTCGCGCTCTAGCTTAGATATTGGCTGAAGAAGCGAAGTAACATGCTCAGAGCTGGCCTCGTTGGGGATTGGTGGAAGAAGGTCGAATTCGGCAGTGTTGGCATCTCCGGAGGTATTTGGAGAGGAAGTGTCGTCTGTTTCTTCCACTTTGCGTCCTTGCCGCCAGGCCTGGCGCAGAAGACTGTCTTTTGCGCCATATTGGAATAAGCCAGTAATATTGCACACAGCGATATATGCACCGGAAACCTATGCAAATTTAATAACCTGTTCATAATTGAGGGAGCGGTGATAAGTAAAATAAAATTTATATGCACAAACCTTCCATTTCGACTTGGGATCGCTGATGTGTTTGTCCAGGACCCCCAAGAAATCGTCAAGCGCTCCTTCAAACGTCTCGAGATCAATGTGTGTAAAATTTATACCGTGTAGTTGAATGAATGCAGTATCCACCGGCTGAGCCTTCTGTGGCCTATTATCAGGTGCAAAGATTGGATCGAAAAGCGTGAGTATGCTCTCCCTAGACGAAGAGAATGGTTGGGTCACGCCTAGACTCTTGCAGTAGTAAAATAACTGCTGTAGAATATTAGGTTTGGCCAAGATAGCTAGGTGATGATGCAGACGCCCAACATATGGGGTTTTGTCAACTGCTTTAGAATACCAAAAACGCGCAACGTTCGCCCATGTATCCCGATCACGTATATCGTCATCTTCGATAGCCATACGATAACGACCAAGATCGCCAAGACACTCAATCCAGGTGTCCTCAAAAGCGGGTACAGTTTCGTAGACTAAATAGAAATATTAGAGTAGAACGTGGGGATGCTTGCGGATGACTTACGAAGGGCCATCATGCTATACGCTAAATAGATAAACGTCAACATGTGCTCTAGGGAGTGCGGTAATCTGTGGCGAAGTAGTTCTAGAAAGCTATGTATCCCGTGTTTCCACATGCGCGCCGGCATCGCGTACCTAAGGGCCAACTTCCGCAAAGAAGGGCTCGCACTAGGATGTTGCGAGGCAAGGAAGAAATCGTGATGCTCATGCAAGAGCGTTCTGTGGAGTGCTATAAGCGCTTGCCACTGCTCGTTATTTAACTTGGGATGTTTATCCGGTTCTAAGGCAGCTGCGGCTTGCTTTTTGTCCACCTCTGAGCATTTTGTTTCAACCATCATAAGCCCCGCATATATTCCTTTGACTTCTATTACCAACTGCTCAGGACTGATCGGCCTTGTCTCAGGCTGTGGAACCATCCGAGGAATGTCATCATCCTCTTCTGTATGGCTTGATTGGAGTTGGGTCTGAGTTTGCATATTGTTTAGGATCATAATTTTACCACCTTCCCTACTTCCTTGCAACCCAGGCTGCTGTTGCTGCTGCTGTTGAGCAGGTATATTTGTACTCCGTGGCGGCTGAGCCCTGGGATTGAATAATTTGCTCTCCTTCTTTTTTTGATCTCCTTTAGGGCGAGAGTTCCGCGACGACCGGACCGCAGGAGGAGGATCTTCGAGTCGTTTTGAAGAATCCTCTTCGACTCTAAAAGCGCTCGGTGGGTCTCTTTGCGGGTCATACAAGCGCCGTTGTTGTATCGCTCTGACGGGCCCACCGCCTTCATCTTCGCCAGGATGGTCGAATTCATACCGAGACCGATCAAACTCAGGATCCAGGGGTTGGTTTTTTCTTGGACGCCCAGAAACTTGATTGTTCAGTCAGTCCAGATCTTACAAACTCAATCACTGGGTGATTCCTACCTGGGCTTCCGAGTCCCCTACCTGCTTCGAAGCGCTTAGGTGCCTGCGCGCGCGTTCGCTTAGGCGATTGAACAGCATGGCTCTCGCGTATCTGCTGTACTGGAGATCCAGTTCCCTCCATACATGCCTCTCCGGTACGTTTACGGCCGTTGTAGCTAGAGCGTGCTGGTTGAGATTGATCTACATCGTGCATTCGGACATCCGCATCTTGTTCCAAAGTGATACCGGAGGTCTTTTGCTCAATCTCCTGGACTCCGTGGTGTCCTGCAAGTTCCCCTTCACTTGGCCAAGCAGTGCCATGTCCCAGCTTCTTGTTGACTTTTCGAGATTGAGGCTGAGCCAGATCCCTTACCTGCCACTGTAGAGAATTCTCCCCAGAATCCTGAGCATTAAAGCGTGTTGTGGTATCTATTACCTTTTCTGGAATCCTTGAACTAGCCCGTGCTGATTGATTTCCTGTATTTCTAGATTGCATTCAGATTGTAAGATAATAACTCATGACTGGGCGGAGCTTTGTAGCTTAACCAACCTAGCACTATGGTGATTACGCATCACTTGGGTTATTTGAGAATTGATATCTGTCGCCTGAATATTGTTTGTGCCCATGTTGAGATTTCGTGCTTGTTCTTTGTGAAGGTTGTGGGGGAGATGAAATTTTTTGACCTAGAATTCCGTCCCTGGGTCAGTAAGTACGTGTTCTTTGTAACAACAAACCGACACTATGCCGGTGGCGTGCTACAATAACCATTCCAACACTTACAAGAGTCTGTGTGTGAATTTATTCCCTTTTTAATAAAATCTCTCAACCAATGCCGACCTTTTCAACCAAGAATCTTGTAGATAGAATATTATCCAGTTTCACTGAGGGCTCATGGTTAGATCTGGTATATGCGGTTCGTAGGAAGTAGTTGTGTGAGAGCTTTGAAAAAAACTACAGTAAGTATGGCTGCTTATTTATCTTCGCTCTACTAATTAATTTCTGAGGGTTTTCATTGAGGCTCTTAGGGAACGAAGGTTACATCGGTGATATGGTTCGCCACTGCGCACAGGCGGACAGACATGCATGAGTTCGCACCGAAAATTGTGCGAAGTGAATAAGTACATGTAGGTACGTACCTACATGGACCTCAAGGTCAACGACGGAACCGGCTCATGGTTAATGGGGAATTTTTATCCAGCTATAGGATGCAAACCAGTCAAGTTAAAGAGATAAAAGGGGTGACATTGATCGAGGTTAGCTATCAAAAACCCAGATCAAATGACTGTAGTCTACACGTTTTTGTGCGAATCAGCACAGCTCGCACAAACACGGCCGCACAGCTCTAGCTGTAGTCACATACATTTATATATGAGACATATCTCCGGTTCTATTTTGTGTTGGCCAACACTGGCAAGGTTATATGATTGGTGGAAGCACTATGCTGTGAGATGAAGAGGTCAGTTCAGAAAGATATTTCCCAATTCGACCTAGTTGCCCCTGCGAGTGGGGTATTCCTGTGGGGTTTGGAGAATGAGGCTCTTCACTCAGTGATTTCTCTTAAATTATTGCTCGAACGACGTAACTAAAGACACTTGACTAAATATTTAGCCTTTCTACTTCCAGACCAACCGCTGTCCCCACATGTTTGCCAACCTGTGACAACCTGGATCATTCCAACAGGCTACAGTTGCGTACGATATATACAGTTCAGCTTAAGTCATGAATGTCGCTTAAATCTGGTCTAAGATCCACCTGGAGATAAAATAAAAAAATTACTGTCATTGCTTTATATTTGCCCACGGCAAGGCTGCGTCGCTACATAAGAACTATGCTAAACATGCAATTTCAATAGAGGCGAACAGAGTCGATTCGATACCATCACAATTCAAGTAGGTGGTTGCTCAATTTCTCATCCATGTCACAGGATCTTTTTAGCTTTACAGGATATCACAACCACATTTTATGCTGTTATGAGGTTTGAAGTGTTCCAAAAGCACATTAGTCCAAGTTTTACCTATGTCCTATCCTACTTAACTATGAATCTATTTTTTTGGCCACCAATACGCCAAAGATAGCTACGTACAGGTACTCTATGCTATGGACGTACATGTAGCCTCGCCTTGTGTATGTAGGTAGGTACTCTACTCTACCAGGAAACACCAAGTACAATTTTAAATCGTTCTAAGACATTCAATCTCGTCAACCTTACGACTTGGGCGCATGCGCACACTGGAACTTCAACTTTCGAGGGGAGGGACGCCTTCTTACTTGGTGGACCTATCATACGGTTTCATACCGGCACCCGTCGGTTAGACACCGCGAACCTAATGCAAATAAGCTTCCCGGTCTGTAATCCAACATCTAGACAAACCCCAAACGAATGGCGCCGGCTCTGATACCCAGTGCCTATATATATGTGGTTCGCAGAAGGCTCAGTTTCTGCCTAGAATTTTCCTCCAGGCATCCGCGCCTCATGGTCATGGCCCATGGGTGTTCTTAAATATGTTAATACTACGGTACTCCCTCTATCTCTCAGCCATTTCTTTTTTCTCCCATGGGCCAGCTAGGCCAGCTACCAACACTTCGACTTCGCTCTGCCATTCACCGGTATATATACCCGCCCACGTTGATCGCAAAGATAAGGAATTAACCATGGACCCAACCTTGGACAGCCATATTATAAAGAATACGGCAGAAACTGGCGAGAATCGATACTGGCGAGAATAGCCATCTACTCTCGCCAGTTGATGCGGTATATGTACACACATCGAAACAATGCCAAGATCTTAAACTAGTACAGCAGGACAGGAAATCTAATAACGCGGGGACGTGTTATTCGTAGGTTTCGTAGGTACATACATATAGCTAAGTAATCATCTATCCCTTCGATCATCTGCATTCTATACCTATGGCTTTCTGTGGCTCTTTGTCGCATAGCGCCTATTGTCTATATGCTCAGTTTACAACCTCACGTCCGCTATCCATTTGTAAAACTACATGTACTGTACTCACCTTGCTAACACTAAATTGCTGCTTACCTAATATTTTCACTCAGTTTAAGAGCATTTTCCTACCAAGTTTTGCTTGATAAGCGGCAATTTAATTTCTGGCATTGTGAGTACATACCAAAAACAAAAGGATGGGATTGTGGGTGGAAAGATGAATCTCAGAGGACAATGTGAACATACGCCAACCGCAGCAGGCTCATGGTTTTTTATCAGCCTCATCCTGCATCGGTTATGTACAGATCCAACCGCGGATATACAACGAAACACTGCTACAACTCACTTATCAAACTCTCCTGCTTCTCGAGGATCGAGGCTCTATTCTGGCGATCGTATGAGCTTTGTCTTGAGATAGACTCCTGTGTGTGCGTTGGCGGTGGCTGAATGTCGATAATCTCGTCGGGGGGGTTTCGCCAATATCAATAGATTTAAAGACACACTGAGTACTATGCACTCGGTACGTATGTAAGTTCGCAGTATCCGGATCCATAGATAATGTGCGCACAATATTCTTTCAAACGTCAACACGGTACGTTAGGTATTCGATCATAGGAATCATTCAATAGAGTGTTTATGATATGCAGGCATACACCCAATTCGCCAAACCTAGCACAAAGGCTCCCATGCATAACGCAGCGCGCGGATTGGGGGGGATTTGTTTTTGGGCGGTGCGCATTAAGCTCACACCGACCGCAGCTCAGCCCGTAATTTAATTTCAATCGCACCGAGTCCGATTGGTGATCTTTCCAGTCGCCGTTCCCCAGAGTTTACACGAGTTTGCGCGGCGCCAATGCAGGTACGAAGTTCTTGCTGCAACGCGAAATTTCAAAGCGAAAGATAACTCGACAAATCCGTCAAGCACTACAGATATCACTATCAGCCATATTGAATTAACGCCGGACTGTAGTACGGATATATATCAGTTAACCTGAGATCATCGATCGGCAGTGGTAATAAGCACCGCTGTGCACACGCCTTTTGCCTTGCCTTGCCCTACCGGTACCGGTATCTCTATATAATAATATGCAGCAGTCTGCCTCGAATACAGTAATCAGCTACGTATATTTATACCACTGTGGACTTATGTCGAGGAAATGTGGCGTGACAACGTCCTGTCCTCAATTATGTCGTATAAAGCTTGAAACTCTAGTAGTCTTATTAATATCATCATCTCTCTTACCGTCCTCTCCCTCTAGAGCTTCTCATCCGAATAGTTTTGGTCTTGTTACAGCCGTTGGAACACGTCGCACTGTAGTACTGTCTTATAATACAGTACTTAATACGACGTTGTTTCATTATTATAACCCAACACTTGGAAAGCTTTTACACGGCCTAGATGAGGCTTGATATATATATATACACATATAATATAGAACAATCATAAATCAGTGAACCAGCGTTTTAAGTATAAACCGTAAACCTACATATATACGCATTTTGTACTCTTGTAGGCTGACATGATGCACCTAGGTACTCGCTCAACTAATCGAAATCAAAGAAGCCTAATTACATATAACTCAATACTTACAACTTCTTTCATAACAGATTCGGGTATGAAGTCTATGTATATACTTATATGTATATATGGACGTATATTTAGGTACTCGATCATCTAGCTCCCAGTTGCAATCAAAGGCTTAAATCTGTCACTGAAAACCATAGTAGGTTAGTACTACATAGCTACGATGTACATATGTACCTACATATAGTACGTACATACATGTACGTTAAGACGTAAGTACATCAGTCATGCCAATCTACTGGTTATGTGCACTCACCAATTTGGGGCCAATAAGCTGGCGTTAGTGGCGTCCCTTACGAGTAACGAGCAGCTGATTGTGCGAACCAATTCGCCACAATGTATCAATTAAACTTGTCACTTAAAAGGATAGGCCTATGATTCATATTCTAGTGGTACTAGAAGCCCTACCTCTAATTAATTGGATTCGAGTTGCCTTTGTTGTAAATTTGCGCTGGGCGGTAGTCGAGGGCTAGGTAAAAGTGATCATGAAGACTCCAAGACAAAAGGCATGCAATTTGCACCCCCGATGGCTGCGGCTTAACGTACCGCAAAAAGGAAAGGTTAAATTTTGGTACTATATGTAGTATACTCTGGTTGCGTCCTGGGTGATCTTGAACACCTTCTCGGCCGTGGTTATATACATGTAGTGGCCTACTATCCTTTGGCCGATCAATTTTGATAATTGCACATACTCTATCTACGTATATATACATGTACTTATACACTAGTATACGATAGAGCTCATATATTGGCTCATCTACTTTATGGGGATATGGATTTTCAACTTAAATATCATTGCTTAATGCTGGCTTCAGCTAGAAATTGAACTCGGAGGTCTGAACTATATGCATACTTAAATATGTGCGACTTTTTAAGTGCACATACATGTATTTAACATATAAACAAGCCATACAAGCATTGTATATGTACTACATGTATGCAATTCAATATTCTTAAGTCGGTAAAACCATTTCACGCTAGATTGCACACGGGAGAAGTGTACATACATGATATAATTGTTTTATTGATCTCAACGTGGGACTATAGCTACATGTAATTCTGATTATAAAGGTTGTTATACTAAACGCACGCGCACGTAGTACACTAATCTGCATCCTGATTTGTTGTTTGTGCCTTCCGAGCTTCTAATTACTCTATCACTTGCCTGGTTGTACTACATGTAGTAGATACTCTAGTCCCTGCTAGGGTTCTTTGCCAAGAATGATAAGGCGGTATATATATACCCTACATACCTACCTACCTAAAACAGTGTGAAAAAACCCTTTTGGGAAAATTTTGTGCGTTGATTTGTTGGCTGATAAATATAATAAGCTTTTATGGTTAGTCCTTTACCCAAACACCCTTGGCGGGCTTCCATTAAGTCCTCCACCCACACGACACCCATGTACCTAGAAACCGGGTATATATTCAACCCAATAATAGGGGGATTATATTATACACCCCATATATGGCTGTAGATGTGCTGGTACTATTACATGGAGGTTAGCATTTAGCCAATACATAACGAGCTCACACCAGAAGAGCGCATTTCCGGCCGGAGCAGCCGGGATAAACAGCGGTCAAAAATTCACTCCTGATTCACCAGCACTACCGCACATAAAAAATTTACTAGAACATTGTATATTAATATAAGTGGCCAATATCGGCATATTCGAGCTAGACTACATGTACCCGCGTGAAGTCCCAACCCTTGATCCTCAGGACGCACAGTGTATTGGTGCGGGGGGTTGCCGCTACTTTGAAGTTTCTACCAGGACCTGGTCCGGCTCCTGGAAAGTGCAAGCTTGGAATTCTTTGAGAACTCTTTCTCCGGATATCCGACTGTAGTTGTTTTCCACAGTAGACTAAAAGGGGACCAGCTAACCCGTGATGGGGAATTACACTCCTCTCTAGGTAATCTCAAGCATGGAATCTTAGCCAATGATCATCATACCGTCGAGCGTAGAGGAAACTTATACGGAAGCCTATGATCATGAATGGCCATCAATCCTAAATACATGCATCTAAACTTGCGGTGGTACCAATCAATGATTGAGTATCAGCTCCAGGGCCAGATATAATGTACCCCATAAACTCGGCCTAACCTTATCAACTGCGCACCCGGCGCGGCTCATAATTACCCACACATGATGTGGTACCTACATTGTACTCTACAGAGGTGCCTCATACGTAGTACGTCGTATACAGGGTTGAAACAGCCTTGGTTCATGTTTGGAACCCTGTCGGAGTTGGATATAAATTATAAACCCCTATTCGTCATTACCCAGTGTTTTTCTTAGAGCCTCACCTGTCAACACAATCAAGACAACTGGTAGAGTAGGTACATCTGATTCCACCTGGATCTAATCGGGGTAATAGATCGTAGTGATATGATCACGCTAACTTCGGAGTTGCGGAAGATCCAGCTCAAAAACTTGACACATGTTAATCACATGGTGATGATCTATCAATTACCGCCCTTACCTAGCCTAAAATACTACAGATTCTGAGAACTCATACTAAATACATATTTGTAGGGTGATATTAGCTCAGGAGTTCATGAGTGTTTGCAGCCTTGTCTGACAACCAGCCGGGTTGAGCCATATATATAATTATATAATACATGTACAAACGCTGGGATAGATCTTGTTGATTTATGACCTACACACACACACATATACATGTATATATATATACATATACACGTCTCTGTATGATTGCACATGTGCTTGAACCGTAGGACCATAACTAGACCATGACGTAGGTAGGCCTAAAGTTTAAATGTTTGTCTCCCCAAAGCCCATCAACAGTTCCATAAGTGTACATGTGTAATTCTATATCTAGCTAGCCGTAGATACCGCTAAATCTCGAGTTATTCGGGGGGTTGCCAAGGCAAAAAACTGAGGATCTTCACCTTTAGAGGCAGAGATCTTCAATATAACAGCCCTCTTCTGCAGGATCTAAACTAAATGTAGTTTAGCAGCTGAGCTTGGCAACCCCCCGAATAACTCGAGATTTAGCGGTATCTGATTGGGCGGCGTATATGTGTTACGTAAGCTAAACCATGTGTAGGCATAGTTAGGTAGAGTAATGTGCATGTAGGGGGGTGTGGTTATTATCATGTAGGTACATGTATGTATCAAAAGAAGTAGGCAGAAAATTAAGAGCCTCAAACCTTGGCGAGTATGCGCACGACGAAACATGTATTCATTGGTTACACACATAATGTATTCGTAGAACAAAAAACTGAACGACAGAAGCCACTGCTGCCTAAATATACAGGATAGCGTATAATCACACGTTACATACATGTATTTGAATACCTGATTCTTATATCTGTGTTAAACCGGATACATGTATGTCAGGCTTATGGTCAACTACATCATGCAGTTATCCTATAGTAGGATGAAATGTTGTCAAACTTGCAACCTGGGCCGTGCACCGCTTTGTAAGGGAATGTTCTTGCTTTTTACGGTTTTGAACAAAAAGAGAGCCAATCAAGAATTTCCAACGATTACCACACTAGGCTAATGATAGCTGAAAATGGGACGTCGCAAGTTTGACAAATTTCATCCTACCATGGGATAGACTATGTAGCCTGGCCCACATGGCCAGATGTATTGTACTCAACGTACTTTGCGCCTTTAACCTCTCTAATAACTACAATGTGCATTATCTAGTGCTTTAGCATCGTAAAGGTAAGCCAGGTATATATCGGCGGGGTTAAGTAATATACACATTAAGTGTGATGTTTATCTAGTTAATTTATGTAGGTACATTGATACAACAATATGATCAAGTTCCGCTCTAGACCGTAAGTTTACATTTCTATCATAATAATATCGTTGGACATGGCCAAGCGGCCGGATTTCGTACCGTTGCTCTTGCAAGAGGCTTCGGCTATATCGTGGTTTATGTCCTATTTAAGCAAGCCACAGTACTGAAACCTTGCCCACATTCAGGCCCGGTTGAGACATTTTATACGTAACGGGTACATCCGAGATATATGGCCCCTCTTTCGCACAGAATACCCTGCTTGGGGCTCAGTGATGGTGGGGGTCTTGTACCGTACTTTAGAATACTCTAGAAGCACTCCTCAAGGTTCTGTACATGCTTACCAGCAAAAGAACCAGAAAATGCAGTTGCTCAGGGCAAGGATTATTTGTATGGAGTGGCGGCGATCCCTCATACAAATTATCCTTGTTTACACCACTTGCATTTTCTGGTTCATTTGCTGGTAAGCGTGTACAGGAAATATCGCGATTGATCCGCCTGGCATACATCATTATGCACTGTATACTTTTCGGAAATACCTGCAGCTTTATGCCATTCTCTGTGATAAGGCATATCTAATGTTGGTGGGAAGTATTCCAGAATTTTGCTTGCATTATACCCAGGTAAATCTAGAATATGACCGATGGAGGTGTTGGTCATAGATTGTCACTCGTTATTTGACGGCGCTCCCATGTCTAGGCAAATGGTGTAAAACACATGTACACATGAAACTCAAATTATACATTTAGTATTTATTTATTTCTTGATGTATCCCATTTCCTTTATTTATCTTAATATATCATTTGTCCAAACCACCCGCCATGTGATACTCCAGAGCTTTCATGATCGCACATGCTCCTCAGCGTTCTCAGGATAGGACAAACCCCTCGAGTCCAAAACTCACAATTTATCGTTACGTGGGAACACAAGGCCGTATGGTCACCCGATCTCTCATGATCATAGAAAATCACAAATCCCACGCACGACCTATACTTTCGGCCGGAACCCCCGGACTATGGATACTATTGAAGTACTTGCTAGAAGCACAGTGATCAATGTGTGGATAGGGGTAAAAAAAAAAAAAAAAAAAAAAAGAAAGATATTTGTCGTAGGGTGCCTTCTATACGACCGGTGTAGGTATACATTAAGAAGCAAAACCTATTTTGATCATGCTTTTAGACTGAGTGTGTTAAAATGCACCTTAGGTCACTTTATAGTATTATATACATATACGTAATGATGACTATAACTGCCTGAGAGATATTATAATTATAAATCTTGTAAAGTTTTAGGATCGATATGATGTGCGAAGTAAGTCAGAATGCAAGTTTCGTCTCCAGTCCGGGAGTTAGAATCGAATGAATAAGTACATGTAGTTAGCGCGCGCGCAAAATTTGAAAAGTGGAGAACTAGCTCCAAGTTCCAACACGTCAATTTCAGGCTGCCTCACATTTGCAATTGCTTGAGCTTCTTTTGTCCAATCGACTTTGCCTGCATTGCTTCTCAGCTTTGAGCATGGAAGCGATAATCAGGTGGCGGGATGCGGGTTGATTCTAATTCAGTTATGTATTAGATTGGTGAAACAAGGCACATGAGCACATGTACTCGATAAAACTCAGGAAAGTAAGCCAGTGCGAAAACACAAAAGTTCTCTCATATCTCATATAAAGAGTCTGCTGTCGATCTCTCATAAGGCAGTCGGGAGCGGTAGTCAAATTTAATTTCAGGCGGCCCATGGGCAGTACAGTGGTGGTAATAAGTCATCGGATGGAACGTCACCAGAATACGCGTTTGCAGGCGAAATTGTGGCTAGGTCGTCCGATGACTTATTACCCACCGCTGTACAGCTAAACACAGCCTACATAATACAGACTGCACTGATCTCTGCGGCCGCGGGGTGTCCACGGGTACGCAGGGGAGGTAACACATATTTCTTTGCTCGATCATTCTCGCGTTCTCCTTGATCGGTTTTCTGGCCAGCTGGCCATGGATCCACACTAGGTTCATCGGGTTCGAATTAAGCTTGATCGAGGCGACTTGAATGCCAAGATTATTTCATGACAAACTTGTAACTACATGTAGATTCTGAAGGTAGGAGTACCGCCCGATGATATATAAACTACATAACGTTCCATTTCGAAGCCATTTCTGCACACGTTGGAATACAGCAATATCATCATTAGACTATTATATTTATGATAGTCTGCTATATACATATGTATGTACATATATACCACGTGTCCTTGCGCATTATATTACATACATACATGGTACAGTAAGTACATGCACATGCACATGTATATATCATATTGACTATGATGTGTGTATCATGATAGCTATATAACCTTAGGGAAAGATAAGCCTGCCATAAGCGTATGATATTAATAAATTCAATGGCATCGCGTTTATTTGAAAACAGCGAGTAGATGTATATGACTTTAGCCATACTACAAGTGTATAAACCAAGCCCTCCAAGTTAACAAGTCAGTTGCAAGTATAGAGGACTCGATTCATGATGTACGCTATGAAATTATTGCGAAAACAAAGGGAAAAATATTGTTCTACTCTTATATACCTTCGTCAGCTGTATTTTGCGTCTATGTGACCCCAGTACCATATCATTCGGGGGAAAAAATTAATTTAATCTCAACTATCTTGATTAACAGCACCGGAATATATCTTTTGTCGAATTTGGAGAAGCATGTATTTAGCAGTGCCAATCGGAGCAAGTCAATGCTTTGACTTGAGGCCATCAGGTAACTCCTAATCTATCCTAAGCAGCGAGTCAAAGCTGCAGTAGAGACAATTTTCGATTTGATATCATGCTAGATATTTCTAACAAATGCTGTATCGTACCGTGAAAATTTCCACGTGATACATTGACCTAGGCCTATACGTTTGGTCCTCATCGTAGTATGTACCTATAAACTTAATTAGTTAGTTCCAAGCCACCTTAAGAAATGAAATGATTAAAGTTGAGGGACTCGTCTATATTAAAATATGAGAGACGTGGCTTATCTGCGTGTGATTCTACGACGCAAGACATTGTATAAGCGATTCGTAACATAGTATTAAAATGAAAACGCGGGGTAGTATACGGTGCACAACAATCGGACCTTAGTCGATTGAAGGGAGAAGATAAAGAGATCAGAAATCCCACCGTAGTACTAACGTAAGCCGCAAGTGGTCTACCGTTTCCCAGAAGTCAGAATTATATCCAAGGTCAGATGCATACGGCCCCAAGTTCTTACAACGAAAGACATCTTGTTGGAATTCTTAAGTAGAGTAGAAAACCGGTACTTCTACCTGTACCAATTCCCCACCATGTTATTCAACATAAGATTCACGGCCAACTCGTCTATCGGTAATAGGAATCGCAAGCGGAAGATCGACAAAATGTGAGCGCCTACGCAGCGTTAGTTTCATCAACCCGCTTAAAGATCCTCGCATCCGGTTAATATAGAGATTGTCCATCAGTAGAAGAGGCGGTGACAGCTGATATAATTATAAGATTGTCCCCGCACACTGCATTGGGGACCACCCAGGTTGATGGGTTGAAAATCAACCGCCGGTCATTCAACGTACTACTTCTGCCTGACATCCTTAACCTTTGCTTGCGATTCTTTCTTCAAAGCTGGAACTGTGGGTTTAGGGTGGTCTTATGTCCAACCAGTATGCTTCGTATGACATAGGGTTAAAGGACAAAGGTACGTTGGTACGTTCGAAAATCCTTTTATGCTGTTGTAGTAAATTAGGAATATGGGTGCTTTGTAGTGCCTAAAGATGAGTATGAAGGCTGCATATACAGACAGACCTCAATACCAAAGAAACCAAACTTTGGATCTATATATATAACGAACGGTTTCTAAGTTACAACAAATGTCAGCTAGGTACTCTTATAAGTCCAACAGAATACCAGTGTAAATGTTTACCTACTCCCAACGAGTGCAGTTTCAACTACTAACCGGCGATATATCGCAACATCAAACCGAAGCAATCGTCATGGCCATGGGCGATGCCTTGAGACTGTCATACAGCAATCGGCATATTCTTCAACCGCAAAGGAGCAAATATTAGTGAGAGAAGATATCAAAACTTAGCAACGTTATTGAGAGATTTTCCAACTGCTACACCAGAGGTTTTCCATTAACAATGTCGTATCGACTGTTATGGGACTTGCACAAAACCCCATAATACGCCAGACTCGAAGACTATTCCGCTGAGATAAAAAGTCTAATCGCAGTGCTTCTGTGCTCGGATAAGAAGAGGCTATGGACAGCCAGGCACCATTTGGTAAAAATGACCAAACCTACGCAACATCAGCAATCAGCAGATAAAGACAAACACAGGTTATGTTTAAACATCTGATCCATGTTTCAAACATCGTGTTCGCGTCTCCAAAGATGTCAGGTCTGAAGGTCAGCAGATCAAATATCGCGACGTCATGGTTCACAAGAAGTAACCTTTTAGGGCTGTCGAGAATTTACCAAAAGGTCCAATCGGAAGGACCGAAGACGATCCACAGAATTCCCCTACTCATTATTCTGAACAATGTCTGGCCATCTTTTTCGTCTATACCTGAACATTTCGAAATGACAAGTCTCGCCAAGATGAACTAGATCCTTAGAAACTCACACATGTCAATTCAAGCGCGTTAGGCTGAAGGGCGTTGGACTTGGAGAGCTCAGGGGATTTGGTATGCGCCAGAATGGTATCTTACTGGGGTCATCAAAAACGCAGGCACTATCCGGATCCTATCGCGAAAAATCCAATTTCGGGCCAAGACCCGGGTAGTACGTGGCTAAAACGTGATGTCTCTCCACTCATGATACAAGTGTGGCCATGGTCGATAGTGAGCAGCGTTGCTTGGATTGGATATCATATCAGTTTAGGCGATACTGTTTTAACAACCTTCGAAGACCCCACTCTATTTGAAAACCTATAGAGCAGCAAACTGGTTTAATCAACGATCGACTAAATGGCAAGTTACCAATTTTTCGTGCAGCCTTACTTCATTAGTTACGTACTTTTGCGAGGGCTTACTTTGTTCTGTGGAGAACAAAGTCTCGATAGCGTTTATTTTTGATGTTACTTCGGGCCTAGCTAGGTATTTTTCTCGTAAGAATACCATACAACTTTAAAGATCAGTCCATATAAGCGGCCAGGTTAGAGAGACTAGCAGCCATCATCCTCATCGCCTAAACCATAATGTTGTTGATCCAAGTAGGGAACTCCTTGAAAGCTTGTGGGGGAAATAAATCTCATAAACTAAGCAAAGTCTTCCTGCTTTTAGTTCATGAAACTTGCCAGGTTCAAGGCTTAAGGGGTTTATTGGAACTTATAGATAGTTTTGGCTTTGTACCAGCACCGATGCGAGATGGAAATGAGTCTAGCTATGATTAGCAATACTCTTCAATTGAGTATGTGTCCTTGAATCTTCGATAGAGTAGCAAGAAGGATATGAGAGCTCTATGCATCTATCAAGTAGGTGGGCTATAAGATATTACTACCGTGGATAACTTACGCTCTTCAACTAGCATTCATTCCATATGATTAACGTAGGCGCTCTCGATGATTTTGGTAGCCGAACCCGACGGACCTGAGCAGCCATTTCGCCATCCCTCTTATCTAACAGGTTCATATGAACGTTTATAAGATATACCGATGATGATAACGAAGAAAAGTGAGATCGGCTTTGGAACCTGGTGCCGATCACCCCATCGAGTGCTTGGGGCTAGATTCATAAGAGATGGGGTTCTTCGTTGCGGTGATTTTAGGGGACTCGTCTGAGGTAGCATGAACTAGATATGAATCTGGTTAAATTACTCAGTGAGGAAACGTGGAGAGCGTGGGGACGTGGAGTGTGGAGGGCGAGATATTTTTGACTGAATAATGAAACCAGGAAAGCGTACCTAGCTATCACGCGTACTTAAGGAGTACGGAAGGTCAGAATGAGTTAATATAATATCACCTACCAAGATGTAGCGGACTAGTCAATTTTGTCACCAACCTGGGCTTCGATCACTCATCCATACACCACATCAGTATCCTACCCGAACGGTTTTATTATGTTTGTATAGGTCAAGCCTCACCAAAGTTATATCCCGTACTATTAACAGCTTTCAACCATATGTATCTCAAACAATGTACGTGTAAAGCAAACTTCGGGATGTAGCTAGCTCGTTCTGTTTGAATGGAAAACGCTTATAGAAATAGAGATATGAGGTAGTGGCCAAAGTTGGTTCCGATCAAGATTAGAGATTGCGCCATGGTATCGTTCTGATCCTAAAGACTGGGCTGGGTACTCCAGTTTTAAACTTTTGGTATAGAGTGAAGTATGTAAGGTAGATATGATTCTAAGTTAAGTACGTCGATAGTTCACCGTTTAAACATCCTAATACGTATCAGCCTTTCAGACCTGTTGACACATACACATATATATAAGATGCATGCAGGCAGACAGTAAATCTGTTGAAAAGGAGAAGGAGACTCGAAAACTCCAGATGCAAACGGCCCTAGATTATATGTCTTATCATAATAAAAGAGGGGCTAGCAAATACCCGTGAATGAAGGCCGATCAATCCATGATATGGTAGGGCGGGTGATTAATTCTCGATTCTTTTTAAGAAGAATTGATGATAGATTTTGAAAAGCCGAAAATTTTGTCCTCACTATCCCGCAACAGATCTAAAGAATACAAGGTCTTTCTTCCCTGGTAGCATGAATGGTCTACAACACGTTAGATCTTTACATCCAACAGCTATAAGGTGGTAATGGTCTTTTGTTATTGTGGGCCTGAGGTTGAGACTGCTTTCCTATATCCCAAAGCTTTTGTCAGTATGTATAGACCATATATATATCTGAGAGGGAGCTGATTAATTAAGTTAATGGAGCTTCAGTGATTCAACCTATCAAAAGAATCGTACACCCAAATCTGAACCAGCAAACAATCGATCCAATTCTTAACCACAATATCAACAATATACGGCACGAAGAGTTGATAATGCATATCTGTTATTGTAACTAATGATTATAGTAGTTGTATTATCTCGGCCATTCAGAATTATCCTTAAGTTAGATTTGTGAGTAAATTCAGGGCAGACTGTCTTGAGCTTATGAGGACTCCGGGTCCTCTAGCCTAGCTGTGGATAGGAAATTTATTGAGATAACGATAATAAATTGCCTTAAGTAAACCTTAAGTAGAAGCTGGAATAATCAGTTCATGTTCGGGTGGTCAGCATTTCTGTGACATGTATGGACTCAATCTTTCACCACTTCACATAAAAATGACGGCCTAAAGCCAAAGGAGTTTAGTAATGAGAGGAATGTGACTTTAGTAACGTAAAATACAAGTCTAATACTCGTAGTTAGTATACAACTCTCAAAGTTTAGAATATGAGATCTGTTCCTGGATTCCTGTGCTGGGGCCCCACCATAGTTCGCAGCAATACCAGCTAGAAAATCTTTAGCTATCATAAAGCCACGGCGATACCTCGTTATGATTGAAACGGCCTGAGGTTTGCAGCACTTGTACTGGAACCTGTACTCCACAGCTTTAAGGAGCCGAACCCTTCATCCATTTAGTTTAAATACGACCTTATCGCTTTGCTTAAAGCTATTAAACGTAGTTCTAGAGAACTTATAGGAACCTAAGCTGATGTTTCATGGCTGTGAGCAATTGATTAGAGGTTGGGATGATGTTAGGGTGAAAAGAGAAATTTCAACGTGTTGAAGCGATAAACTGGAGTTTGGTAATGAGGAGAACGGCGAGAGGAGGGGCTAATCCTGGCCGTACGCGTAGTACATGCATATATGCACATACATACGTGTAGATTCTAGTCAAGTTTGGTCATCTTAGGAAATGCGTTCATACATGTAGGTACATTTAGGTACAGACAAGTTCCTATCTCTACCCAGCCCTACCGATCAAACCTACAGTGACAGAAACATGGATAAAACGACTACCGCAGTCATTGGCAATGCCGTATCACTGCCGTAACACTACCGTATACTTCGTTAAAATACGGAGATAAAGCAGTACATTCTCACAATACCGTACTGATGTGGTATCAGATTTACCCCCATTTCTGATGCTGTATTTACCTATACATTTAAGTTATCAATTGTAAATGTAATGTATGTAGAGTATTAGATACCTACATACATGTATGCAGCTGGTCCCTGCACTACGCAATCAGATGATTTCAAAGACCCTCGAAAAAACAAAAAACAGATGCAACGAGAGACAAATTCCAGGGACTTGTCACTTTCTCGGATAATTATCCCTGCGTTATGAGATGAAACCCGTAACTCGTCCACATAGCGGTCGCAGTAACTTTTACTAGGCCAATAGTATTTTGGGCGTGAGTGAACCTACATGTACATGTTAAACGGTGCTAGATCAGACTAAATGAAGTACATGTATGTACATACATGTAAGTACATGTCTTGCACCATGGAAACAAATTATGAGAGAAAAACTTCACAAAAAACAATTCACATATAAACCTCTCGCGTAGTACTACTTATACTTATATACATTATAGTATGTATCATGTGGTATATATAGTTACATTTTGTCAGCTCTGTAGTTCCATGGCCACGGCCAGGTACATGTACATATTAAGCTGATTATAATCGTATACGTATGCAATATTCAGCTGTAGAGTGCGTACTCGGGGCAGACAAGAAGAACCTGAAAATTCAAGCTGCAAGCAGGGGCTCAATTTGGTGTAGCTTTTTGCCAGCCGCAAATCAGAAGTCGTTACCATTTTCAGGTTCTTCATGCCTGTCCCGAGTACATGTACCTACACCCACATATAGCTCAAGTACATGTAGCTAGTACTAGGATCAAATGGATACAAAACATGTATGTATATACATAACTTCACTTCGAGACAGGTACGTAAGAAGCAACTAAATGACCTGATACTAATGAGCTCGACTGCAGTGCATGATCTGCACGTAGAATAACTTCGAACTCTAGCGTGCTTGCAGCTCAATTTTCCAGGTTTCTCTTGCCCACCGCGAATACTGATCTAGCTAGCTATGGCTCGATCTAATTGGACAATATGTGTGTATATAGCTAATTCTAAATATCACAGTGCGATTCATGAAAACCTCCAAGGTATTTCTCATTAATCTTGATCCCTTGGCCCGTCAGGCTTGATCTCAACTCTGCGAAAGTCGTGCCCACGTTAGGTATCTAGCCGGACCTAAGTAGATATATATATGTACTAGGCGCCTAGAGAGTCAGGTTAAAGCTTGGTAAATTTAGCATATATCATTATCAGGCTAGTATAGCGCTGAGATGAATTAGTCGATCGCTATTATATAGTTAGAGGAATTACTGAAGTCAATACGCAGAAGGCTTTGATCTTTCCCTCTAGTCCAGAATACTCGTGAATCGAAGAATTAATCATCAATCATTTAATTATAATATCCGAATGCTTCACCACGAGTACGGCGCCGGCTCGGTGGCCGGGGTAGAGGGGACAATGTTCTTTCTTGCTAGCTGAGATTCTAACAGCCCGCGCTGGTACACACCCCTAAGACCTTCTAGAAACCGTCAGCTAGTGAGTGAGAGATACAGTTATCAAAAAAAAGAAGAAGAAAAAAAAGAGAGAAAAAAAACACTTGTAGTGAATGACCGGTGACATTTAGTGTCTACTTATCCCACACTTACACGGTTTGGCTATGTATATGTATTGATCTACAAAGTGTTAACCACATACATACTCCAGCTTTTCAATCGCCGTTGTAGCTGCATGGAGGGGGATGAGGTGGGCATGCTTCGTTGCGCCATTTATTACGGATATAGGTACTTGTATATATATACTTTAGTAGCTAGAATATATATCGTGCACGTGAGTGATTTTAAATTTCATATCCCGACTTCTACATATATAGAGTCTGAGTAAGACGATTCTGCTTAAGCCTGTCAACCCCGAACAAGTCAGTCAGGTGAACAAGTCGGTCAGGTATATGTAAATTTGTTCTCGACACAAGCATACATGTTACATACATAGTACGTATATACATGTATTCTCAATCCGGAGTACTGTACTAGCTGTGCCATTAACAAATGGTTAAGCCACGGTGGCTGACGGACAAGCTTAATTGCTATGGCTTGAGCACAACCGTGGCTGTCTCATACGCGCAGCACGTGCAACACGCGCTTGCAGGGCACAAGCGACCCGGGACGTACATGTATCTTGTTTGTTGACAGTTACATACCTACACCCTGAGCCGTCACTTTGTTGATCTCTCATAGAAGGTTCCTCTAACGCTTCCAAACAGCTTCTATTAAAGCTCGCCCCCAGCTAGCATTGAACAGAGAAGTGCGGATTAAATTGAATTCATCCCGACATTGTGAGTTTCTCCACCGCTAAATAACTAGTCTTTTTGATTGATTTTTTATACTCCTGTTTTTTTTTGTACTCTATCTGTTGCACATGAGACCTTTGCTTTGTTTATTCTTTCTCCTTATCATATCCTTTCTTAAGCTGACATCACCGATCAAGTGCCCAGCATTCTGTAACGACTTCACTTAACTTGTAACCCCCAATCCCGCCACAAATCTCAACTCCTGCCATAAAACCCTCTTTACTGCCTCCATCCTAGACTCAGCCCCCACTACAACAATGGCTACCATCTCCCAACAGCAACAACAGTCATCACCTTCTCCACCATCGGTACCCTCGCCGCAGGCCCTTGCATCTCGTGGTCGTCGCCCCGCACTAATACCCCACAATGCTGATCTCTCGCTCTCACTTTCAGCCGCTGCCACAGCTCTAGGGATGGCTTCGTATTCTCCGAACCGTGCACGGGGAACTAGTGGTAATAGTGGAAGCTTACTATGGGTACTTCCGTCGTCGAGCCCCCCGACAGCGGCGTGGTCAGGAGATTTGTTGGAGACAAGGTGGAAGGAAGATGGGCAAATGTGTGATATCGACCTAGATGACGACCAGCGAGAAGCTGTGAGGAGTCTTGTCGTTAAGGATGTATTCTCTTGGGTATGTGCGCTCACTGGCGAGCCGGTTGGTCATACTGTTGACATAATCGATAGGTAAATGAAATGGATAGTGATCAACCGCGGTCACAACTACAAAAAACAAAAATACCAGAGACTGCTCCTACGTCCCCGATGAGCGGAAATTTTCCTGAGGAATTGGACTTTCGGCGACGCCGACTACAGGAGGCCGAACGGGATATAAGGAGCAAGCAGTAAAAGCTTTGCCGTGTGAAACATGACAAAAAAACAAAACAGAAAAGACGACTGATGATTATGACATTGACGAATGATTATTTGATGGACTTATAACGACTATGATGATGATACTACGATAACGACTTACAATACCTTAACGATTTGTCTATTTCTTTTCTTAACCTTTCCTATTTTGCATTATGGAGCAAGCATGTACGTGCGATTATACCTTTTTCTTTTATCTATTCCGCTTTACGGCATCTTTCCATCAGCATCCGGGAATTGCTATAATGTTCTTGGACGGATTGCCTGGCTTGGTTCTTTATTTTTTATGACCTAATGTGGTTATTTGGGGGCTACATACTGGGGAAACTTCTGTACAAGTTGCAGTAACAGGTTTGGGCAGAGTTTTGCTATTTATAATTCGCTTCTGAAGTTAATTGATTGGCTGTAAACTTCAAGTGGGCATCTACTTACATACATGTATGTAGACTAAGCTTACACGGGATAAATCATTCTGAGTAAACAACTTTGGTCTCAGAATGCCACAACGAAGATATATTGATTGTTTGCCTGCGTACGTACATGTAGGTGTGTGACGTGACCTTAACCTTAATTTGGACTTAGTCCCTAGATCACATGCCAGCCAGATTGATGCTTCATTCCATGGGATATTCGCCCCTTGATCAAGCACTTTAATTCTTATCCAACCAGTGACCAATCACAGACTATCACTCGATGTTGTTTGTTTGTTTTCTTTGTGGCGATGTGGGTGGGCTTGGACTCAACCATCGCAAGACAGAAAAACTCGCATACGCGGCAACCAATAAGGGGCGGAGTTTTGGTACATGAGTATAGTCGTCTATGGGGTGAAGACGGACACTGGGTGAAGACGGACACTGGGTGTTGACGGGCCGGGATTCTGTGTATGGTGAGAAACAGTCAATCACAAATAATTCTTTTTTAACGACTCCTATTTATTGAAATCCCCCCCTGTCCGTCAACGCCCAGTGTCTATCTTTCACCCCCATGAACGACTGTAGCAGACTGCTAAGATCCCTTTTTCTGGTGGGTAGTTTTCACACCCTGCCGGACTCTTTGCTCAAGGGCGATATATGCATGTATCAACGGCGCCTTGGCTTTCGTAGGTGCAAGGTTGACAAATATTCAGTGTGTTAACTGCGTATGTAGGCCACTTCCCCCATAAAAATTTCTGTCACACAAAGCCATGGGTGCTGGAGAGAGATGAAGGGATCCATGGTGTTGTGTGGAAATGTGATATGTGATCCATGGGCCAGGCTTCAGCAAGCAGGTTTAACCGTTGTTGGTGGG
Organism: Morchella eximia; assembly: GCA_024713935.1. Lineage (NCBI taxonomy): Eukaryota > Fungi > Ascomycota > Pezizomycetes > Pezizales > Morchellaceae > Morchella > Morchella eximia. Next base: position 1,083,383 of record JAMGZG010000022.1, on the reverse strand, counting down.
AGTGCGGGGCAAAACAAGGCTGCCGAATTTGCACGGCTGGGTGTGTGTAGCGGGCCCTGCTGTAACACCTGCCCCTTGCTTTTGACAGGCTAGTGTATATTCGGCGGCCATAGGTTGACAACCTTGCAGATCATGATATATCACTCGATCTCGGGGGGGTTTGGAATGGGTTTCGGGAGGAAAAAGTGGAATATTGGGTTTGGAGGCGCGGAGGAGGCTGTTGGATGCTGTTGGTGGTGGTGGTGTTTGGTGGTGGTGGACCTTTTTGGTGGGTTTTGGGAAGGGATTTGGCCGGGTGGAAAATTGGGAATCGAAGGATTAATTGTTGTTTAGTTTGGGCATTTCGCCATGCATGGCTGGGTGAAGTATTCCTTCGTCTTGAGAATGGATTTTGTTCATAGGTCTAGATCTCTTTCATATCAATTAAATGATATATATGGCGGTACGGGCTGGGCAGCATTGATGGGATTTGGGTATAAAACTGTCACTACTGGTAATGCTGCAGATATAAATATATATTGTGTTATACTGTATATGTGCTACCTACTCATCTACTAATAAGACCAAAAAACCCTAAAACTTTTCCTCGCACCCTCTGCAGTCTATCTCTCTAGTATCACTCTGCAGTCTTCATAACTAGAACGCCTAAGTAAGTCTCCCACTTTTTCCTCATCATAACTTGAAACCCAAAGAAAAGATGGACTCGATATCTTGTCTCGAGATAAACTCTCATTTATAGTCTCGAGATGACCTTTTCCACCGATCGATTAGTTCTCTGAATCCTGAGACTTTGGCCGGTTAATTAGTAGGCGTGGCGTTATAAAAGCAAACCTACTTTTAATTCTGATGGGTTATTTTCTCCGTCCTAGCTAGGCCTCTCTGGAGAATTTCAAAGTCCTCTTTGGCGCGCTAGAACTGGCGGATAAGTTAATCACTATATCTAGCCGGCCATGCGCCAGGAAGAAACAGGACGCAGTTTTGTATGTTTCTTGAGTTGACTTTTTTTTTTTTGTCTTAATCCTCGCTCCATTTTGTATCGTAAAAAAAAACCTTTTAGCACCGAGGTATGTGCCTATAGGACCCCCCCGCTGTTCAACTCCTTGCATAGAGGGGTCTCGAGCGCGGCTATATACTGAGAAGATAACGCCAGATGTAGTTTTGCCAGGCCTGCGATCAGCAGGAGCTTGTAGCCTTCGAACCCCGCAGCTGGCGCGGCAGATAGGGTCTAGAGTGTGGAAGAGAGATCTTCGGGGTGTATATATTGCTTGCTATAAGCTATATTGATACTGGCAAAGATGTTAGCATGCACTATTTTGTCGGTTTACTCGGTGTCTCTCGATTTAGTCATCCGGGGCCGAAAAGTCCAACGGTTAACCCAATCCTATGACACTTACCGTCCAACCAAAGCCTTCCCACCAATTCTACAGCTTCCAAAAAAAACTCTCCCCCGGTCTCCACCCCTCTTTCCCTCTCAATAAAAAAAAAACCCCAAAGCTAGTCACAGCCAATCACTCGATATGCCACTTGTCAAGTCCGTCACGTGATTATAACCCTGTCGCGTAAGCCTCCGCCTAGCTACACGTCGCCCTGCACCGTAATACACCCCCCCGCGTTCCAACACACCCATTCCAACGCCAGAAATGCCTTTCCCCGTCCCCTCCGCAAGCACCCTCACAATCGCCGCAGCCACCGCCGCAGCCGTCACCATCCCGCCGACAATCTACAACATGTTCTGGGGCGAGAACAAGCTCCCCGTCGAGGGCCGAGTACGTCTCTCCATATCTCCGTCAATCGAATCCTCGAGATATCCGGGCTAACCACAACAATTAAAACAGCTAGTAGTCATCACCGGCGGCTCCCAAGGCATGGGCCTCTCCGTAGCCAAGCTCCTCTCCAAAAAGGGCGCCAACATCGCCATCGTCGCCCGCAACCCCACCAAGCTCGCCTCCGCGCTCGCCGAAATCGAGGCCTGCGCCCTGCACCCGGGCACGCAGACCTTCCACGCCGTCAGCGCCGACCTGACGCAGGCCGCCGAGTGCGTGCGCATGCTGGACGAGATACGCGCGTGGGGCGGCGTCCCCGACGTTGTGTGGACGTGCGCGGGCCTTGCGGTGCCGGGCTTCTTCAAGGACCTCAGCGCGCAGCAGCTCGAGGAGCAGGTGCGCACGAATTACTTCTCTGTCATGTTTACGGCGCACGCGGCGATAAATATGATGATGCGATATCCGCTGCGAAAGGGCGTGCCGCGGCGGCATCTGGTGTTTACGAGTACGGTTATGGCGTTCTATACCATCGCGGGGTATAATGCGTACTCGCCGGCCAAGGCGGCGATCAGGACGCTGGCGGATGGGTTGAGGCAGGAGTGTATACTGTATGATATTGATGTGCACTGCTGCTTTCCGGCAACGATTTATAGTCCTGGGTTTGAGGTGGAGCAGACGCTGAAGCCGGAGCTGACAAAGATACTGGAGGGGAGCGATGAGGGGCAGACGCCGGATGTGGTGGCAGCGGCGTGTGTGAGGGGGTTGGAGAAGGGGCAGAGTCTTATTGTGACGAATATGTTGGGGGAGGCGATGAGGGCTGCGTGTTGGGGGGGGAGTCCGAGGGGGTGCTGGTGGTGGGATACGTTGTTGTCGTGGGTGGTGGCCGTGGTGTGGTTGGTGATGGGGAGGATGATGGATGGGGATGTGCACAAGTACGTCAAGAAGCATGGCATCCCGATGAGGGGGAAGAAGGCGGCGGGGCCGAGGGAGGGCGGGATTGGAGGGCCGGGGGAGAGGACGCAGATGTTTTTGTAGGCGGTGGTGGGGGATACTTGGGGAGCTAGATCGATGGCGGGGAGGGTAGAATAGCGAATACTAATTTTCTTCTTCTTCTTACATATCTTGTATATTGAAGTGATTGTGGGGGGGCATTGATATCTTGAGGCTCTAATATCTATCTGCATGCACCCACCCTTCAGGAAAAGCTTGCCTTGAAGCTCAGAAGCTCCCGGGTGGAGGTATTAAAGCTAGAGCTAGAAACAACCCAAATTCAATCTTCGTATTCATAAAGCTTGTATTGCCGCGATTAGAGAGTGCAGAAATTCTTTCCTATGCACATCGTATAAAGCGTATCTTTGCTTACTGTGAGGTAAGCTTAGCTCAGTGGTGTTTCTGAGTGTTTGTTTCCGAGTTAGGAAAGGGCCCCTGTCAATCCCTCTCTAGGTAGCGGGCTTTCTCTACGGGTCTGTCAGTAGTAGAATATAAAAGGTAGAAACTCGCATGCAGCTGCTCGGTATCTCCACACCCGGCGTCCGTCCCCATGGCAATTAAACAAAGAAAGACATACGCAAGTCCGGCCCCGACTCGTCAGCACCCGGCGAACCGTCCGGGGGATGCAGAAAACCCTCCACGTTGCCAAGCCAGCCATGCATGCAGCGTGCGGCTCCCCCCGGTAGCTGGCCCTAAAGTTAACACCTAGGCCTTTCTTTCCTCACTCACTCGAGATCCCCATCCACCCCCTCCACTCCTCCCTCCACCTCCACCTCCACCTCCACCTCCCTCCCTCCCTCCCCAGATCAATCTCTCCACTCCCACCTACCTATCTTATCTATCAACTTCAAACACTCCCTTTCTCTCTCAATCTCAGCTCTCACCCATATACACTCTCTCCCTCAACTCTCGCTAGTACCACTGCAGAATCTTCAATAACGGCGAAGCTCCAGGATCCCCCCTTTCGCCCATAATGGGCGAACCCGTTCCCTTCAACCCTCCCGCGGCATTCCCAATTGACGCACTGCAGCTACTACTACAGAATGCGTCTCTGAGCGTCGTCCTGACCGCTGTCCTCGGGCTCCTGGTCGCGGGCGTATTTGCAGTTAGTTCAACCCCCTCGGGCACTAAGCTACTGGCAAGCTGTTACTGTACAATGTAGTCGTATATACTGACTCCCCCAACCCGCAGTCCTACCTTCTCATCCTCCTCGTCGCGCACACCCCCCGCCCCGCAACGCCCAACGAAAAGTTCTACAAGACCGTCACCCACACCAGCGCCGTCTCCCCCCCCCGCGCACTGCCCGATGTCTTTGCACTCGACTCGAAACCGGCACTGACAATCTCCGTGGTGGTCCCGGCCTACAATGAGAGCGAGCGCATCCCCGAGATGCTGGCAGAGGCCGTCGACCACCTGTACGCCGCGCATGGGAACAGTTGGGAGATCCTGATCGTCGACGATGGGTCCACGGATGGCACGGCAAAGGTGGCACTGGACTGGGCAGGTGAGCGCATGGCGGCGAAGCACGATGTCGAGGAGGACCAGGTCCGTGTCTGCGTGCTCGATAAGAATAGAGGCAAAGGCGGCGCCGTCACGCATGGGATGAAGTATGTAAGGGGTGAATACGCAATCTTCGCGGACGCGGACGGCGCGAGCCGCTTTGCGGACCTGGCGGCGCTGTTGAAGGATGTCAAGAAGGTGGAGATCAAGGGTTACGGCATCGCCGTGGGGAGCCGCGCACACATGGTCACCACTGATGCGGTCGTCAAGGTATGTCTTGTCTCCCCCCACCCCTCCCAGGGTCCATAGCTAACCACACCGCTCGTAACCAGCGCTCCTTCATCCGCAACTTCCTAATGCACTCCTTCCACACGCTCATCCGCACATTCGGCATCCGCCACATCCGCGACACACAATGCGGGTTCAAGCTACTCTCGCGTGCGGCCCTCAAGGCTGTGTTTCCGTACATGCACACCGAGGGGTGGATCTTCGACATTGAGATGCTCATCCTCGCCATGTACAAGGGGATTCCGGTCGCCGAGGTGCCCATCACGTGGCATGAGGTTGGCGGCAGTAAGGTTAGGCTTGTGCAGGATAGTTTGAGGATGGCGTGGGACTTGGGCGTGGTTAGGGCAGGGTATTGGTGGGGTGTTTACAAGGTGGGGGAGGGCGGGGTTAGGGTGTAGCGGGCAGCGCTGTGTTTATACATTTGTTTTGTGTTTTGTGCTTTTTCTGCCTCTTTTTTTTGCTGGTTTGTTTGGGTCGGGCGGAGCGGTGCGGGGGCCTGGTGGGAGGGATGGGAGGGGGGAGGGACGGCGGGAAGTGATATCATTGACAACTACTTGACTTGTAGGCAGGTACGTCGGGGAAACGGGGGGTTTCTTATTGTACAGGATAATTAGGTCTCTATAGGCATATATGGAGGTATAGGTAATCGGACACCAAGATCAAAGATTCAAATTAAATCATACAATTGGAGTTTTTTTTTTTTTTTTATCTTTACTTCATAATTGTTATCTCGAGTACTGTCTCTTTTTTTGGCTTGTCCGTCAACACCCAGTGCGGCTGTGAATGACAGTACTACATGTACTAGGTGTGTGCCACCTCGCGACCGCGAGTTGTTACTTTTGATATCCCCAGTTGGCTGGCTGCCAGTTCCTCTACCAGTTCCTCTGCCAGCGCAGCGTCACTCCCGCCAGCTCCCATATTATTAGTTATTTTGTAGTTGAGCTTCATGAGGTCTTTAAACCCCGCTGGTTTTATGTATGTAACTGGGTACTCTTCGGGCCACCATTTTTTTTTTCCCTCTCTCTCTGCACCGATGGGGCCTTTGGCCTTCCAGCTAGCTTCCTCTTAGCTATCACGCTGTTTACAGATTTTTGGTGGGGCGGGCTGGGTGCCATGCAAGTAGGAGGAGCAAGCCGGGTAAGCGCAAAAGGATAGAATATTGGAATAGGTGTGCGGTGCGTTCGCAGATAATGGATTAGTCAGCGGTGATTCTCGGCGTCCGGGGCTGGAGAGCGAGTGATGCCTTGTGAATTGCCGGGATTTTTCTTCTTTTTTTGGTGCATGCAGGGGAGGGGCGAAGATTGCGGGTGATTTGGCGGGGGGATTTCTGTATGGTGGTGAGTATAGTTAGTAGGTGATCATGGGCAGGGGTGTGGGTGGGTGGGTGGGTGGGTAAACTGTATTATATTAACGATATCGTGGCGCGCGGACCTTTGGTTTAATTTTGTGCATATCTGGAGATTTGAGCATGCAGGTGCTGTGTACTGCCACTAAAGAGGTCTGTATCTAGTCTATAGACGATGAGATGCTGCGCGCCTTCTCGAGCTCTCGATATCTAGCGATATATGGCGTCATGTGGTGGATGCGGCCGTGCTGGCTCTGGAGTCTGGATGTTAACGTTATGCAGGTGAGATGAGTTATTTTATCCATGCGTACATATGGATTGAGCAGCTTGCATGGCGTTCTTACTGACATGTGCCTTTTTGGTAGTCTTGTTCCCAGACTGTTTTGTTGCCGCACTGCGCTACGTGCAGACACAAATCAAAGCAAACACAGGCTGGGCACGAAACTATGTACCTCTTTGCGCTTAGGGTTTTGATATATCTGACCGTTATCCAGAGAGATTTTGGAATATCGCTCGCATCCAACCAACGGGGCATATTGTAGGTACATGTAAGGATAGTATAGAAGCATTAAAGTATGTAGAGGATATGTCTATTATGGGCTGTATGTAGTCTATCAACCTCAAATCTGGCTCTTCGGAGACCGGGGATTAAACGCCTGTGCATGTGGGGGGCCAATATGTTCTAATTTAGCTTAGATGGACTAGAAACGGAAAATTGAGACCTTGATCATGGACATCGTGAGTAATTGTGTAAGGTGTCTAACCTATGCAGTGTGTGCAAATCGATTAGATTGGTGGGTTTTGAGGCACCGTTAGCCGATTATCATGCATGCAGGGTCAACGTCAAGTGTTGTTCACAGTCTATCACTCGTTCTCTATACTTGCCGCCGAATTTCGTTTTCAGGGTGATAAAGCATACAGTTGTCAAGATCAGTTTAGTGCCTGCCTAGCTGTAATTAGTATTCTCATTTGAAGGTCTTAATGTAAGTGTTATCCAGAAAAAAAAACACAGAAGGATAACTGCCTGTCAGGTAATTCGGGATTTGTACATCAGCAAGCTCGCCTATTACCCAGGACGCAGCCCCTACGCCTTGGTGGGCATTCTGCGCCCCGAGCACCCAGCACGTCCGGCACCGTCAGGGTACCACCTTCGCGCCAGGCTCTGCTGCAGGACCGCCTCACTTTCCGGGGCCGCCAGGTGATATGGCTCACGTCCGGAGGGTACTCGCCAATGCTCTGGTCGCATGGGCCATTATGAGATTCCCTCCCCCTCTGAAGACACTAGGATTGAGTGACCATACCTATAGCATCTATGGAACTTTTGATTCTTTTAATTATGTCAGTAGTACACACGAGCACTTGCCAATGCTCTCACAGTTTTCTTGAATGCTCTCACGGCACGACGAATGCTCTTACAGCACGGCAAATTTTCTCACGGCACCGCGAATGCTCCCGCGAACGCTCACGAGAGTGCTGCCACGAATGCTCCCGCCAGTGCTTCCGCGAGTGCTTCCGCGAGTGCTTCCGCGAGTGCTCCCAGAGCACTCACCAATGCTCACAGAGCTGAGGAATTCGTCATACCCACTCAAGGTGAAACAATCCTCACTTTGCCTCCTTTGGATTGATACTTTGTCCTCAAAGGAAAGGATAGGAAGGCAACAGTCCCTCAAATGATACCTAACGTAGGTATCCTCCATGTCGCTGTACGGTTAGTCGCGGGATACTGTTACGAGCACTGTCCTGTATACTGGTGACGACTACCCAACCCGGGGTTTCTCAAAGCAGCCGCGAGTGCTTCAAGAATGACCCGCCCCAGATTTCTCATCTCCTCCCCTTGCCATTGGGTTGTGGCACGATATGCCTTGTACGGTACTGTCAGTACAGGGTAAGGCGAAATCGAGGCCCAAGCCTTGTCAAATTCCTCGAATCGATTGTGCTTCTTCAAAAAAGCCTGAACCCACTCCATCATGTGCTTCAACATCCCTAGGTAGATATTGTGCAGAATGTCAGGTTTGTTGAGATCGTATAGATTAACCCTCGGCCGTAGTCCTCACCTCTTGCCCAAAATAACTTGACCGTGGGCGTGGTCAGATATCTCAAAGGGGTAAAAGGTTGAACCATTGCCACAAAAGAGATCGATTATATGATGCTGTTAAGGTTGAGTGGAAATATGAGTCGACAGAAACCAAAATCCCCCAGCAAACGAGATAAAAAACAACTTAGATCTATAAGAGAAAGAAAGAAAAAAAATCCCCAACTCCTCAAAATGCTAATAAATAACAACGCAGCTAAAAGATACCTAAAGGCAACGGCTCTAAGTCTAATCCACACACATCCATCCGCCTCCTAGCCCAAGTCTCATACAGCTCCTTCCACACACTCTCTTCCTCTTTTCTCTTCGGCCTAATCTTATCTACCAGACTCCGTGGCATAGCATACCATGGCCCTGGCGCCTCATCGTCCTCAAAATTCACATAGTAGCTCTCGTCCCGCACCTTACTCGGGCTCCAGCTATCTGATATATACCTCTCATGTTCAACTGCACGAAATTCGGAGATGATGGTATCATAAGGGTGCTGCGGAAGTATTAGGGCATATGGGGCGTAGAGTGTATTGATAACATCTATCGGGGCTGCTGAAGGGTTTTTGGTTAATGTTGATTTCACTATGTCGAGTGCATGCTCAGAGGGCTCAATGAGGAGTAAGTGGTCGGAAAGTGAGTCCCCAGTGGCCTTGTTGTATGACCTGACTCCACCAATGGGCGCGGGAGGCGCATTGAAAAGCAGCTCGTCAAGATTGCGTAGTACCATGCCTCTAGAATCAAGGTGCAAGATACGGCTGTATTCCTTTTGCGAAAACGCATGCAGTAGTGACACTGCTGGTGTATTCTCAGCTATCATTACGATTAGCGTTTACTCCTTACGATGCAAGAATAGGGTGCGCGGAGCATACCCTCAATCAAGGGCTCTACTGCCTTAACAACCACCCCATACCGCTGCTCTGCGACCTTCAACAATCGGTTCCATCTCCCCTTTTCATCCGCGATCCAGGAGTGTGGGTATACCAACATCTTATCCGCCACGGTCCCAAGCCTATGCAGCTCCGCCAGGATCATTACAGAGTTGCATAGCTCGTCTTTCGAAGATACATATTGGACGTATGCCAGCCTCCGTTCACTGCCTTTATTGCCTAATATCCATGCCGATATTGCAGCACCATCTGTCTGGGTCCTAAAGCTAGATTTTTGCGATGATTGTTCATTTTTCACAGAGTGGGGATTAATGGCGAGCTGGAGAGCTTTTAGTGAGCGCTGTTGTATCACCCAGCCGGAGTAGAATAGTAGGAAAGTGAAGAAGCACACTAGGGTTATGCTGGATTAGCTAGCTATGCTCCGGCAATTCGGGCAGGGCAAGGGCACACCGATCAATGCTGCAAATCTCAAGGGAAGGCGGCTCATGTTATTTGTTTGACAAGGCGGAAGAATCGGGGTTTATGGGGTCTTCGATAAATGGGACAATTGCCAACCCAGCAATATTATAAGGGTAGGCGGAGGCGGGGTGTACTGTTTATGTAGTGGGGGTGGGTTTTGTAATTTGGGAGAGCTTTGTATACTGTTGTCATCTTGCTTAACGGTTGCTAGGGTCTTCTTCTAATATGTACTGGATTAACGCTTGGGCATTTGATTGGTTGAGAGTGCGGAACCCTAACCCACATAGCAACCAGCCTACATACACACCAAAAATTGGGAACATGACACTGGCATGCCCGGTATGAGGGGATCAATTATACTACGGGAGGTGGAGCTGTAAATTGATTGAGAGTGAGGAAATACTGTAGGTGGAAAGTAGAATATAACGATGGTTTGAATTGACTGAGGGAATCGATCACTATTATTGGCTGGGAGCTGGCCATTCAATATGGCCAACTGCGGGAGCTGGCAATGAGCGGCTATGAGAGCTGGCTATGGCCTACGGTGAGAGCTGGCCACAGAATGGCTAAGGGCACTGGAGGTTGAAATTACTACACGGTGGTGGGAGCAGGGGTAAGACCTCGCGGTCGCGAGGTGGGCCACTACTAGTAACCACATGTACCTGGGGGTGCCGGAAAGTGATGCAACGACAACCAAACTAGCTAACAGCATGTCGGGTACTTTAGAGGCTGTAGATCATAGTTATTGTAAGATTTAATATGAATAGCTATTGCTTTTCCTTCTATTGCTATCTCTTGTCACAAGTTGCCTTTTGCAGGCTAAAAACCCCAAATCAATGATCTGAAAAGATGCAGACTCTATTCTAGAGACTCATGTATCATGCGTATTAAAATATCTATCCTGTTCAAGCATTGTATTGGCCAAAAATTGAAATTCTGAGTGCCTTCCGGCGTTACTACACGTAGGTTAAACGTTGCATCACTTTCCGGCACCCCTGGGTACATGTATGTTATTTATCGTGCAGCTTAAAGATGTAGATTTGCGTGCAAAAATCAAGTTTATAGAAAGGAAAACAAAATCTCCGACAGTCTTTCTGCAAATAGTGAACTAATGTCTAGCTGTACTCCATGTTCTTTTCAGGAGTTTTTGTCGCTCCGTTAGCTCTGAGCCCCAAAATGAATAAGCGCTTAAGCGCACGAAAAGAATGGAAAATGGAGTCCGTACCGGTATTCAATCAAAAGAAACCATCGGGCTTGCTAGGTCCTGGCCCCGGAGTCTCGTTTTTCTAGTGTGTGGTTAGAGATCGTTTACGTGCTAGTAACGCGGTTAGGTACATGTAGGTACTCACTCTCAGCTGGTCTAGCCAAAATGTCACAGAATCTTTGTGCTGCGGACTTTTGTCGTAGGGCAGTAGAGTAGCCTATTCGGGAGAAATTAGTAAGATCGTTTCGAACAGATCAAATCAAACTTACCCTACGAATCTCGTACCCCTAACACCCACCCTCCTCCTCCTCCTCCTCACCACTCATCTTCTCACAGCTCACCTTTCCATCGGAGCCCATCATGTCTTCGAGGTCCTTGAGAGTTTGTGTGGGTGGGCAATAATTTTCGAGGGTTTTGTTCAAGGCGATCCTTCCATAGGAGGCATTGGCATCATCGACTGGATCGGTTGCAAGGAAGGTTCTCAGACTGAAACCCAATCTTTGTTCCGTGCGTGTGGCTGCAGTGAGGTCCCTGTGCGTAGGGCTGCTGATACCTGCCCCGGTATCTTGGAACCGGGGGGTCCCGAGGGCTTGCTGTGGCTGCAAACCAACGGAATTGGCGAGCATGCAGGTGGCTGATGCGGATGGCCGCAAAGGGATCATCCGAGTCGGTTGTGGGGCAGCTTGGGTCACGGTTCTCGGGAAGCTTTCCCTAACAGCTCTTCTTGCGAAAATTACATTTGCATCCTCATCTGGACGTGCAGCAAGAAACCTTTGGAGGCTATAGGCTCCATTGTCACCAATAGGCCTACGGTTTACCGTGGCTGGTATGATGACAGGTGTGGCTGGGCTCGAGCTCTCGATTGATTTGGGAAACATTTTGAATGTTAAAAATCTTCGGTGCTAAACAATACAGTCGACTTTAATTGAATGCTGCTACTGTAAATATGTACTCGGGCTCCTTCTTCTGTTTCGAAATCCACAACCCAATTATGACTAGACTAACTTGAAATCTGATTGATGAGCCACGAGGGGCCAAAATTAAAAGTGCTGGATAGATGTAGAGTACGGGTTGGACTTTTAAAAAATGATGGTCTGGCGCTAGACTGTAAGGGTGCTTAAGGTTGGGGTTCTGTGGGCGGGACTTGATGGATAGTATAATATAATACAGGTGGGGCTTAGCTTGTATATATAACATAGGTTTATGTTCATTGCTCTGTTGTTGGTTCGCCATTGCGCACAGGCGGACAGGCGGACAGGCGGACAGGTGTGTATGGGTTCGCACATGTAGGCATGTACATGGAATAAGTACTCTACTCGTAGCTTCATAGCGTTTCCGAACACGACCAATATTGCATGGCATACAAAAAGATGGATTTGGCGCTTTTTTGTATGGTATGCAATAGCAGTCGTGTTCGGAAACGTCATGAAGCTACGAGTACATATATGTTGCGCACACTCTTAAAGGTGACACGGCGACATATACATATGGCTCGATTTTCGATAGTGGGTGGGTGTGTAAACTTGAGTGGCAATTGATTTTGGAGGAAGAGCCTCAAGTAAAGACCCTAAACCACGCTTATTTCGAGCTAAAGGTCGGTTTCTGCCAATGAAAATCCAAGTTGACACACCTACCCTCAATTGAAAATCGAGCCATATGTACTCGTAGCTTCATGACGTTTCCGAACACGACTGCTATTGCATACCATACAAAAAAGCGCCAAATCCATCTTTTTGTATGCCATGCAATATTGGTCGTGTTCGGAAACGCTATGAAGCTACGAGTACATATGTGGAACAATTGTGGCTGCAATATGGACTCAACCAGTCAGAGGGCACATTTCTAGCCATTTTGCTACATCACTGCCATAACTCAGATGAGGTTTGCTTTTCGGTGGGTATAATACTGTCCCACTTTGTTCAGTCTTGTACCGTCAACACCACAGTTTCCCAAACAGTACACATCACGCTTAAAACCCCGTTTTAAAATTTCTCCGTTTCCTCCCTACTAACGGAGGCCTAAGAAAAGCGGCGTTTTCTATGTACAGTCTCGGCTCCCAAACGAGCCCTTAGTCCCCAATCCGGTGGTGGTGGTGGTTGAGCATTTGAATATGGTAGTAATTTAGCGTGGTCGTAATTTATTGTTCACACCAGTTGGGTCTAGAGTAGTATCTTCCCGGAACTTTTAAAGTCGGACTTAGCAACCACGACAGGAAAAGTAGTTGCGACATTGGTTTTTTGGACGATCAATTTCCCAATTGGGTAATTATTTAAATCATTTTAGCTCAAGTTATCTGTTGACGCTTTGAGGCGAAACAGTAGTTCAATAGATTTTGTTCCTACGTGATTCACAATCGACAGGCTCAGGGTCAGATGACAGAAACAAAAGCTCGTATTGACTATGATGATAGGAGCATGATGATGATTAGGTAAAGACAGAAGAGACGAGACTGTAGACTACAAAGCTAGCTAAGTTTGACACCGTTGCTTTTCTGTGACCTGGCCTGACCTAAGGTCCTCGTACGGTTTCACAAACACCTCAGCTGCGCCACAACGCCCTTAGAGGAGAATTCCAAGAAAATTAATAGCTCCAGTTGAAAAAAAGATAAAATTAATCCGGCTCTCTCATGGTATAGAGAAGAAGCGGAACTATCGAATAACAGAGAGAAAATAAAGTATTCTTTTGTTGGGGAAAGTCATTAGCGGTTGAAGTTGACTCCCGAAACCACTGTTCAAGCTACTCCCCGCCATATGTGATATTTTCAAGGTCCCACATAACGTTTTTGACCTGATACCGTGTCAGACAAAGGCTCAACAATAAACACGACCAAATTTCTATGGTAATGACCAGATTCCCTGTCTGACACGGTACCAGGTCAAAAACGCTAATGCCTAGAGTAATTGTTGTTCTTCGCACATTTGCTCTATTGAGGCTAAAACTCTCTAGGAAATACATGTCCTTCCGGCATCTCAGAATCCCCTGCTGGAAATAAAATGATTTTGGCTTGAGTATGAGAATTTTCGTTAACAACCTCAGACTACTTTGGGCTTTCACCCCCTTACACCGGATATACTCGAATAATAAGTTGAACACTTTTCACACAAAGACATCCGATTTATTAACCTTGAGATGAAATTCGGGGCATAGAGTGTTTTGGCTCTAAATGTCAAGCTTAGATTTCTAGTCCCTGGCAGTGGATAGGGCACACCGATAGGTACCGCAAGTGCTTTCTCTCTTTCGTCGGGCCGGTTCACCTCTCTATACCTAGGCGTGACGCGACTCAATGAGAGAGTTACGTATACTTAACAATGACAGCGTCGTTCTCCCCACTACTAAGAACCAGGAATATGAGTTCTAATAATATGTAGGCACATAGAGTAGGTAGTCTGAAGCCTCCTCATTTTATGTCTGGACGAATCAGAATACAAGAATAACCAACAACTTTTATGTCTGTTTTTACAGTAACGGTCCAAAGTAGGCATAGACGGCTCCCCTAGATAGGTACTCACTCGGGCAGTCAATGATGATTAATGAAGAAGATGTACAGAAGCCACGTTGATCTTCTACCTTTAACATTCTAGCGTAGATATTCAGGGCCAACTTCAACAACTGAAAACTTTCATAGAGCCAATATTCTCTCCACTAAAATAACTTTTGCATTTTCTCCATTGCCACTTAAAACCCACCTAGTTCAATAATTTGCCGTCGTTGTTGGCCTGGCGCTATCAGTGTAGTAGTACATGTTGGTATTGCCTGAATAATGTTTATCAGCTACATGTATGTACATACTATCCCTCAATCAAAAGGCCGAGTACTAGCTGCATACAGTAGGTATGATGTTTTGAACCCGGGTAGAGAATATACCCTCACACTGGGACTAGGAGTATTCTTCTTGGCGGGCAGTATCAAAAGGGTATAATCATACCTGCTGTATACGGATAGTCGACCTTGTGATCGAGCCTGACCGTGACGGATGAAAGTTGTCAAATTCGCGACCACACTCTTTCAGCTATCACTAGCCTAATATAGCAATTGTTGGAAATTCTTGATTGGTTCTGTTGTTGTTGCCAACCGTAAAAAGCAAGATAATTCCTTTGCTAAGTGGTGCACGGTCCAAGGGATAGAATGTTCTTGTACCTACTTCGCGCTGAACGCTGTCGCTCATTACTACATGTAGTTAGTAGTAATTGAATTGCATATCATACACACGCTAGAGGTGAATTTACTTGGTGCGAGTGAGAACACCTCCGGCGTACAGCGCAGTACAGGACCTCACACCACCCATACGCCACACGCATCGTGGATCTCGTGACCACAGCAATATCACGCCACACCTCATCGCTGACGTCTTCGCCTTCTCCACACCGACTCATTCACCGTCCGAGTGCGCTATTTCTATCTATCTTCACTGCACACTTCCCTCAACTTCAGCAACTGAACTCCTATTCTCATAGTTTCAACAACATGGCTAATCCAAACACCCCTTCTCAACCGGCCGCGTACGGGTCTAATGCTGAGCATTACACCCGTCCTCCTCCAGCTTATGGTGGTGACCAGTCACCTCTTCTAGGGTCACCCCGTAGCAGTGAAGATAATGTCCGCCCCTTAGATATCTCTGCCAAAAGCTATCGTATACTAAAAGCTCGCTTTAGATTCCCGATGACTTCAAATACTCTACCTCAGTCGCGGAAGCGACCATCGACATCCGCCACGCCTTTGTCCGTAAAGTCTACGCAATCTTAACAGTCCAGCTTGTTGCCACTGCCATATTTAGCTCAATCTCATTCTTCAACGAGTCTTTCAAGGGGTGGATCCAGACAAACACATGGATGCTTTTCATCGCTATGTTCGGTTCCTTCGGGCTCCTCTTAGCGACCTTCTGGAAGAGAAAGAGCTATCCGACAAATCTTATATTCCTCTCTGGGTTCACTCTCGTGGAAGCCTACACTATCGCCGTTATTACCAGCTTCTACGATAGCCGCATCGTCCTCGAAGCAGTCATCATTACCGGCGCTCTATTCGCAGGTCTCACCCTGTTCGCTTTCCAGACAAAATACGACTTCAGCAGTTGGTACAGCTACCTCTATGGGGCCCTGTGGTTCTTGATCTTATTCGGATTCGTCTCTATCTTCTTCCCTCATAACGGGTGGGTTGAACTGGCCTATAGTGGCATCGCGGCGTTGCTATTCAGCGCGTACATCTTAGTGGATACTCAGTTGATCCTTAGACGGGTACACGTGGACGAGGAGATCTCAGCGGCGATCAGTTTGTATCTGGACATCATCAACCTGTTCTTAGCGTACGTATACCCCCAGTTTTCTTATATCCTGATATGGCGGTGACTCCTTTGGTACTAACGGCATAATTTAATGGCAGTATTCTCCGTATCCTCAACTCTTCAAGCGATAACTAAACCAAGACTGAGAAGCTGCACTATACTCCAAAAAATACATAATTCAGTATTGGCTGTTTAGCTCAAGGACATGAAGAGGTTGCACCAAGAAGTTCGTAGGTTTGTTTTTGCTGGAAAATGGGAAATAAGCAGGATGGAGTATCAGGATTGGGTTTTATGTTAATTTCTTTCTCTTGTTTGCTGCTTGAGTGGTTGACTTGTGCTGTGTCTTCAATTCTTCTTTCTAGTGAATTCTGGGAGTTGTCCCTAGTTTGTTTAACTCTGTTTTGGTTTCTCTCCGCTTTGAAAATAAAAAATTTCTGCTTTTATTTTTTTGATTAAGAAGTGTGATTATACTACACGTAGTTTGGCAACCAAATTCTCATTATCAGCCAAGCTCCAGATAGCACTCTACCATAACTAATCATAATGTATCACCCGAATAGCTACACTTGAAAACTCAAAGCTTTACCTCCATGTATTTACGTAATGGTTCATGAACCGGTGCGACCTGGGGAACTAAAATAACCTAACAGTAATAGACCACATGTCTAGCACCGGTTTAATTGATATGTTACCGCTAAAAGAAACTTCGAGAACTAAATCGAAGTATCGCAGATCATTAATATCATGTGCATTTTTAGCTGC
Source organism: Morchella eximia (assembly GCA_024713935.1). NCBI lineage: Eukaryota > Fungi > Ascomycota > Pezizomycetes > Pezizales > Morchellaceae > Morchella > Morchella eximia. The sequence goes on along the minus strand of JAMGZG010000022.1, from coordinate 1,066,824 downwards.
TACACAGCCTCTATTATAAAGATATATTTTTATCCTTGTAACAAGTACATACGGGTACCTGGTGTTTACTTGGAAAGGCATTTTAAGCTGGCGTAAATTAATTGTATACTATCTATTTGAAGTATGTACATAGTATGAACTGATTTGAGGATTATGACTTTAGACACTGGTTATATCTTACTTATACCTGCATAGAGTATACCCTCGAGTCTGAGTACTTATCAGAAATGTTGATCGTATTAGTTAATCCCTGTCGCACAACTACCATAAGGGGTCAACGCGAATACATAAGCTCGTGAGCACTGCCTTTAACTTCTATGTCGTCAGTTTTCAGTGTCGTCAGTTCTAGTTACACACTGGAAGCATGGCCTCTTCCAGCAAAGCTTCAATCTCGATCGAAAACGATACTGTCAACTCAATGGACCCGCCAAATACCCCATTTGTCACCCCCGCCAACAGCTGGGGCATTCAAGCAGATAGATCTTCAGCACCTCCAACGAGTTATTTGGAGGCAGTCAGGCTCGGCGAGTGGGATATCCTGATAAGGATTCTTCTGGGGCAGAACAACAAAGCGATTCGAAAGTTATATGCAACTGAGGCGCTTCCTGAAGCGTGCCGTGCTGGGAACGAGGGATCGGTTGAGATGCTCCTTAAACTACATGCAGATGTCAATGCTCCACCGGCAAAGTGCGGCAGGAACATCGAAGACAAGATGAGCGAGGTGTATGAACAGGACGAATGCGGGAAAGCCGCAGCGTGTAGGCGGATAGCATGCGGACGAACAGCGCTGCAAGCAGCAGCAGAAGGCGGCCATGCCCGGATACTTTCATTCCTGATAGACAGAGGCGCACAGATAAATGCGCCCCCGCAAGGCCAGTCAGGAAGAACAGCGTTACAGGCGGCGGCTGGGAATGGGCACACTGAGATAGTTTCAAGGCTATTGGAAAAAGGCGCCAATGTGAACGACCCGCCAGCAATTCATCGTGGAAGAACAGCGTTACAGGCGGCTGCAGAAAGTGGAAATGTGGAAGTGGTTTCTATGATTTTGAGGGCCGGTGGAAAAGTGAATGCTTACCCGTCAATTCTTCACGGAAGAACAACATTGCAAGCGGCAGCGGACGGCGGGCACTTAAAGATTGTATTAATGCTACTGGAAGCTAAGGCCGATGTTAACGCCCTGCCAGCAAGGAACACATTTGGGCGAACTGCACTACAGGCTGCAGCGGGAAATGGGCACGCCGAAATAGTCTCGGTATTGTTGAAATCAGGTGCCAAGGTCAACTCCTCCGCAGTTGGTTATCATGGAAGAACAGCGTTACAGGCAGCAGCCGAAGGTGGACACTTGAAAGTAGTGTCGATGTTGTTGAAGGCCGGTGCAAATGTCAATGACCCCCCCTCAAGATCATACGGAAGAACGGCTTTACAAGCAGCAGCTGCAAATGGCAATGCTGAAATATTTCTTTTATTGATAAATTCCGGTGCACTTCTGAATGCCCCCCCATCGGAAAGCCGCGGCAGAACAGTAATACAGGCGGCGGCAGAAAATGGTCACGCACATATCATATCGATGTCCACGCCCATGATGGGTGGTATGGATATCATTAACGCACCACCATCGGAATACGATGGTATGACAGCTTTGCAAGCTGCAGCCGGAAGGGGTCATGATGGAATAGTTTCAGCTCTCTTGAAAGCTGGTGCTAACGTTAATGCCGCCCCATCAGATAATTATGGAAGAACTGCATTACAGGCAGCTGCCGAAAATGGGTACTCTAAAACAGTTTCGATTTTGTTAAAGGCTGGCGCCGACGTCAACTCACCCCCAGCAAAGTTTCACGGGCGAACCGCGTTGCAAGCTGCTGCAGAAGGCGGATATGTTGGGATAGTCAAACAGCTACTTTCTACAATGTCAGGTCGTAACCTTTATGCACAAGCGCTATCTTTTGGGAAAAAACCACTATGGATAGCAGCTAGAAAAGGCCATCACGAAGTAGTAGAGATTTTGTTAAAGCACGGCTTTGATTATAATGAGGAGGTGTCTGGCAAGGTGGCAATCCGAGTGGCGGCGGAGGCTGGGCACGTAGATGTTGTAGAGCTTATCCTGAGTGCCAGTTATGATGTTAGATCCAAAGACTCAGAAGGCGGTACTTGTTTGCATTGGAATCTTCGTCATCCTGACGTTGTACGAGTATTATTGAGGCACGGCGCGGACGTCCACGCTCAAGACTTTGACGGGGACACCCCATTGCACTGTGCTGTGAGATTTCAAAATGTGGAATCCATAGGTTTGCTACTCGAAAATGGGGCAAATACCGAACCTCGAAACTACGAGTACCAGACTCCGTTGGACTTGATTCTTCAAGACTCGGAAAAGCCATCTATAAAATTAGCAATGCCGCTATTCGATAAGGGCTGCAGTATCAAGGGTCGTACTGTGAATAGCTGGAGAAGGCTTCTGGATTTGAACGAGAATGATAGTATCTTAATAAGTGAATGTCATGCCGACAACAAGCGGTGTTATGATATCGATTTTGTCGCCGACTATTCGCTCGAGCTACCAACCCGTGGCTCAAAAATTAAGAGAAGATTATAGTACGTGATATCTTATCTCAGACCTTATTTAGTCGCTGACAATCAGGGCACTAGTTCTGCTACTGATACAAGTTCAACCGTTGGAGCTGGGCTGGGACTCATCCAGTCGGGTTCTCTCGTTGATCGTTTCAAGTTTTTCCCAAGTGTCGAAATGCTTGGGATTAAGAGAATGCCTGGGACAAATTCTACGATGATAAAATGGAGTTGGTCTTGGATATTTCCAAATTCAGAGAGAAACCAGTCTGGGGTAAACCTTCCCGGAGTAGGGAAGCTATTCTCTGCAGTTGATAGACAAGGTATGCGCCATCATGTTTATCCTTTATAGTAGAGATCGAATCTCTCATCAGCTTGACAGTGATTGTGACCTGCCACGTTTGCTTCGAGGTTTTGGTTCATATTCCAGATACTGAAAACGAAAAGGCTTCTGGTCCAAATGCCCTCAGAGTAGGGAAGTCGTTCCAGACGACAACTAGAGGAAGCGAGATTTCCTGGACGATGCTGAAGCCTGAAACTGTACCTGATGCAGGTAGTCCTGTTGAAACAAAGGCTAGCCCTATATTTCAGACAATCGACTACCGGAGCACCATAGATATTGGTTGGATCCCTGACCACGGGGTGGACTTCTTCATCTTGTTTTTTATTGATTTGCACGACAAGTGGAGACATATATTTGAGCAGGCAGAGCTACATCTATCAAACAGTGTAAGTATACTTTTTTATCCTCTGCATCTCGCAAAATCCAGACTTGTAGTAACTCGTATCACCGCAGCGCAAAACCCTGCTGCTGAATAAGGGCAGAACCGAAGATTTCATCGATAATCTTTTAATTGATGCTCAGCAGTGGAGCAACTTTAGAGCTCTGTTGCAACTCCATGTGCGGACTGCTAGAAATCTATTGCAAGACTTCCGAGAAAAAAGGTTTCTATGTGACGAAGTGAGGGAATCTGAGCTGCTGAAAGTACAAAGAGGTGAAATCGTGCCAACAGAGGGCGGGTACTCTGCGCCATTGAGGAATAGTGGAGCTGGTCCTAGGAATGGCGTTACAAGTAATCAGGCGAGAGCAAATGACGAAGAGAAGGTGTATGCGCTGGACGAGCTGGCAAGAATCATTGATAGGATGGAGACTGAGGTGTCAGAGGAGATTACGAAGCTAGATCAAAAAACAAGTGAGCTGATAGAACTTGTAAGTGGTTTATACTGCCTTTTGGAGGTCATCAATTATGCAATGACCAATCTGCTGATATTCTTTCAAGGAGTTCAACCTGGTCTCTATATACGAGGCTCGAACATCAAAATTAATGGGTATGAGTATGAAAAGATTGAGTTGGATTACGGTATGTCTGAACACAAACCTAGTACTACGAGTAGAGATACTAAAAAGCTTTAGTTTATCTTCCTCCCACTAATGTTTGTCGCGGTAAGCTGCAGCACACCTTCCGTGCCACCGGCAACCTATCATGATATACAAGACCGCTAACCATCATGACCAATCCAGTCACTATTCGGGATGAACGTCAACATCCTCGAAAACAACCCACAGTGGTGGTGGGCCTTTGTGGTTGGCGGCTCCCTCTTCGTCTTCGTCATCTTCTGCTGGATCCTAATGAAGTTTATTCCGGTCCGCCACCCACCTCCCCCTCCTCCTATCTCAAGAAAATAAATTAGCTCACAATAGTGATGACAAACCACTTCCAGATCGACCAATGGCTCGTCGACTTTGACCGCTCCACCGCCGCCAGAAAACTATTGCTGCTGGCAAAGGTGCCGACGTTAATCAACCTGCGGCGCAAGCTGAAGAGGTCCCATCACCGCCAGCTGAGTGCTGGTGCTGCGGACCTGGAGATGGGGCGCGCGGTACCGGTGTGGGAGAAGGGGACGGTGTTTTCGTTTGAGCCGCCGCCGAGACAGTGGACGAGTAAGTTGAAGAAGTATTGACGGGGTGTGTGTGGCCTATTTGGGTTTTGGGTTTTTGGGTCTTTGGGTTTTTGGGTCTCTGGGTTTTTGGGTCTTTGGGTTTTTGGGTCTTTGGTTTTTGTATTTTGAAATTTTGGGCTTCCCTACTGGTGTTATATCGAATAGAAATAAAAATAAAACAGAAGACGGTCCCACAACTCGTTGCTTCCTATACCTACTTATGTACTTGACCCTATATCTGTGCTATGTGGTACGGTACGTAGCATCTAAAACCGCAGGCCGGTCGCCGTTACCCCAATATTTGTATCTGTATCACAACTCCCACGTGCAGCACCCGCTGTCACTAAGTTGCCACCTAACGCGTTGGACCGGGAACCATGTCAGACACAGAAACCTGTCGCATGGCAACAGCACTACGACTCCATATAAAATGCTTTGAACTGAATAATTGAACAACATTCACCACAGGAGGAATGTGAGTTAAAATCATTATGAACATTTATCACCTGATGTGAGAACCATTTAAAATAAATTCTGAGCTAGATACCTTAAAAACTGGTGGAGATATATTATAGCACTGATCTCCCCATACAAATATTTGTATGGGAGTTTCTAATTATGACTGCTTCTTCACAAGCTTTCAAGTAAATTTCTCCCTTAAACTTGAAGGATCATCCTCTTTAATAGGCCATTCTGCCTATGCAGATAGCATATATATCCATATGGTTTTGTGATTTTACCATAGGCGCTTGTTCTTCGGATTTTGCTGGTTGCCAGGCGACCGGCTTCTGCGTCTGACAGGGTTCCCGGTCCAATGCGTTACATGTATGTACTCTAGCTGTCAGTTAGGCTGTCACACTAGCTAGCTAAAACCTTAATCTCACCTCACCAACACCACGGCTCTCTGGGTAGGGGGGCGTTTGCGTTGGTATTTGGGGTTCGAACCGAAGAGCATGGTGGTGCGTACTAATTACACTCTCAGCATATAACTACATCACAGGGCATGCGATATCACAAGAGGCTGCACGTACCAGACCAACTCATCGGTCCCAAAGCCTACAAATGCATACATACTTATTGATCATTCCCGGTTCTAGCTAGCTAGCTCTATCTCTCCCGGGCCACTACCGCAGCCAGCTAGACTCGCACATATCAACCTACCCTCCCGCCCGCCCCCTCCCACTCCCCTCCGGCCATCCTATCTCTATTCCCACACGTATGTATGTATGTATATACCTAGCTACACAGCTCTCCCAACAAACCCCGCCATTGCATTCAGGTCCCATAAATCACCAAACCCAAGCCTATGCTCAAAACCCAAACCAAAACCAAACCAAACCAAACTAAATAAAAAAAACTACTAACTACTAAATATAAAAAAAGAGCGCCCTTTACGAATGACGAACGGCTGAACTGTACTGTCTAGCACCCCTCCGAAACGAAGAAGAAGAAGAAGAAGAAGAAGAAGAAGAAGACCAAGAAACGAGGACGATAGAAATCGAAATGGAAAACACTCTCTCGACTAGTGTGGTTAGGACTTAGGAGGACCTGACTATTGGGGGGAAGGGGGAAAGAAATACTCAATAGCATGGGGGATGGTGTCCTACTCTATCGCTGTTGGGGGGAAGTTTGGGGGGGGTGTATAAAAAGATGAGGAAAAATATAAAAGAAACAACAAAAAGAAAAAAAGAGACGAATGAAAAAATGAAAAGGGAAATGAAAAGGGAAATGGAAAAGTTGTAGACATGGTTAGACAGACAGAGACATGCGGTTTTCATGAAGGTTGGGGAGGACAAAGATGACGAGGAAGCCCAATCCTCTCTAGATGGGTGCTACGAAACCCGAACCATACTGCTGGGATCCTCTCCTTTCCCAGCGCGCGACTGTTGCTAGTCCTTTAAAAAGGTCCTACAGCTCACACTCACCAGCTCCTCCTTCTTCTTCCCAATCACATACGCACTCAGCCTGCCACCTCTCACACAGTTCGAGTCCAGGCCCTTCGAGTACTTTCTAATATCCAGCCCCTTCGCCGCATAATGCCCATACCTACACCCACCAACACTCTCATTAGCCCCCACCCCATTTCACACCACAAAAGAGAAAGAAGAAAGAAAAAAGGATAAAAACTTACACAACAGTGGTACGCCCCTCCCCATCCCCCTTCATCTCCTTCTCGCCCTTATTCCACACATCCGCCCAATGCACGCCATCCCTCTCCCCCTCCGGCAGCGGCGTCAACCGCCGCTTATCAAGACTGCGCATATTCATAATCGCCTTGGGATCCTGGTCCTCTAGATGCACGCCATGCACAAGCCCCGCATGCACAACATCCACCTGCCCCAGATCCGCAACCTTCTTCATCCTCAGCACCAGCGGGCACGCGTCCAGCCACGCCGCCTGCTTCCTGCTCAGGCTCTTTGCAAGCTTACGCTCGTTGCGGATGCGCTGCGTCGTAAACTCGTCATCTCTGTCGTCGTCGGCGACCTCGACGGTCTCCTCTTCTTCCTCCTGTGCGGGTTCGAGCTCTAGGTCGTCGATGCTGGCGGCGGCGGTGCGCGCGTGGTGCTTGCGGCCCTTGCGGGCTTTGCGCTTCTTCTGCTGGAGGTCGTGCCAGTGCAGGAGGACGCGGTCTTCGTGGTTGCCACGGACGCAGCCGGCAGAGTAGCTGCGTGCGAGGTCGAGCACCTTGAGCGAGTCGGGGCCTTTGGAGATCATGTCGCCGGAGAAGACGAGGTAGTCGCTCTCGGGGTCGTAGTTTGTCTTTTCGAGGAGCTTTATCACTGTTGTTCTCAGTTATATGTCAGTCGCTGTCTTGTCTTATCTCCCACCAGATAATGGGTGGGATTGATGGGGGGGACAAAACGTACACTCATGAAACATCCCATGCACATCCCCTATGATTATAATCCTTCCGTGTCCTTCACCGCCATGCTTGACGCCCTTCCCGCCGGGGACCAGCGCGCGCGGGACGTCGGCGACGAGCTTGTAGCCGAGGCGCGAGGCGAGGAAACGGTCTGCGGCAAAGTAGGGCTCTGCGCTGGGGAGGAGGGCGCTTGCGGTGCTGGTGACGGTGGGCGGGAGCACGAGGTAGAGGAGGAAGAGGGAGGCGGCGAGACTGGTCAGATAGTAGCGCCATGGGGCGGCAGAGTCTGCTGGGGGGATAGTAGGTGCGGGTGGGGGCGGATGCGGGTGTGGGTGCTTGGTGTCGGCGGGATAGGGTGGTTGTGGAGGTGGTGGAGGGACACTGGTGCCCGTGGGGGGTGAGTCTTTCATAGTGGCTTCTGGAGGTGGTTTGGATGGATGGAGATGGATGGATGGACGGACGGTGGATTGTGAGAAACAAAAATAGACGGGAGAGCGTAGCGAAATAAATACAGCTGGAGCTATCGGCGCGGGAGGGACACTGTGGCAGCTTCGCGTCCATTCCATCCGTGTTAGTATTCATTCAGTTGCTGTTCCCCCCCTCACTCCACCCAAAAAAGCAAAGCATAGAAGTGAGGTCATCATCCAGCGCAATTGCGGGGGATAGAGGGAGGGCTTGGGTAAGATTCGAAATAGAAAAGTCGGATATCTACCAAAAGTGTTTCCTAAGACTTCAAAGATCTTGAATAGAAGTCAAGTCAGGCTGTCATATGCAAGAACCCACCCCCCCAGATAGTTAGAGTAAGTAGGTACGAGATGTATGTAACTCTAAGGTTCCACTCGATCGCTCGCTCGCTACCTCTACCACACAAAACCCCTGCTGATCCCGCTTCTAGAAGCAAAGCCTAAAAGCACACTAAAAGCTAAAAGCTAAAAGCTAAAACCGCACAAGCGAGAGAAATGCCGTAAGGGTCTATCTGCTGATACCGAATTATTCCTCGATTCTCCAGAGTAGTAGTCGATATATATGCTGCTGCTGCTGCTGCTTCTGCTCCGTGTGTCTGTCTGTCTGTCTGAGCCCACGACACAACCCCATCCTCCAGACGTTCCATGGCTTCCCTTAAGACCCTCGCTAGTTGCGGAGCGGAAGTTGGGAAACCCTAACCACGGAGGACCCTGCGCCAGCGCGCTTGCAGGGATGTTGGCGTTGGCGTGCTTGGTCGCTCCATCGCGCCTTCCCCGATTAGCTAGGGAGTCTTGTGAGTGAGTGAGAACCCCAAGAAAGCCTATTGTTGGCAGCTCGGAAACGACTCCGAGACGTTTTTAATTCGGAAGATCAGGAGAGAGCATACAAGACAGAGGGATAATTAATTGCCCGTATTTGCGATTTGCTGCGGGACTAGACTAGGTATTACGTTGCCCTGTCTTACAGCTGACTGCTGACTACAGCTAGCTCCATATATGGGTAGGTGTCAATGGTTTTTCGTGCGGGAAATATGGTACCTGCTTCATTCACGGATCGGAGTGCGTGCGTACGTACTTCATATCTCCCAATCAACAGACAGGAGCATCAGATAGGTATCTAGACTACGTCAAAGAGACGATCCGAGAGTTATATGTGGGTGGCTCGATCCTCTTCTTCTACAGATATACGCCTATCCGATGGCATATAAGGTATGGTGGGACGAAGAAACAAGCTTTTACAATGCAGGTGCAGCTGTGGTACGCGTACGCACTGCACCACCCACTCTGTGCGCTCTGTGGAGGAATAAGCTTTTTGCCTTTATAACTACATGTATATGGCGATCTGAGACAACTATAACTATAGCTATAGTCTATAGGTATGTACATATAGGGTATATACGACCAACGATATGAAGTGGGGGTTTTGGGTTTCGCGGCCTGTCTCTAGATCTGTCTGAGAATATGTATCTAATATTGGAATTGAGTGAGAGACGTACACCTACTCTAGTCCTCGTCGACTCTAGATCTAGGAGGTACATACGTTGACGGATTTACAAGCTCGCAGATACGATACATACAAGGAAAACGCAATCCTACCTGAAACCCGGGGAGACTTTAATTAGAAGCATACTGAGCTACATGCACGTATGTATGCTGGTAAACCGCCAGGTAGCCAAATCACTCTTCCACCAGCACCCAATTTCAAAACTAAATCTCTCAAACAACTACGATACCTGCGCCTATTCAGAAGCAGGCATACCGCTACCCATTACAAACGCAGAACCCCGAAAATCTTCCCAACAAGCCTTCTGCTAGCTACATGTAGTTGCCTTGAGTTCGGAGAACGCCGCTATGCCCCCCCCTGCCAACGTCTGCTCAATCATTTTCACGCAATTCGCAAATATCACTCGACGGCACCACCCGTATAACCGTTGTTACTGGGCATGGGGGGGTGATCATTAAAGATATACGCGTCCGACACAAGCTTTTTTCTTTTTCTTTTTGCACGTGCACCCGCGGATATGTCGGTGTGTACCGGGGTATCGGTACCCGGATTGTCGGCAGTCCATGAGCTTAGCTGTACTCTAACTTGCTGTTGGCTCAAATTCCGCTGGTTCCAAATCTGTCTGTATAGGATAGGAGCTGTGAGACATCAGGGGGTTTTGTTCTTCAAAAATCAATTGGGCCTATCTAATAAATGGGTATATAACATGTAGGGCGTTTTCCGTGCCCTTCCTTTCCCCCCACCTCCCGGATTCATAGGTTCATTATCATAACTTCGTGTTGGACCTTCTATCATTGGCCTTGAGCTCATACTATTGCTCCTGATCCCTCGGACTGACGAATACGAGCTGCTTCACGCACTTGGTCCTTTTCGTCATCATCGTCGAACTCTCCTTCCTTACAAGCCCAAGCGTCGACATCTATTGCAGGGAGGTATACGTCAGCTGTGTTTCACACGATGCAGGACAACGGAAATAAAAAGCTTAGCCCTCTTAGCATTTAGCCAAAAGGGATTAAGCTTGTTTTTATATTAAGTTTGGGGGCAAGGGCCGGGGGAAGAGGGATTTTAGAAGGGAGAATAGTATCGTATGGAAGGGCGGAGTTTATTATTTTAAGAAGCAGGAATACGGGGGGGAGTAACATACGCTTTAATGTCTCCCGGTTCCACCATTTGTTCATGAACCTGAGCCGAATTGGCACCAACAGTACAATAATGACTGGAAACGCTGGCGCGGCAGGTGTAAGTGTGACCGCAAAGATGCCCGCAGTCACTACTATTTGTAGCAGAGTGTACATATGAATTCCGCGGTAGCTTTTGATTCCATTGGGTAGCGGTGGCAGTTCACTCGAAGGCCTACGCAATGACCCAGTCAATTACCAATACCAACTTAAAATAATAAAGGAGAAAATTCATACGTCAAAATGTGGAAAAATCGCATCAGTATCGGATTCACGCTTAAACTTTGTTCCCCCATATACAGAAACAGGCCAGCCAAGACACTGGTCGGTGTCAATCCCAGTACATGCATCAACGGCGGGCTCACGAATGCCAAGATACCGATCGCATGCAACAAGTGACTCCACCGCTGCTCATGGACAGTGGTGATTTTCTTGACGCTTCCGTCTTCGTCCTTCACCTCCTCGTCATGAAGAAGAGATTCAGAATGCAGCGGTGCTTGCGGGAGAAGCCCGTTCGCAGGGGGAATACCGAGTATGCCGCATATTGCCGTGGTGATCCCGAGAAGAACGACATCCCATGCGTACCCACCTGGCTTGCGGACGTTGTATCGCGAGATCGTCGCACATATTGTAGATACTTCGACATCGAAAAAAAAGAGCGTTGTTATAATCATTCCCGGAATCATTGCGGCGAAAATCCATGATACATCAAGCTTCCAAAACTCGACGATGAAGTGGCTTCTCTCCGGTGATGTTGGTCGAAAAGACGCTGCCAGGTTGTTAGCTTATCAGTATCATACCAAGGTAATCTCTAGATGACATACTCGACACAGGTAGTCGTTGTTGATCAAGACTATCCAATTCTCCGATCTGCGGCATGCCGATAAAGAAGATAATTGATATAGCGGCCGCATACTCAGAAAGACCCATTCGCACATATCTGTGGAATAAAGGAGCCCAGCTGTTGGCAGTGGAGAGAGTCACAGCCACCAGAAATGTTCCAATACAACCGATTATAGAGTAGAGGAACGATGCTAGCGATGTGTTTGCGTGGGACCGCTCCAGCTCTTGGATACTATATGTAATTCAAGTAAGTCTAGGTCCAGGAAACTCTAACTAAATAACTAGGATTCCTGTACTAACGCTTTGTGGAAGTAGATTATTGAGTTGAGCAGCGAGAATATCTCAGTGGAAAAGGTTGTCACATATTCCATGGTCCAGTCATGGGCATTGAAAATGGCAAGCAACCAGTGCATCCAAGCAGAGTGGATACATGACCAAGCCATGAAGGAAAGAAAGTCAATATGAAAGTTTTCATGGCATAATGCGTATATACGCTCTGAGAGAATGCAAAATGGCCCTGTGACGCCCAAGATGGTAAGTGGTTGACCTGAGAACCTACAATCACAACCCATCACTCATAATTAGCCATCATCCTAATACGCAATTAATCAAGTATACTAAACCGGTCACTCACAGCGCAAAGATAATTCCACATAACCCTGTTGAAAATACAACTTCAATAGTTCCATAGTTCTTCCCCGTCAAAATATATAAATCACTAGCAAATGTAATACCCGGCAGCAGGTTTGTAAAGAAGACAAACACGGCCGACGCGAGTATAAGTTGGTTGAAGTGCCAATCGGTATGATACAATTTTGGTCTCCCCTTCAAGTCACTTTTGAGTAATCGAAATGGTGCTAACGCTCCATTGCCCGTGAATAAAGCTCGTAGACCACCGCCTCGTATTATTTGTACTGTCGGAGTTGCCATAGGGTTGCCCTTTTCAGGGTCTGAAAAGTCAGGGGTGCTACTCCCAGATTCGTTGATGGTAGTACTGGAACCTGCGGCCAACGGTTGCTGATTGGGTACTGGTAGTAAGGTTTTGCTTGAAAAGTTGCTGTTCGACATGAGAAGCTGACAATAGCAAGGTAATTATTATATCGAAGTGGTCATCTTATGGTCTTGATCTATTTCCTTATATGCTCAACTTCGATCTCCGCTCCTTTGAATCCCTCGTTCCGGCAAATTTTGTTGGGTCCAGTGGGATTCTTGTTTAGGTCCGGGTATGACGATGCAACGCTAAGATTACGTGTTTAGACGACTTGCGAACCGAAAGTTTTTCTAAAGCTCTCAGTTTTCGTTCCTGGTTTTTCTGCCTTGTTATCGTCGCCTGTAGGCGGAAAGGGAAAACAAAAACACGCCTGGAACCCAAAGTTTATATACATACAGCAGATCTATTTGGCCGGCTCGGGAAACTCCTTTATGCCCTATGCCATGGTGGCACCCCTGTTTACGGTAACGTCGTCTTGGCAAGGCAGACTTCAACAACTGCTAGTTTTAGCAACTCTATCAATCTCGGTCGAGCACGCCAATTCCCAAGAAATACTCAAAAAGCGCCAGTCTTGAATACCTCAACTGGTGATATCATGCACTTCATGTACGCCAACACTATTTTTTCCCCTAAAGCAGGGGAAGGGGCACCATCACATTGTGTACATTGACTGATAGGCTTTTACCTACATGTACTCTAGAAGAGCAGAGAATTGAGAGGTGCTTTTGTCGGTTAATTGGGGTTACTTGATCTTATTTATTCGATGCGGCGAAGGAAATTGGTGCCAGGAGGTAGTCTTGCAGCCGAGTCTATTATATAACGGGGTGCGGTCATATCCTTTTATTCTAGGAAACCCCCACTTAGAGATTTCGTTATTGGGCTATAAGCTGCACAGGACATTAATTTTTCCCTTAGATGGGAAGATTTGTACCTATTGAAACCTATATGCCCGCTTGAGTATGAGATCCTAGAAAGGATCCCAATTGATGGACTAGGATGGCCAGAGATCCTATGAGTGATTTGATCTGCTATGTAGGTACGCGCATAGATAGTGGCTGTGTTATGTTTAGAGATATCTCCGAGTTATCTTATTCGATAGAATAGCGTTTTGTTATCCTCATGCCTTGAAATTTTCCACGAGTAGGGTTGAAGCAAACTCACCGCTAACCCCGCACCCGACGAGAAGGATTGTGTCACATCTTGGGACATCACTCGAGGGTTTGCAGAGTGTCTATCTCGCCATCGTTCCCTTTGAAGGGCCTTCGTCACCACCTTCGATTCTATTACGCGGAACTAATAATTATCAGCAGCAGAAGAAGAAGAATAGAGACCAACTTTAGCTTCATCCCGAAAAGATTCCGGACGGCGCAGCATCTTGTCTAGCAACGGAAAGCACGGATCGGGATGTTAGGGTCTTGAACACGGGTCAGGGACCCTCTTTGGATTTGGGCTCCCTTAGTGCTAGTTTTGCCTTCGGAGAACTAATTTCAGCCTTACGGTTAAAGATGTCGTGTGACAGTCTTTCGTCTCATGGCCCTTAGATAGACGGTTGATTTACTATCCTGGTATGATGGTACTGCTGGTACTTGGGAGAGTAAAGAGGTTGATCGGGGAGGATCGGGGGGAGGATGACATGTTGGAGCTGTTGAGACAGTCACTGACAAGATCACCTCTAGGATCTGTCTTCATTGCGGTAATATCTATTACCGTGTCCTCTCGAGTACTCTTTAAGGCTTCTCTTGTTGCACTGATTGACAGCGTGATATCGCTTCGGTTTTTTATCGTCTAGGTACCCACTGAAGTTTACGTGTTTGTCCCTAGATGTGAACAATGGCCGTTCTGCCACAAATAACCACTAAGTAATTTTAGGATTATAATTCGGTACCCCTCAACAGAACCCTTACTACCTCCTGTCCTACGAATACTACGATAATCATATGTCTTTGCAGAAATCTCACAATCGAAGAAAGCTCACCTTCAGATGCTCCACGTGTACTACCCGTCATACAATCTATTCTATAGAGACAAGAAACACATTCGGGTAGGACAACAGCTTGTATATGCTTCATTGTCGAAGGGGGGGGGGTTGGTCTAGTGGAGGTCTCTACTGATGCTCGAAGTAATTCATGGACTTGGGCTTCGAGTATCCTAGCCCCTTCTCCCCCCTCCCCCCTCCCTCTAAGTATGATGAGCACAAATAAAGGCTTCAGACGTTCGACGATCCCATTAAATAGGCATTTAGTCATCACTCTCGAGATTTATAACTACGGTACCAAAGCTACGAGGAGGTTGTAAAGACCCTCATTAATACAAGGATTGGTTGGTGTTTTTGTTAGCCGGAATATGGGTTAGAAACGTCTTGTATGTGTACTTCGTCGTGGTTTTTGGATATATCTAGAGTAATGATTCGTTTTAATTCACTCGATGATCCACCGCAGGTTTCTCGGTTGGCAGACATTTGCTAGTTTTGAAATTATGCAACCTTTGAAGGCAGAACCCTTCGGTGTCACCTCGCATTGCATGCAATGAATGAATTTAAAAAAAAAGATGTCACCGTTTTTTTTCCCGCGAAAGGTATTTACAACTTAAGACTAGCACCCACACCAGAACCCCCCAAACCCAACGTGTGAATCTGCCTTCTTGGTGCCTAATAGCTGCTAATAGCCCCACTTCAAGAGATCTACCCAACCAACTCAACAGAAGCCTCGAAGATTTAGGTCTCCTAGCTTACGTATTTACGAACTCCACAAAATAATGGTTGACGTTAAAATAGCCCTACAGAAACCTGCCGTTTCCATAGCCCCTTTACGTCTTCATGTCGTGCACAAGCCGCTATCTTTGAGCCAATCCAGGCCAGGGAGACGTACCCGAATAGAATTATCACTTTGCCTATCAATGATTGCAGTTACTTACGTTCGATGTACTCTACTGCTTATCCTTTCCCGTTTTGGGGCACCGCGCGTCTATCACGATATCATTAAATATCTTTCATTCGGGGTTTCTTTCTCCGTGATATTCATCAATTCGTGGCTGGACTGGCTTTTATTAAGAGGCCCCACCACCTCCCTTGATAAAGAGCGGATCCGTAAGTCGGGGATGGCCGGGACGGGCTCTGGCCAACGTACGTTTTTCATGAGTCTTGCTGGTACTTTGGCTGCGGAAGTTTTGGACTACTCTTTTCTTGCCCTTTGGCTTCTGAGTGAGGGGGTAAGCAAGGAGCTATGTGACTTCGTCCCTGACCGGCTGCTGCACCCGCGCGCCATCGAGTGATATTCTATGATGGTGATTTCAACTGCTAATGTGGGGCCGGTGGGAGTCCGATTAAGTTCACTTCGTATAGGTAGCATCCGTCTAAAATGTGGCTTGTTGCATTTTCGTATGGACATGGGTAAACGACACACTGTCTTAATAGTTCTGGCTCGACAATCTCTTCACTAAATATAGCCCGGGACTTCTATCTTATCAATATTCAGATTCTTCTTCTATATCGTTCGATCTAGTCGATTGTTTTCTTCCGTGTACTAGGTAGCCAGAAAATCACAGGGCTATGCACCGCCAGATGGTTTGGCCAGGACAGTAGTTTAATAGCTGCGAGCCAACCTCCTCTTTCATAACGACTTATATTATATAGTGATGGGCAAGAGACGAGACGAGACTTCCCCAAGTCTCGTCTCGTCTTGTACCGTTTGGACTAGGCCTTGAAAATCTCGAAATAATGGTCTAGTCTCGTCAAAGTCTCGAGACTTTTGGTCATGTGACTTTTTTTCTGGGAAATCTCTACAATCATGATAGTTAATGCAAATTAGTCGATGAAAAGTTCAACTTTTCTTGGAACTGCGGCTGGGGAGCATATTTAGGTGTGGAAATAAAGTCCAAAAAGTCTCGAGACAACTTGTCTCGTGCCCATCACTACTTATATATCAACGCCCGACATCATATTTCCCGTGAAAATTTATTCATCTCGCTAGGTGCCTATAATTACAATAAAGGTAGCTAGTCATCCCCCGCTGCCCTCTTCTTCACCTTCGCTTCTGCCCTCTCCTTCTTCACCCTTCTCCTCGCCGCACTAAAGCTCTCCTCCTCCCCCGCCTCCGCCTTCATCCATCTCTCCCACGCACCCTCGCTCACATCATCTAGTATAAACCTTCCCAACACCCCACTCCTATACCTACTCACCAACCATGCCGCCGTGCTCTCCAACTCTGGTACCCCTCCCTTCTTCAACTTTCCCGTGGCCTTCGCAGTCGCCTCCAAGAGCTGGATGATATCATTGGTGGGCGGGTGGTACGCCTTGTAGATCGATGGATCAACCCGGTTGATATGGAACAGCAGATAGTCCGCAATCGAGATGAGCGGGAGAAGCGCGTTATTGACGCACCCGACGAGCGCGAGTGAGAGCATGGTGCGTGGGTTCGGCATGTACGGTATAAACACACCTAGCGCCCACCACCCGACAAAAATCAGCATCCGCACATACCACACCGCCTCTACAGTTACAACCACTGATACAAAAAGCGGGACAGACCAGGCGAATCAATCAGATAGATCAACGGGTCCTCCGAGATCTTTACCCCCGTCGCGATTTTCCTCGTCACGCCGGGCTGGCCGCCGGTGATTGCGGCCTTTGTGGTGGACCCGGTGCCGACGGTGCGTAATGAGTTTAGGAGCGATGATTTTCCGACGTTGGGCATGCCGACGATGAGCATGCGGGAGCCAGTCATTTGGTCTGCTACTCGCGCGGTTTCTGTGAGGGTGTCAGTAGACCGACGGTGGGAGAGATTGAGTGGAGGGAGTGGGTACGGCGTGCGTGGTCTATGATCTTTTGGACATCGCGCTTGTCTTTAAAGTTCGAAAAGAGGACTGTGTGCGGGGCATGCCATTTGCGGAGTCTTTCTTGTGTCTGGAGTGGGTTTGATTAGCTTACCAGTCAGTTCGCAGCCACCATCGAGTGTTAACGACGCAGCAAAATCCTGCCTAACCGATCATTACCCCTCGCGGGCCCACTCCCAAAAGGAATGGGAAAAAACACCACTAACCTCTAAATCCAACACCCCCGCTGCCAGGTCCCGCTTCGTATATACAATGATCCTCTCCCTCCCCTGCAGCGTCTCCTCAAACAGCGGGTTTCTAGACGACAGCGGTACACGGTAGTCTCGACACTCGATGATCAGCTCCACCGATGACACCATCTGCTTCATCTTTGACAGCCCCAGCTTGTGATGCCCCAGGAAGTAGCTTGTGATGAGGTGTGACGAGAATGGGAACTCTGTCCGCGGCACGAAGGGGGTGCCCTCGATTGTAGTGAGCGGCAGTGTCGTCTTTTTTGTGCTTAGGCTCCGCCGGGGAAGAGAGACGAGTGATGGGCTGGTGATGCGCCACGTCCGGAGGGGGTTACGGACGGGGGCGAACATGGTGGTGGTGATACTATTATTTTGGGAGTTACGAGGTCTACTTGTGATACTTACTGGGCTACTAATGGGCCTATCAATTGGGTTAGTGATACAAACAAGGGGTTGGTTGGCTGGTTGGTTGGTACAGCAGCAGCAGCAGGAACAACAGCAGTCGTCTTGTTAGGGATGTGTAGGAAATTTTTCAGTACTCGTTGGTGCCAAGACTTTGTTAAGCACTGCGGTGGTATGTGTGGCTAGCAATTTCTAGATAGCATCTCATATGGAGGCCTGAAGCATTATCCATTACTAGACTCTCTAAATCTCATACACAGCAGTCTACCTGCCTCTCCTCTCAACCCTTCACGGGGACATGCGATAACTCACCGAGTGATGGCTCATGTCGCGCATGTGTCCGTTAGTGCATGCTTGGCGCCTTGGCGGTGTGTATGCGGCTCTAAAAGTTTTTTGACGTCGAGCTTTGAAGTTTTCAGTCAGTTCTGAACCATCCCAAACCCACACATCCCACCCCACCCCCCGAGAGCAACGATGGTCAAGAAGGCAGTGTAAGAACCCTCTCCAAACCCCCTCTTTCTGAGTGTGAGACCTTGAATTGACAATTGTTCTTCGCAAATTAGTGATAAGCGCATTCCCGACCTGATCAGGAACAGCGTCCAGGTATGAGAACTCCTCCAGTCGCACTCAAGGTAGAAAATGTCCAACACCCCAAATAGGAGAAAAAACGATCCTTCTTTGTCGTCGTCGGAGACCGTGGGAAAGATGTAATTCTCAATCTGCACTATATCCTGGGCAGCGCGGACCCGAAACAGAACAAATCCGTACTATGGGCATACAAGCACAAGCTCCTCGGCTTCACCAGGTTCAATCCCTCGCTCTCTCCCGGTGCCGCAGGAGGTCAATCATGCTAACAACTAGGCACCACCTCTACAGTCACCGGAAGAAGCGCGAAGCCAAGATCAAGAAGGAAGTCAAGCGCGGCATTCGCGAAGCCAACACCGAAGACCCCTTCGAGCTCTTCATCTCCCTCACCGACATCCGCTACGTCTACTACAAAGAGACCGAGAAGATCCTCGGAAATACCTACGGCATGTGCATCCTGCAGGATTTCGAAGCGCTGACACCCAATCTCCTCGCGCGCACAATCGAAACGGTGGAGGGCGGCGGACTGGTCATCCTGTTGCTCAAGACCATGACGTCGCTGAAGCAGCTGTACACAATGACCATGGACGTGCACTCGCGGTACCGCACAGAGGCGCACGGCGACGTTGTGGCGCGGTTCAATGAGCGCTTCATCCTCTCGCTCGGCGACTGCGCGAGCTGCCTGGTGGTCGATGATGAGCTGAATGTGCTGCCGATCTCGGGCGGGAAGGGTGTGCAGGCGCTGCCACCGCCGGCATCGGATGCGATTACGCCCCAGAAGGCGGAGCTGAAGGAGTTGAAGGAGTCGCTGGCGGACGTACAGCCGGCAGGGGCGCTGGTGGGGATCACGAAGACGGTGGATCAGGCGAAGGCGGTCATGACGTTTATTGATGCGATTGCGGAGAAGACGCTGCGCTCCACGGTGACGTTGACGGCGGGACGTGGGCGGGGTAAGTCTGCGGCTTTGGGTGTGGCGATTGCGGCGGCGGTTGCGCATGGGTATTCAAATATCTTTATCACTTCGCCGTCGCCGGAGAACTTGAAGACGCTGTTTGAGTTTATATTTAAGGGATTCGATGCACTGGGTTACAGTGACCATCTTGACTACGATATTATTCAGTCTACGAACCCGGCGTTCAACAAGGCCATCGTGCGAGTCAACATCCACCGCCAGCACAGACAGACAATCCAGTACATCCAGCCACAAGATGCCCACGTCCTCGGCCAGGCCGAGCTGGTCGTTATCGATGAAGCCGCTGCCATTCCACTGCCACTTGTACGAAAACTTATGGGGCCTTACTTGGTATTTATGGCCTCTACAATTAACGGGTACGAAGGAACCGGTCGTTCCCTCTCCCTCAAGTTGATCCAGCAGCTCCGTGACCAATCCCGTGGCATCAGCAAGCTTCCCACAGAAGGAGAGGCCGCCTCCCGCGACGGAAAAGCCAGCAAGCGCTCAGACTCCGGAAATATTAGCGGCGGTGGACGAACCCTCCGAGAAGCAACTCTCAGCGAGCCAATCCGATATGCCCCCAACGACCCCGTAGAGAAGTGGCTCAACAACCTCCTCTGCCTTGATGCCACTCTCCCAACCAACAAGTCCACCCTGCACGGCACCCCCGACCCCGCAAAGTGCCAGCTGTTCTACGTAAACCGCGATACCCTCTTCTCATACCACCCAGTCTCTGAGCGCTTCCTCCAGCGCATGATGGGTCTCTACGTCGCCTCGCACTACAAAAACTCCCCTAACGACCTACAACTCATGTCCGACGCCCCCGCCCACCAACTCTATGTCCTCCTCCCGCCCGTTGCTGAAGACGGCCGCGTCCCCGACCCCCTCTGCGTCATCCAAGTCGCGCTCGAAGGCCGCATCTCCCGCGAATCCGTGCAAGCAGCGCTCAGCCGCGGTAAGCGTGAAGGCGGCGACCTCATCCCTTGGCTCGTCTCGCAGCAGTTCCAAGACGACGAATTCGCCGGCCTCAGCGGCGCCCGCGTCGTCCGCATCGCCACAAACCCAGACTACACCGGCATGGGCTACGGCCAGCGCGCGCTCCAGCTCCTCACAGACTTCTACGAGGGCAAGTTCCAGCCCCTCGGTGAGGACGCCACATACGTCAACGAGGAGCTCGTCCGCGTCACCGACGAGGAGATCGAGGCCGCAGACCTCAAGACCGAGGCTATCAAGATCCGCGACCGTGAATCCCTCCCGCCCCTCCTCCTCCGCCTCAACGAGCGCCGCCCTGACGAGCTCGACTATCTCGGTGTCTCCTACGGCTTAACGGACCGCCTCCACAAGTTCTGGGCTAAGAAGGCCAAATTTGCGCCCGTCTACCTCCGCCAGACTGCGACAGAACTGACCGGCGAACACACGTGCGTGATGATCCGCACACTCGAGGGCAAAGACAACGCCTGGCTCGCCGCCTTCGCAAAGGACTTCCACAGACGCCTGATGCAGCTCCTCTCCTACGAGTTCCGCAAGTTTCCCAGCGTCCTAGCCCTCACCATCTTCGAGAGCGCGACCGCGGGCGCACGCAGCAGCGGCGCTGTCGTGAACCCGCTCACGAAGGCACAGCTGGACGAGCTGCTGTCGCCGTTTGATCTCAAGCGTCTCGAGAGCTATGCCGATAACATGCTGGACTACCATGTGATCCTGGACATGATCCCGCTTATCGCGCAGCTGTTCTTCGACGGGCGTATCAGGGCGGGCGTGAACTTGTCGTCGATACAGCATGCGATATTGCTTGCGATCGGGCTGCAGAGGAAGACGCTCGAGGATGTGGAGAAGGAGCTAGGGCTACCGAGCGCGCAGGTGCTGGCCATGTTTCAAAAGATTGTGAGGAAGGTGGCGATGTATTTCCGGAGCTTGTTGGCGCAGAGTATTGCGGAGGGGCTGCCGAGCGAGAAGGCTGGCAAGGCGGCTGCTGCGGTAGAGGAGGATGGGGAAGAGGGGGAGACGGCGATGGAGCAGACGCTGGCGGAGGATTTGGTGGAGGGTGGGGAGGAGGTCATGAGGGAGATGAAGGAGAGGGAGATGAGGAGGGAGGTGATTAATAGTTTGGATTTGTCAAGGTTAGTGCTTTCCCCTGAACCGAATGTTAAGTAGGGAGTGGGGAGTGGTAGATAGTATAGGAATATCATGATATTTCAAACCATTGCTTCTCACTCTCCATCCCCTCACTTTCGAGAGAAACAGTGCTAACCGTACCACCACACAGATACGAGATCCCCTCCGCTGAAACCGCCGACTGGGAATCCGCCGAAAAGCAGATCAAGTCCGGCAAGAAGACCACCGTCGTCAGCGTCAAGACCGTCAAGCAGTCCAAGCGCAAAGCCGGAGAGACCGCCACGGAGATCTACGAGCAGGAGATTGGCAGCGCGAAGAGTAAGAAGTCAAAGAAGAGCAAGGGCGGGAAGAAATAGAAATATCTAGACTAGCTAGAAGCAGAGGGGGTGGGGGGTAATTCTTGTATTTTAGTCTTTTCTTTCTTTTTTTTTGTTGGATATTAAAAAAGTACTGTATATTTTTTTTCGTCAATTCGCCATTTTTTTCTTTTTGGCTCGTGAGATACGGTTGGGTTGTAGTTCTTGTTTAGTGATCGAATATGAGTGAAGTCTCCAATGAATATTTCCCATGCGGTCTCTGATATCAGCGGTCTTGAACGGCGTCCGGGGACGCTATGCGCCAAAGTGAGTTGAGTCATCCTGTAAAGGGCGGCATCCAAAGCGTTGTGATGAACCATAGATTTATCTAGCTACCCTGAACGAAGAAGTGCACCCTACCCTAAACAATCGAAGTAGTCTGCCAGCTTACAAACAAGCACTATCACCAATCCAATCCAACACCACACCAACCGTCCCAGCCCGAGCTCGTATCTGCGAATAGCTGCCCTCTAAGGCGAAACTAACCATCAATACGAGTTTTTTTTTTTTTCTCGCATGTGGGCCACAAGACATTGACACCGTAGCTAATCGTAGCACTGAAAGAAAAAATCGATGGCGATGGTTTCCGTCCTATCGATCAGTAGTGGAGTTGTACGCCCGGCCTGGCGGCGGGAGTATCCTCATGGACTTTTAGTTTTGCGGATGATTCAGATCATACAGGTACGTTATGGAGTAAGTCCACTCGACCTCACCCCTTCCTCCTCTATCGAAACCAAAAATTAATCAAAAAGAATCAAAGTAGCCTGCTAATTTATTTTATTACAAAAAAGAACAAAAAGGTACTGCAACGACTTATTGTGCGTTACTACCCCCACCCCAGGTCGAACCCAGGACCTTATATGTCCCTGGGTCAAACACACGGTGTCTCTACCTGACGAGCAGTCTAACCACTAGACCACTCGCCCATGTTGGATACCGGGCTAGAAGTAATACTTGAGCCTTACCAGTGTGTGCCAAGATAGTGAAGAACCCCTAACCCTCGGGGTCAATGATAGCTGGCTCATGTGGCATCTTGCGTCACGTGCTATTGTACGAAATTGCGCTGTGTCATTTTCGCGAGCTTCGGCCGCTGGATAATCGAAGGGACATGGCTCTTTTTTTATCTACATGAAAATTAGAGCTAAAGCTAAATCTTATCGTGATCTCGGCTTGTAATTGGTAATTTAGGAGAGTGGGTTTGGGGCCGATGTGTGGTGGTGGTACACGTACGCCCACAGCGTGGAATGTCGAGGCCGCCCGGAGATCTTTCGTCTGAGAACTCAGAAATGTTTGTCCGGTTGAGATTCTGATTCTGAGAGAAAGGGACGCACTCCATGACTGAGAAGACTTGTATATACATGTATTAGACAGATTCCACTGTCAACAGAAAAATTTTACAATGTGTAGAAGCTTAGCAATCCGGACGCCGGTAGTATATTTCCGGGGACGGACTTTCGTTTCTCCCTTCTTTCCCCGCCGCTCCTCAATTGAAGCCGACTCATCCCTTCAGCCAAGTCTAGCTACACGCAGCTCTGTCCAAAACTTTTGTCTTTAAATCTCTGTGGTAAAATCTATCCAAACGGCAATTCGCATCCGCATATGATCTATCAAATGTATCAGGTCAGACTCTGTCCATGTAAAAAAAAAAATTACATATTGCAGTAACTCGATAAGTATAATGAGAAGAAAGTTCTACAGCTATGATCGTTCAAAAATGATATAGTGTAATGAGGTTATGAGTCAAAATTGGTGATGTCGTTGAGGCCGCAGAGTACCTATATATACACCCAGTGACGAGAGCAAACATCGTTACAATATCGTCATTCGACCGTGATGTCCACACCACGACAACATACGCAATACAAAATTTGGTAAGCACGCAATCCGTGAGCGATGGTCCAGCGGCCGCACAAAAGAATAAAAAATCGACGGATTGACTTCTCTTCCTCTTTCTTCTCTTCATCTTGCTCGCTCACAACCAACCCTGTGGAAACTTTATCACAGAACACAACTCTTCGTAAGGATATCTTCTTTTAACCTCTCATTAACTTTATCTTATAATCTATTCTCCTCTTTTTTTTTTTTTTTTTTTTTTTTTTTTTTACGTCGGGTAGCTCAATTAGGCTGGTCACTGTCGCTACAGCGTCGGCATCCTCCACGGCTTATCACTCGGTTATAACTTTAACCCTAATTTTACCCAACGCAAACATCATGTATTCACAGCCCTCTTTCCTCTTTCCAAATCATCACCACAAGCCAATATCCCCAATATGTCATCGAGCAGTAAAGATGAGCATTCGGCTAATAATTTTATCCCTCTAGTACCCAAACTCGGGCCGATCTCCAACCTGCCATATAAAAATCCACAAGCAGGCCACTGTGCTGCATCAATATATCGTTAACCAATCACCACTCTCTCTCAAAAAGAAAAAAATCCCAGTAAAATTATCACAACTACAATGGCTACCCTCAGAGAAGCTCTCGAGAAGATCACCAGCCTCAGCACCCCACTAATTATTGACACCACTCCATCTCTCTCCGCAGCCTACCCTGCCTGGAGCCTAGACCTCTCCACCAACGACTTCTGCCCCGAGTGCCGTGTCTCTAACCCCGTCACTGAGTACACCGAGGGCGACGTCGTCTGCGGTGACTGCGGACTCGTCTTGGGCGACCGCATTGTCGACACCCGATCCGAATGGCGTACGTTCTCTAACGATGAAACCAGCGGGGTGGACCCTAGCCGTGTCGGCGCCGGTTTCAATCCTCTCCTCCACGGTGAGCAGCTCTCCACTACCATCGCCTACAAAAATCCCGCCAAGACCACCACGTCCACCAAGACCACCAAAACCGCTGCCGCCGCCGCCAGCGGTGGGTCGGATGGGCGGATGCTGCAGCGCGCCCAGGCCCGTGCCACGGAGAGTAAGGCCAACCAGTCCCTACTCGTGGCCTATGAGCTCATCGCTTCGTTCTGTACGAGCATGAACATTCAGAATGTCGTCGTTGAAGCGGCAAAGACGCTGTTCAAGCAGGTCGACGACGCAAAACTGTTTCGTGGGAAGCAAGTGGAGGCCGTGGCGTCCGGGTGTATCTTTTTAGCGTGCAGGCAGTGTGGTGCGCCGAGGACGTTCCGCGAGGTGTTTTCGATGACGAGAGTGCAGAAGAAGGAAATTGGGAAGATTTATAAGTTGTTGGAGAGATTCTTCAATGATCAAGGGATGAGAGCAGGGAATGGAGATGGAGGGTATAGGGTTGTGGAAACGACGAAGCCGTCTGAGCTCATCCACAGATATTGTAGTGCGTTGAAAATCAATCAGCGGTGTGCGTCGGTCTCCGTGTCACTGGCAGCGAAGATTGCGGAGCTTGGGTCGGGGGCTGGGAGGTCGCCGCTTAGTAACGCCGCGGCGTGTATCTATATGATCAGCCATCTGTTGGGGACATCGAGAACCACAAAAGAGATATCGAATGCTGTTGGCGTGGGTGAGCCGACGATTAGGAATACGTACAAGGACTTGTACAATGATCGCGAGAAGCTTATTGATCCAAAGTGGCTGGAGGATGGGAGGGGTGATATTAAGTGGTTACCTCATGCCTAATTTGGGGAGCAACGTTGGAAATGCGTTGTTTTTTTGTGGTTTTTGATAACGGGATGTTGTTTGTCTCCCCCTCGTTTTGGTTTTGATTATTATTTTTTATGGGCTTTGGGGATGTTACCCCGGTATATTTATAATCTGCGTCAATCTTTCAAAAAAGATTGAATGAAACATCTATGGAGGTGTGTTGACAAGTATACATTTCGCATGTATTACAGGTAATCACCTTGCTCCTACCTACTCCTCTGCTCGGTTACATACCATCTTACACTCCTCATCCATTTTACATATCCTCTACCTTCCTTTCGTTTTCTTTCTCTTACATATTACTATACTACACTTCGGATCAGACCACCTACAACCAGGGTTGATCCCGCTATATATGCATGCATATATAGGGAGAAGACGCCACTTATTGTATGGCGTATCTTTTTATTTTCTTATGTTTTATATTTATTTGGGGTTTATACTTGTTTTATATATTTCCACGGTTGGTATATATAGGCGTTTTATGCTTTACAACTACAGTCTCGGAAATGAGGGTAAAATTTCCAACGTGGGGCTACGGTATTGAGTCAAGAATACTGGTTTAAACCAGCATCGTAAGTAGAATTCCATATCGATACCGTATCAATACCGTATTCTTACAGCATCACTAGCGTATTGACTGGAATACGGTAGTGAATTTCTACCCCTTTCCGGTACTGTACATATACGACTGCTTCAATGTTTGCTACTCTCTTTATCGAGGTAGTTATTCACATGTTGCTAGCTAGCTAGCTAGGACCTAATAAAAAATGTGGTTTACATAAGTATCTTGTGGTTACAACGTTGATTTTCTAAGTGATCATGAGCGTGATTGTGAAGGCTTTCCCCCCGAGTTCATACAAACTTTGCCAACCTTCCCTAGCTTAAACTGCTATTAGTAGATATATGCATGAACACGGGTCTGATAAATCTTGACTTTAATTATGTGTTCAAACTTAACAGGCCTAAATCACCGAATAAATCGACCCATAAGCTTTCCCTGGCGCTGATAGATCAGAGTACTGGTCTAAAGCCGGATGTTCCTTTAGCTAGTAGGAGGCTCCATCTCAAGTTAGTTGAAACCTACTATTTTAAGATACTAGACTACCACAGTCGATCGAGCTTGGCCTCTATATTTGGAGCGTGAGCGTTACGTTTGCACGTTGGACCGAAATGTAACTCCTAAAACGAGACCCCAAAGAGGAATGGTTCATCATAGCTCATCACTCGGTAGCATAATGTCTTGGCAGCATAGCCTAGGTCCGGAGAACCACCTATAGTAAATACATGTATGCTGTATGCTATCCGGGTTTTTGCTTTCTAGTTATAAATAATAGCTTGTCGTAGCTAATATAGACACCAAGGGGGGTCCGCTAGAGATGTTAAAAACCATTTGTGTTGTTAATTTACTCTGTGAGGTTCCATTTCTTCGTTTAAGATCTTAGATATATATTCCCACGGTCTCGATCGAGGTCCAGGGACGTTGCGCGCGGTGAATCTGAATGATCTTCTTGAGGTTTGAAACAAATCTTAATGCTTTGGCCATGGCTCAACATATATATCCACGCCCCACCGAACCCCGGACGCCTTGATGCGGTTTCCCAGATTAGCCCCGACAATGTTATGTATATAAATTAGTCATCACCCCCCCCCCGCTGTATTTGTAGCTCGGCGCTGCTCTTGGGCTATTGAATTTAACTTCACGTACTACCTAGTAGTAGTATTCTAATAATCTCGCCTAAAGAAGGTTAGTACAATGTCACAAGACTGGTTTCGTAATTCTGCCAAGACCTCAATCACCATGCTCTTATCTCAGCCCCACCATCTCTCCACCCAACCCCATCCCCTCACCTCACCTCGCAACCATGGAGACTCAAAACGCCAATCCCACGATTCTCAGTGTATCCGACCTCCCCAGTCGTCGCCTTGAGCAGAAGAAATCCTCGCCGTCAAGTCTACTCTCTGGAACAGTCCCCGCCTACACCAGAGATCCGTTCGCCACTGGTACGGGAGCCGACTACTCGAGCTCAGACGACGATGAAAGCGAAGACGACTCAGTAGTTGAGAAGATTGACGAGCAGGAGATCTATGGTAAGTACAATTCCCGTCTGTCTCTCCTTCCCCCATACTTATTGTTACCGCACACCAGACTTAATCGCCACAATCTCCGACCCCGAACACCCTCTCACTCTCGGCGAACTGGCAGTAGTAAATCTTCCGCATATCCAAGTCACCGATGATCCATCAAGCCTGACAGGTCGTATTCTTGTTGAGCTCACACCGACAATCAATCACTGCTCCCTTGCCACGGTCATTGGACTGGGAGTACGAGTCAGGCTTGAGCAAGCGCTCCCGCCACGGTTTAGGCTGGATGTGAGAATACGGGAGGGAACGCATGCAACTGGGGATCAGGTGAACAAGCAATTGAATGATAAGGAGAGGGTCGCTAGCGCTCTGGAAAATGAAACTTTGATGGGTGTCGTGGGTAAGATGCTAGAAAGTTGCAAGTAGGGCCTGGGATCAACGCATCAGGTTGATTGAGGGCTTTGCAGGCTATAGTAACCATCAACTGCTTTGTTAATCGCAATGGGGGTGGAGATACAGTCCAGGCCACTCTCAAAAAAGTTGAGACTGTCACGTCGTACAGAAGTTCTATTGTACTGTTGAGAAATATCTCAAGATTTTGAAGAACCTGTGGTTATATCTTTGCTGGGAAGAACAGTTACTGTCTCACCTATGCCGAATATGTGAACTTGCCAGGGTCAGTTTCATCTTGGCGGGCTGGTTTAAGGCGGTTTGGGGATTGGTGGGTAGCATAGTGCAACGAATTCTTCGCAACTGTAGCCTTCATAAATCGAGTTTAGGATACAGTGGTCGTTGCATCCCGGAATCTCTGTCGCGTGAGCTAGTGGATTGAACGCTATTTGCCTCGTGTGAAAGCCGACTGTACCTTTAAAATAGGGTCACATGCTGTTAGTTATGGATATTCTTAACTCAACCAGTCCGTTCCGGAATATCGTGTATCAATGCGCCTTTTTCTTCTTCGGGCGATATGATACCTACTTCTCGACAACTCGAAAGCATTGGGAGCTCCAGGATAACTAATTGCACACGATATCTTGGACTGCTAGCGTATTTGTGTTTAAAAATGTCTGACTTAATCCCGAGTGGCTCAATGTCAAAGGCACCAAATTGATTGAGTTGTTTCTTTGAACCTACCGCACGCGCACGTCAATCCCTGGTATCGATAGTGTAATGAAGCAGAATCCGTGTCGTATTCTCCCAATGTATAAATAGCTCGTTACACTTTGTATCCGTTAAGGAATCATCATTATTGCAATACAATACCATTCTACTGGTTAGTCATCCAACTCAGTGCCGTTGGGGGCCAAGTTCGAGGCAAGGGTATCACAGATAGACTTGATTATCTGTACCCAAGGCAGGTAATAAGTCAGGAACTAGTCCAAAAGGTTTATAATAGGAAATTTCTAGGGAGACAGAGCCCCAGTGCCGTCAAAATTATGGCTGTAACCGAAATCATGGCTGGCACAAATGTACTGATACACGGAAGAAGGACTAAGGAAAGTACATCTAGGTAGCAGTGTAGGAGGCGAGACTGCCAAGTGTTGTTGGGATGGCGGGGTCAGATGTGGTCCCCCACCACCGCACCAATTGCAAACTCATTAAACTTTTACTTGTATGCTATGGCTCTGTAAACTCGAGCAGTCTGTAGGATATACGCCGGA
The DNA here is from genome assembly GCA_024713935.1 of Morchella eximia. Classification (NCBI taxonomy): domain Eukaryota; kingdom Fungi; phylum Ascomycota; class Pezizomycetes; order Pezizales; family Morchellaceae; genus Morchella; species Morchella eximia. Next base: position 1,037,645 of record JAMGZG010000022.1, on the reverse strand, counting down.
GAATATTCCCTTCACTTAGTTCGTTTAGCGATATACTCATAAATTTCAGACAGACTTCTAACATACCGGCTTCCGCTGAGTACATATACTTTTCATGTCCAACTCCTAAGGACATCCTCCGAGGCTCCGAAGATATGTACAAAGTAACAAACAGAAGTGTTCTATTTATACTCCATCAAGGCATCAATGGTTATCCAAAGAATATACCTATGCACAGCGCATATATACTCATTCGCTGCAATGTAGCGAACGCCCTTAGCTATCCTGTTCTCTCGAATCATATATGTTCCCTCCTAACTCCTACATAGGTACCTAGGAACCAGTGGCCACGAGCCCCACTACAATAATGGACTGCGTACTCATTCTTTTCACAGAATTGCATGCTATTAGAGTATCACCAGCGGTGGAGCTCTAGATACCCTACTTGAAGTTAAAATAACTATATCTCGACTTTTCGGTCTTTCCAGAAGGCTCCTATTACCGACCCAGAATACTAGCAATGCAGGAACAATCCCATCACTAAAGAACTTTAGGAACTCACAGTTCCCCTTCCCCCCTGTTAATATTGACTATTGGTTATTTGCATGAGACTGCGGCCCGACATACTGGGCAATGGGTGTCACAAAGATTGACACACCCACAGGATAAATTCACGAAATCTACGATTACATACTGGAACAAAATCCTATGATTGGTACCTTTAATATTGTGCAATATTGAAGTGCAGAAAGTCTGCGATCGTGGAATCACAGCCTTGCGTGACTCGCGAAGCCACGTGCCGTTGACCAATGCCAGTGATTCACAAGCAACCCGCATCAAACGGTGTCTCATCGGCTTCACCACCGGTATCCGGGAGAGATTGATAACAGTAGCAAGCAACCCATCCACAATATTTATCACGCCGCAAAGACCCGAATGTTGGGGACAAAATTTGTTTGGCTCTCGGTATCTCCGATTCTGCGTCCTGGTGCTCTACTGAGGAGGGGTCTACATAATGTAGGTATGCCAATGTGTAAAGCTATCTGGGCATTCCGTAAATTCAACACATACGAGACGCAAGAGGATAAAATGCGGGGCGGTGAAACAGAATCCAACCGGCAGCGTTGATTTCGCTTACCAGAATAAAGTCGATGGTTACACACTGGTGCTTGGTAACAGTTTTTGAAGTTTTGAAATTGTGAGCAGGGAAGCATAGAACATTGGCATGCACGCGTGCTGCGCATTCCAGCTGGTTGGCGCCTGTGGTGTTTTCTATCAGGTGTTCCTATTGCCCCAAAGACAGTAAGCCGATACTCAACCTCATGTCTTGCGTTATTTGATAGGCGTAGAGTAGTTACTCAAATCTTCGAACGATCGCGAGATATCCAACATTTAACTGGAGAAATAAAATCTCATTAGGCGAGAAATATTTGATGGTGGTCTGTAGGTCCAATATGGTTTTTGTTGCCCATATCAGGATCTACCTGCATGAAGTTCACAGCTTTGTGACTTTATGCGCCACCGACAGCATCCATAACGTCCATAACTTTACCTACTCTAACAGCAGCTCTGGTAACATGACTGGAAAACATCATGGTAAATATTTCCCAATCGGATGTTCACTCAAGAGGCGGCGCTGTACCCGCCACTGCTCTGCCAGGCATAGTTCAAGCGATAGGCGACGAAGTAAAGCTAGTCCTCGGCACTCGCCTAATCTCACGAGATAGCATGGATTGTTTTTGCCTGGGCTTGACCAGGAAAGGATGAAGTGCAGTCCCGCCATCGCGGGCAGCTGCATGATAATTTAGAGTGCCTAGGTGCTCTACCTTACTAGGATTAGTGACTATTTAGACAGGTAACATTTCCCTCTGGGAATTGTGCTTTTTTTTTCTTCTTCCCTTTTCTTCCTCATACCCTCCATTCCTCCTGTTCACAACTGCACAGCTCAGTCTGAGACTGTGTTAAGTCAAGAGATACAACGGTCCCCTGCGGCCAGACAATTGAACTCCTCTTGCGAAACCCTGACCTAATTAACTTACCCCCTCCCCACTAGCGATTACAAAAGCCTCGCCAAAGTCCTCAACTACAGTAGCTTGTTAGCTTAGGTCCTTCATAACACGATGTATCCCGAAGACGACTCCAAAATATCCCCGCATGCAGCGGAGTTATCTGCGTCGCCGGCAGAAAGCTCGAGCGCCGAGAATGATACTCGTACCCCCCTCAAAGGCAGATTTGCTTATATCAAGTCGCCGCGATTTTGGCTGGTTCTGCTGATAGGGTATGAATATAACCAATAATTTTATAGAAGAGAATGGGGAGAAAGATTGGAAGTTAACAAGATATAGACAAATACTATCACTATGCATCACCTCTACAAATACTTTTTCCGGTCTTCTTGGGATGGAAGGAACCTCGATACCCGCGTTCCAGTCCTTCTTCAACTACGTTCTGCTCAACCTTGTGTACACCTCATACACCCTGTACAAGTATGGATTCAAAGGATGGTGCAAGATGGTTTCGAAAGAATGGTGGCGATGTAATCTCACCCGCCCCCACTTCCCCGCCTTGTCGTAATGAGGCGCACCCACTGACCACTTCACAGACATAATCATGGCGTTCCTTGATGTAGAAGGCAACTACTTTGTGGTCCTTGCATACCGCTACACGACAATTCTCAGCGCCCAACTAATCAACTTCTGGGCTATTGTCGTCGTTGTGATCATCTCCTTCTTCTTCCTCCATGTGCGCTACAAGTGGACCCAAGTCCTTGGCATCTTGATCTGCTGCGGAGGCCTTGGTCTCTTACTTGCGAACGATGCCAAAAACGGTAATGCAGTCGGTGGAGTATTGCCATCTGAGGTGAAGGGAGATCTTTTCATGTTACTTGGAGCAACATTTTATGGTTTCAGTAACGTGTTTGAAGAGTTCCTGGTTTCGAAAAAACCTATGTATGAGGTCATCGGACAGATTGGGTTCTGGGGAATGTTGATCAATGGCGCCCAAGCTGGTATCTTTGACAGAAGTAGTTTCCGTACCGCAAACTGGAACCCTAAAGTTGGCGGGTACATGACTGGGTTCACCTTGACGATGTTCATCTTCTGTAAGTTTGAAAATTTCTCATATTTCTTCCCCTATGACGTTTGGATGACTAAGTAGAGTAGACACCGTGGTCCCCATCCTACTACGCATGGCATCCGCCGCGTTCTTCAACATCTCCCTTCTCACTGCAAACTTCTGGGGTGTCTGCATTGGAGTGCAGGTTTTTGGATATACAATTGGGAAGTGGTACCCAATCGCCTTTGTAATGATCATTTTGGGTCTGGTCATCTACTTTGTCATGAACGGGACGCTGGGAGAGTCTGAGAAGCCCTGGCTCGGGGAGAACCAGGAAGAGGGTGTGGCAGGTGTAGGGACTGCGAAGAGAGCCCTTGGGAAGGGACGGGGAGACGGAGCCTAGGTGGAGCCCCAAGCTTCGGTTATGTGGAATCTTCTTTGTTCGTTAAGGAGTGAACCCGTTTGTAGATGAAAAGAAGTTCGTCTGCGTTCGAGAAGTAGTTTATATTATGATTGGTATATATTAATGATCTTTAATTTGCCATTCTTCCTTGTGGTATTTACATCGGGAGCGTAAGCTTCTCGCTTTTGATATGGTCAGCTAACTAATCTATTGTTTCTTCCTACCGCATTTAATCAATTCTCAAGCCCACGGTTCGTTACATTCGTATAATGGCCGGCCCAACCCCAGTACAATAGGCTAGGCTAGTCTAAAACACTTCAATACTCAGGCTTGCGGTTTTAATGTAGTATAACGCCTGCTTTAGAGCTCATGGCTAGCTTTGTAGTAAGGACATGTGAACACGCCCCGAGGAGTCCAAACCAAGAAGTGAAGACGTTATCAGCCATTAAAGCATGGGCTATCACTCGCTCCAATCAAAGCTCTGTTTCTTCTCTTTTTAAATTTTTCTTTCCCTTTATAGATGCTGTCTACTTTAATCGAGTGTTCCCATAATGAACCGGTACTGTGTAAGCAACCAACCTCATGATCAACACCAACACCCTTCTTGCTCCTATCCAGTAGCCAGTGCCATAGCCGGAAAACTCCAATACCCCCCACATAAAAGTGGTTTCCGACAAAAGGATACAAGAAACACAGTACTGCATTAGAATCACCGATGCTAGTTCGGACGTCCCAGGAGGTCTTCGGGGTATCATTACACAGTGTTGTTAGGGGGCAATCTAGGGGTGTTACTACATGTAACTAGACCACTCACCCAACTGTGAGCAGCTTGCTGCAAGTAACGGGTTGGGTAAGAGACTACACCCAGCCATATTTTACAGTGCCCCGAATTGATATTTTACAGGGTAGCTAGGCCGGTGCCAAGATAAGTGGTAATCTCTACATGTAGCTTTGTCGAATTTAGTGTCAAACAAAGGCTTGCCGCACCCCCAACATTCCACAACGCATGACATCTACAGGTCCCCGACACCTTTATTCTTCCCCAGAATAAAATTTTGCGCCTCTTCCACCACTGACGCACCTCCCACGCCTGGCACCCACCCTCGCAAATAAACATAGGTCAAGGCAAAGCCTAAGGTTGCCCCGGACAAGCTCCGAGTTGTGTCCAACACTAGGCCACTAATTCCACCGCTTCTGATGCAGAGCTTCTCGGTACTGAGATTCTAGTGTTTGCTGAAACTAATCAGAACGGCGAAGTGAGAAAACCTCTTACCGTTTCTTTTTAAAGCTTCAATCCTCAAGGTTTCTATATATCTCAGATAGAAAATGTCTAGCCCATGGAACAGCCGCCTATGAATCGGCTTAAATATAACCCAAAAGTCAGTAAGAAGATCATCCCTTCTCCTCCTCAAGTACTGACCTGGACAACTAGTTGAAAATACTACTATTAGTACCGTAGTCCGTACCCCTCAGAGGGGCTTCTGTGCAGACTTGCCAGCCTAACGTCTACGCTTTGTCCGCTCGTTCCTTGAGGTCCTTTGCACCCATATGCCTTTATTCGCTACGACTTTCAACCACAAACACATCGAGTTCATACCCAGTTCAGCATCAACTCTACTTTAACTCTTCAACAATGCTCCGACCATATATATAGGAGGTTATTGAGCCTACATATACATTTCTACCAGTAAGAGACAGGGCCATAGCTCCTATATGACTATACTTACTGCATTTATCAACCACTTTTACCACAAATCTCCGCACAGCACATAATATAGATCAAGCCATGCGCCTCCCCACACCAAAGATTCGAATCTAGTCATTTATCTCATACATATATACTATAATTCACTAACTCCGTATCCATTTCCGTAGGTGCAGCGCATCAAACACCGGGAAGGTGCATGCAATCCGTAGGCAAACAAGCTAACCCCCCGGGACACCGGCCGGAAGATACGAGGCAATGGTGGATACACATCCCGATAGCTTTCGAGTTACCCATAGTTCTATTAGTGTAGACTTTGTGGATCCCCTTGGTGCCTGCTGGGATCCCCGCGGGGGTGCACACCGGGTCTCAACTCCTCTCATAAGCGAGTGATAGTTCATGACTCTAGTTTCCAATACTAGCGTTAAAATTGTTTATAGGTACATACCTCGAAGTTTTTAGTTCCAATCATAGGCTAATGACTACGCAAAAGTCATTCGGCCCCTCCTGGGTGACTTATCAAGAGTTGGGGGTAGTGAGAGAGCCCTAGCTGGGGTGATCAGATCACATGAGTAATACGCATGTGTGGGCGTATAGCCGCCCTCTATCGTTACTTTGCGCCGACGGCTCTCGTTTACTATCTATCCCCTCAGATCCCCTTCCTATTTTTTTTCGTGGCGTGTGTGGTTGGGAGTCGATAAGTCCCTCATACCCCTCTCCAGTTCCGTCCACCTCTTTAACAGAAACTTGACTAGCGCAGAACTCGCATCTATATCCTCGCCTAGGACACATCTTATCTTAAAGGACAACACACTGGACGTCTGAATGGATAATACCGATATAACCAGCTCTATTGACCTCTTTATCTAATAATATTTGAGTTTGACCTTCTGGAAGGGCGATTAATCCTCTCCCCTCAGCATAAAAAATTATCAATCCTCTCAGCTTGCATGTAATTAATGAATTAAACAAAAAAAAAGAAAATCCTTCTCTCAGCAGGTGGTGGATGCCGTCGAGTGATATCTCATGATGAAGATATTGTATCACTGATAAACATTGTCTTATATCGACCTTCTCGAGGTTCTCCTTTTGTTTAGTAATTACTGGAAAGCTTGTCTGAAGTCGAAAGGGTGCTAGAGATAAGATCTTGGAGCTCACACTACCAACGACGCACAACCAACGACGCACAACCAACGACGCACTACCAAGGAGACACACCCACCCACCCAACCACAACACCCCAAAAAAACATCGCAGCAAGGGAAAAAAAATATTTTTCTGTCTTCCTCACTGCCTCACCCAACCAGGGTACTACATACATGTAGTACTACCCTCAGTCAAAACAAGCTCTCATTTTTTTGCAGCCATCATTACCCACCACTGCTTCTTCCCTGCAGCATGCAGCCAAAGGCTGCAGAGAAACTACACAGGGTTAACATCACTTCTTGCATCTTGAAGTCATCATCGGGCCCTCCCTCTATCTCTTGGGGGCGGTGAGAAAAGCCCTCTTTATATGACACAACCTCACCCTTGCAGGCCCTTCGCCGGTGCCAAGAGATCTGTGGAAGCTTAAACAGACAGGCTGCATGAGCGACGTCACTGTGTATGTGCCTGAGCCGTTGCGTTGCGGCCGAGAGATTCATAGTGCTTAAAGCGCCCCGCCCCGCCCCGCCCCGGCCCCTACATAAAGTACGATGGGTCACCGTGATATTAATCCTCGCTTGCCGGGAGATTTTGTGGGTACATGTAGCACCCTAGTTACTCGACATGGCGCTTGCCTTGCTCGACATTTGCGGGGAGGAATACGTGAAGATACTAATATTCTGAGCAGGGTTTAGGCTCCCAACCCCTCCTACTCTATCTACCCACTCTACATACACACTCGCTGCATGCTGTGCGAGGGGTACAGATAGATGGTAGTTGCCGGGCTCACGTGAGGGTGTGTGTGATATCGACTCCGGTGGGGAGAAACGAACTACCGAGAAAGAAATATCCAAGAGCCAACTGCCAGTCGCGAAGGAGGGAGGGGAGGGCAATTGAATGTGGGGTAACAATAAAGAAAGAAAACACAGCTTCTCACCGCTGCAGAGGGACCCCTCATAAAACCTGGAACGAAATCGTTGTGCGCCCAAAGAAACCAGTTTTTTTCCTGCTTCTTTTTCCACCGCCCAGAAATGTGCAGTTTATGTATAGCCCCCGTGACATAAGTCACCGACTTTAAGCAAAACATACCAAAATTGGCACCTTCTCGAACCCTCAATTTTTTATCAATTACCATAGAACTTGCAGGACAGAAAGAAACACTATAAAGGAGCGTATATTCTGAGCTGTAGTTTTTTTAATTAAATATGTGGAGAGTTATGGGGCCTTGAATTTACAAACTGTGAAATCCGATCGAATTTTGCCAAGATCCCATACAAGTTCGAGGTCTTGGCACGATTTTTGAGAACAACCGAACACAAGACTCTCTTCACAATGCTACAGTGTTTATTTTTTAAATTAAGAGCTTCTAGATGATTCTTCTAATCGTTAATTTGTATTCTATCAATTGGCATAAGTTATATCTTTAAATTGTGGGTGCTGGGGCTGTTTGAAAAGGACTGATTTCGCCTTTTTTTAGTGTGTTCGGGGCGCGAGGACGGTGACTTATGTCTAAGAACTATACAATATTTAAATTCCTCTTGGCAACGAACATGTGACATGATAGTCGATATTGATATCGATATTCAAAGAATGGTGAGACTCATACCGGTGTCACAGACTAGGTACTACCTCTACAGTAGATCCTCACCCTGGCCCTAAAAGAGGGGGAAACAATAGATAGAGTGACAATTGGCCCTCCCATCACGCCACATCCGAAGAAAGAAACCTGGTTTTTTCTCCTCTCAAATCAGTCACGAACGTGGTTGTCGCTGACTGGTTGCAGGCGAAATCCCCGGGCTGATCTGAGGAAGGCAGGAAACAGAAACGATCTCGTGTGACACGGCGATCTACACTTTGTGTTGTAGATTTGAGTATGTATTACTCAGTCCTTAGGAAAGTAGGTATTTTTCAGAGTAAACGATTTGTCGATACATATAGTGAGTAGCAAAAAAATGCATGTACGAGTGATTTTTCATGACCAAACCAAGTAGCATACAGACATCGTCTCGCAACTTCGTCAAGTGTAAATGATCTAAGTAGTAGTCCCCCCTTTTGTTCAGTGCACTAGAAAGAAAAAACAAACACACCCTATTCCCCAAACCTAGCCTGCTAAGTTAGAAAAAGCCAAAAGAAAACGACCGACAAAAAAAGAAGAGCTCCCCTACTCCCCCGCCTCCCAAGATAGCTAGGTCTAGGAAATAAAAAAGCCAAAACCAAAACAATAACCCCAAAGCACCGAAAAAAAGAAAAAAACGCCCCCAGAGTATGGCACACACAACACAAACACAACACCAGAGACAGAGACACATAAACTACATCTCCAGCCTCGTTCTCACCACTGTCTAAACCGACTCCTCCGATCCGGCTGTCTCCCATGCTTTTCATTCACCATCGACATTGCATGATGTAGCTCCTCCGTGCCCGCCACCGCCCCACTAAAGTCATAGATATGCCTCTCCGTGATAGTCTTCACATCGCAGTCTCGTAGCGTCACCACCGCATCCATCAGCATCTGCGCACTGACCTGGTCCGCCACATACAACCCCTCCTTCTCGCACCGCACTGACACAAGCTCCAGCCCCCTCAGCGCCGGAAAGATGCCCGCCCGCGTTGCCAGATACTCGCCCACCAGCACCTCCGACTTCTCCTCAACGAAAGTTGCCCATAGCACTAGGGTCTTGAGGTTCGGCAGTACCACCGGCTGTTCATCGTCCTTGTCCAGCAGCGGCGGCGTCCCCGACCCCGACGACGACCCTGACCCCGACGACGACTCCACCGACGCCCGGCTCGACACACTGCTCCGCCGACGTCGGCCCCGCCCAAGCATGTCCCCGTCGCTGTCCCGGCCGCTCCGCCGCCCCCGGAATATCAGTCCCATCGACACCCGCCCACGATAGAAGTCCAGATACGTCAGCGCGGGACTCGCCCTCAACAGTGCGCGCAGCTCCTCGCACGCGCCCTCATCCACGCCCACCAGCCCATCCTCGTCAACGGCGAAGTAGCTCTCCGGTACACTAATGGTCAGGTGAGTCAGGGCCGTCGGTCCCACGGTGCCGTACGAGCAGCCGAGATCGCGCCACCAGTCGGTGCGTGTGAGCTTGCGCAGGTGGCGGCAGTGTGAGAAGAGGGTGCACATGAGGGAGCGGGCGGGGGCGGCGGAGGTGCTGTGGGGCTCACCAGAGAGGTCGTGGCATTCGAAGGTTTCGAGGGAGGGGAGGTACGGGATGAGGGAGAGGAGGGCGGAGCGCGCGGTGTGGACCGGTGGCTCGTCTTTGAGGAGGGGGTGGCCCCAGTTGAATTCTTGGATCTCGTTCTCATCTTGGAATTGGGGAAGTGGGGCAATGTCGATTGTGAGGCGGCGGACGAGGGTGGTGAGGTGCGGGGAGCTAGGTGGGAGAGGGGAAGTTTAGCGATTTGCGCCCTCAGGAATTGCAGGCAAAAGGTATCATGATCCTCCACACACTCTCTCTCTTTCTCTTTGGTGAATATGCAAAATGATAATGGCAATTGATGACAGGGAATTTAAAAGAGCTCACCCCCTCTTCTCCTCCAAGAGTTCCGGGCATTGGTTTTGGGGGAATTGACGGTTCTCGCCACCCAACGGACAGACGACGACAGCAGGCAGAAGGCAGAGGCAGCAAAACACAAAACTCACCTCTTCAAAACTCGCAACTGGCTCTCGCGGTAGGCATAGGGATCGAACCTAATCTCATGATACAGTTTCGCGACCGCCAGCCTCCAAAAGGTCCTACTGACAGCCGCAACGCGCGCCAGGTCCGTCTCCTCGAGGTATCCGATGATTTGCTCCAGAATCTCCTCTGGGAGCTTGTGGGTATTTGCATTCGTTCGCATGTTTGTGTTTAACATGATCATGACTCTTGTCCAAGTCTGGTTTTGAGGAAGGTTCAAGCAACTGCTGTGCTGCTGGTGAGTAGCAGTCGTGGGTAGTAATAATAACGGTAGTAGTAGGGGTTGGTGAAGTGTAAGTGCCGGAAAGGAGAAGTCATTGTTCGACTTCCTCTTTTTTTTTTGCTGCTGCTGCTTGCTGCTGCTTTCCCCCCCTTCCCCTTGCCTTCCCTTACTTACACCCCCGTTGCTGTCTCGTTTATTTTATCAGATTTTTTTACTATTGCTACTTACTGCTACCCGCGGGCGGAAGTTAAGGCCGGCCTGATAGGGATGGTCATGATCGTCGTGACGCTGTGCCACCCTGCATTGCGTAGCAAGAGACCCGAAACGAACAGGCAGTAGAAAAAGAAAAGAAAAGAAAAAAGGAAGGCCCTGTAGACGGCATCATCATACATGGCCAGCCAGGCCCCCTCCAAACGAGAAAGAAAAAAAAATCCCCCATGCACTTTTCTGGTTACCGCAAGTCGACCTCGTGGGTGGGAATTCCGGGAGTGAAGAGGAGCCAGGCTAGGTACTCTAGAGTACATACCAACCAGCGCCAAAACCCTTATTTTGCAAGGTCCAGGGTGGGAAAGAAGAATAAATCGAACGACAACTCTCCCAAATGACATACCGATACCTACTCTAGAGAACCAGCGTTCTAGGTACTCTAGGTACTCTACTGGCTCTGCGCAGGTATCCCATCGTATGGATATACTCAAAGCGGACGTACCCTCTAGTCGCCCCTACCAAAGAAGAGAGAGCAATTGCTGCAGGTGCAGGCCAAGAGTGATCAACCTCTCTACTCTACTCTAAGCTCTTCCTTCACACTTTCACACTGCGCCCCTCTGCCTGACCCCCATGTGAAAAAGAGTAAAAAGCCGATTCCCGTTACGTTACCGAAGGATCCAATTTACTCAGGCGTAAAAGTAAAAAAAGAAGTGTGTTTATTATCGATATGTTGAACACAGTCACATGACTGCAAATATCACTGGTAGGGTAATAATAAACGTAGTCCCGCTGTTGACCGTTCGGCATTGCTCTTCCGAGTAAGCAATTGGAACGGGAATGGAGTGCTAAAACAGAATGTCTCTGCATAAACACACAGACGCTGTTGCATAAGGCAGCTACCTAGCTGGGGAGTGTGTGGGTAAGCTACTCGATGCTATGAGCAAATAGGCATATTAGCTGGTGATCATAATTGGGGAAAATGAGATCTTCCAGAACGTTTTATTCTCCTCGGACCAATCAGAGATGGAGGCAAATCAGAGAGGTTGTCAATTGCCTTACTTTACTTCTCTTTGAGAGATATTCAACTCCCGGTGCGGTGAGATTGATGCTGTTCTATTCTCGTGATAGATAAGGTATGGCCTGAAGTCAACTCGGAGAGACAGACAGCTCGAGAGACAACCATACCTAGAGCACTAGTAGAATAGTAATAAAGTACAAGTATGCAAGTAGAGCATTTGTGACTTGAGTGACCACCTGTGACCGCGCGTCACCCTACCAACGAGTCTACTATGTATGTACATACATGTAGTAATTACATCTCAACCCAAACCCAACTATCAATACATGTATGTACTTAGCACTCCACGCAGGAGGCGCAGTAAAGTTACCTACTAACAGACTCACCAAGAACACCTCTTCCCCGTCTAGTACATGTTTCAAATCTCGATCCCACGATCCACCAGGATTGGGAGCTCCCCAAAACAGCGCTATGTATCCACGTTAGACGACCAGACATGAAACTACCTTACCTACCCTACCTAGAGTAGGTTGAGGAGATCAATGATCTACAAACAAACCCTCCCTACCCCAAAAACAAGATTACCGAATTCCCGCGAGACAAAACGATTGGACCGTCGATCCCGCTTATATTCGGCTGAATTAGCAAGATGGATGAAACAGACAGCATATGTCAATATCTACTGGGTTGGTATGGGTAAAAAAAAAACGTGATTGAATTTTTTCTTCCTCCTTTGCTTACTTCCCCTTCTTCTGCCAGTACCTGCCAGCCAGTTAAGTATCAACATCCAACCCGATTGAAAACAACGACAGACGACGACAACGACGACCAACAGCCTCATTCAACCGGGAATGTATGAGGTCATATATCTGTCCATCTGAAACGAAACGGAAACAATTCAACGAAAATATAGCAAGAGAGATATGAAACGAAATCGAGATGTTGACAGCAACACATTGCAAAGCAAGTTTCATCAGTATCAAGCAACCAAGAGTAGAGTATGCTAGCTAGAAAGAAAAAAAATCTGAAAAAGAAAAAAACAAAAGGCTAGCCATGAAATCACTATATTACACGGGAGCTTTCGAATTTACCTTTCCCTCCCCTCATCTCCCTCCCCCTCCCCCACTCCAATCCCCAACCTCATTGAATCTTGGAACAATTGTCAAGCTCATGCAATGACTAATGGTACTCGATAGCAGGCAGGCAGCTCAGGTACACTCTACTTATTCTACATCCTGTTTCTTCAACCAGACCTTCATGCCGTCCCACACACACTGTCCACCGTTCTTCCACAACCCGGGTACAATTGAGCCTATTCACGTGGTTTATATCACCCCATCCCGGCCCATAGATTGATCCATCTGCCCGCCCGCTCTGCCGGCGCGCTTATAGTGAAGCAGCACCGAGGCTTCCCCACCCCAGCACAAGCATCACAAGCCCTCCCCCTTGTCGACCCGGGACAAGGGACGTGCTAAAGAAATGAGAAAATAAAACAAGAGAAAAGTCAACAAATCAAAAAGCAGATACGCCGGATAACAATACGGAATAGAGATATTTGGGAGAAAAAATAGATTTGGCGGTGGCGGAAATAAGGCAAAAAAGAAAAGAAAAGAAGATATAAGAAACATTTCCCTTTGACAGTATAAAATAAGATATAAAAAGGAAATTATCGCAAAACGCATAAGCCAGCGCCAAGAGAAAGAGAGATTCCCCCACCGCCTTTTTTAAATTTATTTATTGAATCCTTCTCGCAATTTACGCCTCCTCTTTCGGGACCTCCTCCCCCTTCACTTCCACCTTGGTTGGCTCCTCGCTGTTTTCATCAGCTGCGTCCCCCGCCGCAGTGGTTTTGACTGCCAAATTAATGGCGATCTTCTTACTGGGCGGGCTGCCGTTGCCTCCGAAACTCCTCTTCCTCGACCCCATTTGGATGAGGCTACTTCCACCACTTGGGCCTCTCTTTTTTGTCCTAGACAATTTACCCAGCTCATCATCGTCTTCCTCCTCTCTCCTCCTCTTCTCTGCTAGTCGCTCAGGCATGGGCAGGCTTGATACCGGCTCTTCTGATTTTGACCTGACTGTTGACGGTGACGTTGACGGGCTTGGGGTTGCTGATGATGAAGGATCCTTTACTGGCGAATCTTCCGTTTTTATCTCAACCTTGACCTCACCCTCGTCTTCCTTCTTTACAGTAGCCTCCTCTCCGACATCATCCATGGATTCTTCATCTGCATAATCCACCAGTCCCTTCATCACCGGTGGTCCTCCGTTGATAAGCCTTAGGCCTGGAGCGTTGTCTTCTTCATCTGAGCCGTTGAAGTATTCCTCTTCCAAAGGATCTGCTTCCTTGATTCCGTCCCATCTTCGTGCGCCGTTGATTTGGTTTCTACAGGTCGGACGAATAGAGTGTGAGTAACAGTAACCTCTGGGGGTTGATGACACAGCATATACGAAACTAGCTAATTAATACTAACCTTGGCGTACGGTCTACCTCTGAGGGATAATTCGACGGCAAAGTACTATCTTGCATTTGGTCGTTTCTTAGGATTAGAACGGAGAAGGTATCGACATATGTAATCTTTGACATCTTTTCACGGTAATTCTCAACCAAATGGAGGATAATTTGCTTTACGTTTTCCTGTTTCCCAACCCTGTTAGCACTATTGAACACCAGTGATAATATGACCAAAAATACCCACAGAAGGGGAAAGGCTCCAAACCCGTTTGATGAATTCGAAGAATTCTAAACAAGCTGAATTGAGTAAATTATCTCTTGGCATGGTTTCAATAACAATGTTCAAAATGGGTTCGAACAACTTGTGCTTGATCATATGCCGGATATAAAACTCATCCTGTAAACCTACACATACGCGGAAAAACTTCAATGCAGTGAGCTTAAGGTGTTTCTGCGGCGATTCCAGAAGCTGTGCTACTCGCGATGGTAAATTTTCAGCTAGTAGGAAGTATTTGCCCCGGAATGCGTGTTGTCGGACGAAAATGCACAATGTCTCCACAAGATGTGAATACAGTGATACCTCCGCTATCGATAACCCTTTTACTGCCCATTACGAAATTCCGTCAGTCATTTACTCTCTTTCCATATCCCCCGCAATACACACCCTCCATATTCTAAAGTGTCCTTACGTGATGTTCTCTTGCTTAAGTCTGATAACGGCAGAAATAGCTTCTTGGCGGACTCATCATAAAAGTTTTTCAAGAAACTTTCTGTCTCATGGTCCGTGGAATGACTTCGTAGTCTCATGGTGATATCACTAGTCTTTCCAAGCCCTTCAAGTTGCGGTCCTGTCGCGGGATCCAGCAACACCCTGATAGCATCCGCAATTTGTCCCTTTACTCCTAAATCCTGCTCTCCCAACAATAGTTCGATTAATGTATCGGTCAATGGCTTCTGTTTGTCGCTGATCTGCCGGAATATAACATTGCGCATCATCACTGGATCGTGATCTATCATGGCCACAAGGACCTCAGTGCCGGCGATCCTGACGGCAGCGTCTTCGTGAAGCAGCGCAAAATCTATAACGGCAAATAGGCCATTCTGAATAAAGTGTGTGTAGAGCTGGGTTCGTGCAGGACCCTGAAGGTTCTTTGCGATAGAACAGCATTGCTGAATGAAGAGAACACCATTCTTCTTTTTCGACGGTTCCGAACCCTCTGTGTGAAAAATCGCGAAAAGATCCTTTAGGAAAGCTTGGTTGCTTTGCAAATGTTGCAGGATGTCAACCTGATTAAAGAAGATAAGAGAATTAAGTACGGAGAAAGTCGGATCGTCGAGAATTCTGGCCAGCACAACGTCTTTCAGATACTGCAGCCGGTATGTCCAGTGGATCTTTTTCTTGATCTCCGGATCTTTTATCGGCACTACCTCCTTGAATTTTGATTTGTCCGAAAGGAATTGGCGGTGATTGGCCTTGTGGCTTGGGAAGTCAGGGTCATCTGCATGCAAGCCAGGGGCGTTAGCATAAGTGACGCACTGCATATTGTGTTTCCCATCTTCCTAAACTTACACTCTAGGATTCCTACAACCCCCAGTACAACCTCATCCATGACAATGTGCTCGATTATCAACGTATCGTTCAATAAAATCATCATCTTCATAATATTGCATAATCTGTGAAGGTTATCCAAGCTCTCTAAATCCTCCGCAACCTCCAATAATGGAATAAGCTTTCCAATGTAGTCTTCACTAAGGATGAATTTGCCCAATGAATCTCTTCCCGGCACTGTTGAGCTCGCAATTCGAATCTGATTCTCGATATCCATGAGGTTACCAAGTTCCGGGGGAGGTAGCATTACGGAAGCTATCATTGCTTCGTTTGGATCGTCTGATAACATTTCATCTGTAGCTTAAATATTAGAAACTTTACTGATACCCGGTCGGTGCTCATGGACCCAGACGAGAGTGAATAAATCAAAGGGTATCGACAGGGACAAACATAGAGACGGTAGATGGGGGGGTGTTAGCTACGTACCTGTTCCGGACATGGACAGTAAATGAGTTTGGACATGACTAACGAACTCCCTGTAGTGCGTTTATCCGTAAGTATAAAGTACAAGCCGCTTGACATCATATTATCACCATTCTCCGCGCACTTTTAATAGTATATATAACGACGGGTGCAAGAGCTAAAGATGAACCTACCAGATCGCTGCACACCCTTCGGGTTCTTGGAAACTCAATGCCATGTCTGTACCATGCGGCTCAGTCCACACGATAAGGGTTTCTACGTCATGGGGTATTAGCGACACTTTTGAGGCAAACCTGAAAGGCGCACTTGGTGGATCATGCCACCTATTCCCTTCTGCACTCTACCGGTGCCTTGGAGAGATTGGAGTCGTGGGGATGTAATAAAATCGATACTTACCCTGTTGTTTCTGATAGCCATCATCTTTTATTATCTTTGTCTCCAGCAGCATCCGGTCCTGCTCCTCCTCCGATTTCACTTGTATATGGGGTTCGTCCTACAACAGCGCGCCACGACCATCAGCCACCTATAACCTACAACATAACGACGACCGATCCATCCGGAGCACGAAAAAGCCAACAATTGCAAGATGAAAAATTTCGAGCCACTGCCAACAGCTTCGGGATCGTCGTGGTCGCACTAACAAGATAAGTCCGAGAAAAAAATCCTTACATTAACCAGCTGTCCTGTGCAGTATCCAGTTCCCCTATCGAACCAGTCATTGTTCCTCAACTCATACACCTTTACTCGTCGCGGCGTCGTCGGCGGATTTGGCACTGTTAAGGCCATCATAGTCGATCGGCGATGTTCCCAGCGGGGGGTAAGTCGGACGACGAGGGAAGCGCGGCGACTTATCGTAGCCTTCCTCCTCGTCGCCTAAGATAGACTAGATCTTCCCTGATTAGAAAGCCCCCAAACACGGGTGCAAACGCAGATATTTGGGGGGGGTGTTGAATATAGCGGTAGTTGTAACGTTTTCGCTATTGACGAGGCTGTTGAGAGCTTTGGGCTGTGGACGTGATGTGATGTGTTGTGGTGTGGTCTCGGTTGGCGCGATGAGTGAGGCTCGACGGACCAGCAGTTGTTTTTAGCGGGCAGGGGCCTCTATTACTCGAGCACAGTTATGGTAGTGCCTGGGCGTCTAGGTTGTTGTTGATACTGCGAGCTGCCGACAACGCGCGTCTGGGGGAAGGGTGGGGGGAGAGATTCGCGATGGGGCTGACTGACTCCTTACGAGGGAGGGGAGCGCCAGGCAGTAGATGAAGGTCGGGATGGGATGGGGAAGGAGTCGATGATGGAATATGTCGAAGATGACGATGTAATGTGAGGTGTGTGGTGGGTTAAGATTGATGAATATTTCCGAGAGATCTTTTGAGAGGAGTGAAATGTGGGTATGTATGGACGATATTGGTATGGGTGGTAATGTATGGGGGCGGGGAGGGATGAAGTCTGAAGCAGGCAAATAGTGGCGACAACCGAGTGGTACACCTTGTTACCAGTGAGAGAAGGGAGAGGACTTGATTTCTCCCTCCTCGAGTGTTCCCTGGAATGATTATTACCGTATGAACCGGTATAGTATGTATGCAGTTGAATTCCTCTTTTTTTTTTCTCTTCCCACCCTCTTTTTCTCTTTCCCTCTCTAGCTCTTGATAAGTCACTTCGACAAGTGACTAGTTTTCGCTTGTCCGATACTCACTAGTACTAGCAAAAATGCTTTTTTCCTCAGTCTCTTTTCCTCTCTTTTTATTCCTTGCTCCTCTCCCTCTCTTGTCCGGTCAGTTGGATCTAAAAAACAAGGATCGATTGCCGGAGGATTAATTGACTGAGCGATATGGCAAAGAAAAGGCACACGGCAACGTTCTCTATTCTTTCCGTCTCTCTATTTTTTTTCTTTCTTCTTCACTACCTTTCTTTTCCTCTATCCCACAAAAAGATCTTCCGTCTCCACTATCACTTTTCCCCACTCTTCGAAGAGCAAGCTGTTGTTGCTGGCGCGTTAGGGATATATTCTCCGCCGCTTTGGTCCAAAACGAGGACGGGTATATAAGAAGCAAGAGAGAGAGAGCACACGAGCAACACCCAACCTATCTCCTGGGTCGAAAAGCCAATGGGAATGGCGAGAGAAAAAGAAAAGAAAAAAAAGGGACGGATGATAGGATAATATGCGAGTGAGACAACCGCCCAAACGAACGAAACCCTCGCAGCAGCAGCAGCAGCAGGCAGCTTTAGCTCAACAATTGCGGGACCGAGTTTGGGTTCCAAGGGAGTGGGAACGCGGAGGGGGAAGGAGAGAAAGAGCGAAAAGAAAAAAAGGGAAGCGGAAACAGAAACGGAAGGGGGGAGGGAGCTTGAGCCTTGAGGGAAAGAAAAAAAAAAGCTGGGGAAGCCAGCCAAATGGGGGAGCGAGTGTTAAGGGCTGTGCCGGGCCCTGATTGCGCGAGTCGCGTAAGCTACTAAACTTTAGTGCAAGCGGTATGTATGTCACTCGGTGTCGTGACTCGAACTCCGTCAAGCTCTACTCTATCTCACTCCGTCTTTGCGGAGAGCTCGGACTCGAGATAGAGGAAAAATAAATAATAATAATAAAGAAAAAAAACAAGCTCAGCAGCATGAGCAAGCACCCCCACCCAGCAAAGAAACCTGGGTGCAGTTGCTCTAGAAACACCCACTACCAAGACGTTCCAGAAGAAAGCTACGGAAGAATACCTGCTTCGATTCGCGTAGAAGGGAACCCCCCAAAACAAAATGAGGGGACGAACGACAATTCTGCCGACAGAAGAGGCTCTTCCTCCGGGATCTTCGACAAGAATGTTTACGTAGTGGATCATGACAGTGTGGCAATATTAATACTCGCGAAATTATTATTGCATCTCCCACCCCAAATATGGATCAGAGTAGCACTGTCAATGTCAATCGGCAAGTACCAGCTTGGTATTGTACCACATCCAACGTGTAACTACACTTCAAAGGTCAATGTCATTACGAAAAAAGAGAGCTCCATGGAGTCCAAAACTTAAATTGGCCCTTCTTTTTTTACTTTTCAATTTCATTTTTTCATTTCTTTTCTCCCCAGCAGCTCGCCTCCACGAGACTCCTACATGATCTGTGTAAAGTTTGGCTTCCTCACCACCAAAAACCATACCCAATCTTATCATAGCTGGGCTGCGCGTCACGCTCTCCCCCCACGGGTCTCACCCCTGCACGCCCGTCCCATTTGGGATGCAGCTTCCAGAAACAGGCCTGCATCTTTCCAACGCACTGACCCCAATCCGAAAATAGAATTCTTCTCTTTCTCATAGAACCCCTAACCCCTAACCCCCCCTCCCTCATAAACATCTTGATGTGATGTAGGTGCACCGGTATGTGAACAACCTCACATACATAAAAGGCTGGCCACCGCGTTTATCGCTTAATCCTTACCGAGATCCGAAGGGAAGGGGGATATAGTTTGATTCGAAATCGACCAAACGTACCTGTTTCTCTTGGACTTTTTTTTTTCGATTTCAGCCGCGATACGATACATGACGACACGCGACAACCACACTTCACGCGTGAGGTGACAGTTGATAGGGCTAAAAATATATGGAGCTCTGTGGTTGGGCTGAGCTAGGTGGGGTGACGTAAATAGGGCACATTGCTTCGGTGCCGCCGCCACCGCCGCTGCGCGTCATGGATATCACTCGGTCGTGGCGGGTGTGGTGCTTATTTAGACGTCGGTGAATTATAAGGGTTTGGCGTTTTATGGTTATTTCCTAGATCTAGATGATATGTTATATATTTGAAACCCTATATACCCCCCAAGGATGATCTTTGGATAGCTTGTCCTAGGGCCCTATGTCACGGTAAAGATCAAGTCTATTAAACCTAATTCTTCGCCGACAAGCATGCGTTCTTTAGCAGTTAGTAAATGGCCACTAGGGGTGGCACGTAATTCCCCACATGTGCCAATCATGAAACACCGGCAGTGTCGAATCTGAGCACCTTGTCTTGGACTTCCTAGTTGTAGATCACACTAACTGCGTGACAGAACCTCGGGATTGTCTAATTCCCAACCATCTAGTCTTCCGAGTCCCTATTGTTTATTTGTAGTAAACAACTGCCCCGTTTTTACCAAACAGGCCGCGATTTACTATAAATAAAAGAATCGGTTCTGAAGACGTAGCCAGATGCTCTCTAGGCTAGTTGACAAAAGCCAGTGGTAATGCATCATCGTCGTACATGTATGTACTTTGTCTTGGATTTTGTTAGTAGACGATACAGAACGTCGGAAATTTCTAGTTCTCATCCATCTAGTCTTCGGAGAACCATTATTTTATCTGTAAAAATGGTCCACATGCTTTGAATCTTCGACGCAAAAGGGCCATCCTCCCGAAGACCTGTCCAGACGTTCCCCAAGCAGTGTGGTCCACGAAGCGCATCGAGGCAAGGAAGACGGGGTACATTTGAGTTGCCTCTCCCTCTGAGGAGATCTGCTTTGTGTTGCCTCGAGCCATATATATATCTATGCTTTGAGCTGTCTCGATGCTCCTCGAGGTGGTCTTGGCAGTGTGTTCTCAATACCGCATTAATTCGTCTCAGCGGACACTCATATTGATGTTGAAATTACTTGTTCTGGTCATTTTTCTTGCGGGCGCCCCCCCCCCCCCATAATCTTCCTCCATACGCGCTGTAAAAGGCAACTTCGACGTCTGTATAACCGTCCGCTGAGACGAGTTACTGCGGTAGTTCTGGTCTGGCAGCTTGAAGAGCATGTATTGAGTTTACTCGAGTCAACTCGAGTCGAGTAATATACCATGTATCGAGGTGCTTCGGCCTCATTGGGAGGTATACCTTGTGTCACCTCGAGGCATTTGCCCCGGCACGAAGTGCTTCGCCATCGTGGACCACACTGTCCCCAAGCTATCAGAACACAAAAGCCAGTAACATCAATAGCGGCACCCAGCAAGAAACACCCTCAACTCGTGGCGAGGAGAGCGGAGAGGGGTGGTATCAAGTCCACAAATCCAACGCCAAAAAACACCGCCGGGGGAAATCGTAGGGCATGAGTTGCAGAATGGATTTTACCTTGCAAACATTTCCCCATTCCTACTGACACGGTTTCCGTCCAAACAATGAGCTTTTCCGATATGTAATTGTCCGTATGATCGGGCTCCAGACTGAAGCCTATACGTCCTAATACCGGCCTAGAGGCAGTATAAAGTAACGAAAGTGAAAGGACGGCAAGGGGAAGAAGAAACAGCAACGACAGAGATAAGAAAGGAGGAAGATATAGTGATAATGGGAAAGAAAGAAAGAATCTCAGAGCATCGAGCGGGAGTAACAGTTGTAGTGGTGGAAGGGAGAGTGGGGGTGAGAAAGAAAGGATGTAAAGGAAGAGAGGCCGAGGAGCAACAAACGAAAGAAGACGCGGGGCAACAAACCCACGTACCACACACCACCCCAAATCACATGCTCAGGCACAGCCTACAGGTAAATGCACTTAACGTCATGTAGGGCTTAACATCTCGGCGGCACTAGCTCCCGAAACCTTAATTTCCACGTCATCCCACCCCCACCCCCACGCCAGCGCCGAGGCCACACCCTAACTGCCAATATTCTCGGCAATCTACGCCCAGATAGCCAAGACGAGGACAGGTCCACAGCACCATTACCACCGGCCAGAATGTGAGCGAGTGATAATCCATGATTAAAACAGCCACTAACTACCCACCTATCTGACCTGACCTGACCACGGAGTCACCCCTATTATGCAGACGGGGGGCGTTATCCATTTTCGCGGGCGAGGTTTTAATTATGCCCGGTTGAGTTAGGTGCATGGTCTGCAAACATGTTCTAGAGTATGTGGCTACTGCTATTTGCACATGGAGCGACCTTCCCCGCGGCCCGACCCGTATGCATGAGCTCTCCTCAACAACTGGCTAGGACACACCCTGAGATTCTGATTCTTTTGATTTTGTTCGCGGAGGGGGGGGGGGGGGTATAAATATTCCAACGATAAACTACGAGAACTACAAAGCCACTCACTCGCACGCCCTTAGTCTAGTCTAGCAATTACATGTAGTATGCTACAGGCTATATAGGGCTATAGCTAGCACACGTACCTGCACTATAGTGAACCTTCCCTACACCATCCAGTCAACAACCATAGAGATCAATAGAGCGCACCGAGATTAGCAATTTATATAAGCAGTACGCTCTGTTTTTACAAGTTTAAAGGGCGTATAAAACCCCACAATTTATATGTAGTTAAGGCTCTACAAGAACCCCACCTATGCAGTATCCCAGACACCAGGAAAAAACAGCAATCACGAAAAAAAGAGGTGCAAAATTATATTCCTACAAAAGCTATAGAAAGAGCCAGAACGCCAGCCAGAAGCAGAGAAGAAAACACCACCAAGAAAGGGCAACCGCAGCACACAAAACCCCCTCGACCACCAGACCCGGCCCAGCCTACTTCCTCCTCTTCACCAGCACCCTATCCCTCACCATCCCAAAGCTCACCCCCCCCTCGCCCGTCATCCACCCCGGCATCTTCACGCCATCAAACGCCACGCCCGCCTCCACCAGGCTCCTCACCCCCGCAAACACATGCGCGCCCTCCAACTTGATGCCCACACTCGGCCTCCACTCCTCCTCCTCCTCCTCCCCCCCATCCCCCGCAAGCGGCGGAAACACATCCTCCACCACAAATTCCACGCTCTCCAACCCCCTCCCATCCCCCACCCTCGCCTCCCCACCAAACCTCCCCTCCGCAACCCTCCTCCTCTTCCCCTCCTCCCCCCCTCCTCAACACCCAACCCCCGCTTCCCCGCCATCACATCCAACGGCCCCCCCCCCACCCCCCACCCACATAAACACTCCACACCCCCCCCCCCCCGCCGCCCCCGCCCCGATAAAAACACAGCGCCTCCAACGTCCTTGCACACATCGCGCTCGCGCGCAGCTCAAAGCGCCCATGCTCGCGCGACACCGCGGCCGCCACGCTCTCGCGCACCACGTCGCGCAGCCCGTCGCCCGCGCCCCCAGGGATGGTGTGGTACACGTACCCCGGCGCGGCCGTCGGGAAGGCGAGCCAGAAGATGCGCTTCGCGGGCGGGAGGGAGAGTGGCAATGTGGGCGGGTGCGGGTGGAGCTGCAGGCGCAGCAGGTGGAGGGGGAGCGTGGGGTGGCGGGCGTGGAAGGCGTGGGTGGTGACGAGGGGGCGGAGGGTGTGCGTGAGGGTGTGCGTAAAGGTGGGGGCGTGGAAGCGGGGGGTGGGGGGCGGGGTGTGCGGTGTGGGGCGGTTGAGGGGGTGTAGGGTTGAGGCGGTCCATTTGTGTGTTGTGGGGTGGGAGAGGAGGTCTATTGCTTGTTAGTACTGGCGGAGAAAGAGGAGGGGGGTTAGGGAGCGTACAAGAGTAGTCCAGCTCCGCAATCTGTAGCAGGTTCAGCCCATCCCTCCACTCGCGCTCCACCACGCGCTCAACAACCTCTTTCCCCTTCACGGCGCGGCGCTTCATGGCCTCGTACGCCTCTCGTGCCTTCTCAATGCCCCCCTCTTCCTCGTCATCCTCGTCCTCGTCCTCGTCTTCGACGGGCGCAAAGTTGGGCTGGTAGGTCTCGGTCTTTACAGCGTCCAGCCACGAGCCCAGCACCAGCTCGAGGAGCAGGTCTTTTGTGAGTCGCGACAGCAGGCGGCGCGTCGACGGCGTGTGCGGTATTAGTGCGGTGTTGGGCAGCGGGGCGCCGGGTTTGGGCGGCATTGTTGTTGTTGTTGTTGTTGTTGTGGGTGTGAGTGTGGTTGTGGTTGTGGTTTGGTGGGTGTGAGTGTGGTGAGGTGAGGTTGGGAGGTCGTGTCGCGCACGGGCCTGTGTCAGTGTCAGTGTCAGTGTCAGTGGCGCCGGGGTAGGGGCAATGATCGCTGGCGCAGGTTAACTGGCACGGTGATGGCAAATGCGACAGCGTCGAGTGATTTATTGGAGATACATATGCAGTAGTGTAGCGATACAATTGGGCACAAAACACCATCCACGAGCCATTGACACAAACGCGTCCAAACAAGCACCCCGAAGCCCCAATCATGCTTCCAAAAGGGCCCTAATTCTCTGAATAATTGAATAGATAGTCATGTACTAATTACTAGACCCCGCCTTGCCTGTTGCGTCTTTTTACTACTGCTGCTGCTACTGCTGTTACTACTGCTACTACTTACAAACCTACTGAAAACCGCAGCCCTCTCGATCGTGCCATCCCCCAAAAAAGCCAAACGCCATCCCATGAGTACTAACAATTCAACTACAGCCATTTCCCAAAAGACTTGGCACCTCGCCAAAACCTAGCATCACGACCCTCGTTCACTTGCAACTATGGCTCCACCACATACGCTCTCGCCGCGATCAAATGGTAATAGTAAGTCAAGTGTATATATTCATATTTCGACTTTAGTTTTTCTATTATATCTGTTGCCGTTTGTAATCTGTATCTTGCTACAGGCCGTGAGGGGAGTTCGAGGTGCCAGGTCTTTTGGGAAATGGCTGTACATGCACGTATTGCAGTTTATTATTTTTGCAAAGCCGCACTCAAAACTTTTGTATACATTCACTCGCGTCAGGACAAAACAAAAAACCGAAACAGACAAAAAACGAAAACCCAAAAGCTCATAAACACAGTGTATGCAAAAGAATCCCCAAACAAAAATCCCCAACCAACTATCAAAAAAAAAAACCCCCCCCCCCCCCCCCCCCCAAAAGCCCCGCTATCTAGTCCCCGTCCCATGCTCCCTACAATAATCCTTCAGCAACTCACACCCGCGACACCCAGGCGTGGGCGTAAAATACTTCTTCGGCCCATGGTCCGGACAGCGATCCCCCCACCTCTGGCACGTCTGGCAGTCTGACTGCAGCTGGTAGTCTCTAAACGGCTGCTGCTGCCCCTGGTACCCTCCTCCCCCTCCTCCTCCGTACTGCTGCGGTGGTTGTTGCCCGTATGGCGGCTGCTCGCCGTACTGAGGCTGGCCGTACGGCGGCTGTGGTGGCTGGCCGTACTGTCCGGGGCTGGGGGAGCCGTACGATGGTTGCTGCTGGCTGTATTGGTTGTAGGGGGGCTGCTGTCCGTAGGGGGACTGCTGGTGTGGTGGTGGCTGCTGTCCGTAGGGGGACTGCTGGTGTGGTGGTGGCTGCTGTCCGTAGGGGGACTGCTGGTGTGGTGGTGGCGGCTGTCCGTACTGTCCTGGCGGTGGTTGCTGCCCATGCTGCCCTGGTGGCTGCTGCCCATACGGTGATTGTGGTGGTGGCTGCCCATACTGCCCCTGCCCCTGCTGACCCTGCCCAGGCGCCCCCCATTGCTGCTGCTGCTGATGCGGTGACTGCCCATACTGTCCCTGCGGCGGATACCCCTGCTGCCCGCCCTGCTGCGCAAACGACCCATTGGGCCCCCCATACGTACCCTGCTGCGGCTGCGGCGGCGGCGGACCCCCACCACCCTGTGCACCATACCCCCCCTGCCCCGAAAAGCTCCCTGGCTGCTGTCCATACCCGCCCTGCTGTCCATACCCGCCCTGCTGTCCATACCCGCCCTGCTGTCCCGAGAAGCTCCCATAACCCCCCTGCCCAGAGAAGCTTCCGTTGTTCGGCGGCACAGCCGGCGTCGTCGTAGACTGATCATACGGCCGCGGTGGTATGGCGGGCGGCGCGCCAGGCGGTGTGTGGATGTTGTGGCCGGAGCCGTATGGGCTGTACGGTGATGATTGCTGCTGCGAGTATGAGCCGTGGCGGCCTGGGTCTTGGTATCCGCCACCCCCTCCACCTAACCCACCGCCGCCGCCGGCACCGCTGGTATTGGGCGGGCGCGAAGGGTCGGTGAAGGGGCGCCCCGATTCCCTGGTGTGGTCCAGGTAGCTCATTGATGCGACGGTGCCTGATGAGGATGAGGCGAGTGCTGCGGGGGTGAATTCCGCGCTGGTTGTTTTGGTTTTGGGGCTGATGCCGCTTGCGACGGAGAGGGCGGGAGACGTGGGGCGTGGTCGTGTGGGAGTGGTTGCGGTGGTGGTGGTGGTGGTGGTGGTTGTAGGGGTGGGCGTGGGCTTGGAGGTGGGGGGTGTGGAGGGCGGGTGGCCTTGGGTGGTTGGTAGGCGGCGTAGCTGGATTTTTTGCTGGAGGTTGAGGTGGTGTATCTGGGGGTGGACATTGTTGGTGGTGGTGGAGAGGGAGAGAGGATGAGGAGGAGGAGGGGAGGAGGGGAGGGGGGAGGGTGGAGGAGGGAGGGAGAGAGAGATGGAAAGGGGAGGGATTGAGGCTACACCTGTGCAGAGGAGGGGGGGTCACGAATGTTGTCTTTCTGACGTTGTCTGTCTGTCTAAGACTGTCTGTCTGTCTGTCCAAGACTGTCTGTCTAAGATTGTCTGCCTGTCTGCCCCTCAGGCGCTTCCTTCTCTCTCAGCCTCTTCTCTCCTTCAGCTTTTTGTCTCCCTCTCCGCCCACGTCGCACACAGCACAAGGCTCCGCTACCGACAGCCCTGGCAGTCCGATGCGGTCTGGAGCATGTGTGTACACGCGTAACCAAGCCCGAGCCAAGTGCACTCAGTGACATGTTGCACCGATCATTACCCCCCACAGATTTGGAGTGGACGTTCTCTAGTAGGCCTTGTATGATGTATGTAATTGGGGTCTTTATTAGCCTGATGTTGGCCGTCGAGTGATGGCCTGTGCTGTGGTGGGGACCCCTGTCCGAGTGGGGCTACATGTAGTAATATTCAGGTGGATGGTATCTAAATGTCATGGACTGTGTGGTGGTGGGGGGGGTATATATGTACTCTACATGTGTACTTGTAGACGGGATCTTGTTTGGAGAATAGAGTACATGTGTGTAAGGTACGGCTTGAGTGTTATCTGAGCTACGTTCGAGCATATTGCAAAGATCTCTCGGTACCCGTCAAGTGATTAATCATGACCTCTGTCCCGCATATATACCCATCCGGGGGGGCATAGGCTGAAAGTACCTACATCATCGCCCCCGTGTACAATACGTATTTACCATCACAAGTTCTACGAAACACGCAAACAAACAACCGCAACTCTATCCACCCCCAGTCACTCGCAACCCAAACTATATCCACTGTAGAGTAACAAGTAGCTAGCTAGCTACACTCAAACACTCCCCAGCCCCAAGTTAACTGCCCCGGCCCCGAAACACGCCCCTCAGCCCAAACATTCAAGTGCAACTTCACCCCCTCCCTCCCTCCCTCCCATGCCCATGCCCATGCCCATGCCCATATCATATATGCACCAAGCAGCCAGCAGCCGGGGAATTAAGATTTCGAGATGTGAGATGAACCTGTCTGTCCTGTCGATCTCTGTTTATCCTTTTTTCTCGGATGCTATATTTCTCCCATGGGCGCACAAGCCAGCTGGACCCGTCACTCAGGATACCGACATGTCCCTACATGTACCTACTCGTAATTTCATAGCGTTTCCGGACGCAACTGCTATTGCATACACAGAAAAAAATCGCCAAGGCTATTTTTTGTATGGCATGCAATAGTGGTCGCGTCCGGAAACGTCAAAAAACTACGAGTACATGTAGCTAGGTACTACTTGTATGTAAATACCATGGACCAAGCTCTCCGCCGGGGTTGACTCATGGTGTCTTGGCACACACACACACGTCAAACCAGACCAGGGCTACTCAAGGTCAAGCAAGGCATCCAAAGGAAAGTGTGAAATCTCAACGCGCTCACCCATCCCCATCCCGTCCCATACAACGTCGCGTCTATCATCGCCCCAAACCCCCACCATAAACCACAATCTCACATCACACACACCACACACACACACACACACACACCCACACACACCACAACCCCCTCCCTGCCGCGGGAAAGCCAGGACAGATCTAAAACACACACACTCAGATTCAACAGGCAGAAATAATGGTCCGCATCCAAGAAGACCCCTCCTCCAGCGACGAGGACGACTCACGCGTTGCTGCGAACACTGCCTCGTCGTCAGCGTCGGCACTGACGTCGCCGTCGTCGGATAAGGAGAATGCGCGCGGCGTCACCACCGCGAAGAAGGGGAATGGTGCTGGTAGCGCCGTGTCAAAGACAAACGCGAAGGGGAAGGGAGCAGTGAGGGGGGGAGGGAAGGGGAAGGGGAAAGAGGTGGCTCGTAGACGCGGGGGAGGGCTGGCGGAGATTGGGGAGCAGAATGAGATATTGGAGTCTGAGGAGGAGGGGGAGTCTGGAGAGGAAGAGGGGGAGGGGGAGGGGGAGGAGGACGAGGAGGGGGAGGGGGAGGAGGACGAGGAGGATGGTGAGGATGGGGAAGAGCAGGATGGGGAAGGGGAAGAGGAGGAGGAAGAAGAAGAGCAGAAGGATACGGATATGTTCGACCCTGACCAGGACCCGGAGGAGCGCAGGCAGGTACGGATACAGTATCGGGAGTTGGGGAGGAAACTTAACGGTAATTACCACCTCCTCCTATCCCCTACCAGATTACTACTTTTATAGAAGCCCCCCACTCCCTTCCCCCCACCTTCTGTGATTGGCCAACAAGGCTGACCCTTCCCCCTTACCCCCCACAGACAACAAAAACGAATACCTCCAACCGCACTCGGACGGCATCCGCCGCACCTTCGAACAAGCCGAGCAGCTCTTCAAAAAAGTAAAACAACCCTCCGACGCCACCATCGACTCCCGCCTCCTCGTCCAAGCCACCGACCTCGCCCTCAAAAAGGCCACAAACCTCACCTACGGCAACTCGGGTGCCACCATCGACGCAGACGAGTTCGTCGGCCAATGTATCGCCTTCATGCGCAGCAGCATCCGCGGCTCCCGCCCCCCCGCCGCCGCCGACAACGACGACGACGACAACGCAGCGGCGGCAGACGACGCAATGGACTGGGCGTACCTCGGCCGCATGGCGGCGTTCAAGGGAAACAAGCGCCCCGCGACGACAGACTTCCTCCTGGGCCCGCTGTCGGTCACGAAGAAGATCCGCATCATGAAGGCGCGGCGGCAGGGGCTGCGGCGCGATAATGCGAACCTGGTGAGGCCTGTCGAGGTCACGCAGCAGGAGCCCGGGGAGAAGGCGGAGTCCGGAGGTGGTAGTAGCGCGATGAGCGCGCTGGTGCAGAAGATATATTTGGACCTCAAGGCGTGGTTCCGCCGCAACCCGCGGCAGACGGAGAAGGGGCTGAATCTGTTTAGGTTTGTGGTCAACCCGGACTCGTTTGGGCAGACGGTGGAGAATATGTTTTATTTGTCGTTTTTGGTGAAGGATGGGTTTATTGCGATTTCGTATGATGAGGAGAATGGGTTGCCGGTGATTCGTATGGCCCCCCCCCTTGCCTTGCCTTGCCTTGCTTTCTTTCCCCCCCGCGGGTGAGGTGAAGTGGTAACTGATACTGATGTGTGGATGTGCGTGAGGATAGATTGTACGGACCCCGCATCCCAGGATGACCACAAGGAGTTCGACATCACCAGGAACCAGGTCATCTTCTCAATAACGATGTGGGAGTGGCAGGAGATGAAGCGTATCTTTGATATCACCGAGAGCATGATACCCACGCGCGCGCAGGAGCAGGCACTGACGAGTGCTACGGGGTGGTATTCGTAGATGACCGCGGGGGAGGGAGAAGGTGGAGGGGGAGGGAGGAGGGGTGGGGTGGCTCTTATGTTCATCGTCGTTGGCATCGTTGGTGTTGTTGCGGGGGTCATAGAGATATAGTAAGCGTGCCTGCCTGTTATGCTCTGCTCGGGTCTGCTTCGTCGGGCTGGGAGAGCCCGTGATGTGAGGTGATGTGTGATGTGGTAATCATGTATTTCTTTCTTCTCTTTTTTCTTATTTTCTTGTTTCTCTGTCTCGCTGTCTCTGTCTGTCTTGTCTGGGTGCATTCATGGCCATGGTTTTCTTTTTTTTTTTTTTAACTATTATGTTACGTCACGTTGGGAGGCTTTTTTTTTGTTTCTTTTCTTGTGTATCTTTTCTTATCATCACGAAAGGGAAGGGAGGGCTTTTCATATTATTTTCTTTTTTTTACTTTCACAATGGCGTTTTATTTTCCGTATTGTTTTTTTTTTTTGAACCTTGGAAGACTTTTATGTTACTAGTAAAGTAAGTTACATATAATGTAGGTAACTTAGAAAAAAAAATTACCAAATTTTCTTGAGTGTGCGTTTTTTTTTTTTTTTTTTTTTTTTTTTTTGTTGTTGTACTGGGTTTGTTGGGGTTTTTGTAAAATAGATGGGTATGAGTTTTTTTTTTGTAACGTCGTTATGTTTTTGATTTTTTTTGTTTCGTGGTTTTTGTGGTTTTGCGTCTTGTGTTGATTGGTTTAATGGGTACGTGTGTTTTTCCGCCTTTTTTTTTGGTTGGCTGGTTGGACGGCTTGATGGTTGGTTCTGGTGGTGGTGGGTGGTGATTGGGTTATGAGCAAGCAAGCAACTTCACGGATATATCGTGCTGTATGTAGACTACCATCGTAGCGTAGCAAAAATTCCTTTCCCTCTTTCGCTATCGAGAGACCAGTCTTCGCTCGAGCACAATTCCAAAAATAATAAAAATATAAAAATGCTGCCAGTTACAACCCGCACTACCACTACACACTACTCGTCACTAGGAACCTTGTCTGAACCTCGCTGGGTTGGGAGTTTGGGTAGTTTTGGGTATTTTGAGGAGGTAAAGGCAGGAAGGATGAGAAAAAGAGAATCTCCCTTCGACCAGAGTCGAACTGGTGACCAACCG
Source organism: Morchella eximia (assembly GCA_024713935.1). Lineage (NCBI taxonomy): Eukaryota > Fungi > Ascomycota > Pezizomycetes > Pezizales > Morchellaceae > Morchella > Morchella eximia. Next base: position 1,007,020 of record JAMGZG010000022.1, on the reverse strand, counting down.
GTAAGCAAGCAATTACAGCCGGGTGTGATACCAACTACACCACAAAGGGATTGAAACAATTGCGTGGATAAGTTTTTATATAATTTAATTTACGTAGGCGGGAGTGAGGACGGGGGTTAGTCATTTATGCGTTTGGGGGGGTTACTCATTCGGGTTGGAGGGGGCATGGGGGGTGGGCGTAGGGTAGTTGGGTGGAATTGGGACTTGAGTTCGGATGGTAATGGTAGGAGGTGTGTCGGTATTAGATGTTTGGATGTTTGTATCGCTTTCGCAAACTAGAAATGGCTCCCTCGGATTACTACATATATGTACTGGTCTATTAAGCCAGGTGATGGGATGAGATATATGTAGACTCGGACTAGCCTGAGCCTGGCTCGATTACTATAGGTACTACTATAGGTACTATTTAATGGGATTAACCTCGGCGATTATCCGCATGGATACACGTTTGATCCTCGAGTTCACAGTAGGTGACATCAATGATCAAACAGGAAGATTCTCGAAACGTGATGCCATCTTGTGAGATATATTCCTCGCGCAGATCATTGACACACACCTGTTTAAGCGCGCGCGCGGCTCTGCTCCGCTGCAACCAACACAGCTTAGTCACGGTCTTTCCTTTCATCATCAAATTGCTTGTCTGTCTCTCGCTTTCTCTCTCTTCGGATCTGTCTTCTCGCTGTCCAGTCCGTGTGAAGTCAACTCTCCCTCTCGATCTCTCCCACCACGACATCGAGTTTATTGAATACACACATCACCACCACCACCACCTACAGACCTCCAGCAGACATCTCCCCCCTCTCAAACTTCACAATGCCACCCCCAGACCGCGCTCCCACTGGCAAGATCGTCTTCGTGGGCAATATCCCCTACGGTAAACCCCCCCCCCCCACAACCTCACTCCCCCCTACCCACAACACTAACGCCCCCCCAGGCCTCACCGAAGAGCAAATCACCGAGATCTTCTCCTCCGCCGGCCGCGTCCTCTCCTTCCGCCTCGTCTACGACCGCGAAACCGGCCGCCCCAAAGGCTTCGGCTTTGCCGAATACAGCGATCAAGAGACGGCCGCCAGCGCCGTCCGCAACCTCGACAACCACGAGATCATGGGCCGCAAGCTGCGCGTCGACTTCTCCCACGAGGGCAACGCCCCCGACGACATGGACACAATGTCCATGTCCATGTCGGGCGGGCCCACGCCGCTGCCCCCGCTCCCCCCCGGCGTCGAGATGCCCGCGGGCCTCAGCGCCCCCGACGCCATCAGCCGCACCCTCAGCGCCCTCAGCCCCCCGCAGCTCCTGGAGATCCTCGGCCAGATGAAGTCGCTCATTGCCACGGAGCCCCAGAAGGCGATGGAGCTACTGCGACAGGCCCCCCAGCTCAGCTACGCCATCTTCCAGGCACTGCTGCTCATGAACCTTGTTGACACGAGCGTGTTGACGCAGGTGATTGAGAATGCGGCTCCTACGGCGGCGGTCGTGCCCCCGCCGCCCCCGCCGGTGGTGGCCCCGAGTGCGACGCCTGTCCAGGTGCCGGTGGTGCCGGTGGTCCCCCCCGCGCAGGCGTATGGTGGGTATCATGCGCCGACACCGCCCCAGGGGTATGTTCCGCCACCGCCGCCGCCGCCGCCGCAGCAGCAGGCACAGGATCCGGCGAAGGCTGCGTTGATACAGCAGGTGTTGAGCTTGACGCCGGAGCAGATTGGCGCGTTGCCGGCGGACCAGCAGAGTCAGATTATGATGTTGAAGCATCAGATCCTGGCTGGTGGTGGGTTTTAGATGCAGGTTTTTCCCACTTTTTCCTCTTGTTTTTTCTTCCAGTTTTTTTTGGTTATGATGGTGACGCAGAGAAAGGAAATGGCGGGGTGGGGGGGTAATATTTGTGCTTGTGGCTTTAAATGGCGCTCAGCTGGAACAGTGGGTGGATTGGATTGAAAGGGATCTTTTTTTGTTTGCATTATTTTCTTTACCCTCGTGTCGGTGGGGGGTCTTTATTCTCTTTTTTTTTCTATTGTTGTTTTTAACATTAGGCATGATCCTAGCTAGCTAGCCAGTGCCCTACCTAGCTTCGGACCTTTATGGACTTTATGGTTTTGTTTCAATTAGTTTTTGTTCTGTTTCTGTTTTTTTTTCTCCTTTTATCGACTCAAAATTGGAACAGAGAGAGTATAAGCAGAGAAGAGAGAGAGAGAGAGGGAAAGTATAAGAGAGAATGAATCCCCGGGATGAGGGATGGGCCTTGTAATTCTAGAAGAAAGAGTACATCACAGAAAGCAAGTAACACCAATTCCAAAAACAGCAGTTAACCCGAATGAATAAACAGCAGTTAACCCCAATGAATAAACAAAAAACCCCGTATCTAATTCTCCCTCTCCGACCTCGTTTATTGCAAACTCAGTAAGTACTGAGCTGATCAAGCCTTCATCAATCCACTGGGCCATTGAGCCTGCAGGTGATGATTTCAAGTTAGCCCAGCATAGACAAACAAGCATATTATCGTAAGAAACACTTACCCTAGGGTTCCTCCAGCTTGTGAGCCACTCCTCCACAGGAGGCTCACTCTCCGGGTTCCCAGTGGGCTGGTGCCAAAAAAGTCAGCATAAATATCATTGAACCTGACCGTGGGGGGGCTTGGCATGCTTACAGGCCCAATCAACTTGAGTCTCAAGGCTGCCAGGAAGCCTACGGTATTTATTTTTGCATCCCCGTTTGTATCGTCCGCAGGATCAGGAAGCTCCTCGGTAGTTTCGTACTCCACGGTTCTAGAACCCACGGCTGTAGAGTAGAAGGTTACAGAGTCTACAGATACAGTGTCGGCCGTCGCAGACTCTATCATAGCATGAGCCCCGCAAGAGGACATTACGGCCCCACGGGAAGACTCTCCAATAGTAGAAGCCGCCTCAACGTTCCTTACTTTCGATACCAAATTCCTAAAAAGCAGGTCTGCACTCGCCCTCAGCCGGACGAGTGTCTCCTCCGCCTCTTCAAGCGTTCTTGGAGGGCCCGGCAATCTCGGAGGGGCAGAAGCCGGTGTTCTGGTCCTTCTTCGCCGTGAAGTGCTTTCCATACATCCATCCACGACGCCGGCACAAGCTTCAGCCAGTGACCCTCCAGCTTCCAGCACACTCTCCGCACCGTCTATCTGCTGCAAGATGAGACTGTCGGTGAAATGCTCAGAATCCAGCTCTCTGTCAACGGGGTACCATCCTTCTTTTTTCCCGTACTTGCCAAAGTACCGGTCAAAGGTCTGTCCGGCAGGAGCGCTCACTTCGGGGAAGATCTCGTCCCGACACTCGTACACGTTCATGATCCGCTTCAGAACTGCCCATTGGTGTCGCCGCTTGTGGGACTCAATGGCGGGGCTCCAGTTTAGAGTCTTCATGCTGTACTCTTGGACAAGTCTTGTGGGCCGGCGGTTCTGTTTGTCAATTAACTTCTGTACCCACTGGCGTAGCTTACTGGAAGCTTCGAAGAAGTTCCAATGCCTCTCGCTCCACTCCCACATCTGCTGGAACTCTAACCCAATCTTTGCCGACACCCTCGCTGATTCCTGCCTCCTATAAAAGTCCTGTACCGCCCATGCTACACTTGGCCCTGGGTACCCACCGAAGAACGTCCTAATACTCGGGAACTCTGTATCCAGACCCTGCTTCTTAAAGTCCATAATGATTGTATGAAACTCCTCATTCTGTAGGGCCTGGGGCCCTTCCGCAACCTCATTCTCCCTCTGCTGCCCATACTCATTATCCACAAACTCCGCCGGCCTCAGCAACAGCGGACTACTCTCCTGCCCCCACTGCAGCTTCTCCATGAACTCTGCGTGGAACCGCGCTGTCTCCTCCTGCTCATACATGGCCCTCAGAGACGGCTGCAGCTCCGTCTCAATGTCATGGCGTCTCTTGAGATCTTGCAGGTCCCTTTCGAGAGCGGACTTGAGGATCTTGTACCAGTACTTGTGCTCCCGGCCCAGGAACTCGCCCTGCTCTTCGAACTTGGTAAACTCGGAGAGACTGGTGGGTGAGCGGAAGATCCGCAGCGGTATGCCGTTCCAGTTGAAGGGGGGACTGGAAAAGGCGGTGCGGATGGCGTTGGGGGTGGGCGGCTGGCGGAAGGGGGGGGGTGGGAATTCGGGGGCGCAGACGGGGGCGGGGAAGGGGCCGAGGAAGCTGTCTGGGCTGTCTATGCGAGACATTATGGCCGGTGAGAGTAGAGACTTGTGACAGTGTCTCTTGATAATCGAGGAGGTAGTGAGGTATAGGATAAATGATAGGATAAAACTGCTTCGGTGGTGATGATACAAGTGAAAAGCGGGTATTTGAAGGAAAATGGTGCAGTATTAATCTGCGAGAGTATCAAAATGAAGAATGAAACTCTAGGAGAACTTATAGCAGTAGCTACATTTAGTCTTGAGGTGAGAGATTAAGGACACATAACACACAGAGTATTGTTGGTTTGAATTTTCGTAATAGGTTGCCCACTGAGGAACGCATGCATGAACCTGCAGATATCCTCCAGAGATATCCGTGATTCAGAACCAATAATAAAATTTCCAAGAAGGGTGCAATTTTTCTAGCAGATCACACATGTATGATCGTGCTCGCATCACTTAATTATGTTCAAAATTTCAAGACTTGTAAAGTACAGCCAAGAGAGAGATATTAACAGCCACAGTGGCTTCTTCATGGGCAATCACTCGCTCCTGCCATGGTCATGATTAGGTATTGCATGTATATCCTCTTTGCGTTGCAATGCTGGGCCATGATATTGAGGTCTGGAATGATATATATAGTTTGCTATGATACGAAATAGAAATTCTACTTGTACTTACCTCTTACTTCTTGAGAGGAATCAAAAATCGAAATAGCCTCCTAATTTATTCACTAGAAAAAAGAAAGGAAAAGAAAAAAGAAAAAAGAACAAAAGAAGTACACGATCTATTGAGTTGTATGATACATACGTGTTCTAATGTCTTTGTTAACTATAAAACAAGCTGGTTCCTCCTACTCCCGCAACAACAACCATACAATACAATTATTTTCTGTCTCTCATAAACCACACTCCGAACAACGGCGTTCACCCGGATCTTCTTGCCCCCTCTCTAAGAAAGTGCAGGTTCCTGACGTATATAAGTCCATTGGGTTTGTCTCAGGGACCTAGGGGGGTCCAACTATCATGTATCCTTCCCTACCCACCGCTATTGAAACCCCAGTTATGAAACGTTATCAAGTAACTGCCGAGCGTCCCCAGCCATGAGAGCCAGCAAATGCAAATATTGTAGCTTGGGAATGCACGCTGATAGATGGTAATTATGCAAGTCATAGGTGATCACTCGTATTTTGCAACTCCCGTGCAACAGTAACGAACCACCAGTGCCCTCTCCTCCACGCCCTACACAGTAAGATATTAATTCAACCCGTGTTCCATTCTTAAGATAAAGTTAGACTTACATGATAACCTACGATCATCGCGCGGGGGCTACATTCGAGCGGCCGGGCCCAGTCGAAACTCAAGGGATTACAACTCAAGCTTATGGCATTATGGCTTACGAACCACCTGATCATGCCGTGGAGAGGGTCGGTTATATAGGTTCTCCAATTGCGGCAGGTTTAGTACCGCCAGGCCTGTACTGCATAAAGCTATCCGGTACCTTATATAATAAAGCCAGCTCAGATCATTGCATGAGCAACAGGCCCGAGCTGGCACATGTGAGCTGAGTGCTCCTGGATTAACGTATAGAATGAGGGACGCCCTTATTATCGACGGCCGCCGCACCGACCCTAAAAACACGTGTTAACTACGTTTCCTGGACTGAGGCGTCCCAGACTTGTAGGTACAGAGCTTGCGGACAAGGATGGGGTTCAACAATTGGAAACTTCTTGGCAGCTTTACTTACTACCTAATAACATGAGAGAACATAAAACGGCAATAGATCGAGAGCGAACAGAGCGAACAGAGCCCGCTCTATTTTCCGGTAACCTGGTTGGTTCACACCATCCCATCAGCCAATCGGACAACCCAGTTTAGAGCTGGATTCTTTAGCGAAAAGGATCTAATATCAGCTGAGCAGATACGGACTTTTAGTAGTAATCAATCACGTTTCAGGTCCGTTTCTATAGTAGGGCGTTCGGCCTTGCAATTAAGTGAAAGACAAATTATCGATCATTGACATTTGAAGTAGTATAAGTAAAGTCACGATCAGACTTATTGCTTTAAACTCCTCTTTCTGTGCCATTGCTTGAACCTTGATTTTACTATACTCAGTACAAAATATACAGAAATTTCTCCCCCTTCATCTGTTTCTTTACAGAGACTTGCACATCATCTACTCATACAATCAACATCCCTACACCTCATCGGTGCTAAATATCTACTATCAGCCAATACCTTTCCAGCAGCACTCCCACAACCCAACCCGAGCTGTCGACTACGATGCCTCACAACGTCAACATAAAGCACAACGGAGCCAGCATCTCCGTGAACTCGATCTATGGTCAAGTTGATTTGCGAGTACAAGCCTCCACGACAGACCACCAAGGACGACGAAGGGAAGATTTCAGTCTAGAAATAGGTAGCTCTCGACTCAACGAGCAAGTGCATGCCTCCGGGTCGAGATACATTCAGCCTGGCGAAAATTTACCCAGCGAAGACGAGCCCAGGAGAAGGGCCAGAAATAGCCGCATGCGAGGGATACAACAACAGCCACCGCCGTTCGATGAGTATGAAGTTGGTCGGCAATATGAGGCTACAGGCCATCGTTCTTCTGATCAGTCTCATCCATCGCTTCGTGAGACGGCGAGGGCAGCTGCAGCGCGTGTCATGCCCAACTCTCATCGGTCTGAGGCTTCTGAGGATTCTTATTATTGGCCTGAGAGTGTGTCTACTAGCAGATCTGGCACTAGCACTGGATATAGATATGTAGTTCCTGCTCATGAATCTACCCACGATATGAGGGGTGACCGGGTGCGGTATGCCCCCGATTACAGTACCATCACTGGTGGTTTGGGATCCGGCCGCATCCAGAGACCTGGAGTCTCTGAATCTTTCCGCCACCAGGCATCTCAGCCTTCCCATTACTCTCCGGCCATCTCCGCTACATCTTCAACCTCCCGTCACGAAGTACCTCGCAACTCTTATCATTCGGTAGATTCGAGTTCATACTCGGTTTCAAGCTCAGATTCCGATGGAACCGTGGTAGCAGTATCGGCCCGTTCTTCTGCTTCTTCGTCGGCAGGCTATCACGGCAGGGAAATGATCCTTTACGGGACTGGCCATCCTGGCCCACCGAGTTCTGATTCTGATTCACTGTGCTCTCACCAGTTGGCGGATGTTTGTGAAGACTACCAGGGATCTTTGAGGTGCTCAGAGAGCACGTGTGAAAGTTATTGTGATGACGATGGAGGAGGAGTGTATCTGCAGCACGACGGAAGGGCGTCGCCTGAGGCGTCCTACTCGTACTCAGATTCTAGGGATGATAATGAGTGGTCGGATGCTAGGATCTTAGGGGTTGATTCGAGAAGTGGACGATCTAGGCAGTATTATAGGTAAGAGATTACAGCTTTGTGTTGACATCTGTACGTAAGCTGGCTGGTCGCATAATATGCTGCATGAAAAAAAAATTGGTTTCTTTTTTTTTGATGGACGCATAATGTGATCATGAAGTATCACTCGCTGGCGAACGCGGGCTTGGCAAGCGTCGGATTTTCTGTTACATAGTCTCTGTACTAGCTGTTGTATTCTCTAAAATCAAATGACTTGATTCATGCCTGATTCTTTCTCCTTCCAGCACTTCTAGCCACATGTTAATATATTCATCTATCCCCCGGCGTACACACAAAAAAAAAAAAAAAAAAAAACCCACAACCAGAAATCCTTCGTAGCAGCCGGTAGAGAACCCAACTATAGAGGTGTAAATATGTAATCGCTGAACATATTACCCGCAGCGACTGATCCAATTAATGCGGGGACTCTGCTCACCGCTCAAGACAGGTTGCTTGCGGCTACATCTAGATACATTATACATGTAGCCAGGCCACTGGTCCGTTCCGCTGCAGGTCATGTATCAACACTCACTCGTCTCTCTTATTATTCCCCCGCCCCCCACCTCTTCTAAATTCACCACCGCCACCACCACCACCACCACCACCACCCCATGCTTATGTCCGTGTCCGTGCTCCAGTCACTATCAATAGATAATACCCGTCCGCCCGTCCGTATATGTAGATTCCATTATACACAGCGCCCCACCACCACCACACAGACTACTACTACTGCTGCTACTACTACCACACACACGCCCTACACCACACCACACCACACACCGTACCATACCACACACACCCAGCCCAAACCAAACCAAACCTCATCTACGAAAAACGAAAAGAAAAACGAAAAAAAAAAAACACCAAAAGCTAGTTGGATTGTATCCAGACAAAACCTGCCCCCGCTGAAAAAAAAAAAACACAAAGAAAAAAAAACGCCCGCACGCACGCACGCAAAAAAAAAAAAAAGGAAATAAAACCCCCCGCGGATGCAAAGGAGATACATAAGGAAAAGGAGGGATGGCGAAGGAGGAGGGGGGAGGGGGGCTAAAATACAAGTGTATATATATATATATATATATATGCAAAAAAAAAAAAAAAAAAAAAATGTCGGGGGTAGTAGGTAGTAGGAAGGAGGGGTTTGGGATATATCGACCGCAAGCCAGCAGTCAACAGCCAACAGCCAGAAAAGAGAAAAAATAAAAAAGATGGAAAAAAACAAAAACGGGGGGGTATATATAAAATCCAAGTCCAAAGAAAGCCCAAAAATCCAAAGCCCAAAAATCCAGTAACAAAAATCCAGTAACAAAAAAAAGGTTATCACACTATACGACCACACCCAAAGCCACAAGCAAGCCAAAGCCAGACTTAGGCTTTCATCCCCGAAAGACCTTAATCCGATCCAGCACCTCAGTCCTACACACGGGGCACTGTACCATCCTCGGCGAGAACTCGGTCACCTTACTGACGCCCATCTGGTTCGCGCACCACTATCCACATCATCATCAGTCAAACCCCACCAACCAAAACCAAAAGGAAGGAGAGCAACAAACCCCACAAAGCACCAAATGACTACACGGCAACAACAACGTATCCGCCACCTGCCCAAAACAAATCTTACACTCACTATCCAACCTCAACGCCTCCTCCTCCAGCGGCGGCGGCCTCGTCTCATCGTCATCCAGCCCCTTTGGCGGCTCCCAATGCGCCCTCCCCGCCATCCCTCCTCCTCCTCCTCCTCCTCCTCCTCCTCGTAAGACTCTCGACCCCCTCCTCCCCGCCATCGCCATCGCCGCCGTCCGCATCCCCTCCCGCCGCCGCATCTCGCCGCGCAGCTGCACAAGCACCTCCACAGCCCTATCCACAGGCCCCGCCTGGTCCCCGCCAAGGCTCTCTCGGAAATTCCGCAGCAGCGCCACAACCTCGTTGACGGACGCCGCGAGCGGGTCCAGCGACTCGCCCCCGCCCCCGCCGCCGCCGCCGTCATGCGAAGGGGGTGGCGGTGCGGGGTCGAACCAGGCTGAGACTGTGTCGTGGCGCCGCGCTTCCTGGTCTAGCTGTTGGCGGCGTGTGTATGCCTCCCACGATCTTTGGAACCTTGCATCACGCTGTTAGTCATCCACCACCTTTCTTACGGTTCGGGGTTGTGTGTGGGAATGAGTGGGGGGAGGGGGGAGGAGGGGGGATTTGGGATTAGGGAGTGGGGGCAGTGAGCTATGCTTACAACGCAGACACAGGCGACATATAGTCCTCATCGTCGACATTCCCCCACACCCGCCGGACCTGCTCCTGCGGGTCCGCCGCCAGCTCATGGCGCTCTCGGCGCTCCCGCAGCTCACGGAGGCGCCGGAGACCCTCGTTGGCGCGGTCGAGGATGTCGTGATTGCGGGTGCCAACGTCGGCCGCGTACTGTCGGGTCTGGTGCTCCAGCTGCTGCGAGAGCGACGCGAGCTCCGCGGAGCGGCGTGCGGTGCCCTCAGAGAGGTGTGCGAGCTCCGTCTCAATGTCCTGGACGCTGTTTGCGAGGGACCAGAGCGGCTGGTTTGTCGGTGAGCTTGTTGTGGTTGTGCTGTTTGCGTCTTCGCTTGGTGGCGCGGCGGCGTCGCTGGGTGTGGTGGCGTCGGCTTCGCTCTGTTGCGAGGAGTGGTCGGTGACGGCGCGGGAGGGGACGAGGTCGGGTGTGCGCGAGACGTGCACTTCGAGGGAGTTGTCGGTGGTGGCGGAGGTGACGGAAGCGACCGAGGACCAGGTGCGGTCTGCTTCGTCGAGGGCGGAGAAGGTCTCGCGGCGGCTGGGCCGGTGCGGGACGACCTGGTGCTGCAGACGGGCGTAGGAGCGGGGCGTGGCCTGGCGGACCCCGCTGGCGCGGTAGTCGCGCGGTAGGTCACGGTTCCGGGTCCCCATCATCATGCGCGCGTGCAGCCTATCCAGCTGGTTCTCGATATCGGTGATCTGTGCGCGGGACTCAACAAACGAGAGCAGCCCCCTGGACTGAGGCGGGATCTCAATATCGTCAGCTACGGTGGTGCCGCTCGTGGTACTTGCCTGGGCGTCCATGGAGCCTATACTCGAGGTATCGCTATAAGTACGCGGTATCGGCGGGGCAGCATGCCGTAGCGCATCCAGTCGCTGCTGCTGCCGTCTCATGATGTCATTGTGGCTAGGGTGGTTCAGCGACGGGGGCGGCTCCTCGGGGCTCACTGGCGACGGCGGCGTCTCCACTCCCCCGACTCGGCTGATCAGTATGCTCTGTGGGCGCTGTATGACGCGCGAAGTCCGTGCTTCCGGGTCTGGCGATGTAGGCATGCTCCTGACCCTGCTGTGATGGTGATGGTGGTGCTGGTGGTGGTGGTGGTGGTTGTTCTCCCGTTGCAATGGCGGCGGCGGCGGCGGCGGGCCCTCGACGCTCTGTAGGGGCTCCTCTTGCCGTATGTTGCCGGGCCTGATGTAGGCTGCGGGCCGCGTAGGCCCGCTCGAGGTGTAGTGCTCCATCTGCGAGAAGGCGCTCGCAAACGTCCGGCGTGGGGAGCGGGGCCCGTCGAAGGCGCTGGAGCGCGGAAAGTCGGGTATGCGGGACAGGGAGGCGGATGTGCCGGCGCGCCGTGTTCGGCGCTCCCAATAAGCTGTGTGTGTGTGGATAGTTTTAATTATCAAGCGCGACTGTGTGCGAGAGAAAGGTGTTTTAGGCGACAGCCATTATGAGCGGGGGGAGAGGAAAGGGAAGCAAAAGAAACAACAGTGGGGGGGGGGGGGGGATATTTATGGGGGGGAATGATCTTTCGGTGTTTCTCTTTCCTTAGCCGCGATGTGCGATAGCTTTGTTTATAAGGTACATATGTGGATGGATGGGGTGGGAAGTGCAGTGTGGGCAGGAGAGGGAGGCAAAAGTGTGGGAAAGGAGAAGGAAAGCAGGAGGTAGAGAAAGGGAGATATGTACCTTTACAATGATCGCAGTACGAGCTGTAAACAAACCGAAACCAAATCAGCTCACTTGCCAAAGGGGGGGGGGAGGGGGGGAGTATTGGGTATTTGGGGTATGTAGAGTAGTAGAGTAGAGCAGAGTAGTTGAAGAAGGGAGGAAAGGGGGGGCGTAAAGTAGAGTAAGCAGGTGGAGAGATAGATGTCACTCAGCCAGTCAGTCAATCACTCACTTCCATCTGGTTCCCTGCGGCACGCTTCCAATGCCGTCGACATAGACAGAGTAAGTCGGCGTATGCGGCCTCAAGTCTGAGCAGGCACAGCACCCAGGCAGTGTGAGGACACACCTCGCCGTGTTCTTGTGCGTGCACACCAACGCCCCCGTCCTCGGACTGGGCGGCGTCGGGGAGAAGGACATTTTTCTGTGTGGTGTATGTATAGTAGTAGTAGTAGTAGTAGTAGGTAGTAGTAGTAGCTAGCTGTGCTGTGCTGTATGTTAGCTGTCTGTCTGTCTGTACTGTAGGTGCAGTAAGTGAAGCGAACGGGACGGTCCGTCTTGTTTGGTTTTTTTTTTTTTTGTCTAGGTGACGGGTAGGGAGGGAAGGTGAGAGCGATGTTTATCGGGGGAGCACTGGCTGGTAGTGGTTTGTGGTTGGCTGGGTTGAGGTCCGCTGGGTGGTGGTGGAGGTTGTTGTTTCGTTCGTTTCTTCGGTAAGCAGGCAGGCAGGCAGGCAGGAGGAAAGAGCTCTCGTGGATGTCGTGCAGTTATGCATGCATTGCAGGAGGGAGCTAGAGCACATACAGTTGCATGGGCGGGGGAGACTCGGGGAGGGGGGAGGGCCTTATCGATAGGTCTGGGAGGGACTAGCTGGGCTTGGTGATCGTGGTGATCGCATGCACTCGAATATTCTCTACTACCTAGTACCACCACCGTCGTGAACATCGCCGTACTTGTACAGCTGTGGCGAGGGGGGGAGTGGACGGGATGGGATGGGATGGGAGAGGGTTTTGCTTGTTTAATTGCAGGGAACAGCGGCGGAGTGGGAATCCCCTTCTGGGATGGGCAGCGGTCACCGTGATTATCGTGATGGGCGGATTATCACTCACATTCGATCAGTATGTACCGGGATGAGGGGGTGTGTCAGGTTTTTTTTCCTTTCTTCCCCTAGCTTCTTTCCCGCTCGCTTGCTTGCGTGAAAGAGGGCAGGCAGGCAAGTCCATCTACAGGGTTTGTTTGTAATCGATCTCTCTTCACAGTCGAGTTATGTCTGCACCGGTAGGTACACTGCATGCTGTTGGGGAGAATCTGTATGTGCAAGTGACAGTCTACATACTCTAGGGCACACCTCCTCCCCCCACCAAGGTCTCCAGATCTAGAACCGGTACACAACTACTACTCGAGATGGCTCCTCCCCCCCCGATCTCAGATGAGGACCGAATGTGCATGTCTCACTTCTTCCGCACAAAGGCTTCACCGCGAGTGACGGCCAATGAATCAAGCCGAAACAGGGTTGCCGTCGTCCTGGCCATTTCCCCGGCCGGGACATCTCTCCTGAGGGTTAGGGTTGGTTGGTCTTTCCTACTTGGGGCTGTGTGGTGTGCAAACCAGACGGGTTAACCCCGACGTCAATAGATATGTCAATAAACATGTAGTATGTAATGACGCAAGGGGTCGAGTGAGAGGGATTAACCTGGGGGAGCACTCGCTGATACAGGCACGGAATACCATCACCATCACCACCATCACCACCATCACCACCATCACTCACTCACCGCAAGAGAAGGGAGGCAGCAGCCCATATATCCCGTCTCAACATGCATACATGCATACATACATACTCGTATTTTCCTGACGTTTGTAAAAGGAACCGCTATTGCATACCATACAAATACGCGCCAAGTCCAAAATTTAGTATGGTATGCAATAGTGGTCCCTTTTACAAACGTCAGGAAAGTACGAGTACATACATGTATGTATGTACATGTACTTACATGTCCAAGAATCCCTGCACAGCCGAGTGACAGCCCATGAAACCCACACCCAAACCCAAACCCCCATGCAGCCTAGCGCGTGATCCCTCCGCCCGACGCGTCCTCCCCTTCCACCGCGTCAACCCCAAAATTCAACCGCAACGAATTTCACAGTCTTTATAAAGATCCCCACAAATTCTAATCTTCAAAAACCATAGACAAAACAGAGAGACATGGCTTCATCATTAGGAGCTTCAGAGGGCGCAATTGACGCTCTGATGCGTGCTCCCGAGTATGTGCACCCGTACCCTTCTCTGCCATCTACTTTCACTACTCACTACTCAATTCCTCTATTCCTCTATTCCTCTATTCCTCCCCCCCCCCCAGACAGCCAGCTAACATGTCCCTCCCCCCCACAGCTCCACACGGCCGCACCACACCCCGCACCGCCTCCAAAGCACCCACACCCCCAACCCCCGCTTCACCATCCCCACACGCACCTACCAGCAGCAGTTCTCCACCATGTACTTTCTCCGCCTGGCCTCTCTCAAGCCTGCCGTCGACGCGCTCGCGCGCACCGCCTGGGAGGGCGACGGCACCACAATCGCCGGCGAGCCCGTCACGCACTGCGACCGCGTGCTCGACGTGCGCCCGGGCGAGCTGTGCTGGATCTCGGGCACCGTCTACATGGACATGGCGCTCAAGCCAAACATCCTCGAAGACATCACAAAGGACCACTGGCTGGCCGCGCCGCCGCCGCGCACAAAGTATACGGCCCCCGCCACGGACCGCGTCATGCTTGAGGACGAGAGCGGCCGGCTGCGACTGGTGGGCGGCGTGCTGGGGGGGATGCATCTGGTGACGGGGTGTGTGGTTGCGGTGATGGGCAGTGAGACGGGGGGGGGCGATTTTGAGGTGCTGGATGTCATTATTCCGGACTTGCCGCCGCAGGGGCCGGTGGTGAAGGAGGAGGGGGAGGGGGAGGAGGTGGGGAAGTGGAAGGGGAAGGGTAAAGGGAAAGTGAAAGGGGAGGGGGAGGGGGAGAGAAAGGGAAAAGTCGTACTCTGCAGCGGCCTTTCCTTCCGCGGCGGCCTCAGAGAAAGCTTCACCACCGACCTCCTCTGCGAATGGCTCCTCGGCGAACTCGGCGACCACACCGAGCAGTCCCACACCGCCACCATCACCCACCTCATCCTCGCCGGCAACTCGCTCGGCGCGCCCCTCTCCACGCCCCTCCCCGCCGGCGAAGAGCGGGCCAAAAAATACGGCTACGACGCATCCGCCTACAACGCCTCGCCCGCGCTCGCGCTCGACAGCTTCCTCGCGCAGCTGCTGCCGTCGCTGCACGTGACCATCATGCCCGGCGAGACGGACCCGGCCAACGTGTCGATGCCGCAGCAGCCGCTGCACCCCGCAATCTTTGGCGAGGCCAAGGCGTACGGCGGGAGCACGCTTGAGCGCGCGACGAACCCGTGGATGGCCGATGTGGGGGGCGTGGGCTTCTTGGGCACGAGTGGGCAGCCGCTGGATGATGTGTACAAGTATGTGGAGGGCGAGGACCGGCTGGCGATGGCGGAGCGGCTGTTGAGGTGGAGGGTGGTGGCGCCGACGGCGCCGGACACGTTGTGTGAGTTCTTCTTCTTCTTCTTCTCGTGCTTGCTTGCTTCCGCGGTGTGGGTTGATGGCGGTGGTGGTAGTGAGGTGAGTGAGTGAGAGAGTGCTAATGGTGAGGTGTAGGGTCGTATCCGTTCAACGACCAGGACCAGTTCGTGATTGAGGAGTGCCCGGAAGTGTTCTTTGTCGGGAACCAGGACCGGTTCGAGACCAGCCTTATCGAGGGCGCCGAGGGCCAGCGGTGCAGAGTCGTCTTGGTGCCGAAGTTTGCAGAGACGGGGGAGGTTGTCGTGGTGGATCTGGAGACGCTGGAGGTCGAGGTCGTCAAGTTTCAGCTTAGGGAGTAGGCTGGATTAGTTGGTATCTATTGGTAGACTAATATATGCGGGGGCGGTGAGGAAAACGTAAAAATTGGTGATTTGGAGTTATGGCTGGGTTTAGAAGATATTATTGCTTTTTTTTTTTTTTTTTTTGCTCCCTTTTCTTTCTCGCTTTCGAGTCGGGCTAGCTGTGGTTTGTGCACAGCATTCATGAAAGAAAGAAAAAATAGATAATATTCTGTAAGAAGCGGCATATATATATATATATAGCTAGACTTGGTAGACGCTGAGAGCCTGGGGGGTTTTTTTTTTTTACTTCCGCTCCCCATTAATTTAGGAATGTGACGTGCAGACGACTGGAGCTTCTGTTTTTCTTTCTAAAGAAGTGGATATTGCCATACATGCAGTCTCAGTTTGGCATGGGCCATGGAGGGAGGTAGAATCTTCAACCACCATCCTTATGTAGTCTGCGCCTCTTTTACCACGACCTCTCTTTAGATGGCGGCACATATACATATAGCCACCCCACCACAACCCAGTCCCAATAACGGTGCCGACAGTCTACAGACCAAGCGCAACTAAACGCGCCACCTTTTATATGTAATGCGTAAATAGATAGGCCCCCACCATCCTCCTCCGTCTATTGAGTCTTTCTGCGTCTAATAACCTTTTTTTCTAATACCACATATATATTGCAGTACAGCGGACGCTGGGACGATTTGGCCTCCTCCTCCTCCTCTGGCCGGGTCGGAAGCAAAGATGCAAGGCTACTCGATCTCGTGGGCTCTTTGAGCCCCGCATTTGGTTCCTTGACTTTTTGCAGGTGCGTCCAGGGTGGTTCTGCACCACTGCTCAAAGGATGGATGGTAAAGAGGTCGGTCGGCCGGCCAGCGATAGCTACATGTATGTAAGTATGGCGGCCACGTGCGCCCTGTTTTGTGGGTGTATATCAGATTCTCGCTGTCCTCGCCGCCTCGTTCATACATACATGTAACTACCTTCCACTAATCGACAATGCTCCTTGGTAAGGAAAAATAACGCTGTATTATATAGTACTAGTTGCACGTGGGTATAACCGAGAGATGCTCCTCAGGGGAAATTGTTCTCATGACCCCAAACCCCCACCTACGCCTACCTAGATTGAGCGAGTGATAGTTGGTGACGCATGCTTATTTTAGTCAACTACCGGCCGCCCCCCCGAGATAGCACTATTCCGTATTTACTCTAGACCCCTTTATCTACATACTGGGATCTTTACAAATCGGCCTCGTATTGTTGGAATCTGTCAATCAGGTAGGTAGGGATTCGGCAGATATCTTGGCTCATCTTTGGGCGACTGAAATCTCCGACATTGCGGTTTCGGGATGTCTTGGGGGAAATATTTCCAAATCGCAAATCGCATGATGGGGAAGTCGGCGTATTCTAGACCTCGGCTGGCTGGCTGTCACTTGGTAATGCAACTGCAACTGCATGCGGGCAACCGATCGCCTCCGTCAAGCATTTCCAGCCACGATCGATAAGATAATGGCTAGCTAGGCCTGCGGGTGCAACCTTTACCTTTGCCTTTACCTTTGCCTCTACCTTCACATCCACCACCAGAGACAATCCATCATCACCACCTCAATTGCATCAAAGACATGGCCTCCCGAATACCCCTCAAGCAGCTTGCCCGAATCAGCACCTTCCCAAGCACCGTCCCCGCAGCCCGCTGCCTAGCCACAGCAACCACCGCCCCATCACAAACACACAAGCCCAATGACGGCACCGCAATAGTCCTCCTAAACATGGGCGGCCCCAGCACCGTCCCCGAAGTCCACGACTTTCTCTCCCGCCTCTTTGTACGTCCCCAATTCCCACCACCCCCCACACCGCTAACACCCCCACCAGGCCGACGCCGACCTCATCCCCCTCGGGCCCCTACAGAAATACCTCGGCCCCCTCATCGCACGCCGCCGCACCCCCAAGATCGAAGCCCAATACTCCGTCATCGGCGGCGGCTCCCCCATCCGCCGCTGGTCCGAGCTACAAGCCACCGAAGCCTGCAAGCTCCTCGACACCCTCCACCCCTCCACCGCACCACACAAGCCCTACGTCGCCTTCCGCTACGCCGCGCCCCTCACCGAAGACACCTTCCTGCAGATGCAGGCCGACGGCATCCGGCGCGCCGTGGCCTTCACCCAGTACCCGCAATACTCCTGTTCAACCACGGGCAGCTCCCTCAACGAGCTGTGGCGGCTGTCCAAGAAGTACGACCCCGCGGGCCACATCGAGTGGAGCGTCATCGACCGGTGGCCAACGCACAAGGGCCTCGTCGACACCGTGGCCAAGCACATTGACGCATCGCTGGCAACCTACCCCGAGCGCGAGCGCGACGGCGTGGTGCTCCTCTTCTCGGCCCACAGCCTGCCAATGTCGGTCGTGAACCGCGGTGACCCGTACCCGGCCGAGGTGGCGGCGACGGTGTACGCGGTGATGCAGCGGCTGGGCTTCAAGAACCCGTACCGGCTCGTGTGGCAGTCGCAGGTGGGGCCCCGGCCCTGGCTGGGCGCGCAGACGAGTAATACCGTCGAGGAGTATGTCAAGAAGGGGCAGACAAACTTGCTACTCATCCCTATCGCTTTCACCTGTAAGCACCCCCCCCCCCCTCTCTCCCCCTCCCCTCCCTCCCTGTCCCTACTGACCCCCCCCGGGGCGACATAGCCGACCACATTGAAACACTCCACGAACTCGACCTCGAGATCATCGCAGAGTCCAAGCAGCCCGGCATCAAGCGCGCAGAGTCGCTCAACGGCGACCCAATGTTCATCAAGGCGCTCGCCGACATTGCGCACGAGCACCTCCGCGGCGGCGCCCGCGCGAGCGCGCAGCTGGCGCTGCGCTGCCCAATGTGTGTCAGCGAAAAGTGCAGCGAGCAGAAGAAGTTTTTTGCGGGGAGGAAGGGGGCCGAGTAGGTGAGTGGGTGAGTGGGTAGGTGGGTGGTTGGGTGGGTGGGTGGAATGTGTGGGACATGGTGTGTCACTCGGTGGGGGTTTTTCGTGTAGATGAAAGCTTTTTTTTTTTTTTTTTTTTAAATGAGATGTTGATAGCTGGCTGGCACTAGATACTTGATGCCCTGTTCTTGGGGGGGAGTGAGTACTTCAGGGGGCGGAACGGGAACGTTGGGTTGCCTGAACCTGAATAGTAGTCTGCCTGAATAGTAGCTTTGGTTAGGTTGCGGAAAGCCGCATTTCAATTATTTCTAGTCACATAGCTACATTCCCATACCGAGGCCCCCAGAATACTGCATACAGATATTATAAAGTAAAAATCTAAACCCATCAGTCAGGTAGACCACCCCGTACCACCACCTACAATCCCAATTAATGAATTTAAAAAAAAAAAAACACCTACAATCCCCCTTCCCGGATAGCAATACCGAGTGACACCCCATGATCCCACACCCACTCCACCCGGACCTTATATTCTACCCACCCATCGAACGTACCCTCTCCGCCCCATCCCATCTCTCCTCCAGGCTATTATCACTACATACTACAAATAACACAACCACGATCAAGATCAACATTGGAGTTTGTGAGCTCTAGAGGGAATAGGTTCAACACTGCTTTCTATATGAAGTAGTCAAGGAGTATATCTCTAACGACTACCAACCACCACCGCCAATCACAAGCCCCCCCAAAAGTCCCCACAGGAACCACAAACAAGCACACGGTAAAGAAAGAAGAAAGAGGGAAGAAAAAGAAGTTCATCATCCGCTAACCCCCCCCCCCCCCCTTCTTCCTCCCCACAACCACTTCACCCACCTCCCTCCACCGCACAACAAAGCACCACATAGCACAAAACAGAACACAGTACAACCAGCTCAAAATCATCATCATCATAGCCCCCCGGCCCTCGCTCAGCCTTTCATTAGATTACAATTACTTCATTCCCTAATAAAAAAAAAAACAGTAGATCACTTTACCAACAACAGCAAAAAAAAAAAAAAAAAAAAAAAAAGTCAAAAAGTCAAAAAAAAAAGAAGGAAAAAGGTCTATAATACAAGAAGCTCTCCCTTACCTCCCCACGTTCCCGCATCCTGAGCCCGCCCACTACGGTCTAATCTCAGAGTAAATATACGGCATGAGCACCACACACGCCTTATACAGCACGCCAAAGCTCTTCACAAACGCAAGCGGCCAAGTGGCCACCGCGCTGTTGGCGAACATGACCCACATGCTATAGAAGGCGACTGCGAAAAAGTGGTAGAACAGGACCATAGGCTGTCTGATGATTCCGGCAAGGAGCCCGACAGGCCCGTCGATGCATTGGCCGCCGACGCGGAAGTATTCGAAGCATCCTCTTTGGAGTGTGCGGAGGCGGTCGTCTATTGGCTTGTTAGTAGGGTTTATATGTGAGGGAGGAAGGGGGGGGGGGGGGGAGACGAACCGTTAGCGGCAAAGAGGGAGTAGAGTGCCTGTGCAAGAATATTGATCACACTCGTCAACGACTTGCGCTGCCAATGGAACTTCGACATCTGCCTCAGCACAAGGTCCGTATCCTCCAGATCTGGCACCGTTGCCGGGCTTAACAGCTCCGTGACCAACACCACATCATTAAACGCCACCGTCATGCCCCCTCCCGTCAGTGGATGCCTCATATTCATCGCATCTCCCAGTAGCACCATCCCCGGCGTCGTATTCGTCGTCGCCGGCAAGAACGAGTTTGGCATGCTCGGAAACCTATCTGCCTGGAGCGCGGCCTTAAACGACGGTCTGATGCACTCGGGCAGGTCCGGCAGCACCACGTTCATAAGGTGCGCCTTCACGCCGCCGTCTTTCGCGCTTGGCATCTTCGGCATGTCGATGAGCATGCGGGTCTCGTGCGTGCCAATCTGATACACCAGCACCGGCGGGTTGTTGCCCATGATCACATGGCCGTGGTTCGGCGACGGGAGCACGGCGTCCTTGAGCTCCAGCGCGACAAAGTTGGACCGCACCTGCGGCTTCTTGTTGATGCACTTCTTGCGGAAGTTGGACGCATAGCCGTCCGCGGAGACGGTGAGCGCGCCAAAGTAGTGCTCTTCGAGGGCGTCGGCGCCCTTGCGTTTGCAGATGACTCCGAGGACCTGGTCGGTGGCATTGTTCTTGATAACGTCGCGGACGGTGGTTTCGATGATCGTGACGCTGTTGTTACAATTCACCCGCCGGTTAGCAACACACGCCCCGCATATGCACCCCCGCACGCCCGCAGACTTACTTCGGAGTTCTCCTCGCCGCCTCGCGTAGCTTCATGATGAATCTTCCATGATGGAACGACCGCCCCTCCGGCGCCTTTCCATCGGGTCCCTTCGGATACGGGATTGTGACCCTCTCGCCGTGATAGATACACTCATAGCCATACGTCGGGATCGCATCAATGCCCTCCAAGCAATCTACCATCACCCGCACGCATCATCAGCATCAATCCCCCACAAATCCCCTCATCAATCCCCCTCATCCATCAATCATCAATCCAATCCATCCATCCATCAAAACAAAGACGAATATAAAAACTCACCCCTCATCCCCAACTTCACCAACGCATCCACGCCCCCCGGCTGCAACAGCTCGCCCACAATCCTATCAGGCTCCGATAGATCACGCTCCAGGAGCAGGACCAGGCGGCCCTGCTTCCCGAGCGCAGCGGCGAGCGCGCAGCCGATGACGCCGGCGCCGACGATCACGACGTCGTATGAGTTTTCGCGCCTCTTTGGTTTCGTTTGGGTTGCCATTGGGTCGTTATATTAAGCTTTACGGGTAGGTCGGTAGAGGTAGATAGATAGATACGTAGGTAAGGTAAGGCAGAGCAAGTAACACAAGAGTGCAGCACCGGTGAGTTGTAAAAGGGTTGAAAAAGAAAAGAAGAGAAACAGTCGTCGGCGGGGGCAGCAACGGAAGTCTTTATGTGGCTGGCTGGGGAGCTTCTCTTCTCTGTTCTTTCAACACTCGTTGTTGGTGCATGGAAAGAAAGGTTGGGGCCAACTCGCAATTCAAGGGGTAAGAAAAACGGTTGTTGCAATGGTCTGACACGTGAAAAAAAAGGACAACAGACCATAATTCGAACCATTCCACGCCCAACCTCGAACCATTCACTAACTAGATAGAGCACATCTACATGGAAGTAGATACTCGACATGTACCTACATAGGGCATTCGCGCATTCACATGTCGGCGGATAGCCCCCCTTTTTCGTCAACTCAACTCAACTCACGTCGGTATCACCAATTCTCACCCACCCTATGTAAGTAAAGCACAGGGTATCACTCACTCTATTGCACGTGAAGGAAGAACTACTCACTATTTGGAATTAACGCAATGTGCCCCAGGTCAGGGTTCTGTGCCCGGGATTGTGCTTAGAGCTTAAGCCATTGGGCTGACATCCCGATGTCTGCAAAAAAAAATAAAAATAAAAAAAATAAATAAATAAATAAATAAATAAATAAATAAATAAGCCAATGGAATTATCGTCTAGATATTAATGTAGATACAAGTATGTAGATAAATACTATTCAAGTCGCCGGCCGGCCAGCCTCAGCTTGCACAGTAAGCTGAGCTGGGACGAAAACAAAAACGAAAAGAACAAATGTAATGGCACCGGCCGCACCCGCACCCGCACCCGCGCCTGCCTAGCTAGTAGGTAGGCTAGGGGGTTCGAGAATAAAGAGATAGGAACCGGCCACAACCACCACCACGACGGCGACCACATCCACAACTACAACGACGACCACGACGACAGACAGAGATACAGCGACAATTGCACGAATATACCAACTACTTATGACACAACAACTCGAGGGGGTATGTATATAGCAAAGTATATATATACCTATATCTTGAACATCTCCCTAATACAGTACAGCTATCTCACAAAATCACAATCCCCACCCTTCTCCCTGTATTACTTTTACCCCCCCTTCTCTCCTCCTAGTCTCTAGCCTCTCCTCTCCTCCCCACTCCTCTTCTCCACTCAAGCTAAAAACATTCTCCATTTTACATAAAAAAAAATCGCAAAACGCAAGCCCGCTGGTAAAAAAAAAAAAAAAAAAAAAGGATAAAAGGAGTCCGAACCTGGAATATTCCAATTCCAATAAATAAAAAAAACATTAAGAATATAACGGAAAAGGCGCCACAATCATACACGCAATTGGGAACATGATGAGTGAGCTAGGCCTGTACATTGATTGTTGTATAATAGTAGTAGTAGAAATATCCAAACAGTAACAAAAAAGAAAGGCAGAAAATAAGGGTCATATAAAACATCGCGATCGATCGGTCGGGGAGTGGGTGTAAGTGAGCGAGAAAGAGAGAGAAGGTGATGATGGTGATGATGGTGCATATGTGTTGGCAAGTTACAGCATTATATTAAGAATATGTATGCACGAACATGGACACATTTAGGGGGGGCATGTTGTTGTTGAATTTGGGGGCCGTTTTAAACCTCTCGGTTCTTTTTTGTTGGTGTCGTCCATCGGGTGAAAAAAGGGTACTTTCAATAATCAATTATTTGTTTTCTTCATAAAAGTAATGCCGCTTTCGGGGGAATATTATTAAAGTCGAACGAAGCTGGCCTCAAGCAGTACTGGAACTCGAGTCCCTGTTTTTCCCATCATAATACGAGTCATAGACGTCCGATAGAGACCCCGACGAAACCCGGTTGTTGTAGTCCCCATTACCCACACCTAGCATCATCATCCCACCGCCATTTCCCTCTCGATCTCCCGCACCGACACCCGCACCCGCACCCACACCACCCGCACCACCACCATTGCTACTACCCGTTCCTATTCCAACGCCCGCACCCCTCATCGTCGCGACGGAAACCTCTCGTTCTGGTTCTGCTCATCGCCTATAATAAGCGCCCGTAAGTCACACAGGACGCACTCCAACAACCAAACAGGCTTAAAACCTACCATCATCTACAGGTCCATCAATCTTAATCTGCGGCCTAGGTGGCGACGGTGGAGGGGGACGACTAAAATTTGTTCCCGCAGGGGAGCTAGGCGGAGAGTCTTCATCGACCACAGAGCCCGCGTCAGAAAAAATGGTCATGCCTCTCGTTGGCTCTTTCACCTTGTGGATCGGGGTCATATTACTCTGTATTTTCGGTCCTCCATTGGAGGACGAGTAGTTACTCAGGCCGAGCCCACTACTTGGAATATCCGACTCGAGCTGTGGTGAGCTTCCTCTCGACAACGGGCTGGGCGATCTCGGGAACTTTGGGGACTCGGGAGAGCGCGGGTGTTTGGGGGAGTCGGGGACGTTGAGCTGCATGTCAACTGCCACCTTCGAGGGCGGGAGTTGTGCGGGGCCTTTGGGGTTTCCGACGTCAATGGTGATGACGCTGCTGGTGGCGCTGCCCTGGCCGAAGGGAATGTTTCCGGATTGTACGAGAGTGCTGGCGGACATGCTGGCGGGTGTGGGTGTTGTAGGGCGGGACTGCGCAACACCGCCGTAGAAACCCCGTTCGAGGGCGCGGATACCGAAAAGATCACCTTCGCCTTCTTCGCGCTGGTTGAGCGCAATTTGTTCTACTTTTCCTTCCTCGTTGGCGGCTTTGGCTTTGGCTTCCTGTGCGGTTTGTTAGATTTCATGGGTCTTTTAACTATTTTTTTTCTAGGTTGAGTGATTATATACCGCCATGATCTTTCTTGTTCTGTGCCACAGAGGTGAATGTTAGTAGTCGTCCACAACCGGTAAATCATTATTACGGGTACCTACTTCTGCCTGACATAGAACAATTTCATAAACCCGGCAATAAATACCAGGAAAATCAATGATCCAAGAACAATGCTGTAGATACCCTCTCCGTTAGATATATTTTTCCAATAATAGATGTAATGTTTAAAAAAAAAAAAAAAAAACAATAGAAGGGTGAAAACTTACGCATATCTCAGGCCAAGATTGAGATCTCCAAACCAATTACCCATTGTTGTAGTAGTAGATTTTAGTAGACGGACTAGTTAACGAACGAAATAAAAAAACGAGTGATATATCCGCAAAGGTATATAATAATAAGGCCGGATTTTATAGCTTGAACGACGGTCCCAAAGAATGACAGAAAAGTAATAGACTTTTCAGAATGACCGAATAAAGAAGAAAGAAAGAAAAGAAAGAAAAAAAATACTAGTAAGCCGTAGTAGGAGTCAAGCCCTAGCAACTGTAGAGAGAGATAAAAAGTGGGAACTGAAGAAAGTAAATATGGGAAAGGGGGGTATGGATGCCCTTTTAGATTTAGATTTTGTTGGAAGACAGGATAGGGTTTAGTATTTCAAGATAAGCGAGAGTAGGCAACTATCCCAGTGCAGCGAATAAAAGAGTGAAAAGAGAGACAGAAAATAAACAAGGACTGGCTGTCCAGTGTCCACTCTGATACTATCGTCGTGGGCGGTAAGGTAAAGAGTGTGCGTTGGAACAAGAATAAAGAGGGAGTGGATGTGCAGCGGAGACAACTTAGTAGGTAAAGGTTGTGAGTACCTACACAGAGAAGAAAAAAATAGAGTGTGAATTAAGTGTCGAACCAGCGGAAAGTAGAAACTGTGTACCTAAAGATAGAGATTTTATTTTTTGTTTATACGCTTGATAGAGAAGAGGAAAGACGCCCGTGACGACGAAACACGCGAATGGAAAGGGGGGCAGGGTCTAGGAATCGTACTTCTCCCCCTACCACCACCCCTACCAGCTGCTTGACTGAGACACCAAATATGAACCTCACCAGCCAGCCGGTTCACACAGTGGTGGCGAGGAGAGCGGCAACCTAGCCGTTCCTAAACTCCAATAGGTGGCGAGCTAAATACTAGGGAAAGCTCAAAATCTCATCATCGAATCAATTGCTCGATCCTCACATTGAATATCAGAAACCTACCTGCGCGTATGTACTCTAGGTAATCAAACGGTAAGAGTCAAAGACACACCTAACCTCGCGCTGAGAGGAAAACACTTGAAGCATTAGTAGGTACAACGTAGGTACAATCCAAATAGAATGTATAACCGCAAGCCAAGAGATCTATACTTACCCACAACCCACACTGTGCCTACTGTACCTACATAATGCAGCTTTTGCAGACGCCCTATGTACGTTCCTAAAGTCATGAGTTTCAGTTTCGGTCAGTCGATTTCAAGACTTTTCCGTTTGGTTCGGTTTCTCCTCTTCTCTCTTTGTGTAGGGCGGTTTCTTCCTCGTTGGGTGGGTACTCTAGAGAAGAAGTGCTTTCTGCGTGCGCCAGGCAGGCGCGCGACGCACCGTTTCGGTGTCACAGCAGCGATCCGAGCACATGTGTTACAGGGTATATGCCGCTAAAGAAGGTTACCTGCACTTTGGCAACAGCAGGCAATAGTAGCCCCACCAATATGGGGTGGAAGAAAATTCCAAACTGAATACAGTAGAGAAATCGCATCATGCATAAGTTTCACGACTGGAAAGTGCATGTAGGGCAGAATTCGATGTCGTCTGCTTAACTACTACACATATGAACGTCACCCCAAAGTACACACTTAGTAGAAAATACGATTTCACGATATTTGAAGTGCGTGGGGGAAGGGGGTGGTTTTCGAAGGACTGCCTGCCTATCC
Source organism: Morchella eximia (assembly GCA_024713935.1). Classification (NCBI taxonomy): domain Eukaryota; kingdom Fungi; phylum Ascomycota; class Pezizomycetes; order Pezizales; family Morchellaceae; genus Morchella; species Morchella eximia. Next base: position 981,073 of record JAMGZG010000022.1, on the reverse strand, counting down.
AATTATAATTACTTCAGAGGCATCACCCCTCTTATTCACGCTTGTCCCACCGTCCCGTCATGGCATGGCACCAGGGAACAACACTTGTTGTTTCAATTGATAACAAATCTGTACATCTGCATTAGCGACCTTCACGATGGTTGATGTATTTAAGGCTCATTAGGATAGAGATATAACCGCAGTGTCTTCTTTTCTTATTTCCCTAGTAAGAGTACCAGAACACCCACCATTTCAGGCTCTTCTTTCCTCGTGCTTCGCCGTTCTTCCTTCCTTCGTCCCTTACATCCCTTCAGGTCCCAGGGAACAAATTCAGTACCCGTAGCTGTCATCCATGATCTCCAACGAAAGCTTGTACATAGGTGCAAACATTCCGCAGTGGGGAGGCCTAGAACACACACACCACAGCCACACTCCTTTTACGATGTTAGGAATATGCGCGTCCCAATTGGGAATAACTCAGGGGATGGGAAGAATGTAGTCGGCAAGCGAGCCGGCACAGACGGGATGATCGATGTAAAGCGCTAGCCTAACCATATTAAGATATGCACTAACTGTACTCGTATCTTCCTGACGTTTTTGAACTGGGCCACTATTGCATACACCAAAAATCATGAGCTTGGCGTATTTTTGTATGGTATGCAATATTGGTCGCGTCCACAAACGTCAGGAAAATACGAGTACGCGGATGAACCTAAGTTCGTCGCGCTACCATTTTGGTTGCCAAGCCCCCAAGGGTCTTTGGAATACGGGTAAGGAGACCCTTTATTCCACTGAAAAACTTAATGAATTTTCGTTGCTTCGGGTACTTACTCGACAAGCATCAAGTGCTTTGACTGAACCATGAAAGGTATAAGATGGGCCAATTATAGAAACTCGTACTGGTAATGATAATTATTTGGAAGAACCAGAAAGGTACGTCAAGTACCCATACTCCAGAGTACGAGCGCACGCACCCCAGCAAGCTGAGCAAAGGTTAGCTACATATGGTGAATGAATATAAAGCTGTCTCGGGTAGTAAACTTACCACGACCCAGAAACTCCATCTGTGGTACGCTGCACAGATAATCAGATTATTACGCCATAATTACAAGCTGAGCAATTCTAGGTGCTACATCCATCGTCGGATTAACGGAATTCTCGTCCAAAGATCGACCCAGGACGAGTGCTTTTCGATGACGCGGGATGTATTTGATCCAGCTGCAGCGCAAAGCATTGAAGACATCATATTATGCCGTCTTTGCAGCCCGCCCCACCAGGAGGTTTCATAGCTGACCGACTCGGAATTTTTAATGATCAGGGCTAGCTGTACCTGCATTGTTCTTCTTTTTTTTTTTTTGACGGCTGTGAGTAGGTATCAACGTTGCGAGATATTTAATTAGAAAGGAACCCCCCACAGGATACAACGCGTCTGCGTCTCTCTCAGAGCACACATAGACCAGGGTAAATAGAATTTGCATGAGGGGAAAAAAGAACTGCCAAATATGGCTTTGCTTTTTCTCCCCCTCATGTTCTTGTGGTGGCTTGCGTGATAGATGCGACAAACAGGAAGAAATAGGCGGACCATGTGATTAAATGACTCCAGCAAAGCATTTGCTTCCAAATATTATTTTAGCCTTTGAGAATGCTGATAAGAGGCACGTGGGTTTGGGGGGGGGGGGGCGGGGAACTCATAATTCTTGTCTTATCAGCCTGTCTTCATAGATTGCTATGTAGGTTCTCTAGAGTACTAGAGTAAAGTATTCTAGAACATGTGTAGATATGGTTCGGTGCCAATCGGCGTGACAGGTTACTGGATGTCCCTTAAACGTTTATTATTTGATCTTCGAGACCTATCAGCAGTGAAAATTGGCACATGGGCACGCCAGCATTGAAAGTGTAGATAAACTAGACGTTCGTGGCCTGTTTGGAGCAGCATCTCAGGGCAGTGCGCGTTTCCATGTATGTAGTTAGTTGCCCCTTGCAGCACTGCAGCAGTGCTGATGTCTGGCACAACGTGGCTTACTGGTTGATATTACAGCCCTACACTGATTGGTCAACCAAGCGAGTCGTACAGGGCCTTTAATGAGCTAGAAGGTGAAGCACTGAGAGCTGACTCGGCTGAGGGTGTTCAGGTGAAAATTCTTAAAAACATTGCCTCGATGTATGCATGGCCACATAGCGGTAGGTAATCAAATCTCCTGTTTGTGTTGTTGCGGTCCCTCCGAACGAACCAACCAAACCAACCAAAGGAATATATTTCCGCTTAAATCGGTTGTGGGACCCCTTATCCTTATGCCATCGGGGGTCTTTATTTAAATTTCAGCGTGCACAACTGTGAGAGCTTAAAATTTCTAAATCTGCGTACTGATGCGCCCTAGGTACAAGATATGAGACCCGAACCTTAAGTAGACATGGAGCAGGAGGAGTGTTAAGGTTTAAGTGCTTGTTAAACACTTCTCCTAAAGCTCGTGCGCCCCTATTAGGTGTTGTGGATCGAGAATCTAAGGGACGAGACGAAACCGCGAGTACGGAGTACGAACCAGGTGGAACAAGACTAAATCTTATACGAGCCGAGGGAGACATTGTACAATTTCGTCCGGCACCATTGTATGGGATTGACGACCCAAGACCGGTCAACCGTGACATATACGACGGATTAGGTTGATGAATATCTGTTTAGTACAGTTGTTAGTCATATCATCTCCACCAACACACGTGTTTTAAAATGAGAGAAAATGTATAAGAGGTGCCGAAATACCCGTACGGTTTGTACTTATGAACTCTCAATGCGGCATATTCAGTTCGAAGGATTCATGCTCCTCTTTAATTCGTGACGTTTCCGGACCGGTGTTTGACTGTCTGATGATGATTGGATTCTTGGAGTAGACCGATCAAGCTGGCCGGAAGCGCCATGAAATGATTATATATTCTATAGAGAATGAACGGCGAAGAGAGAGAGAGAGAGAGAGAGAGAAAAAAGACCTGATGGCCTGATAGATTGATGGAAGACTTGAAGTCAGTCTATTAGCTGCTGTCGAGGTTACGTACATATGCACGTAACACCAACTGACGATGAGATGTTCTCTGTTCTATTAAGTAGAGGTATGCTCATGCACGGCATGTAGGGCTACATGACACTCCCGCTCCCATCCGACCTAGAAGTCACACATTAGAAAGGAAAGCTTCAAAAGGGATGATCATATTCACTGCAGGATCGACAGCACCGTACGATCAAACCATATCTCAACAAGAGCCTCGCAGAAGCCACTCTAGCAGTGCTGGGGCTGAGGACGCACAGAAATCTCGCTGACTTTTCTCCGGCCTCCGCGGCTTGCCACTAATATCGCCTTAGTTATGGATTGAATGCTCAGTATACCAGTACATCAGAGGATTGAGAGCTTATAGCTACTTGAGGGTTCCCTATAAACCCAATAAACTAATATACTACCAGTAGCATACTACACTTATTATCGAACTCGTCTAACGAACACACCATTGCTACACCAGAGATGGATTCCTCACGAGTGATATCTTGTGATCACAAGTTCTAAACTCCTTGTGTAACGTCGACCCAATCCATGCAAACCGCGCCGCCCGCAACGACGAATCAACGGTTGACCACTATCTGCACCAAAAATCCCAACCCCATGATCTCGGGATGATATGGGGCTCTCTAAATTAATTAAAGCTGCCATAAATCCACCAAGGAAATGATCATGCATACTTGACAGCCTTTTGGAATTATACCTATATTACAGTACCCTTACGTCACTCCGCACGTACGTCCAACATGCATGTGCAGAGCCTAATAGTATCGCTCTTAGTTCCCATCATCCTACTTCTCTGCCCCTCGCCGCTGTCTCTGGTATCTCCAGACTCCTCCATGAACAGCCTCCTCAGCTCCTTCCGCTCAATCGCCCGCTCGCGCCTCGCCCTACCCAACAACAGTATCCTCGGCCGCAGCACAATGACAACCTTCACCCTCCCCTCCACGTCCACCACCGTCCACCTCACCCCCGACCTCACCCAATCCCAACTCTTCGAGTTCCGCCCCTTCAAGGACTGGCTTTCAAAGCTCCAACACTCCCTCTCCCTGCAGTCCCAGAACACCAAGCACCCCTTCCACGCTGACCCCTACATCCTACACTCAATCACCATCCAATCCGTCGACTTCTTCGGCGGCTCGCGCATCGGCTTTCTCAAGCTCAAAACCGACATCAAGTCCGCCTCCGGCGCCTCCCTCCCCGGCTCCGTCTTCCTCCGCGGCGGCAGCGTCGCAATCCTACTCGTCCTCGAGACCGAGACCAAGGGGCAGAGCGAGCGCTGGGCCGTGCTCACCGTGCAGCCACGGATCCCCGCGGGGTCGCTCGAGATGGTGGAGCTGCCCGCGGGCATGATTGACGACTCTGGGACGTTCGCCGGTGCCGCGGCAAAGGAGATACAGGAGGAGTGTGGGATCGAGATAGCGGAGGACAAGCTGATTGATTTGACATCGAAGGCGCTGGGGAGCTTGACGGCGGCTGAGGATGAGAGGTTGGAGGAGGCGGTGTATCCGAGTCCGGGCGGGAGCGACGAGTTTATGAAGGTATATGCGTATGTGCATCGGATTGAGGAGGGGACATTGGACGAGTGGAAGGGGAAACTGACGGGGTTGAGGGATGAGGGGGAGAAGATTACATTGAAGCTTGTGAGGCTTGAGGATCTGTGGAGGGAGACGAGAGATGCGAAGGCTCTGAGCGCGATGGCGTTGTGGACGGGGCTAAAGATGTAGATATAGATCTATATTATATAATTATAATTATCAGTGCAGTGCTGTACAATTGTTGGTTGTCATATCATGAGTTGAGGTCGGTATAATCATCAAGTATAATATGACTTCGTAAATATATACCAATAACTACCCCATAAAGCGTCATAAGCCCCTTACTCTCTACATACCTCGGAGGCACTTATTAAAACCACATTCAAGCACCCAATCGTACGTACCAAAAGAACAACCTACCGAGTAATAAATACATCATTAGGTATCCGTTCACAGCGGCTCACTCGGCGTGGATGATAGATCGTGATGCACCACTACATGTACTCTATGAGAGAATTGCCACAGCTAGCTCCAAAAGAGAGATCAAGTCTTCTATTCTTGGGCATTGTTGATGGGGTGATCTACGGGTATCAAGCGCTCCGCTTCGCCCTCAAGTCCGCAAAGAAAATGCTGGACTTTTAATCATTGACTGTTAACCAACACCCAGCATTCCCATGCATCCTGGTTGCTAAATACTAATAGAGCAAAGGTTACCGTAAAAAAGCGCAAGAAAAAGAACAAAGTGAGGCACCATTGATATCACTAATTACCCCACATAAAACGATGGCTCAGAGCTCTATAAAAACTTCCACCTCCTCGCCACCTCAAAACCCTCCGCCAAACTGCCTACCCTCGCATCGATCGCCAGCCCCTGCGCCTCCAAGCGTCTGCACTCCTGATACAGCGCCTTCAAAGGGACCAGAAAGCACTCAATGAACTCATTCTCCTCGAGCTGCTGCTTTGGATTCTCATTCCTCGGGTCCATTAGGTCGACCTTGACATGCACGAAATGGAGATTGGTGTTGCACATGCCGGGGTCGTTAAACATGAGGCAGCTGCGCTCGCCAGCATCGCCAACCGGCTCGACCACGCCGTGGTAGCCAGTTTCCTCGTAGAGCTCGCGGATGGCGCATTCTTCTGGGGTCTCGTTGGCGTCGATGAGGCCGGCGGGGATCTCGACGGTTACCTGTGTTGGCGGGTTAGTTTGCTGGTGAGGAAAGAGGAGGGGGAGGGAGGAAGCGCACTTTGCCAATGGGGGGTCGGTACTGCTTTTGTAGGAGGAGGCAGGGCTCGAAACCGGGCCTCTCGAGGACGGCGATGATCCCGACGCCGTCAAAGTCAATACCGGGAGGGCGGGTACAGCGCTCACTGGACTCCCAGGTGCGTTCGGTGCCATGGGGGTCTGTGTAGGTTGTCCTGAAGCTGTGTTAGCACGGGGGAAACTAGGTGAGAGGAGGGGTGCGGGGGGAGAGGAACTTGACGAGTTTGACCCATTTTGCGTCTTGTGTGAAGAGTGGCTCTTGCGAGACTATTTTGCTAGCGGAGATGGACATGATGGGCTGTTTATGGGTGTGGTGGTGGATTGTTTACTGCGATGTGATGATGATGATAATGATAGTGGGAGTGGGTGTGATAGGGATGGCGGGGTACGTTGAGGCTCCGGCGACGTAGAGCGAGTGTCGGTGGATGGATGGGTAATTGAATTACAGGCTTGGCTGGAATAAGCTTTTAGATCTCGGGCGGGAATTAGTACCAGATTAGCGAGACGGTACCTGGAGTCTAGCTTGTGTCCATGCAGTTAATTAGAAGGGCTTACGGATGGGTGCGTGAGTGTGTGTGTGAGGCACAGTAGAGTATATAAGCACATCTTAAGCCTCTAAGTGAACGATAATATTATTCCCACTCTTTGCCGCATAGCTACTTGTATATAAACATACATATATAGCTACACGTACTATTACACTCCAGAGCTGCCCTCACTACGCCGCCGCCGGCACATACGGCCTCACATACCTCTTTATCCACCATTCCGGGATCTCGCACGCATCCTTCAACCCGTCATTAATCTTCTTTATATACTCCTTCCTCACCACACCCTCCTCCACAAGCGGGTCGATATACACCACGCACGGCAGCACCCTGCCATCATCCAGAATCTGCACGTCGCGTACCACACGCTCGTATACATATGGCGCACCCTCGTAGCCGTCCAGCAGCACCATGTCCGTGTCGGTGATGCTGTAAACGATTCCGTAACAGTCATCCGGGATCGAGGGTCGGATGTTGGCGTAGCCTCGTGAGTAGATGAACCAGCGGTATGAGGGGAGGAGGCCGGTCCCGATGAGGGTGCTCTGCGGGCAGCGTTGTCTCATTTGGGTGTGCCAGAGGTTGGAGCCGTAAGCGAAGTAGTGGGTCCGGGGGAGAGAGGGCATTTTGGCAACTGTGAGTGGTATAGCTGTATGTAGGGACTGTTGGGGGGGTGGGGGGTTGGAACGGTATTTATAAGTATTCTTTTTAGGGAGGCTGAATGTTGCCCTCAAGTGTACTTACGGCTTTCAAGAAGACAGCTGAGCGGGGTCGGCATAATACGACAAATCACATGAAGTCGCCGAGGGTCATGTTTTTGCAGATACATGTATGTACCCTCCTCTCGATTTTTTTTTTTGAATAGTACATACTACTCTTCTGTAGAGGGAAATGGAGTTGTAGGGGTTGTGTTTTCTGCGCTTTTTCTGGCCCAGATTCATATTGGAACATCCATGTTTGGTAGTAGATTTGCACGGCTCACTGTTCACCATTACTAAGGCTCCGTTCAAACCGCTTGAACTGTTGCGGATTTGTATGGTAGAATAATGAAATGGGGAAAAGCTCTGTAATGTGGTGTTCGGACAACCCAACTTATCCATTAAGTGGGTCCATAACAATGGGGTTTTGTTGACTTTCAAATAATTACCTCGAGGGCTAATTATTACTACATTTATCTACAATGAAAGAATATTTCCATAGCCTTATAATTTTATCTTCCGAACTCCATTACACCAGAGAATAATTACTTGTCTGTCTCATGTCAGTTAAGGACTTTTTTCAAGCATGCGCATTATCATTTCTTCCCTCGTCCGAACGGAGCCTAACTCAGTTGCATACTACCCTCTACTTTTATCTACACCCAAATACACACGCCCCCATAGCTTACCACTTCCCAGGGGAAGAACCACAGGTATCCGGAGAGCTAACCGATTGACTACCTCTTTCTGTCTTTCTTTGTTATCACAATCACCAAATATCACTCGTAGCGAAATTCGGGCAGGGTCGGGCCAGTAATTTTTTTTTCTGCAACTCTTTCCTTTCGGGGGGAGCTGTTTGATTGGTCGAGCCTACGTTTGTAGCCAAGTAAAGGCCATGAGCCTGTCCTCCGCTTGCAATCGCACCGCTCGTCAAAGAGAGTCATAGCTAGTAGTATGCCCAGGATTGTGCCCCTTTTGTAGAGTGTACAAATATGTCCAGCCGCCCAAGCGCCAGATAGTATTGAGATATGGAAATTAATCCCGCCCATCTTGGGTTCAAGGTCCTAGTTTCATAATATTATGCCAGATTGGACACTCGCCGCCACCCGTGAAGGCACGAGAGAGTGTGTGTAGCTATATGTACTGACCTTTATAGTCTTGAGTCTAAGCATAGATGCTTCTTCTAGCGCTTCTCATGCATCCTAGCAACTTCCTAGGTTGGAACCTCATGATATTAAGGTACTATGCACCATATATGACTGCACCCAGACGGAGGTGGTAGCTCTCTGTACAGTCTGGCACTTGTAGGAATTTATATGGTGATTGTTCATTAGAAGCTTATGCAAGGCGCATTAAGTTGGCAAAAGTCTCTTGCTAGGTGCCACCTGTTACTTGGTAGTTACTAGAATCAACCGTAGGTATATAGTCCTATATCAACCTTGAACTATCAGATATCCTTATGTTAATATTAAGATCTCGAGCCAGCTGCTCATTGGGAAGGAAAAACTAAGTTAACTGCAGAATAACACACATAATATAGTGCTTATTACACGGTCAGACTGGACCCGCTAATTCTGTTGTTCACCTAGGAATGGATCATGGACTGGATGCACTACATGTCCTAAAGACCTAAAGACAAACCCACGTGCGTTCTCACCCAGTAGCTCTTGGAAAGTACTTGGACTAATCTACTCATGATGACGCTGAAAGCTTCTACTCACCCACTATATGTGAATTTGCGGCCGCAGGCCGCATTCCGCTTGTATTTGTATAATTTTCCTCGTAGTGGTCAGGAAGCATCATCATTGGTTGATTTCCCTCTACCAGGACTGCTATGTGTAGATAGAAAAAGGGCCACTCCCGAGTTCGGAAGGGACACGACATATGTAGCATTCAATTTGTTGGAGTTTTGGCTTCCAACGATCCACAAGCCCCGGAAAGCCCAAAGATCCTAACCTACACGCGGCCACCACACCCACCACACACGCCTAGCCTCAACAGACCACCACTCGATAATCGTGCCAGGACAATACACACTATCTACCGCTGTAGCCCAGTTGCTGTGGTGTCGCCCAGAGGGGCCGAGGTCGGTGGTTCGAATCGCCTACCTCCCAGGCTTGGTGGAAACACTGTGTGACTGGGTCGAAAAGAGTAGCGCGCAATGCCTCTCTTTTGTTGTTTTTGGTTAATAAAATCTTGTACATGTATATACATACTATGTAGGACCCTTGTAGGACAGGTTCGCAATATCTACTGTTCACGGAGTATCACTCGAGACTTGGCAATTCTGAGTGCTTGCTTCGCGAATGCGAGCTTTCAGCTGGAGGGGCCTGGTATGTTGGATTTATATCTATCGCATGATCTGTAGGAGTATTACTTAACCTGGGCACGATTTCAGAAGATGCGGGTGATAGATAACATGAAGTAGATATAGGAAGAAAAGAAGACGAAGGAGAAACCGTAACCCTCTTACTAGGAGTTGTTGCTAGAATAATCTTTATAAAAGACTATTTTGACTAGAGATGGCTAGAGACAAAAGATTAACAAGGCCTTCATCCAGGGAGGGGTGAGAATTCTCTTCCAATTGCAATAAGCTGAGTGATATTCACTAGTGCATCATAGCCGGTCACTCGGTGCACATCAACCGTAGCTTTGAGTGTTTCCTGATATCTGCGGCTGCAGATAAGATTTACGGAAGATAGTATGGACAGGCTGAAGACAATGGATATATCAAAAAAGCTGAAGGGCCCTGCGAGCGGTGTTCTCGGGTTAGGGTTTTATCTGAATAAGTACGCAACAATCTCGACCTCTTTTTCTCTCTGGTTACATTTGCACGTTATTTATTTCTTCACCCTAGATGATCCATTATTTTGTTCCCAGAAGCTCCAAATTCGATGTAAACACAATGATCTACAATACAACAGGTGTCCGAACCCCCCAACCAAGTTTGAAAGCCAAACGATTCCTCTCATAAAAAAGTAAAGAAAGAGAAAAACACCTTTCGGTCCTTACTCCCTCTGCACGAGAACTAGTAACGCCATAATCACCAACAACGCGGTCTTCATCCAAGGATGCTCACTGAGCATGATGGTAACGTAACCTACGAATGGGATGTACCCAACAACGCTCCCAATAACCTCCTTCTCACGGTTGAGGTACCACTGTCCACGGGGGTACAGCTCGATATCGTCGGCATTGTTGTTGTCGCCCTTGGTGAGGAGGTTAAGGGGAGTTTTCCTACACACGGGTGTCAGCACTCTATTCACTTGTAGTACCAGCATAGAAATAATGAAAGTACTCACTCTCCCTGGTGTCTCCTGACAACTCTGTGCACAATCGGGATCGCGGTGCCCACATTGTACACCACAATCTCACCGACCTGTGTTCCACCGAATGAAGAAGGATCCTTGTGTAAGTCTAAATTCCTATTCCACAGGAATAGAAGATCTCCGCGCTGGAACGCAGGCTCCATGGAACCGCTCAACACGACCACAATGGGGGAGGGTGAGTTTGTTGCGACCGAGAGTCCCTTCCATAGCATGAACGCCGTTGAGAGGATTAGTGCGATATTGAGGACTTGCGAGAGGATCTGGCGCGGGTTGAGGCGCTTGAGTTCAGATAGGCCGAGGACGTCGAGTAAAGACATTTTGTTGTCGTATTTTTGTGGGGTCGTTGTTGGGGTTGGAGGAGCTTTTGGCGCGGTTGCGGAAGCTGTCCGGAGGTGTGTTTGTGGAGGTGGTTGAGATGTTGAAAGGTGTCGGGATTGGAAGAAGGCTTGGCATAAACATGCAGGTCACAATATGGCGCCAGTTACGGTCACACGCCAAGGTGAGCCTCAACGATAAGTGAGATAAGTAACTGACTTCACTCGTTCCAAACACAGCTTCAACATCTCCTTCTGAAGCCTTTGAAATCTCACTATCCTGGCAAAGAAACACCCGTCGTCACTATGGCACTCCCCGTCATGGAACCCTTTACGTTCGCGAGCTCCCGTTCCCTCAAGATGGAGGTGAGCGTTAGGATGTAAATCACCTCTCCCCTCACCCCTCAGCTTCCCGTGGAGCTAAACATTAGCTATAGCGACTCGCTCGAAGGAACCCGCACCCCACTACCGTACACAACCCTACTGGCCGATCCGAGTCTAAAGCATGTAGGCTCAAACGCCAGGTACACATACCACCTCGCCGCTCATCTCTACAGTCGCTAACTTACCGCGAGACAGCAACTCCTCCGACCTCTACCTCACTGTGCAGTTGTTTGCAGATAGTAAACCTTTAACAGTACCTGTGCAGACGTCTTATAAAGCTTTTAGATCAAATCGAACGTTGGTTACTCACCCAATTATTGTGGGGGCCTGAACTAACAAGAGGGTGCCGTGTAGATGGATGGAATGGCTCACGGTGCCGGTAAGGTACTGCAACTTACCGTTATCCTCACAACTTGCGATCACAGTATGGGATCTTGCTGGTCCCGGGAAGGCGGTGCCATTTGGGGGAACGACAGTGAGCATGTTTGAGAAAGACAAGTGGGTGGTGACCTTGTCCTCGTGCTAGTAATGATATTAGCTTACGCTTACACTTTCCAGTAACCTCAAGAAGGGCCGCCAGAAGTGCAAGCTCTGGCCTGGTGTTGAAGCCGACGGTTTAAGCGACTCAACCACCCCGTCAACCGTTTCATCGAACAGCGAAACAGACCGTCTTGAGAAGCTCCTTAAGAAACATGAGCTGGGGGAGATCCCTCGACTTGACTGGCTGGATAATCTTGCGTTCCGGCAGATCGAGCGTATCAATAAACAGGCGTCTTCAGAGAGGAAGAATGATCATTACCTGTTTATTGAGTTTCCGCGATTTGATTTCCCGGTCGTGTATAACGACTATGACTACAAGACTGAAGCTGTAATTGAGGGAGATGTAACTGGTAATAGTATTTCTCCGACAGCTTCCTCTGCTCCAACAGCACCAAACCGAAATAATCCCGTTCCTGGTGTTGAGGGCCCTGCGAAGAAAACCCTCGGATTCACGATGAGGGTTTATGACCCTGAGATGAATCGTGATAATCCAGCTGAAAGTAAACATCGCCGGCTTGTTCGTTCACACCGCAATGGCCCATTAGATCGTGATTTGAAACCGAACGCCAAAATAAGAGACGAACTAAACGAGATCCTCAACTACTCCCCAACACAAGACTTAACCAGCGATGAGAAAGATCTGCTATGGAAATTCAGGTACTCACTAGCAAGGGATAAGAGAGGCCTCACAAAATTTCTTAAGAGTGTGTCTTGGAGCGACGCGGCAGAGAGTAAGCAAGCAGTGCAGCTACTACCAAAATGGACGGAAATCGACGTCGATGATGCTCTTGAGCTATTGGGTCCAGGATTCGACAATATGGCAGTTAGAGCTTACGCTGTCGACCGACTTCGCAAAGCCGACGACGAGGAATTACAGTTATATCTTCTTCAGCTAGTTCAGGCGCTCAAGTTTGAGCGTATTAAACCCTCGACAACTACTGATGCATCTCGCGATAGTTCACTGGCAAACTTTTTGATTTCCAGGGCATGCATGAATATCACACTGGGGAACTTCTTCTATTGGTACTTAATGGTCGAAACGGAGGATACGAACCAAGAGTATAAGCGGCTGTTTAGCAAGGTGGCTTGGGAGTTTCAGGTTGCATTGGGCAAGATGGAAGATGGTGATAAGAGAAGGGCGGTCATCAAGCGACAGGCAGACTTTGTATTTATGATCGGGGAGATCTCTAAAGAAATCCAAGGGCTACGGGAGAGTAGGCCGAAGAAAGTTGAGAGGCTAAGGCAAGTCCTAGCAGATACGAAGAATGAGTTGGTTAGTTTTGAGGCGGTCCCATTACCGTTGGACCCTGGGGTTAACGTAATTGGATGCTTCCCTGGTTTGTTTCTCCCTCATTATGACGGTATCACGATACTGACGAATAGTTTAAAGAGGCTTCAAATGTTTTTAAATCGTCCCTCTTTCCTCTTCTCATTCACCTTAAAACAGATACTGGAGCACGGTATCCAATCATCTTTAAAACCGGCGATGATCTCCGTCAAGATCAACTTGTAATACAAATTGTAACATTAATGGACAAGCTCCTACGTAAGGAGAACCTTGACCTTAAACTTACGCCATACCACATTCTTGCTACGTCGGCATATACTGGTGTCGTGCAGTTTGTCGACTCTCTCTCGCTCGCAAGCATCGAGGAGGGTAAACATGCCCCCGCCGCTGGAGTCCTTCCATATCTCCGGAACAACTATCCAGACGAAACTACAGATACTGGAGTGAAATCAGAGGTTATGGACACTTACGTCAAATCCTGCGCCGGCTACTGTGTAATAACCTACCTCCTCGGTGTTGGTGACCGACATCTCGACAACCTCTTACTCACACCCGACGGCCACTTTTTCCACGCAGACTTTGGCTTCATACTTGGCCGAGACCCCAAGCCGTTCGCGCCCGCAATGAAACTGTGCAAGGAGATGGTCGATGGCATGGGAGGGGCGAACTCAGTAAACTACGCAAACTTCAAGAGTTACTGCTACACCGCATACACAACTCTGCGCAAGTCCGCAAACCTAATTTTGAACTTGTTCGCGCTCATGGTAGACGCCAACATCCCAGACATCAGGCTGGAGCCTGACAAGGCCGTGTTAAAAGTGAAAGAGAGGTTCAATCTCGAGATGAGCGAAGAGGAGGCCGTCAAGTTCTTCCGAAATCTGATTGAAGAGAGCGTTAATAGTGTATTCCCAGTGTTGATGGATCGGATGCATGGTTTTGCGCAGAGATGGAGGAAATAGGATTATGGAGAAGCAAGTGGAGTATTCGAAAGTCTTGTTGTACCACTGTTTGGAATATTTATTATGACTTGGTCTTTTTTCTGGTAGGCTCTGGTAGAGTAGAATTATACATATATTTGGAATGAAGGCGTTTCGAACTGTAATTCAAGTGCGTGGGATGATTTTCTGTGTGAGAGACTATGAGTAGAGATGATTCATATAGTTCTTTCCCGGATAGGTTGTCAAATTCCACCTATATTACGTGTATATCCAAGTATATAACTTGGGCTGAACTAAAGGGATAAATTAATGGATCTTTCAGCTGATCCCCCTGCGAAGTGAAAAAAAAAGGCCCGGAGTTCCGTGAGTACAGCGAGAGGTAAAATTATTGTAGAAACAGGGTCTAAAAACAGGGTTTCTATGGCTGGGCGAGCCAATAGGGCTCTTCCCATACTTCTACAATAATTTTACCTCACGCTGTACGGCGGTATCGCTTGGCTCAGCGAGCGAAATTCGCTAGCCAAGCAATACCTAGAAAGATATCAGGAAATGGAGCCAGGAAACTATCCGTCGGGCCCCGTAAGGCCGCTTCTGGGTCCGCGGGTCGCCCTGTGCATGCGCGGAATAGAATTAGCCCGACTTATCAATCACCCCCAAAGTTACTATAGTACATGTAGATATGCAACAAACATCCCGTGAGCCTTCTACATCACTCATGGAATGTCACTCGATCGTTAAGCTTCCCGGTCCCAACATTTAGATATCAAGTACATTAATAATCGACGCAAAACTATTCGTCTAGTTCTTCATTATTGACCTATATATGCGATCCATTAAAAATATATAACCGAACCCTAAGAGTAGAAGAAAAAATATAAAAACCCATGTGTATATATTATGGAATCATTCTAGTTAGTATCAACCTCTTCTTCGTCGCCATTCGCGCCTCCCTTCCCATCGCCCCAATACACACCCTCCCTTAAAAACCAGGAACAAGCGAATGCAAATGCAAATGTCGACCCAAGGCACACAAAAACCGTCTGCGGGAAAGTTGCAACCGTGTATGCATACACCAGATTAAAGACCGTTGGGGACACAACTCTCGCTAATGAATGAAGTAAGGCTGTCGCCCCTAACAGTTGGCCAGTCTTCTCATTAGGGACATGCTTAGTGAGTGATGACTGGAGGGTGGGGGAGCCGATCCCACCCAAAGCAGTGCAAACGCCTGCTGCGGTAAAGGCATCGGGTGTGGCTGCAACGGCGTAGAATAGATAGCCTACTGTCTCAATGATGATGCTAAAACGGATAAGGAGAATATCGAGTTTGTCGGCACCTTTTTGGTGGGAGGAGGGATGAAGGTTGCGACGGACGTAATGAACTACTACGGGGAGGATCACGAATAGCATAGTTACGCGGGCTACGTTGACGATTGATAGATATATTGACGACTAATAAGAAGGCTTAATCAATATTTGCGTGGATAGCTTCTTGAATCGGGGGGCCATACCTCATAGTTCCCCCACCCAAATTTCAGCTCTGCAAACAAGATGATGACGGTAATGCCACCAATACCGACGCCAAACAGAATGGTGTCTGTGGCAGCAAGTAGCATGAGGTTGAGCCTAAGTCGGGGACTAGAGCCAGGACCGGTAGGGAAGAGAACAGAAAGAGGCCTAACAAAGTTGATGGGGTTCATGGTGTGTACCCATGATTTCAGTGTACCGCCATACCTCTGGACTTCTTGTGCATGCTTTTCTTGGGCGATCTTCTTACGGCGATCTGACAACGACTCCGGGAGGATGCAGAATAGGTAGAGAATGAAAAATATATGTGCCCCCTAATCCCGTCAGCCAGAGTGAACATTAAGTATGCAAACGAAGAGGGGCCAAACCAGAGCGGCGTAGAAGATGGAAAGAACGTCCCCAGTAGCCTCGATCAGCCACCCTCCCATTGCTGGCCCGACTGCGATACCCAAAAAAAGACAGCCCTGAAAATAGCCGAATGCCGTAGCACGTTTTGCGGGAGACGTGCAATCAGCTCCATACGAGTATGAAAGCGCCATACCCAATAAGAAGCTCCCACAGATGCCATCGACCGCTGAGCCAAGAAGAAGGATATTGACACTAAAAGTTTCTGGAAACTTTGCAGCGAGAATGGTCGTAATTTCGCTGGCCAGTAGCCCGAAGGACGAACATGCCATGAAGGTCCGACGTCCATAGCGATCTGATAACGATCCTATGCGTGGTGATGTAAACGCACCTATGATGATAAGCATCTGTATTGCAGATCGTGGGGGAAACCCACAAACCTATTAGTCCACTAATAAGACTCATATAAAGTGTGAATTTCGATACGAGAGCTGCTATCTATATCGCGCAACGTTAGGCATTTTACTTTCAACATAGAAAATACTGCAGCTACCTCCGGATTTCGACATTGCTCATTTGGGGCGCCGATGAGAATAGGCATAACCGGCGTCATGCCCCCAGGCGGATATTGTTTCTCTGCGAAAAATTCCCTGCATATAAGAGCTAGGATGATGTTCAATCGTGGTACGGCGACACTTCATGCGGTCAGTACGGAGCTCGGCTCTGTCGAAATTGATGTCATCATACCCTCCAAAAGCTATCGTGAATAAACAGAACGGCGGCAACAACCAGAAAATCTGAAAGCGTAGCCGTCAATTTTCTGCACACGAGACCGCACAGAGTGGATATCTTACCGATGGCTTTCGGTGCCATGGAAGACCCTCAAAATCGTCGATATCTGCTCCCCCATCTCTTTCACCAGCTCCTAATAGTGGCGAGTTCTCGTCTCCAGAGATCGAGTTGGCCTTCGATGATAGTACCGATTTGCCTCCATCACCATCAACAACTGCGCTCTCATGCCGATGCGTTTGGATTTCTGACTCTTGTGCAATTAAGGGGTCACGTTCCATGTTGACGGATTATAGATAATACTGTCGTCGAACGCAATGTACGTTTGTGCTTGGGCTGCACGCGATGGCTGGACTGATGAAGCCAAATGTTGAACCGACAAAGATGAAGTTATATGAGACGAAGATAAGACGCAACAATTATAAACGGGGTTAAGGGGATATATCTAGAGACAGAAAGCTTCGCTAATGATAGAGCCCGGATATGTCTGTACCGGCTTGCTTACTGATGCACGATGTGCTCTAGCGCAGTGTAGGTTACCAGGGATCTGGTGTACTCTACACACGCTAGCTTTCTGCGGGGATGGAGATAAGTGAAGCTGATAAGGATACTTACTCTAGGTCCCAACGACAGGCTCCTCGCAGGGGCTCTTCGTCTATTTATTCCCTCCTCCCGTTTCCTGAGCCAGTTAACATGGGACTTGTCCTCTTGCTTGACTGCGATGATGATGCCAACTCGCGAGAAAGAGGTGGGACGGTAATCGGCCGAGAAGAACAAATTTAATTCAGCTAGAGTATGACGGTACAACCCAGCGAATAAGGTACCACGTACATAGTATGTGTGTGGCATCCCTATTCTTACATGTAATCGTCTTATCTACGGTTCAAGCTCCCATTTGCTGGCGATTCCATGGCCAAACATCAATTTGTTTTTTAAATTGCTTACAAACACGGCGTAGAAGCTAATGGTAGTTAGTACGTTTAGAACCCCAAACAGACTACTTGAAAAAAGCATTCTTTGGTACGTAGCTACATGATGTAACTCTACTTGGGACATTAAGAATATCGATAACTCTAAAGATTAATCGTTTCCGCTCCTCGGAGGAACTTTATCCCTCCGCGCTACCCGGTAAATCTTGATAGGACCACGTCTATCAAGGCTCAAGAATTCTGGTATTTTTTTGTCGTTTAGTCTATCATTAAACTTCAGTCTCAAGATTATGCGTCAATGAAGCCTCTACGAGAAACATCTAGATCATCTTATACCAGCCAGGATTGAGTTCTAAGGCAAAAACTTCAATATCGTTATGAAAGTCTTGGCATAAATTATCAAAACCCTGTTTCGTACTGTCTGATCGTGTTATTCGCCGTAATAATCTGTCAAACAAGTATCTGCTAAGTGTTCTATAAACATACGCGTATTTACATCTATGTGTACCTCATGCAGAGCACTAAAAGTGTTGTAAAAAAAGGCTCGAAGTGTAAGAAAATCAAGCTCCCAAGGATATGGCACGTAGTTTAAGATTTACTAGGTTTAGTACGTTAGCTTCTCCTGTATTGTACGATTACTAAGGGGTAGTTAGGGTCAGCATAGCACCTGTCCCTTAATCTTCGACAGCCAGCAGATTGTCAACGATCAGAATCTAGCATCTAGTCTTTGAGGAGCCAACCTTGTTCCATCAAGTCCGAGGTTTTAGCACTATATCCTGTCCCACTGGCAGTATTGTACTGTTGGACACACTATGAAATAAAAAGGCAACCTGCATTGGTTAACATGGGATTGACGTTTCATAGGACAGGGCAGTCTCGTACCCAGCCTGTGTTGAAGATTTGTGTCAGTACAAAGTGCGACAAGGTCTGGGGATAAGATTAGATAGAGGAGGCCAACGCCTTGTTAAGAAATATGGAATGGATATTCTGGAAGGTAAGTAATCGAATTAGGTTTTAGGAGATAGGTATAGAACTCGCATTGAAGAGGACACAGAGTAAACCCGTAAGGCGCATGTCATAAAGGGTGTTGTAGAGGAAGGACACAGGATTGGCGGTTTCTTAGAAGAATCGATACCACCAGTAGTCTCTCGTTTCTCTCGCTGCTGAGTCACAGTGCGTTACGTTGTTTCATGTAAATGCATGCACCTATCATCACGGACTTGCTCCTACATGTAGACAGTTGTGAGGTACTCACTGGTGTGCGAGGGCACTCTACTAGCTTGGCTAGTAGCTCAAAGAATGGTGGATAGGTTCGGAAAAGCTTACCGGTAATCATAATGACCGAATATAAGCTAGAATTTAGCCGTAGATGAAACTGCCAATGGGATCGATTGTGAACCCACATAAACTAGGCTAGAAATCATGTTCACAGGTTATCACTCGCCGGCCCAATGGGAGGAGTTGGCGTGTTTTGTTTTGTTTAGTCAAATTAGGTATGCATCATTGTAAAATTAGAGTGGGGCAGATATTAATTTTGGATGCGAGCTTTCTAATTTTGGAAGTCCGCCCTCTGAAGACCGCATTCTATGTCCTGTGGTTAAATATCAAGGAGGCAAGCCCCAAATCCGTCACTTTGATAGATGGCCTGTACATTTTAAATCCTACCACCAGCGCCAAATATATTCTACAGCAACTAAAACTACTAGGCAATAAGAGACTTAGCAGAAGTCTAAATACGATGGTCAAAACAAACCTCATGATAGTCACAGATGGATGGCTTCTTAATTCACTATTTCTAGCGATGTAAGACAAGAAGGGCAAAGATTGTGCAATAGACCAAATATTCTAACCGCCCATTAGGTGAGGAACCAAGTAGTCTACAAAAAGGATAGGGTATTTGTCAGGAAGATCCATGTGAGCATATGGAAAGAATTCCAGGCTATAGTAAAGACAATTAACCGAGTGATGAACCGTGAACAAAGAAAACTGCATCTTGCGAAACAGGGCTATTAAAGTGCATCAATGAAGTTTACGAGCGGATATTAATCAATGCTAAAGCTTACTTGCTTTAGTATAGGGCATTGGATTTTTACATTGGTCTAGAAAAAGATACTACGCGCCTAAAAGGTTGAACGAAGCTGTCATCCAACCCGGATCTAATTGACGACAACCTTATTTAGGCCAGAAAATTGAGTTAATTGAAGGTTCACAAAGCAACGTTCTTCGAGAATTGGGTGCCATGTATTCCAAGAAACCAGTCATGATAGATGAAATCACACAAATGAATTAGAGTTAAATAGGCTATAATAATAGACCTAAGAACAAGCAGAATCGTAAAGCATAACGTTCTCGCCCTAAATGTCTTCGCTATCACTCAAGAATTGAAATGCAACAACCACAATCATATTATAAATACCGATAAAAAAAGACCCCATGGGAAAGTGAGAGAAAACCCGAATTTCATGTTACCCCTAATGATAATAGAAAGAAAGAAATAAGGAAACAATAGATGACCATTCCCAACTGTGCCCCCCTATATGTCTCCCCAACGGCCAATTTCCCACCCCAATTGCTCCGGTAGTTGTAAAAAAAAAGATAAATAAAAGTGAATACACCCTTCCCATGTTCGCCATGATAAAAACATAAACTAAAAACAGAAGAAAAAGGCAGTAGAGTGCAGTAAGTATGAATCGGGTATAAGTAAAACGGTGTTTTGCTGTACGGCAATGCAATAAGGAACCAGAAGGCAAAAGCGCAAAGACATAACAAAGCAATCAACACAACTGCCCTATCCAAACTGAAAGCAACCCCAGAAAATTTATATAAGAACAAAAGAAACAATAAAGAGGGTACCAAATAACATGGAAAAAACCAAACCACAATTTCTTTTTTTTTGAGTAAAGAGGAAAGAATAAAAACTATTGCAAACACTTAAAAAGAAAATGAGGGGGAAATCCAAGGTAAGGAGTTTGTAAAATACACAAAAGAAAGTTAAATAATGAATGCAGCGGTTTCCCGCAAGAAAGAAAAAGATATGCTCAGCAATAAAAAAATAGTAGCTTAAACATGTGAATGGGCGCGTTCGGAAGTAGCGTCTGCGTGGTGGTGATGATGGGAATCTGTGCTTCTACCACCAAGTACGCTTTGTGCCTTCCGACCTCCACGCCTTGGAAGTGTGCCGACATCATGTTTACCTACAACAATGTTAGTGAGGGCCCAACCCATTACAAGAGATAAGCCATACCATCACAACAAGCTCTGACATTCTCCAATTTTTCCGAATCTTCGTTCTCAATTTGTTCTCTCAGATCCTCCGCCGAATCATTCAAGTCACTCTGGTCATATATACTGGGGTTATGTCTGCTGCTCTTGGTACTGAAAGTGCCAGGCCTGAACAGGTTACTGAGTCTGGCTCTACTACTCTGACGCGCAACCTTATCTGAAGGGCGGCTATTTGAAAGCGACGAGTTGTTTCTAGCGGGTGATGACGCTCGTGTTGTCCGTGTATGGTAAGACGAAAGGCTCTCAGCAGCGCCGCCGCGGACCGAGCCGGGTGCACCGTTTCCGTTTCCATTACCGAGGGTTGGATGAAATTCCTCGGGATGATTAACAGGCTCACCCGCACCCTCTTCCCCAAGTTCTCCTCCGGTCCTCAAAAGCAGGTACGATAAAGCCTAGAAGCAATTAGAATCAATCGCCACATCATAACGCATAATAGAGATCTACTTACATTGAACCAAGTTTCATGGCGTTGCCCTGTTGGTGCCGTGAATTTCAACGACCTTCCAGGCGTAATGACAACCAAACTCTTCCTGTGCAATCCGGGGGGCATTGGGTTGTCATCTGTCACAACCCTAACCGCCTCAATGGCAACACTCTTCGCCCTCAGCTCAGCTCTGCCAGCCGTGGTCGGATCCCGTTCACTCCAGTAAAGAGTCCTTGTGTATGGGTGGACCCAGAAGAAACGCTTGTGTCGGCTGTGCGATAATGATCCGCGCCCAGCGTTCCTTGTGTACTTCCAAAGGTATTCGCCGATCATGGTTTGAGTGATGGCTTGGATCATTCTTGGATCTGTCTGAGCTTCTCCTGCAACAGCCTCGGGCATGATGTTGAATCTTGTATCAATCTCGGAGGCGAATGAAGATATCGATGATCTACGAGATGTAGGTGAAGAAACCTCACTTCTAGTGGCGGAGAATCGGGGAGTGGCATTAGGCCTGGGTGTAGTGCCAGCCTTAGAATTTGGTGTTTCGGGAGCAATTGCCTTGATAGTGTCGGTGTTGACCGGGGTCTTTGGCCTGAAGGAAACGTTGTTCCGCGAAGATGAAGGAAGTGGTGGGGGTCCCATAGAGCCAGCACCGCCTCTTAGACTTCCAGAGCTTCCAGGACGCTTGATGGCCCCTTTACGCACTTCATTGAGACCAAAACTGTCACGAGATTCGTGAGATCGAAGACTGGGCGACCTAGCACGCGACCTATCCCCTCCGAGATACATTGAATCTGGATTGTTGACAGCGAACGCTGGTCGCTTGCCCTTGTCGACAGTTTTAGCAACAGCCATGTTATCAAAAAAGTCATGTGTGATGTCTGTTTGTGCCTCTTGATCCACAGCCGGTGCTTTGATGACCGGGATGCCCTTCATGCCATTGCCAAAAGTGCCAGCTGAGAATGTTCGTTCGTTAGCACCCTTAAGGCCTTCAGGTTCCTGTACCGGAGTCCCGGGTCGCTTCCATCCGCCAAACATCGAGCCAAAAATTGAGCTGGCTTTCTGGGGACTAGGCGTGGTCGGGCGTTGTTGCTGTTCCTCCACGGTCTCGGAAACCTTCTTGGGGGTTTCCTCATCTGAAGATACAGATGCATCTCTTGCGGTAGGAATAGGAACTGGGATTGGTAAAGCCGATTTCTGGATGGGCTCGATTGGCGTTGTGTCTTGTATTGAGATCTCCGAGAACTCTAATGGCACTTCGGGCACAGGCTCAAACTCAGCAACCTTGTCGAACACAACCGAATACTTCTCAACTTCAGGCTCGGTCTGCGTTCCCGCAAAAGATACTGGTTCAGGATCGGACTGCACTCCAGTGTCCCTCATGTCCAAGACTGGGATGGCAGATACAGTTTCTTGTAAGACGTCTCGCTCCTCCCTCAGGGCTGCAACCTCTTCCTCGAGCTTGACGATAACTGGCTTGAGGGTTCCAACCTCTTTCTCGAGTTTGACAACGAGTGGCCTGAAAATATTGACCTCTTCGAGGTTCTTCTGAGCCATTTGCTGTGCGGCTGGGAGGGCAGTGTCCTGTAACTCGTCACGTTCAGCCTTAAGAATTACAACCTCTTCCTCGAGTTTCTCAACGACTGGTTTGAGTGTTCCAACTTCTTCCTCAAGCTGGGAAATGATCGGCTTCAAGATATCTATTTCACCACAAGCCTTAATGAAGTCGGCCTCATTCTTTTCTGCCAACTGTTGGGCAACCGGGAGAGTCTCCTTCAAACCATCTCTTTCCTGCTGCACAGTTGCCAATTCTTCCTCCAGCTTGGCGACAATCGGCTTGAGCGTATTGACCTCTTCAAGAGCCATGACGAAGTTATCTTGGTTCTTCTGCGCCATCTCCTTGACTATTGGAACAGTCTCTTTTAGGTCATCTCGCTCCACAGTAAGAGTCTTGACCTCCTGCTCAAGCTTAACGATAATCGGCTTGAGGGAATTGACTTCAGCCTCATTCTTTTGCGCCATTTCCTTCGCCACTGGAAGAGCTTCCTGTAGACCGTCTCGCTCTTGTTTAACATTTACAAGCTCTTCTTCAAGTTTGGTGATGATAGGCTTAAGAGCGTTTACTTCCTCGAGAGTCTTGACAAAATCGGCCTCGCTCTTTTCTGCAATCTGCTTCATCGCC
The DNA here is from genome assembly GCA_024713935.1 of Morchella eximia. Taxonomy (NCBI): domain Eukaryota; kingdom Fungi; phylum Ascomycota; class Pezizomycetes; order Pezizales; family Morchellaceae; genus Morchella; species Morchella eximia. Next base: position 957,741 of record JAMGZG010000022.1, on the reverse strand, counting down.
GGCAAGGCATTCTCCTGGAGATCGTCGCGCTCTTCGGTTAGAGACTTGACCTCTTCTTCGAGATTGACGATGACGGGCTTGAGTGTCCCGATCTCCTGTTCAAGCTGGGCGATAATTGGCTTGAGGGAGTTGACCTCGGCCTCCTTCTGTTGGGCCATTTCTTTCGCCGCTGGGAGGGCAGATGCAATTTCCTGAAGTCCATCACGTTCAACTTTAAGAGCACCAACTTCCTCCTCGAGTCTAGCGACGATGGGCTTGAGTGTGTTGACCTCCTCAAGATTCTTCTGTGCCATCTGTTGCGCCGCCGGGAGGGTAGTTCCTTGCAGCTCGTCTCGCTCCACAGTCAAGATCTTAACTTCCTCTTCAAGCTTGACAATGATGGGCCTGAGCGTGTTGACCTCCTCAAGAGTCTTGACAAAATCGGCCTCGTTCTTCTGAGCTAGTTCTTTAGCAGCTGGGAGGGCGTTCTCTTTCAAGTCGTCTCGTTCCACCTTGGCAGTTGACAACTCTTCTTCAAGGTTAACAATGATGGGCTTGAGGGTCTTGACCTCATTCTCGAGCTGAGCGATAATCGGCTTGAGGTTATTGATCTCTGCCTCCTTCTTCTCTGCCAACTCCTTCGCTGCTGGTAGGGCAGACGCAGTCACCTGGAAACAGTCCCTCTCCACCTTCAGGGTCTCCACATCCTCCTCAAGCTTTGAAATAATGGGCTTAAGAGTGTTGATCTCGTCCTCCCTCTTCTGTGCGAGCTCTTGAGCAGCGGGAAGAGCAGATGCAGTCGCCTGGAAGCCGTCGCGCTCCACCTTCAAGGTCTCTACATCCTCTTCGAGCTTGGCGATGATGGGCTTGAGGGTATTTATCTCAGCCTCTTTCTTTTGCGCAAGCTCTTGAGCAGCGGGAAGGGCAGATGCAGTCTCTTGGAAACCGTCACGTTCCACCTTCAAGATCTCTAGATCCTTTTTAAGCTTGGCAATGATGGGCTTGAGGGTGTTTATCTCAGCCTCCTTCGTTTGTGCAAGCTCTTGAGCAGCGGGGAGAGTAGACGCAGTTGCTTGGAAACCGTCACGTTCCACCTTCAAGTTATCGATATCCTTCTCGAGCTGGGCGATGATAGGCTTGAGAGTGTTAATCTCAACTTCCCTCTTTTGAGCTAACTCTTGGGCAGCCGGGAGGGCATTTTCCTGTAGGTCATCACGCTCCACCTCCAGAGCCACAATATCCTCTTTAAGCTTAATAATGATGGGCTTGAGTGTGTTGACCTCCTCGAGGTTCTTCCGGGCCATCTCCTTCGCAGCAGGGAGAGCATTTTCCTGTAGGTCATTACGTTCCTCCTTCAAGGTCTTAACCTCCTCCTCGAGCTGGGTAATGATTGGTTTGAGTGTGTTAACTTCCCGAAGAGCCTTGGCGAAATTCTCTTCATTCTTCCTAGCCATCTCCTTTGCAGCCGGGATAGTAGATGCGGTTTCCTGCAGACTTTGACGCTCCACCTTGAGAACCACGATTTCCTCCTCGAGCTTGACGATGGTGGGTTTGAGACTATTGATTTCTTCCCGGGCTCTGACAAAGTTGGCTTCGTTCTTTTGTGCCATGGCCTTTGCTGCTGGGAGCTCGGTTTCTTGCAAGTTGTCGCGCTCGGTCTTGAGACTCTTGAGCTGCTCCTCGAGAGAGGTGATGATCGGTTTGAGTGTGTTGATTTCCTCTTGTGCCTTGACAAAGCTAGCCTCGTTTTTCTGTGCGAGTTCCTGGGCAGCTGGAAGGGCAGATGCTGTCTCCTTGAAGCCATCACGCTCCGCCTTCAGAGACGCGATTTCCCCTTCGAGCTTGACAATTATGGGCTTGAGAGTGTTGACTTCTCCCACAGCCTTTGTGAAATCCTGCTCATTCTTCTGCGCCAGCTCCTTGGCCTTCCTTGCATCCTCCTCAGCCGCTCTAAGCTTTCTCTCTGTTTCCTCGCCGCTGTTCTGTGCCGCCCGAAGCCTATCCGCCGTCAACGCACCCGCTGCCGCCGCCGCAACCAATTGAGCGGCTGATATCCTGCCATCTTCCTCTGCTGCCGCCAGTTTCGCTGCTACTGCTCTTGACTCCTCTTCTGACTCTGCTAATTTTGCAGCCGTATTCCGAGCCTCCTCTTCAGATGCAGCCAACCTGGCAGCCGTGGCCTTGACCTCTTCCTCAGATGCGGCCAACTTAGCAACGGTATTCTTGACCTCTTCCTCGGATGCCGCAAGCCGTTCAGCCGTGATACGGGCCTCTTCCTCAGATGCAGCCAACCGCTCGGCAGTGATCCTCGCCTCTTCTTGTGCCGCTGCCAGTCTCTCGGCGGTAGCCCTCATTTCATCTTCAGATGCGGCCAATTTCTCGGCTGTGGTTCGGACCTCTTCCTCTGACGCCTCCAACCTCTGAACTGTAGCCCTTGACTCCTCCTCCGATGCTGCCAACCTCTGAGCTGTAGCCCTTGACTCCTCCTCCGATGCTGCCAATCTTTGAGCAGTAGCCCTTGACTCCTCTTCCGCCGCAGCCAATCTCTCAGCGGTGGCCCTCGCCTCTTCCTGTGACGCCGCCAATCTCTCTGCCGTGGCTCTTGCCTCCTCCTGCGACGCCGCTAACCTTTCTTCTGTGGCCCTTGCTTCTCCCTGTAATGACGACAATCTCTCTGCTGTGGACCTTGCCTCTTCCTGTGATGCCGCCAACCTTTCTGCGGTGGCTCTAGCCTCCTCTTCGGAATCAGCTAACCTCACTACAGTGGCCATCATGTCTTCTTCCGCAAGCCTCAACCTCTCCGCAGTCGTCTGTCCAGTCTCTTCGGACTCCGCCAGTTTTGTCGCTAACGCTCTGCCGCTCTCCTCTTCCTGGGCGAGTTTTGCCGCTGTTGACCTGACGTTTTCCTCTTCTTGAGCAAGCTTGGCCGCTGTAACCCTCATATTCTCCTCTTCCTGAGCAAGCTTCGCCGCTGTCACCCTCATGTTCTCCTCTTCCTGGGCAAGCTTGGCCGCTGTTACTCTCACATTCTCCTCCTCCTGGGCAAGCCTAGCCGATATGGCCCTCGAGCTCTCCTCCTCCTGGACAAGCTTAGCCGATATGGCCCTCGAGCTCTCCTCTTCCTGGACAAGCTTAGCCGATATGACCCTGGAGTTCTCCTCTTCCTGGGCGAGCTTAGCTGATGTCGCCCTCATATTCTCCTGCTCTTTGGCCAACTTCGCCGCTGTAGTCCTGACGTTCTCCTCCTCTTGTGCAAGCCTCTCCGCAATACTCCTGCTATTCTCCTCCTCCCTTGCAAGCCTCTCCGCAGCCAACCTCGCCTCCTCCTCAACATGCCTCAACTTCTCCTCCGTTGCCTTGCCGCTATCCTGTGCAGCACGTAGCGCCTCCGCCGCAATCGCACCTGCCGCTGCCGCCGCAACCAGTTTCGCCGCTGATACTCTTCCGTCCTCTTCTGATGCTGCCAACCTCTTTTCCGCTGCTGCCAAGTCCTTCTCTGATGCTGCCAACCTCGCGGCCGTGGCATGAGATAACTCTTCAGATGCTGCTAGTCGATGAGCGGTAGCCATTGCTTCCTCTTCTGATGCGGCCAATCTGGCGGCGATATTCCGTGCCTCCTCTTCTACTGCAAGAAGCTTCGCTGCAGCGACCTTTTCGCCCTCCTCGAACTGTAGGAGCTTCTCGGCCGCTAGCTTCGCCTCTTCGTCTGCCTTGATTAGTTTCTCCGCCGCCACCTTTCCGGCCTCGTCTGACTCGAGAAGCTTTGCGGCTGCTACTTTACTGGCCTCATCTGCTTCGAGCAACTTAGCAGCTGCAGCTGCAGCAGCGCCTTCCACTACGAGTAGCTTCGCTGAGGTTGCCTTGAGCTCCTCTTCAGTCTCATGGAGTTCCTTACTAAGGTTGGGGTGGGTAGGGTAGGGTACGTCGGATTGTGTGCCCATCTCAATTACTGGGGTTGGGTCGAATTGAATTCCAATGGTAGTGACCGGGGTGGCCTCGGACTGGATGCCAACCTCTGAAACTGGAGTTGCATCATATTGGGTTCCCATCGCTATAACATCCGCATCTTCAGATTGGACGCCCATGTCGTTGGTCTTTTCCACCTCCTCGATTGTGTGCATTGATGACATTGTAGAGAACGCTGTTCGGGGCCTGTCCAAATCATTGATACCCAAAAAGTTGCGAGAACGGTCAAGCACAGGGTAGTCTAGGAGATCATCGGTCATGATACCGCAATCGACCATGGCACCCTTGGTAACGTATGGCATGCTAGTCCTGGTGGGAGTAGTCGGTGCCTCGTCCTCCTCTGCAGTATCCTCGTCGTCCTCACCATTAAACATACCATCGCCCAATTCGGCAAACAAGCTCTTGCGCTCACCGGCGCCTGAGGGTCTATGACGTACACTACTAGGGGATCCGTTGCGGAACTGGAAGGTACCTGCGTCGCTAGAGCTCGCTGAGAACGCTCTGTCCCTGTTGCTGGAGCCGACCGAAAATGCGCGCTCACGATTTCGGAACATGCTGCTCTGGCTAGGCATTCTGGTTCCCCTGCTCTGAGGTCTACCCATTTTGCTCCTGAGACGTTGGCCTGAACCGGGGACGGGGGTCATGAAGTCGTCGCGACGGTTGCGGCGGTCCTCGTATGCGCCATCTGAATCCTCTTCGGTAGATGCAGAGGAGGCAACGCTATCCCTGTGGCGGATTCTGTTGAGGCCGGGGCGTCTAGAGCCACCAAATGAAGAGGCGCGGGAAGTCTTCTTCTTGATGACCTTTAGGTGCGGACCGGACTCGGTTTCAGTGAGTTCGTCGGCTGATGTTGGGTGGTCGTACACGGGGCTCTCATTGCCAGTCCTATAAGCTTCTGTCTCTGTCGCAGTGCTGTCATGCTCATTGGCGGTCTCAAAAGCATCTGTAGTCATGCCGGCGGCCTCGTTTGCGGTCTCAAATCCGGACTCGTCTGCTTCACCACTAGGTGGGCTGAGGGTGTAGTCGCGGAGGACAACTGAGCTTGATGGGAACTTAGATCTGGTGGGTGAAGTAGGCTCATCTTCTGCCTCCTCCCATTCCTCGTCTACCTGAGTGTTCTTGACTACTTCATCTTTGGTACGGCGTGCACCGCCAAGAAGAGCTGTGTTGAAGATGGGTCGTGGAGCTCCGGACTTGATGAATGAGGCCTTTCCCTTCCGTCTCTTGTCAGCACTACTTGGTGGGCCACCGATAGAATCTCTTCTCAGTCGTGAATTCTCAAGGTCATCCCTGGCCTCCTGTAGCAGGCGTCTAAGCTCAGCCTTCTCGGTCTTTTCTCGGTTCATGTTTGACTTGAGATTGGTAATCATTCTGTGGGCATGCTGCAGACTCGATTTCAGGGTCTCGGCTTCCAAGTGTGTATTTCTCGGCGTTGGCTTTGTGGGAGATATGGGAGGGGAGTTTTCTGGTGTGGTTTGAGCAGGCTCCATCACGAACGGATCCTCATTATGTTCAAGGTCCTCTCTGTGCTCGAGGGAGGCCCGCAATCGGCTGCTCTGATTATGACTATCTTCTAGCTCCTGCTTCAAGTCTTCCACCTTCTTTTCTAGCGAAATGCGTTCATTCTCATTTGTGGCCAGATTCCTCCGCATTGTAGCAAACTCGACTTCATGATGCTTGTGCTCCGCTTCGAGGTCCTCAAATAGCTTCTCGTTCTGGTGTTTCCACTCATCGAGCTCCTTGATAATATCCTCTTTCTCGTGGCACAGCCGCTGGATCTCTGCGTGTAGTCGGTCTTCAATCTCCTGCTGTTCTCTGGCCTGGGCTAGTAGATCTTGGTTGAGCAATTCCAGATTCCAGTTCTCCTCTTTGTACTTCTGCTCGCTCTCGTCAAAAGATCGGACCCGGTTCTCCAAATGCTCGGCCTGCTGCTCCAATCTGGCTTTCTCAATCTGTATCACCCGGAGAGCCTCCTCGCGCTCGGACAGCAATGCCTGGAGCCGCCTAACCTCAACGAGCAGACCCTGGCCAAGCTCAGCCGCAAACTCGAGATCGTGCTGTCGGGATGGCTGATTTCGCTGGCGACGTGATGTAGGTTTTGAAGGGGAGTTTGTGCCTTGAGCCTGTAGATTTGCTGAGGTTGATGGGGTGAGCTGTAGTAGTGAACAAAAAGCTGATTAGCTTAATCTTGAAACCCCCCACAGAGATCTGCAGATCTACCCGAAGAAGGGGGTGAGAGAGGGCAGAAAATAAGATTAAACACCATACATTTCCAGCCGCGTACGGCGACGTTCCACCGCCACCGCCCATGATCTTGTTCGTCAATACCGCCCTTGCGCTCTCTCTGCCGACTTCATTGTACTCCTTCTCCAAGTCCTGCAGTTTCTTCTTCAGCTCCGGGTCGACCGTGTCGCCGGCATCGTCCAGCTCCTTGATCCTCGCTTCATATTCTTGTTGCTGTTTCAGCAGCGCCCGTCCCAGGTTCCCGGCGGTCTCGATGCGTTTGCTGACTTCCGCTAGATGTGCCTCCAGCGTCCGTTTGATCTGTGATGGTGACGATGTGGGCATGGAAATGAGATGACTGCTGCTGTCCTGGACCGATGTCCGCTGCGGAGTCGTAAACGGGTCGTCCATCTCGGCAGACAACCTCTCCAACCGTAGTTAGGGGGTTCGTCGACGGGGGGCGGTCCAGAATTGCCCACAGTGAATTGGACCGGTGCTAGTTTAGTAAACCCGCAGCAGGATTGGGGGGAGGGGGAGAATTATTAGGTTGTATAATGGTTTGTGGGTGGGTTTAAGAAAACGAGCGACGAAGGTCGGACGGCCGTGGTGGAAGAGGGAGGGGGGTGGGTTGGGTGTGAGATTAATAGCTGTGAGTAGGCTGGCCTGGACCAGGCACGGCTATGAGGGAACAAGCGTGACTGAAAGTTTGCAGCACGTTCCGTTCCTGAACGAGGAAGCTAATCGTCAAGGGTCTGAGCTAGCGGACTTGCCGAGAGAGACGACAAATTTAAACAACAACCGTACTAACCTAGGTACTGTAACTGGGATGAACCTTTTTTGCCCTTGCTTCCTTTTCACTAAGAAGGATGAAATTATTATGAAGAGGGATACAAGAGAATGCGACCGTTAAAAAAAATGGTGATACAAGTGAGAGAAGGAGAGAGAGGGAGAGAACTAAGTGATGATGTCAGGACTAGGAAGAAGTACCGAGCACAAAATGGGACGCGGGGAGTAGGGGCCGCTTTTTGGTTCACGTTGATTGAATATCTAAGAGACACGGCCAAGTTCTCTCTTTTCAAAAACTGCTGCTGACGTCGCTGCTGGCAGTATCTGCTGCGCGGAGTTGTGAAGGAAAGAGAGAAAGAGAAGAGAGAGAGGGTGAGAAGGAGAGGAAAGGGCTGGGCTTGGCTAGGGGAAAAAAGGAACAACAACTAGAGTAGAGGTACAAATGTGATTTCTATTTCCTTCCTCTAGACCGACAATGACCTGTCCACCTGAGAGAGATCCGATTGTCTGACTGACTGGCAGATTGTTCTGCTGGCCGGTGTTCGCTAGCCAGTGGTTGGACTAAGTATGTAATGTAGAGATGGGTAGTAGCCGCCCAGGATTTTCAGGTTAGATTTCACCAATGCAGACCTGCCGATGAATGGATTAGATTCGAATATGTATGTTATGTAGTTCGTTTCTGTGGCAATCAGGAGCAGCAGCAGCAGCAGCAGCAGCGATGGATGAACGGAATGAGCTGCTTACTCTGCCTCTCTCTGCCTATGGGGAGTGAGTGGGTGTATGGATGGAAATGGATGAAGAGGAAGAATAGAGGCGCTGGTTCACCCGTGAGTCTCGATCAGTTCGTTGACGCGCTCCAGCGAATAGCAACAGCGGCTATACGAGGCCAAGGCTACCGCGGGTTCAGTTATATGTTTCGATCGTCCACAAGTCAACATCAACGCGAGCGCCCAGCACAGCGATGATCCACGTGTACGCAATATTGCTGTACGCGTTTTTAGCTGTCGAATTGAATTGGCGGGGCTGTGGGGGATACGTGAGAAAGTGTGGAAAGGAAACTCGTAACAAGAAAAACAAAAACAAAAAAAACACGCGAAGGGCAAGTCTGTGCAGCAAAGTGGTATACTAATAATAATAATAGGTATATGCAGAATTGTAACAGTGGGTATGACTGTTGGATGTGGAGTTTGGGTAGTACCAGCGGCCAGGAGCGGGCTGGAGAATCTGTGAAGGGGGTATAAATCTGAGAGCAGGGCGGCTACAGCCAAACACTACTTTGAAATTGAAATTAATAGAGAGAGTGTGTAATTGAAGGGAATTCTTCAATTTGTTTGTTAGACATACAAAAAGGAAACAATTAAGGAAAGTGACAAGTGAGGGACACGATATTATGGATATGATATGTATGATTCACGAAATTGGTGATATGAGGGAGGGATGGGCGGGGCAGCAGCAGCTCACTGAGGCGAGGCGACCTAAAGGTAGGGAAGAAAGAGACTCATCCGGGGAGGCGAGCAAATGATCTCTGATATACCTTATAATGCTCGGGGGTGGGTGGATACTTTCATGTATTTGCTCGGGTTGTTTTGATCTCTCTTTTACAAAACGGGATGAGTCCCCATCTCACCCCTGTTTAGAACCAAACAACCAGGCAAGAGGTTCCCAGTCGTTCCTAGCCAACACTTTTTGCACTAGCCCGGAAGCTAATTCAACGAACAGTAACGACTGAACTGGGATATTAACCCGATAGGTCGTGTGGCTCAGACCATGTCTCGGTAATGACCAATTAGCCACAGGCTGTGGCAGTACACTACTCACCACCACCGAACCGATCTGCCTGCGGTAGGACCGACATCATCCCTCCTTCCCGAAGCCACCAGCTCTTACGCGTTGTGCCGTGCCGATTACTTACATTGGAGATTACGAGGATCTCCCAGAACATCTTGGAAGTTCTCGAATATCCGTCATCACAATCAAACCTGAATCTCAAACATCGCAATCATTGCTATTAGACCAAACACCATCCAACCCCAAGACCAAACCCCCCAAAGCCAACTCCAGAACCAGAACCAGAGCCAGAGCCAGAGCCAGAGCCAGAGCCAGAGCCAGAACCAACGAGCCAGCCCTAGTCATGCCCTCACCACCACCCCCTTCATCAGTCCCCCTCTCAGCCCCAGACGCGCCCGTCCCCTTCTTCAAACGCGCCCCCAAGTCCAAATCAATCCGGAAACGGCCCGCCACGCCCCCCTCCGACGACTCATCCTCCGACTACAGCTCCTCCGACGAAACAAAACCCATCAAGAAGCGACGCAACCTCAACCAAAAGTCCAACGCCGTCACCACCACCTCCGTCACCAAGCCCAGCAGCAGCAGCACCACCACCACCGACTCGGCCGCAGTCGCGCGCACCTACGCCCCCGATGCCTCGCGCACACTAACCTCCGCCAACGACGCCACGGCCACAAACTGGCACAATGAGATAACCGGCTACACCTCGCCGCCGCGGAAAGTACTCGACAGCAGCACCTCCGCCGTGAGCGACGAGCCGCCAGTCGCGGACGGAACCTACAAGGGCGCCTCCAGCTACGGCAACTTCATCAAAAAGTCCAAGGACGCGCCCGCCCGCACCGTGGGGCCCATGAAGGCGCCAAGTAACATCCGCTCCATCACCGTGACCGACTATGCGCCCGACGTGTGCAAGGACTACAAGCAGACCGGCTTCTGCGGCTTTGGCGACACGTGCAAGTTCCTGCACGCGCGTGAGGACTATGCACAGGGCTGGAAGCTGGATCGGGACTGGGAGATCCAGCAGAAGGCGGGCGGGAAGGCGAAGAAACAGGAGGAGGCCGAGGACGATGATGAGTGGAAGGAGCTGAAGGACATTCCCTTTGCCTGCGTCATCTGTAAGAAGGACTACAAGGAGCCGATTGTAACAAAGTGTTCGCACTACTTTTGCGAGAGCTGCGCAATTGGGCGGTATAGGAAGAACCCCGGGTGTGCAATCTGCGGCAAGCGGACAGACGGCGTCTTCAATGTTGCAAAGGGCCTCCGGAAAAAGCTACAGCGAAAAAAGGAGAGGGAAGACGAGAAGAAAAAGGAAGAGGAGGAGGCGAACGAAGACAAATAAGGGTCTACTATTCATTAGCTTGTAGTTATGGATTTTTTTTTTTTTACTTTATGTATCTGTATTATAATACTTGCACCAGGGAAAATATCAGGGCGTATTTGGCATCTAACTCACCCCACTGATCCCCCGTGATCTACGCTTTGAACTTGATTAGTACTGCCCCTCCGCAAAAGTGTTCATGACGGACCTCGCCTTGGAGAGGTAAACCAACTGTCTTAGACACGCTCCAGCTCCAGCTCCTGATGTTCCACCTCTCCGAGGCCCACACCATAAGACGTCTCTTTCCCGGGCAGCTATTGTGACTGCAATACCCCCAGCTGCAGCTGGCCCATGCATGATATATCGATAATGCAGCTCTTATCCAACCCCCAACCTCAATCCTTATCCTTATCCAGACACATGCAGGTACGATTAAGTAAAGTATGTACAGCCACTCTGCAAAAGTGTTCGTGATATTAGTTTTAATGTCAATGCGCAGTGTGGCGCACCCGTATTATACTGATGTTATTAAAGTTGAGATTCAAAACAATGAGAAATATATAATATAGTTCGTGACTATATATAAAAATAAGATAGCTCATTGATCTTATTCTTCATTGATTTGGACACCATTCGTCACTGGGAAAGTCTTCTCTTGGGGTGTTCTTGATAGTCCGCCACGGTTACATGGAGAAATTTCTCACTCCGAAATCGGAATCACGAACACTTTTGCAGAGTGGCTGTAGGTACAATTTTACCCCGTCGCGATCAGGTCATGTGTATGTGCCACTCCTTAGCTCCTCCCTTGGAATTCTCGCAGATTTCGCTGCCTAAAAGGCCAAATATCCTTCTTGATCCGGTTAAATTTCTCCACTACACTAAATACAGTACATGTAGTTAGTGCAAACCGGGGTTGAATCGTCGTTTCGTTTAGACTAAGCACGGTAGGGAAAGGAAGGTGTGGTGACCCCTGCAGACTCTGCAGCCAATTGTTTCCTGATTTGGTTGCAACAGTGAAGTGAGCGAGTGATATCCTGTGAGGAGCGTATAGCACCTAAGTATATGACGTTGTAGCCTTGCTGTAATGGTATGCAATAGTATCCTGTATAATTAATAGAATTATCAGGCAGCAGACACATGCAATTATAGACCGGTTTCTTTATTATTATTAGTGTCTAATTATCCAAAGCCAAGCCCACCCCAACTCCATCTTCCTCTGATCCCCCAAACCTTCTAAGCAACAGAGTCTATCAAAGCAAAAAATGCAGCAAAACACCGAATGAGAAAAACAAGCCACCCAATAAAACCGACACCTCCACCCTCTAACCACAACAGTAGTACTTACAGCAATGCAAAAACTCCACCACGCTGTACGTATATACCACAACCGAAACGATAACCATTACGACCACCACTTCTCTTTCACTTCCCAACCCGCCCAGTAACCTCCAGTCCATCTCCTCTCCCCTCCGTCCACAATACCACATACCAACCCTCGTCCACACCGTTGAATATAGCAGTGCATATACAGCCACATACAGTGCCTGCTCAAAGTGTCTTCCACAGAACCGCCCTGGTACTGGGGTTATAGAGTTTAGGACAAAGATCTCTATGAACGCAATAACAGATGCACCAACGGCAATGGTAAACTCAGGCGCTACCCATGGATAACACGGGGTGTTGATATTGGGCAGGAGGATAAGAAGGTAGAAGCACGACGATGCAAACGGAATTGCGGTGACAGTAGTGTAAAGGCACCGGAATCCCGTGCGGAGAAAGCGGGATCTCATGAGACATCCGAGTAGGCGGGTACGAAGATTGGTCTGCGCATGGAGAGGGGGCCTAGGGAAAGGGAGACTCCTCTCGGCACATCTATTCATCACGGCCCAGATCTAGAGAAGTCAGACATTGCTCCACTTTTTCAGAAAGCCGTTATTGGAAACTTACAGTAACAAGCCACATGTAGAAACACTGTGTAGCCCATACGATATTAATCAGTCTGAAGAAAAAAATCCTCCCATTACCAAGACACCTCTCTCTATAATAGTAAAGACCCAGCAGTCCTGTCATGCACATGGCAATAAAGATGCGTATAACGATGACCATACCATCAGATATCCACTCGAACGGGGACTGGATGATCTCCGTGAAGATATACCCTTCGGGAGGAAACGCAAAATCAAGTTCATCCTCTAATTTCCATGTCCATGGTAAGCACTCACTCATCAACCAACAATAGCACGGGAACTAAATACTAACCATCAAGACTATCAGTATCACACTCTTCTCCCGGGTCACGACCCGAGCGTTGCTCCTGCTGGACCTGTTGCAGCAACGGTGTGTGTTCATTTACCCTCCTCTCAGCACTAGGTTCTCCTTCTCTCGAGCACGAAGGGCCATGTTCATGCCCCTTCGAACCCTTCGAGCCTTTCGACTTTGAGCCTTTAGAGCAGGAACCACCAGTACATTCACTCTCCCGTGGACGGGAGTTCTTTGGAGGCATTTAAACAAGCAGCAGCGGCGGTGATAGTTGATTGTATGATCTCAGCTGGTAATGTGGGTATCAAACAAGAAAAACGGACAACCAAAAACAGAAACAAAATAAGAGCGGGGAATTCTCAAGCCACCTTTCAAACTCTAAACAACACCAAAGAGACAGATCTGCAAAATAACAACGAGTGATCCAACGTGAAGCGTGGCCCCACGGGAAACAGAGCTGACTAATGCCAAACAGAGAAACAGAGAAAGAGAGCTAGCAGAGCTCGGACACACCAAGAGAGCTCGGGCGCTAAAACACGACCCTGACGTTCTGGAAGCTGTCTTTCTGGCTGATCCCCCTGAAGCTCCTCGAGCTGCCCGGTAGTAGTGAGAGGAAGAGGTAACTATCTACGAGCGAGCGAATGAGGGAGGGCCGCGCCCTTTTAGCTATATAACCAGCAAGCCTCCTCCCTCTCCTCCCGCCCCCTCCATCTCATGGGGGCGTAAATAACATCAAACCGCAAATTCATCACACGAGCAGAATATGGCGGGGAGTGGAACATTCGTCATCTTATATCTCTACACCGCACACACCGGACGCACACACGAGCTCTTGCGAGAACCAGATAACAAGTATCCGTCCATGGCCCATTCCCTTTCCTCGTGTTACACAGATCCCCCAGGCCCCTACACCTCGCCTCTCCCCGAACAATCCGGGAGGACCTACATATATAGATAGAATGTAGGTACGAACGTGATCCCGTGGAACCCCATTCTCCAGCTTTGGCCCTTCCCTATCGCTCCATAGGTAGGTTTCGGAGCAGAAGACTCAATTTGCTCCATTCCAGGCGCTCAGTCCCGGGTCGGGCGACAGGGATGCAGAGGGTGGTGGTGGTGGTGGTTGTGGTTGGGCTGGTGGTAGCCTGTAAGGTTAATAATGATGGGGATGGGCCACATTTGGTAATCTGTCACGCGAGCTCTTATCGTGGGTATCTGTAGGCAAAGCAAGTCCAAGAAAATATGATTTGAAAATGCAGTAGCACACGACGCGAAGCCGATTCCACATATCCTGCTTTTTCTGCCGAGTAGACAAAAATGACCACGCTGCAAGGGTCCCCGGAATCCGGGGAGGGGAGGGTTTTCCCCCACGAGTGAGGTTCCATGATGTTGCGCTGCAGCCAAGGCCAAGGCGACTGACTAAGCCTCTCTCTCCAGTTCGTTCAGGGCTAGACACCTTTTCTTTGTGACGGTCTTTTTGGGGGGACCGCGCTAAGACCCGGTCAACGCACACACTGAAGCTTCCATCCACACACAATCAAAGGTCCACGATTGCCGTCCAGGAACTTTTTCCAACCTCCCGCCGCCGACAATTCCACGCCCATCGCAAAACGACCAAATAAAACACCAAAAAAACACCCTCCAGTCGATCCTTCATCCTAAATAGTGAGTAGCCTGAAAAAAAATGCCACAAAATAAATGAATCCCTGATGGATTCTGGCGAGAATTCACGATTATTGCACTCCCTCGATAAATCGCTGAAGCTCTCCCAAACCCCACCACCAACCTGCCAAAAAAAAAATCAAGGCCAAGAAACACAAAAAAAACATACAACTAACAAAACATCCCACCACAGATCCGCCCATCATGCCAGGTGTTTCCGTCCGCGATGTCGATGCCCAGAAGTTCATCGAGTCCTACGCTGCCTTCCTTAAGCGCCAAGGAAAGCTCGCCATCCCCGGTTGGGTCGACACCGTAAAGACCGGCCATTTCAAGGAGCTCCCCCCCCAGTCCCCCGACTGGTTCTACGTCCGCGCCGCCGCCGTCGCGCGCCACGTCTACCTGCGCAAGTCCGTCGGTGTCGGCCGTCTCCGCAAGGTCCACGGTGGCCAGAAGAACCGCGGCTCGCGCCCCTCTCACCACGTCGATGCCTCTGGCTCCGTCGACCGCAAGGTGCTCCAGGCCCTCGAGAAGATCGGTGTGGTCGAGCTCAACCCCAAGGGTGGGCGCAGGATCTCACAGACTGGCCAGCGTGATTTGGACCGTAAGTTGATACTCTTCCCCCGGGGTGGTGTCGTTGTTGCTCCCGTCCCCCCTCTAGCCGCTGGGAATATGAGCGGTGTTGGACGAGGGGCTGGTGTCGGGGTTGTGCTAATGTTTGTTGTTGTTGGTGGACAGGTATTGCCCAGACCACCATTGAGGCCGAGGAGGAGGAAGAGGAGGAGGAGTAAATGCGGGGTTCTTTCTAGCACGGATTACAATCAAATAAAAGTTTTTTTTGTGCTGGTTCTCTTCTTTTTTCTTCTTTTTTAAGCTACATATTTTTTTTTTCAAATGGCGCATCTTGGGGATCATACCAGGGGAAATTTCATTGGGTGTTAACATTGTCCTCCGAATTCTTCCCCCACTGTTCCGAGCTAGAAAAAGGTGATATCAGATTGATGGTAATCATGAATTGGAACGGAGTTGAGAAAGCCACAATCACATGCGTCTGGGTTTGCTCGTAATATGCACTTCTGTGACCTTAAAAGTGACGTAGAATACCGTTTTATCACTCGCCCTATTGCTTTCGATAAAGCCAATGATCCCGTAGCCCATTAATCAGACGATTCGGCTCCCAAAACCCCACATTGTCGTGATCCAATCACCTGACTCCCACCTCAACCCTTACCCTACCTTACCGCAAAAACCTTCAAAGTACTACCAATCACAACCTCACCTCCACTCACCACACAAAAACCCACCACACACCATGGCCACCCTCCGCACGCCGCTGCTCCGCCTGCCCCTCCCCCGCGGCCCCGCCGCTGCCGCCCCGCGTATATTCCACCGCCTCAACAGCAGCGACACCCCCACCCGCCCACCACCCACCCCGCCGCAGCCCCGCACACTCGACGGCTTCCTCGGCGACAGCAGCACCCTCAGCCGCATGCGCATCCAGCGCGCCTCTGCCGCCGCCGAGACGCCCGAGTTCCCCAGCTTCACGGGCAGCGACTCGTTCCTCGGCGGCGGCGCAGGCATCGAGGACAACCTGCACCACCTCAACGTGTACGCCACCAAGCACAACACGCACATCACCTTCACGAAGCCAAACAAGGACGTGATCCTGACGCTGTCGTGCGGCAATGTGGGCTTCAAGAAGGCGAACCGCGGGACCTTTGAGGCCGCCTACCAGCTCGCCAGCGTCATGTTTAGTCGCATGGAGGAGCGCGGGCTGCGCCCGAAGCACCTCGAGGTGGTGTATAGAGACTTTGGGCCGGGCAGGGATGCGTTCACGAAGGTGCTGCTGGGGAAGGAGGGGAAGAGTATTAGGGAGAGTGTGGTGAGGGTGACGGATGCGTCGAGGTTGAAGTTTGGAGGGACGAGGAGTAGGGCGATTAGACGGTTGTAGATGGGGGGATTTGGGGGGGGAGGGATGGGGGATTGGGGTTGGGGGTTGGCGGTTGGAGGATTGGGGTGTACAGTTCTTTGCCTGTATCATATTTTATAGTTTGGGGAGCTTAGAGGGGCACTAATTACAAGCATTGCTGTGTCTAGATGTTTGGGTGTTCAATTGTGGTCTGTGATGTTTCCCTGTGGATGTCTAGCTGTAGCAATTGAGAAGCCCTGAAATGCCATTGCGCCGCCTATCACTCATCTCGTCCCGCACAACAGTCGAGGTTGCTCCCTGGCTTACGTGCATGTAGTTGGCTGCCGTGTCCAGCCGCACTACCGCTCACTCGCCCGAGTGACAGCACATGCACCGCACCGCGCACTCTCCAGCACCACCCGCCTGCCAATGATCGGCACACCAACACTTCCCTCCACCGCCCTTCCCAACTCCACAGTCTCGCACTCACCTTGGTCTCAGTTACCCGGCCCACTCCCCACTCCCCCACAACACCCTCATCCTCTGACTGACTGTCTCACCTCGATAACCGATAAGGCAAGGCGGCCTAGGCACATAAAACTCTAGATTGAGATTCTGCCAAACCACCATCCCCGACAGCCCAATTGCATGCGCAACGCAACATCATGGCCTTCCCCCCACAGCACATCCCGCACAGCAGCCGCCACGGCCCGCCCTGCCCATGGATCCCGATCCCCGACCAGCGCATAATCTGCATCGAGCACCCGGCCATCATCCAGAACATCGACAAAGGGATCGCGACGCTCGGCGGCGAAAAGGCCCTTGTCAAGGTACCGTTCCTCCCTCCCTCCCTCCTTCTTCCCTCCTCCCCCCCGCCCCCACACTCTGGTAAAACCAACAGAGAATGTTAATAATCCACAGCTCGCATCGACGAACGGCAACTCGGGCCTGATGCTGCGCTTCCGCCCAGACGACCCCAT
Organism: Morchella eximia; assembly: GCA_024713935.1. Lineage (NCBI taxonomy): Eukaryota > Fungi > Ascomycota > Pezizomycetes > Pezizales > Morchellaceae > Morchella > Morchella eximia. The sequence continues at coordinate 940,877 of JAMGZG010000022.1, read as the reverse complement.
GCAGCCGCCGATCCAGTCGCGCACGGTGCCGAGCAACAGCGTGCTCGTCAAGATCACCGTCCCGCGGCGGCGGCGCAAGAAGCGGCGGGATGCGGAGGGGCGGGTGGTGGATCCGCGTCCAGTCGAGGAGCTACCGCTACTAGAGAAGCTGAGCAAGTCGAATGGAAAGTACAAGGTCGAGACGGTAGGCATGATTGAGCGCACGGTGCGGTTTCGAGGTATATATATCAATCTACTTCCTGTGTGTGAAGGGCCGACTGACCGGGACTGCAGATATGGCGAATTACCAATTCAACACCTCGCGCTCGCCTTTTGTCGCAAAGATCAAGTCCACGGTACTCGACTGCTCCTACCCCTCCCTACAGCAGTTCGCCCTCTCCCCCGGCAAAGGCCACCAACCCATCCTCGAGATCCTCCCCCCGCCCTCCTTCTCAAACACCGTCATGCAGCACACCTACTACTACCGCCAAAACCCCGCCATCAAGAAAGCCCTCATCGCCGGCAAACCCGCGCTCCTCAACCTGCAAGCCGCGCCCAAAACCCTCACGCCCATGGTGCACATCAGCAGCCCCAACCTGCCCTCCAAGCCGCTCGACATCCGCCCCTACGAGACGCTCGACGCGGCCGGCAAGAAGTGCGTCGACCACCTGCGCGCGCTGTTTGCGCAGCGGCCCATCTGGACCCGCCGCGCCCTCTTCAACCACTTCCCCAAGAACCTGCAGAGCCTGGTGCGCTTCTCCATGGTGCACGTCGCATACATGTGGCGTGCGGGCCCCTGGCGCGACACCTGCGTCATCTACGGGCTCGACCCGCGGTCGAGCCCAGAGTACCGCAAGTACCAGAGCGTCTTCTTCCAGGTCGAGACGGAGAAGAGCCAGAAGGGCAAGGACGACGCGCGCAAGCGCAACAGCCACATCTTTGACGGGAAGCAGCTGGTGCGCGACGGGCGCTGCTTCCAGCTGTGTGATGTGACGGACCCGCTGCTGTGTAGCCTGATTGAGACGGGCAAGGTGCGGCGCGTGTGCGATATGGGCGATGGGTGGTATCGCGCGAGTACGATGGCGAAGATTAAGGCCATCATGAGGGGCAAGATTCGCAGTCTGGCGGAGGGGACGGTGCCGGCGGATAGTGAGTTTGTGGATGTGCTGGAGCAGGAGAGCGAGAGTGAGAGTGAGGAGAAGGAGAGGAAGGGGCGCGAGGTGGCGGAGCGCGCGGCGAGGAAGATGAGGAGGCTTGGGAGGGAGGCGGCGGCGGAGGCCGCGGAGGCAGAGGCGGAGGCGGAGGAGGCTGAGGCGGTGGAGGAGGCGGCGGATAATGATGGGGAGTGGGAGGAGGAGCTGACGGAGGAGCAGAGGGTCGATGGGAGGGTGGAGGAGCTGATGATGGAGCTGCTGAAGCAGGGCGGTGAGCATGCGGGGTATGAGGGGTATCTGGAGGATGTTGGGGAGGAGGGTGACTTTGACGTGCTGGAGGGTGAGGAGGATGAAGATTAATTAACTAGTTTGGCTTTGTTTTTTGTATATAATTGTAGTTAGCAGTCGATTGATCATTGACACTAGCATAGGTAATAATGCGAGTGCTGTGCCATGATCGTATAGAATTATTTCGAACCACTTGTTGGGAAAGCTTCTCCAATAATAATAGTTCTCATTTAAATAACAAATAACATCAATATAATTGCGGTTTTTGCCAGTGAAGAAGATCCATCTGGCCTGGATCCCCCTGGTCACTAGTTGGCAAACTACAGGGCGCGGGCAATAAGCTGATCACGCAACCTGCACCAACAACGCAAAAAAGCTTCGCGGTATCAATCCTATCTTCTAGAGGGTTGGGTGCACATGTATGAGACTCGTATAAATGAGATATCCGATAGTGGCCAATATTTTGTCCCATAATATATAAATATCTGCAATTGATAAACCTGCAGCTGGATCAATACTCAAATTGCACAACAACCTCCCCCCCCCCCCCTTCCTCAAAGCAACCCGCAGTGATGCCATATACACCACCAATACCAGCCAGTAGGGACTCAACGGGCCGCTGCGTGGGGGGGGGGGGGCGCGCATTTGTCCCTAACAACCCGCAAATGCTTTAGGTTAATTCCAGACTGCGAATGGCTCCTAGCCCTAGCTAGAGTTCGGGACCGGGGGAATTGATTGTCGAAACTCCCACCTCAAACCTCTTAAGAATGACCGCTATATAGCGCTGGGCCTGGGCCTACTCACATAGGAATATGTGCGCTCATCAGTGCCACAGGGTAACTAGTGACCGCAAAGGAAAAGAAAAACCTAGATACGAGTGTTCAGTAGACGCCCGCGGTACGTATACTGGCGCAGCGGATCACACCGCTGGGTCAAGTGCGGGTCACTTGATTGCTGCGGCCGTATATAGCTAAGGAAGGATCCTCTATCTTCTTAGGGAGGGCTGTTTCCCGGGAGGTGTCGATAGCATTGGTGTGATTTCCTTCGGCCACCGTAGATCGAGACTCGAGGGTAAATAACACGCCGGCCGGGCCATGCATTGACCACCGCTCACTCCATCAACTCACCCACTGAAGCTTCCATCAGCTATCTATCTGCGAAAAAGCGTATACAGCCATTCGAATCTTTACGCCGGGAGAGTGGCATGGCTGTCCCTGCCCCCCCGCGCGGGGGGTTTTGACTACTTCATGAGATATCACTCGGTGCTGAGACTGACGCAAGGCCGGGAATTTGAAACCTATCTAGGTTGCGGGGGGTGAAAAGGTACTGGGGTGCAGTCTGTTGCCTTATATACCCCTTGGTGGCGGAGCTTGCTCAGGGCTATATTTGGTGGTTTACCATGACATGTCTGGGGAGATATATCTTTCGTGACATTTGGACTTGGCGCTATCACGTTTATATTATGGGGCCCGCGCGCTGAGATGCGGACAAACACAATGCTGGTATCTGTGCTCTACCACATCTGTCTGTCTATACAAGGGCCGAGTAAAGTAAAGGCACGAATTTCTAGCTAACAGTTCGAGAATGGATATAGCGGTGGACCCGCTGTAGTTTCCAAATGCAATATAGGAGGCCCTATCTTTATAATTTATTTGGCTTTGGGACCAGGAATCGGACGTTAAAGGATTGGGAGACACATATAGTACTTATTCGGCCTCAGCATAGATAAATGCATACTTTCATATTGCAGAACTCTCCGAATATGAGTTAATTCATGGTAGGTCCGGCCCCAGCTAAATACTATTGATGCTGACTTGACAAGAACAGCTCCCCCATAGAACTATGAGGTATACCGATCTCTATCTCGACATAACTGACAATATCCGGATTCCCAACTTCATCGACACAAATAACAAAGTTGGCATATATATGGGGTTCTGATTCTCACAAGGCCGAGTGTTTGGTATTACCGGACCTAGGCTTTAGATATAGTACGTCTTATGTTGGGCTAGCCATTTGATTCTATCATGTCTAATTGGGGTCTCTGTCTTGGTAGTTTGATAGTCTGGACCAGCCCACAAGACCCAATGAAATCTTCTTGACCTTTATAATAAGATTTTTCAATCCCAGGATCAAGATGTCGCGAAGTCATTTATATATTGTGCTTACTCCATGGGTACATGTAGTCCTAAACTAAGCTCTATGAAATCTCCCTGGGTGGGGCTTGGTATCGGCTTTCATGAGCCGGCTGAGCTGACCATTTCGGGTACCATTGAAACCTCTCAACCTCTGAAATTATATCGTAATGTCAATCAATTGATCTCCGAGTTGTGCAATCTTGAATCTTTGCTGTGCGTGCAGGGAGTTGGAGGGGTGTGCTGGTGTTAGGCATGCGGGGCACCGCCCATACTATCACCCCACATCCTCGAGAGCTCTTGAGATGATTAGAAAGCATGCAACAGTTTAGTATGACTATCTGGCAGCAGAATTCGAGCAAGCTCTTTGAGCTTTTGCTGAACGATACCTAAATATATGCACCCTTTGCGTTAGGGTTAGGGCTGCTCGCGAAGCTAGCCCATCGGGTGACAAAATCAGACGACAACCAGAAAAAAATCCGCCCCTCTACCGAATTGTATCCCGTCGTCGGCAAACCCCCCCACCATTAACGCCCCCCGCATAATGCGCGACATCAACCCGTAACGATTCCGCGTACACGATGATGACGGACCACGATGAGAGCTCCATTGCACGCCATAGCGCCCTCCCAGAGCGCCCTCCGTTATTTACGTCAAATCCTGTTCCCCAGGCCCTACGACTACCGCCCCACCATGGCGGCCAATTGTGCTCGAATCCATCATCATCACCTCTGGGGAGGAAGGGGGCTCTTCAGACCGCAACGAGGCTTTCACGGCGGGGCATTGGGGGCTGTGGGAGAAGCGAGAGGACCAGAGAATACCGTGGTGATTCCTCACCAGTATCCACCGGTGCCTCCGGCTGAGCGGGTTGTTCTGCAGGATTCGGCATCTGCATCGAACCAGACAAAATGGTGGAATGCGAGGTGGAAGAAGACGAGGTGGAAGAAGGCGAGGATCAAGTTTAGGAGAAAAAAGAAAATGTACAGTCCTACGGCATGGGCCTTCGACAGCTCTCGGCTCATCAACCAGAAGCGATTGAACGAGGTTGTGGACAAATGGATTGATGCAAAGGAGAAGCGCGCGGATGAGAAAGATGTACAACAACTGGGGATAACTTTGATGAAGGCCTTCAATCGGAACCGACGATCACGAGGGACACCCCATATATTCAATCTAATGGCTGCCACGGACCCGAAATCGATCGATACCACTTGTCTGAACCTCTGCATGGAGGCGTACCTGTTAAATAATCGACCGAGCAAGTTAATTGAGGTATATAGGAAATACCAAGGATCTGTCAAGCCCAACTATGTGACGATTAACATCATCCTAAGAAACTTTATTGCCATGGGGCAATTGAGCGAAGCGGAGAATTTATTGAAGGTTGTTATGGAATCGCGTGGACCTGTTACGCGCCATTCTTTTCAGTTACTGATGTACGGGGTGAGGGCAATCACCGATAGTTTGCCGGAGATGACGAGGGTATTTGAGTGGATGAAAACTACCCACCTAAGCCCACACTCCCCAATCTATAATATCATGATCAAGATGGCATTGGATTGCAGCCAGTATGGCCTTGCAAAAAAATACGCGGACGAGATGGTAGAAAAGGGACTGGGATACAATCTCGAAACCTTTGTTCTGTTTCTCAGCACACAATCCAAGGCCGGAGACTGGGATGCCGTTGCGAAAACGATGCAGCGGATGAAGGACTATAATATAAAGCTGACGGTTAATGCCTTCAACACCCTTTTACACTCATATGCTCGTGCGGCCGATTTGCCTTTGGTTGAGCGTTTCTTCGAATCAATGCTATCCTTCGACATAGTCCCAGACCGGTATTCATACAACATCTTGATTCATGCCTCCTGCCGCGCCAAAGATGAAGAAGCCAAGCATCGATGGTTAAAGCGTATGAGATCAGCCGGGCACCTCCCAGATGTAGTTACCTTCAATATCCTATTTCATGAGCTCCGAAAAACCAAAACTCAACCATATGTTCTCCGCCGTATCTATAACGCCGTCCTCGACATAAACCCGGATCTTGTCAACACCATGACCAAAATGATGCTCCTTGACTCCATGTTCAAAGATTCCCTCGCCTACGAGCGCCGAGCAAACCTCCGTCGTCCGCCTCCACGGCTAGATGACGACATATTCTTGCCAGAAATAAAGGAAATGGAGTCAGCAACTAACGCGGGCCGCCCACATGATGCAATCTGTATCTTCACCGACATATTAGCCCAAGGCTTAAAACCCACAGAATTCCTCACTACTTCCGCCATTCGTGCCGCTTTTCGACTTCCACCACCCGAACATGATAACGTCTCCCGCCTTCTATATATCGCTCATAAGCGCGGTGCCCGTATCAATGATATTGTACTAAGCATGCTGTCATCAGACAGTTTCGGTTCCTCCTCGCCCTCCTCCTCACCAGAACATTTGAATACCGTCCTGCAGCAACTCCATACCTCCTACAGTTTCATGAGCTCGCATTACCTACCAATCAGTCATTATATCTTTGTCAAGACCGCATGGAAACTTGCGATATCCGGCGATCCCCACGGCGCTATATTTCTGATGAACAAAATTAGTACCTCGCACTGGGGCTCAAAGTGGAACATTGTAGGACTGACAACATTACTGCATGCATACACCCTGATCAAAGATCTCAAGGGAATGAGATGGGTTGTGGAAACGATGGAGGCAGAGCAGGAAATGCCCGATAGGCTATTCATGCGATATCTCCGGCGAGCCAAAGAAGTTTCCGAAACTCAAGAAGACGAAGCCTTCATATCGTGGCTCGTTGTGCGATGTGTAAAGCATCGGGAGGCGTTGAAGGAGCGCGAGGCAGACGACAAGGCACGGGAGATTCTGCAGTTCTTTGAAGGACTGGAAGGGAAGCCGAAGATCGTATTGAAGAAGAGAGATACGAAGTGGGGGAGGGTGTCGTCAATACTAGCGAAAAACATTTGATTGGTTGCTGTGGTGCCTTTATTTGATGTTTATATCTATCTGTTCATAACTAGCTGGGGTTGGGGGGATTGTCTTCATGGGTTTTTTTCTCTTACTGTTTTTGTTTGATTTATATGTTGTACATTGTAGTGGTATTTGTCCTGTGCACGAGTAGTGAGTAGTGTGCATGTATGTAAATAGGGCATATTGGGTGAGCGGAGTATATCATTTTCTTTTGCATGTATATACCGGGTTAGATTGGTGGGTAAAGGAGCATTATAGATATAAGGCCGGCCGGAGCTGGGGTTTTAAATTTCAATTGCTCTTGTATAAATAAAATAGGTTGGGGATTGAAAGTAAATCTCATATCTTATTGTCAAGTTAGTGTTTCACGGTTGATCACTCGCTGATATTGTCATGAACTTGTAAGAGAGATGATTGGCTGAGAGTAATACTGCTAGATCTACATATACCCAGGGGTGCCGGAAAGTGATGCAACGTTTGGCGTAGCAACGCAGAAAGGCACTCAGAATTTCAATTTTTAAAAAATACAATACTTGAACAGGATGGATATTTTCGTCATACACATGATACATGAGTCTCTAGAATATAGTCTGCATTTTTTTCAGGTCATTGATTTGGGGTGTTTAGCCTGCAAAGGGACTACTTGTGACAAGAGACAGTAATAAAGGAGAAGCAATGGCTATACATATTAACTCTTACCATAACTATGATCTCTAGCTTCTAAATTACCATAAACTCGCTCCACGCTCTGTTATCTAGTTTGGTTGTTGAGGAGGATGGACTATTTGATCGCTGCATCACTTTCCGACACCCCTGGGTACATGTAGTTCAACATCTAGGGGCCAGATCTGAAGAATGGGGCCCAGAAACATGTAGATACATATGCTTGTTGCTTCAAACCACGCCTATGTAGACACATACATGATGCATTTCATGGTTAACCAAAGCAAAAATTCAATTCCACATACAATTTGGTTCAACGTGAGAATGAGTACTGATCAATACAGATTGGGTGGTTGGAGGTAAGATGATATAAAGAAGGGCTATCAAAGACACTATAATAGAATAAAGTATGAATACGGTTAACAGCATGCAGTCTCGCTCTCATTTCCACCTCTATTGGCCATTATTCTCATAGGGATTAGCCACCATTTTGTGATAATACTTTGGAGAAGGTTATTACGGACCCAATAGTGATATTATCATACCCGAACAAGAAGTGGCCTGAAAATGCGCCAAGCAGCATACAAATAATAAAATAACCTATATATCAAAAATTATTAGCCATAGCTTTGTATTGAGAGATGCTGGTATCAGTACCGTTATAATACATAGCCAGTAGCATTATCTACCAATATAATATTAGCACATTACTCTGAATGACGTTAATTAATTGGAATGGGTGCAAAATACAAAGTAGCTATACCACCAGTCAGTAAGAGAAAGTGGTAGTAGTAGGAATGAGGATTCCGACTCACGCAAGGCCGAATTGAAGCATATAAATCCCCGCCCTAATCGCCTGCTGAAATATTGTTGGCCTATAGCTCAGTGGCGTAATGCAACCCAACCCTCCCTCCGATGGTACACTCGATATCTTAGAGATTCCTGAGCGGACGATGTAGCGGTCGTATTCGCGCTGAGCGCGACGGAGAAATTCTAGGAGTAATACAAGGAGGAAAACCTAGAGTGGTTGCCATGGACTGTGTTAGTGATAAGTAAATCCCAATCCACTTGATTAGCCTTTACTTACACCGATGCAGGAGCCGGCAAACATGGCAAGACTTCTGACGTGCCACGAAAAGGAAATGAAGCAGGAATCAATTGTGTACCAGTTCCAAAGCATCTGGAGAGGCCTTGGTTAGTTCTGTTTACGAATTACGCCTCCAGCCGCCGCGGGGGGGGGGGGGGATATCATACGGATATCTTGCAGGTTGCTGGTGTAGATGTTGAGGTTGAATTTGAGCTCATAGAGTGAGTACTCATGGTGCTGTGGTCCATTGTGACAGAGCTTAGGGAGTAAGAAGTGGATGTGTATATGGGATCGGAGAAGATCGAGGGCGATGTTCCGAGAGATGCCTTAAAGTATATAGTATACAGAAGGGCTGGGAAGTTGGGGTATTTATAGTCTTTATCTTGAGCTATGTATACCATACCAGTGAGGTTCGGATACTGAGCTGAGCTAGATCTTGATGAGAAGGGTGTTATTTATGCATAATTCTTTCGCATTCTAACGGCTTTAATTATCATGAGAGTATGTGACCTACATGTATGCCTCTCATATATGTTCCCGGTAATCACAACATGTTAGGCCCATGACGACACCCTAATAGTCAGAGATCTAGATGCGAACATGTTAGAACATAGTCAGAGGAGGAATCGCAAACTGCGACCTCACAGTGAAAAGAGTTTCACAAAGTGGGGTTAGGTCCAGTAGAGAGAGAAAAGACCAAGTGCTTACCTTTCAAATGATATCCGGTCCTGAAAACCTACACAAATTCAGCCTTCAGATATGTATACGTATCTACATGTAATTTAAACTGGTTGTCACTAAATATCCCGGCTCCCTAGTCTTGACTTCAATGATATAATTCGTATTTACATATCCCCAGGACTCGAGACATTTTTCTTTGCGATTGTGACCCTATGAAAATAATTTGCGCAAATATTTGCTCACGTACGCGTTAGAACTTTAGAAAAAGAAAAAAAAATGAGGTGGTTTTATAATTTAGTACTAGAGTAGGGTAGCTATAGTTGCATGCAGATGGGCCGGTTTCTTGGATTAGAAGCTAGCTAACCGCAAAGAAGACCTCCTGGCCGCTGAGATATGTACACATTAAGTGTTCATTCCCATACGCATTGAACTGACTGTGGATGATTCATACACGTGTACTGCATGTATCCACTAACACTGCTAGATCAATAATCGCACTCCAAGACCTTTTGCGCATATTTTATAGATATGAATATCATGTAGTTAATCAGAGTTTCATATAATATTGATATAAGCTGTTCGGTTTGAGAGCATGTGGATCATTAATTAAGGAAACAATAGTTAACTCTTCAACACGTTTTACACCCACCTCAACGGCCTGGAACATGTGTAGCAAAGCAATTTTCGGGGCGGAGGTTAGTTCAAAACCCGAGCTACATGGTCTTATCAGTCCCGGCTACACCTACAGCGCACCCGACACCCCCACGCCCAATCACATAACCAAATCCAAGTTATGGCAATTTAACGTCAACAACCTTATATATAAGGTCGACTGGTTATATAATTATCCTATGACTATCGCAGGTGAAAGATCAAAATGTTTCCCCCAATTCCTTTTAGTAGATATACTTTTCAAAATGCGCTGATTGGCATCTAGGGCTAAACATCAGGTTAGAGTACGAAGTATTCTGAAGCTCATAAGGTAGGTCTTTAGTCTCATCAAATATCATAATCTCATATCACTGCTATTTAATGTAAATAAAATCTAGATATAACAATCCCTTACATTTGGCATGAATGGAGTTACCACCTCATGTCTTATGTCCGTCCTTCTTCTGTTTGGTTAGCAATCGAGTGTGATTTTACCGCTTTTCATTCAAAAATAAGCATCTAAGAGGGGTTTATACTCTATAATTTAAGAACTTAGGTCTTCTGTGCCATAGCTTTTGATGAAGATGACTCGGAAAAAGTTTGAAACCTTGGACACTGGTAGCATTAAGTGCTACTCCCCAAAGGTCCATAATCTAAACTGTCGTTGCCCCCCAAAGGAGACCTTCTAATAGACAACCACATGTATTTTCACTTTCAGCGCTTTCAAAAATGCGCCCAGAACTGGTCTACGAATGAAATGATAAGAGTATTCCAATACTGCATACTGCAACGGGGCTATTCGACAAATTCAACTTTGTTTAACTTGCGGGTTGCCAGGTCATGTAACATTACAAGTAACTAGTTGAAATCGAGATTCCATGGTATGCGAGTCTTCAATAATAACCTTATGGTATGAAAGTTCTTCACCTATAATTTAATTAGGTCATTTATAATTAGACTAGAGGTTTTCCCGTTTGTTACCAACCGGAATCATTTCATAATGCCCTATCTCAATTTATACTATCAATTCAAACCAGGTTGGTGAATGAAATAAAGCCTTATGTTTCTCTTTTCCCTAGGCGGAGTAAACAGAACAATCATTTGATTGAAGTATATTCTAGCACACCCTTAACGTTCTATGTAGGGAGCCTGGGTACAGGGCCAATCATCGCCCGCCATTTGCGAAACTTCTTTTCGTCCTGGCCTTTTATATATTAGGAGATAAGGTTTGCGCACGTCGTAAAGTTTACCAATCATAGGCCATCACTCTCACATAGCTGTATGGGTTAGGGTTTCTGTTGCTACATAATCTCTGCCAAGCCCAATGCAGAAAGGTCCCCGCGAGCTTCAAGTTGCTTGAACTTCAACCACCACAGACTACCCTGGATTGTCAACCATCCATCATCATTCATCCATCGCCATCATCGAGCTCTTGCCCATACTCTCCTTGAGCTATATATATACCGGTGCTAACTCTTCACAACACCTACAATGAATCACCTTCCCGAAGTCTGGGGTAGAGTACGCTTATCCCTCACCATTTCCGCCGCAACACCCTAACTGACATATCCAACCTTTCAAGCCCAGAAACGATGTCTATGGTGCCTATGATCACTCTTATCTGCAGGGGTCTCATCCGATGCAGCACACTCAACAGCCGATCGTCACCGGTACTAGTGTTGTCGCACTCAAGTTCAATGGCGGGGTCGTAATCGCTGCTGATAATCTCGGTATTCCTTACTCCCATTCAGTTATCAACTATGCCTCCCCCATGCTAATCTGCCCCGTTTGTTAGCTTCCTACGGCTCCCTCGCGCGTTTCACCGACGTTGAGCGTCTGAAGCAGGTCGGGACACATACAGTCGTCGGTGCCGGCGGTGACATTTCGGACATGCAGCATCTGTACGAGAAGCTTTTAGACTCGCTGATCATCAAGGAGGAGTACCAGAACGATGGACACAGTCTTCGTGCGAGCCATATATACAGGTACCTGAGTCGGGTATTGTACCATCGCCGTTGCAAATTTGATCCTCTCTGGAACACGATCCTTGTGGCAGGGTGGGATGATGGGAAACCGTAAGTGTACCCCGCGCTATTTGAAGTGTGGAAGGTATTTTTTAGTTAACTGTGATTAGGTTCCTTGCATCTGCTGATCTTCTCGGCACTACCTTCTCTTCTCCTGCACTTGCTACCGGGTTTGGTGCGCATCTTGCGGTTCCGCTTCTTCGCCGTGTATGCCCCGACGAAAATGCTGTTAAGAGCCTCACTAAGGAGAAAGCGATCGAAACTATTGAGGAGTGCATGAAGGTATTGTTCTACCGTGATGCCAGGTCACTGAACAAATACTCGATGGCTGTCATCACCGGAGAGGGTGTGGAGCAGGTTCCTTTGAGCGGTGAAGGGAAGGAGAAGGTACATGTCGAGTGGAAGAGGGATATCACTTTGGAGAACCAGAGCTGGAAGTTCGCCGAGGGCATCAGGGGCTACGGAGCGCAGACCGTTTAGGTGATGATAAACAATACTGCATGATTTGATTTACCAGGTTCCTTATCAATAAATCAAGCGCTTGTTGAGGGGCTCATTATGACATTCCACTCCATTGTGAGTTTTATCATCGGCGTTGGTGAATTTTGTGAATTTCTTTGAGTTACCCAATTGTTGGGCAGAAGCAGTATACCTTTATACATCTTGGCTGGCCACTGGTCCACTGGATAAAAAAGAATCTATAGTAGAATTCATGTTCAAGGGGATGATCACGTGAATCGAGCCTACTATGAAGCTTTACCAAAACTAAAGAGCTCTTAAAGGACTGGAGAATGGGTCTAAGACTAAAGATCATGTTCATTGTAAATCGTTGGATGTATTGTCAGCATTTAATTTAGTGCCTTAATCTGTGTAGCGCTCTTGTAATCGAGGGTTGCCCGGTTTTTTTTAACCAATTTCCATCACGCCACAAATGTTGAAGCGGATAATAGATGACAATAAACTCTTAAGTACATATCGAGGTCTCCAAGCCACTTGCCTGGCTCCGAAGGATGCTAAATAGTCGACCTACTCCCAGGACAATTATTCAGCCACCGTCTCTAAATACAATGATATGTTAGGTTGGTTGGGTTTATATTTGTTGGGGTGTGCGGTTCTAGTATTCGAGAGCTTGTGGTGATGATTCCAGGATCCTTGAGGTTTATGTACAGAGTCTGGTAGAATTATTGCAGAAGTCCAAACTAAAGGAGTGGGTTTCTTAGTCCGTGCTTACTGCGAAGGTTCCTTTAAGGGCCAATAGGACTATCGGGTCACGGAAAACCCACTTTCGCAATAATTCTACCACCCTCTGTAATAGCAGTTCGGGAGAACGTTTATCCGTTTTACGGATAGCCAGAACCCATCTTTCGAATTTCTTTGTCCATATCTGCCATAGGGATGTTTGGTAAAACAAGATGTGAGGCTCGACGTCTCAGTAACATGCAAACAGGCACGTGTATGTGTATGCCTGGCTGAACAGTGGCATCTTCGAATAGTGCCTGTTCGCATCCATTGCATTACCAAGGATCGTCATCGAGACCGCTCTCAAGCAGCAGCTCAGGGTGCTCAACACAATGTCATAGAAAGCTCTGGTCCCATGTCCCCAACCATCTCGGCGTAATTCTAATCGATGAGGGAATTAGTCTTGTCAATTGTTCACGATACCCTCAAGTCCTCATTTGCGGTTCGTAGAGCCTGGCGATAGAGGGGTCCCGCCCCCCCGGGTTTCCCAACAAGGTGCTAGCCTTACGGTATGCACGTACCCCCACTTCAGCATAGCTTCCTTAAAAAACAGATCGAGAGAGATGAGCAATGGGATGAAATAAAAGAAACTCGTCGCCTTCGAGCTCTATATCTACTCTAAACGGGTACAAAGCCATAAGTGACTCGTAGAAGTACGTGGGAGCACAACGCCGCGGGAATCCCGGAGAATCGCCCATCGTATATACACCTACAATTGCATGATAAAGAGGAGAACAATGTTGTTCCTTTCTGCCTGATATATCAGGCCAGTCCAAAACCTCAAGCAATGCAAATGATCTTGACCGGCTGCCCCGCGAAGCTACTTACCCGGACCTCGTCTCTCGGTGAAACAAAGAATTCCGCAACGTTCGATGCCGAGAGCCCGCCTGGTGCGGAATTGTTTGCTGGTGACCAGATCCAAGATCAGGCTAAATTCCCTGTCCGCCTCCGGCGCCAAACCTCCGAGGAATTGCGGAAAAGTAAAAATAATTGACAAACTCGTTATCGATATCCCCGAGTACCGGGGGGTTTTTTTTTGTAGAGGCGGCGGCTGGCTGCGGGCAAAGAAGGAAAAGGGTATTACGTAGTTGGGCGTACGTTATGAAAGAATTTTTGTTTTGTTTGCCTATGGTTGGGTGTCACAGACGTTCACGATATTTTTTGGTTCACAACCTAGTGAACATAGGCAAAACCATGACGAAACGTGGGTGTGGCTGCTTGTTCGAGAAGGCGGCGAGGAAGAAGGCAGGGAAAGAAAACCTGCCTTCCCAGTCAATTCTCTCCGGAAGGGCATAAGGTAAATAGTAAGCTAGGTACATCATGGAGGCACATAACCTGTAGCCTGTAGGTAAAGAGTAAAAGGTTAACCCCTCACTGCAAGTAAAGTAATACCCGCCCCACCATGAGCTCCCCCACCTCAACTGAGTTTGGGTTGGTAAATTTCGCTGCTCCGCCACGACCAAAACCCAGAACCTAGCGACAGCGGCATCTACGTAAAAAGCATTGCCATCCCCCTCTCTCCTCTTCTCCTTCTTTCTACTTTCCATCTCACCAGCTTTCTCCGCCATCGTCATCATTATTTGCTATTGATCTATTTGACACCTTCACAATTCAGAATATATCACATAATGACTTCCGCTCTCGATCAGATTAAGGCGGCCGGCACTGTATGTTACTACTACTAAATTCTAAACCTTATTGCGTTGGAACTTACATGGCTAACCGCAAACTTTTCCTTAGACTGTCGTTTGCGATTCTGGTATGCCAATGATATTGAGACTATCGTTGTTATAGTATTGATACTAACCAATTGCTCAAGGTGACTTCGCCAGCATTGCTAAGTACAAGCCTCAAGATGTAAGTTTCCGGCCTAGATATGCTCTCAAGTCTGCTCATATCCTAATACTCGAATTGACAGGCTACTACCAACCCCTCTCTCATTCTTGCCGCTGCAAAGAAGCCTGAATACTCCAAACTGATCGATGCCGCCGTCGAGTACGGTAAGGGCAAGGTACATACATAACCATAAACCTGCTCTAACTCACCCTCATCTAACATACCCCCTAGGGCGACTCCCTCGACGAGAAGGTCGACGCCACCCTTGACCGTCTCTTGGTTGAGTTCGGCAAGGAGATCCTCGCCATTGTTCCCGGAAAGGTTTCCACTGAGGTTGATGCTCGCCTCTCATTCGACAAGCAGGCCTCCATCGATAAGGCCCTCCACATCATTGACCTATACAAGTCAGTTGGTATCCCGAAGGAACGTGTTCTCATTAAGCTCGCTTCAACCTGGGAGGGTATCCAGGCCGCCAGGGTACTCCAGAGCAAGCACGGCATCAACTGCAACTTGACTCTCATGTTCTCGCTTGTCCAGGCCATTGCTGCCGCTGAGGCTGGTGCTTTCCTGATCTCGCCCTTCGTTGGACGTATCTTGGACTGGTACAAGGCCGCTACTGGAAAGACTTACGCTGCCGAGGAAGACCCTGGTGTCAAGTCTGTCCAGAGCATTTTCAACTACTACAAGAGGCACGGCTACAAGACCATTGGTTCGTAATCAGTGTCTTCCTTTTAAGTGATATAATTGTTCCAGTTGCTTATTTAGCAAATCAGTCATGGGTGCTTCTTTCCGTAACACCGGTGAGATCACTGAGCTCTGCGGATGCGACTACCTTACCATCTCCCCCACCCTTCTTGAGGAGCTCTACAACAGCCAGGCAGCTGTGCCCAAGAAGCTCTCGGCAGAGGATGCCGTTAACCTCGACATCAAGAAGGAGTCTTACATTGATAACGAGCCTGAGTTCAGATGGTTCTTGAACGAGGACCAGATGGCCACTGAGAAGCTGAGCCAGGGTATCAGGGCATTTGCCGGTGAGTAGAAATTCATCTAGGTTTAATCGTCCCAGGATTATAGATGCTAATTGGTCACACAGCCGATGCCGTTACCTTGAGGAAAATCCTCGCCGAAAAGATCAACGCTTCATCGTAAGTTAGTTGATCTTGTTTGTGCGAAAATATGATAGAAATAGGTCTTCCTGGTGAAGGGAATTTCGAAGGAACAAAAAAAAAAATTATAAAAATATATGCTTATTGATTTTTCGTCATTATCATTGCTTGCTTTCGCTATGCGTTTTGCGTCTACTTGCACCCATTGAATTTAGGCAAATGTAGTGGCTTTTGATGATTTGATTGGTGTTAATCTGCTTTGGAGTTCTTATATGCCATTCATCGGAATTGTCCGTTGTTATATATTGCCTTTCATTTGGTGATTTGGTGTAGTAGCTTATTGTTATAAATTTTTACCCTTGATGCGTAACTATATGCGCGTTGAACATGACATATTTGCACCTAAGACTTTTCTAAGTGTGACATCTATCAATCATTGGCCCATTCCAGCAAGGGTCTATCGAGCCCCTTACTAGAACCCCTAAACGGACGATTCCGTCGCGACGTCATCTGTCACGTATGTATCTAAATTGTAAATTTCAACGTCGAAACCCCCAAGTACTCCAATAACTCACAATGCCGCCACCACCTCCTCTCCCTCCGCAACTCCACATGCCCTCGCCGACAACAGTGCACCGTCCCTCTCCGCCACCTCTTCTCACAACTCCGCCCGCCCAGCCTTGGCCCCCTACCCAGCCCAGCAGCCAACCCGCTCGTCACCCCTCCCCCAACCCGCGCAGAAGCACTTCACGCAAACGAAAGCCCTGGCGCAAGCTCCTCTGGGTCAAGCAAGACTACCCCGACAATTGGGTGGATCCTACCTTTCTCTCCCAGTTACAGCGAAACATCAATGTCCACCCTTACGACTTTTACTCCCTCGTCGCCGACTCCACGGTGATCGTGCAGCACCTCTCCTCTGTCGTCATCTTTGTCACGTCCTTCATCGCCATATCGGCGGAGCGTGTGTCCCCCGTTGCGGTGGCAGTTGCATCCTCGGCGCTGACAGTCGCGGGATGGGCGATATGGGATATGGGCTACGAGAAGAGGGAGGCCGCGACGGATATGCGCCAGTTGGCTGGGCTAGGCGCGGCACCACACTCGAGAACTCCATCCGGGAATCTAGTTGGAGGTACGGTGGGAGGACTCCATTCGCGCACGCCGCCCAGTAATGGTGCGTCAGGCGCGGCGGGGAGCTATTTCCCGCCATACCCGGCCAGCACCAGCGGCGAGAGCGGATCCCCGATCAAAAAGGCACCTCCAGAAGTGAGTCCTGAGATCGACAAAGCACACATGAAGCATGCGCAGCGGGCTCGACGACTCACAACTGCGAAATCGGCCGCCTTGATATATTGTAAGTTTGCGCATAGACCTCCATATATTCTAGATACTGACTCGAAATAGTTACGTTACTCGGTCTCTCCCCTATACTCCGCAGTTTGACAACCACTATAAGCGTCGACAGCATCTGGGCCATCGCGACATGGCTCTTCCTCGCAAACTGTCTCGGATTTGACTACGGGTCCGGTGTTGAAGTCAAATTCCCGGCATCATTACCCACTAATGCTGCTATTACGAGCTCTGTAGTGCTTGCATCGCGCCTTCCGGACACCACACACGTGTTCTCATTAATCCTATTCAGCATACAGGTATTTGGGCTGTTCCCCGTCTTCAGACGGTATCTAAAGCATGTGAGCTGGAATCTCCATGTGCTATTGACAGTCGTGCTTGTGCTGGGCGCGGCGGGGGGGCTCGGTGCTGTTGTGGGGTGGGGATGGTCGGTCGTTTGGGTGTGTGGTGTTATTGGTGGAATGGGTGGGTGCGGATGGTGGCTGATTGGGCTGCAGAAGTATAAGAAGTATGGGTTTTATAACTGCGCTTTAGATAAAATTCTATATGCTGACTTGTTGTGTGCGTTAGTGAAATCCATGGACCATGGGATCCGGCGAGACCGGTTATCAGACGGCAATGGGAATAGTTGTGGTCTGGACTTATGCGTATGATTATGTTTACAACCCCTATTGCTATAAGGTGATTGGATTTGTTTCTTCTCTAGCATTTTCCTTTTCTTTCCACTACTTTTTATATGGGGTTTATCAGGTGTTGCGGGTGCTTTAACATTACATGGATATAGCGTTGCCTATGTCGCTTTCCAATATCTAAGCTTTATGTATAATGATTTTTTGAGACGCTATTCTTCTAAGTACGATGAGACGTAGGCCTACCATCGAGATTGATGGATTATAAGATCTATGATTCCCAGGCAAAAACCATTTCGAATTCTGAATTATATATCAGACTTTAAGATCATGGTTCTGGCCATACCACATGCTAATCCTTTTTCATATTCGACATTGATGAACTCCACTTATGATCGTGTTTTGAAATGTTCTCCATAGAACACCAATGACCGCTATGATGCCCCTCAGACAAACCCTTAGTATTATTACATGAGTAACTGATGGGTTTCCGCCCAATGACATACCTCGAGAAATTAAAACTCCAAAGCAGAGGCAACCATATCTTCACTCTAGAACCATGATTTTCCAGTCGGGACCCGGATGTGAGCCATGATTGTGTATTGGCAATGCCCGAGTGATTTTTTATGATTAAGCCCAGTTCTCATCAGCCTTGGAAGCATCTACTTATTCGCTCTATACCTATCTTCTCCTAATATATTTTGAATAGATTATATCTATATACCAAGACCCAGACTGTCCCAAAAACATCGAGAAGCTATTGCTCTAGAATACTTATTCCTGTTCCTTATACGGCGCCAACTATGAAAGACTTAACTTTTTTTTCCCGTAGTGGCTTATCCCGATAGCGGGGGCAGTCTAAACAGTCTCATCTTAGTATATCATTATTACTGCAAATATCATTAGGAACATAGCTCTTCTACCGGTTTCCCCGTCCCATTGGGGATGGAGGCCAGCGAAGCTACGGTTGGAGCGATCACTAATGGGTTAGGGTTCTCTTTTGTAGATTTATTTTTTGTATTTTTGCCTTGGGTGGCCGGGAAAGAATCGAAAATTCTCCTTGAAGGTCAGTTTAAGCCAAAATCTCCCAAGATCAGAGTCCAGTAGTAGATCATTACCCTCTCTGTTTTCTGATATCCTTTCCTGTCTAACCCCACTGTTTTCTTGGGCAAGGCATAAGTCTTGTCACAAACCTACTATGGCTATGCATGGCCTATCGCCGGGAATCTTCTTTTCCGATAAAAAAAAACGTTCAAAACTCAAACAATACTTTAACCAAAGTAAATTTCCAAATTTAACCTTCCCTAAAACTTTCCAAATAATTACATACAGCTCCCAATCTATTCTCCAGAAGGCTCATTCAAACTCGTAGAAAGAGCATCCGGTGATCCAAAATTTGGAGTCCCGTCAGAATTCCAGTTAACCGGTTGAGCCATTGTGTATCTATTCCCATCACACGCACCAGTTGAAACCGAAGTTGCGTGGTACACGTTCCAAATCTCCGCACCATCAGGGCTAGTGAAAAATCTATCCATCGTGAATCGTTAGCCAAAAGGATCCCGTCCCAGATCTAAAAGCCAATATCTGGCTGAGCTTACCCGTTGTGGCCAGGCCCAAGGTTACCATTCGCACTGCTAAATACCGGTCCGCTTTTCGTCCACGAGCTCGATGACAATATGTTATTGGTACCGTCCCAAGTGAGAAGTCCCAACTGATAGCTAGTAGTCCAGCAGTACGAGGCCGAGAAAGTCAAGTAAGTCTTTCCACCATGGTAAAGCGCAGCTGGACCCTCGTTAACGGCACCTCCTACGGTCTCCCATGAGTTCGTGGGCTCGGAGAGCAGGTATGGCGTTCCAATGGTATATGGGTTGCTCATCTCGGCAATGTACAGGCTCTGCAAGCTGTTTGGGCTGAAGCGGGACCAGACAAAGTAATTCTGTGAGGTGGTGCGGAGGACGGTGCCGTCAATGCCCCACTCAGAGCTGAGTTGAGACTTGTAGGTGTAAGTTCCGAGAATGTCCGTACCACCTATCGTTAATTGGTGTTAGAGATAGATGTGTATAAATAGCCGCCATCGATGAGGAATAAGTATTTAGGTTTTCCTTCAATAGGGGTAGTGTTAGTTACCTTGCAATACGTGTAAACGCTGGTTATCACAACACGTTGCAGTTCCAGCAGTATCTGTAGGGAATTGTTAGGGTTATGTATGTGAAGAAAAATCGATAGGTATAGCTTTATAGTGTGCATACAATAAATCCACCAAGTATTATCAATCCAGTGAACCTCTAAACCCGAAGCAGTTATTAGTAAATATCGTAACTACATGTACATATGTAGTAATACTACAATAAAGGGTCGAGTCATAAGCTACTAACCAGGTGCCCAGAAATTGCCAGCCCGGGATGCGGTTGTGTCCGTCCAAACAACGGTTGGCGTCGCTGTCTTCAATCCTTCTAAAGTAGTGGCTCGAGTGATCTCGATATCGGTCCATGTTGTGGTCAAAAGGTGGTAATAACCAGCAGTATATACCAAGAAGGGATCACTGCCATTGGTTTCTTTGAGTGGATTTGTGAATGTTGCCCCGGTTGCAAGTTGAGCAACAAAGCTAAAAAGACATGATACCACGAAGCCGCGAAGACCAGCAGAGAAAAACATGTTGGGATATAGACAATTACAACTCAAATGGCCTAGCAAGAAATGGTGCTGGATTTGAAAGGAATGATTAGAGCTATAGAGCTTAATATATACTCATCCTTCTCTAAGGGACGATGATATACATATACCGAATTTTCCGGTGCTTCCTCAGGAGTTATATCCCCCGAGTGAGCGCCGATATTTCCGCTGCTTTACGGTTATAAAACCTTATAGTTAATCATACGCGATATTTGCTGCATTCGGCTGGGTTGTTCGCTTGTTCGGCTTGTCCTTCATTGCACCGCACGTCTACTGTTGGTTTCACTTTTATACTGTTGTCCACGCTAGATATAGAAAGGAAATGGAATATTCGAATAGGGCTGGTTCGGTGCATCTTTCTCGGAATGATCCGAGGTACTAACGCCACGTTACTCTGTAAAGCTTGCTTTCTATATTAGTGCAGGTATGTCCCGGTAACTTTTGAAACGCCAAACAATGGACTTACTCAAATGAATACAGTACCGTAGATACAAGTACATGTACTTACTCTACTTTAAACCTGGCCTAGTCTCGGCATCACTTGGCGTGCGAGAAGCTCACTACCGACCTTTGCACCACCCATCACTCGATCTTTACATCATCATCATACAGATCTATGTTATGTGAGATCAGGTACTTTACACCTGCGCGCGTACGTACAGGATGGGCACAATGTGTCGTTAACCCGACAATAGCGGAAGAAATTCTCAGGATCGACATCACTCGGCAAAAGCTTTGGCGCATATCATTGGCTCTAGGAACCTCAATCCATCAAACATATTGACATGCGAACCTCAAAAAAAACTTAAAAACTCTTTGGCAATGTTCAATATTTAAGGACTTGGTTATCATCGCATTCTCACATATCATCTTTCGTCATAAATAGAGAAAAGAAAGGAGGTTGAGTTTGTACATCGTGCATGCGGTGGAGCACATACAGGGTATGCCTCATCTCAAAAATCCCATCTATCCGGTGGTTGGAGAGATCGAGAGGTCTCACCTAAACCAATCTGTCCTGCCTTTGAGTACAAAAATCCCTTTTGCCGGCTGGGAGTCGCGAAAATATATTATGAAGGTTCGTGATTGACAAGATCGAGATATGCCATAGTCTATGACTGCATGCAGAGTTTTGTTCCTAGAATTAATAAAACTACATGATTTAAAAAAGATTGACAAGATCGAGAGCAGTGTGCGAGATCTGCAGCCCTAATTCAAAGAAATATGTGCTCTCCGAAGGACCGCTACGAACCGACGGCAGAAGCGATATTTACGCGACATAAGTGCCGGTACTGCAGCCTACGTAACTTGGTGACTTTCTTGTGTTTTTTGAGGGAGTTCAATACTACATGTATGGAGATATACTTTCAGTAAACGCTCCAACTCTCGAGCATTGCGAACTTCCCATTATTTCACGGCGTCGTCAGCTCGTTTATTAAGAGCTCATAAACAGTCGTTTCAGTTTTCGCTTTTAGGCAGTTGGCAAGCTAAGGATTCAGCACCGGGCTTACCCCGGGCTATATCGTTTGGAGGCCGAGGTTGGGGTCAAAGAAGCGGAGAAGTGGGGAATCCTTGCAGGTACTATGTATCCGCACCTCGTTGCGATATTCCGGACAAAACCTCCCGTCTCTTATTCGCGGCACAACGCTTATTCGTCAGGAAACTGAATACCTAATATACGAATTCTCTCTTTCGTTCGGTCTGGAAATGATTTTCCCAAATATTGCTCATGTGCCTTCCCCAAAATCCTGTCCCTGGGAATTAATCGATGCCGGCCGGTCATCTGTAATCTGTAATCTATAATCTGTCATTCTATGCAAGCACCCCGAGTTCTTCCTGAGTGTGTCTAGCATCTTTTAGTGTCAGATCGAACGCTTGTGTTGCTCTGATGCCTTGCGTTTACTATACGTGAGAAATTTTTGAATAAGTATGCCCTCCATGATGCCTGCCCTTCTCCAACGCGGGCCTTCAATCAAAGTACCCCATGTGTTCGCTGCTGTTCGCCTATGGTCATCGCAGGCCCCGAGCAAATGACCTAGCCCGGTTTTCATAGGAAATCGCACCACTATCAACATCAACATGGACCACTGGTACTCGTACACTCTTTATGCTTCAAATCCACCAAAAACATTTATTTATACGAAAAGTGAACAGTTACCTTCTACTAATGAGCTTGCTTCCTCGTTACGTCGAGGCCCTGGAAGCCAGAAAAGCTCGGGCTCAAGCGATACAGACTCGAGACTTGGATCGTCGTCGCCGAGGTCGGAAAGGTTCCGGAGATTCACATTTTCTAGTAGGAAGATCAAGAAACAACTAAATAGACCTGAGACTTCTTCTTTCGACAGCCCAAAGGATGTGGCGCAAGTATTCAAAGCAATAGCGTATTCCTCATACCGTAAGTCATGATCCAGGCAATCTCTCTGGAAATTTCCGCAACGACAGGACTAATCTCAATTTATTACTACCCCTGTAGAACAACCAATTAGCAACTTCTCCCAAACTATTGACTCCCGAAACTCACAACGCCGTGAATGGGAACTCGGCCGGCAACTACGGAGACATAGTGATAGTTCCTTCAAAAGTACCCACACTTATACACGAGAACAATTCCAAGCCCATGCAGTGCCACCACAAGAACTAGAGCAATGTCATTCCTCCCAGTCCTTAAAGAAGTCCCTGTTCTTACATACATCTTCTGATGGTAGGATCTTATCCCCGTGCATCTGTATCATCATGACTAATCTAGTAGAATAGCACTTGCAAGTAATGTCGAGCCCGCTCCCCCCTACGAGTGGTGCGGAGAAGCCCCTAAACCCTCTTCTATACTAGCAGAGAAAACACCACTAGGAGAGAATAGATTTGGTCCTACTCCAAGACCTCTCAGCTCAGGATCGAGTACTCTTGGCGAGGTAGAACATATCCGTATGGAGAAAAGATTCCCATCTGGATTCTTAATCAATCCATTCTGTATAAAGCACAATCGATCAAGGGGTTATCAAGATGAGTTTGAATCATGGGAGGAGGCGGTGGATTGGTGGTATGAATACGGCGAAGAAGAAAATATGTAGTGCCTTGATGGTTATGGCGTGAAAATGGAGTTTACACTTATACGCGCAACGCTTTGACGCTTTTCTTTGGTGTTATTTGGGAGTTTGGGTATTTGAATATTGGGTTGAGTGTGTTCTTTAGTTTTTTTCCCATGGGACTATTATTTTTAATGACTGTATACATGTATCATATCATGACAAAATATCAAAACACCATGTTTCTTGAACCCAACCCTAGAGTGCCACGAACATAAAAAAAATCTCAAACTCCCAATTTTCTCCTGGTCCTTTAGCTGGCTTCAAAATTCCATAGTCCGAGAAAATTAGGATTAGGTTACAATTGGGAAAGACAATTGTAATATAATGGAGCTAGCACGCTTCACTTGCAATTGATTTAATAACGATTAGACTTGAATAATTCATGGATAGCTGCTGGGTTTTGGTGCGGCAGGTTTCTAAACTAGCATTTTGTGTTTAACTAGTAGTATACATATAATTAATAAGCTCTCAAGACGTATTTAAGATCATTCGTAGGGATTGGAATCATGATCAAGGCTACGGGTCCCTGATCACAGGCTACATGTACCTATGTACGTCTAACAACACATGATGTATGACTTCCGAACTTGTAAACCTGATCCACCATGCAGAAGAGAGAAACAGAGCGAGTACATGTAGTTATGCCGAACGCCAAAAATATTTTTGGTACGTTTTCTCGCCCCATTTCCGGTTTATCGGGCTTAAGAGCTTTACGATCTGGGCCATAAAATGTACTTGTGTTGAACTCTATCCTGATTCTTGTATGCACATACCGCAACCCTGAGTGGGTAGGTAAACCGAATCATTTCTCATGATTTCCGCCAAGGCTCGCTCCACCTCTGTAAAACACGTCCGCCCTTGGGCGGCTCGTGCAACCTTTAACGACATCCCTCGAACAACAATCACTACAACTGCTATCCCGCCAACTCCCAACGAACCAAAGCCCCACACATCTCGCCAATACCTCAAAAACAACATCTCTAACTACCAGGGATACAAATGGCGTCTCGAGGCGGTGGCGGCGGTGGTGGTAGAAGGGTGCTCCTTCCCCCCATCAACTTCATCTTCAAGCTCTTGCAACAGCACTCGACTGTGCAGATTTGGCTCTACGAGCAGCTTGGCATTCGTATCGAGGGCAAGATTAGAGTATGTTTTTTTTTTTTTTTTTTTTTTTGGGGGGGGGGGTCAATCGCTGTCGTGTTATCGCCTCGCGCGCTATCTTACACTCAGATTGCTAATGTCATGTTTAACGGCATAGGGCTTCGACGAGTTCATGAATCTCGTAATCGACGACGCGGTTGAGGTCAAGATAGCGACAAAGGAGGAGGCGGAAAGTAGAAGGGAGCTCGGTATGTTTCCGTTGTGGGATTTTAGGAGGACGCCTATACGAGACTTTCCTACTTGCAAGCTAACAACTCCTAGGCCAAATACTTCTAAAAGGCGATAATGTATCATTGATACAAAGTTTACAGTAATCGGGGTAGTTAGTGGGCGAGATCGGGGCAAGAAAGCTGGGGGGAGATAAAATTGGGTGCATCGTGGATTGACAAAAGCTATGGATCAATCGAATAGAAGCTTCTCAGCTGGCGCATTCTATTTTAGGATATTTTCTGCGAATACTTTATTCTTTAAACTTTGATACATGACGAAAACAGATTATACAAGCCTGGATCTCACCAAGAACCCAATATATATTTGATAATTTGCACATTCTGTGTACCACGTGAATAGAAAAGGAGGTATCGAGAAATATAGCCAAATTGGCTACTTATTAAAAAAGCAAGGATATTTAGTTCGGTCAAAATCTATAAACCGAGTATGACTTTAGTGCATGGTGATTGATCATGAATATGCATTTTCATCTACCTCGGCATAGAAATTTACTTTTACTCCAAGACCATCCCTTTTTCATATGGGCTCTATCGCCTTGGCATACCCCTTCCTCTTCCTCTAATGGCCCGCTGGGCTGCACCACGGGGCATCTTTGAAGGTGGATATCGTATTAGTAATCGGAACTTCAAGTAAGAATAATATTACTTACGGGAGGACCGCCTTGCGGCTGTTCTGATTCCTTATTCTTTACAGTCTCATCGACCGATAAGATCAAACAGGCTGCTTCAGTAGCAGCCTGAATAGCGTTGATCTTCACTGCAGTAGGCTCCCACACAAACTTCTCCAAGTTGTTTGCGATGCCCTCGTTAACGATGTCAACCCCAGCCCAAGTCTCACCGTTATGATGACGCATACGAAGTTTGTTCAAGATATCAGTGGCATCGAAGCCAGCGTTATCGCATAATTGTCGGGGAATGATTTCAAGCGCCTTTGCAAAAGCAGCGATAATGAGCTGCTGCTTACCAGCAATGGTGCGGGAGTACTCGCGGAGGTACTTGGAGATTTCCATCTCCAGGGCACCACCACCAGCGACAATGTAGTCGTTTTTAACAGCCTTCTTAACAATCATAATAGCATCGTGGAGGGAACGTTCAACTTCAGCGATAAATTGCTCGGCACCACCACGAAGGACCAGAGTGCAAGTCTTGGCTGCAGGACAACCCTCGAAGAAATTAAAACGCTCACCACCAATTTGGCGTTCCTCAAAGCTTTCACAAGTTCCCAAATGCTTGTCGTGGATATCTGAGCATGTGGATTGGACGCTGCCTCCAACGGCCTTGACAACGCGATCCATATCATCCGCAGTGACACGACCAGCACAGAAGATGTCTCTATCGGCGAAATATCTACACAACATTTAGTATTTTTCAAGCATTGAGCCGTGACTACTACATACTGTGTGGCAAGATCTCCAATTGGCAGTTTTGAGAGAACAACCTTTGCCCCAGTATTCGCCAGCGCCTCGAGTTTTTGGAAAATGATTTGCCATTCGGCGTCTACTATAGCTTGGTATTCCTACAAGTCTCTGTTAATATGTAAAAACTTATGAGAGATGGTTACTACTTACCGAAACCTGCTCTACTCGAACCTCGGCATTATCCTTTTCACTCTCTACGACTTGTATTAGTACAGTCGTTCAATTTATATTGAAGATAGACCTACTTAGTTCCAACTCAACGTTTAAGCACACAATTTTAGGGTTCTTGAAGGACTTGGGTTGTTGTTCAAAGCCGGCATAAGAGAACTAAGGGCTCAACTCAGTTAAAATTCCGAAATAATAGAGGGTTCCCATAAATGAGGCTCAAAACGTACGGTTTTTTTGAAAGCCACACCGTTGACAAATAGCGAGTCTTGCAAACCACCTCCGGGTACTTTCTTCACTCCGATAAGCTTTTCATTGAGCTCCTCTTGGTCCAATGACATGACCGCATCCACGCACACTAGGATTAAATATTAGTACTTTATTACATCACGATCGGAAAGCACAGCTCAACGTACTCTTAGCAAAGAAGGTAGAATTCCTCTTGATAAGCTTCGAGCTCATAGCGGTTGTTGCCAACTTCAGCAAAGTATCCCTCCTGTCCCCCTTTTCAATTATAACCGCAATTTCCTTGATCTTGTTCTCGGCCAATCTAGCAGCAGTTCTATATCCCTTGATTATGACCTGTGAGCTAACTCCTTCCTCCACAAACTGCTTACTCTCCTTCAAAATCTCCCCAGCTAAGACGACAACTGAGGTAGTTCCATCGCCGACTTCAGCATCTTGGGAGCGAGCAATATCCGTCAATATCCGGGCGGCAGGATGTACAATATCCAGTAACTGTAGAAGCATAGCTATGTCTTAACAAATCTGTAGTAAGTCTCGATAAGGTAGACATACCTTCATGACCGTAGCACCATCATTCGTAATGGTCTGTCGTCCGTTCGCATCTACGAGGAGCAAATCTCCACCATAGGGTCCCAATGTAGACTTTATGGTATCCTGGACCGCCAGACATGCGTTGATGTTGGAGATGATTTGACCACGACCCTGGGAGGCATCGGTTCCTGCATAAGGACCACCGCCGAATCAGCTTTCTAGACCTTTCCTTGCCCTAGGGCGGGTCAGGTTAAGGATCGGTATGAAGTAAAAGGGATTAAATACCCTCTTTCAGCACGATAATCGTGGGAGTTTGCCCATTAAATGCCATGGCTGCTTATGAAGCAAATAGAGGTGGGGTTGGAAACGAAGGATCGAGGGGCAGAAAGAGAAAGAAAGAAGCTATCTATTATGATGATTAGCAACCTACTTTAGGAAGCTTCAGTGAAGATAGATTGATTCAGTTACCTTTCGTGATTGATAGGTGACAATAAATTGGCGTTGTGGGTTGAACTGTTGAGGTGGAGGGGTGTCGTGGATAACACAGGAGCCGCGAACTTTTTTGAACTGTGGCGGTGGCTAATAAATGTACTATATGGCCCGTGCGCCGCCTCAGTCCTAAAATCTTATGGACCAATGATTTGAGGGGGTTACATGTATTTAGTATTCGCAATGATATTAGAAATTGGACTCATAGCTGGGATTTTTCTGTCGATCCTTACTCATCACTCAACTCTTTGATAGTACTACATATGTTGGAAAAGATATTAAACTGGGCCACAAGAAATAATGAAGAAAATACTCCTTATTATTGTTCTTGGTGTAGTCATCATCATTTCATTTGTGCTCAATATCCCTATATTCCGATGGGAAATGCCATTTACCATAGGGATAAATGCCACCACGCGCATGACAGAAATCACTTAATTTAAGGTTAATAAGTATCCTCTAAAGTAATAATGTCTTAGATAAATGGAGAGAATATGATGGAAGTTATATGTTATGTGGAAGAGGCAATCGAGGTTCAAAAGACAAGAATGCAGCTAGGTAATTAAAGTGTATGAATAGAACACAGACGCCTCCTCATTTGTGTGCTCAACATTTTAGATGAGACTAAAATAATTATCCAAATAACAGCGAGCAACAGTAGCAATTGTGGAATTTTAAGTAAAAGCCAGGGTAGTGTGAGAGGGGAGGTAAACGAAACCAATTCCAACTGCAACAAGAAAACAAGAAAAACAGACCAGTATAATAAACACCACTATATGTCATGGCTTATTTTCTCGCTCCCAACGAAAGTAGACCGAATTAAACACACAAAAAAAAAGCAACCCACGACCAAGTCAACAAAAGAGTCAGGAAAATAAAATATTACAAAGACGAGAAACCACCACTATTAACACCTGCAACACTTCCAATACCTCCGGCACTGACTCCGCTCCTTGTTCCGCCGCCGCCGCCCCCGCCCCCAGCGCCCCTGCCAGTACTCACATGGTTATTGCTTTCCTCCATATAGGATTCAGTCTGCACCTGTTGGCCATGTCGTTGCGGCCTCAACGCTGGAGTTTGGGACGCGCTGGCAAGGGGTGTATTGTCACTCTGAGTTCCTTGTGAGTCCGTTGTGCTGGGCGGAGGTGGAGGAGGAGGAGCCGTAGAGTTTGAATTGTTATGATGAGTATTACCCCCTCCCTTCTTTCCAGAATTTTTTCCAGAATTCTTCTTTCCTTTTTGCTTAGCTTTCTCAAGAAGCCGTCGCTTTTCCGCCATCTTTCGCCGTTCTTTACGATCTTTAATCTCATATTGTCGTATAAGTGCCTCCGGAGCTTCACCAAATATCATTTCGTACTCGCAAAATTCGCAGACCCAATTTTCCCCATTATTATTCCCACTTCCTCCCATTGCTTCCTGTCTGCGTCGTCGTTGTTGCTGAAAGGCATATTCACGTCTAGAGTTTGGAGCTCGATTGCCAGGCTTCTTCTTTGTCTGTTGAGGTATAGAAGGATAGGCAGTGTGATTTGACATAGGGGATGTTTGTGTCCCAATTGTATGCATTGATTTTTGATATCCAGGACCAACAATAACTGTTTCTCTGACGGTAGATGCAGAGTTATGGAGAGAAGATGTGGAAAGCGCTAGGCTTGCAGAAACCGGTGATTCACAAACAAAAGTAAACTGAGTTTGTTTCGGCGGTGGTGGTAACCCAGATAAACTACCGTTATCTTCAGTCCGACGCCTTGCTTTTGAGAGAGTCACAGGTTCATCCCCAGAAGATTTCCCGCCGGTTGTCTTTTTAACGAACGCATCAGTTGACGGTGAAGATGAGTATCTCCGGCAATTCCTCCGTAAGGATGCGTGGTTTGCTGAGGAAATAGTAGATAACGGCGATCTCTGCGTAGAACCACTCGATTTCCAACGGCTCCGAGGTGTAGAAGTTGGGGTAGGTGAAAATCCGGATGAAGACTGAGATCCGCCCCCGCCGGCCCCATTTCCTCCAACATTACATGTACCCCCCGAACCTGCAGGTGTTGGGATCTTCCGCTTCTTCTTATTATTGGTATTCTCGGACCACTCATAGGAATCTGTCGGACCAGCAGCACCCTCCGTTACACCAGAACTATCATTCCCGACACCACGAGAAACCGATGCATTAGAGTTATCCTCCTCATCCGACGAGTCCAGCAGGCTATCCCCTATGTTATGATTCCCCGCAGTGGAGCCAATAGATGTACCGGTACCACCTAGAGCAGTGTCTCCAGCGTAATTGTTATATGGAAAGTAGAATAGTGGAGTAGTTGGTTGCTGCGAAGGACCGAACAGAGCAGCACTGGCATCCTCGGACAGTCGTGAACGGAGTCGACGTTTCGGGAGGGGCCTAATGGGGCGTCCGTGCACCAAACTATAGCTACTATCTGCTGTTCCTCACAATCTTTTATTGAGTCCTAATTTCCTCATGCATTGAATATAGGACTGTTGTAGATGGTGATTTAGGGCAAAGAGTGGGGATACGTGTGTAGGGTTCCCAAGGATAGAGGGGATAGGGTGGGATGGGGAGATCCATACCCACAGCGGCAGACATCGTGGCTGGTAAAAGGGAGCTTCCCGGGAAGATTTAACTGGAGATGCCTCTGGATGGTGTGTTTTAGGTTGGTGGTGGGGGTAAATGGAGTAATCGTGGTCGAGCGTATGGGATTGTCAATATTATTGGAGGAAATCACTCTGCAGGTAATAAAAACAGTCAGGTAAGAGAATGGTGACGAAGGCCCAGGGACAATGGGAGTATATTTATGTATGGAAATTGCCCCACACACAGCACATGGCCCTCATTTTGCCCACACAAAGAAGCAACGAGGGGCACTTGCCTTGCAGAATAGACCGAATATATCAGCACAAGAGATAGGCGATTCTAGGTATAGACACACAATAGTAGCTAAACCTTAGAAACCGATAGCGAGAACGACGATGGTATCCGGGCGAGATGTGGATGAGAGTGTGTAAGGGAGTGTGTGAGTGAGGTGGGACTTGCTGGTTGGAGTCCTTGCACTGCATCTCGGCACTCACTGAAGGGGCTTGATAGGGCAAGCTGGTCCCACACCCCGTCCAATGGCCCTGCGTACCCGCCGATACCAATGTCAACTTGCCCTGATCGTCACCTTGTAGACCACTTTCCCCAAAGCTTGGGTTGCTTTGATTCATAATGACTGATGTCGTAAAGCCGTCTAAGTCTAAATCGATGGTCTTTCCAGGTATATATTGTAAAACAACACATCCTAATGACTCGGTGCTTTACTTTGTTTTACTTTCTAAGCAATTCTTGATTCCTCTGTATATACATGTAGGTACATGTAGGTACAATATTTGTACATTGTATGGTGTCCCGATAAGTGCTTATCGATATCCCCGCGCCAGTCAACTCTCTCCTCAAAGATGTAAATACTCTACTGCAAGCACAAATGCAGGATACAGGCCCGTACCTGGTCTCTTCTGACTATCGGGAATCAGAACCGGCTAAATTAGCCGTTTCTCGCGGGTTATTATACGGCGAACAATGTGTAACTCGTACCGTCAAACTCTTTTGCTGATAGCAGTCACGATTTCCAACGGACAAAAGAAGCTGAGCGGTTCAAGACATTTAGACTAGAAAAGAATAGTTCTGCTAGTGCCTAGGGCGTGGTGCGGGATACTACAGCCAATGGGGAAAGGTAAAGGCACAAGCTGCTCTCTAAAGTACAGGAGGCTCTACTCCACCATATTCTACATGACGCCGCAATCCCATATAAGCATATATATACTCGCCCATACAATTAAAATGCGATTTTGATGCCCCGCACTTTAAACCCACCGCTCCACAGAAATCAGAAATCATAGAACAATAGTAGATATAAAACGTGACGAATAGGAGCTGGTGAAGTCTATCCAACGCAGTCTGCAGCTTGTGCATTACTGCAATCACGATCAGATGCTCCTAGACCGGGTATCAGATCATAACAGTACTGTATAGGCTCGTCCCCAACCCGTCTACCTACTTCCATGCTTCTGTAGGCAGCTTGCTGCAAGTAACGGGCTGGGTACGAGACTAGGTGCAATAGTACTTAAATGCACTCTGGACCGTAGCTTATTTTCGAAGCCTTGGGATGTTATCCGTGATGACTACTTACATACCTGTATGTAGCTTTTGCTAGGCTGTCCAGACTTTCTAGGAGATGCAACCCACATGGTTTCTAGGAGCATCTCTTCTTTTCTTCTCCCATCGTATTAGCTGTCAAAGCAGAGTCATCTGAATGAATGAATTCAACATACACGACGCTAGTATCTCTAGGACAACGAACGCTTTGTGCACTACGCATAGGATTTACTCACCATCCTGGAAACCTGGAGACGAACCCTCTCATCTCTGATGCACGTCAGTTCCAGGGAGTGCTGAATCTTATCCCAAGCGACTTGAATATGTACATGTTTGTTTTGCTGTGGCCTGTGTGGAGTACTTGATGTCGCACTTTGCTATTCTCATAACAGCGTCACCGCCAAGACTTTATGCACGCCGCATCGTGGTTCCAGCGTTTCCTTCCCTTCCCGACAACATCTAAGGAGCCGCCTTCTCAGCAATAGATTCCCTTATAACACATCCGTCCAGGTCCCTTATTCTTCTTCCTCCTTTGATCTATACAAATAGTCTACTACCATTACTTCAGCGATTTCACCACCAAGTTGAATATGTGTTTATTTTTACACTCTCGAGATGCCGGGCCCTCAGTAGCCGATCCTGCGCCGGGAGAAAACAACGGTTGATGATGCGGCGATATTACTAACTAACCTTTCCTTTCCGTTTGCATCCCGCACGCCAACAGGTAGTATGGTAACAATATCCATAACGATGGCAGTTAGCAGGGGAACAGTGAGTTTGTCTTTGGGAATATAAATGAAGATTTTATTTTACAAAATTGACATTCGATACCTAGAGCGGGGGGGGGGGTAGTAAGCAGCGGGCAGCGGGCACAACAAGCGGTGCACACCACACAAGGAGCGTCACTTTGTCTTGATTGGCAGTGGATGCAGGTAGCTCAAACCGGCTTAGCCTGTCCAGCACTTTTCCACTCGCAGGCCCAGCCCACTTTGGCTCTCGGCCGCAGTTCTAGTCTAGTTCCTTTTTGTGTCCTATTATGGGAGTATTATGGCTGTCGGTCCGTCGCTCACGCTGCTGAGGAGAGAGAAGAGAAACTCTGAGTCTCTTACTTCCGTTACTGGGCTCGTCACTCAACGCACACACGCCCTTACCACCCGCTCTCCGCTTCCCACTGGTCCATCTTCCTGTCACTCACGCTCGCCCTCCCTTACACTTAGGCACGCACACACTCGCTCAGTTTCCTCAAGTGTTGCTCTTCCTACTACTCCTCCATCCTCCCATGCACAAGCTGTTGTTTCTCCCCCTCCTCCTCCTTCGCCGCTGTCGTCCTAGTCTCCTCTACCATTCTTAAGACGCTTCCTAACCTTTTCTCATCCCCTCCCCATTGCACTTAATCACTCTCTGGCTCGATTGTATCTGCTTCCTAACACCCCTCATCCCTCGGGTTTTCCTCCTCTGCTCGCACCCTCCTCCCCTCAATCCTTTATTCCTCTCTACCCCATCCTTCTCCCTATCTTTTCCACGCTGCTCTCATCACGACTACTCCTTACCAAACATCGCAGCAGACCCATTATTCACCATGGTTTCTCCCCGCCGCTCTTCGCGAGCGCGCTCTACAGCAAATCCAGCGCCAGTGTCCCATTCTTCGTCCTCCTCGGGATCGTCTACATCCAATCGTGGCCGCCTCCAGAAGCATCTAGAGAACGAATCCCATCCCGAAATTGAAACTACCTACTCTCGACGTGGAGATCACCCAGAGCCCGCGTTTGAATCGCTTCCTGAAGCACCCACAGAAACGAACGGTAACGGTGATGAGGAAGTCGATGAGACTTCGCAAGAGGATGAGATCACCAGATGCATCTGTGGCCACCAGGAATATCAGGGCAGTGACGATGAACAAGCCGATTCTGCGGATGGTCTCTTCATCCAGTGTGATCAGTGCCATGTTTGGCAACACGGGTTCTGTGTAGGCATCACAGACCAGGCGTCCACCCCAGAAAATTACTATTGTGAAAGGTGTAAACCAGAATTGCACAAACTTGGACACAGTAAATCTGGGTGAGTCTCATTCTCCAACCCTCTGGCTTGCCATGAGCTTGATTTGATGACCTGACAATCAAATTCTAACGTGTCTATCTACCTCAGAATGCGAACCTCCCTTTATCTTCCCACACAATCTGAGCCTACTTCACCAATCAATAGCAAGGAGCAATCTCACAAACGGCGGACTACTATGAACTCTCGTGATGCCGAATATGATGATGCCCTCTTGAAGAAGGTGCTCGAAGAGAGCAAACACGACAAAGCGTCCGGAAGTTCTACGCGAGGCACGAGCTCGAGAGGCCGCAAACGAGGCACCAGCGAGGGATCCGACGAGTGAGTTTTCGCTGCCACATCTAAACAGTAACATTTCAAAGGCAGGGCGGGATGGCTGATGCTGGGGTGGTAGACCAAAGCAAGATTCGAAACGAATGAGAACTTCCGATTCACCAGATTCGCCCACCAACGGACCCGTCTCTTCGGGAGATGAAAAGCACGGAAAGACAGCTGCTGCACCATGCTCGACTAAAAAATCACGCGGTGCGGCCGCCCGTAATTCCACCACTACTAGCTCTTCTGTCACTGGAAAACGGACCTCCACTAGAAACAGAGGTGGAGAAAAGAATAAGGAAGTGAGAAAAGAAGGTATGTCTTGGTCTCTCCTGATTCTTCCTCCTCCTACATCCCTTATACCTCTCCAACAAAACATAAATCATAGTCGAATGGCATATCTAACGGTATGCTTTGTAAATAGATTCTGAGCACTCAGACGAATACCCGCCACCCCGTTCTAATAACCGTAATCTTCAAAAGTCCTCAACAGAAGAAGCGATCAATCCGCCGCCGCCTATCGAGGCTGTTCCAGACACCCCACAACAACCAGCTAAGCGTGGTGGACGTAACGGACAGACAAACGGCGGCACCTCTCGACGTCGTGGAGCCTATCGCCATCGCCAATCTGAGGACCCCAATGATGCCAGTATCACATCTCCTCATGTTATGACGAGAGATCATTCATCCACTGGGGGCGCCCAGGCCCAGAAGGCGGACCCCAGCACTACCATCCTCGATAAGCCAACAAAGCCCAGAATACCTCAGGCCAGGATGAGCATAAACGAGATGAAGAGGCGAGTAAACGGAATCTCGGATTTCATCACACGTACACAAATTGAGATGGCCAACTCGAGGCAAAGCGATATCTATGCGTATCTATCTTGGATGGAGGAGAAAGGTACTCCTGTTAGCAATTTCAGCACACCGCAAGACACATCAAAGGCAGTCACACCAACCTCAGTCACCGCCCCTGATAGCAAAGATCTACCACAAATTCAAATAAACGGTAACAATGGAACGGTTAAGGTGCTCGAGAAAGCAACCGAGATGTTGGTTGGCGATATGCAGCCGGGTGCGTTAGAAATGATGGAAATGTTATCGAGTAAAATAAATCGATGGCAACAACACTATGGGGAAAGGATATGAATGTGTTTTTTTTCTGACGAATCTCTTTTCTACTTCCTTCTTGTATATGGGTTCCATGATATCGGCTGGTGTTTTTGCTTTCCCTCAAAGATTAATTGTAGTCTTCCCGCTTCATTCCTTTCCATTCCTTTCTTTTGTCTTTTGTTTTTGGGCGGCGACCTGGAATTGGGGGCCGGAGTACTTGTTTTATTTCTGGTGCTTTTATTGTTATTATTATCTCAAGGGATTGTGTTTTATTCCATCGGCTCGGTGCCCATTGGAGTTTCTGTTTGTCCATGTTGCTTTATGCCATTCCCATATCTACAACGCCTGCTTTTATGTGATCCGAGAAGTAGTGCCCCATAGTAAATGCTTGGGGTGAAGAATATATGCGTATCTTGAAACGGGCTGAACGACCAAACATGACCTTTTTTTCCTTCCTTTTTTTTTCTGTATATTTATCAATATTTTTTTTTTTTTTTCCTTCTTCGGAAAATCTCTGGCCCGAAGTGATCTCTGGGATTTCGGCCCAAGTCCATGGATTCCTGGGGCTGGAACTCCGTTTTCCTTCTTTGACTGATTCTTTTTGTGTTGACTCTTCCTAGTTTTTTATTTATTGGGTGTGCAGGCGGATCGAAGGTCTGTACAATCTTGTGTTATGATCGACTCAGAATACACCTTAAATCAAAGGTACGCAGTGGTCCTTAGCATTCAGGAATGCGGGCCCGGAGCGAGTAGGGTTGATTAACATTTAGGCCATTGATGGATAGCGGACCAAAAGTTGCTCCCAAGTGAGGGGAAAATACATGGTGGGGTGGCATGATCTAGGATATCATGGGCCGTTGTAGGTACAGTACTCTACTTTAGAGTATAGTAGAGTAGAGTATCCGAATCGGAACTGTACCTTACACCACCTGTCTTCTCAGCTTCATTCCAGCTCTCTCGAAAAGGAAATGCACTTTATACTGTACACACTCCACCTACCTCTCTTATCCTGCCCGCCCGCCTCGCCTGGCTCATGGCCGCTATGCAGCGATTGGTGGGCCATGGGGATGGGTGCTGTATTTTACCCCGCTCACTTTCCCTTCCCGAGACAACCACTTTCTTATTTATTTTTTCTTTGCATGTATGTATCGCGCATGGGGTGTGTGTTACTACATGCTTGGCTTCTTGGCGGTATCCTATGACGTCAGGGGACCTGGGACTGGGTTTGTCCCAACCAGCACGACACCTGTCATGTCAACTTAAGTCTTTTTTTTCGGAATTCGGATGCAGGGATTGAATGTGTGGATGAGGATGCGATGGATGTGAGTGAGTGAGGGACCGTGATCTGCAGCCCAGGTTAAGGGCTAGAGGGTGATGGTCGCCAGCTTTAAAGATATTTGATCGTTAATAAAAGGGTGGTAGACAAATTAGCTAAATACCTTGGTGCCGGGCTGGGTCTTCCCCAGGTTTCCGTTTCATTTTCGGGTCGAGCCGTGAAGCTTAGAGCTGGTGATGAAGTTAGGAATGGCTGGGCAGGTACCCAATGCAACCGGTTCCAGGACGTATTTTGACTACTAGTTTTGGAATTTTTAACGGACGGAGAGGATTATATGAGAAGGTGTCAGATACCGAACGAGGAGACCAAGGTTGGTCTCAATCAATCCAATCATCATGAGTCACTAATCCACAAGCAATGATTGGGACTACTACGAGCTTTAATATCATTTGACTGAATGATGGTGGACTATTAAACGCTATCTACATACATATATTCAATAACACTCACGGATCCAAAGGGCTAGCAAACACAGAACAATAACGCCCAATATCACCAATTCAGCACCTAGGTTCAATCATTGGAGCAATACTTACAGATTTCATAGAAGATTCTCGAACAACATTCCAAGGACGCACTATGTAGTTATTTACATCTGTGGGAAATACCAAATCGAATTTTCTAGCGATGATGAATATCGCAATTCAATTTCAAGGAGGAGGATAGCAGTAATGCCTCTAATACATCCTTTCAATTTAGTTCTATTTTCCTTGAGAGAACCACAGGAGACCAGCCGGGCATACGGGTAAGGTCTACTGCAAACATGGCGTTTTGAAGTCCTTAGGCCAATGCCCCAAATGTGTTATTTGTAACTATATGTACTTAACTACATATTTACTCACTACATGTATAAAGTACAACATGCATATCTATTATCAAACTTTCATACGTACATTGCCAACTTTACTATCAAGGTGCTCTACGACTAACACTTAATAGCTTAATATATGTGCAACACGTTTGGGTGGAATATAATTTCATCATCGAGGCCATAAACGTTTACAATTGTCAGTCACACTAGTCCTACAAGGGCTATTAGGGTATATATGAAACCTGTGAAGACTTTAAAACATGACCACCGACGGCTGATTGGTGACAAAAAGCCCTTGTAAGGCTCATGAGGTTTGGTGTGACAACGACAAAGTAAGCTTTATCCCCACACAACCGACCGTGAGCAGAAAAAATTAAGCTCCCGCTCAGACATTATTACTTGCATGGTTAGAAGTGACGCAAAACCGATCTTCAACACCCGTCGAGGTGCCGAGTGATATTTCCTGACTAAACAAGCTAGTGCACAAAGTTTAGAAACCGAACATAATTCTCTCTAGCTATACGACTATACTGCTTGAAGTCGAAATTGAAGTTCAAGTTGCAATTGAACTCAAAGCTCCTCATCTCACTATTTGCCCCTATTCCTACGAATACTCCAGAGTTAAAACCTTTGCCTCCCACCGCCTTTTAGTTTCTCAACTACATGTAGATCGATACGACAGGTTGCACCACCAGACTGAGCCTTCTTCGAGCAAGAAATTTTGGAGAATCAAAACAAAAAATTAATTTCAAAGGCCTGATCCATCGTACCGTGCTGTCCCTCCCTCTGAGCTTCATCAAGGGGAAAGAAAAAGAAAAAAAAAGGAAGAAAAAAAAGGTTCCTAAGCCAAGAGGGTATAAGTAGACTGGAGCGCCTTTTGTCCAAAGGTAGCGATAAATTCAAGCAAAACGAATGACAAGGATAATTAATGTTGGGGAGCTACAAAATGGGCAAACAAAAAGGGACATAACTAGAAAAGCAATCTAGTCAAGTGAGAAACCAAACCTTATACCATAAATATAAATAATATAACACGGCGAGAATGCATATATGTATGCATCTGAAAGGAGAAAAAGTGACCAAGATATAAAAATCAATTCCACTCCAACCCAATGACACCCATACAAACAAAGACAAAAAAGACGACTCGGAAAATAAAAAAAAAAAAAAAAAAGACCCATATCCTTTCATATAGAAAAATTCACCAATTGCACCTAGCCCGTTCTTTTGATACCAACGTTTTTTTTTTTTGTTTCGTGCTTCGCCGTGATAACCCAGTTTGATGCGGGAATGCCGAAAATAAGATTGCCGTGTCCAGATGATTCAAACTGAGCCCAGGTAATCCCCAGCGAAGCCGACTTTGAAGGAGAGAAAAAGAGAAAAAACGAAAGAAAAAGAAAGAAAAAGAGAAAAAAAACAGACCCAACCCCACAACCATGCCACATTTTGTACGTGCGATATTTTGCCCCCCAACCAACCCCAAATCCAATATACCCCATCTTTTGCGAACAACCCAAACCCCAATTGCTTGTACCCAGTAGAGTTCTTCCTCCCAGAAACTCTTGCTCTTCACCGGAAGGAAGATACAAAGGAAATAACAGGAAAAAAACAACCCCTTTTTAAATGCCTTCGCCATTTGATTGAAACCCCTCTGCCCACCTGTAGGTATCCATACCCCGACCCGAGAGAGGAAAAATAAATAAAAAAACAATGAACAATTACAAGACTTAAAACACTCAACAAAAAGCAAGTTTAAACAGGTCCTCCCAAGACACAGCGCCCCGAAGTATCAAGAATAAACACCCCAAACAAAAGAGAACCCAACTATAAAACATAAAAAGATTTAACCCCAAACGCTAGCGACAGTTCCAAGGCTCTTGTTGCTAGGGCCCCAAACCTTGCTCCAGCCAAGTCCATCGGAACCTTGACCGTTGGGAGTGGAGTTATTAGAAGGCGCAGGCGAAGACCTCTCCTTTGAAATATTATTAAACGGGTCGCTCTCCTGTGCAAAGCCATAGCTCAAGGGTGATGGCAAAGGTGTTGTTGACCTTTTGCTGTTCTGCACTGCAGGGTTCTGACCCTGTGTCGGGCGTGTCCCAATGGGAGCGACTCCTGATGAAGTCACGGGTGTTGTAGGTGCACGCTGTGCACGTGGTGGAGAGCCACCAGGAGACGAGGCGGAAGTCCGACTGGACTGTGCTTGAGCACCTGCATTCTCAAATAAGCTAAATGATGCAGACTTCGACGATGGCGAAGACGCACTGTTTGTGCGTGAACGCGTCGGCGAAGCGACGGCAGATTGCCCAGCATGCTGACCTTGCTCAGTGGCAGGAGTTTGAACTGGAGTAGTATCAATGTTGCCATTCTGTTGATTCCCAAAAGGGTCAAACGCGGACGAAGGAGACGGACCACGTGTACCACCAGCATTAGAACCCGGTGCCGAGGGGCCATTGGAGTGGATGTTAGAGCCTCGTGTGACAGTATTCTCATCCAAATGGCCATCCTCGGATGCATGGCCATCGGGGCCTCCAGCATAAAGAGCACGGTGCTGGCGAGCAATAAGATCACGTCGCTCGTCCTCGGTCATAGCGCTAGGACTCATGACACGATCTTTTCCGTAGGTGGAAATTTCGGCCAACAATGCTAAAGGGCCTTTATAAGTTGGGTCTCTCCCAAGATTTGGAGTGTTCGAAGACATACTCCTATTATACTGCTGCTCCTGATGATAGTTGCGCAGATCACGCTCCCTTTGAGCTGCCAACCTTCGCTTTGCCTGCATCATCTGTTCTGCCTCTGTTTGACGCGGCTGAAAGCGCTGAGTGGCGTAAAAGTTCTGGAGATTCGCAGCAGACTGAGAACGCATTACGTCAAAATCCTGAACAGAGTAGTGACGAGTCGGTAAAGCGTTTCCCATGCGTGTTTCTGAACCTACTGGATGATTAATTTCAGTCCCAAAAGGGCATAGAGAAACTATATCCAGAAATACTTACCATGTTCAGGGAAACCACGGGGGCTCAACACTGGCAAGGAATCACGGCGCTGAGGGGCAAACATCTTTCCGCTCTTGACAAGATTATCAACAGCCCGGTCAACCTCTATATATGATGTTAATACTTTGTAATACAAAACCGAATTAATCCTGTTTATAAACCGCTTACCATCAATCTGGGCGCCAAAGGCAGCGGGGTCTTCAGGGTTCATTTGAGCTGTGTACCGTGCGGTCAGATCCGAAGGATCCGAGGCATGAGAGCGTGGAAAATGTGTCTGAACAGGTGTCGTACCAGCCCGACCTTCCCAGTTGGGGCGAGAGCTTTGCCAGGTTGACGCCTGGGTCTGGGCTTGATTTTCGTAGTATGACATGATTGAATCTGCAAGATATGAAGCGAAGGGAGTTGTATCAACAAGACGGACAGCGGTTGCTAGGGCGAAAAGAAAAGGCCTAGATGGCTATTCCACACTGTAATCGAAAGAGGGGATGGGGGGGATGGGGGGTCCTGTCTAAATGGTGGCGAAGTGGATTAGTTAGAGGCCAATAAATAGTGTGAAGGGTTTTCTTGATTTTTGACTGGCCAATAGCATTGTGAGGAATCGAGGGATAAGAGGATGAACAGCGGAGATAGAATCAGGGCTTTTTTTTTTTTTCGGTACATAAAAAGTGCAGCTAAAATGGGGTACAACAACAACGTATGCAAGACAACGGCAACAGCTGAGGGAAAATTGACGTACCACTAGCACAGCGGGTGAATAGTAGACACAAAAGGAGTTGTCCACAGGATTCCACTGGAGTATGTTGATGAGGGAGGAGCAGGAGGGAGAGAGGAGTAGAAGAGTGAGAAGAAGGAGAAGAAAGAAGGAGTTCTTGTGTCGAAGAAGCAAAGAGGGGGATATGAGAGGTTGGGTGTGGAAGTCCTCGGGGTTGGGGTTAGCCTTTTGGGGTTAAACTGGTGATGACGGGGTTGTGCGGGAAAAGGGAAAGGGAAAGGGCCCGTGTGCAGAAGCCAGCAAAGGAGGGAAAGAGGGAAGAGAGGGAAAAAATGGAAAGAAAAGGAAGGGAAAATGTATATAAATATCCCTAGTATTTAGAAAGAGGATAAATACTGTTCAACTGGAAAATTTGAGACCTCTCGTTCCCTCAGCGCCGATTCCACAAACGCCGAAAGAAGATATCCCGGCAACCACGACAGGCAACAGTTTGGACAGAAAGGGACCGCAAGTAAGGAGGCCAAGTCTGGTCGAGCGATGTGCGGGATGGGGGGGAAGATATCGCTCCACGCTTCCCAGTCTTCCAGTTCAGCGTTGGGGCCGCTGCAGTGCCAGTCTGTCCATTGGCTACCTGTGGAGTAGAGCATATGCTGTGACCGACCCTTACTCGCTGCTGGATTGGGCAGGTTCGGTGGTGGTTCTTCACTTCCTCACTTTCTTGGTGTAATGTGCATCGTTCGGTAGTCACCCTTTTCCTCGTGTCTTTCTCAAGGTTCCGCAGCTGCGAACGTGTCCTGTCCACGACCCCAAATAATGATATCCTCCTTTCAAGCTGCGATGTGTAACAGGACATTATTTTTGCAAGATCGAAAATCAATTGCATAAAGAGGCCTCTAGGGTTTGATTCCGCCGTACCCTGGTGGCTCCGAAAACCCAAACTGGTCTGCAGTTAAGACTTTTCGATACTGCGGCGTACACAAGTAGACCACCACGAGGAACGTCTGTATGGAATGTTCTAAAACAAATCACACCTGGAAACATAAAAACGGACGAAAAATCTCCACGTCAAGCGAAGGTCCATAATGCCCTTTTCGGAACATCCACCACATCACGGCCTAAAATGGATGACCTTTGCGTCTTATTGCGTTTAAGAGCTCCATTGGCATGGACCCAATAACTTGTATGACATACAGTACTTATCGGCGGCAGACATGTGCCCTCCAGTGGAACACCGCCGAAGCTGTGTACATGCCTCAACTGGGAATACAGTATCTATGCTCTATGGTGGGCGTCACGATATCGGGGTCGGTCTTGGCACATGTAAAAATCTCCATCAGGTAAATCATCACCTATTTAGGTGTTTTTGAGCTCACAGATGGTAGATCAACACCCTTTTGGTAATAAACCGAGTGCTTTATGGTGATGGACAGGGGTATTTTTAGTGGATTTTGGTCTGGCCTTAACAATTTGTATGGGTAAAAATTGACCTGTCTCCCTACCAAACTCACCCAACTTCAAAG
Organism: Morchella eximia; assembly: GCA_024713935.1. Taxonomy (NCBI): domain Eukaryota; kingdom Fungi; phylum Ascomycota; class Pezizomycetes; order Pezizales; family Morchellaceae; genus Morchella; species Morchella eximia. The sequence goes on along the minus strand of JAMGZG010000022.1, from coordinate 898,099 downwards.
TCTATCTCCTCAACCACAACACAAGATAATTAAAATTAAAGGCCGTAGAATGATTCTCCTCTTGATTCTCTGTCATTCTATGGCCTCTAATCAAAAATATATTGTGTTGTAGTTGAGGAGATAGATTTGGCGTTCATGTACTTTTACCGGCCCCGATATCGTGACGCCCACCATATCTAGAATACCTCCCAGGGCTTAAGCCTAGGCCATGGAACACAGTCTCTACATGCTGCCTTAATCCCATAGGGCAGTGAGAAAAAGCAAAAATAGAAGATAAATCACACAATATGTACCTACTGTAGAGTAGGGTTGCTGTACCTACATACAGTATCTACTCGTAGCTTCATAGTGTTTCCGAACACGACCAATATTGCATGACATACAAAAAGGAGGATTTGGCGCTTTTTTGTATGGTATGCAATAGCAGTCGTGTTCGGAAACGTCATAAAGCTACGAGTATACTCTTAGCTTGGTATCTAAAGCTCTTCAGGTTTGGGGATAGATACCTTGCTTTTATCAAACTGGTCGAAGAAGTACCACGGTAAAACGAAGAGATTCCGTATTTTCTTACAAAGGTGTGTGCATTTCCCACCGATCTCTTCCGTGTACGAGGACGATCCTGTCTATCTTTCGCTTCGACGCCCTTTCCAGAATAATAACCCCGTGATGCACCCTGTGCAACTGATTACGGCATCCAACACTTTGCGCCCCAATTACCAAACGGTAGGGAGATCAATGTCCGATTTCAACCGCCACCAGCAAAGAACACTGGATGGAAGGTCTATCTTCAAAGATGAAAAATAAAATTTTAAAAGTGGCCACAAAGTCAAAGCCGCCAATCCCTTTTGTGGCTCTTGAAATCTCAGTGACGCCATAGCCATTCAAGGAATTCCTTCGAGAGGAAAAAAAAAGGGTGTGCGGTGAAAGCCTGTGTTTATGCATCGTCACATCTCACACGGGCTCTCATCCGGCACGTTCGCCTTCAGGATCAGTCGATCTTGTTTTTCTACCTCCACGCTTTGGAAAGTATTGCTTTCCGGGAGCACCCAGTTCACTCATCCCCGCTCACTGGTCCCCGGAATAGCGCTCGGGATATCGGGAAAGACAAAATTCCCGTCGACTCCTTGCAACCGAGACCACAAAATACATATACATAGACAATCATAGGTACCTGTATTTGCGCTTGCCAGCGATATGTAAAGTAGACACGGGCCCGGGATGTAGCATGTCCCAGTAGCGTATAATTTGTGGTCAATTTATCATGTCGAAGAAGTCACACTGCACATACCATAAACATCATCACCAACAGCACACAGCTCCTGGGCAATTTCCGATACTGTTTTTATCATTTGCATGCCCCATGGTCAAACAAAAACCACTGCGCGCCTATGGGCACGAATGTGCAAATGGATAGACTCTATGAAAAAAAGTCGGGGAGTGGTGCTTTCTTTCGGACCATACGGGGGCCGATAACTGGGAAGTAGCATTTCTCGGGCCTACTTGATATTTCAATAGAAGCAGCGCTAGACATCTTGGTGGGCCCAGAGAACAGCGCGGGCAGGATGAAGACTGAAAACCCCTGAAACAGCTGTTGGCTGCTTCTGCGGGACTCGGAAGACAATAAAGTTGGCCCGACAAGGCCAAACAAACTTGCCAGAGCCCCATTTACTTACGCAACTCTGTAATGAGACGTTTCCAAATATTTAACCACCCAACGCAGAGAGTTTACAATAGGCGCTTAGAAGAATAAGTACTCCGTCTAATTGAAGTTTTCGCTCGCTGCTGGTTCGATTAAGCATCCTCACGTGGTACCGCACAACCGGTCTTGGCATTTTACGGTTAACACATGCCAGGGCTAGGGCTGGTGCCTGATAAGATATTAAAAATTGATTTGTGGGTAAGGGTAATGGTGCCTACATATTCAGGAGGTATAATTAACGAGCCTCATATCTCCCTCGATCTTGAGCTTAAGGTAAAACTGTTGGGATCGGTAATGCAGATGCTTACACACTTCGATACTGAAGTGGAGAACTACATATACCCACAAACCTTACTGGAACTAGTACTATTGTATTTGTTGCAACCTGGAGCATCACCTTCCGCGTGAGCAGAGTGGAGGAGAGATATTATATGGGCTGACTTATAAAATTTCAAGCTTGGTAAAGGGTCATACATCTCTAAAATTTTAGCGAGTGATAAACTATGAATGTTCGGCCAGACTTCGAGTGATTTCCTATGCTTAAACAGTTTTCGAAGATTGGTTTTATTGACTGGTTTATTTAGTTCCATAGGCAACACGATTCTTATTTAGGTATTTTCCTGGTTTCCGCTATCTTGCCAAAAAAAAAAAAATACATTCGCAACAAACTTTTATTCCGTCCTTTTCTGAGGACAATTCCCCTGAAGTCTAATTTAATCTAGATCAAGACCGATTATTTTTTAAATAGCTTTGGCAATTCCTTCGCCGCCTCTGAAATCTTTGGAGAATAGTGTTTTCTCAGTAAAACCGTTTCCCAAATCGTCGCAGCGTATGGATTACTAATCTCCGGTTCGTCGATATCCATTTTATACGTTCCATCACCGACCCTCTCCTCCGTCGAGAACAGCCCATGAAGTCTGCGCTGATGCTTCCTCGCCATCTTGTTCAGCATTCCTAGTGTTGCTAATGCCGATTTTTCCGGCATATTTAAACTCGATGTCATTAGCCGCTTTGTGAACGCTGCGATACGTATCGGTGTGTTTGACTTGTTTGCGTTTTGCTGGAAGAAGATTGTGTTGAGGGCGCGGATCAGCATCTCGATCTCGGTAGCTACGTTGATTCGTTTTGAGGGCGGGGCGGCATCATTCGGATCGGGGAGACGCAAAGACTTTGTGGAGAGTTCGAGATCGGGGGACATGGAGAGAGGTAGTAATGTGGCATAGAGATGTGTTGTGAAAAAGGTTAGATCAATGCTCATTCCTTCGCCTATGTGCGAGTTAGTAATCTCTACCCGATGGGATGTGATTGATAGAAAGGCATACCTTGACCGGATAACAGAGCAAATGATGTTATGACACAGAGAAGCGCTTCCCGGGTGGCGTTGCGCTGTGTTGAGGTTTCGATATCGTCATCCTCTTCTTCGTCTTCTAATGCTGCTCCAATGAGCTCCTTCAAGGCCACAAGAAGATCCCCAAAAAAGTCCAAGTTTATTAAATGTGCGTACCTGCATATCTAGTTGTTAGCCCTGGTAGCCCGTTATCAAGGGGGCGGAAATGTCTAACTTTGCTAATCCTTCTAATGTCGCACCCATAAGTCCCGGCGGCCTTTCTTTCAAGATTCTGAAGTAAGTCCCAAAGACCAACTTCAAAGTCTCAGACTGTCGTTCTTCTCTCTCCTCGTGCGAGACTGTTGCATCTGCCTCATCCATCTCTTTCTCCGAAATCTTCCTCTCTTTCTCTGATTTCCTGGCCTTCTTAGTCCTGAATTGGCGATCCTTCTTCTTGCGTTTTCTTGGATTTTCAACTGTTTCTAGTGAAGCCTTTACGTCGAGCTCTGAGAGCAAACGAAGCGATAGGAAGGTATTTAGTACGGACTCGTCAACCATGAAACCTTTAGCCTTGAGCATCTTTGCAAGCAGTTGGACAGCCTCAAAGGAAGCTGCACCATCGTCATCATTACGAAAAAGATCCTCCAGCGTTGTACGGCACTTGACAAATACCTCATCCAAGGTCTTGACACTGATACGCTCAACAATGATCTTGAGAAGTTGGCTGCGGAAGTTGAAATGTGGGACCGTGGAGATAAGCCCGCAGGCGCAGTTCACGGCGATCTTTCCGACAGCAACAACATTGGGTGAATGGTCATTTCTGGAAGCTATTTTAGTTTAGTAATTAATTCCGAGAGGCTCCAAGGAGACAGGAAATCTATACCTCTAGACAGGTCCGCCAGATTTTCAACATATGCCTGATAATTTGTGACTAGAGACTGTTCAAAGCCTCTGAGCTTCTTCACCTCTTTTGTAACTTTTGACTTCTGCTCCTCTTCCGTCAGGGGTCTTATCCGATACCCAGGTATGATATCCTTATATATAGCCAACTGTGTCGCCAACGCCAGCTTCTGTATCGTAGCATTCTTATCCTCCGATATTTCGCGTAGCCTCTTAAGTAGCCCAACCTAAATCACAGATTCGATGAGCGAGATGTCCGAGCAAATTTCTTCTTCTTCTTCTTCTTATAAAGCAACGTACATTCTCCTCTGGATCCTCGTTCAGAAGAATCGCGGCGTTTGAAAGCTCCTCCTTCGCATTTATCACCCTTTGGCGCTCCGAAACTTTTGGGCGGACTTCCAATTCCTTCACCACAGGTTGGTTTTTTTTTTCCTCTTCAACTCCCGCCCATTCTTCTTCTTTGTCCTCTTCCTCGCTGTCGTCTATCCTTTCCGGAAGCACAGATTGCAGCACTGCTCCACCGGGAGTCTTGATCGGGAGCCGGGTACTTTCCTTCTCGGCTTTCCGTTTCTTGAGCGCTCGTGGTCGGCGCTCGTAGTCTTGTTCGAGGTCCCATTGCGCCGCTGCGGCAAACTGGTGTGCGGTCTCAGTGGAGGTGCCGGACGACTTTTTTTTGGCCATTGCGTGTAGTCTGGGGTGATTTTTTTAATCTGGGGGTTGTGGTGGGTTGGGTTGGGTTGTCTAAGCTTTTTTTCTTCTGTGGTTGGCAGAGCCGCTATGCAGCTAGAGTAGGTGATCACGTGGCGGCTGTATGGGGAGGAATACCCGCACGGGGTTGTGGGGATTTTTCTACTGCAACGCCGAAAAGTACTAAAAACGGATATAATTCAAGAAGATGGATAGTTCGAGTTTCATGCGATATTTCGAATTTACTTATTCTTGTGAATTTAGTTGCCTATTAGATGGAAATAAACCAAAAATCCCCACACCCCCATGGTCGCCATACCCCATGAGAGTGTCTAATATTTTATTATTTTAGGGTTGAAATCTTGCTGTCTTGATCATTGATGTATTTGATTATGCGCGTTTTACAAGTCGACGAGTTTGATATATATTGTTCCGATGACTTTATTACTAACTTAATTGGGTAGGATAAAGATAAAGTGCGACCGAACTAGACTGTCGATCAGGATTGTCTTTCCCTCAGATTTTAGCAGAATCGATTTTAATTGGCGTTTACTTTATCACAATCTCCCGAATCTTAATCTCCCGAATCTTAGCGATGGTAATAGAGGGGCTGATACAGGTTTCGCTAGCCACTAAGCATTCTAATAAATTCTCTAGGAGCCCAATGGCGCCTATAATTGAGGTTTCTAGTGAACGAGAGGGCCTCTCTGAGAAGGTACGTACTAATTTACATAGGGGTACGAAAATATGTTTTGAATGTCATAGCAATGCATTGATACATGTAGTTATATATGTAGAGATTTCAACTGCTCGTGTTTGAGTACTAGGAGAGGAATGATTATTCTCTCTAGATTTGTATGCCTTATAACGGTACTAATCGACCGTAGATATAGGACTATAATTTTGCACATTTGATTTTTTTATATAGATATTAGAGGAGTGAAGTGAATTGGAGTTATCAGGCATCTTTATAGGAATGTGGTATCTATATAGCACATAGTTCAATTATACTAGGATGGTTTAACAGTATTAAAAGGGGTATCCGGGCCGCAGATAGGACCAGGACCAGGTATATTGGGCGGAGAAAGGTGGATGATTATCACCCAAGCTAGGACTCGTCATTATAGTACGAAACAACGGGGTAATATACGAAATCATTATCCACAACACCATCACGGAGGTGAATGGGAAGCTTCAGATTAGAGGGGATATAGTAATGGCTCAGTACCGTTACCGTTACCGTACCCCCTTTTTCATGGTATGTAGGTACTTACGCAAGTCATCATTGGTGCAAACGTCCCACTGATAACTAATCACAAGCTGCACTCATTGCCATTGGACTCTTGATTGTCAATTTCGGATATGGGCGCTTTGACCTTCAATATTTATATGACAGGTTCATACCAGTAGCCCGGATATAGTGTTTCCAGGGTTAGGGTACTTCGGCGAAATTGATAATTCTTGTAGTCTCAGCTCCTTAGCAAAGAAGGCATAAATTTTCCCAGTAATGATGAAGATAAATATGGGTATGTACTTTATAGTTCTTGAACGTAAATCACGGTTTTCACGCCAAAACACACCAAGATTGGTCAAAATTACATGTAGCTGCCTCCTACGCCTTCAATTCCCACCCAAACACTGTGAAACTTTCAGAATAGGAAAATACACTATAGAAGAAAGAAATTCTGAGCCATAGCTCTTTCCATTAAATATATGGGAAGTTGTGCGGCTTTGAATTTGAAAAATTTGGGATTTGGCTGAATTTGCCAAGACCCTATACAAATTTGAGGTCTTGGCACATTTTTGGGGGAGGACCGAACAGAATGCCTCTATCTACCATCCATGCTATAATGGTAAGTTTTAGAATTCAAGACTATCAGATGATTATTCTAAATACCAAGTTAATTATACCGATTGGTACAAGTTATATCTTGCTTCGCAGGGGTGGTTTACGTCCAGGAGGTGTACAATTCGACACAGGTATTCTGAAAATACTATCGAGTTCATCGGTACCTATTTAGATGCCACAACGTCATTCCAAATATCTTCGCCTTCAGCTGTTTGTTCTAGTAAACCCGGAATGTACGATAGCTATATATACATTCTATATACATGCCAGCTCTGTAGACTATGCATCATGATCACAGGATATCACTCGTGGCACTATTTATTTAGAAACCGGTTTGAAATTTTCAGCCCGGAACCCATTCAACTACCGTGAAAGCTGAGATCTATAAGAACAACATGTGACTATATATACCATTCTGGTGGAGCACCGGATTAGTGATGTTTCACCGAATATTGGGGGCTTCGTTCTCTAAGCAACGCCGTGCAGGATACTAAATACACCGCATGCCGCACCTTCCCTTTGATTAAACCCGTGTTTGTCGTCCTGCGGGTGTTTCTGCAAAGGATAAAAAAAAACAAAAAACATAAACCCCGGCGTATGTATCGTGGACGTCATATTGCACTAAATGTAATGTAGGTTCCGAGTTTTGGGGCCCTGCCAGTCCTTGGGCGTGTGTGTGGTGGGCGTGATAGGAGTGGTGGTGCAGATCACTCACGGCAACGAAGGCGCCACCCCCAGACGCTAAGACATTTAGCGAGCCATGTCGACGACCTCTTTGAGATTGTCGAGATCTGGTATCAAAGACAAAATCGGTTTCGGAGATGTGATGTATTTGAGTACAGAAAGGATAAAAGAATAAATTAAAGAAAGAACGCCGGCTCCGACAACGTTACCGCCCGGACGTACAAATAGTTATTTACAGTTTTCTTAGGAAATTCGTCAATCATTAATCAGATACTCGTAGATTGCGTGCAAGTTAATCAATCTGTAGCACTAGAAAAATGTAAGATCATTTCACAGGTTAATAAAATTTCTCAAGTTGATGTGAAGCCTTTCCCGCCCTCCCGAATTCATCGTTGACAAACCCCTCCTCCAAGTCTGCATTATCCAAAGCTATGTAACCATCCTCAGTCTTCCACAATGACATCGCATAGTGTCTCACCATTATGGCGAAAAACATCTGCACCAGCATTGAGGTGAAGAGCCCGATCCACCCAACCATGATAGAAATTTGCATCATCTCCGAACAGCCCCATGCTTCCGATTTAGGAACTAAAGGCCCAAGTCCGACCCCATCTACTCCTGCAGCTTCGACAACATCGCTGATATGGTTGAAAGTGGTTGTGTGGAAAGTCCCATGGGGTAATGTTAAAGAAAGTAGCCCTGAGCTAGGAGATTCCGCATCGCAGAGGTGGTCGCGGAAAGTCGAAAATATAAAAAGCAGGACAAAACGCGAAAATACTGAAACAATGGTGTCTAAAATAAAAAAATTTGCGAATATTGATAATGTGTAGGCGTGTTGCTGCAAGGGTTAGTGGAATGGCGGGAGGGAAGGAAGACACATGTTTGCACTTACTCTTATGGAGCCATATACACCCAATCCGCTAATGAATGCAGCAAAATATGTATACAATGCGAGGCTATCCGAACTTCGATAGGTGGTATCACTCGATAATTTGTGAAAAAGGCAAGCTGAAAGCCCATTTGAAACTAACGCCAGAACGCTAACAGCAATAGTAAATCCGCTATGAAGTTATGGGCATATTAATATTACAATTTTTATTAGGGCAAGGATAGAAGGATGCTGTCGGGTGCACGTACCGAAGTCGTTTCAATATCATCCTGGTCAGATCGCAATTAAATAGACGGCTGTTAATTCTCCGGTTCTGAGAAACGAAATATAATGTTTCCCCCAAATTCAATCCCGCAACAAAAATAAAGACAGTGTCGTATGTACTAAAAACCTCTACCCGCAAAAAAAAAAAAAAAAAAAGAAAAAAAAAAAAAAAGAAAAAGAAGAAAAAGAAGAAAAAAAGCTTAATCCAGTCTAATGAGGATTAGCGTCGATGATGTCGATGTGCTCGCTGTGTCCGTGGTGGTGATGATGATGATGATGGCCGTGGTCGCTCCCAGGCTCTACTTCGACAACCTCAATTTCCTGGGCCTCGTAGTCTGAATGGTCCGACGGATGTCTTGCCGCCGTTTCCTATGGGCACACTCTCATCAGCCTGATTCATATACAAATATGTGGGAATATACCCGGATGTCTAAAGAAAAGGAATGTAATATCTGTGCACTTACAGTTGTTAAGCCAACTACCCTTCCAATAGGTGCTTTTTCGACGTCTTCGCTACTACTACCACTGTCGCTGCTGTAGCTGTCTTCTGAAGAATCCGTTGGCGATTTATTCCGTCGACCACCAAGGAAGAAGCTCGGTTTATAACAGTAGAAGCAAGTACAAATGACGACAGCGCAGAGTATTATAGTAGCAAAGAAGATAGCGAGGAAGAGAGAAGTTTGAGCTTTTGTCATCCCCATCCTGAGAGAGTGCGGCGGCGGACCGTGTGGTTATGATGTAGCGATTTTTTAGCCTGGCTCAGTTTGACGTATTCCGGATGATCCGATCAAGCATTTCTCAGCAGCAACAACGCTGCAGTTTCACTTTCGGTAATCGCAAGGTCGTGGAATCCGGAAACGATTGGTCCGCGGAGGGGAAGGCCGGGGTCCTGCGACCAATAAAATCTGGCTGGCAACGTTTTGGACTGCTCGCTCGAGGAACTGACTGTAAATGCAGCTATTGACAGCAATGAGTATTTGTAATCGACCTGTATCGCATGTGCAGTAAATCAAAGCCGAGTGGATGGGATAGAATCTCTGTGACCGTGGGATTCTTACTGAGGGCCTGAAGACGAGCAAAATCTAAGCTAGGAGGAGGAATCTAAGAACAAGGAGAACTGGCGGGCATGAGAAGAGTTTTGTAGGATCAGACACGTCGACCTCCGTTCATCCTTCCACAAAATGTTCGAGGGAAAAAAATAAGAGGCGGAGGTTCAGGGTTTGATTCTCGGCCGCTCGTACAACTCTCATTGGGCGTAAGCGCCTGTCTGCGAAATCCCGTGGCCGGCCAACCTCCCTTCAATTGCACCTTTTAAACGATATGTGATAAGTTAGTATGTAGGTGTAGACTGTCGAGTACCTGGCACAGTAGTCTTGTCTCCCATGTTGTACAACCTGCACAACCCCATGTCGTAGGTAGGTCCATGCAGAGGGGTACAGTGAGGGGATCGCTAAGAGGCCTCTCTTGTTTGGCGTCCTTCCATGAGATAATCGTAACAGTATTCTTTGTATTGGTTCGCTACATGCAGTCCTTAAACCTCATAACCTCATGACCTCATTTTTATCCGGCTGGGTAAATTTGGCTGTTTCCTCCGTTTCCCAAACTCCATCGGATTTCACCCGTCATCGAGAGATCTCACCACGGCAGTTTCGGGCCCCACGCTTTCTTAAGATGGTCTTCTTGTCAGCGGGAGTGCACTTCTCAGCTTCCGCGATTCTAAAATATCATGGGGGAGCCACTCAGCTACTCTTATTTACATGGCTTATGGGTACCAGCCCTGACTCGTTTCCTTAGCTTCTCGGGTACTATTCTTTATGAGTATAATTATAGTGCTTCTGGAAACGACCATAAAGAGATGGAAAGTTCTGTCGAGGCCCAATGTAGGTGTTTCTGAACCGTGAGGAACACCGCATCAAAAGCCGGGATTTCTCATGGGGTTGGTTTTTTTTCCAGGTCACTTGATGTAAGAGAGATATCTGCAAACGTCAGTCAAGCGAAAGCAAATAAGAAGGCCATTTACTCCTGGCCTTAATTGTAGAACTGCATCTCGCCCTGGATGGTCATTATTAGAACTCTAATCTGTAGGCATCAGTTGAACCTAGCTGAGAATCAGCTGGTCGAGTGTTTCTTCATCAATCAGCCAGAATATTTCAAGAGTAATACTCACAGTAGGCGTCAGACAGAATAGATAGAGCATCTAGAAATAAATCTACCACAAGGTTGATGCTATTAAGTTGTAACTTTGGATCTGGTTTTGTCTTCTGTGCACCTATTTCGGAATGCCTTACACACACTTCTCCACTTCTTTTTTACTCTTTCTGCATAGTAACCACCAGGCCCTGCGTTCGACAGTCATTTGTTTTCGGAGTGTGCCTGACTGCAGGCCGGGGTGCAGCGATGCTCGGGAAAGTTGTCAATCTCAACCCATTAACCCGCCGGGGCCAGATACATGTACCTATGGCCAGTGCCCGGGGATACGGAATATTTTTTTTTAATACTCGTATTTTGATTCGTGTCTCCCTTGGTTCTATCTTTCCTTCGGTTTAAATTATTTCATTGGTTGTCTTGGTTTTTTTCCCTATTGTGTGCATGCACGATCCTACTTCGGTCGGCTGTGACGTAAATGATCAAGTTATATTTCGAGTAAGTAGATATCGAAGGGACTTTTATATTTCTTCTAGCATGTGGTGAACTTTCCTCCTAACTCCTGTAATTAACAAGGAAAGAGAGCACAGAGGGTGTTTATGACCTAGGCATCCTGGTGGGCATTGTGGAAAGTGTGGGGACAAGAAAAGGGGGAATAAAATAAATCAAGGTCAAAAATAAATTCCCAGGGAAAAAGAAAAGGGACAAGTCGCAGGAACAGCAGGAACAGCAGGAACAGCAGAAATAACAGCAGGGTCAGGAACAGGAACACCGCAGAGGCTGTCAGACATCGATTTACCAGCTACGTGTAGATACATGTATGTAGCTGATTCTGAATTCTTACTGTTCTGACAAAGATGGAAGTATGTATAATATGTAGTAGATACAAGTAGTTTAACGATTCTACATAGCACAGACAGCTTTGCTTCTCTGCTGTCGGTGCACACCGTGCTACTTCGTTCAAGCGTTCAAGCAACTTCACGCTCTCTACTAACAACCTCTACTCATGCACACCCTCCCTCGCTCTTAGTTCCCACACACCGTTCTCTAGGTCGCCCTACGTTCCTCCAAAACAAACCCTCTCCGTCACTTAGGAGTTAGCCTGCTTGGATCCGTTGCTCACCACACTAGCGCTACCCTTTTGTCCCTCCTCTCCCTCTCTTGCGCTCTATATCCTTCCACCTTCTCCTCGTCCTCCTCCTCCTACCCTCCCTCTCCTTCTTTACCCCCTGCCGTTACCTCCATCACACTTCTCCTATTACGGTACCCCGTTTTAACTACGTCAACTGGTTTTTTGAAGCTCTGAAATTTGTAGTCCCTTTCTGTTTCTACTGGAACTTTCTGGGTGCCCCTCCTCGCCCCTTCCGATCTCAATACACCTACACCTTTGCCCCTCCTCGGCATTGATACAAGATACCTTGTCAAATCCCAGATTTTCGGTCCCTCTTCGCTGGCCGAATCCCCTCTCTTTTTACTCTTGCTTCTCCTACTGAAGCTGGGCGTGGGACTTTTGCTCCGTGATATCGTATTCAACCATTCCTACGCCACCGTCCAAACTTCACTGCTGGCCTTAACACTATTCCGAAGGGCTTATTGACTCTCTGTCCTCAAGGCAGTGCCCATACTGAGCCCTTACAACTCAAACCCCTTCAACTCTCTGAAGTTTTATGACGTTGAACGTTGGAACGGGTGCTCCCCCGTCTCTTCATCAGCAGCAGACACACTCTCCCCAGATTCTTGAACCAAGCAGTCCTTTGAGACGGTATACAGTTGGCTCACCCAAGTCTTCAACTCTCAAGCCTGTTGCTTCGCCCGCTTCAACATTCCCCCCACAACAATTTCTTCCTTTGCTGTCACCACATCAAGAGCTCACCATCCAGCCCCGTAGCTTCTCGACAGAGCAATCTCAACAGACTAGAGTCAATTCTCAATCTCGCAAAGTTTACCCTCCCGCTCGACGACGGCAAAATTCAAAGTCACCAGAGCGAAATCGAGGAACTGGGGGGACGGTACAAGGGAATGGGCGAAGGAGTTACCAGAATCAAACAGCTGGTTCAAAACATAGCACACCGGCCATGCAAGGAAGGAGGAATGAAGGAGGACAGTCGATAGCAATTCAGAGGCCTTCATTGAAGTACAATCGATCAAATTCGTCAATTCAATCAAGCTCGTTGCCATCAACGCCCAATCATAACCCTCGCCAGTCGAACGGGCTTTCTCGCAGTCCTTCGCCATCATGCCCTCTTGATTCCCCAAGATCAGCACTATCAGAGCCCGTCACAGTAACCCCATATAAACCGCCGGTTAGCGGATGTATATATGAGACTGCATTGGTCAACGCACGTAGGCGGATGCCTTATGCTCTTGGTAATGATAAAATCGCTCCTGCGAGGCCAAAGCTGGAAAAGCTGGCTCCTGAGCAGGAGGCTAAGCTAACAAAGGATATGCTTGATTTATTTGAAGTACTAAAACCAGATAATGGGAGCAATGAGAGACGGAGGCGATTTTTGGTCAAGCTTGAAAGGCTTCTGAATGATGAATGGCCAGGCCATGACATAAAAGTGCATGCTTTTGGCTCAACAGAAAATCATCTCTGCATGAGCGACTCCGACGGTACCGAGCACATTTATACGCCTTATGTAAGAATATCTTGCTGACATCGTACAGTGGATGTGTGTATAACAACAACGTGGAAAGAATTCAACCACGTCTGTAGGCTGGCAAGAACACTTGCTAAACGTTTGTACTCATATGATCGAGACTAGTATTATTGTGTCTAACGATCCTGGTAGATGGCATGGAAAGAGTTGTTTGTGTTCCTGGAGCAAAAGTTCCTATCGTAAAGGTATGGGATCCAGAATACGAAGTTGCCTGCGACATGAATATCAACAACACACTTGCCCTGGACAATACCAAAATGATCAAGACCTATGTTGAAATCGATGATCGAGTTCGCCCCCTGGCAATGATTATCAAACATTGGACAAAACAAAGATCGTTGAATGATGCTGGTAAGCGGATTTTTATTGAATCAAGGATAGGCTTCGGAAATTAACATGTCATATTAGCTGGCGGTGGAACATTAAGTTCATACACGTGGATTTGCATGATCTTAAACTTTCTTCAGACTAGAGACCCGCCTATTCTCCCTTCATTGCATCAAAGGCCTCACAAGAAAAGGCCGCCTATAAGTGGAGTCGACATCTCATTTGATGATGATATCGAAACGTTGAGGGGGTTTGGCATGAACAATAAGGAAACCCTTGGCGAATTGATTTTTGCTTTTTTCAAGAAGTACGGGTATGACTTGGATTATGATACCAGTGTGATATCAGTAAGGCATGGGAAACTTTTGACAAAGGAAGAAAAAGGGTGGCAATTCAAGCAAAATAACCGACTCTGCGTTGAGGAACCATTCAACACCTCTCGGAATCTTGGAAACACCGCAGACGATTACTCTTGGAGAGGTTTACATCAAGAATTTAGAAAAGTCTATCAGATTTTAGCAGAGAAAGCTGATCTAGCTGCCTGCTTGGAACTCTTTGTATTCCCACCCGAGGAACCACATCTCCCGTTACCGTCACACCCGCCCCAACATCGTCCTATATCTATCGCTAGAAGTAACTCGAGCCATGTAAAGCGACGTGAGTTTAATGGAAATAATGGAAGGGGGCGAGGACCGCAATGGTATAACAGCAACCATAACCACAACAGCCACAATAACCATAATAACCATAACAATCACAATAGTCACAATCATAACAGCCATGGCAACCACAACAACAGGCCAAATCAAAATAAAAGGGCTTCTAATGGGACTTATGGCGCTCAGTTATCTCAGCAATATCTCCCGCAAGATATTTTTGGATACATCCATACACCACAAGACCAAATCCTTGCTTTGCAAGCCCAGTTTCACCAAGCACACGTACGTGCCCAGGCGATTGCTCAAGCACAGGCTGTTCAGCAGGCACAAGTCCACGCTCAGACGTACGGTCAACAGTCACAGTCATCCGCAGCTTCCATTAATTCATTGGGCTCTGCGCAAAATCACCAAGACGCTCTTGCCTTACATCCGCTGGCATCCTATGCGTATTTTGCCCAGCTCTGGGGAATGAATCTCTATTATCCTGGCCCTTTGCATTCCGAAGGCTCATCAACGCCAACATCCCCGCATATTGCAAACGATACCAGGAGTGGGCATGGTCGAGGAAGGCGTCAAAATGGGTATAGTACGGGCCCAAGATCGCAATCACAACCGCCTCCTGATATGTACCCAAACCCAGGTTACGGAAATGGAACATCTACAGTTGGAGCGCCTGGATCGGAGGATGAAGATTTTGCCGATCATTCGTCAAACGGGAATCCTGTAACACCTCCAGCAGAGGAACAAGATGAGTATGTGGGTTATTATGACATTGGCGGTTCACTACAACATGTACCTGCTGTTGTGGACTCAGTTGAGGAGGAGGAGGAGGAGCCCTTTCTCGAACAAAAGAGCTTAGTAGACCGGCAAAAGCGTTTATCGCAGGAGAAACTACCAACCCCACTATTAGGAACGTCACGAGATGCATCGGGTGCTCTTCGTTTGGAAAATGCCTCTCCTTCTCGTGATTGTTTCAGTGACCACCGTGGTCCTGTGATCGTCAATGGGTCAATTCCAGTGTCATCTTCGACTTACACAGATACTCCTTTCTCAAATCTCTTGCCTTCATCGGAGACCCTTTATTCCTACGATGGATCACCTCCAAGTATAGAATGTCATGGATCAGATGGAACATCGGATGTAGCAGCCACGGAATCAAAAGAAATTTCTGGACACACTCAATTATATGCCCAGAAGCTGTTGGAGGTACATACACAAGCGGCTGGTGGTCGCCCTGAGAATGATCTGACAGCTTCCAATATGGCTCAACAACATATTGACACCTCAATATCCGACCCCAGTATTCTATCATCGCCAAGAGCGGAATCCCGCCCTTTACAGTTGATTTCGGATGATGAAACAACTGAGCCTAGCAATTCCACACGATTATCTCCCAGTCTTCGACAGCGTGCAGCTACTCAACAGTTACTTTGGAGTAACACTAGAGCCCCAGTAATAGACACCTTGAAGTCTAAGGGTTGTGGTTTGCCCCAAGAGGAACTTGATGTACCACCTATACCTGTACTTGATGTCTCGGCGCCTTCACCGATACCTAAAAAGGACGACAAGAATGACGTTCCTACAAAGCAGCAGCATAAAAATGGGCGCAGTCGTAAGCAAGTCCGATCTACCAATAGTTCGGAAAAACCTCCAGCTCCTACCGAAAAATCGACTGCAAAAAATGGAGCTGGTTCGAAGCAAAGGAGTGGAACAGCAAGTAATGGCACTAAAGCAAATGCCGGCCCAAGGTCTGGCACAAAGAATGGCTCATGGGAAAGGATAGGAAATACCGGCAAGGGAAGAAAGCCAGTGGTTCAGAAAACAGTAGATTCCGTCCCATTAAATGAAATCGAACGAAAGGGTGGTTGAGCTGATGCCACTTCGGTCGCTCTCACTTCCTTTCGGCAGTGCGGCGTGTATAATGAACTTGTGAATACTTACGACAAAAGAAGGGATGAATCTGGCGCAGGAGAGGGATAGGCCATTTTTGTTTTTGTTTTCAGTTTTTTTTTTTTTTTTTTTTTTTGACCCTTGTGATCAATTTTCTCCTTTTTTCTTTCCTTTATTTTCTATACCTGGGATTCACGGTGGCGGGGTTTTATCAGAATGCTTGTGTTCTTTCTTTTTATTTCATTTTAAAACCACTAGTGTTTGTGTGTCTATGTGCGTGTTTTCTTGGTGTAACTTTTTTTCTTTTCCTCTTTTTTACTCATTAATACGGAAACGGAGCGATTCACGGCAAAACGGCATTTTTCTTTTATCCCCTTTTATTGCTCGTCCTCTTTCTTCAATTAGATATATCATCTGTCTCTCATGGCTGTCATCTTGTCGGTTTACGTCCCTATTTATGTTTGCACTTTCTATATGGTCTTGTGGGAGCCGCGGGGGGAGGGGGGGGGGGGGGGCTCTGGAGGGTAAGTGGCATCATCTAGGGACTGATGGGCTAGCAATATTTCGCCATTGTACCAATAAACGCGCGGGAAAATAGAGGTGGCCATGCAGACATTTAATAACGCGGAAAGGACTGGATGATGCAAGACTACTGGTGGAGAAATGTTGAACTTCTGGCAAGACTTTCCTCTGTTTTTACACATTATCTGCCTATTTTCTGTCACATACTTTCCCCTCTAATGCGGGTGAGCTACAGGTTTGAATGGAGGATAGGAAGATGTCCTATGATGTTTCCAAGACCTGAGTACTATACAAATTCTTTTCTCTCTCCTTTTTTTCGCCCCCCCCCTCTCGATTAACGTAGCGGAACGTGTTTCCATAATCGGGGAGGAATGGAGAAATGAGGTTGCTGGTTATGGCTGGTGGTAGGGGAGCATTGCTTATGGGTGTCCTTTTTTGCTTCCTGCTTTTTGATGGTATTTTCTTTTTCTTTTGTGTGATCATTGTGGGTATGGTTCGGTGTGCGGTTTTGTTTGATTTGCGGATTTGGGATGTAGAGATGGATTTAAAGCTTGCCATCATCTTTCAAGGTTCTATTTTCGTTTTTTTTTTTTTTTTTTTTTTTTATCACCTTTATACTTCCTTCGCCATGGCTCAATTTATACTAGCTAGGTAACAGTTTTCATATGGTAATTGGCTATTGGCCTATCGCTTTCTTCCTTTCTTTAAATACTCTTTATGTATATTCTCGTACGTTTATCCCTGCAGATGGTGCTAAGGCATCTGGGGGTTATTTTACATTTCTCCTTTAGCTCTGTAAAGTTACGGCTTTTTTGTTTTATCGTTGTCCGCCCTATTACTCCTCCCTTCATTGTACTGTATTATCATTGGGCGGCATTGGTTAGCGCAGCATCCATTTTCTTTTCCCTGTTGAATTTCCGCCTGGGTTGTTTATGTTTCTGGAAGTGGTTTTGATTGGTATAGATAGGTAAATGAGTATTTCTTTGAGTGAAGTCGAGCCTTAATTTAATTTCTTTATGTGGTCTACTCGGGCGTTCATTAAATGGTCGGATATCGTTGCAGCCAAATCCCTACTAAGAATTCCGACCATTTAATGAACGCATGAGTAGTGTCTACATGTATTCGCTGCATGTGGTTACATGTACTTCTTAGTACATGTATGTGTGACTCGGTAGAAGAGCTTCCCACGTAGCACTTACATCGGATTATATGCATGTGGAAGATCTGCAATTACAGATATAACAGAATGAAGTTTCTATCTTATGCTAAACGTGGCTTCTTGAGTCCCACTGGGAGTCTCGAGCTTTAAGAAAGAGGTTTTTAATGGTCTATATGTAGTTTAGAATATAGGTACATGGTGTATGTATTATGTATTCCAAGCGTTCCATCAAAACTTTTGTGTTTCGATGGATGACGGTGCTTTATTTCTAAGAATTATAATGTATGTAGGTACGGAGTAGGCAAGCTGGGTTGGTCTAGGGACTAGGGGTGGGAAATAGTAATATAATGTTCATTCACGAATGTTTTCGATAGGATTTATTGAAGAGTGTTTATGGATTGTCGGGCTGGTACTCCAATCCAGATAGACCAATCCGTTTATCACTTAAGCTGTTACTTAAATGCTGCCAACATGAGACATGATACTTGGTAAAGTTGGCAGCTTTAATAGATAAGGGGTAGTACATACGTCGCTGCCGGGTGTTGGAACGTCTATGGTCAGTTTTCGAACGGTTTCGGGGGATACCCAATCGTAGATTGTTTGACTAGCTTGAGGACCAGAATGAAGCGCGCCTCTTTATTAGCGTTAGACGGTGTATACTCGGTTGCTAGTCTATTTGTGGAAGGTGAATGGGATGTAGGCCCTGTAATTACATATAGGAACACTGGGCATGGGGGGGCACTTATGATTATTGACACATTAAAAGAAAAGCTAGTGTACGGAGGCGTAGACTGGTGTATGTTTGTAATACAACTATGTATGTATTCTTAAAATCTTTCTATAGAGGCTCTTACCTTGGACGTCTCAGCCAGTTCTCGCGACTATATAGGTAACTAAAGTTCGACATTGTTTACGGGTACTAATGGCATTAATATCGCCCAAGGCGACGAATTAAGAGATCCGAACGCACAGACTCAACTATATATTAATAGAATTTAAGATTATGTGTTATATGACGGAGTACATACATGTAGACATGGACGAGCTAAGATGGACTCAGCAGGAGGGTATCTCCGCGGTCCTGTGATCTTTCGAGTGATATGCTATGATTAAATAAGTTCTGGCCGTAAGAGGTAACTAATCTAGGAAGGGTAAGAGGGCTTTGGTATCATTATTATATTTCTAGATAATGAAACCCATTCTGACAGGCGAGAAATGGCTCTGGACCTTCTTATACCGTTATAGAGCTTATGGGGTGACTCCATGCTAGCTGAGTGATCTTTCATTAAGTGACTACCTGTGGCCGGCTGGCCATTCCTCCACCTATAGCTAGTGTTAGACGTAGTTACATGCACATATATACATGCACATATATACATGTATTTAATCGACTCCTTATCTATCCCGAAGCTCAGTCGGATTCCAGATGGGCCAAATAACAGAACCCTCTCTATCTAGGTCTTATGAAGCTATGTAGTCTGGGTTAAGAACATTTGCTATTAAGTACGGATAAAGTTCTCTAAGCAGTATGTCATTCTATGGGTACACACATGCGGCTAAATGTATGTACGTAGTCCTTTCTACTCAGCACATGTTATATAAAGACTCTTTTGTTCTCGTTTATATATATACACTAGAGGTTTTCCCGTTTGTTACCAACCGGAATCATTTCATAATGCCCCATCTCAATTTATACTATCAATTCAAACCAGGTTGGTGGATGAAATAAAGCCTTACGTTTCTCTTTTTCCTACTACTCTGGCCTGGAGCCCTTTTGCCTTGGGAAGTACTTTTCCGGGCGGAGTAAATAGAACAATCATTTGATTGAAGTATATTCTAGCATACCCTTAACGTTCTATGTAGGGTGCCTAGGTGCAGGGCCAATAATCACCCAACTTCTTTTCGTCCTGGCCTTTTATATATTAGGAGATATATATTGTGGCATTCCCAGCCTTATATCTTAGTATAATATTCTTTATAATACACCGGCGGTAATATTAAAGAATACTGCATATACATCTATATTCCCCACTTATAATTAGCTCTGCTGGTCGTTGGGTGGAGTGTGTCTAGCTACATGTAGACATGGCCTTGTGGGCCTTACTTTATTTAGTTTATGCAGATGATAAATCAACAGCCCTGTGCCTGGGCACGGGCCACATGCACGGTCGGCATTCGGCTGCGTCTTAGATTAGAGCCGCATATAGGCGAACAAGCGACGTCGTGTATTTTTGCTACGTAAACGTTTCGCGAATACCTTCTACTCCCACTCGCCCGGCCTTCCCAACATGGTAGTTAGATTGCGCATTTCGATCTTCGAATATCGAAATGCCAAAAGTCATGGTGTTCAGGAAAACGTCCCTCTGGGTGTGATAGCGTGTGTACAGATTCTGGTAGAATTAATGCAAGAGTGGATTTTACGTGACCTGATACTTAGTCCCATTGGCCCTTAAAAGAGCCTTTGCAGCGAGAACAGACCAAGAAACCCACTCTTATTGCGAATAATTTTACCAGAATCTGTAGTTGTTGAATTCGAGGTCATTGGCCTCTTTATCATTGGCTCTGTCTAAAACAGGATCCCTCTCTCAATTCTCGCTTCTCCAACTTTCGGTGGTTTACGGGAGCCTAGGTTGCTGGATAGGGCTTGCCTCACAAGATTTTGCCGATTTTAGGTCTAGCGTTGTGGCTTTATCTTCGCTTCTTTTTCCCAATATGTCACCTATCTCGGGTAGTTAGTTCATCTTTTCGAATGTACCTAGGAGGTTAGAATTTTAAGAAGCCAGATAGATATCCCTGATAATAAAAAAAGGCATCATAGTATCCTTTCTTTGACTTTTTCACATCGCACCACTTGATTTCTCACCTCTGATCGGGGAAATTCCACACCTATATACCCCACACCAGTAACTGGATTCGGGATTTATTTTATTTTACGTTTGATGATTCACGGAGAAGCTGTCCGTTATTTAGTTATCTGCAGATCTGACATCATCGTCGGCCTTTTAAAAGTTAATTTCTGCTATTAAGTACCCGAACTCGAAGACTCCTCAGCTCTGAAGAGTATAAATATAACAAAGAATTGGTACAGATAACTATTGGAAACTTTCTGGTCTCATAGCAGGAAAGAAGAATAAAGCTGCATTCTATTAAGTCAGACCTCAGAAAGAAACAACATTAAAACGAATGCCTCGACAAGAATCTATTCCTATCGCAGCCAATGTGCTTGGCACTATAGGAACTATCTTATGGTGTATCCAGCTCGTCCCTCAGATATGGAGAAACTATCGGTCGAAATCCACCGAGGGCCTTCCCGCATTAATGATGTTCATTTGGGCAACCTGTAAGTTTTCTCTTGAAACACATCTCGTCCTAAGTTATCTATTAAGTATTAAAAATCTATAGCAGGAGTACCCTTCGGAACTTATGCAATTGTACAAAACCTCAACATCCCTATACAGGTTCAAGCCCAGGTTTTTGCCTCTCTATCCCTCATTTCATGGGCACAATGCCTCTGCTATGCCCATGGATGGAGAGTCTGGACTGCTTCCCTACTGGCCTTGGGGACGGGCATCGTATATGGTGGCGCTGAAGCTGCTTTGATACTTACCCTCAGACCATTGTACGAGAAGGGGATTGAGTGGCCTATGTTGATCGTTGGGGTTATTGCTTCTATCCTTCTTGCGGCGGGCTTGGTACCGCCGTATTTCGAGATTTGGAAAAGGCATGGGAGGGTTGTTGGAATCGGTATGTGAATTATATTCTTCGGGTGATGTTGGGGTGATGTGCTAATGTGAGGATGGGGAGGTAGATTTCATATTTCTTTCTATTGATTGGGCAGGAGCGTTTTTTTCGCTTATGAGTTTGGTGGCACAGACGACGTTTGACTATATGGGAGGAGTTCTTTATCTGGTGTGCCTGTTACTCGAGACTGGGATATTTTTCTCGCACTGGATCTGGCTATTCCGCACTAGGAAGCAAAGAGCGGTGGAGAGGGTGGCAGAAAATGAAGCAGAAGATGCGGGAGTAAGCGATTCGGTCGAAGAGAAGGAGATGCAGTCAAGTAGGAATAGTGTCAAAGAGGACACAGGAAGTAAGGTTTGATTATGAGAGTTGTAATTTTGGGCACTGTTTGAGGTTTTTGATTTTCATGGTAGTGATATTAATGGTCTTGGATGGAAAAGCATTTTGATTATTTTGAAATTCCGGGGCGTATAGAGAGTTACTTGGAAAAATCTCTAGAGTATAGGAAATAATACTGTTCTAGGAATGAATGACCAATATTTTGATGAATTGCGACTGGTAGCACGTGAATCACTTGATATCACTCGCATCGAAATCAACATCTCAGACAAAGATTGATTGATCGATTGATAATTCATTAATTGTATGCTCAGACAAGGAAGAACGTACGGTAGAAATATGCCACCAAGCAATACGGGACATACCGAACCGATAAGTTGACTTGAATCGACTGGTATTTATCCTATTCCCCGCTCAGTGTAAGAGTTGTATGGCTTAGGTAATACCTTGGTGCTATTATAACGCATGTACAACATACAAGTATCGCTGAATTAATGATGAAATGGTTTAACATAGTATTGTAACTGCGTGATTTTGGTAGAAGATTTGACAGAGTTAGGAACTTGGACGGAAACTCAATATTTAGAAAGCTCACCGGACTTTCCTCCTTCATCAAAAAGCTAAAACTCCTCTAGCGATACCAATACCTCGTCGGCCTTTGTTAGGATAGTCAAGCCGGATCCGAGAAGCCCTAACCCAATACCAAAAGGATAGTTACATGTAGGTACATGTAGTCATTTGCCGCATAGAGCCCAAAAAAGAAAAACCTTTGATATTATGTGACCCTATCTCCAACACAATGCTTTTGGACGACCACCTCAGTCGTAAGAAGTGCGTAGCGCAAATTGGTTGCTTGATCGGACACAAAAAAGGTTTCGGCTATTATGATACTTTCTAGGATTACAACCACTGGATACTAGCTGATAAATACATGTAGCCTGGGATTTGAGGGTGGAGGAAAATTATAAAAAAGTATTTGCCAGAATTGAGTCTTATAGGAGATGGGTATTGACGCCTGCCATATCTTATTTTGTGGAGTTCTAAGTAGAGAGTTTGATGTTAATTAGTACTAGGCCCAGGTACATATCGCATGTCATTTAACTACACCACAGCTTTATAACCAATCCCTTTAATATCCATAGACAAACAGCGGAAACACACCACGCTGTGGTACCTGTATAAAGAAAGAAATATTCTAAAGTACGGTGGAATTTATGCCTTAAGAAAAGGATATAATAAAGAAAGAAACAAGGAGTCTAGCAAAGGTAAGAGCAAGAGGTAAAACAAGGATCTGTGCGTTCTATCGCGTCAACATGTGTTCTCTTCCGGGGCCAACCCCAATATTCCCTACTGGAACACCAACAAACTTCTCAATGAAGTCAACGTAGTTCTTCGCTTCATTTGGAAGTTCATCCCAGGATGTAAGCTTGGTTGTTGGTGATGACCATCCAGGGAAGGTTTTGTAGATGGGCTCGCATTTTTCGAGGACCGTAAGGTCGGCTGTGTATGTGTTAGATTATCATATGTACCTAGAGGGCGAGGATAAATCTACCAGGGAAGGACTCGAGCTCTTGGCCTTCAAACTTGTAACCGATGGCGACCTTGATCTCAGAAAGACCGTCAAGAATATCAAGTTTGGTTAGGTTGAGGGAGGTATAGTGGTTTACAGCAGTGGAGTACTTGACGATCACAAGATCGAGCCATCCGCAACGGCGCTTACGGCCTGTAGTGACACCGACTTCCTTTCCAATATTCTGGAGGTGCTCGCCAATTTCCTGTGTGAATGCCGTGAGTAAATGGTGTTTTTACAGGCCACATGTGTAAACCTACATTTAATTGTTCAGTAGGGAATGGACCACCCCCAACACGGGTGGTGTAGGCCTTGACAACACCAATGATGTTCTTGATCTTGAAGGGTGAGATAGCCAGTCCAGTGATGACACCACCAATTCCAGTATTGGAGCTGGTGACATAAGGATATGTGCCGTAGTCGATATCCAACATAAGGGCATTTGCACCCTCAACCAAAATTCTCTTATTGGTGTCAAAAGCCTTCTGCATGAAGAGAACCGCATCAACGACGTACGGCCTCAGTGTTTCATAGTAGACCTTGTATTGCGCCAATTCCTCCTTAACATCGTAGACCAATAGATCCCCATGAAGCTTCTTGAATGACCTTGCAAGACCTCTCAACTTCTTCTCAAATGTCTCCCAATGGAAGAGCTCATAGACCCGAATGCCGCTACGGGCAGCCTTTGTGGAGTAGGTTGGGCCGATACCCTTCCTGGTGGTACCAACTTGTGAGGAGCCAAGGGCACTCTCCTCAAGCCCATCAACTTTTTGATGAAGATCGAAAACAAGATGGGCGCGATCGGAGATGAAGATACGATCAGTGGTGTCGAGCCCTTTCTTTTGGATGTTCTCGAGCTCGTAGAAGAAGGATGGAACATGAACAACGACACCAGAGCCGATGAGATTGAGACAATTAGGATTCACAAGACCTGAAGTGGTAGGGAGGTATTAGTAGTGGGACATGACAAGGTTTTGCATTAGCACGAAGTAGGGGTCTCCTTATTCAATTTGCAATTGTAGCAATATTGACAGATAAACTTTTTTTTTGCACCGGAATGAGTCATAACTAACCTGAGGGCAGAAGGTGAAAATCGTAAGTAATTCCCTTCACCACAATTGTATGTCCAGCATTGTTTCCTCCTGCACTCCTTGCACACACATCTGCCTCGCTGCAGAGGATATCAACAAGTTTTCCTTTCCCCTCATCACCGAACTGGCTGCCCAAAACTACGGTAGCCATGGTTTGGGCAGGTTGTGTATTTTTCTTTCGTATGGTCGCCTAGCTGGGTCGTCGGGAAAGAAACAGTCAACCAGCGAAGATGGCACGGTTAAGTAAAAATCAAAACGAGGCTCACTGCTTGGCGGGGTGAGGGGTGAAAAGAAAAGTGGGGTCTCTTTGGATGCAGGCCGGAAAGAGAAAAAAAAATGGAGTAAAGCTTGGCGGTGGGGCACGCAATCATTGCAAATTCGACTACGATCATTTCCTGGTGTTAATTGTCACTAACGTACCTACATGTAGGTACATATATGTACATGTAGGTGCATGTGTTTCTGCTACGATCGATCTCGCCTCGTATTCGTGCCATTAACTTGTAAAATTGATTATAGTACAGCACTGTTTAAATCAGGCAGGTTCTTCTAATGTTTAACATTGACCAATTAATTACCATTATAATTATAATTAGATAAAATGTCATTCCAGGTTGTTGCCGGACTCCACCGAGTAGCGCCTGATTATTAGCTTTAAGGTCCTGGATCAACCTACTTTCCTTGCCTGGTGAGATTTAAGAAAAGACAGCTCTATAGTTTGATAAAAAGAATATACGGAAACAACTCCATCTCAAATTAAACTGTAATACTTATTACTACCTACATTAATCTTACTCCAGCCTGCTTGCTCTTTTTCGCAGCCGACTGAACTGCCGTCGCTGAAGTGCTATTGAGGCTTGAAGCTGCTTCCCTCTTCTTCTCGTCTTCAATTTTCTTGAGCCTCTTCTCGGTTTTTGCCTTTCCAGAGCCTTTACCATGGAATTGATGCGATAGGTGTTTGAATGCCTATATGTTTGTCAGTTATGTAATGATGGGATATAAATTACAAAGAAATTAGGTGGGTAAAGCATACCTCTTTCTGAGTCATGTCTCGCCCAAACTCGTCCTTATAGCTTAAGTTAACATCCGGTTTATACTCCTTAAACCTTTGCGCCATTTCCCTTGCTTCCTGTAGATCCCTCTGCCTATTCTCCCACCTAGCATGCTCCTCTCTCTCTCTGGCAGACATGCGATCAAACTTCCCGCTTTGTCTATCACGGAGTCTTTGCTGCTTGGCCTTCTCTTCTGCTTCAAGTTCACGTATCTTCTTTTCGATGCGGAACTTTTCACGATCACGGAGGAGGTTGATTTTATTATCCGCCTCCTCGTCCCGTTTAAGTAGACCGCGTTGATTGAGCATGGCTAATGTTGCACCCACGCCACGAGAGATGGTCATCTCCTCATCCAGACCAGTACTTGAGATCTCCGGCAGTGCTGGGGCAATTAAACCTAGATCTTTTTGATCCTCCTCTCCATCTTCCATTTTGATATCTCCATCATGTTCTTCAGGCTCTGGATGATTTGCCATAGCACTAGCTGCAGGAGTAGTAGCAGGGACAGATCTGGATTTCCTCCGTTCCGGAATAACAGGCGCCCTGAGTGCCGCTACAAACTCAGTCGTCTCATCAATGACGAGACCAACCTCATCATCGTCCTCACCTTTCATTTGAGTATCTTCTGTATTACTCTCTTCACGTAGTTGACGTGCTAAATCGTCGGGTTTTAAAATCTTACGTTTCTTCAATGCCATTTTACGTTGCATAGCGAGTGAACTTTGTAGATCGTCATCGTCAATGAAGGAAACGTCTTCATAAGCTCTCTTCGGTTTGTGAGTTGGTTTGTTATCAACCTCCATAGTTTCCCCATCCGCCTCTGGTTCCTCCTCTTTAATTATTGGTGGGGGCGTAAGTGAATCTTCAACATCGCCGGACTTCTTTCTTGTGCTCTTCTTCTTTTTTGGTTTCCTGATATTTATGGTAGCTGGGTCCACATAATCCGGCATAATCTCTGGTTCTACATCAACCCCTCACAATTAGCTGTGCTTCGTATCCAAGAACATGGGCGCAGATATACTCACTCGGTATATCTAAGGTGATTGGTTTTGCCTTGAGTTTCTCAGCAATTTCTTTCCGGTGAACGTCGGACATGTCCTCGGTATTCCCACTGCCATCTAGCACAAACCTCTTCTGCTTCTTGCCGTCTATCTCCTCGTCATATTGGGAAAGTATAGACGATTCTCCATCAGCAGCTTCATGGGGATTATAAACCGGTTTTTTCTTTTTGAGCTCCAGCCGCTCCTTGAGGCGCTCGCGTTCCGCGAGCGTCGTAGAAATAAGCTCGTCTCCATCCTCTAGCCACCCGCCGAACAATCAGTCCAATCCTTGTTTAAGTTACAACGATATATACTCACCTTCATCCTCCCCGATTGTTGAATCCTTTAATGTCAACACCATTCCCTCCTCTCCAATTACAAGTTCCTCCAAATCGTGCCCCACCCTCACACCCTTCAAATCCTCCGCTGTATAGTCCTTAGTCTCCCTCGCTAACCTCTCTAGTTCTTCCTCCTTTTCTTTCGCCATCTTCTCTGCTAGCTTCTTTTGACGCTTCTTCATCTTCCGCACCCACGTTGTCGTGTCCTCCTCATCCTCGTCCGCATCCCCAAGTCCCTTGCCTTCCAGCACGGCAAATCGCTTCGCTGCATCGCGTGCCTTTTTGATGCCTTCAGCACGTGCACGGCGTGCAGAGTCGGCTTCAAGGGTGGACTGGTGGGTTTTCCAGTTGTCGATAGCGCGACGATCTTGGGACTCGGTCGAGTTGTCGAAAGCGTGAGTGGTATCTGTGGCACTGGCAGCGGTGTTTGTAGAAGAAGGGTCAGCTTTGAGTGGCTTGAGACCAAGTGATATTCGGAGCTTATTAGTTTCCTCGAGTGATAGTGATTCTTCCATTTTAGAGGGTCGGTGAGGGAGACTTGAGCCTTGAGGAGTGGAGTTTGATAATCGCGAATCCGAATCGCGAATTGTGAATCTAGATCCTATGTAGGCCCGGAGAGACTTGGCGCCAAGTAATACATACGAGCTAGAACTCGTATGCCATTAAGGACTTCAACAGTTTTAATTTGGATGAAACAAAAGCTTAGAATCAACCACTTAAAACACCGGCGTACCGTGCATACATATGTATGCTTATACTTACATGTTAGATTCTGACGCTTTGGATTGTACTTACGTAGTTTTCTAACTTGGTATACCCTCAGGGTCAGGTAAAAGTACCGGACATCAATGTAGGTTTTTGGATCAGGACCTTAACGTTCACTGATGGGTACTAGACAAAACTTGCATTTTATGGTACTTTTTCATTGTATTTATAGACATGTCTTGCTGATATCGGCATGTAGGTACATAGATATATGTACATGTATTAATGAATAAAAAAAAAAGAAAAAAGAAAAAAAGGTACATGTGTATACAAGCGTAGTATGATATATATCGATGTAATTATTGGGCTGGGCGCAAGACAGATACTAAAGTATGTATTTCGGTAATTACATGTATATATAAATACAGTCCAAGAATTAAAATGAATTTAAATTCGGGAGCTCTTGGAGATCCTTCTCCATGATCCAATGTTCTAATAGATTCCTGTAAGAGGTGAAGACTTTGTCTAGGGGTACGGATCTCATGGGGATTGGGTCCAACAATATACATACCGATAACGTCGAAAGTGACCCTAGAATATTTAAGTATATATGGTTAATTCTCTGTGGGAATTAAATGTAGTCTTCCGCTGTCTTGAATTACTTGAATTCATCGATTTCTTCTTACAATTGAGGAAAGCGTTGACATATGTCCCGGTACTGAGGGCATCCCGTGAAAGTGTCTACCTACTTTGGATTAGCGGGGATCAATTGCAAAACGTTTATATATCGGGATGGTGGGCTGACTACATCATGAATGTATACATTGTATCTCGGTCGAGCTCATTCAATTTTGTTTTTGGCTACACGTAATTGGCCTGTTGGAATTGTGTTCCGAGACTAGGAGCAAAGTCCTAATACTCATATGAGTGTCAGTATATATGTCAATATGTACATGTAGTCATATATAGACTGTTCTAGGCACAATATCTTTGTATATATATAAATAAGGGCTTGAAATGCCCCCTGTATGATAGTTAGGCAAGTCAATTGAGAAAGTCAGTCTTCCGCATTTGTTATTATTCTTTATTACTATTTATTTCCAACATGGCCAGCCATTGCAATGCTGAGTGATATGCTATGACCCAAGTTGTATTTCATCATGAATGATCCACATATATAGAAGCTACACAATCAACTACATGTACCTATAACCTACGAGCAGCAGACTACTCATTGTAGGGAGTAAAGGCCTAAGATCAACAAAATCAATTAAGAATTTACCAGACAGGGTTTTCGGCTATAAGTATTTGAGAGTACATGTATCAATGCCTTTCGATTTGAATCAAGGAGGGCATAATCCCTTCAAACATGTACAAATAAGTACTTACATACAGCGGTGGGTAATAAGTCATCGGACGACCTAACCACGATTTTGCCCGCAAACGCGCATTCTGGTGGCGTTCCGTCTGATGACTTATTACCCACCGCTGTACATACATGTATGCGTTAATAGAAAGGGATAAATAAATGAAGAAATAAGCGCGCCGAACCCGTATCTAAATATTTGAATAGACTAACCATCCCAAGTAAAGTAACAGCCCAAACCCTAAATCCATTCGCTCATCCATGCAACTACAAGTAACTATCAAAGAGAATAGAAATATGAGGGAAACAAAAACAAAAAGCAAAAAGCAAAAAATGGATTACCAGTAGAAAATATTAAAATCAATTGACTCAAGGTTGGATAATAATCTCATACCCTAGCAGTACCTCTGTGCTTGCGCCTTCCCACCCCCTATTACCCGCAGTTGAGATCATGTATTGGCAGGTCGTATCGACATCTACATAGATGTTATAATTTGAGACTCCAGAGTGAAAGAAGGGTTTAGATTTTATGATATAAAACTTACATATTGATGATATAACACCTCCATGGTGCCCCGGAATAATTAAGAATGGGACGGTCGACTTTGTCCCTTGATCGCTCAGATCATATAAGCGTAGATTATCAAACGACGCACTAATTTTCAGATTAATTGCTACTCAAGTAGGGTTCTTGATGGCGAATACTAACCAAATCAGGTGCCTGCCATTGGGCATTGCGGCCAATGCGGAAACTGGTCCACTCCCCATAGGGAATCTCATTGTTCTTACAGGCTCTCCAACCCCTTTATGAACGTTGAATTCCTCTACTGTACCATTTCGTCTCCCAACATAGACAAAGTTACCATCCGTGCTCCAGCATGCATCCATACACCAAGGCGGAACTCCTTTTGACGGAGTGCTTGTTGCGACAGGCGTGAGCTGCCGGCGATCCCAAATCCTGAATGTTCCATCCATAGATGATACTAGAAACACATTTTGGTCCGTCGTGGAGGCTGAAGATGATGCTGCTGTAGGAATATGATTGGTAGAAGAAACATCGTGATGATGCATGCCGTTGGTACCATTGAAACCCCCACCATTTTTTGTTCCACCAGAACCGCTGTCACCCATAGTGATGTCCCCGTCATCATCACCTTTTTGGCTTCCGCTCCCGTTTTGAGAGAGCTTTGTATCACCATTAAGCCCGGATCCACTAGCAATGGCTTGGCTCATCTCATCTACCTCACCACCTCCCATGCCCATATCATCATCATCGTCACCGAATAAGCTCCCATAACTCCTTGTGCTCTCTGCCGGGCTCCCTGGCGCATCCTCGTCACCATCGTCTTTACTTGCTCCATTAAGCCCATTAGGAAGACCACCATCTCCCCTTCGTCCCCCAGATGCTCCATTTATTAGGCTGTCTTTTTTGATCTCTTGCCAATTATCTGAATTTGGTCTAAAAGCAATACTTGAAACTTGACCTGCACTGGAAAGAAAATCCCGTGTCGCTTGCCCGGTGTTTAAGTCCCAATCGTAGACATTCCTATCCCAACTCCCGGATAAAAGGGACCTTTCGTCTGAAGAAAGCGTGAGTACACTAACTGCCGAAGTGTGTTTTCGTAGCGTAGTGATAATCTTTCCTTCATCATGGCGTACTGATTGAAGATTGATACCACCACTCTATATAGGCAATGGTAAGTATGGCTCATGCTATAATTTAAGGCTTTAAATACCTCTAAACCACTCAATAGCCATAGACTTTGGTTTTGAACTGCCAAGCTGTATACGGGACTTAGCTTTAGATCATCCGTTGTTTCCGGTATATACAGATGTTCAGATTTGACTGCATAGGTGTCAGTTCATAGTAGAATTTCATTAAATGAGGTGGACGAACCAACTGGTTCTTCGTTCTCCCAGTATGATAGCAAGATACCAGCCTGTCAATAGCAATACTGCGTTAAATATTGCCTACAATGCTGCATGTTTCAAGAGGACTTACCCTGGTGACACTATCAACAAAAGGATGCCGTTGAGCAACTGTCAAGGGAACCCTCCCGTTGATGCTTCCAAACCAATCGAAGCGCCTTATATACCCGTCGCTTCCTCCTGTAAATATCCACCGCATGCAAGGTGTTGCGCAAAAAGCGTTTATGCTTGTAGATTGGGGGGCTGCTACATAAGGTACAATATCATATGTGGAAGCTGTTCCAGCACCTTCTCTCAGCTTTGGGCGTGGTCGGACATCCTTCGGCTCTTTTGAACTTGATCGTGAGCGATGAGGTCCCGGCGGGTGCTGCGAATCTAATACAAAGGTTAGTCGAAATATATATGGGACGTGATGGGGATGGCCGAGAGGTTACCGTCGCCGTCGCCGTCTCCATCACCTTCCTCATCGCCCTCGTTCTGATCATCCCCATCAGGGTCAGCGTCCCCATCCACATCGTCATCATCGTCAGAATTGTGATCGGATTCGTCTTCGTTTTCCTGGTCGTGGTCATCCATGTGGTCGTCCTGCTCATTGTCCGAAGATCCGGCGTTGGAAGCTAGAACGAATCGTTGGTTCAGTATTGGTCTCCCAAAGCTACTGGCGATATGCCTATAAGGTTCTACGGATCAAAGAGACAAAGAGATATATGGAGCTTGATAGAAAGGCTTCAGTTACCATTATCATTATGGTTTCGTTCATCATCTGAATCCATCTCGCCACGTATTCTAGTTCCCTACTTGCTTGATCCAATCGCGACTTTTTTTCTTCCGGGTGCTGTAGTCAACGTGAGCCTACCCGACAGAATTTCGAGGTTTGCGATAAGCGTGTAAGGGCTCCCAGTGAGTATTTAGTGAAAAAGCAATGTGATAAATTTCTACGTGCCCATTCGCATACACGGTGTGGTTATAATGTAGGTATTCCCCGAGTTAACGCGATCCAAATCCCTTGCCCTAATTGATACACTCTGCCAAGAATCTGTATGCAGTAGACTCGTAGAGTAGCTCAGTAGGTACCCTCAACATCCGGTACATTTATCCCCACATGCATGTTCATTCGATAAGCACCACTACCAAGAAATCCTTTAGGAAGAACCAAAACATATGCTACTTACAGTGCCATACACTTTGCGTATCTACATATAGGTAGGGGAAGTCCTAGCCGAGCCCACTCTTCTAGTAGGGATAACTGACTCGACTGATGGGCATGAAAACAGTGACAATTGATACCCTTGCAGGCTGAGGGAAGTGACCTTCTACTCAGATTGGTACAGCTTGCACGGAGTCCAATAAATAGACTAAGTACATGTACCCTTGTAAGATTGTAAGGCTACGATGACCGGTATCCTAGAAAGAATCGAGTACATACATGTACGGTCAATCTCAAATATACGCCGGAGTGATGTTGATCGACTATGTACCTCTTTTGGTTTCCATACAAAATCTTGGGATTGACCGTACCCCCGTGAAGTCGTCTATATCAACTCTACTTGTAGAGTACATGTCATCTACATTTCCCTCTTACCTAGAGCACAGAAACCACAGCTACGAAAGAAGCTGCAGCTACAAAAAGCTACATGTACTCGTTACATACATTTAGTATTGCTATTGATACGAGTGAAATCATAGATTTATTTAGCTTGATCATGCGTGATGAAGGGCCGCTACCACGGCAATTGCCGAGATTCTACGAGCCGCATTCTGAACTTTTATACTCCATATGCATCTTTATTCGACGTATTCTGGAGGGTTGGTTTTGATGAATTTAAAGGGTAATGAATCTTGTGAATATGCAATCAGGCCTACTACATGCCTTGGTTATTACTTGCACTGGAGGCCTGAAAAAAATGCCAAGACACCCCACTTACTCTCGAAGTTATGAACGACTACATCTTATTTTTGCTGGATGCCTGGAAGCCTTAATGATCCACCAAGCTATTCTATCACATCCCTACTTTAAGCTTTATTCATGGTTTGACATATCTACTGCATCCTACCTCCCTACTGCACCAACAATCGTTTCTTTAACCTCTCCCCCTTACTCTTTCCTCTTCACTCACCAATACATACTGTACTCATCATGTCTACCCCCACCAGCACTAGCAGCAGCAGCAGCAGCAGCAGCAGGAATGGCGCAAATGGAGGTAGCCGGAAAGACCAACGGAAAAAAAACCGCGAATCCAAGCTTGCAAAGGGCAAATCTGCAGTTCCAAAGGAAGATGGCCCAACAGAAACCGCTGACCAAGCTTCTATTGGGGCTCCCGATGAGGTTGGGGATATAAAAGACAAGCTTGGTGAAAGTAGTACTCAACAGGATTTCCGGGATTCCGAGAATAGTAATGAAGAATTATCACTAAAAATCTACGATGGAGACAATTGGGGACCAGAATCTCCCTCTACAGGTAAGGGTAAGATTCTTAAGAGGGGGAAAAGGCGACAAGAAAATCATGATCTCCCACCGCTTCAGATTGCCGGGATGGTCCTGCCGAGTAGGGGAAAAATCCTAAGAGATAGGGAATTTTCTATTAACCAAGAAGAGTTACACACGGATATCTCTGAGAGGATACATAGAGGAGGGAGGGGGGGAGGGGGGGAAATAACTACAAATCCGGGAGTACAGAAGAATGAAAAAGTGGCCCGGTAATAACTATCTCGATACATCACTTGAGACTCATCTGACTCAACTCTAAATTTTCTACCTATAGTTTCGAGAGAGAAAGTACAGACCATTTCGAAGCAGCATGGCGTAAACGCCCGGACGTGCCGACAATCGAGGAATTGCTGAGCGACGTCGTAGATCTTCCATCAAATTGCATTGACGGAGCGTTTGACAGTGTCGACGATTACCTTCAAACACACTACGAACTTCTGAGGGAGGATGCGTTTGCATGCCTTAGAGATGCCGTTTTACTTATGAGGGAGAATCCAAATACCGGGGATACACATGATGTCTCCATTTACGAGGATGTGAGTTCATCTATTTTACGGGTGTAACCTCATTTTACACTCAATACTAAAGCCTTTGTATGTTGTTTCTAGGTTCGTGTACTTGGCCTAACATTCTCAAAAATGGGAATTGCCACTAAGGTATCATTTTCTACCAATCGTGCAGGAAAAAATATTCCTTGGGCGCACTCAAAGCGACTGCTTCCTGGTACACTCGTATGCCTCTCGCCCGATAACTTTCAAACAGTCAAAGTGGCTACTGTTGCAGCCAGACCTTTGTGCGGGCTTGAAATGAACCCCCCTGAAGTTGATCTACTTTTCAACGAAACCGAACTTGAGATTGATACAGAAAAAGTCTTCCTCATGGTGGAATCCCGTAATGGATATTATGAAGCATATAAGTGGACTCTCAGGGCGTTGCAGAGGATGACAGAGCATAAGTAATTTCACTACTATCTTTGCGCTAAAGCCACTATTCCTATTAGTACTGATATCGATTCTTGGCAGTTTTCCCTTACACGAACATATATGCTTCCTTAACAAAAACATTTCACCGCCGCGTTATGTCATGCAAAAACCATTTCTCAATCTCGCCCCCATATTTCCAGATATACCGGATAAGGAGCCCTTGGAAGATGTTGATATCATCAAGGCGTGGCCTCAAGATCTCTTGACCGCCATGGACAGCGCACAGATGAAGGCTCTACATTCAATTTTAACCAGCCGTGTTTCGATTGTCCAAGGACCCCCAGGTACAGGGAAAACATACGTTAGTGTCCGGGCGTTAAAGATTTTGCTTCACAATATGGACGCAGTGGACCCGCCTATCATTGTGGCATGTCAAACAAATCACGCTTTAGGTAATCCTTAGACCCCCCCTCCCCCCTTTCCTCCTTACTACGGCTCAGTTTAGCTTCTAATTAATTCTAATATAGATCAACTTCTAAATCACATCCTTGAATTTGAAGACGAAGTCGTGCGTATGGGAGGTCGCACACAGGACAAAGACAAAATCAAGGATCATACGATATTTGAGCTGAGAAAGAAATCAAAATTCAAAATACAGGGCTCCCAATTTGGCCATGCAACAGTGAATTTAAAGAGAATTCGGGAGAAGATGATGAATCTTTTCGAATCTCTCAAACAGGAGGTTCTAACGGTAGATGACTTATACGGCAATCGCCTCATCACTGCAGCTCAAGCCAAAAGCTTCAATGAGCGTTCGGCAGGTTGGATAGTACCTGAAGAAACCAATGAAAAGGGGGGTATCATTGGCCAATGGCTTGGTGAGTACCTTAAAGAAATTCAGGTTCAGGAAATTATCTGCAATGGAGATGAGGAAGGCGATATCGAAGAGGAGAAGAGGAGGGAACTTGAAGAAGATTTCCTTCTTTCGGGACCTAGCGCAAATGGCGATAAAATAGATGACAGGCTCAAGGGGGAGTGGTTTGCGATGGGTCGTCAATACACCGTCGAAAACCCAGTCGGTGTTACCATGGCAGAAATTCAGCAAGCCAAACGTGTACAAAATGTTTGGGATCTTGAAGGCTATATGAGAGCAGCCCTATACCATCACCTCAGGACGGAGTTCATAAATAGGATTTGGAATGAAGTCATGAATCTCAACAAGGATTACCAGCGCTATTGTCAGATGTTGAAGATATCAAAGTTGGAAACTGACGCTCACATAGTTTCTAAGGCTAAACTCATCGGAATGACAACAACTGGATTGGCTAAATATAGAAGTATCATTGCAGCTGTGGGCCCGAAAATCGTGTTGATTGAAGAAGCAGCAGAGGCATTGGAAGGACCCGTGGTGGTCGCATGCATGCCGAGTGTCGAGCACCTGATCCTAGTGGGAGATCACAAACAGCTTAGGGGCCATTGTTCCGATATGAACCTCTCCGATGATCCCTACTATCTAGATATCTCAATGTTTGAACGTTTGGTGACAAACGAACTGCCATACGTGACATTAAGAACGCAGAGACGTGGGTTTTCTTACAGCCAGAGATAATAAAGAGGGATGCTAATGAATTCGGAAAGGCATGAGGCCGGAGATTCGTGAAATTCTGAAGCCAATTTGTATGACAAATACTCCATATCAACCTGTTTCTTAGATTTACTAACCGGTCGGTATATAGATGAGGATACACTCGTGGATGATAAGAGTGTTCTAGGCCGAGAATCAGTCCAGGGAATGGGCGATGTGAATGTAAGGATCTATCTTCTAAAAGACGATCCTATACTTATTTTGTATCCAGGTCTATTGGTATACACATTTCTACGCAGAAAGTGTTGATGAGGTCCATTCACGCGTGAACGAGAATGAGGCCTTAATGATAGTTTGCTTCGCAGAATACCTTGCGCTGAACGAACTAAGTCCCGATGAGATAACTATCCTCACATTCTACGCCGGGCAGAGAAGTATGATTCTCAAAACGTTGAGGGAGAGTAGAAATCTTTCCGGGGCGAATATCAAGGTCAGAACCGTGGATAGTTACCAGGGAGAAGAGAATACAATAGTTCTTCTGAGCTTGGTGAGGAGTAATGATTATGGCGAAATTGGATTTTTAAATGTATTATTGATCCCCTTCTCTAACCAGTTGTACGAATGGTTAACACTATTTAGGTTGAAAATCGTGTTTGCGTCGCCCTATCACGTGCTAAGAGAGGTCTCTACATCTTTGGAAATGCTTCAATAATCACCCAGGCCAGTAAATTGTGGTGGGAAGTCGGAACTATTCTCAATGCAGCGCCATCAAGACTCGGAATTTCCCTTCCCTTGACGTGTCAGAAACACAAAGTCAGGATAGCGATAGAAGGTATGATTTATTCTTAGTGCAATTGTTATCATTAGTCTAACAATTTACGGGAATTTAGATCCTAAGGACTGGGTCGACATCAACGGAGGCTGTCGTAAATGGTGCAAGGAAATATTACCGTGTAATCACGCCTGCATCTTGAGATGCCATCCGTGAGTATAGGACTTCAGCAAATCCATAGCCGCACTAACCGAAGATTAGGTTTTCGCACGATAACGTACGGTGTAGTTACCAATGTACAAAAATTCTTTCATGTAGTCATCAGTGTGGTAGTATTTGTTCGAAGGAGTGCATTTGTCCAAAATGTGGCAAAGAATCAGAGAAGCCACGGCCACCACCGCCGGGTCATTCCAGCAATCCAGTCACTGCTCCTAACCAACAACCCCCTACTCCTCCCATCGCCGCTATTGAAAACCGCACAACAGAAAGGCCTCCTATACATACTGCGAGTGTCGATAGACCGCAAGCCACTCCACCTAGGCTTGTCGATGTCGATGATGAATGGGCGGCTGCGCTACCAACAAATCGGGCACAAACAGTAAAAGCCGGGGATGATTTCCCAGAAATTCCTAGCAGGGCTATGCCTTTTGCGTACCCCAAGGGTAATAATAATAACCCTCGGGCCCAGAACGAATATCCCCAGAAAACCTACCAAGAAGGTCGACCAGGGGAGGACTACCCCCAGGGCAACTACGATTATCCTCAGGATAGCCACTCTTTCCAGAATCGCGCCCCACCCCCGCAGAGCCATCCTCCGCCCCCACAGAACCGTCCTCTACCCCCGCAGAGCCGGCCTCTACCACCCCCTCAACACCATCCGCCACTCCCTCAACACCGTCCGCCACCCTCTCAGGGCCGCCCTCCACCTCAGAACCGCCCTCGAGAAAACTACCAACAGGAAGGCTACCCACAGGACAGCTACCAGGATGACTACATACGGGACGATTACCAGCGAGAAGATCCTTCACTTGATAACCGCCTAGTTGTCCGTCCTCGAAACGGCCATCCTCCAAACTACCCTCAAAACAACTTCCCCCATGGCCAGGGCAACTATCAGGACGATATAAATCATCATCAAGGCAATTACAACGACGTTGATTACCACGGAGGCAACGGGTATCCCAACCGCGGGGGTCCTGTGGCGGCAACTCGCGGTGCAGCTTATGGCTCTAGTCGCCGTCAGGTCAGAGAGACATGGGTAGAGGACGAACGAAATTCGCATTTCGTAGAAAGGGAAAGTGGGATGTCAAGAGGAACATACGGCCATTGGGAAAATAGAAGAGAATACTCAACGCAAGAGCGCAGAGTTCCGGAAGATTTTCCGCCTCTAAGAGGGCCAATTAACTCGCCCAGAGGCTTTGAACCAGTGCACCCTAGGGGTAATAATAATAATGTGTGGAACAAGAATAACCCAAACCACGGGCCATCTACTAGAGGGGGCGGCGGATCGAGGGGAGGGCGTGCCTCATATACCGCTTATCGCTAGCTAATAGTGTCCCCTTCGTCTTTTCTTTTTCTTTTTCTTTCTTTTTGTGTTTGTTAAAGTGCAACTACATGGTTAAAGTGCTGTATTTGTGCTTGAAAATCTATTTCCTTCTTTTAATTTTTACAAAAGTTTACTAGCTGTTATACATGGTTAGCGTTTTGGGGCGTACAAGGTCGGGGGTTGGGGTTGGGCGGGTATTTTTTTCTTGTAAACATTTTTCTTTTGTGTATCTTCAACCAGTATCAATAGAGGCATCATTCTTAGATGCGAGTCTTTTAACCTTTAAAATCCCAAGCGGTGGCTAGAAAGGGAAAAAAAAAAAAGGCTCCGGAAGTTAGGTAGCTTATCACCGAGTGATGAGTTATGATCGCCGCTCCCACCCCCCAGTTCTGGGTTTTTACCAACGGGGTGGCGCGATGGCTTACTCGTTAGTATGGATACCGGAAATCTTTCTTTCCTTCATGTTGTTCCGACGTTGCTGTATGCCGGGTCAGCGAGAAAATGTACACCCCCGCGGTGCAAGCGTGTCGAGTGAGAACCTATGACGCACGCTTACCGGATCGCGCTCTGGCTACATATTGTACCTACATGTAAGCGGGTTACATGGGGTTTCCGGGAATAGATGGCGATAGTCGCACTAGTAGAAGCGGATATGGGAGTATATTGGAATTGATATTGTTGGGTGTTACCTATGGAGACCGGAAGAAAGGCTCAGCCAGCTCTAAACCCATGCAATGGCTAGGAACAATACCCTTGTGGCTATATGTACTCATAACCAAGCCCTAAGCTTGCGTCGATAGGAATAGGAGAGCTGGGTCGGGAATGGTGTGGGGTCTAGTGGACTATCTCCCATGCTCTACATAGCTGGAAAACTCGATTCGTGGAGAGTTGGTTGGGATCATGGGGAGTCACTTGCTCTACCACAGTTTGGCGAGGCGGGCTTTCTTTTGGTGTTGTTGGCTCATTTGTGGGGTTTCTGTACCCGGGGTTAATGTGGCCGGGTGAATACATGTATCAAGACTCGGCGGGTTACGCTTACATAGCGGCCCAGTGGTGGTGTTTGCATGGTTGACCGAGGTCTATCTGTGTGGAGGGGAGGTAGGCAGGGGTTGGTCTTCACTAGACAGAAATTCGATATGATGATAGTCATAAAGAAGGTCCTGAATGGCGAGAAGTCTATGATTCATAAGTATCATGCCAATAAGTGATCCGATCACGAAATATCACTCGCTCTATTTCTACCAATAAAAAAAAAAGAGGAACAAAGGGAAAATGAAAGGAAAACAGTCCAACTCCCCCACTCCTACCGCCACCCATACCCCTACCCCGCCAACCTCCTAATCCGCTCCTCCGCCGCCCTCGCCCTCCTCTCCCTCTCCAACCTCGCCCTCGCCTCCTTCGTCAACCCCGCCTCCTGCTCCTCCCTCCTCCCCATCCCCATCTGCACCGTCCCACCAAGATTCCTCCCCCCCCTCCCGGGCAACCTCCGACTCTCCGCCGCCCTCCTTTCCGCCTCCTCCGCCAGCCTCGCAACCTCCCTCTCCCGCCGCTCCCGCTCCTCCGCCGCCCCGCCCTCCCGCTCGCGCCGCCCCCGCTCCTCCGCCTCGGCACGCGACAGCGCGACGGGCACGCCGGCAGCCTCCCAGTCCCAGGCGGCTTCGCCGAGGTCGTGTCGTGCGACGCGGAAGGCGTCGCGCGTGGCGCGGTCGCCGGAGAGCTCGAAGGCGGGGCGCGGCTGCGCGGGGGTTGTGAGTGTTGGGTCTGCGCGCGCCTTTGTGAGTAGGGCTGTGACGATGGCGGGGGAGGAGGAGGACGCGGCGAGGTGCAGGAGGGTCGGGGAGTGGTGGTTGGGCGGGGTGAAGGTGTAGTTTGGTGAGAGGGAGTGGGTGCTTAGGTAGGTGAGGAGTGCGGGGGCTTTGGAGCGCCGGATGAGGGCGCTGAGCTGGGTGCTGTGGAGGTGGGCGGTTTCTTCGGCGGGGGTGAGGCGCGGGGTGGGTTTTGGCTTGGGGGGTGCGGGGGTGGTGGTGGAGGTGGTGAGGGCGGAGAGGGAGGTGGTGGTCAGCGTGGAGGTCTTCATCCGTGTGAGCTCGACAAAGCAGCGCATCAGTTCCGACTGCGTCGCGCGGCGGGTACTGAACGGGAAGCCACGGATTCGCGGATCATTACTCCTCAGCGGCGCACCCTCGCCAAACAGCGTACGCCTATTCGAGTTGCCCACTGCACGCACAAACAGTAAGTCAGCGCTATCCAGCCACTCCTTCCACCCCGCAAGCAGCTCGCGGATCTCGGCCGTCAGCGCAACCTCGTTGTATCGTCGCAATGAGCTACCGGCCGAGTGCGCAGCGCCCTTGGCAGCGTCGCTCGCGGACTGCGCGCCACCTTGCTTGCGCCGCGTGGTGTAGCGGTGGAAGGTCTTGTGTGCGAGGATGGCGGCGGACCGCTCGCCGCCGGTCTTGGCGACTTTGGGAGCGAGGGAGACGACCATGGCCGCGAAGTGGCCGCCGCCGATCATGCACAAAAAGATGTGTGGTTCTTTGCC
Organism: Morchella eximia; assembly: GCA_024713935.1. Classification (NCBI taxonomy): domain Eukaryota; kingdom Fungi; phylum Ascomycota; class Pezizomycetes; order Pezizales; family Morchellaceae; genus Morchella; species Morchella eximia. Next base: position 857,414 of record JAMGZG010000022.1, on the reverse strand, counting down.
CTTGGGTTGCGCGGATAGCTGCTTTGTACGTAGGGCGTCGAGCCAGGATGCGTCTGACTGCTCGGGCTTGGTGAAGAGCGCACGATATACACCGAGCGATGTCTCTGCGGGGAGGAGCGGCGAGTTGAACCATATTATGGGGGCTTTGCCGGCGCCCTGTTTCCAGCCGGCGGCGACGGCGGTGGTGGTGGGTTCGTCATCCGGGTTGGCGAGGACGGCGTTGCGCTTTAGGAGTGCGGAGAGCTGGTCGGTGGGGCCGCTTTCGTCTTCGGAGGAGCTGCTGTCGGAGCCGGAGATGCTCTCGTTGAGGCCCTCGAGGAGATCGTCGAACTCGGCTTCGGTGACGGGCGGTTGGCCGCGGACTTTGCGCTTTAGGTTGAAGTTGTGGATGTCGGAGCGGGCGTGGGCGCGCTGCTCGGCGACGGTCTTGTTGGTGATCTTGCAGAGGGCGCAGGAGGTTGAGGAGGTGTCGGTATCTTGCGGCGCTGGGGTGGTGGTGGTGGTTGTGGTGGGCTGGGTTTCCTCAGGCGTGGCGGGCTGGTCGGTCCGGAGAGTGAGTGTTTCGAGGAGCTCTGGAGAGATGTCGTAGACTGTGGATTGTTAGATCTGGAGATGTTGGGGGGTAAGTGGTGGGTACAAACCGTACACTGGACGCTTGAGGAGATCCTCTTCTTCTTTAACCATTGTGGGGGTTTGCGTGTAGGTTTATCAGTATAAAGAGATAGCCGTAATACAGTTATAGTGAAGTCTCTGTAAACTACAGTCTCCAAAGATGCTGTTCTTCAGATCAAAACTCGGTGATGGTGGGGCTTCCTGTATCGATAAAGAGATGAGCGAGTCCCTTGTCAGTCCTCAGGCTTCCCGCAGAACCCACGAATGACGCAGAGGTGTCCCCGCCAAGAGTTTACAGCTGAGTCATGCATCGTGTAACGCCGCATTCCTCGGCACTACGCCACATTCCTCGGCACTAGGCCGCGGCGGGCTAGTGGCGGGAAAGACACCGTGGGGAGAGCTCTTGAAGCCACAGGAAGCCCCCAGAAGGGAGAATTAAAGAGAGAGAGATAAAGAGATAATGGAGCGGAGACAGGAGAGAGAGGAGAGTCACGCAGTATCTCCATGCATGTCAGAGAAGAAGAATGTGCCTGTCTTTTTCTCTCCCACGGGCATATCTTGAGGGAGCTGCTGCATCTGCCCAAGCCCATGTCCCATGTATATATGGAGAGCAGAGTCATGCTGCCGAACCATCGCAGTCTGAGGCTCAATTATCAATTAGACATCTCCCTGGACATGCCTATATCTACTCTAAGTAGAGTACCTACATGTAGGTACATACATGCTCTGCTGCAATGTACCATCATGTTCCGAGTACATACATGTACCTACTCCATCTGTTCTACTCGACCTGTGCTCTGCTCATAGACCTCCAGGTCCCCAATTAGACTTCCCCTATCCCTCGGGGCAGAGCAGCGAAGAGGCAGATAGAGAATGTAGCCTAAAACAAAGTGCGTTCCAGAAAATGTACATAGGTACAGTCACTACCAAGAAGTCTTCGTGATGGCGCACACCACGCCCACCAAAAAAAGGGTACAAAGCGACACACCAAAACACAAATACCTTTGAATAACTTCACAATCACAACAGATATTAAAATTCTGTTTGAGATGAGAGCAGGTATAGTCCTCAAGAGGCTCTACGTTTAAGCAAAAATTAACGGCTGCTATTGGTATCGAGTTATTTAAATTTTGGTGTATTGCCTTTAGGATTGGGTGTACCTTATGAAGATAGTCACTTTGGACATGGTATAGGTTCACAATCACAGAATCAATTACTTTTGATTAGATAGAAAGTCTCTTGGATACTATATCTACTCCGATACGAAACATAATTTTAATATCTTTTGTGATTGTGAAGTTATTCAAAGATATTTGTGTTTTGGTGTGTCGCTTTGTACCCTTTTTTTGGCGGGCGTGGTGTGCGCCATCACGAAGACTTCTTGGGTGTGACTGTACTTGTACATGTAATAAAACCCCAAATAAACCCCGGTAAGAGACACACCAAAATTTCCCACGGCAGCTCTCTACCGGTGCCCTTACCACCCCCAAGACGAAATGGCGCATCGGCCCAGACGTTTTTTCTGAAGCATGACTACGAGGCTGAGACCATTTTTTTTCTTTGCTTGCAGGCACATATGCATGCAGAGACTTGACCAGGGTGGTGTTTTTAGACTTCTTCTACTTGTACCCATCATTCCCACCCCCGGCTCTCTTCCCCCCCCACACTCACCACACACCACCAACCACCACTCCTCACTCACCATGTATATGTAGACAGTAGCTACTACCACCACCACCACTACTTCTACAACCACAAATCATATATTACCACCAGAAACAGAAACAATTAGGCACATCTACAGACAGACGCATATGAACAATCCTTGGAAGAATCAACAGCAGAAGAAACAGCCATAATGACGACAACAATTCACCGCCAGATTGGGCGTATGGGCAAGAGGTCCGCCGACGATGTATGGCCATCACCACCATTACCTCTACAGAGCTGGCCCCAAGATGTGAATTAGCAGTAACTGATGAATCTTATTAGGCCAGCGTAGCAATGATCATCAAGGAAGTCCACGACGCCGAGACTCTCCTTTCAAAGGTGCCCCACCCCCTTCCGTGGGCCCCACATCATAGCACAGCTAACATCCCTCATAGCTCCTAGAGCACACAAAAGCCTGGCGTGATGCCTGGTCGTCAATCCTCGTTCACCAAGTTAACCTCACAGACTCCTTCCACGATGTCTACAAGACGATCCCCATGCCCGGGGACTCGAAGGTCGAGGTCCTTGAAACGCCAGAAGACACGCTGAGACGTGTTGCGACGCTGCATGCCGCACAGAATGATCTCAAGGCGGACATGCTGGACGAGATTGAGAAGGTGGATCGGTTGCTTGTTGAGAGATTGGGAGAGGCCAAGGTACGTTGTTAGTGTTACTCGGGGTCGGGAATTGCTGCTGACAGGCGTGTTCGTACATAGGCGGCACTGAAACCGGTCAAGAAGGCAATTGAGAAGAGAGAAAACAAAAAGCTGGACTATGAGCGCTTTAATAAGCAAGTTGAAAACTCGCGCGCAAAGAAGAACAAGTCGGACAGGTGAGAGAACCACTGTCGCGCGCTTGGTGGGACGGGAGCACATCGCTAATACCTTTATAGGGAGTATTCGGTCCTATCAAAGGCAGAGATGGATGCCGAGCGGTCCAAGAACGTACGCAAAACTACCACCGCCAATTAATAGCTACAAACTAACATATAATCACAGGCCTACGACAATGCCGACGAGCACATCAAATCCTTTGTGCCCCCACTACTTGCCAAGATTCTCGAATTTGTCCCATGCATCGTCGAGTTCATCGTGATAACCCAGTACACCCTGCTCCAAAACACCTACAGCACAATCTACGAGTACGCCAACGACTACGGCTACACTGACCCCGAAGGCGCCGTCGTAATCTCAGAATGGGAGTCCCAATTCTTACCCATCCAGCAGCACCTCGAATCTGAGATCACCTTCATCGCCCGCGGTAAAGCCATCACCATGCCCATGAACGTCATCGTCCAAGAAAAGAGCATCATCCCTCGCCTGGGCCGCTCAAACAAAGCTCCCCCGCCCCCACCCCCGTCGCACCCACCCGGCGGTGCCCCAAGCTACCAGGAGAAATCACCAATCATGAACCGCTTCCAATCAAAGTTCACCAAGGAGGAAGCACCACCCCCACCCCCGCCGGTGAGTAGTAGGCCTAGCATCCGCTCCCGCCCCTCCAACTCCAACCTCTCCGCCCATTCACGCGATGAATCCCCACCCCCGCCACTACCGGGCCCACGACCCGGGACAGCAAACCCGCAGGGCAGCTCCGGCGCCGGCTACAAGGGCGTCGTCAGGAGCCGGTCCTACGGCGGCAACACACCTCTTACGGCAATGGCACAACGGCACGCAGTCGACCCGCCGCAAAACAACTACCTCTCGCCCAAAATCCCCGCGGAGATGCCGCGGCGCAAGAGCGACTCGTCCGGGGGCGAGTTCCAGGGAGGCGGCGGGAGCGTGCAGGAGCGGCTGGCCGCGATCCGCGCGGGCCAGAACAGCTTGGCGCGGGTGGAGAAGGTGGTTGGGAATGGCGGCGGCGGAGCGCCGCGGCCGCCGGTGTCGAGGCACCCGACGGGCGCGAGTATGGCGAGCGTGTCGAGCTATCGGAGTGCTGCGAGCGATTTGAGTAGTATTGCGGGTAAGAAGAAGCCACCGCCACCGCCGCCGCCAAAGAAGAAGATTGGGTTGGGGCAGACGTGGGTGAGGGCGTTGTATGATTTTGATGGGCAGGATAATGGGGATTTGAGCTTTAGGGAGGGGGAGAAGATCTTGGTGGTTAGGAAGACGGATAGTGTTGATGGTGAGTTTTTGGAATCTATGTTTTTCTGTTGTGTGGTTTGGGTTGTGGCTAACAGATGATTGTAGATTGGTGGGAGGGTGAGCTTAATGGCCGGAAGGGACAGTTCCCGGCTAATTATACGGAGATTGTTTAATTAACCCCACAAAAACCAACTACATATTTGTTGGCTGAGACCTTTTTCTTTCTTTCTTGTTTCTTGTTTTTTGTTTTTAGGGGGATAGTCAAGTTGCGGTAATCCGGGGCATTACACGGGATTTTCCTTTATTATTATTGTTTTTTTTTTACTTTATTTATTGTTTTGCCCTTCTTGTGTGTGCGTGTCTGTTTCTCTTTCAGCAATACCCCCTCCCTCCCTTCACCTTCGAGGGGTATATTGTAGGTGTTGTTTTTATTTTAGCTTATTTTTGTATTGTTGTATTGCTGCTTCATGAGGTTTTGTACTGGGCTGGGGTTGGGTTGGGTTGGGTTAGTTGACAATGGATCGGATCGAGCTCAGAGATATTATCTAACTTAAGGGCTGCGTTGTCTGTGGAGAGTTATAGTAACATGGGATGGATGGGTATTGGGACTGGTTTAGTAGGGATAGGGAGAGAGAGAAAAATGGAAGAGAGAATGTTTAATCTACAATGTGTCTTTGACTCCCGCAATTTGAATTCATGGGGCTGGCCGGGAGGTGGGTGGGTGGGTGATGTGATATAATGTGATGTGATGTGATACCTACTAGTACTGATAGTTACCGCGGGGGAAGGGGGGTCAATGATCACGGCGGGTTGGGCAGCTCGTGTAGGCAGAGTACCAACTACATACATCTATATATGTAGTACATACATCCTGCCCTTAGCTATCCCGCCTCAAGATTGAAGCCGTTCCTAAGACACTAATATAACAGAGCCTAGATTACGTGAGACCCCGCTAGTTTAACAATTGTAGCTAGCTCAGTCATAGAACTATGGCTATGGCAGCTTTTATGGAGCTAGGCCTCGGGGTTGAGGCATTTGGGGTATGTAGGTTATCTATGGAGGGTACCGCAGTAATTCGTCTCAGCGGACACTCAGATTGACGTTGAAATTACTTGTTCTGGTCATTTGTCTGCCCTCATACTCGCTGTAAAAGGCAACTTTGACGTCTGTGTAACCGTCCGCTGAGACGAATTACTTCGGTATGTTGCGGCGGTGAGTTATGGGTGCCATGCAGTGCGGAGGGCGCGTTATGGCGGGGCCGGTGCTTTGTGGTGGTGATGCTGAGTTATATATGCATGTACCTACATGTACCTACTCACGCTGCCGGATTGAAGCCGCTTATGGAATAAAAATTACTACAGCTGTCTTTAGCAATGCGGTGGCATTGCCGTATACTTGGTTGAAATACGGAGATGATTAAGCGGTGTATGAATTCTCGCAATTCCGTACTGATCTGATGCGGTATCAGTTTTTACCTGTCCCCCAACATTTTTGATACTGTAGAGTAGATAGAGTACAGTACGAGAAGAACGGGGGTGAAAATGATCTCGCGAATAATATAGAATTAAACATCTGCTCGCGTACAAGTCTTGATGTTTAGAACTAAATAAAGGATATATAGATGGATGGTTAATTAGTATTTCACAAGAAGCGGCCGGGGGTAGGGGGTGGGGCGGAGCCCGCTCATTTTCCCATTAAGTTACAGCAATAATTCGTAGTATATACTCTATATTCTAAACTGAGACTAACAAGATAGGAGTTGTGGTTGGTTGCTGGCGGGCGTGCTAGTAATAATGCTGCTGCAGATATCTGCAAGGACTGCGCTGCACATGCGGGCATGGAAAACGGTTTATCGTTTAGAGGATGCGGTGAATATCTAGCAGGTTTTCTCGTTCTGGCGGGGTAGGGTTACGTGCGGTGGAGTCATTACATAGATTGTGGGTGGCCAGCTTGCAATTGATAAAAAAAAAAATCCATGGAACCACAACGAACCTACCAAAAGATGCATTTCCGTTAGCCCAGCAAGATGTCCCGAGTGATTCCTCATGAAGCCAGCCGGCTGCGGCTGCGGCTGCGGCTCCTACATACATACATACCTTTTCTTTCCCCCCTAACCGCAAATATACACATCCAGGCATCAGCCGTGCTTGGCGCTTCGTTGGTTTCAGGATCGACCTTATGGAGGGAGGGGGCTTGCAACGTTGGTTGATCCTCCTCCCACCTCACTCTCTTGTCTTGTCTTGCCAGCCAGCCAGCCTAGCCTGCCTGCCTGCTTTCTCTGCTCAACTCCTCTCCACCTCATCCACAGTTTCGATACCTTCTCTTCCTCCTCATCCTCATCCTACTCCTCACCCTCACCCCCCCCCCCCTTTTATAGTTTTCTTCGCCTCGCAACTACTACCACCCTAATCCTCATCATCCCGGCGACCATGGATAGAGCTCTTGACGACGTCGTGAGAGAGCGCTCGGTAGGTTCCTTCTTCTGTGTGTTGGCTGCTGCCTCGAAACAATCCACTAACGCCCCAGAAGCGCGGAAACAATAATGGCGGAAACAATGGCGGGAACGGGACCGGGAATGGGAACCGAAGCCGCCGTAGGACAGATCGAAGGGGCGGCGTCAGAAAGGTTTGCCTTTCCCTAACCTTCTTTTTCCCCCCAATTATCGTCGTCGTCGTCGCGCAGGAAGAGGGTGAGAGAGAGAAAGCTAACGCGAGATGTGTTTTTCGGTTTCATTACAGCCACAGGCGTGTTACCACCACCTCCTCCTTTGATCTCATCCTCCTCATATCCTCCTCCTCACATCCTCCTCCTATTTATAAGTCTTAGTACTCCTCTTCCTTCCTGATTCTTTACTTCCCAAGAGTCGCAATATGGGCCAGGAGAGGATTAACGGCGAAAAAAAATATATCTGAAAAAAACACAAACCTCACCTTTTTATTCTTTTTACGCAATTGTCGCAGAAAAAAAAAGAAAAAAAGTTCCAACCTGGCTAACGTAATCGTCTTCTTTTTTCTGTTTGGAATTGACAGACTGGAAACCCAAGAGGATATAGCGATTCCCTGTTTGGACCCCCTGAATCCAGAGCTTACATTGGCAGGAGAGTAAGGCTAACGCTTGCCTAGAGCTTGGGTCCACGATAAATACGAAGGCGATACTTCCGGCGGAGAAGTATACAGACGCGGTGGATCAGCCGATGCTCGTTTTGCTTCCGAGACAGGTAGAAAGTTGGTTCTTCTATATTCTTAGGTTTTTTTTTTTTTTTTTTAGCGCAGTATATTAATGGTGACTTAGTGCTCCTAGCTCGGGCAAATTGAGAGTTGAAAATATCCATTACGAGCTTGGACGCGATGACCTTATGGTATGGGCTCTTTCAACTCAGATAATGATCTAAAGGCAATATCTAATATTTTACAGGAGCTTTTTGAGCGCCAGGGTATTGTGACAAAGCTCGAGCTCCAGTACGACCGTGCCGGCCGCTCGGAAGGCACAGCATTCGTGACTTACGAGCGCGAAGAAGACGCCAAGCGTGCTGTGGCCGAATTCGACGGCGCAAACGCAAATGGCCAGCCGATCCGTCTCACCTTTGTCAAGCCAGTCTCAACCTCTAAGTCTCTATTCGACCGCATTAAGGCTCCTACATTGGATGAACGCTCCAGCTCCGAGCCAATGCGCCGCGGTGGATCTGGAAGACGAGAGGCGAAATCTTCCCCTGGTCCGGATGTACGCCGTGATCCTACTCGCCGCCCTACACCCCCTGGTATCGACCGCTATGTGCCCCCAGAAAGACGACGTGAGCGTGCCAGAGCCGACGAGCCCCTAAGGGGTGGCGAGAGGAATCGCGGTGGACGAGATGGCGGAAGGAACAACAACAGCGCAAGAAAGGAGAATCCCAGGGTCGGTGCTGGAAATGGTAGAACCAGGAAGACTGTAGAGGAGCTGGACGAGGAGATGAACAATTACTTTGCAGAGGCCGGTGCAGAGGCTCCAATTCCCGCAGTCAATACCCATATCTCTGCACCAGTGGCTGATGAGGACGAAGAGATGATCCTTTGATCAAAGATCTGGAGAAGCTTCTTTCTTTCTCGTTTTCGTATTTTCTTTCAGTAGCTCAGTGTTTTACTCCCCTATTTTCAAGTTTTTCTATCCCCATTTTTAAAACCCTTTCAATTGCTGTACCCAATTTGCTACCTGCCCTAATAAGCCCTTGCGAAATGGAAAGGAAAAAACTGGAAAAAAAATACAAAGTGTAAACTTGGATTAAATGATGGTTTCGGTTCTTTCCTTTTTTTATGTTTTTTGTGATGGATATTAAGAAATTAAACAGCAAAGGTCTTTTCTTTCAAATCAATCGGCCCACTCCGACCGAATTCCTGTGGCTATCTTTTTTTCTATTTGGTGGCTTTCTTCCTCATAAAACTGCACGGCAGCATTCCTCAGGGACCTGCATGTGGCCAAAGCAGTAGGAGATTGGACAAGGCTTTTGTTGCCTGATAACTGAGTGTTTTTGGAAAGCCCTCGCCAAGCTTATCTAAGCCTCGTGTATGGTTAACCCTTCGGCTCTTTTAATTTCCCACTTTGACGACCGGCGGGTTAGTTTAAATTGGCCTGAAAGGTTGAGGCAGGAGCGAGTTTGTGATATAAATTATCCAAAGGAAAAGGGACATTGCTAAGGGCATTATTGTGCAGCTACTACACACCATGATTGTGCATAATGCATACATGTATGATTGCGCGGTCAAAACTGCATGCACTTATGCAGTGAGTGAATCATGTATCATCACTCGTGCTGTGAAGTACAACATCACACGTGTACGTTTGGTTTATCTGAGACAGATGCATAGTCTCAGTGAAATTTATTCAACGAGAAGCTGAAGACAGAAGATAGGTCTCAATAGGTGCATACACCGGTTACCTGAGCAAAGTCCTATAAAAATAACTTGCTATATTTTCAAAAAGACTGGTAGGATTCTGCTCATCCAACTTAGTTCTGAATATACATTTCAAAATGATGATGGCAGTTATGCTCTCGCTATAAATGCGTGAATAGCTGTGGCGTATAATTGTGTTGGAGATTAAGATGTTCTCTTCTTGGTGGTACGGTTTGGGGCAATTAACTTTAACATGGCCCAACCCCCAGCCCAGCCCGACTAGCCCTTCCATATCATGACATATTATGCCCTAGTCACTTCCAGCGGTGTTTAGACAAACACGAAGCAGCCTGTATTGTGTCTTCTTTTATGCTAGGAGTTTGATGTAAGTATTGATTGTTTTGACCTTCATATCTTTACGCATTTAACGGCCGTAGGCTAGCCTGTGGCCAATGGTTTGATCAAACCCAAGTGATCGCCACTAGTTAGGTAGTCCACTCAGATCTTTTGATACCGACACTTATACTTATAATATCCTTCGAATTATCATTATCTAGTGCCGCCCCCCGCTATTCCATGGTCTTTTGTTAAAATGCTCATGAGCCGCGGTATCCCCCCAAAACGGCCAAGCAAGACACTTGGATCTCCACTCTCTGCTCCACCCCATTCATTCCTGCTTAGAGTAGGAAAGTCGAGCGTTTGGTCGTTCGTTCTTCAGAACAAGCGCCCCCATGATTCCAAGAAATGGCCTCGTAGTTTTTATGGTAATATCGTTTATTGCAGTCTTTCTGGGTCATGGTGTTCTCAGAGACACTTGACATGGAATCTATCACACCCATATTTAGGGCTGGAAGCCGGACACAAAGTTTCTCAGACCACAAGTAGGGGGGATATCAGTCAATATATAACTATCTCCAAATTTCGTCTATTCAAAAGCAAAGCTTCCATTAGCACTTTTTCTATACATAGATCAACATAGATCAAAGAGGGTTCATGAAAAAGCTAGCCTTGTACTGTCCCCATCGTTGTGGTCTGTAGTGGAGCCTACCAAACTCGCGGGGTAGCCTAGCCAGCGACACTATTATCTTCAAGAGAAGGCAGAGAGTATATCGACTGACCTGTTCCTCGAGGGGTATGTCTTGGACTGCCTCAATGCGAGGTATTGGGTACCTTGACTTCGTAGAGCACACTGGTCAGTAGGGTCTGGAACCTCGCGGGAGTATCCTTCACTCACGGTGAACTCGCAAACCTGGGCGGTCTGGTATACAGTCTGCTTGATACGTTTAAGCTTCATTTGGGACAGATTCGGGTACTAATGGTAGCAAAAATTCAGGTCAGCTTCCAGTTCTAGGGGTCTATTCGGGGATGTGTTTGACTCAATAGAAAGGATGGAGGGGTTTCGTATGTAGGCTTTCTGTGAGAACAACCAATTGAGCAGAGCTCACAGAGACACACAATATTCCCACGGAACAAAAAAAAATGGCTTAATCGCAGAGATGATATTATCTAAATCCATAAAGAAATTCCAAAAGCTGTCAATTCATTGGCCCCTCGGAAATCTCCCAAAGACCAAAGAGTCTAGTTGTCCCAACTACTGTCCTGAACACAGGAGTAGTTGAGAAAACCAGACTCTCAAGAGATCTGCAAAAACAGGTTGCAGAGCTCAGGTGAAATTGAAGTCTACTTACGAACACTCTCCATATTGTATCTCCCCGAAGGGAAAGAGGAGGGCCAGTAAGTAACCTTGAAGATGAACAGAGCAAAAGGAAGAAGGGAGAGAGCGAGATGGAAGCAGAAACCACGCTTTTATAGCCGAAATGCCAAGGGATATTGTGGAATTTAATTCTAGGGCTCCGCTGCTTGCCCTAGCAGATTGCGTAGGGGAGGGGAATTTAGTGTCAGGGCACGTATAATAGACACGCGGCAGCTAGCTAACAGCAATATTCAAGTGCCTCTTAGTAGCGCCTGCGCCACAACAAAAATGCGAACACCAGCTAACAAGATCAATTGGCAACAGACGACGTCAAGTGCATGTATACATCACTCATCCACCGCTGAGCCATGGGGACGAGAACGTTCCTAGCGCCGTCTACACTTTATCTACACGTGCACACATAAACGACGTTCATTCAGAGCAACTAATGAAAGCACCAATCAAGCCGCCCGTTCACCACGGGAGCCGAAGCCTACTCGCTGAAACTACCACAAGCTCTTCACCGAGTATACCAGTGAGCTCGCTCGTCTGGCTTGGTTTCTGAGCAGAACACTTCTTGATTCTCCAAGTACTTCAGCGAAGCCTTCTTCCGTCGGAGCCCCCAAAGCACTGATAGTGTCACTTTTTTAGGACCACTCAGAAAAGTTCTCGACGGGGTAAGTCTGTTTTATGTCATGAAAAGGCGTCCAGACTCGAGCCAATCCAAACGAGTGATCATCGGTGACTCTCACTACCAAAGTGGCTAGCTCCTTGCAATCTGACGAGAGTATTTCCGTCACATATCTGCATTATCTATTCACACTACTTGGCTGTGGTGTTTGCTTACATTGAGTCTATAGAGGTGTGGAGTAAGCTTTATATCAGAGATACCTACGTAATTGTAACAGACCATGACCCTCACTGGATCTTGCCAGAGTCGACTTGGCTGATTTGTATATCCATATATATTTAAAAACAACTACTAGGCACGAGAGCTAGCTAGTGGAGAAGTCTTCAGGGGTATGTACACCCGCCAAAAATACGTATCGATAGGGAGAAACCTGTCCTAGTAAACACAGTCTATATTCCCCCCTGATCCGGCCATCAGATAAATACCATGCTAGGAAGCACTCTAGGAGGAGGGGAACCCCACATACGTCAAAGCTTTCAACAACCCCGCCACGCCCCCTCGTTAGGAAGCCGATAACGCCCCACCCATTACAGCTAGCTAGCTGTATATATATATAGTGGAGCTGTGGTACGCTGAATCTACATACATGTTTTGTAGGGCGGTCTACATGTAGCCCTAGTCATAGTCATAGCAGCCAGATCTACATTAGATATATGGAATATTATCCCACCACAATTGATCTGGGAGAAAACCAAAACTGCATGTTGCCAGATGCCTAGCTAGGCGAGCTTTATAATATACGGCAGCGTCAGCTTGCTCCGCCCTATAGCTACATGTACTTAGCTACACTCATCACTACATGTAGTATTATATATACGGAAAAGGTCTAAAATGACACAGTTTTCAGTAGATGTGCTCTATAATAACACATGATCCAAGATGATACAGTTTTCTATGGTCCGGAGCTACATGTAATTAAGGTACATACATGTATTATGTATGGATGGCTGAGCTTGGCACCGAAGGGTTAGGGGTTCTTCTCGGCTCAATTATCACTTCCGGCGCAGCAGACACCATGGGCGGGTGGTCTAGTGGTTAGACTGCCCGTCGGGTTAGACACCGCGAGTTTGAGCCAGTACATGTACGGGTCCCGAGTTCAAACCAGGGGTGGGAGTAGTAACTGGATTAGGTCCCCCAGTTGCAGTACTTTTTGCTCTTTTTTTTTTATTATTTATCTCATTACCGTAGCAAAATACGTTAGGAGACTGTTTTGATCTTTTTTTTTTTTTTTTTTTTTTTGATAGTGATGGGGGCTGGGAATCGACGACAAACTGTGTCGTCTTGCATCATGTGTTGTTGCAGAGCACGTCTACTGAAACCTGTGTGGACCTTTTAGACCTTTCCCGTTATATATGATATGGGATGAGTGACATCTCGTGACCCGTAGAATACAAGCTTACTGCAGGGATCGAGAGCTTAATTCTGCAGGTCAAAGTGATGATGGTTATAAAACACACACACACACACAACGCACCCACAGTACGCTGAGCGTGGAGGAGGAAGAAGAAGAATGGGGCGATGGCTCTACTTTATATGTTTATCGCACAGCCCTTCTCAATGCCTACACCAATACTCGTCGCCAGCAATCACTCGCCAACCCCAACCCAACCCACACACAGCACAGAATCCATCGTATAGCACACACATTGGTAAGGTATACAAGGCGAGGGGAACCGGCAAGATGTTCAATTCACTCTCAATCTCCCCCGACCCAGACACAAAAACACCCAGCGATGATAAAAAAAAGGACTTTTTAGCATCAATTCATCCATTACTACATGTATGTAACCCCCCCCCCCCCCCTCCTTCTTCTTCCAGCATGGGGGAGCTGCTCAGGTATTCCACGCAAGATATGTACCGTACGCACCGGCCAGAAAGAATAATAATAAAAAAATCCACAGGAAGAATAAGAAAACAAAACAAAAAAATCAATAACGAGTACACCAAATAACTCCCCCCCCTATCCCTTATAAGGTCTCATAAAAGGCCCCCACTCATTAACAAGTTTTCATGAATTTCATCCCGCAACCATTTGCAAGATGATGATGATGATGATGCATGCTACATCCCCAAGCAAGAACCGATGATGATAGTCGCAATCAAGTTGCCAAACTGGGCCGAGCCAGCCTAGACGGTCCCCCGCCCCGTATAAATCGTACGACTGTGTCTCTCCCTCCAGAACAAGAACGCGCCGCCTATCCACTTTATTAGCCCCCGCCCCCCCCAAATTCATCCCACCAGGAACAGAAAGAAAAAAAGAAAAACTACATACCCACAAAGCTGCCCAACCACAACAACATGCCCACCAAATCAAACCACACCGCCGTCTTCATCCTCCCACACGCGCCACTGCCCTCGCAGTCCTCGCCCAGATACAGCCTGCCAAACACCGCAAACAGCACCATCCACAGAAAGAACAGCAGCCCGTCCACGGGCCAGAGCCGCGCGCTGCGCACCGCCGGCACCACAAAGAGGAGCGCCGTCAGGATGGTCAGCGCCGCGACGACGATGGCGTAGACCCAGCGCCCGTCGGCGGGCTCGTGCGCTTGGCTCGCGCGGTGCAGGTCGCGCCCGTAGATGCCCGTTATGACGAGCGCGATGAGCAGCTGCAGCGCGCGCAGGGCGATGTGGCCGATTTGGCTGAGGAGGGGGGTGGTGGTGAGGCGGGTGGTTTTGAGCATTGTGAGGTTTTTTTTTGGGGGAGGTGTGTGTTGGTGGTGGTTTAATTGATGGTGATGGTGGTGATGTTGATTCAAGTTTTTAAGATTGGTTGTTTTTTTGTTATGCCGAAAGCCCCCTTCAAGTCTGATGGAGAAAAAAGCCCAAAGGACAGCCAGCAGCACCACTCCTTTATATTCCCATTCCCCCCCTTTCCTCCAAAACAACAGCTCACCCACTCTTCCACTCCCAAATTCCAAAACAAGAGATGTAAAACATGACCTCAGCATTCTGCTGGCCTCTCCTCTGCCCTGTTGCCACACACACACACACCCCCGCGCAGATCAATGATCTCACCGTGCATGCAGCCAGCGAAAAGGGCAAAAAGCCCTGACTCGCTTATCTAGCTGTTTCGCTAAACGCCACTAAGCACGGAAACGTGCCGACAAGGGTCCAGAGAGCTCCAAAAATACTTTGGGCTAAGTAAGAGATTGATTTTATTCGCGGCCACTTGTGAAACAGGTACATATATCTCCAAACAGAACAGAGTGAATCCATAGCTATGTATGTAAGCTATGAGCACGGACAAGAGAGAGAAAGAGAAAGAAAAAAAGACAAGAGCCAAGAGAGAGCTAGACTACTCGCTACCCGCAGGTCCCTCCTCCTCCTCCTCCTCCTCAAACAGCACCAGCGACACCCCGGCCTTGACAACGTCCTATGCGCGCAATCCACTCGTTAGCCACCGCCCCGACAACACCCAGAGGATAAAACACTCACGCCCTCCTTATGCACAATCTTCTGCACCACGCCATCGTGCGGCGCACGTATCACCTATGCATCATTAGCCACACTCCCCACACTCCCCACGCCCCCGCCAGCCAGGGCAGCCTACCGTCTCCATCTTCATACTCTCAATAACCACCAACACATCGTCCTTCCTCACCCTGCTGCCCGCCTCCACCTCCACGCGCAGCACCTTGCACGGCATCGGCGCCACAACACTATTCCTCACCTCCGCCACGCCCAGCGCCTTTGCGAACCAACCCGGCCGCGGCAAGCCCAGCCGATACTCCTTCCCGCGCTGAAACACCACGACCACGTCCTCGCTGCTGCGCACCACCGTCGTCTCCAGCCGCGTGTGCGGGTAGAAGCCCACAATCATTGATCCTGCCTCCTCCTCCTCCTCCTTCTCCGAGCCCGCGACGCCAACACCGCGGTACACGGTGCCGTCGACATCCACATCATACACGCCCCGCCCCGTCTGCACCAGCGCAACCTTCACCGTCCGCTCACCCTCCCCCTTCCCCTCCCCCTCCGCCTTCTCTACAAACTCCACCACCCGCGCCTGCACACCCCCGCCAAAGCCGACGCCCCCGCCGAAAATACTAAACGGGTCGTCCCCACGCTGCGCGATGCCCTGCCGCACCACGAGCGCCAGCGCCGCCTGCGCAAACACCTCGGCGGGCGTCTCCTCGCGCGCAAACAGCTCCCCGCGGTGCTTGTCAATAAAGCCCGTCTCGACCTCGCCCGCGACAAACGCCGGGTGCGCCGCGAGCCGCTTGAGAAACTCGATATTTGTCCTCGGCCCTACAATCTCATACTGCTCCAGCGCGGCGCGCAGCTTTGCGAGCGCGGCGTCGCGGGTGGGGCCGCGCACAATGAGCTTTGCAATCATGGGGTCGTAGTGGGGGCTCACAGTGTCGCCCTGGCCAAAGCCCGCGTCGATGCGCACGTCGTCTGTTGTGGCCGGTGTGCGCAGGTGCTGCAGCAGGCCCGAGTCGGGGGTAAAGTTGTTGTTTGGGTTCTCGGCGTAGATGCGGGCCTCAAAGGCGTGGCCAGACATCTGTGCCTCGACCTCCTCCTGCGTGGGGATGGGCAGGCCGCTGGCAACCAGGATCTGCCAGTGCACCAGGTCCGTTCCCGTGACGGCCTCGGTGACGGGGTGCTCGACCTGCAGCCGCGTGTTCATCTCCATAAAGAAGAACTCGCCCGTGTCGTTGTCAAAGATAAACTCGACCGTGCCCGCGCCGCGGTAGCCGACTGCCGCGGCGGCCTCGCGCGCCTTGGTCCAGAGGTCCCGGCGGACGTCGGGGGCGAGGAAGGGCGCCGGCGACTCCTCGAGGATCTTTTGGTGGCGGCGCTGCACGGAGCAGTCGCGCTCGCCGAGGGCGACGCAGTTGCCGTGCGCGTCGGCAAACACTTGGACCTCAATGTGGCGCGGCGTGGTGATGTAGCGCTCGATGAGGACGACGTCGTCGCTGAAGGAGGAGCGGGCTTCGGACTTTGCAGAGACGAGCGCGGAGGGAAAGTCGGCGGGGGTGTGGGCGATGCGCATGCCTTTGCCGCCGCCGCCTTTGACGGCTTTGATGAGCACGGGGAAGCCCATCTTTTCGGCTTCCGAGAGGAGGAAGGCGGCGTCTTGGTTGGGGCCGTGGTAGCCTGGGATGCAGGGGACGCCGGCGGCGAGCATGATGTCTTTGGATTCACTGTTGGAGGGGGAGGGGGGGGCAATTGGGGTTAGTAGACTCGAGTAGATAGGCTGTACATGTAGATTGTAAACCTCTTGTTTCCCATCCTCTCGATTGCCTCTGGCGGCGGGCCAATAAACACCAGCCCCTCCTCCTCGCACCGTTTTGCGAATTTCGAGTTCTCGCTCAACTACCGGCGCCGTCACACCCATTAGCCCCCGCCCCCCAAAGATCTAAAAATATAGAGAGATACATACAAACCCATACCCCGGATGCACACTATCACACCCGGCCCGCTTGGCCACGCCAATGATCTTCTCGCCATCCAGGTATGCCGCCACAGGGCCAATGTTGTAGGCGTGCGGCGTGACCAGCGCGTGTTGCGCGTGCGCGTCGGGGTCTGTGTAGACTGTGGTTGTGCGGATGCCGTGGAGGGCGGCGGTGCGGTTGACGCGGCTGGGGGCCCCGGGGGGGTTAGCTGCAGCTCGGGGGTTCTGGGGGTTGGGGGAGGTACAGAGCTATCTCGCCGCGGTTGGCGATGAGTATTGATGTTAGTGGTTTGGGGACTATTCCTGCTGCTGCTGCTGCTGCTGAGGTGCTGGTGGGGGTGGAGTAGGGGCGCCGGAGGAGGGGGAGGAGCGGGGAGAGGGTGCGTGTTGTGCGGCGGTACATTCTGTCTGTGTCTTTTCTCTGCTCTGTCCTGGCTATGTAGGTGTTATCTAGTGTTTTTGTTTTATATGTGGAATTGAGTGCCAATTGAAATTGGGCTCTTCAGCACCCAGAGGGTCAGAGGTCGGAGGCTGTAGTTGAAGATATAAAAAAAAAAAAAAAAAGAGACTCTCATACAGGTAGTGGTGGTGGTGGTGGTGGTGGTATGGAGCTTTGACCTCACCCTCCACAGCTAGCAAGTAACCATGGCCATGTGAGCACAGCTCGGCTACCCACGGCACACGCATCTCCCTCTCACTGGCAGAAACACAACTCTCGAAACCAGCAGGTTCTTCTCCTGAGACGGAAGGTTGATTGATTCCCCCCCAAGGCACACGCTGGCAGGTTGATTCTCAGCCCGGCAGGTGCAGTCGTAGATCAGCTATCATTGACCACCCACTCACTCCATTCCCAGCTGTGTAACCCTAACCCTGACAAACTGTGGGTCTCCAGGAACGAACCCTAACCCTGCCTCGGGAGCGGGGTGTGGGGAAGGGCTGGGGTCCGAGGTAGGCTTTCGGGTGTGGGGTGTGGGGATGGATGTGGGGTAAGGGCGGAGGGCCGGTCATGAGATGTCACTCACTCGTAGGGTTGGGCCGAGGTGGGTATTTTGGCTCTACTTGTAGGCAGTGGTGGTGGTGATGATAGCTGTGGATACTTGTGATATGGATTGGATTGATAGCTGTGGATACTTGATATGGATTGGATTGATAGCTGTGGATATTTGTGATATGGATTGGATTGATAGCTGTGGATACTTGTGGATATGGATTGGATTGAATAACTCTAAAAAGAAACCCTCATTGGCACCTAAACCACAACCCAAACTAAAAAACTAAAAAACTAAAAACTAAATAACCTGATCCGCATACTCGCGATTAAACGCCCTCCCAATAACAATCTGCCTAATCTGCGTGGTCCCCGCGCCAATCTCATACAGCTTCGCATCCCGTAGCAGTCTCCCCGCGGGCAGCTCATTGACGTAGCCGTTGCCCCCCAGGCATTGGATGGCGTCGAGGGCGCACTCGGTGGCGCGGTCGCTGGCAAACATGATTGCGCCGGCGCAGTCCTTGGTCTCGATTGTGCCCTCGTCGACGGCGCGCGCGGCGGCCATGGTGTAGGCGCGTGCGGCGGAGAGCTTGGTGTGCATGCAGGCCAGCTTGGCCTGGATGAGCTGGTTGTGCGCGATGGGGGTGTGGAATTGCTTGCGTTGGTGCACGTAGGGGAGGGTGATGTCCATGCAGGCTTGCATTATTCTGTGTGTGTGTGTGTGTGCTGTGTTAGCGGGAGGGAGGTTCGTGGATTTGTATTGTGAGAGAGCATACCCGATGGGCCCAGCGGACAAAACAAGACGCTCGAGGTCAAGCCCCTCCATGAGCACCTTGACGCCCTTATTAGTAGCGCCGAGCTGGTTTGCGTCGGGCACAAACACGTCCTCAAAGATGAGCTCGCCCGTATTGGACCCGCGCATGCCGAGCTTGTCGAGCTTGCGCGCGCAGCTAAACCCGTCCATGCCGCGCTCGACAATCAGCGCCGTGATGCCCTTTGAGCCCGCGCCGGGGTCGGATTTGGCATATACGACCACCACGTCTGCGTCGGGGCCCTGGTGGAAGCGCACTAGTTAGCCACTGTACTGTAGAGCTCAACCGCCATAGCCCATAGCTATAGCTATAGCTATAGCTATAGCCGCCACACCACTCACATTCGTAATCCACATCTTTGTCCCATTCAGCACCCACCCGCCATCCACCTTTCTACACGCACTCCGCATCCCCACCACATCGCTGCCCGCCCCATGCTCACTCATCGCCAGCGCGCCAACCTTCTCGCCCGCCACCAAGCCGGGGAGTAAGCGTGCCTTCTGCTCCGCGCTGGCGTTGAGCGTGAGCTGGTTGACGCACAGCTGCGAGTGCGCCGCGTACGAGAGACCAATGGACCCCGAGGCGCGCGAGAGCTCCTCCATCACGATGCAGTGCGCCTGATAGCCTAGCTCCAGCCCACCGTACTCCTCCTCGGCTGTGATGCCGAGGAAGCCGGCGGAGCCGAGCTTGCCCCACATGTCTGCCGGGAAGGCGTTGCTGGTGTCGGTGTGGGCGGCGAGGGTTTCGGGGATTTCGCGTTCTGGATGTGAGTGTTAGTACGGGTACAAGGGAGGGGGTATGGGGGGAGGGCAGACTGGTGAATTCGCGGACTCGCTCACGCAGCTCGATGAGGTCCGAGGAGGTGGGCGGCGTGAAGTTTTTTGTGTGTTTTGTGGAGGCGGGGCGGGCGTGGGCTGACAGGAGGGGGCGGGCGAGGGTGAGGGAGAGCGCAGGCCTATAGCTATGGAGGAGTGTGCGGGCGAGGGCCATTGTTCAAGTGTAGATAGGGTGGGTAGCTGGACAGATGGATGGCTTTTACTGCAATTGGCTCAATTGTGGATATCACACAGCAGGAAGTAGAAGTGGGAGTCGAAGAGAATTATGAAAATTGAAATTAAATAGCCAGCTGCTGCCCCGAATGCCCCCAATCGAGCCCGTGATGATGCGTCGCTGTGTCACGGGACGGGACCTTGCTGGGGAAGCGGTTATCGTCGGCGCTGTCACACTCCTCACGCACCAAACCCCACACCGGCTCTCCAACCCCCAGAGCTATCAATCAATCAACAATCAATACAAAACCCCCCCACTCCCCACTCCCCCCAAGCTCACTCACCACCGTGCCATCTCCCATTCCCAACAGCAGCAATGCCCCTCCCCCACCGCCGCCTCCCCCCCCACCGCCTCCTCCCCCTCCTCCGCCGCCCCCCAGTACACCGCACAATCACAACCCACACCCACCCGCACTTTACGACCCCCGTCTCCGTGCTCCCCACACACATCGACACCAGCAGCGACACCTACGCCGCCAATGCCGCCCACATGCACGCGCTCAACAGCAAGCTGCGCGAGCTGCACCGCACCATCGCGCAAGGCGGGCCCGCGCCCGCCCGCGAGAAGCATATCAAGCGGGGCAAGATGCTGCCGAGAGAG
Source organism: Morchella eximia (assembly GCA_024713935.1). Classification (NCBI taxonomy): domain Eukaryota; kingdom Fungi; phylum Ascomycota; class Pezizomycetes; order Pezizales; family Morchellaceae; genus Morchella; species Morchella eximia. The sequence goes on along the minus strand of JAMGZG010000022.1, from coordinate 836,914 downwards.
TAAGTCCCCCCCCCCCCCACCCCGTGGCTGTGGGGGTAGTAGTAGTAGTAGCTGATGGGGGAATGGGCGGGGTGGATTAGTCGTATAACAGCCCTGCTCGATACGGGGTCCGCGTTCCTAGAGCTCTCGCCGCTAGCGGGACATGAGCTATACCCGGACGAGCATGTGCCGGCGGGCGCCATCATCACGGGGATTGGAAGGGTGGCGGGGGTGGAGTGTATGGTTGTTGCGAACGATAGCACGTATGGTCCCCTCTGTCTCTGGCTCTATATATATAGCCAGTAGCTAGCCATCTATAATCCACTTGAAGCTACAATCAACAGGCTACTAACTACTTCTGCTATTGCCATTGCTACAGCTGCAAAGGCGGCACCTACTACCCCATCACCGTCAAGAAGCACCTCCGCGCGCAAACCATCGCGCTCGAGAACCGTCTGAGCCCCCCCCTCCCCCCTCCCCCCTCTTCCCAATCCTTCCCCTAGTCCCGGCGATGCAATCACTGACACTGCCACTTCTCTTCTCCAGGGCTGCCATGCATCTACCTCGTCGACTCTGGCGGCGCAAACCTGCCGCACCAGGCCGATGTATTCCCTGACCGCGAGCATTTCGGCAGGATCTTCTACAACCAGGCACGCAGTACGAGCCCACCCACCTTCCCATTGAGCCAGTTTTACATAGTAGTAGCATCAGAGTAAAAGCTTACCCCCCCAATATCCAGTGTCCGCCCAAGGCATCCCCCAACTCTCCGTCGTCATGGGCCCCTGCACCGCCGGGTTTGTCCCCCCCAACCCCCAACCCAAACCGAGTGCTACCCCATGACCCACTCACTAACCCAACCCCCCCTCCCCCATGCAAAACAGCGGCGCCTACGTCCCCTCCATGTCCGACGAATCCATCATCGTCTCCAACACCGGCACCATCTTCCTCGCCGGCCCGCCGCTCGTCAAAGCCGCGACCGGCGAAGAAGTCACCGCCAAAGACCTCGGCGGCGGCGAGCTGCACAGCAAGGTCTCGGGCGTCACCGACTATCTCGCCGTCGACGACGCACACGCGCTCGTGCTTGCGCGGCGGTGCGTTGCGAATCTCAATTGGCCCGAGGGCAGCGGGTTGAGTGCGGGGGGTAGTGCGGGAGGAGAGGTGAAGGAGCCGCTGTATGATCCCAAGGAGCTGAATGGTGTTGTTGGGGAGAGCCTGAAGAAGCAGGTGGATGTGCGCGAGGTGATTGCGCGCGTGGTGGACGGGAGTGAGTTTAGTGAGTTCAAGGCAAACTATGGGACTACGCTTGTCACTGGTAAGCCCCGCCCTCTCCCTCCCCTCACCTCCCCCTCCCCCAACTAACCTACCCACCCCCCCCGCTTCCAGGCTTCGCAAAGATCCACGGCTACCCCGTCGGCATCCTCGGCAACAACGGCATCCTCTTCTCCGAGAGCAGTCTCAAGGGCGCCCACTTCATCCAGCTATGCACACAACGCAACATCCCGCTCGTGTTTCTGCAAAACATCTCCGGCTTCATGGTCGGCCGCGACGCCGAGGCGGGCGGGATCGCAAAGAACGGCGCAAAGCTCGTCAACGCCGTCGCGTGCGCCGACGTGCCAAAGTTCACCGTCGTGGTGGGCGCGAGCTACGGCGCGGGGAATTACGGCATGTGTGGCAGGGCCTATGGGCCGAGGTTTTTGTGGATGTGGCCGAATGCAAAGATTGGGGTACGCCGCCTCCTCCTCCCGGCCTTATTCCTGCTTGTTGCTGCAGGAGGAAGAAGAAGAAGAAGAAGAAGAAGAAGAAGAAGAAGAAGAAGCTAACAGAGTGTGGCGGTGGTGGTAGGTGATGGGCTCCGAGCAGCTCTCCTCCGTCATGGAGACGGTCGGCAAGAGCGTTGATCCGGCGCTCAAGGAGCGCATCGACAGCGAGAGCGAGGCGACATTCTCGTCGGCGCGGCTGTGGGACGATGGCGTCATCCCGCCGGAGGATACGAGGCGTGTGTTGGCGCTGGGGCTGCGGGCGGCGCTGGGCGGGAGGGGAGAGAGTGCGGTGTCGAGGTTTGGGGTGTTTAGAATGTAGATAGCGCGGCGGCGGCGGCGTGGGGGAGTGCACTGGTGAGGGGGAGGGAGGTGATACCATCATATCATAGTAGTGGCTGTTTTATAATGGAGTTCTTTTTGTTTTGTTGTGTGTGTATGTGTGTGTGTGTGTGCTGGGTGATGAGTTGTGACGGGGTGATTAGTGGTGAGTGAGTGAGCAACGACGGGTGACGCGGTGAGTGACAAGCGATGACCCAAACATGAGTGAGCGCCGATGACGGGGAATACATGCGTAGAGTAACGGATGGCTGTGCTCGATACATGCAGCACACACATGTAGGTGACACTCATACCCATACCCATACTGTCAGTCTCAAGTATACATGGAGTATATTGCCCTCTTACACATCCTCTAACCTCAACCTCCCACGACTAATCACCGCCCCCAAACCACTCACACTCACACCCGCCCCTCAGTCCGTGTCCGTTCCAAGAATCTCCCCCCAAAACCACTCACACCCACCCCTCTGTCCGTGTCCGTTCCCGTTCCCAACCAAGCATCCCCTCCCCCCAACCCCCAACCCCGATCCCAATCGCAATTCCCCAATTCCCAATCCCCAATCCCAGCTACGGGAACATATCCGACATCCCGGGTCACCCGCCGCTCAGACCCCCCCCCCCCCATACCATAGGATATAGGCTTTTCCGCACGCTTTTTCCGTTCCGCATATCCCTTTTTCCGCGGTGTGGTCTCCCGGCCGAGTGGCAGAGCCGGGCCGGGCCGGCGGTCGGTCGGTCGGTCGGGGGTGAGCACCGGAGTGGGAGTGGGGTGGAAGAGGGGGAAGCTCCGGTGGTGGTGCAGGTAGTGGTGCAGGTGCAGTTGGAGGTGCAGGTGCTAAGAGGTGGTCCTGGACAGAGAGGGTTTGCCAAAGAGTTCGTGAGAGCGTGCCTACTCTACTCTAGACGGAGCGAGAGCTCAAGGTGCCAAGATGGAGTGGATCGAGTGCGTGAAGGTCCCCGAAAAAAAGTACATACGTACATGTACCTCAAAGTGCCTGAAGAGCAAGTAAAAGTGCCTGGGACCATGGGCAGGACCAATATCACGGGAACCGCCTCTACGGAAAAGAAAGAAAAGGCGACCAAAGACCTGTCAAGCGGAAAGAAAGCAAATCAATCAATCAAGCAGCTCCCGAAACAAAAAAAAAAACGAAAAAGAAGGAAAAGAAAAAAAATTGTAGACAGAAGCCACCTACCGTAGCCGTCTGATCAGACACCGCACCGCCGTCAGTTACAGATCGCGAGGTGAGGTGAGGTTAGGTTAGGTGCGGTCCATGCACAGCTAGCTAGCTACAACATCCTACCCCCTCCGGTACGGCTTCCCTCCCAAAATAACCCCAAACTAAATTCTCATCTGAGCACTTTCCCAAATATTCTGTTTCACCCACTCTTTTACCTCTTACTCTTACTCCTACTGTTACTCCTACTCTCGCTTTCGCTTTCGCTCTCGCACATGCGCGCGCGCACAATCCACCACCATCTAAAAAAAAAAAAAAAAAAAAAGAGCGCGCCATCCTCACCGCCTCCCCCTCCAAGACGTCTTCCATCCATTGCCATTGCATCGCCGTCCATAATATAATTAAGCCTACATACCAAGAAATAAAAAAAATGAATACATACACAAAAGCAATGTTTTTCCCCCCACGACCCCATCTCATCTCATCTCATCTCATCTCATCATCCCCCATCTCGCCAAGTCGCTACCATACAAGACCGGCCGGGGGGGGGGGTAGGGTAGAGCGCACACTCTCTACCGGTTTTAAACATTACTCCCCAAGCACCACCTACACACACAAAACCTACAAGCACAAATCCAAATCCAAATTTCTGGGACACCCGCCCGGCCGCGCCGCCCCAAGCGTTGTAATTCTTTACCCGCAGACCATACCCCCGGGAAGGCTAGAGTAGGTAGGGATGGGAAGGGGGGGGGGGGAAAGAAGAAAGAAAAAAAAAAACCAATATCAAGCAAGCAAAAAAAAAAAAAAAAAAAAAAAAAGGCCAAACCTGGCAATCAAGCTCCTGCCGGCGTGGTTTGGTATTGTATATTGTGCATCGGACCCAATATAAAATATATAATTATCGCGAGCACCCTGAAAAAAAAAAAAAAAACCAAAAGGTAATTATCCTACCTATGTACCTACATACTTTCTAGTAACATACCCACCCTTCCCTTCCCTTTGTACCTACCGTTATACGTGCCATTGCTACGCCGATCCATGGGGGCGGCGGGGCGGTATTGGAACAAGCTAGACAGGTATGTAGGTATAGGTACATGTAGAGATATAGTAGGTATAGAGCTACCGGAGGTATATGTCAAGCAGGAAGGAGCAAATGTGAATAGTGAAGGGGCCGGCCCCCCGGGGGAGGGGGGGGGGGGTATATCAGAAATCGAAATCGAGAATCGAAAATCGAAATCTGTGCCGCCGCTCTGACAGGATAGACCGTCAAACAAGCTAGATAGGTCTTGCAAGACAGGCTGCCGGGTCTCTATAAACAAAAACGTCTCTTCTCTGGCTAACATACATACAAGCAGAGAGAGAGAGATATACCTACAGTCGCACCTCGCTATGCCGGATGGGCAAGAACCGGACAATTTCCATACATGTACATACCTACGGGATAGCAACAAATATTCACGAGAAATCCGGGATATGTAGCAAATTGATTTTTTTTTTTGCAGCAAGGGAATTAAAAATCCCAGAGGACTTTCGTACGGGACAGCAAGGGATCCGGGATATCGACTGTATACATACTCTAGAAGCATATTATAAGTTACGGGTGCATCGTTTCCCACACACCTACTCTAGGTGTATCTATGTATGTAGGTGTATGTAGGGACTAGGTGCGTATCTAGAGCAAAAGTAAGTAGAGGGTACATGTAGGTACGATACGGTAGGTACTCTTGTTCGTGTTCCTGTTCCACGATATGTATGGAAGGTATGTATGTACCTCCACCATCCATTAAGGTTAGGTCAGGGCCCCGCCGCCCGTTTCAAAAACCCCAATCCAGGACCTCTCCACGCTGCAGCATACCTTCCTCGGTAACGAACTGACGTTTAGGCAAGTCAAGTCCATTCCAGCAAAGTACCTACCCCCCCACCCAGGTATCCAGCCAGCCACGGCCAGGGCCAGGGTATGTACCTACATGTATAGTATCTAAACCGAGCCTCCACCCTCCACCCCCGCTCTGAGCTTCCAGATGGAGATTATGGTTATGGGGGATATCACGAAAGACATCTATCTCCATGCAGCAGTGGTGTGTGGAGTATAGATATAGATACGATGTACTCTAGATCTTCACACAACCTGCTCGCCCACCCCCGGCGATGACGCCGCAGCTACCAGGTGCGTAAATGTACCTACATGTACATACTCTATAGTACTTGGGTGTAGCTGGGTATTGAGCTGGGTGGCACATGTAGCTACATGTACATACTTTGGTGCGTGTAGGTAGCTACATGTACCTCCTACGCAGCTAAACAACACGGTTTCAAGTTCAATTGGTGCAATTCCAGTAGGATTATTCTGAGCTTGGTGCGGTGTAACCGTGAGGATCGAGCCTTTCCCTATCCTTAAATATCCGCTACACGAAATGCAACAAAAAAAGAGAGAGCGAGAGAGAAAAGGAAAACCGGAGGGGAAAGGTGCCGGGATTCGAAAAGAAAGAGAGAGAAAAACACTAAAATCATTCCTTTACCTCCTTTGACAAACGACCAAAAATGCCCAAATTGTACCACGATATAAAAAAAAAAAAAAAAAAAAAAAGAAGAGAGAGCAACAGTAAAACAGTGGCGGCTACAGCACAAATTGAAAATCAAAAATGGGTTACCCAAATCAAAAAACATAAACAGCAGTCGACGCCAATGATCGCCAAATAAAATAAAAAAGATGATGCCCCTATAATCCGCGCGCCCTGTTCTCGCCCTTTACCTTATTTCCCATGTCTTCGCAGACGTTCCCTCTCTTTCCCAAATGGCGCCGAATGAAACATATATATATATACAAACAAAATAGATGAAGCTTCAAAGGTAGAAAGCTTTCTCCGATACCAGGAAATTCAAAGGGAAGGTTCAAAAAAAAAAAGGGAATTATGTCCCGGCGGGGGTCAGTGAAAACAAAAAAAAAAAAAAGTCCGATCTTTAAAAAAAAGAAAACCATAACCATTGACCAAAGAGATTCCCCCCCCCCCCCCCACCCAAACCGCACTTTCTTTCTGTCGCCATCCCGCCCTATAGGATTACGCAGAATCTTGATCTGCCCTGTTTCCCGCCTGACGTTTTCGGCGGTTTCTTTCCCCCGGGCGGTTTCTCTTTGCCATATCCATCTGAACCCCAGCCGGAATTCGCATCCGCTCTCATCATCTGCCTGCACAGGTCCAAAAACACCTCATCCACGTTCTGTCGTTTTCTTGCTGAGGTCTCGTAGAATGGGACACGGCCCCATTTCTCTGAAAGGTGGATGGCGCGGTTGCTATGGACAGCACGATCTTCCTCGAGGTCCGATTTATTGCCGACGATGACGATCGGGACGCTTTCGGCTTCCTTGATGCGTAGAATCTGATCACGGAGGTCGGAGAGTTCGGTCAACGTGTTGAGACTTGTTATTGAGTAGACGAGGAGAAAGCCTTGGCCTACGTGAGGTGATAGTCGTTAGTCAGGGGTTCGGGACGGGGATTTATTGAAGCTAAGGTAGGTACCGGTTTTCATATATATTTCTCTACAATGACGTTAGCTTTTTGCTCTTAATGGAAGGTAGGCGGGCAGAAGCTTTTTCTTACCTCATGGCGGCTATTTGCAGACGGAAAAATTAAATACGTTAGCTTTTCGATAATTCACAACTTTCCCATGGTGATTGGTCCTTTCCCCCGTTAAATGCACAAAAAAAGGTTACTGACTAAACTGTTCTGTTCCTGCGGTGTCCAAGCTGTATTATAATTCGCCGCGGAAAAAGTAGTGGGCTTCATATTAGCCTTTCCTAAACACTCAAGCTGTGGGTTGGGAGCGGAATTTGATTTCGCATTGGTAGAAGGGCACACTAACATCTCGAGTATGCATGACCGGCCCTGCAATAAAATCCTTCATTAGTCTTCTGTTACAGTGGTAGAGATGGTGGGAAGGCTGCTCAAAAGCTCACATCAACATCAATGACCTTCCGATAGGAATCCTCTATGGTGGGGTCATAAGATTCTATCCATTCATTGTGAACGAATTGTGCTACACATCGACGAATCGTTTAGTCTCCTAGGCACGCGACACCAGTCCCGGAGGAAGTGGAGAGGGAAGAATGAACCTGTAAGACAGCTTTTACCAACACCACCTGCACCACCGAACACCAGTCAGCAAGGCCAAACGAAGCAGACGAAGCTAGATTAGCATAGCAATAGTGATGCTTACCGGCTCCTAGTATCACGATGTTGTATTCTCGTCTTCTGCTGGACCGAGAGGAAGTAGACCCCGTTATTAGCCGCAGTACGTTTTTACACATGGTATCCTCCACTCGAAATAGGGGAACGACAGACGACACAGCACAGCACAGCACTCACTGTACGTGAGAGGAAGCGGGAGGTAGTGGTGGGGGGGTGGGGAGGGATATAGGAGCTAGGTGCAGACCATACCTGTGCTGCATAGATAGTTTTAATGTGCACCTGGAATTGTATTTGATGTGTATGTAGAGAGCCGCCTTGTATATAGTGTATTGGTAGGCAATGTTAATGTAATGTGGGTAGGATATGTACGGTGCAGCAGGGAGACAGACAACCAAAACACACCACGACTCGATGACGAGTAAGAGGATGAAGTGGGGAGACGCGGAAGATAGATGGCAGGCTGGAACCGAACGTCTTCAGGGAAAGAATGAAATAAAATATAAGAACGAAAAAGAAAAAAAAAGATATATAAGTAAGACTTCAAGTAACAAGTGGAATAAAATAAAGTTTCAAACGACTGGAAGTTAGAGACAAGAAAAGTATTATTAAGTCCAAGAGAGTAAAGAAAGAGGAAAGCAGAAGGTAGAGAGAGTAAGGAAAAAGATCGAGTGAGAAACCGGGCGCGAAAATGATCGACCGCGTTCTGGAAGCTGGGGGGGGGGGGGGGGGGGAGCTAATACGCCGGTGCAAAATGGGAAGGGAAAGCGAGGATGAGAGAGAGAGAGAAAAAAAATACAGTTACACCGTTGTTACCCGTAAACCAGAAAGGTAACTTATGGGCCTAATTAAGGAAACCGAATTCAACTGCTGGGTTCAATTGTGAAAAAGCGGGCGCGGGCGGTTGTTTGTGGGGGCGCGCTTTGGAAGTTCTTTTACTTACTACTTCTATTACTTAGTACTTACTACCCCCTTGAGGCCTTTAGGCTTCAACGCGCCCGTCCCGGCAGTTCCTTTAGAGTCCTCGTTTATCTGCCCTACCATGAGCTGTCCCGGTACTTTACCGAACACAGCCTGCAAAGAGGGAGAAAAGAAAAAAAAACACGTCTCACAGCTACATACATGTATCATACCCAGGCAAGGCACTGCTACTCTAGAGTACTTTAGAGTAGACACCTAGGTTGGCTGTATGTATGTACTACCTACATCTCTACATATTTAACTTCAAGACATTCAACACCATCTGCATCGTTTCGCTGGCGGTCCATCAAATCAACTCAGACAACGGGAAACAGGCTTGACTGACAGCAGACGTTCGTGCAAAGTAAGAAGAAAAGAAAAAAAAGAGAGAGAGAGAGAAAAAGGAGCTGTTTCGTTTCGAGCTTTCTCCGAAATTAGACAGCGGCGCAAACAGCTACCAGCCCTCTAAACCCGATCAGTAAGGGTTCCTAACGCTCGGGCTGCTAAGAAACCGTTACAAACGCGGTTAGACCTCTTCCCCTACCCTCCCTTCCCAACACCTGTTGTTGGTTCGTGCCTCCCAGTTCTAGCTTGGCGTGCATTAAGCTTGATTTTGACGCGGCCTTGGGTTGGACAACTTTTTCAAAAACCCAGTCAACGCCAGAACGCCTCCATGCACGAACATCAGCCTGCAGCAAATCGATAAGATTTTCTCTTGGGAAGTCAACAGCACTGGGTGGTGAGAATACCCGGTACAAGGTAGGATATGAATCCTTATCACATCCGTTTCGTTTGTTAGCCAGGTTATAAAATTTCCCAGGACGGTAAGACCCGTGGATGGAACATCGGGGAGGTTAACTTTGGCTGATTACAATTGATAGGAGGATAAACGAAAAGTAATGTTTTCAAAACCACTTCAGGATCCAGGAACCAAATATACTAAGAACAACGTTCTTCATTACCTTCAAATCTATAAATATCAAGCCATTATAAACAACTAATAATTATACAGTATCATAACGCTCCAAAAAAAAAAGTCAATCGAACCTATAAGTACCCAACCCGCTCATAACCAAAAAAAAAAAGAGAAGAAAGAAACCAGTCCAATATGAAACACAAAAAAAAATGCATGATAACCAATGATCCCAAAACCCCAAAAATATTGACAAGAGAAGAAAAATAATAAAAATCAAGATGCGTGAGTGATTATGACTTCTCCGCTTGCTGCTGAGCCTTCTTAGCCTCCTTAGCAGCGGCAGAAGCCCTTTGACCCGCCTCGACCCTCTCAATCCTCTTCTCCGCGGCCATTCTCCACCCTTCACCATAACGGAAGATCATCAACGGGAATAACAGTCCCAATGGCAATGCGATGAAACCCATCAAGGAGTTACCCCATCCGTACCCGAGTTTGTCGTACATCTGCCTTCCAAACAGCGGGAATGCGAACCCGAAGAGGGATCTGAAGAGGGTAGCTGCGCTAATAGCGGAAGCGGCATATCGTGGTGACATGTCAATCAAATAGGTCTGAACAGACGAGAAGACAGAGATAAGGCCCATGGAGAAGATGGAGGTTCCGATGAGGGGCATGATCCAGTGAAGACGCTTCTCAGCAGACCATCCGTACCAGAAAAGACCACCTGAGATTAAGATGGCTCCAACAAAAAGAGTAGGAAGACGGAACTCGGGCTTTGCAACGCCGCCGTTGGCAGCGGTAAGCTTAAGGTAGGTCTTCTGGAGCGCTGGAGTGAAGGTTGCAAGACCGAGCAAGAATCCGATTCCGGGAGCAAGGTAGTTCAAACCAGCAATACCAACAGTCTCGCCGTATTCACCCTGGAACAAAGTCGGGAAGGTGACAAACATCAAGTACAGGAATCCATAAGTGAAGGCCATAAACAGACCAAGAGACAACAACACCGGGTTTAATGCCAACATCAAGAAAGGTCTGGTAAGAGCGATCTTGAAACTAGTCTTGATATCTCTGCTGACCTCGAAAACAGTGTGAAGGTTTTCATTTCCAGTGGCCTTCCTCGCTGCAGCAGCTTTGCGGTTGAGAATAACAATGGCGTATGTCTCATCCTTGAAGATGATGGCACCAGCGACCGCCGTCACACCTGTGACAATGGACAAGACCCAGAAAACCCATCTCCATGAGATATGCTGAACAATGAAACCGGCGATGATTGGTGCGCAGACGGGCCCTACAAGTGGGCCAAGAGCGAAAAAAGCCATTGCTCGGGCCAAATCGACGGGGGCCCAGACATCAGACAAGATACCAGCACCAAGGGCCAATGGAGAACTACCAGCCAAACCGGCAAGGAGACGGAAGGCAATCATTTGTCCGGTTGTCTGGGCGACGGCACAAGCAATGTTGAAGATTAAGAAAAGGAAGATAGAGACCTGCATGACCTTTACACGTCCAAAGATCTCAGAGAGTGGGGCGAAAAATAGAGGGCCGAATGCGAAACCAATCAAGAATACTGAAACTGTCATGGAAGCAATTGTGGTGTTGGTGATGCCGAATTCTTTTGCGTAAGCCTGGGCGGCAGGTGCGGCGATAGAACTAGCGAATGGGGAGACAAATGTATAAAGGGAAACGATCAAAGTAATGGTCCATTTCTTTTGTGTGGGGAAGTTACGAGGATTTGCTGGATCGTCTGGTCCATCCCTATATTTCACATAAACGTCAACATATTACTCAGAAACGGATATATTGAGAAAATTAAGCTCACCATGTGATCAATTCAGGATCAATATCTTTAAATTCAGAAGCATCGTCCGGAGCGTCCAGTTCACCCTCATTTTCGGTCCGTCGTGAATATACAGATCGAAGCTCTTGCAGTGTTTCCTGTCGTCGGAGATTTGCATCGTCTGTCGACAGGTCCTGGTAGATATCCTTCTGTGTAGCTGCAGATGAGATTGAAGCTCCTCGCCCTCGGGCTTTGTAGGCACTGGGCCCGCTCTGAGATTCGAGATCGACGTAGCGAGGACCATTCTCGGCAACGGTTTTTGAGGATGAGTTTGAGGATGACGCTGAGGAGGCAGACATCGTTTTTTCCAATGCTCCTTCGTTAGGAGTGTTTGATGTCGCCATTGAAATAACCTTAAATTCAAATATCCCAGAAAATCACGTTTATATTTCCGGATATGGGCTTCTTGTTAAAATGCCTTAAAGCTATTTGACTGAGACCGTTGTCTAAGCTTCAAGTTCCGTGTTTAGGTTGTTTGGATTGAATGATGGGAGATCAAGGCAGAGAGAGGAAATGCTCCTATTTAATAAGGATTCTTCTTGATATCCAGAACTATATTTTTTGGCAGCGCGGAATAGCATCATCCGGGCGAGAGAAAAAGCTTGACATTAATCATCTACTAGTGACTAAGGTAGGCAAAGATACCGAGGTCAGATCCTCTGCTACCCTGATTTGGTGATCTAATACCGGCTTTAAGGTAGCCGTTGAAGGGTTGTCGACCTGCAGCCGGTGATAGGGCAACTCTCGGACTACGATCGAAACACCCACATGCGTTCAATTTACCGTCATAGACCTGATGCCAAGTGCTCGGATAACGGTGCCGGTACATACCACATGGGAAAATGCGAGACATGAGGTTCAAGGAAAAAAAATAGGGTTTCTTCTCTGATTACGGAAGATACGGAAGTGACAATTTGTGCAAATTTTCAATCTGGCGCAGGCTGACGTTGTGGCTTCAGGCTTGCATCGGGTGGATAGGAGGGTTCATGAATCTAGCATTCGTTTCTAGAGGTTTCGCGTGAATCCCAGAGAATTCCGTTTGCAGATAGACAGGGTCTGATTATCCAGATTTTTTAAATCCCTCTATCGGACGAGAGATGTCTTTGTCAACGATGCTTACCAAAAAATTTCAAGATTCATTAGGCGAAACGCAATCTACCACCAATTACGCAGACTATGGCGATATCGATTTGGGATAAACTCTCCTCCCAAATGACTCCCGGGACATGCTTGTTACCTCAGGAGATTTCTCCTGCAGGGTCTTGAGAGGCAGCTCAGCGTTTGCGAACCAGTTGAAATTTAGGTTGTGCCGAGGTACGTGTATCCTGTATGTGCCCTTAAATTTAGCACCATCAGCCCTTTGGCGGCACTAAAAAAACCCCCCGGTCCCGCATTCGGCCCGAACATGGCCGTATGTTGCTTGGTGTGAAGGATCAAAGATCCTCCGGCCCCGCATGGAGAAGCTTTTTTTTCTTTCTTCCTTGACATTCTCGCGGGAACGCAACGTGGAAATGTCTTAACCCTTTCCTCCCAAGCCTTCCTTCATGCCATGCCTGGACGATGTTTCTCTCGAGTGGCCGGTCTCTTATCAACCTCCTCCTTTCACAAAATTCAAGGATTAAGGGGCTTGAGGGTTAATAAATATAACCACAATAAACGAAGGCCCATGATTATGAGCCGGAAAGTTTTTTTTTGCACTAAACAGGCAGGTTTGTGGCGCGTAGCACCCACGTGCGAGACGAGAAACTTGTATCAACCAAAACAAAGCGTCAGAGCAGAGATACACGAGTGAGAGACGTGAGACGCACGGCCTCATCGAACAATTGATCGAGTCTTCCTTGCCGGCTTCCGTGCTCATTTTTTAGTGTTTAGGACAAAATGTATATCATACGAGCCATTAGAGTCTGGGTACCCTAGTGGACGCGTGTGGTAGCTGACGAGTTTCTTGAGGTCAATGCTTTGGACATCCGGTATCGGGGCATCAAACCGGGCTGATACGAACTATTACTCTAGGACGACGGGTCGGGATAATATATTTATTCAGAATCATGCTCGTTAGTCTCGGAGTAACTAGAGAGCGCTCAAGATTAGGAAGTGGAGTTGAGGTAATAGAGATAGCGATATCTCATGAGATAAACCGCACGGGGATGCAGGTCTGGCTTTACCTAGTACGACGATTCCTCGAGTTGGATTTAGTTGGTTATGCTCAGATGCTCAGTCTCCTCTGTGAAGGTTTATCGTAGGTTCCCGATTTGAGCTCTTACATTCGGGACCTTAAAACGGTAACGCCTATGCAGATGGGCATGTCAAAAATGGTCTAGATCGAAACCTGGTGAAGCAAACCAGACCCAAGTTGCTGGGATTAACGGGGTTGGCCCAAGATACTGTCATCAGTGGCTTTCTAAGACGATTGTTAGCAACCTTGTTTAAAGAAGGCTATTTGGCTTGGTATTAGTAGTGATAGCTTGGGGTCTATAAAGTATGCATCAATGTCCTGGTGGAATATATAGGGGTTCGCATCCTGGTACAGGGTCTTACTTGCCTGAGCGTTTCGTTCCTGTAAATTTATCCGTAACTGACTTTCATTCCAAATAGCTGGCCCTGATGTAAGATAGTATTCCTAATTATGTCTAGAAGTTTGGTCGGGTCTCGTTTTATATTATAGCGGATATGGTAGTTTAGGATGTGATTGGTTAGTAAGCTCGACGAGACTTTCCTAAACCTAATTTATTGGCGCGTAGAAACCTTAATTTACTTACGATTATTGGCGTGTGCAGGCGCCTATGCACCACATGTTACCAGTCGCTATGATTCAGGGTCATAGTATCGCACTCGGCGCTATATATTCTAATATATTCTAATAAAATCCGACCCGGATCACAAAGGATACATACATGTACCCTAGTGAGATTTTTCCAAAAACATAGCCTACTTAATTGACGCCTTTGAAGCCTACATAAATTGACGAATTCTCGCGCGTTATCTTTTGGTATACATAATATACATTCAAAAAAACAAGTCACCAATGTAGTGGACCCATGTACGGATGAGTGAGATTCTATGAAGGAGAGATATAAAACTTGCTGAACGAAATCTTCATTCTTCCAAACATTGTATCATTGCTTTATAATTTAGCGATATCTTCTACATAGACATGCACGGCGAGGTGACCCAAGATGGCCAATATTTCATGTAATTACAACGAAATACGCTTAAGTAAGGATTGCCGGCAACCTATATATTTACATAATGTTATAGTTCTAAGGAAATAACCCCCTGCTGGGTATTTCAAGCATTCATTCATGTATATAGGAGATACATGTAGCTACACCTTGTCCGCGGGTTTCCTAGAGTTCTACTAGAGTTTGGCTGGAACCTAGCTATTCGAGGATATATGTAAGCTTATAAGATGCTTTAACAGTCCCCCTATTTTATGTAGAAGAGTTCTAGACCATATATTTGGGTAAATAAAGTTCCGGAGCCCCTTTATGAAAAGCGTTCGTATGAGGGGATCCGGGAGTCTCAACTACCAGTTGTAATCAACATATATATATCACAGACCTCTACTCGTGATTCTTTCCAAGAGAACTAGAAGGTATCTTGTATCCGCTACGCATTTTGTGGGTAGAGATGCTTTTGATTACGCGCTTTGTGGTGTAAGTCGCATGCATGCAAGGGACATCCTGCCGGTGGCCATCATCCGACCAGCGCTATCCCCTTGTGTTTCCAGCAAGGTACATCTTAGATTTATTTGAGATGTGCACTCTTCTCTCGCTCTTTTGGTACGGTGTGCATGTGGTTAACATGAACCAAAGCAACAACAACGTGTCTAATGTCCACATGCGCTCCAAATTACACGTAGTATTTACTTCTGATATTTAAATAGTCCATCTCTCGTGATGCGTAGATCATGTAATATCACTCGGTTACCGGTTTCCCCTCTCTTTCGGAAAGATGATCATCTTTCATAGGTAATTGATGGCCCATTGATCAATTAGTATGGGTAGGTGTATGTGCTCACAAATCATAAAATGGAAGGAGTATATGACTTGCGGCATTGGAATGGGCAGGAGATAATTAAGCCTCAGAAATCCCACGAGGGTGCCGCAATAGGCCGCATAAACAAGATGACCCGCGGACCCGACTTCCTTCAAGAAATAACTTAGTGTGCAATTCTGTATCAAAACCTGGTCCACCGGCCAGTACATGAAATACTTAGTACAATCGAAGCAAGGTACCCAAAATGAAGGGGTATGAAGTGTAGTTCGATTTAGACTTCTATATCTCTATAAATCTTGATCTTTTATTCACAAGCTGGGCCGTGCTTCAATATCTGGGTATCCATACGTACCGTAGAATTCGTTCAGTTACAGACTAGCACCAAGGATGGTCTTACAATCATCATTTTATTTTAGAGAATCGTTTGGATTCTATTCAGCAATATCTCTGTGGCTGTTGGACTGGCACAGCCGTTTGAAAGGCTGCGGCAAATATTCTGCCAAAGCGATCATTGACATCAACGTGCCGCTTACTAAGATGCCACTACTAGCCCTAACCCTTGCCGTAGATCTTCCCGCTGCTCAAGCGTGAACTCTTCTGTTGCTCTTGCTCTTACTTTTAGCGCATCACCACACCGACACTCAACAGACCTCCTCTCTACGCGTTTAACTTTGCGACAAAGAGCTATATATCTAAGCTATATAATTTGGATATCACTCCACAAAAACGTTCGCAGGAGGCTAGCCGACCATGTCTGACGATGGCTTCGACGATGACTTTGATGACGGTTTCGGGTACCTCGATGATCTGGATTATCAAGATGATGACGAGCTGGTCTTTACCCCTTCACTCTCTTCATACATTACTAGACCCACATACACCCCACCTCATAACAGCTCAAGCTAATCCCTCCAGCGCCCATAGTCCGCCCTAGTCGACTCCATGGCCGAAACCGCATTCGCCCAGGGTGAACCCATCTGGGATGAGTTCGAAGCCGAGTACGACACGACCGAATACCATAGCGACTGGTCATACTACTCTGACGGCGGTTTCTTCAGCGATGAGGAGAAGGCCCCTGTCCCTGCCGACAATGCGGGGAAGCCGCCGACAAATGGCGGTGTCAACGCAGCTACATTAGACGGTGCAGGAAGGACAGAATCAAATGGAAAGACCAACAGTGCCGGTAGACCGCTTCGGAAACGCCGAAAGCTCATGGTCGTTGATGAGAGTGGTAAGAGGTTGCCTGAATCTGCGCCGATACCACAGGACCAGCAGGAACAAGCGAAGGTCACGGCGACTGTCATTGTTCCGCTGCCGCCGACATCACCGAGAAGGCTCAATGGTAGCGAGTCAAAGAAGTCGAATGGTGTGTTGAAAGAGGATGGGAAGACCATATCTTCATCTACAAGCGTTGACGGGCTCAGGGCTGCAATGAAGCGGAAACCGAGTACAGATGAGGCTGTAATCTCTCCTTAAGTTTTCTTTCTCGGGGTTGGCGGACGGATAATGGTGTTATTGATGATTATAGGGAAAAGTGCATTTTTCATTTTTTTTTCATTTTGATTGCAATGAACGGTCTTTACAAATAAGACAATATCCAGTGTTCAGACAAATTCATGTGTCCAACTATTCATTGAGGATAGTATTCAGCTACGTGGCATTGGTATAATTGAGAAAGACACAAGCATGCCTAAGAATAAAAGCTGTTGAGTAAACGTTTATGGCACATGTCCAATTTATTAGCCACTATCACGTACTAGGAAATCCCTGCAGATAACAAGATAAAAAAAAAAATATACAAGTACGTAGTAATTATGTCGAAAGCTCATCGAGCTCAGGCCTTAATAGCCCTCCCTTCCCCGCAGAAAAAAACAAAGGAAGAAAAAACGCCATAAACTCAGATAATAATCCCAACCATACCACATCTACAAGTGCCATGCAAACAATTTCTTGAAAACAACGCTTCCCTCGGTCTCGATGACATCTCCGTGACAAGGGATGATCTTGTCAAAATCCCACCCGGCAACTACCTTTGCGCTTTGACTGAAAGAACTCTTATCCTTTGCCGTAGCCCACCATATGAAGCGCTGTTGACCCTTCCCATGTATTCCCAAGATCATAGCCATCAACTTCCCATATACTCCAGATCCTGGGTTTTCTCCAGTCTTGGAGTACTGCTCATAGGCCGGTAGGTTGAAGACAAGGTCGGCGTTTATGAATGTCCGTGTGGGTTTATGCAAGAAAGCAAGCTCCTTATTTGCGTGTCTAATTTTAAATCAGCAAAAAGAAAGAAAAGCAATCTAGGCTAGTAGACTAGCCAAACACTGGTCAAACAAGGGATTACCATACCCGTCAAAGTACTCAACATCAAATTCTCTCGCAAATTCCTCTGGTAGTTTGATGCTTCTCTTGTTCTCTTTTGTAAAAATGTAATCAATTACTACATCCTCATTGCCTTGCTTTGCTCTCTTCTCACGGAGCCCCTCTGGCCCAATGACCTGCGCGTTCTGGTACGCGGCCTTCCAGGGACCCAGTTGCATATGGTGCTCAATATCAGGCGCGATGATGTAAGATACATTGCCGCCGAGAGAGGTGACGGTATCGCGGGCTTCCTGGGTTAAGCTGACGGGGGAGAAGACAGCAAGGTTTCCGGTTTGTAGACGGACTGATTAATTGGCGCATATTAGTACAAATATCAATCTTAGGGAGGTTGCTAAAGGCTCGAATACCGATTGTGGCCCTTCCACCAAATTTGAAACGGTTAAACCGGAGGAATGGGACAGAGAGGGTGGTGATCTGGGGAGATACACTTCGGATGACCATCGTTGCAGACATGTTTTGTTCTTTTGACATGATTGTTTTTTTGCTGGGATTGAATGAATGAGCGGGGTGTGTGTTGTTCTTATAAGCTATGATACTGTTACGAAGCGGTGATTTCCGTTGAGTGTCTATGACGTTGTTGTATTCAAGAGTGGGTGGTGGGGATTTTCGGCTTGCTTTATACAATCCCACGCCATTTGTCTTCTTGTCCCTTACCGGTATTTTTTCATTCCTAGTGGATCAAGAATGTCCTCGATATCTCAAAATTCCATTCCATTGCCCACACAATTACAAACAGCCAGAACACATGGAGTGAGAGGCCATGCTCGCATATCCAAGGATAGCTGCGTAATCTGGAGCCTTCAACACGTGTTGAACATTTGGAATCCACTAATGCCGTACCGATCCGCGAATTGACAGCTCCCCTTCTCGCTTATCCTGTGACATGCCACCACCTCGCACTACGAGGAGTTGACTAAACAATATCATGCTGTTAATTGTAAGCTGATCAAGTCCCGGGCCGAGCTTTCACGAGATTTGATGATGTGGATTTCTGTGCGGAGTATGGGAACACAGGATGCCGGTGGAATTCCAAATTTTTTGACCCTACCCAAGGTCACCGAATCACTGGACATGACGCTTACTAACACTTCTATAGGATTTGTAACAAATCCATGCCATCTAATTTATTTCCTGGTACTCTAGACCTCTAGGCCTCCATGAAGGCCAAGAACATCAATGGAAGAATACCATATCTTTGCTCCCAAGTCGTTAATTTATTGCCATCATATGAAGATGAAAGTCAAGGAGACCTCCTTCTGGCGGGCGGAATAGCTTACAGCACGCCCTCTGGAGTCTGTACAATTGTAATCCTATGGCTTGGTTAACGTCATAGCAAACTCGTCCTGGGGGCTACTTGTAGAGACTAGGGTCCCTGTCGACTGTACTTCGGTGTCAAGGGTAAGTGAGTAGAACGTGGCGGTTCATATTCGCGAGCAAAACAGGAAATCTACAGGTTTAGCCACACCGCCACGTTCTACTCACTTACCTACATAAACTTAAGTGCCTTAAGCACTTGCAATTAAGATTTAACTTTCCGTTAATCGATTAACTGGTTTAACGCATTGGCCCACCTCCTTCTTCTTGAGACCGGACCGGTACACCTACCGATCACGAGAACGGAGTCGGCTGGTCAAGTATGTATAACGGAAACTGAATATTGATACTGAGCTGTGAAGGGCTTGGAAAGACAAGTTATGTTCTGTTTGGGCTGCTCATATTCTATCATATCACCTATTCCACTGATCGGGTACACGCAGCAAAACCTGTCATCAACATTAAATTATTCCCATTCAAATCTAATTATAAGTCAAAATGCGTAGCATCGCCTGTTATCGAAGAGAGGTGGAACATGATAAAAAGAAAATATTGGCCCTTGCTCATTTGATCCATCTCACAGCCCTACCCCGATGCTCGAGTTTCGTACTTACCTATCACCTCAATCACTGCGTAGGCTTTGGTACCAACAGCGATCTTCCTGAAGTTCTAGACTAATAAATTGTGTTCTCGCTCTCAGCTTCTCCTTTCCCATTACGCAGCCTAGCCCTATAACAGCACCAGTAATATTCTCGAGAGCACTCTTACAACACATGAGCTGATGTACTTCAGTCGTAGTGATATATCTATCCCGAGAGAACCGCTGCAAATAATGTCTCGGAAAGGATAGGCTTACATCCCCGAAGTACATATTTCGCTACCAACAAGACCGCATATTGATAGTGTTCATGTTCAAGGTTAAAATTTCTAACTGGATATCAATCCCCTTTCCTTTTCAACATAGATCTATCGCCATCACTATGCCAGTTAGGAACTATCGAGGAGTGCTTGAGCTGGTCCTTACTTATCACACTGAAAGCTACCTTTTGGTACCAACAAACAAACATTCTAGACCAATGTTTCTCGCACTCGTTTCATGTTTGTTTACAGTCACAACTCGATATGCCGGATCTCAATACGCCGGATCCCTTGCTGTCTCGTACGAAATCCTCTGGGATTTTAATTTTCTTACTCTAAAATCAATTTGCTATCCCGGATTTTTTGCTATCCCGTACGAAATCCTTCGAATCTTGGCAATTTGGCATATCGAGTTGCGACTGTATCACCGCCATGCCATGCGTTGGTATACATGCATATATTTCCGTTTGTGTTGCGGGCCAGATCTGGTGGCCGGGCGCTCATAAGGGTCTAGACCTGAGTACATGCCTATTTCTCTGAGACAAAAATAAGAGTTATGAACGACCAGGGTGGGGGTATAATGACGTTCTACTCTACGCAGCTGGAGCGTTTCAGAGGGTTTCGGATGTCTTTGCGGCCGGACAGAATGTATTGTTTGTATCTTGTCTTTAGTTTCACCATGATGGTTGAAATGATCATTTAACTGTGAGTACTTACTACAGTGCCACATACAATTGCCCCGCCTTATACCCTTCAAACTTCCTTCAAACTTTAATATTTGCCTACGTCCCAAATTAACCGCCTGCCTTATTGCAATTGAATACAGTAGGCATTCGTATTTACCGATGCCTCTTCAAGACTGGTGTCCTCTGGGGACGATGTACATACTCCTACTTACATGTACTGAGTCATAATGGCCCCACATCCGAGGGGCACCATGACGGCCGATCATACCCCGTGAATTGCACACCTTTTCCCTCAGAGATCTTTCCAGGGAGCCCCTCGCTTGGAAGAGTAAAGGATTGAATGCCCGTACATACTAGACCTTCAACACTTCCTTAACACTCTGGATACATGTAGAATGACGGGAGCTACCTAGTTTAGGCCTCAGAGTAATTTCAGGGATGTCTTGGGTAGAAGTGCAGCTACAAGTTATATTAACCCCGCAATCCTGCCTAGTTAGTTACCTTCATGGTAAGGAAAAAAATTAGTCCTTGAGTTATAACGGTTAGCCTGTTTTGGAACATCCGGGGTGCATTGCATGACCGGGTTCCAGACCCTCGGGTTCACCAACAATATCAAATTTTCAGAGTTTTTTGTGGAGAAAGAGCACGCAACCCTAGACACGCCATGGATAATAATTGATAGGATAAGTAGTATGTAAGTAAAATCTGATTAATTAAAGAGATGGTGAACCAAAATAAAAAATAAAAATAAAAGAGTCAGGCAGACGAATAAATCAAAGTATTAATGATTGATACCAACAAGCAAACAAACAAACCAGCCAACCAACTAACTAAACCTCATGCTACCGCTACCAGATGATGCCTCCCAACCCAAAAACAGAGATTGACTTTTTTTTACAGTACTCCTTCCCACTTTCCTCATCCCTAATAAAACAAAACAGCCAACCTGGCATTCCCATGATTTCTAAACGGTAGTCTCTAATCTGTTCCAATTCTTGGAACACTACCGCGTCTCGTCGGATTCAGCTTCTCACTCGGTGCGAGCAGGAATTCATTCTTTCCAGCTGCAGATGACATTGAGACGTTGAAGGGATTCGGTGTGGTATCGGTAGTGGTTCGCCCTTGTGCCTATAAAAACAACATCAGATGAAATCCAGGAGAATTGTATTGGTGAATGGGGGGTGAAAGAACATACAGTGCATTGATTGCATTTCTCGCCCCAGTTACGGACTTGATTTTTGCATTGGTGGTAACCCTATGGTAGCATTAGTGAACTGCAGCATTTGTAGTAAATAGTAATAGGCTTGGGCTGGTGTGGTCTGGACACGAACGTAGTAGTTTGAACAGTAATAAGCCCCGTTTGCACTCATGATTGATGACTATCTTCTTGTAATGGGCTGGTTTTGAAGGCAGGAGAGGATGATGTAGAGGGAATAGAATTATCTTGCAGAGAATGATTGTAAAAGGTACCGTGGGTTGTGCAGCAGAGCGGAGTAGACAGGATCTAGAGTGGAGGAGCGCTGTAGTTATGTATGTATGGCTGGCCTGATCAGATCAGTAAATAACGAATTCGCAGACGAAACAGAGCAGACTAGCAGAAGTGAATCGAAGATCAGATCACAATTAAAGGGATAGAGGCTAGAGCAGAGAGTGAGAGAAGAAAAAAAAAAAGAAGGGAAGAATACAATCTGCAAATCAAATCCAGTCCAATCGATCAGGAGCTGGCATGGCAGGCTTATATATAACGACTCTTCCTACTCGTGGAACGCTGCCAAACCCTCCAAGAGAGAGGGAAAAAAAAAAGAAAAAGAAAGCAGCAAAAAAACAAATAAAAACACCCGTGTCAGTCCAAGCGCCCCTCCACCTAATCACAATTTCGAACCACTGCCATGATGTCTCCTGTTGCTGCAAGTCATGGTTTCAGGATCTTCCAGAGCATCCTCGAGTTGCAGGACAGGCAGGACCGGGCTAGGTAACACAGCACGTCGGACAAGCTCCGAGGATAGGGGATGATCACTCAAACTCGATCAATCACACGCTTACAATAGGAAACACTGTACCGACTACACATAGACAATGTTTTATTTCTGGAAATTTGTGGGGGGGAGGAGGAGAGGCGTAGCTGGGAGGGAGGAGGGAATAAAACGCTCAAATAACAACAAAACCTCATTTGAATAGGATACCCCCAATTGCAACCCAAACAACAACAGAAATACGTTGGGGATAACCTGTTTCCGCATAAAGTAATACATACTACATCGAGTACACCACAAGAGTACAAGGTCTGGTAGGGGAATCCGGAAATTGCGTCTTCTCTCTCCGAAAACCAAGGAGTCTGGGAGCGTTTCTCGCCAGAGAATGCACTCGGATTTCCCCGATCTTCTGGGGTAAAAGGCGAGTGCACGCTGAGATGGAAGACACATTTTAGACGTTGCCCAGGTTACTTTTTCCGGACCCCTACTGTCCAGAGTTTCTGGAATGACGGGAACCAAATCGTGACAAGGTTGTTCCCTGGAACTTGAAACACTACGTTCCCGGGTTAACCTCCACCTCCACCACTACACTGCACCACACTGCACTACACTGCCTGCACCTAAGCGGTATCGAACTTTGCATGTAGTCCATTGGTAGGTAGTGTGAAATATTTCGCTAATGATGCTCCCACAAACGAACACGAATGGTAGGTTATGTTATAAATGGGAATAGAAAAAAATGTAAAACAAAAAAGTTTATGACAAGACAATATATGAATCAATAACTTCCTCAAAGTCCTAAAAAAAACGCCATAGACGATCATTAAAAATTTCCACGAGTCGCCAACGTGAACATCGAAACTTACCACCCACGCTCCCTCTAACCTCAGCGCTTGTTGCCACCTCCTTTCCTATCTTACCACCATCAAAGAAGAAAAAAATAGACGACAATTATTTGGGTCTCATGTTATTCCGAAGAACTGAGAGATCCAATCATAATAAAAGAAAGGTCGCTCTGATGACGACGGAAGGATACAGAAACACAACCGATTATCAAACCAACCCCACATTAAAATGCAAGCTCCCCTAACCAAAGTAAAAATCCAAGACACTAAACCGGTTACGATTTGTTCCTGGACCAGAAATCCAGAGAAGCAATAACGTCGTCACCATTCCCTTCATCTTCGTACGCATACAAGATCTGATATATGTGAGCGTATGTAACCAATAGCTAAAGTTTATAGGGCTTACCTCTCTCGTTGACTCATGAAGCATTCGAATATTCTTTCCTGTCACAATATGCACCAAACCACCAGTTTCCACATTTCGAATCTCGATAAAACTAGGTTCGAAAGCAAGGATAAAGGGGTATGAAAGCGCAAAAGAAGTTGGTTGACCTTCCCAAGCAATTTGCCAGTCAGGTCGTGCTCTCCACCCGTTCCTGTTGACAAAGAACGAAAAGTCTGAGTAGTTAAGTAAGAACTCGCCGTTCAGCCTGTAGATGGCTATCGGCTTGACGTTTTCTCTCTGGAACAGCTCTAAGGATGTATCCGCAGGATCAAGAAGAGACTGAGTTTCCAGGGTTTCCAAGCTGACAACTTCAAATCCCTTCGAACATCCAACGCACAGCTTAGACTTCAAGAAGTGTATTGATGTTGATTCTGACGGGATATAAAATTCCTTGAAGCTAGTCAGCATTTTTTATTTTATACGACAATTAGTATCAGAGATGTTCCCACCTTGAACGGCTTTAGTGTGTCCTGTCCTCCTTGTAAGAGTTTACGGAAAGCAGGAGTTCTTTTACCGCGAGCCAGAGTGTCGTGCGGTTCTAGCACCTTTACAGTGGATGATAGAGATGAACTCCTCACACAACAAACAAGGACTCGTCCCAAGCACACACCAGCTTTGAAGAAATTAGTGTGCCCAATGACTTTCTTCGGCCGTTTATTAGCAAGGGTTGTATCGTTGGGATCAAGGCCTTCAACAGGAACAGACATAAGAGTCTTTTCTGAGAGAATGAGAATAATAGAAAACTCCTCCAATACGTCGATCTGCTCGACTTTACTGACTTCAATGACTTTCTTTGGCATAGATCCATCTTTGTACTTCCGGTCAGATATGTAAATGCCATTTTCCGTTCCGTATACCAGCTTCCGGCCACCATCTGATAACAGTCAGCGCTTGATTAAATTTTGTTCATAATAAAGTATTAAACCTACCAATGGGGACAAGGCAGCTAACACGATTGCCTGCGTTGAAGAACTGGTCGCAAAGAATTGTTCGTGTAAATATGTTACTTCTCTCCCTCAGCACGGTTTGTTGAGCTTCAATGTGTTCAATCCACTTCCTTCGACTAACTACTGAACCAGCAAACAGGGGAACGATATAACCCCGTTTCCCCAAATGTTGGAAAGTGATTGGGTATCCCTTTTCTTTGTTATTAAAGTCATTCGGTATCTTTTTTGTATCTGTCTTGGACGATCCGGGGATGAGACTCGAAGAAGGCCGTTTCGCAATCCCACCTGCCCTTCCGGGAAGAACCTCTTCCATTTGAGTAATAACAAGTAATTCAAGCGGTATTGGCTATGTGAATATCAGATATAATCCCCCACAAACAAAAGAATGTAAAAATGAAAATTGCTGGACATACCTTTCGATGCACCTTGTATTGCTCCCTTTTGTTCACCACCTTTATTCTAACCAGCAGTAAGGCATGATCGAATAAAAATGCCTGAATATCTCCCCCACCATCTGTAGATGCGCTTTTCTTCAAGCTTCCCTTAAACAAGAGCTGCCTTCCCTCCTCTGTCAGTTTTAGGTCAACTGTCTCCCCCGGTCTGAATACGAGTTGTTCATTGAGCTGCATGAGATTAAAGTGATTTTCCGCTTTTCCTGATTCAATATTCACTCGAGTAAGGAATTCTCGAATCAGCTCGGTTGCCCTCTTTAGATCTTTTTTATCGGGATTATCTTCAGACGTAGGTTTAAGTATAGCCTCCAGTAGTAATGGATATCGAGCAAGACGAGTTGTTGGTTTCGTAAGGTAGCCATTTAGCTCCAATTTCCGTGATTCTTTCTTACGTTCAGTCTCTTCCACGAAACGTGCAAAAGCTGGGTTTGCAGCCTTCTCCTTTTCAAACTCATGTTTTCCGTATAACTGGTTCGAGCCATACCTAATGAAAGGCTCAAATTGCGGCACAAATTCTAGGAAAATGTCGCCGACGTTGTGAACAACTGGTGAGATTTGTTGTCTCCGAGTGAGAGCTTCTGCCAGACGAGAATTGACGGCGTGAACTTCCATTACATCGCCAAAAACTGTACGGATAAATATTTCACGGCGGTGCTCAGGAATCGGCGAAGGACTGTTGGGATTCTTCGAAAGTAACGGCTTCATCCAGAAATCCCGAAGGTACTCCAAATCCTTCACAAAATCTCTCTCTGTATATATTAATTCGCAAATGACCTCTTGCCTCTTCTGTTCCTTCTCCGAAACACCCTCTGCGATCTCCTTCGGTACTGTGTGAATCCACAACTTTTGTTCCTTCTCGTCATCTCCATGTAAGCTAGACCTTGACTCTTCCCTCCTTAGACCAGGCTGTGGCTTCATATTCAATCTCGCTTGCTGTTCCAAGCGACGAGGGCAAGCTATGGAATAACATAGCTGCTGTGGTGTACAAGTAGGCGAATAGCAGTCCGTTAAGAGAGTGAATACCCCGTTAACTTCGTTTTCTTCATCGACAATACCAGCATTACCATCCCTGAATTGATAAACCTCCGAATGTGAATCTCTTAACCGATGGTCGTATGTAACATCGTGAAAGAATTTTTGAGCATCAAGAGCCCTACCCAAAAGCAACGCAAGACTCCGATCGCTGGTTTTGATTATATATGCGATTACATCCACAGCTTCCGCGCCCGTAAATGCTGATTTGTAGGTCAGCTGATTCTTCTCCCGATCCCCAATCAATATCCGCTCCCTTAATACAAATGCAACTCGAGATAATAGAGCTGGATATACGAGTGGTGCTCGCTTCTGGGGTGGGATTTCCATCCCTCCCCCCCCTCCGGAGGAGGATGTTCCGGATTTATGCATTGAAGGCCGTTCAGTGGCCTGTGTGAATGTCGAAGTTGTGGAGGGGGCAGCGGAAGCAGAGAATGCAGTAATGCTTGAAGAATTACTTGCAGAGCTTGGCGTTCTTTGTTTAGCGGCGAAATTGTTTTCTCTTGCAGGCATGGAGTTGAGTCGCTGCTGACCCGATGGTTGCCCACTCTGACTATATTGGCTATATTGACTTTCCTGAGAGTCTTTACGCCTGTGTGGTATCACTCTCCCACTCATCGTTTGCGCATGATCTCGCTCATGAGAATATGTGGTCAATGACATTGTCCTTTCGTCATGCCTTTCGGGAACAACCCTGCCCTGAGCTGTGGTTCTCGACATTTGTGGACCCGGAGGTCTTGTTCCCTGGTAGCCGGCGAATGAAGGCCCTGGAGGTCCCATATTAGGTGAGTACGAAGCTGCCATAGATCTGGAGCGGTAAGGGTCGTTATTCAGCGCAGGTGGTGGTGGATAATACCGGTGTGGTGCTGGCTTGGTCATATTGGGGTTTGGGGGAGGGGCACCAGGGGGTTGGACACGCATTGGCTGGGGATAAGGTCGTCGCTCGGGATACATAGGTTGCGGTAAATTTTGGGGTTGTGATTGCATCCTGGAGCTGGGATTTTGGGCGGCGTGCTGCGGATAGCCAGATGGATTCTGGGGTGGGTAGCCGTTCGGTGGGTGCCCTTGTCTTTGTTGACGCGGTGACCCGTTTGGCCCGCTACCACCGCCATAGCCAGGAGCAGACATTTGTGAGGCAGATGTCATTGTCTGGGAGCGCCCATTTAGGGGCATTGGGTTTGATTGAGAGGTCATTGTGTGTGAACGTCCGGACGGAGCAGTACCGAAGATGTTTGCGAAATCATTGTCGCGTTGGGATCCTGGAGCAGGAGGATTGTGATGAGCACGGTATCGTGAGTTCTGCTGAGGATCGGCCATGATTACCGGGAAAGCTTATCTGTTCAAGAAGACCATAATAATTAGTTAGCGATTTGAACATATGTACACCAAGGCTACCTTATCTGCGGAAGTGGACAGATAGGCAAAGAAAAAGAAAAAGAAAAAAAAGACCAATGTTCAACTAGCCAACCAGCCAGCCCAGAGCAAAATAGCAAGTATATTTTAGGTTTTTCCAGACAGAAGAATTATGAGATGGTGAGTACAAACGGGAGTACAATTTCAGATGCTGTAACGACATGCAGCTTTTCTGAGGAGGGGGGAGGGGGAGCGTGGGGTGTAGGTTGTGGCGGCGGCGGTGGTGGTAAACGTAGGAGTTTAGGCGTTGAGTGAGTGAGGTAGACAGACACTGGAGGTCAAGTTAGGGGATGGACAGCCGGATAGAGCGTTGGGTGTCGTGGTGGTGGGGACCGTTGTCCGGAGATTCTAGGTTACCCGGCCTATATTGAATACCTACATTGTAGAGTATGTGCTGCCTTGGTGATCACTTGTCCAGTAAGAGTGGAGCAGAAAGCACACCGGCTGCGTAGTACAATTTAGGTATTTATCAGGGGAAGCGGAAATGAAGCCATGACGTTTTGCCGTTTATTTTTCAATTTCGTCCATTTGTTTACTTGTTATTTACAGTACTCAATTCTACTCTCATGATTTAGTCCTTATTTTGGTTGGCTTTGGACCTTCCGAGGTCCGGGCCGACGATATTTAACTGCATTCCGTGCCTGGTCCAGCTACGGAATCTTCGGCGCCTCGATCGGACTATGTATAGGTCCTTACTATTATTGTTCCACAACTCCTCCCCTCTCCCAAATGACCTCCAGCATATTGCACTACTGAATGAAATCCCAAAGAGAGAGAGAAGATCCCCCCCCCAAAAAATCTTTACTACATACATCATGTACATTACCTAGATGTCCCGTACATGTACTTATGTACCTCCAGCCGTTCTTCGTACCCGTACCCCCAGTCTTTTGGAAATATCTGCAGGGTATTTGGTCTAACCCATTGTGCAACTGTGAAGAGCAAGAAAAAAGGAAAAAAAGAGAAAGAAAAAGGGCTTCCCTCTGAAATCCCCAACGCCAGAATCATATCCGCACTAAGCAACTTGAAATACTGATTCTTGGCATCTTATCGTCACTTCATCGGCTCGTAACTATGGAATCTATGTCGGTACGGTATTCTCAAAAGGCCACTGTCGGGCTTCTCTCCGCCACCGTGGTGAATAATGGCGAGAAAGCTGCGTGTATAAACACTGCAGATTCTAAAGAAAGTGACTTTTTTTTCTCTCTCTCTCGTGGTGTACTGCTCACGCGAGTGTTTTTTTTTTTTTTTTTTCCTACCTTTATTATTTTCATACCCATATGCCCGCACTGTCATCTGGACAGGTCCGCTGTTTATCTCGATCTGCGGCGCCGAACCGTGGGCCGTAATATGGCTGTCTGTATTACAGTATTGACCCCCAGTTCCCCCCTCTGCCCCTCCATCGGCTCTCCGCTCCCCTGACTCCTCCTTGTGACGTGAAGTTTGGGGAAGAAAGTAGGCGATCATTCAGTCCACAACGCAGCGCCTAGAGCTCAGACAATAAAGACCCGCATCTGCGACGCCGTGTGGCCACTATCTTGTGGAAGATCGAGCCACGCTTGGATAACTTGACTTCTGCAAACCGGTTTTCTGGTAAATGCTCCTTGAAGAGCTTACAGCAACATATCTCACAGCTGCTTAACCACCGTTCACATACTCACTCTCGTTCACTTACATACTCACCGTTCTCCACTGAAACATGGAGCCCAACATGCACCGTGGACCTTCGAACCTTCCTACACCTCCTCCAGATAGCATCATAGAGGAAGAAAGATCGAAGCCAGGCCTCAAGTTTGATTCGGGAATGGATATTGACTTTCAAAGCGATTCGTTGCACTCCCCAGTATCATCCGCTCAGCCGCCTGTCTCACAACTAGAGTCCACTACTTCTACTACTACAGCGCAGACGGACTTCAAGGAAGAGATGAAGAATGATTCGGAGTGGAGGAAACCTTCTGTCGATGATTTTGATTTCATGACGACCTTGGGGTAATCAGCGAGTCGGCCATGTGTGATAATGATTGACTTTTCTGACTGCGGGACAGCACCGGGACTTTCGCCAGGGTGTGGCTTGTAAAGCCTCGGAGCGTGCCGAACTCTGGCGAGGCACCTCTCTTTGCTCTAAAACAGTTGAAAAAACCCGACAGTAAGGGAGTTAATTTCTCTAAATTCTCAGGATATGCCTGGGGGAAAGGCTACAATTTTTATATCTAGAGGCTGATGTTTGTACTATGGGATTTTAGTTGTTCGGCTGAAACAATGCGAACATGTATGTGGTTATCTTCATTTACTCACAACTTATAGTCAAACCCGATCATACTGTTTCCCGCCGCGTAAGATATGGGGAATACTTGAGCGCTGAAGAAATGAGTTAGGTGCGCAACGAAAGAGCAATTTTGGAAGTCTGCCGGCCACACCCATTTATCACACATTACCTGTGCTCGTGGCAAGACCGAAACTCGTTATATATACTTGTATGTCATTCATGAATTTACTACAGTAATAAACTACCTGCGCATACTAACGCCATCAATAAAGCTTGAATACTCGCCAGGTGCACCCACTTTCTTTGAAAACACACAAGTCAAATGCCTAATATCGGCCATTTTCAACAGGCGGTGAAATCTTCGGATATCTACGACGAGCGCGCCGTTTTGATTTTGCCACGACACAATTC
Source organism: Morchella eximia (assembly GCA_024713935.1). Classification (NCBI taxonomy): domain Eukaryota; kingdom Fungi; phylum Ascomycota; class Pezizomycetes; order Pezizales; family Morchellaceae; genus Morchella; species Morchella eximia. The sequence continues at coordinate 806,747 of JAMGZG010000022.1, read as the reverse complement.
TATGCAGCAGAAATTGCAATGATCCTTGTATTTTTACATAGCCATGGTATCGTTTACCGAGATCTGAAGCCCGAGAACATCTTACTTGATGCAAGAGGCCATGTAAAATTGGTAGATTTTGGCTTTGCCAAGGTTGTCGGTGATCGTGAGTTTTGTCTTATTTCCTCACGAATTAAACTTGCTATGCTTTACTGACAGGCTTATCACTCCATAGGTGAGACCTACACACTTTGCGGTATAATAAACGTTCAAAGTATCCCATTTTTCCCAGAAGTGCTGCTAATATAGTTTCCTTCTTTTCAGGAACACCGGAATACTTAAGCCCTGAAGTTATCCAGAGTAAAGGCCACGGTAAAGCCGTTGACTGGTGGGCCTTGGGAGTACTGATATATGAGATGAGTTGTGGATTTCCTCCATTTTACGATAACTCTCCCTTCGCGATATACGAGAAAATTGTTGCGGGACGGATATCGTTTCCTTCATTGGTCCCAGAGGAAACCAAGGATATTGTAAGAAAACTTTGCACCAAAGACCTATCAGCACGGTTAGGAAACATGCGTGGTGGCGGCCATCAAGTGATGGCGCACAGGTTTTTTGATGGGATTGATTGGCAAGAGCTAGAAAGCCAGGTCAACCCAGTATGCCCCCGATATGATATATTTTTATGCAGTTCCTTTCTTTTTCCTATGGACTAATGTTAAATCTAACTAGGGCCCCATAATACCACACCTTAGATTCGCAGGCGACACAAGGTATTTTGACCATTACGAGCCACCAGCACCAATAACAGACGATGAATATCCCAAAGAAATGATGGACAAGTACGATATACAATTCCGGGATTTTTAGTAGAACGGCGCAGGCGTTTATATTCATCTATTTTTACCGGGACTCGACAAGAGATATCAATATGTATGTAAATAGCTAGCGTTGGTTTGGGTAATTTTACCTATGTATATCATTCTATGGCTTAGCTCTAAATTTGTCCGTTTTTATTTATTTCAATTTTCTGCCATGAGGTTAGTAGGAACATGTACCTGTAGGAGGTTCAGATAGCTGTGTTCAACCCATGTGATATAGAATACGGCGCTGAGTTTCAGCCATATAGTGTGTTGTACTCTGGTCTGGTGGAATCCAGGCCGTTGCGCTGGTATATATACATGTAGATATATACTTTGTCCACGGAAGATAACTTGATAGGCGCTCTTTCAACTCTGACAACTCGACACCTATTAGGCAGAGATTTTGAGAAAAGGATAGGTAACAGCCATAGGTTCTTGTCGTGACTTCTGAAACACGGATGCCTCGATGTGTCGCTGTCGTTGGTGGACCGGCTACATGCGATATGCAGGGGCTCGGCGGAAGTACTCTTCTGTGCTGGTTGAGAGCTTGGACCAGAAGGTAGATAATAAATCACATATGATGGGAATACAGATGTCTACCTACTCATATTTAAGCAGCGAGTACATCTCAGACCCGGTCATTCTCGCATACAAGTGCCACATCTAAAGATCCAAGTGAAGTTTGGATCTCAATCACAATCATAAGTTATCACTCAGGTCATGAGTGATAGAAATCTGAATTTTTTTTTTTTCAATTTTGGTCTCCTCGCTGAATCAATAGAAATTTAGGCTGAAGAGCCGCCATACCAGATATCTCCATCTTAGTACTTTAGAAGCCTCTAATGGGTTAGGAATACCAAATCCTCTTATGTGGTTGATCCACATGACCTGGATTAAGTGACCAAAAAAACCACGACTAAAGGGGAGAACCTCCGTGTATTAACTAACAAAACCCAGAAAAAAGAATTGCAAATGAAAGAAATGCCGTGCAGTTTGCTTGACTCCCCACTTTCCTCTAAGAGATTTATTGTTAATAATCACCAGTCAATGACTCTCTCGGGGAAGAATTCGTCAATGAGCTCCAGATAGTAGGGCTATTATAAGCTGTTAGCATCATATTTTTTGTGTAGTATGAAGAGGCATCTATTATACCTTGAGCTCCTCCACAGTTGGTGTTTCATCACTCTTGGAGTATAGGTCGTACGGGTTGAAAGCTTGGACAGCTTTCAGCATCTTTCTATCATGATCGTTCATGAATTTGTGGTAGGCTCCTTCCTTATGCCAAGGGTAGAATGAGTGGAACCTAATCATGGCAAGTCCTTCATCGGGGATTCTAGACTGATGTTTGACAACGTGGTAAAGATATTCATCATGCCCCCATGAAAGCATGACATTGTCCAAACCACAGCCCTCGTGGTAAATTCCAAACTCGGTGCTGTATACAGGATGATTGTAATCGGGATTGTTCACAAATGTCTGTGGAAGGATGATTCGCTTATCAAAGGCGCACCCCACTGTCACAAAAGAACCTTATAAGTCACAACTCTATCATGTTGAATTGAAAGGTTCTCACCAGGGAAAGTATCGCCGACCACATCCCACTGGCCCTCAGCATCAAAGAAGAACAGGAGCTTCCCTAAATCGTGAATCAGGCCAGTGACTTGCATCCAACGAGGTTTTCCATCCCTGCGGATAGCCTCGGCAGTTTGAAGTAAATGCTCTATCTGAGTAAGGTTGGTGTCGGGGTCGCTCTCGTCAATTAAAGTATTCAGTTTCTCCATTGCTTCCCAAATACTCATTCTAGCCCTCTTCTTTGTCTTAAAGTTTATCCGGGCCCTGAGATTGTAGGCCACCGTTTGTTTCTCATGTTGCTCACGGTAGAAATTCTTGACACGGTCACTAGCATCGAGGTATTGTCTAAATTGGGTCTTATCTTTCTCGGCATCGAACTCAGAAGCATCGTCGAAGTTGATATTTTTGTTCTTCAGAGCGGCTTTGAGGACATTTATATTGTCGATAGCGTCGGATGTATCCTCAAGCTGATGGCCATCACGACCATTGTAGACAGCAAGCTGTTGAAAAACCCCGGGTGCCATTTTAAAAAGGATTATGGAACTGAAATCCCAGTCTTGTTAATAGGTGAAGCTTTTATCTCAAATGATTGATAGATCAACGTACGGAAGGGTTATTCAGAAGCGCAATAACCGAGATCAGGCTCTTATAGCGAGTTTTTTTTATTCGAAATACCTTTATGCGATAGGTGAATTGAATATCAATGATACAGACGGGGTACGTATACGATTATCTAAACTTAAAAAAATATTAGTTATGTCATCCATATGAGGTCATCAAATATAAGGCACGGAGAAGTGCTGATAGAGAAAGGGGTAACGTGGATGTTTTGGCTTAAGGGTTTAAGGATGTTGGAGAAAGGTTGTTACAAATATTAATTTGAAAATTGAAAACAACAGATCCATCTTCATACCTTCGAGAGTGATAGTTCTTTTAAGCTCTATGTTGGTGCTCATGTATGTAGAGGGGCGAGCTCTCTTTTATAACCAAACATATTTGTTAACATTCTCAGGATTCGCTTTATTTCACTACCGAAAAGCAGATTAACCTCGGGTGAGCGTTATAAGGCATTGCCACATCAGGACTGCCATCCTGCGAATTTCTTGAAAAAGGCGTGGGGTAAAATACGATAGTGGAGGGGATCCGCGGTCGATATGCTGATAGATGATACATGTACGTAGCTAAAGTTGACATGTATTGATATTAAGATGTCTACAGATAACCATCGACACCCCATCTCACCCGAATATTTAGGAAGCCGGGATTACTGCCAAGAATAATGCACAATCAGCGGATATCGGTTCTTCTGGACGAATAGTTGGTTGCAGACCCTAGTATCTTGCATACAATTGAGGTCGGTGTTCAGTCCGGATCACTCGTTTGGTCAGGTGTCTTTAAGTTTTCGAACCGGGATCAGGGGATGACTTGATTTTTACTGTATTTTGTGTAATTATTTATTTACTTCATCTACTTATGTACCTCATCCCTTGCCAATAGGCATATGCATATATTCTAACAAAGAACAAAGGTTTCAAACAGTGCGGAGAAAGTGCAGTGAAGGGAGAAATGGAATTAGGGCATGGAGCCATTCTGCACAAAAACGTGGCATTAATATTGTCCTCTTACTGGGATAGATGGTATAAGCCACATTGCTCACGATGCCCAGCTTATATGTAGAGTGTATTCCTTCCCCCCCTCCCTTCAGTGTCCGAATGAAATTCGGGGGAATCTCGGACTTTCTAGCATCTTTTGAACACAACTAGATTAAGCCATCACAATATTTGACGTCAGGTGGTGTTGTAGATATCCCCTTGACAAAGTACATTTCGGCAAACTTATTCCTAGTGACAACGGATAATGTTGGTTTTAAGAGGGATGCATTGCGGGGAAAGAGCACAAGCCTTAAATTTCGTTAGCGAGAGAAAAGAAAACAATCTTCCAAATGACGTACTACACATTTGTACCCGTAATCTTCAAATAATCTCTGGCCGTTACACCCGATAAAAATGCCAAAAGTGTAAGAAACACGAACTGTACTGGAATGAAAATTGACAATTGGCATGAGTTCTACCAGAAGCTTGGTTCCACCCCTTCAACATCATGACCCATTTGGTCAAAATGGCATTTCGCTTGGACCACTTGAACTTTTCTCATCTGGCTTGAGGGCGCGCTACAGGAGAGCGTTTGGGCATTGCACACCTTGTTAATTAGATACATGTATTATTTACGTAAAAATAATGTCACTTTACCTTATAGACACCCTTTATTTATTTTTTCCACGGCGAGCTCTCTCAAGTGAATATGAGAGACCAATTGTCGTTCAGTGACAGCTTGATTCCAAGCAACGAATTAGCCGAGTGATATTTGATGACACAAGCACCCTACGAAATCTGTCAATACTTGGTTCTTGTCGTGGGTGCAACAATTTGTTTCAGCTAGATCTACTAGTAGAGCTGCTAGAGAAAAGATAAAACTTCGCTGACATGTACCTACTTAAGAGTGCCGCAGTCTATGTGCCATGTCCGTTGAAATCGTGTAGGCTCGTGAACATCCCCGAAAATTAAAAGAAAATCTGGAAATTACCACGACAACAGCATAAGAAAAATAAAATAGGTTCTCAAAGGAAATAAGCACGCCAGCAGTAACACTGACATCATTCAACATCTCTCCAGTTCACGCGAAATATATTGTAAGAAGCCACGCATGATAGTCCACTATTATTGGAGGAGGATTTGCATGGCGATTTCAATCTGTTTTAATATTGAAACGTGTTCATGTAACGGAGAACACTCCGGGTATCCATGTCTATACAGGCAACTGCTATTACTGCTTTTCTCTATCACTACCAGTCAATTTACTTCCATCTAAAGTAAGGCCTTAATCTCTGCTACTACATCTTTGATTCTCTGCTCTGGAAGCCTGCTCTCAACCTTTGAAACAAGCCGGCGTGTTTCATATATCCCGACTGCGGCTTCTTTGACGTCGCCTTTAAGTGTCAACAAGGTTCCCAGTGCTACGAGAGCTCTAAATGTAGCCTCAGAATCTGTTTCAGTGCCAATAATGGTGGTTAAAGGCTTGAGAAGCTCAATAGATCGGTCAACTGAGTTAGTGGAGTGAAATAAAACCGCATAGCTATACCAGTCGTCATTAGGATTATTATGCCATAAAACCATGGGGAATGGGCAGGTCTTACTTGAGGAAAAGTGTTGATTTGGCTTGCTTGAAGTTGCGATTTGTAGTGCCGGCAGATGAATTTTCAACCAACTCAATAGTCTTTAACATGGATTTGGGTTAGAAACAATCTATTCAGGATGGGTAAGAACACGTAAAGTACGTACCCGCTCAAACCGCGTGTTCATGTATTCTCTACCATTTACTGTCTGAAAAAGGTTTACATATGTTCTCGTCGCTAACATAGCATTGTTGACTAAGCCGTTGCCGAAACCACCCGACGTCTCGAGTATTTCTCCTATCTTTTGGTGACTGGATTGATATGTTGCTGCCTGGGAGCTTGCTGCTGCAAATAGCCTCAACAAATCCAGCCCCGGAAGCTGATTCTGTGGCGCCCAGCTCTTGATAATCTTAATGAGTAAGTCTAAACTTGCTTCGGTGGCAGCAAATGGCCTTTCTATCGGCTTGTTAAGTAAAGCAGCAGTTTGAAGAAATTCTATAAGCTTTGCAAGAACAGAGACCTCGTCAGGGTTCAGAGCAATCTCCTTCTCGCCCTTTGAAATAAGATCTTGGTTGATTTCATTGACTTTCTTTTGAATAGTTGCCAGATTTGCAGCAACAATAGAAAGATATACTGTTTGCGGTATAAACTTTTGCTTGGTTGGTTGTGGGCGTGGGGCTGGAGAAGATGTTTCTCCTGGTCGATACCGATTCTCTGTGCCCCAGGGGTCTGGACCACCTCTATCTTGACCTCCACCAAGCTCAACTCCCTTTGCATTCGTCACAATGAAATTACCTACTGTATCCAGGTAGGTCATTGGAAGCTCGTTATCTTCCAGGAATTTTCGGGCTGCATCAAATGGGTTTTCAGATGCGTTGTATGGAAGCTTTAATGGTGGTGCGCCCTCTTGGAAATCAACGTCGAAGACAAAATCGTATTCCTTGCCCTTATATAGCTGTTTGCGGCCCGAACCTATAGCATCGACGACAGTCCCAACATTGGTCCAAGATCTGGTTTGACTAGACCAAGTATAGGCTTCTACGTTCTCCTCATTATGTATCATGATTACCTACAAAGTGTTAAGTACTGTAATGCCTATGGGTTACAAGTTAATCTTGAAATAAACATACCTGTCCATCTTTTTTCCCTTGCTGCTGAAGAGCTTCTGGGCCTGGTAAATCTTTTTTGTTCACATCACCGACTTGCGTGCTACAAAATGAATTAGAAAGGTTCGCTCTAGATGAGATTCATGAATAAGTAGACACTAACGCAGGAATACTTGAAGCTGCAACGGCACTGTCAAATTCCTATACTAAAGTTAGCATATAAGTCTCTGGTGATAGTCCATACCAATCAAATGGTAGAATCGGGCTTTAGAGTACCTTTAGGCCCTCTTCATCAGCCCATCTAGCCTGATCTCGTGAAAAGACCCGCACAACCCTATCACTCGCCCCGGTAACGATGTCTCCAGTCTCGGGACACACGGCAACAGACCAAACACTAATAGCAGGATGTGTTATAGTTTGAATACAGTTACCGTCTATCATGTCCAGAGATTTAGAAAGAGCTACCAATAGGAGTATTTATGAGAAACCGGGTGGGTGGGAGTTACCTTTCCAGATTTTAACTGTCCTATCCTCTCCAGAAGAGACAATCTCTCCGGTTGGTAAAGCAGCGATTGAGTAGATGAAGGAGGTGTGTCCATGAAGCTCTTGCAGTGGATGCCCTTCTGCACTCCAAAGACGAATCGTGCTGATCAATGTCAGTATATTCACAAAAGCATACCGTAATTTGGCAGAAGAATTTACCCGTCATTAGAGCAACTAGCAAAACCACCATTTAGAAGTCTGCACAGCCCTCGGACGACTTCTGTATGTTCGCCCAGTATTTTTACTTGTTTACCGTCCCTCCAGAGTCTTATCGTCTTATCTGCCGACCCGGTAATTATCTCCGTTTCCGAAAGCGCGAGAACAGCCCATACAGTTTGCCCATGGCCTTGCAAAACGTGTTGTGTTTCGCCGTTTCGCCAAACCCGAGCGGTACTACATAATTTGTTAAAACTCCAAGCAGAAATCAAATGGAAGAGGGGATTATACCCGTCCCAAGATCCTGAGACAATGATATCCCCGTAGTTATCCAATGTACAAACATTATGGCTATGCCCTAATAACATGTATGCGGGTGGCGCATCCGAATCCTGTGCTCTAGCCAGTGGTTCTCGGGCTTCAATGATTGTGTCTTGACCACCACTAACAATCAGGCCTGCACCCATGAATATTCAGTACTTTGCATTTTGACAAACAAGAGATTTACAGACCATTGGGATGTTTTTGACTAGGAGGGATGAATGTTACGCTATTGACGAAGGCCTGTCCGGTAGAGTTGATATGGTCATCGAAAGTTACAGATTGAGCGTCTTTACGTTTCCATAGTCTAACTGTTGCATCCCGAGAGACCGAGGCGACAAGATTTGGGCTTGGAAAGACGACACCACGAACCTACAAGTAAAATTACAATTAACCTTGATGTTCTGACATTCGGGAAAGCCAAGAAACAGCCACAGGGAGCTCCAGGATAAGATATGAAAGCTACTTACATCATCTTCGTGGCCTCGGAGTTGCGCAGTAAGCTTGTACATTCCTAAAATATTGTATGACAAAGTTGAAGAATCACAAAGTTTGGAAGAATGATGGAGATAACGAAGCCCCTAGGTGTTCACGACAGAGGGGCAGCCTGAATCATCATCACTTGGCGGGGCAGCTTGCTTTAGCTCTAGATGACTAAGCCTGAAACCGCCGTTTGAGGCTCAAATGTCTTATGGTTCTTCTGTCCCGGTACAGGCGTCCCCGCTCAACCTCTCTATTGACACTCAGGGTTCAGTGCTCACCGCTTAGCCAGGTACCTCACCCTCATCCACCCACTTCACCTCACGTTGTCATTCCATTAATCCACATCTGTCTAGAGCCCGGGAACATAGAGTCCAAGTTAAACCCGAGTTCTCGACGCCACGTTTAACGATTTTACGACCAAATCCATCTACCACCTTTTCCGACACTTACCTGCGAACTTACACTCGTCTTCTATAGTACATCTCACCTGTAATTGTGTATATTTTGTGAACTCTGCTCCAGTCTACTAAATTTCGCTTCTTTTTGCGGTCCCTACACATTAGACCATCGATTGCCAACCATCTCCAGAGACAACCCTCAGGGTGAACTGAAATAACTAGAATGAATTCTGGATCACCAACGATCAATCTTCCTAATAATGGCCAGAGCACAAATGGCGGAGGCTCAATTCGTCAGTCGGCTTGGTTCTCCTAGTTTTATAGGAGCTGTCTAATCTTTCTCTGTAGAGACCCCTCGTGTTGTCCCTTTGACATGTCATGGTCACTCTCGGCCAGTGACACATCTCTCATTCTCTGATATGTTACCAGATGATGAATACTACCTGATATCCGCTTGTAAAGGTTCGGTTTCTGCCTTTCATCTTCTTTCGCTTGAGAGCAACAGGATTCCGCCGGTCAGTAGCTAACGAACGTACTCCAGATGGCAATCCAATGATCCGGGATGGTATCACAGGTGATTGGTGAGCTGATTCCATTCATGAACGCTGGTTGGATTAAGCTCAATTTGGTTCACATCGCAGGATTGGAACTTTTCTCGGCCACAAGGGTGCAGTATGGCAGGCACGGCTGTCAAATGATGCAAATCTTGCAGCTACTGCTTCGGCAGATTTCTCGGCGTAAGCTTCAACTAGCCCATGCTATCAAGAGTAACATGCAAATTTTGATTATCGAATAGAAAGGTTTGGGATACATTCACAGGAGAGTGTCTCCAAACCCTGGTGCATAACCATATCGTCCGCACGGTCACTTTCGCCCCAAACCCTACTCATATAGCAACTGGTGGCCCGGAAAAAAAACTCCGAGTTTATGACTTGGCCCACTCAGACACTCCCATGGAAATTGGTACAAACGTACATACTGGAACTATTAAATCGCTCGTTTGGTCCGACAAAAATACAATCGTCTCGGGATCAGATGACAAAAAACTGCGCTGGTGGGATATTCGATCTCGAGAGATGGTATCACAGTTTGATATGGGCGAAGTTGTCACTTCTTGTGAGCTAAGCCCGGAGAGGACTCTGATCAGCGCAACGGCAGGGAAGTCGGCGTATTTCTTCGACACACAGAGCATGTCACTCATCAAAAGTATTACAACGGAGTATGAGCTTTCGTGTGTAGCTTTGCATCAACAAACACGAAAAATGATAGCGGGGACAAGCCAGGACACTTGGGTCAGAGTGTACGATTACGATACTCAGGCAGAATTGGAGGTTTATAAGGGACATCATGGAAGTGTTTGGAGCGTTGGCTTTTCCCCGGACGGAAAGTTATATGCTACAGGTTCCGAGGATGGAACTATCAAACTGGTAGGAAAGCGCCTCCTAATGATTGAATGATCTGTTTCCTAATTTCTCGTGCAGTGGAAATACACAAACCAGCCATATGGGCTATGGAAATGATTGGTTGAGGTGTAATCGGCATTCAAGGAGGTATCGGGTATTGGCACTTATAGGTTATTATATAACTAGCATTACTGGATGGATGTCTGCCAAGTCTTAACGAAGATACGAACGAACCAGAAGTTTTGAGTCAGGGACAACACGGTCAATGATCATTAGATTGATTTTGGATATCCCTTTAAAGCCTGAAGCCTTGTGTATCTATAAATAGTAGCCAGAGGTGAATGAGAAACGACCAAGCTATACGTCATATGGACCGTTTAACAAGTTCTATATTCATGTTTTCTAGTCTATCCAGCTCTTTCAGCTCCAAATTAGGTTTTTGGCGGTATACTCTACAAATACATCTTATTTTAGAGCATCACAAGTCCTAATGGGGAGAAAAAAAGCCACACAGCCCAAGATACAGCAAGTAAACCCTAGAATGGATTGAATAGTAGTCATAGACCTAGAACTAACGACGGCCAATCTCCTTGATTTTGGAGCTCCGATAATCTACGAGCAGGAGAGGTTTATCGTAACTAGATCATCACTCGCGGGGCATCAATATACTAATTTGATAAAGAGGCTTCACCTGTCATCGCCATATCTCTCCTTCCGAGTAATCTCTGTTCTTTCTCGACCCTGATGGCGGATTCTATCCTTCTCTTCATTTATATCTTTTCCTTGTCCTCGCTCCCTCTCTTTATTCCCGTCTCTGATACCCCCTCCTTCCCTATCATCATCCCGTTCCCTTCGTGAATCTCTGTCTCTGACCTGATCCTTATCACCAACCCGATCTCGATGTGCCTCCCTAACATTGTCTCGTGGACGACGGGTCTCCTCAATTGCTTTCGTAGAATTTCGGCGATCTGCTGACCGAGACCTATGGCGCCTGGAAGGCTCTCTAGACCGGCTCCTATGTCGGTGTGATCGGTGCCTGTGTTCGTTCTTGCTGCCCCTTCCACTATGGTGTCTATGTTTTGACGATTTCTTATCCATTTTTAGTTTCTCGAGTGCCTTCTGGACTTCCTCTTTCTTCTCGCGAATCAGGTATTCTTTCATTGGATCGTCCTCGTCGTGCTCTCGAATCAACTTCTGCAACTCCAACTCCTCCTTCAGCATCTCCCGTGAAGGTGCCTTTGTTCTCCAACCCCTTTCATCTTCGGAACTAACATCGCCTCTTCTTCTTTTCACAGGCCGTACTTGGTCGTCTTCATTCTTAGCCCTGGTCCCAGCGTTCGCATGGGAATTTTCATCAACCACCTCCCCTTCCTTTGGTTTGTATCGGGTATGGTCAACCCTGATTATTCTTCCTAAGATTGTGGCACCGCCGAGGTTGTCCACCGCCAAATTGGTGCTTCTCTGGTCCTCGTATTTCAAAAAGGCAAAGCCCTTACTCTTACCGGTGTCCTTATCACGAACAAGGTTGACATGTACAGGCTCACCAAATTGGGAAAATATAGTGATAATGTCTCCTTCACTAAGTTCGTATGGAAGGCCACCGATGAAGACGTATGCGGTATCTGACCAGTCCGTGTGCCATGATGCGGAAAGCGGCTGGATTGAGGATTAGAATATTAAAGAGAATCGAGGAATTGAGATAATACTCACGACACCGGCTTCGAGTTCACGCTGATTGAGAGCCTCTATAGCGCGAATATTGTTCATTGTTTACTTTTCTAGTTGGGTTTGGGTTTGTGGCAGGAGCTCACGAACGAGATTCAATTCAGAGTTGGTACTTGCGCTAGCTTTGCATCAAATCATGGCGCGTCACACACGCGTGCGTCAGATGAGTGACAGGGGGTGCATCAAGAGCTAAAGGTTACCCGGCTGCTGAACACATACGGGCCTAGTCCGGCAGAGGTGCATTTTTAAGTTGCAGGGTCCAAGCTGGTCAAAGTTTATATGTCACAAGCCATGGGGAAATTTGCAAACAGTGTATCAATGGGAAACAAACAGTATAGAACATAAGAGGAATGTTTCAGGTGCCAATTCTGAAATTACTGTTACGATGGGGTTTATTTTCACCAGGTAAATTATAAAAAGTGATCTTCCTGTGGTCGGGGACTGCCAAGGCTCGCGGGAAAAGGGGCTTCTGCTTGTTGATGCTGGCTCTCGTCTCCAGCGTCTCCAGAATTCTGAACACTGCAACCTCCTCTCCCTACTAAGCCAGACTCACTACGTCTGTCTTTCTGCCCTCACCACCCACCACGACCTCCAACCTCTCCCTTTCCTTTTCCTCAACCATTCCTCGTCTCGCCTGACTTACTGCCCGTGCCTTGACGTGCTTTGTGTGCTTACCTACCTAGCTCCCGTGGCCGCTCTTCCTAATTCATTAACAAACCCCTGAGACCCGTGTTCCTACACATCGCCTAGTCATCTACCACACCACCACCATGTCTTCTCCTTTGAGTGCTGTAGGTTAACCCTGAACTTCGTCAACACCACCTGCACATCCTGCCTTCCCCCTCCCCTCCCTCGATCCTCATTTCATCATCTATCACCATTATCATAATACACCTACTCTCTTCTCTATCTCTAGCCTTCTTCTACAGGTCCTCTACACATACACTAAGAACCTTCGCGTCTCAATCGCCCCTAATTGAACCGTGTTCTACTGCCTATCAGAGCAGTCCCGCTAACAATGCTCTCATCCCGACAGATCCGCAGGAAGAAGAATGTCAAAAAGGGTATTCAATTCTGCCTCATGGTCTGCGGTGCCTCGGGAACCGGTACAATCCCCATTCCACAGCTTCAATCCCCCCATATTTGGTGTAGGGAATTGTTTCCCACCAAGTATAGCTAGTGCTATGCTGACATCGTTTCCTCCAACTAGGCCGCACCACTTTTGTAAACACTCTTTGCGGCAAGAAGGTCTTGCAAACCAAGGACTGTGATGACTATGCCAATGCACACGTTGAAGAGGGTGTACGAATCAAGCCTGTCACTGTTGGTACGCTATATTGTATCTAACTCTAGCCCCCTAACAGCTTGCTAATCGGGCCAATAGAGCTTGAGGAGGAGGGAACTCGCATATCTTTGACTATCGTCGATACCCCCGGATTTGGTGATCAAATCGATAACGAGGCCAGGTGCGTTCTGAATATCATACCGCCTTTATTTCTATCTTTATTTTAACAATTGTTTTGGTAACAGTTTTGGCGAAATATCTGGCTACCTCGAACGTCAGTACGATGATATTCTCGCCGAGGAGTCCCGTATTAAACGTAACCCTCGATTCCGCGACAACCGTGTTCACGCCCTTCTTTATTTTATCACACCAACAGGTCATGGGTATGTCCGTCTTGCCTGTATTTCGTGAAAGATATCTCTAATTTTATCGCTAGTCTCCGTGAGCTGGATATTGAACTAATGAAGCGCCTTTCTCCCCGCGTTAATGTCATCCCTGTCATCGGAAAGGCGGATGCTCTTACCCCTGCAGAACTCGCAGAGTCCAAGAAGCTCGTGATGGAGGACATCGAGCATTATCGCATTCCGGTCTATAACTTCCCATATGACATTGAGGAAGATGACGAGGATACTGTTGAGGAAAATGCCGAGTTACGTGGCTTGATGCCTTTCGCTATTGTTGGAAGCGAAGAAATTGTGGAGATTGGTGGTCGCAAGGTTCGCGCCCGACAGTATCCATGGGGTATTGTTGAGGTTGATAACCCAAGACACTCCGATTTCCTGGCAATCAGATCTGCTTTACTGCATTCTCATTTGGCCGATTTGAAGGAAATCACGCACGATTTCTTGTACGAAAATTACAGAACCGAGAAGTTGTCAAAGTCTGTAGAGGGTGGTACATCTGCGTATGTAAAATCTAAAAACCACACCCTAGTAGAAATAATTGCTGACTAAACGAAAGAAAAAGCTCTATGAACCCTGAGGATCTTGCTACGCAATCCGTCAGGCTTAAAGAAGAGCAGCTCAGACGTGAGGAAGAGAAACTTCGAGAAATTGAAGTCAAGGTTCAGCGTGAAATCAACGAGAAGCGACAGGAGCTACTCGCTCGTGAATCACAACTCAAGGAAATGTGAGCTTTCTCCATTTGACCCCTGCCCCTGATTATACCAAAGATGTCTAATTTATGGCTTGGTTAGTGAGGCAAGAATGACTCGTGAACACAATCAACCAATGGATGATAAATCAAATGGTGATGTCTAGACGTTCTACCTAAAGACATCTAGAGAGTTTGGAGCACTGTGAATTTCTTTTATGGTGGAAATTTAAACCGCTAGGAAGACAATAATCGGTTGTTACCAAGCAGTTGGGATGAGGCGCGCTTAATCACGTTATAAGATGGATGGAAAGCATGAGAGAAAAATAGGGTTGAAGGACATGTTGGGGAGCAGGGTTATTTTCTTCATGTCTTCCAATTCCAAAGGTGTTTTGATAAACATACCTGGGGGGGAGGGGGGTTAGGTGGCTCTCCTGTCTTTGGCCTCTATTTTGTCTCTCTTTTCAGCTCTACAATTTTGCGACCTTTCTTCTTTATTTCCTTTCAAGTACGTTTTTTACTAGCTCATTATCGATACCTACCTAGGGGCTTATTTAATTCTTCTTCTTTTCGTTCACTTTGTTCCCTTGCCTATTTTCTTTGTCTTTCTATGTGCAAGGCCCTGGGAGCAATCACCGCTAAAATTAGGGCGCAAATTTTCCTCCTTTTCCACCGACGTCCTTCGAATTCATCAACTCTCCATATGTTTATCTTTTTTTTTATCTGGTATGTTGCTACATAGGTCTTGAAACCAGGGAGATCTTTGGAACGAGTGTCACACAGAGTATTTAGTTATTCTTACCCGCAATGCTGTGCCCTACTCGTGCTGTAGCTACTGTAAACACATTTACTGTACAATACACCCTGTGATTCATTTGTAGTTAATAAAACCCCGAGACAAAACTCGAAGAGTGCTGTGTTACAGACCCATAGCTATTCAAGTATCACCTACATTGGGCGTGGTATCTACTCAGGCGTTCAGTAAAAGGTCGTGAAAAGTCGCCCGTTGCAACTTTTCACGACCTTTTACTGAACGCCTTAGTACAAGAACTTCATATATACATGTATGTATGTATATATGTTTTACCTATTCACCAAATAAATGGTTCTATAGTCGAATCTTGTCTATGGTACATACATCTAGCGAATTCAGGGTTAGGTTTTCTTAATTGAACTTTTTCCAGACGCTTTCATGGGGGTACGGTCAACACGGGGGGTGCGGTCAATCTCAAATATACGCCGGGGTGATGTATGATACGCAGGGAGTTGATCAACATCTTCTTTTGGTTCCTATAGAGTACAGAATCTTGGAATTGATCATACCCCCCCGTAATGTCGTTTTCTAACTACAGTACTGTATGTATGTAGGTACATGTAGTTAAAAGGAGGATAGTGGCCATGCTAAGCATACCAATAGTCGCTTATATTATCAGCAGCCAATCAGATTACCTGACACTACGAATCCCTTCCTAGTGTCGAATCGAACTGGACTGGAACATTGGGCTTTGGATTGGTCAAATGCTTGTTGAGCCTCAATCCACCAGACCCAAGGCGTAACTTTTGGTGGTCTTGACTAATGGGTAAGCGGTATTCTAGCCTAGTTCGATTCGTTTGTTCCTGAGATTCTGTGTACATATAGGTACTTAAATGTACCTCCTCTAGCTATCTAAAATACCAGCACGCACTAAAACCCAGGCCAATAGGGTATTTCACATCGGGATTGGCATCTAAACCAAAATTATGGGTAGGGCAATCATTTAGAGATGTTTTTTTCGATGGGCATTCGTTACTTGATTAGGAACCGAGAACCAAGAGCATGTTTCCTGGACTGTTAGTTGTTTAGAGTAAAGTAACGCTAGAGTACTAAGACCCGATCCATGTGAATAACCCTTGTAATTGATGAGAATTTCAGTTCATACAATTCAACTGATATTGCAGTATAAAGCTCAACGGCAACATAGGAAACCGCTACCAGAGAGTGAGAGTACATAGAGCCAAAGAAAGAAAGGGAAACAGACGGATTCAGAAAAGGGTATATTGCTGTTTCCCCCCCGTTGAGTAATGTAACGATCCTAGAGTGATACTAATTATGTAATGAAAGGAAAAAGAGAAAGCGAAGATAGAAAATAGAGGGAAAATAGTGACAAAAAACAAGTCCAACTCGTTTTTCCCCCCACACGAACGCTGTAGGCCGCGATGTATATACAAACAAGAACACACTACATTATTATCAATGCAATATAAAGAATATATAAAAATGAAAAGTGAAAACGAAAGTATGAGGACAACACCAACCACCCAACTAACCCAACCAAGCCCTGTGTTTTTATGCTTGCTTGAGTTCAACTCATTTCAACCAACGGAATAATTCCAATGATCGCCAAGAAATGCCCTGCCCGCGATGACTATAATGACGATTGCGATGCCAAGTAACAGTGAGGAAAGAAGTAGTAAAAAAGATTGGAGAAAAGGAAAGGAAAGGAAAATGTCACATGACATACAAATGAGAGTGTAGCCAGCTCTTCCCAACATAGAACCCAAAACGAACCCGCAGAACATTTCATCATAACACCGACTCTTGCAGAATCCCTGCCAATAACAAGACCCACTCAACGCCGTTTGATAAGTCGATTCCTTCTCCTTAGATGACCCAGAGCAACAGAAATTGTTCATCCTACTGTTGTTATCGGACTGCTGGCATCTAATCTCCTGCTTTCCGCCTCTGCTGCTGCCGCACCCCTTGCAATTTGCATTTGTCTTCCATGTCGAGGCTTGACTTTTCCGTCGCTTGTGCCGGCATTATTATTCGTGAAGTCCTTCCACTTTCTCCACCCATCAAAGTCGATTAAAGCTTGCATACAGCCCCATTCAGTTACCTTCCTCTCTAACCAGATAAAATTTACAGGCTGTTTCATCATTAGCAAACAAGTGGGAGGAATATGATTGGAAACATAAACTCACCTTAGTTAAGAAATCATTGCAACCAGCTGCTAATGCTTCATGACGATCGCTCTGTAAAGAGGATGCAGTAAGAGCGACAATAATAACAGGCGATTTGAAAAGGATAGAATTCGGGAGCTTGTCTTCATCTGAAAGTACTGCATTCTTAGGAAGGGGGGGATCCTGGAATCCTATTGAGTTGACTCGTTCCAACCGGCGAATCTCTTTCGTGGCTTCCAGTCCGTTCATAACGGGAAGCTGAATATCCATCAGCACTAGATGAAACCCGCCTGCCCGCCATTTCTCAACTGCCTCCTTTCCATTCATCGCAGACTGCCATCGGACTTTGAGACGTTTCATGAATGCCTCTAAAAGCCGCAGATTAATAACATTGTCTTCGACGATAAGGACGTTGATTGGGGGTACGGCCCCATCAGGTAGTAATCCTGCAGGGGATGCGTGCTGCTTCTTATCCTTCTTGATTCTAGTTGATAACGGTGATGCTACACGCGCTGGAGGAGGCGTTTGGACCGTCTGGGGGATATCCTCAGTGGGTGGTGTAGGAATTGGTGGTGGGGGGGGTGGCTGATCTCGATTGGCCGCATCGGAATTGCCTCTCGAGCGAGCTCGCATGACTGTTCCCGCAGCAGACACGCCTGGGCCCGAAGCATGTATGGTTGGCGATGAAGTTGCCAGCCGTCTAGTACCAGGCCGAGTTGGGCCTCTCCGAGTTCCGCCCCCTGGCGATCCTGGCAGATTTGATACTTGGCCAGTGGTCAATACAGCGATTGAGGGGCCTGATAGAACATTTTGTGGGCCACCGTTCATTATTTGTGATTGATTATGAGAAGATGGCACCAGAGGCATAGGTGGGAAGTACTCGTTACTCTCGATACCTAGATGGGATTCGTGTGTGGAACCGTATGCATAGGTATGGGGGGACGGTCGAGGTGTCTTCCGCAACGGAAGAGGGGGCACATCAATGACCAAGGCTTCATCGATCGACTGGCCACCAGGAAAATATTCATCGAGAGTGTGTACAAGTGTCTCATCTGGGTTCAACATTCTTTCCACAGAGATATGATTGTTGTAACCATGGTGATTATGGTTCTGGTTGTGATCCAGAGAACGTGGCCTTGGATGCCGTGGGATAATTCGCAATGTAATATCCGGGGCATCATAGCTCCTCCCCAAGGCATTTTGATATTTCTTCAGAACCACATCTCTTACATCATCCACCATATCCTCATTGCGGACACTGACAGTCGTTGGTGATCCACCTGGCCGTTTCACCCAAACCTTCCTGATAGGCATCTCTGGGCCCAGTGTAGCAGGCGTAGGAAGAGGGTGAAAATCGACGGGTGCTGAGTGGAAGTTATTATTTGTCGGGTTCTCTTCGGGAACGAGCTGCTGTTGTTGCTGCTGCTGCTGTTGGTTGTTGCCGTCGGTATCTAGAAGGTTCTGAATCAGAGCACCCTCTGTGTTCGGGAATAACGATTGCCTTCGGGCAAGTTGTGATGGACGGCGGATGTACGCGGCGTTTTGTGCCTGATGTGTGGAGTGTGGGAGAGGCTGCTGGAGTTCGGGGCGCGCTGCTTTGCTTTTCTCTTTCCTCGGCGGCTGAAAGGGAAACGCCGAGTCTGCTGCTTGTGGTGATGCTGGTGTGACGACCGGAGTAGTAGTAGTAATACTGGCGGCAGGAGATGCGACGGGGGAAATTTCGGGAGTAGAATGTGGTGAGCCCTGATCGCCGTTTTCAAGGGATTTCGAGACGGGCGGAGGCTCTGAGGGCGTCGGCGGAGATGGTAGAGGTGGTAATGGAGGAGTGAGTTGTGTTGGAGGACAAGGAGTCGGCTGCTGCTGCGTTGGAGAGTTTTGAGATTTTGGCGCGCCTGATAATATTATTACTGCTGAGCCGTTACGAGATGAACTTCCCGCTGTTCCCGAACTTTCCCCCCTCGGTGCAGTGGTATTACTGTCAGTAGAAGTAGGACGTTCGCCTGGAGCCGACTTGATGCTTGCCCTGCTCTGGTGATCGTTCTTGATCTCCACGGCATTCGAGGACGAACTGCTTAACGAGAGCCTTGCCGTTCCAGGCGAAGATGATCGCTCTAATCGCTCGGGAGGCTGTGGGGTAGAGTGTGAATTTCGACGCTTCGTGATGTATGCTTGAACATCTAGCACTCGCTGCTTCAATCTCAAGCCTGGTATCGGCATCTCCCCCAAGCGGTCCCGGTCCTCTCCACGTTGTTCACGCTCACTCTGCTCTTCACAACAACGACGCTCACGCTCAAGACGGGAGCTCACACGGCTACTACTGCTAGTAAGAGTAGTAATAGCAGTGGTAGTAGCAACAACAACAGGAGGAATATCTGAGTTGGAATTCGGCTTCTTCGACTCCGACTTGGAGCAGCAGCACGAGTCTAAGCAGCAAAAGCGGCAGAGACGGCGCTGGAATCGAACACAGCAGAGCAACAGTGTGAAACTCACCAGATAGCAAGCAGAAGCAGTAAAAAGGAACGTCGAGACAATAAAAAAAAAACTAAACAAAAAAGAAAGAAATCAAAGGAAATTGATGAATTTGAAAAATAAATAAAAATGAGTGGACGGGGTCCGGCAGAGCTGCTAGTACTACTGCTGCTGTCCCTTGGAGATGACTGATGAAAGGAGACGAGAGGGCATGTCCGAACGAAGGGCCCTCTTTTTTTTCTTTTCGCTTAGATGCCAGTTGATGATCTTCCAAGATCTCACGGGAAGGCCAACGCAGAAGTCAACAGGGTCCGTCAATTGATCGAAGGTAGCTTTGCTGCTGCGTCTGCCAGCGTAATATAGATGGGGGAAATCTGGAGAAAGCACCTGGGATATAGATGGATAGAGATCTACTTGGAGTAAAGGTGGTGGGGGAAAAATAGTGGGTTTTCGACTTCACGTCCTTCTCTTCCACCCTAACGGGTTCTAAACTTGGAGGTTTTGCTGTTCCTCTACTTTTTCTGTATGTTCTTGCTTGCTTTACCTGCTTTGCTTCAACAGACGCATCATAACCAGTAGGTACATCATACATACATGCAACAACCAAATCTCCCTCCCCTCCTCCTCCTCCCTCCCTAAAAATATGAGATACCAGTCCCGAAATTAAGCCGCAAAACCATGGGAAAGACCTCTAGAGAAAGAAAGAAGTACCTATCTCTCGAAAAATAAAAGTGAGAGAATTACGAATTACGAGGTATGGATCAACAGACTGCATACCTCTCTACCCACAGCGACAGACAGCATGCTGCAATTGAGCCACCCCCGTCCTTCTCCCCGTTCGACTTCTCATCCCGGTGGCTGCCGATTCCAGCCAAAAAGACTGATCTGTACCAACTGCATTTCGGCCCTCCTGCAATCTAGTGGCACAACCGCTAGAGTAGCTGTCGCTGTCCATCCATCATCTCGGTTTCCTTTTATTTTTGTTATTATTTTATCCCTCCACAAGCCAAACGTGGACTTCCCCCGCAAGAGGTACATATGTATGTAAGTCTCATGGATAATTGAAATCGCCATGTCGAACAACAGTGGCAATAGACAGCATACGCATCCCTCTATCGCTTTTCCTCCAGCCACCACCTTTTGCCCTGTCAGTTCTGGTTGTCTGGCTATGCTTGATTGGATCCCGCACGCATCCTCCCTACGTCCCTACCCCATCCAAGTGGCAACTTCAACTCCGCAACAAGAACCCCCATACACGATCTTGAAGCCTTGGTCAAGACCTAAATTCGATAAGACGCCAAACGAGTCTAGTTACGCGTGCAAGAAAGAAAAAGCCCACCCGCGGTGCGCAATGCACATGGCAATTACGAGTTACCGTAGTGCACAGATGTGGTCGATTATTTGACAACCCAAGGCTTGTCGAAATAAAAATCGATCTTGCTCTGGCTCTGGCTCTGGCCTTTGTCTGTGTGTTAGTACCTCTAAGCATGACGACCCTCCAGGGCTCGAGGGTTCGGCCGGAGATGAAAATGAACTCAGATAACAAACGTGGCAGTGGCGAAACGGACGTCAAGTGAAACATCATCTTTAGGAATCAAATCTTGATCCGCTCGCCCTGGCCTTGGGTGAAATGATCAATTTTTTTTTTTTTTGGCACGGGTGAGGCGCGATCGCAGGTGCATATAGACATGTAGTTATAGGGTGTGTATGCGTACGTATTTTAAGTAGGTAGGTATGGTAGAGTATTAGAGTACCTAAGGTATGGGCAACCCGGTCATTTGGTTATTTGTGCGTTTATGATCTTCAGAAACCGCTGGCAATACTGACTCCTCCCTCGTGCCAACGATTCGAATCGGATTTAAAGAAGTCAAGGAAGGCTACGAAAGAGCAAATACGACGACGGAGCCCCATCGCCGCCCCAATGCCACGCCGATAAAGCATGTGTCCAGGTTTAGAAACCCAATAAAGGACCCTATGTGCCTATATAACCAGAAAACAAAAACCGTTTGGCGGATGACTGCATTCCTATTAAGAGGTACCACAAAACGTCGACAAAAGAGACTCGAGCCAGATCTACAAACCGTCAAGAGAGTCCAGATCTAGGTTCGTACGTACGTTCAACGGCGGGCGCAGGTAGCCAGCCAGCCAGTCACGACAAAGCGGAATAATAGTGGTTCGCCATTGTCGCTGTGTGTTGGTTCCAGGCCGGAAGATAGAGTAGTAGTAACCTGAGGAGCTTGGTGATTGAGGTTAAGTTCGACCGGAAACCTGCAGTCCACGTTGCACAAATAGAGTAGGGAATATGCTATCGGCAGGGTCTAGAGTGGTACCCTCCCTACCTACATCTTTGCATGTGGCCTATGGAATGGTTTGCTCTACTCTAGATCTACTCTGGCTACTCTACATACATCATGTACTCGGGTGTTGCAAAAAGTGATCAGAATCTGATAAGACAAAATACACGTATTCACCGCAACATTCACCGCAACATTCACTTATCAGATTCTGATCACTTACCCTCAACACCCGGTACCCATTCACAAGTGGCGCATGTCATGTTGGCGGACATTCTGAATCTGCCAATTATGTAGTTTATATTTTTTCTTTCCTCAGTTCTTTACAGAGCTACTCTAGGCCGATTGCCCCCCAGACGAGGAAGTGCTTATCGATCACCAGCGAAAAGCGACAGATCAGAAATATTACTACGTCCATGAATTCGAGTTCAAGCAACAAATAGTAGGCACATAGAATACATGTACGCACTTTCCAGCATCCCG
This sequence comes from Morchella eximia, assembly GCA_024713935.1. Lineage (NCBI taxonomy): Eukaryota > Fungi > Ascomycota > Pezizomycetes > Pezizales > Morchellaceae > Morchella > Morchella eximia. Next base: position 784,463 of record JAMGZG010000022.1, on the reverse strand, counting down.
TAAGTATATATGAGTACATGTATGTACACCCCGCTCCTCCTCCAGTAGAGATATGCACATCCCATCCAGCAAAGCCCTTCCTCGTTCCTCCTTTATGCCACAGTTGCGGCTCCTCAACATCCACCGCCTTTCAACGGGCGGCGCCCTTCACAAAAAAGCTTAAATCCCTTTCACACCATCATCTGAGTCACATGAGGAAGGATCAGCAACCCCCAGCCCCACGCGGTAAAGTTGTTTGCAAGCGAGGTCCAATCAACGGGTGTTCCGTTAATTGCGGACCTAGCAGGGTGTGGGATTGGGTTAGGGAGCTTCTCGCTAGGAATGCACGGGCAAGACTCTAAAAGTAGTTGCGTTAGGCGGTAGACCCTGCTTGCTTGCTTGCCTCCTTGTGTGATGTGTGCTGCTTACTGCTGAAGTGCTGAGAGTGCTGAGAAGTGTGATATTGTACATTCTGCTAGGTACTCTACATAAATATATATATCATGGTCTGTTTGCCCCATGGTGCATCGGTGCTCCCTTGGCCATGTACCTATTGTACAGGGGATTCTACGAAGGAGGCTTGACTGATTGAGATGCTCCGGTCCGGAAGAGCTGTTGATAGCACGTGGATCTGGATATCTGCTCACTCCCTCTCTCACTCTGGTCCTACACGGTACCGCCCATCAACCACTATATATCTCATAGTCCCACATGTTTCCCCCCTCCTCTGCGGGACCCATCAGCCTTAGTTTATGTGATATGGTAAGATACCAACATCCAGAGTCTGCCTTCCTCTGCCTATATAGTAGGAACTCTGATGCGAGGGTGCGAACAAAAGGAGTGCAGCGAGCATTGAATCTCGAAGGGCCCTGGGGGGTCTCGACCACGGAGAATTGATCAAAGGGCCCCCAACAACATCCATCGACAAGAAGCAACTACATATTTGAGTAGTGAAAAGCATTTTTTGTTCTCCCCCTTTCACGGGTGTTATATTGCTGTAAAGATGCCGATAACATGTTCATCATCGTGCGCTCCCCTCGAAAAATCCCAGCGACCAGTTTCTAAGCACTTCCCCGCCGGCGCTTGTGGATTTCGCAAAGGGTGAGACAACATTTGACTATCGAGGATAGAGAGAGGGGTGATAGGGTGCGTAGGGAGAGGTCCAGTCATCCTTTCCCCCGCCTCCCTCATCTGCCGGGGCGCGCGCGCTCGCGCGTTCTTACCTGCCTAATTGCCTAGCTCATCGCATTAGGCCTGGGTTCAGTCATTGGGCTTCATCTCAGACAGAGAAAGCGTAATTGGAGTAATTGTAGGCATGTAGATCACCTTGATGTAAAATCTTTGTGAGAACTCTATAAAGTAGAGTTGGTTGGAAAAAATAGATCTAGAGCTCCCCAGATCTAGAGCGATAGGGTTATTTTGGGGTAACCAAAAATAAAGGGCACGTATGTATCGTATGTACATGTAGTATGTAGTAGTAGCAGTGGTAAATTCTAGTTGCAAAACCTCTTTAGACCTCATTTCAGCGCGCGCGACACACTGAAATCACCGACGAACTCACAACATGCGTTAAGAGCGAAATTGTATCCCTCAGACTACATGTAGTTCTCATTGCTTACATTGCAATTCCGTTACGATATATACTTTTACACTTGTTTGCTCATGGTTAGAGCATCAGAACACTTTAAAGATTGAGATCCCGTGAAGTCTCTTTCTTTCACTATTTGCGCGCACTCCTGTAGTATTTATATATATTGTCTCTTTCATTCATCTCCTTTTCGTTCCCCTCACACATTTAGTATTACACACGGAAAGAAGGCTTCCCCAAGCTATCAATCTCCACACAGGCAAGACCAGAAGGTATCGTTCCAGCCTATGATTCGTCCCCTCCCCAAAGTCCTAAAGTGCAAAGTCATCTTAAAGGGTGCTTTGGCAGGCAATCATCTCTCCCTTACCCCCAGTCCCTCCACTCACTCCATCCCACCCCATCCCATCCCTCCATCCCATATATCCGCCCTCCCCACCGTACCTTTGCGTTCACACCCACCACACTCTCTCACTCACTCACTCACTCCCCAGATTTGCATACTTTACGCCCTTCCTTTGATTTCTTCCCTCTCTAGGTATGTACATTGTTTCTCTCTCTTTAATCACCACGCTAACTTAACATTTCCGCGCCAGACTGAGCGTCGATACTCGAATCGTCGGATAACCCGCGTGAAACCCGGCATCGCTTACCAGGACAGCTGCCCGCGTGCGTGCTCGCTCGCCTACCTACATCCTACTGCCTGCCCTGCCTAGCTGCATTGTTGCCAGTCAAGTCAGTGTGAGTCCGCATACACCACCACCACTTTACCTTACCCTTTGGCGAGTCCCACCACCTCCTCCACCACCACCACCGACAGACCTCAACCCATAACCAACAAGTTGTTTCGCGCCTCGCTCTGATTCCCCCATCCTTTCATTTCCACTCACTCTAAACCTCCACCCAACCGTCGCGCAGTCCCTAAGTAAATCCCTCCCTCCCCTCCCCCCGCTATTACCACTTTGCTTTGTTTTTGTTTTTGTTGTCGCGAAAAACCCCTTCTACATTTCCCACCCTCGATAGCCTGCATTGCCTATATTTTATTACTATTTCACTATCATTTGTCGCGCAGGGCTTACCCCTTCGGCGCAATCCGTAAAGGATCTGAACCAAAAACCGCCATTTTTTTTTTTTTTTTGTGATTGTTGTTGTCGCAAGTTCTACGTAGTCGTCGCCGTCTGTCGCTCTGCACTGCATTGATCTGCATCAGGGACCGACCGACCGGCGTGCGCCTCAACTTCGGTTGGTTGTTGTTTCTTTGAGCGTCGTTATTGTTTGGACCTGTGGGTTCTGTCGCGAGCAATCTCATAGTTCATCTAGCTAACTAGAACACTCCGTCCAGTCCTTACAACCCCTCCACACTTCCCCCCACATTGGGCGCGGCACTACTACAACGCGATCGCTTGTTTTTGTTCGGATCAACCCAATAATCCCAATTGCAGTCTAACTCCAACCAACGGGTCCAACACAAAGAAAATACCCAAAGAAAGAAATAAAGGAATCAGAAAGAAAAAAAAAGGAAAAAAAATCAGCGACCAAAGAAGGATACTGTTTTCTTTCATTAAACAACTACATACATAACATACATACATACAACCCCCATAGCGTAATAGCATAGCAGTGCATTGTCGACACAACGCGCCCTTTATTTATAGTACTTCCTATTACGCATCAATTTAGTATTATTTGGCAATTATTCCCCGGGTAGCAGCCCGCGAATTACTCGATATGATGGCCTCCGCAATATCAGATCGGGCCTGCGGTGTTATCGGTGGTAATGACAGGTCTTACAGTGTCAACGGCAATGGTGGCAGTACCGGCGTCATCGGAGGGGGTACCGGAGGGGGTATCGTTGGAGTTATCGGTGGAAGTACCGGAGGACATCCTTTCGAACCCTTCTACCCTTTTAGCCAAACCCGGAGCGGTATTCTCGCATCCACTCCCCGGGGCATCTCCCCCGAGACTCACGCCCCTAGTGAGATCCGCAGCCCACCACCTGGGTTTGAAAACGTTGCCCCTGAGACTTCGCAGTCTCATTCGATCCGGATTAAGAATATACCGTCTAGTATGACCCGTCGTGACATTTGCAACATCTTGTTGTTCGCAAAAGACATCCAAGACGTACGCATGATCAGTGAGGGTGCAGTAGCAGTGTTCGGATCTTATGAGAGCGCAGTACAGGCACAGCAGTGCTTGCATGGCAAAGCAGTGGACAGCTTCGGAGGTACAAGTGTATTATCGGTACAGTTGGTGGACAAGGACAGGGAGCTTCTGGATTTAGGTCCATTATCACCTGGATCGTCGCCGACATCAGAGGGATTGGGAGGCGGATACACAACTAGCCATCCACTGTTCTCGAGGACGGTTGGGGTTGGAGCCATTGGTAGCAATGGTGGTGCTGGACATATGAACGGAAATAATGGCGGAAGTAACGGTGTGATTGGCGGGGGCAATGCCAACAATGGGACCGTCGGGGGAACCAGTCAAAATATCATTGGCGGTGGCGTCGGTAGTATTGGTGGAGGTGTTGGTGATAACAGCTTCTACGAGCAACAATCATTCCTTCAGCAATTGCCACCCTACCATAGACAGGGAGCCGATTGTGATGATTCAGACGAGCGTGGAGCGGCCATGGGCCCCAGAAACAGATCCTTGACGAACCCTTTGGCCATCAATGGGCCCAGCCGCATGCCGCACCTGCCCCAGCTTTCAACTGCAGGCACGGGCTTTATGAACACGCCCCACCACATAACCTCCCCTATCAACAACAACCTGGTCTCGCCGACCCCATGGTTATCGAACAGCAGTCATTCCCCCCATCCCCGCAACCTTCCCGCTGCGAACCCTGCAGATCAGAACCCACCATGCAATACGCTCTATGTTGGCAACCTTCCCGTAAATACGACCGAAGACGAGCTGAAGAGTTTGTTTAGCCGCCAACGCGGCTACAAGCGCCTCATGTTAAAGCCCAAGCCCCAGGGGCCGATGTGTTTCGTCGAATTTGAAGACATCGATTTCGCAACCAAGGCTTTGGCCGACCTCTACGGCCGAAGTCTTTCCAATAGCGTTAAGGGAGGCATCCGGCTCAGCTTTTCCAAGAACCCACTTGGTGTCCGCTCGTCGGGGAACAACATCCATGCACCTACCCCGATTGGCACTTCTCTATTGGCTGGTGGTAGTGGTGCTACCGGTGGTTCTCAGTTTCCATTTACGACCGCAGTCCATAATCCCCCGGGCTTGCCTGCTCCTGCCAACCGTCAGATGAGCCCCGGTGTCTATGACCAGGGTCAACCAGGTCAGGGCTTCGGAATCACTCCGTTTGGTGTTCCTGGGGGATACTATTCACACGGAAGGTAATTCAACCTTCACCAAGGAAAAACTGCAAAAAAGAAAAAAAATATTTCCTGCTATATATGTGATGAGGAACGACAAACCGGCGCATTGGGTTTTAAAATTCGGTGTTTTCTTTTTTTGGTAGGGGTGGGAACTGTTTGGTTCAGATTCATAGCCGGCCGGGTTTAGTCATGCGCATCAGAGTTAAGGGGGTTCATAAGGTCATTGTTACGGGACTAGGTGTTTGTTTGTATTTTTCTTTTCTTTTTTTTCTTTCTTCCTTTCTTTCCTTTCCTTTCCTTTACTTTCCTTTTTTTTTTTTTTTTTTTTGGCTAGCGCTGTGATTTCCCCTGATCTCAGATCCTACTCCTGCTCCTATCTTTATTTCTATACATGTGTCTCTACATATGTTCATTTTCTTCAAGATCCGCATTCTCATCCTCTTGATAAACATCATTAGCATCAGAAGTTTTCGTGTCGGTGCTATGTTACATTACTATATTGGACACTAGGATTGTATGGGGAAAACTCTTTGGATTGTGTTTTTAGGCTAGTCTTTCTGTTTATTTTTTTTGGTGTCCTATTCAATAGCTTGGGAATGGTTTTTTCTTCTTTGTTTCATTTATGACACCTATGTCTTCTACCTCTCGATATTATTAGTATTTTTTCTGTTATTTCTTGGCCCCTTATTGGGGGCAGAGCTTTCTCGACAGAACAAGTTCATGCCATGTCTTGCTTTTTTTCCCTCTCCCTCCTCTTTTCTATATACAGACACTAGTTCTTTCACCTCTCTCACTCTCCTTCTACCACCATCTTTCTACAAGTCTTTACAACTCGAACCCTCAGGACAGCGGAGGCTGACGGAAGAGACGAATAGCGGAGGATAGCTTCGGTGCGGTCTAAGCCGCCCCGCCCTCTTGCTCACGCTGTAATCGTGCAGGTGTGACGAAGCCTGTTTTGTCGTGTTGGATGTGTGTGGTTAAAATGTGTGGTTAAAGTGTGGGGTTATGCAACAGGGCTGTTGAGGTGTAGGATTGGATGGGCGCATTTTTTCGTTAGTCGTTTTCTTAGTAGGTTATATGGGAGGGGGCAGAACTGTAATGAGAAAACGGGACATGGTGGGTATATTGCGGTACAGTGCGTGTGCGCGCGCGGAGAAAAAAAAAGGGGGGTTTATATATTAAATAGCCACTGGGCCTTTCTTTGTTTGAAATTTCGTATATGCCTTTTTCTCTTTTTTTTTTGTGAGGATTGGGATGGGTACGGAAGCCTGGTAATTGATTGGCATCATTAATGCATTGGCATGGGAAGGATGGCATGGGCTTGTCTATATATAATGCAGAAAACGAAGGTTAGTAGCATGGCATAATGACATTCATCCGTGCGTTCATCTGTGCATCTGGGAAGAATAAGAGTGTCTACTATTTTAAATATAAATCGGAAAAGCTTCTCTAAGCCCGATCTCTATATGTCTAGCCCTGGACATTAATTGAATGGAGTCTATCGATGAGCTAATAGCGGGAGACCAAATAATGCGTGTCAAGCGAGAAGCTAAGTAAGATACATGTAGTTCAAGCTACGATTACGGGGCTAGAAATCTGAGCGATATCACCTATCCCACGAGGACTATATTTTTTTACGGGGTGCGTGCCGATTTATTATATATTCCACAGGACTCCCACCCTGGGATCTTACGAGCTACAAGTCGAGTGATAATCTATGATCGCCTCTCCCATTATTCATGCTAAGCGGCCTATAAGCTTAGAACTACATGTATATTAAGCACAAATACCATGTAATGATTGCATATTGAGGCACTACTTGTCTCTCGATAAGCTATTTAATCTATGTGCTGAGGGCGTCTCGATAGATCTTAGGAGTGTGTACATATGTAGTCCCAGCATCACTATTGTGCGCATGCTATGAGCATCAGTACGAAAAGAAAAGGGCGGGATGACTGTGGGAATACAACGGTAGCAATATGGTACTCTTGAAAATACCGTATTCTTCCAAATATCGATTTATTACCTATTAGCGTATTCGGGTATAGAAGGTTACCACTAGTACTGGCTGGTTTCAGGCTAACTAGGCACATCACCATCGATAAACTACATGTATCTTCACCACGCATCACCCTCATGTAATATTAGGTAGTATTTTCTTCATTGTAGTCTAGGTGTATCACCATTTCTAATCAAATAGCTATGCACAGATAACAAAAATCTAAGTATATCTCATCTCTGATAGGCTCATTACTGTAAAATGAACCTACAGGTCTTCCTCGATAAATAAATATCTGGCGATACTTGTGTATAAGAATACTAGTGAGGAGCGGCCTCCGGCCGCATATGAAAGTAATCATCAGTTCGAGGAACCGCTGATAACTAAAGGAATGTGTATAAAGATCCGGCCCTATTCAATGGCTCAGATACTGTTCAATGGCTTGGATAGGCGTGGGGTTCGGTGTAATGGTGGAAACAGCGATACGTAATTCACGCACGCAGTCGGGGCCCCTCCTTGCTCGCGTGAAGTTGTAACTTTGAAAGAGTAGAGTCAATACCTTAAAATGGGTAAAAGCACAGACCTTTTGGCCAAAAGGGGCTATATAATGCCAAATATGAGTCCTATTGCCCACCGGTGGGGAATTTCACCACTGGTGGTAGGTATTTCACCACTGGTGGTAGGTATTTCACCACTGGTGGTAGGTATTTCACCACTGGTGGTAGGTATTTCACCACTGGTGAGAAACTTTCATAACTGTTGGCATTAGTGATTGAACATTTACTAATGTAGTATAGTGCAGAATAATGACTGAAATTCAGTGTTTATACTGGCACAGGAACTGAAATTCAATACTTATACCACCGGTGGTAAATAGTTTATCGACCGATAGTAAAATTACTTTTGACACATTTACCGCCTCATAACTCTTTGTCTAGTGACAACTGTAACCCGCCAGATCACAGAAATCGGAAGCAGCTAACCATCCAACCGAAACCCTTCGTGATGACAGAGATACCTGACTATTCTATTTATTAGATGCTTCAAACACAAAACACGAGATTTTGGTTAGGTAAAAAAGGTTTTAAGCAGTTCCTTGGATGCTATAATTGCAGTACTCTAGTGTGTTAAGTTCTGGATTACCACTAATTTCACATCCTCTGAAATTCTTATTCTGACTACTACAACATTCCTGTTGTATTTCTCGATTTCGGCACCCTTGGGAACACATAGTTTTCGTTATAATATTTGTAACTTTATCGCGGCAGTACTGAATTCTCCTATAAGTTGGGTATGTACTGGGGTCAGCACAAACCGTGGCTGCCATCCACACCTAATTATAAATGCACAGCATATACAGAGAGAAATCTTTCTCACAGACGCATCAGACCCAACGGTTAAGACGAGTTATAATGTATAGAAGGTATCGGTTGCGTCTTCAATTCTTTTTTCTCTTAAGTGGCCTTTGCGGGTCTTTCTTACACCAGGAATCCTTTCCCCATATGGCCATGGAAATCCAGGGGCCTCACACATACCCCCAAGGATTTAGGTGTTAGTAGGACCGATGAAGAATATCCACTCTTTTCTGGAAGTAGACTTGGCTTGTGATGCGTGAAAGATAGCCCACCATTTTAGAACTGGGCTGGGCAACCTTCCCTTCGTGGGACCGAATTTTCAATGGTCCCGTGAGGGTCAGGTCAACCTATGATGCATACTATACGACTCTACCCAGATATTGAGGTTTGTCACCACCCATAAATTCATTAATTCCGACGCTAGGCAGAGGAAGTCAAAATATACTGAGTTCGGAAGTTTAGGATTTCCACAACCTGCATGATTTATGGGTCAGCTTGGCCCATTTGAAATTAACAATTATAAACTTGAGCCTTTGACATAAGCTCTATGGTTCGAATTTTGGTGATCTATAGTCGCTGCACTGGCTTACAACCATAAAATCGTACGGAAACGAGAATAGATTAGATAAGATATTCTATCTCCCATTCCCCCAATGCCAGGCGCTCCGATAAGTTTTCTCCATAAGCAAACCGTCAAGATTTCTTTCGGCGTTCTACCCTTGTAATTGTGCCAATATCGCCCGCCAAAGAGAATATCCCCGATGCTATTCGACCATGCCACTCAGTTTCATCTAAATACCGCAAACCTTGGGAATAGGCATGAACCGTTCATCTTATTGAAGAGATTGGTTCCACTTCACCCAAGTCAAGGCCCCAGCCACATGGTCGAACCAGCTGTTGCTTCTTAGGTTGCCGTGAATGAGAGCTGGTTATACGCCCACAAAAGTGGCCTCAACGCACTGCCTAGTGGCATGCACGGTTATATATATAGCAATATAGATTTGCGCATATATTCTTTGCATGTCGATGGCAACGTTCCCTGCGGTGTTGTGGAGAGATAAATAAAATCTGAAGGCGCGTGGCTCTGCCCATGGCCACGTATGAGCCATCTTACTGCACAGCGCACTGGGCCCTCTTTTATCACATGTGAGTTTAGCTCCTTATTGTCAGTTGCGGTGCTTGAGGTTAGTAAGGGCTAAATACTCGGTGACCTTCTTCCCGGTTTTCCAGAAGTAGGAAGCTCATGTACGGTATCAGATCGTCTTAGTACTTATAAGGCTATTCACAATATCAGAGATTCTGATGGACATGAAGATCGGGGGCCGGATCAGTCCTATTCACAATATTCCTAGCACTGACATATTTATATATTAACCAGTCGTCAAAATCTAATTATTTGCTAGGTAAACTACCACCAGTACCCAATAACCACACGGCATAGCAATATTCTCCGATGGGAATCATATAAATGTGTTTGTCGATAACTGGTTATTTCATTTATCTAACGCCCTCATATTCCAAGCAAGAAGACACACTTCATAGGTTAAGGGTCTGTCTGGGCTACTAATAAAATACCACTTATATAGTTAAATGGCTCCACAAACCCCACGCGGGAATCAATTCGTGAGATAATAATTCATGAGATAATAAACCCTTCGTAAGATGATCAACTTATAAAGTGCTAATATTTTTACCTATAAGATATTCGAACAACAACCTTATTTCTGTGCTGCCCATTATGATCAATGTCTGCATGATTATATGTTTAAGCAATTAAAAAAGGGTACACTTCTTGTCTAAAAATTATGATGCTTCCTTTAAAATTCAAAGGCTAGGGCTTAAGATATTTTTTCTTTTGCCATTGACCAGAAAATACTCCGACGAGTGATTATTTGTGACCGAGCTGTCGTACTCGTGCATAGCAATAATAGTACACTTAAAGTTTCCTTCCCTCTACCGGTGGCTTAATTTACCTATATGTTAGAGCTAGGATTGATAAGAAAGACCGTAATGTCTCAAAGTTGAAATATTTCGGTGAAGGTTTAGCATCTGGTGTAACTTATAATCATTTAGTAATGATAATCACAAGCCAACTACATACATGTAGCTAAATCCTCGCATGGTAACACAAACAAAACAAAAGAAAGGGGTAAAATTTCAGCGAGACAGTCTCGTCCCAAGGTCCCCCACCTCAGAAGGTATATCTGCCATATAATATAAGGCAAGTGCATTGCGTTGGACTAAGTGCTTCCTCGTTGAATGTTTAGAAGAGGGATTCCCCCGATAGAGCGTTGTATACTAACCCCCTAAACCACTACACAGGTACTTTCCTCAGTCACTCTTTTTTCGGCATATACATAGAATTTTAGTTACAGCAGCCGGATTTACGCTGAGGGTATGCTCTACACTACTTTGAGAAGCTCAAATATGTTCCCTAACAACCAAGCAGGGTGTAGCTAGTAGTGTGGGAATTCAAGGGAACGTGACAGTGGTGGGCTTACTTCCGCCCAAAGTCGAGTCGTTTATTTAAGCCATACAGTCACTTTCAACTAAGAACTAAAGGCACAAGAAAATTCGGCTTTGGGGAAGTTCTGCTATATATTGCCTTGAGCTCTCTCAATGTTCTAGAAGAGGCTTTATTAATTTTAGACGCAGAATCTTCATCAGGGAAGGAACGGACCGGGTGGGGGTAAGGATATATGCTGGCACGCTCTTCGTAGAGAAGGAATACACCCACAACAAAATTATTATGAGAACGGAGGGAAGACTATAACCAGTAAGATGTCATGGGATGTGTACTATAGTGATATTCCATGCTAATTATAGCATTTTTTTTATATGCACTTGATACTCTCCGTAGAGACCATTCAATCTCTTAACGCGGTTAGGGGGTTTGGTGTTGGTACCGTAGATGGTATTCAGTGTGAATCATGGGATATCACTCGATTGCCAAGCCTGAGCGTGGTGCATACATGTATGTTAATTCCGCGGTGCATATGAGTGGGTTAGAATGGGGTTTGGCTTCTCTCAATATCGTATCACTAATAGGTTTGGCCAACGTAGAATCTTAAGTAGAAGAGTGGAGCTCGATCCATTGTGGTTGGTTTTCCCAGTCTCTGGTACATGTATGGGCGGATACTCTCCTGATTTGATCGCGTGAATGCCTGTAGAAATAGCTAGCATTGATAGGAGCGTAGTACTTTCCTCACAATATTTCCCGGCTGGGTTAGGTGGCCATTGATATCTGATCATTGCAAGGCGAAATATTCTTGGGGTGGCGCCGGCCAAATCTCTCGCTGGATCATAGTAAATCACTCGACCAATTTCCCCCTTCCCCTTTTTTCTTAAGGCCAGTACCAAGATTAGGTAGTTCCCTTAGTTCATCTTGTGATTCTAGAGCAAATACATAAGTTTTACCGTATATGTATCATCATTTCTCTCCAATAGACCGTATACTCGTGCTTAGGTGCCGCCGCCGGATCTATAGTTCCATGGAAGATTACGTTGCCTGCGCGGAGAACCCCTATAATACTGATAAGTGATAACGAAGTAAATATTACCGCTTGAGAAGCTTCCTCGACGCATCTTAGCTATAGCTTGGATTCCTTATGCATATATGGTTCGGTGATCCGGATAAGGTGCGGCCAGTCCAGCCCTGTCAGTCCTGGGGCATGAGAAGTACCTTTACATGCACGACGGGACCTATCCGACCTCTATTTGACTGAAAAGATAAATAAGGGGTAGAAGGGACGGATCGAGTCGAGATAGTTGAAGTCCGGACTACCTACAGCGCCGTACCCACAAGCACTAGTGCCAAGGATGCCGCCGAGGCCAAGGCTATCTCAACACCCGCTCCCCCGGGCTCAGCCAAAGTCGGAGCGGCCAACTCCGACTGAAGCACAGCCGGAGACCGTTTCGTTTGTAGCTAGTTGGCGCCCGGCGGCCACATGAAGTCACGGTAGATATGATGGGGCTGTACACGCTTACCAGCAAAAGAACCAGAAAATGCAAGTGGTGTAAACAAGGATAATTTGTATGAGGGATCGCCGCCACTCCATACAAATAATCCTTGCCCTGAGCAGCTGGTTCTTTTGCTGGTAAGCGTGTACATGTGGATACAGCGGATCTGGGGCGATCTATATTCACGACACCCGCCGCGCACGTGGGCCCCCGTTATCTTTTCCCCACCCAGCATTTGACTGCCGGAGCTCTTTCCTGTCGCGAGTTGCTTGCCATGTGGGAAACATGCATGGAATGGGGTGCTGACTGTCCGGAGCCCTTACTTGGAGACACGGCGGCGGCCACTTGCTTCGTGATATAGGTACGTAGGATATATATGTAGTGCATGACAATATCAAGGTACGTAGGGTGAAGGCGGCTAGATATAGAACCCACAGGGCTATAGAGCCTAGATTCCCTACGAGGCTGTGGGGATGTGAGTGCTGTGATTTATGGATGTTTGAGATAATGTTAGATCGCTCAGGCCTGGGGGAGGTCATCAAATCTGCTAGTGGGGACTCATTCATACTGCAGGAGTCGTTATGTAATGGGTTAGGGTATAGTTGGGTGCTCTTCAAATAGTCGATCCGATTTACACCCGCGGAAAGAGAGGGTTTGAAATGATTCGGATAGGCCAAGCTTTGATTGCAACCCGAGGACCTTCAATATCACGAGCGGTAGCTAGATGGGGCTGAAAGTCCTATTCCTGATCCTGTCGACATCCTTATGGAGTTCTTTAGAAGCTTGGGTCACTGGAGCTTGCTAGGGAAAAAGTATCTGTGACATTTTGATGCTGTAAAGGATTTTTAATTACTGTGGCCACTTGAAACCTAGTTTGTTGCTTGAGTGTTGGTAAAGTGAATCAACATGTACTACGTAAACAAAGGATAAAGGGCAACAATAACACTCCATCAGTTGAGAGGGCGGATGCGTGGCCGCTGTAGTGAGCCGATATCTGTCTTTATTATGAATTAGTTTAAATAAGTAGTTTACCAGACCCCGTTCTTAGTAATAAATCACGTCTCTTGGTTTATTATAGATATACTAGAGGTTTTCCCGTTTGTTACCAACCAGAATCATTTCATAATGCCCCATCTCAATTTATACTATCAATTCAAACCAGGTTGGTGAATGAAATAAAGCCTTACCTTTCTCTTTTCCCTACTACTCTGGCCTGGAACCCTTTTGCCTTGGGAATTACTTTTCCGGGCGGAGTAAACAGAACAATCATTTGATTGAAGCATACTCTAGCACACCCTTAACGTTCTGTAGGGAGCCTGGGTGCAGGGCCAATCATCACCCGCCATTTGCGAAACTTCTTTTCGTCTTGGCCTTTATATATTAGGAGATAATGATGTGCTTCGCCCTGGTGAACCTGATGGGTGTTTCTATACGATCTTCCACCTAGGAGGAGCTGCACTTCTGTAGCCTGTACTTGTTAGGCGTGGACCGGTAAAGGAATTCTATAGGCCAGTCGGGCCGGGGCAGCCAAGCCAGCATATTCGTGTGCCGGTCAGCCAGGCAGTCGGCCTGAGGTAAACCTTGCCCGGTCCGCCATTAAAAAGCCTGGTTTTGAGATTAGGTAAAGGTGGCTTCTAAAACGGTAAACACGGCTACATTTATATACGTGAGTATCACCTCCTCTTCCTCTTCTGTTCGTTCTCTTCACATATCAATTTTCGGCCCAGATTGTGAATATGCACAATCTGTCATTTTTATCATTTGCCGGCGTTTGTCTCCCGGGCTGACCTTTCAGAAGTAACTTCAAGCTGACCACTTACTGTACTAGTAGAAACCGGCTATTTTGGTGCTGGTAACGGCGAGGAAGACTATGAGGACCAGAACGGTATCGATCATTTGACTAGAGACTTATGGCCCGGTCCGGGCGTCAAGTCGAGCTCAGACTACTTCGGCCCGCTACAGAAATCCGGCTCAGCTGGGTAACCCCCGAGGGAAGAAAGGTACGTACTGCAGAGTTCGAATCTGAGTTAGAAGTGTGACTATCTACTTGAACCATTTAAGCACATCTAGTTACGACATATGGCACATATCTAGGCCATTGCTCTTCCCCCATGATCCTAAGGGGAAAGGGCCGATGTTGTTCGGGTTGCGGTGGGGTGCGGGTGCTGGGACCGGCCCGGGCCTTGTCTCATAGCCCAGCCGGCAAATGGGAAAAACCTGGCCTGGCCGATGAGAAGTCCTTCCGGCTTGGCTTGGCTTGCTGAGGAAAAAAGGCTTAGGTGCCGGTCTTAACCCGCCGCCTACTGTAGTCCTTGAAGTCTTTGATGAACGGGATCAGTCCCGTCGACCAGAAAAGACCGGGTCGGTTAAGATATTTACATCCTGGACCGTATCAGGACCATGGTCTCACGAGCTGGCTTTTGCACACATGCTTGATCACATTCTGTCAATATGGCTCTCATCAGCTGCCGCCTGAAAAGCAGTTTGATCGCAGAGATTTACAGCTTCAGATCGGTTTTGACTTTTTTGAGCTCTGTTGGTCTAGTGGTGACCGCTTTTACTACGAGGGCCTGATTTGACCCTGAAGAATTAGGCCATCTATTTTCTCCCGACCTGGTCTGAGAACACTCTCGGCCCGGTTCAGCACACGAAGGAAAAGGCAAAAAGCAGCCCAGCTGATATAATTTTGGACCGATCAGGCACATATAAGGCTTGGGCATTCAAGAGCCTGTCACCGGTTTAAAATATTAAAACTAAGATCGGAATTGCTTTTCGCCTTTTGGGGAGCTGTTGCCATCAACAAAACAGCCTACCTCCTCTATTATATCACAGTTATGAGCTTATATAATCTTATTCTATTCTAATCACAAAAGTGTCTGAGTAAGAGT
Organism: Morchella eximia; assembly: GCA_024713935.1. Lineage (NCBI taxonomy): Eukaryota > Fungi > Ascomycota > Pezizomycetes > Pezizales > Morchellaceae > Morchella > Morchella eximia. The sequence goes on along the minus strand of JAMGZG010000022.1, from coordinate 769,362 downwards.
AATACTCACAGATATAATAACCAATTCATGGATTCTAATCAAGAAGAATTTCTGAAATAGCGCATTCCACTAGTCAAGCCGCTAACTTACATAGCCAATGCTTCCGGAGAGAAAGAAATAACTCATTTCAGCAGGAACTTGATTATGCACGGTAGGTGAGGAGGTTGCCGTATAAAGAAGTTTTCTCGAGAGTCGAGTCAGTTACGTTTACCTTGATATATTTGTCGGGGACCAGCTGATCGCGCGCTTTGATGAAGATTCTAGAAAGTCTCATCCAAGAAGCTCTGGTGTTCTGAACCTTAGTAAGATCGTGAAAGGGGCTCCTCGCTCTCTGCACATACTTTAATGTTGCATATAGTTTTGTTCACGAAGGTGATGTGATTGTAGTCAGCCATCGCAGCAAAAAACTGGAAATGATAATTTTGCCTCAATTTTGTTGCAGCCCGAACCAGGTCCCAAGACCTAGTTATGTATCCAAGGACACAATGGCAGCTGGTTAATACTAGGGAAACCCGTTGGCTCACGTTATCTTTCAGGATATATATCCTGGAACGGAGCGGAAGGCCCTGAGCGGTGGTGCGCAGACCGCGGACTTTGGGGCTTTATACATATATCAGTCGATACCTACATCGTGGACCTCCTTGCCTTATTTACCCCGCTGGAAAAGTTTAACTGCCGGTGCGTTTCCTCGTGGTAAGCTTCCTAAGGCCCGCGGATTCGAGATGCAGCAGATATTATGCCCGTCTGGGTCCCTTACTTGAAGCTGCTTAGACATGCGCAGTGGCTTACCTCGTGGATGATGCAATGCGACCTATATACCACGGGACAACGGAGACATTCTGAATATATAATATCAAACCGGAACAGCGGGCCTATATTCCTTTATAGAGTTATGAGAACGCGGGCTTCACGGGGTATTGCTGCATTCCGCATACCAGGGGGTCTAATAGACCTACTAATGGATCTAAGTCGGGAAGTATGATTAGTTGGTTGGGTTAATAAGTTCGTCAAGTGTACGCCCAAGCAGCTGCTTGATAAGCTGACATCAGAGGAACGGTCCATACAGTTACAAAATATGAAATTGGACTAAAATGGACCACTCGATGAAATGAAATGAAAGGACCGAGTCGGATTGCACCAGATATACCAAATAATAGAGCCTACTCATTCAAACGCTATGCAGAACCTGTAAGTTTTAGGGTCTAGCGCAAGCCTTGATACTATACAGAGATTTTGATAAACCGATCCGAGCCGGAGAAAGGTGTGGACCGGGCCACACTATGTATTTTTATTTTTGGACCGTCCAGTCCAGTCCAATCCGCATTCCCAGGGTACAGGCAAGCGAGCGGCCCCCGGCTAAAGGTGTTTTAACCTTCTCATATATCGAAGTCAAAAAGGTTACCAGCATCCATATGTGTGCCAAGGGCTATGAAGGGGAGGGTATGAAAACTGCATCATATATTTAAGATCTGGCCCGAGCTAAAGAAGAGCCCGAACCGGGCCAGTCCAAATAAATACCGAACTATAGAGCCGGTATTATTGGGGCATTCCCGATGAGCTAAAATGCTGCACCAACCCACCTTGTAACCATTGGCATCACTCATTATCACTCGAAGCTCCCGAAACCCCACAAAAGGATCTCGGGATAATTCGTCAATGTACGCCTCTGCTGGGTCATACGGGACACCGGTCAGACCCATCGGAATTAAGCACATTGAATACATACTTGTTAAGATTTGGTAACATACTAACTGTCCCTTTGATCATGTAAAGACCCCACAACATAAACCAGCACACCTATCTCCTCCCGGAACGGTCCGAGAAGCACTTCATCCCGGACCGGTGCAGGGAAAGAAAAAATCAAAAACCAGCCCTCTTTGACCGGTCAGGACTCAGGCTCAGTTCTGGCTTGGCAAAATGAAAGGCTGGGGCTTCACGGCTGATGCACGGATGACTTAAGGCTGGCTGCGAGAGAGTTGTTGCATGTGGTTGTAGGTTGATTACACTAATAAGCATTAGAAATGTATATATCTGTACGACCAGAAACTGCTAGAGGAACAATTGACCGCGTGGGCTAGCCCATCACGGACTTAGTCGCAGCCAATACGCCGGCAATTGGTTAAGGAGATGAAGAGTCTGCGGGTACATAGATCTAGTCGCTCAACATACATGGCGCGGGAGGCCACACAAGCTAGCGAATGGTCCATCGCCGATTCCTGGCGGGCCCGGCAAAGTAGATAACACTCGGGTGGGTTAGGGTTACTTCACGATCAATCACTCTCAAACCTAGAGAGGGGATAATTGACCGCGTGAGCGGATTGATGGTAAGCGATCCCAGCGCTTGGTTTATTGCTGCGCGTGAGCGCCCTGCATGTGCCGGACGCGGGCCGCTGACGGCGGACCTGAGTTGAGCGCGCGAGTGATTCCTTCGGATCAGGGTGGGAAGTTGATGTTGGAGACGCCATTGTAGCCACAGTGGGTTAGGGTTGTTGGGAGAACGGTAGGCAGTCGGGTGAGTGGACTGATGCCCGGCCCCGGGAGGCGTCCATTTGCCGGTTCAGACTCCCAGCAATTACATATTAATGATGCGGTAGAAATAATTTCCCGTTGTTCGAGGCTGTTGTACTACATGCACTTATCCATCTCTGTTTGCGCGGGAGAGTCTTGCAAGACAAGACATTTGAAATTTCAAGTCGATAGGCACGGCGCAATGTGTGGTGAGTGATACATCATGACGCACCAACAAAAAGGCTAATTTCTTGAGACCATTGAGTGCGTAGCAGGCGTACATGTACACTCACTCTTTTACTGTTACCTTTTAATTGGGCCAGATTGTCGAGGAACGCCAGAGGCCAGAAATCTTGGACGCACCCGGTGGGTGCTAAATTAACCATATTTGTCACAACGGCCCGACATGGAGCGTAATCTTCACCCAATTTGCAAGACAGATCGGCTCTTTCGCTCGATCATGTTCCCTTACATCATGCCATATCTCTTGTCTCTACAACGTTACGCATGTACGTATACCACCTAGATGAGAGCCATATATATCATATCGGGTACTACCATTGATGGAGGAGGGTGGGAAGATATGCGGCTACCCGGTCTGAGGCGAGGTGGTGCAGCTGGTAGAGGGATCTATAGCGATGAGACTGGGGTATAGTCGATTGTGGAGGGTACGGTAGGAATAGGAGTGTGGGGGTGTGAGGGGTTATGAGGAGTGGTGATGGATTACGGCGGGAAAATGGTCGAGTGACACGGTGTGACGGTGGGGCAGACAGAGTGTAACCAGAGATGGAGTTGTGGGTGTAGTGGTGGAATGGTGGTGGTGGGAGGGAATTAGGCATCCTAGACCTTAGCTTCCATCCGTATGGCCGTTTTGGGGTTCCTGTCACTTGCGAGATTCTTGAGACGTATGCATCATCATGATATGTGAGCCCTATTATGAAAATTAAACCCGCAAAATACCAGGATTTGGGTTTTTGGCAACGGTCATCTACAGGGAAAACCCCAGAAATCTTGATACGCGCTATGTACATTCTTTTTAACCTTCTATTGTATCTTTTATCCTCTCCAACGTCGTCGTCTCTGAGTACTTACGTAGCGGCGAGGGTTTAATTTACAATTGGCAGCGAAGCCGGTTTCGGCGCGCTTGGCGGCGTTTCAAGGGCCCAGGCGCGGAGGAACACGTACGTATAGGTGCTGTAGTAGAGGATAGTGTGCAGGGTGTGCGGTTTTTCCTTGCTTTAAGGTTTGTGTTGGTGCGTAGGAGGAGGAGGGGAGGATGGATGATGAGAGGGGGGAGAGCAGAGGGGGATGACGACGGTGCACAGCCAGGAAAGGGAAGTGGGCACGTGTATTACGGTTTTTACTGGCTGGTTGATTGATAGAGTGCTTGATTGATTGATTGATTGATTGATTGCCTTGGAATTTCTTGCAATTTCTGGATTCGTATACTATACTGGGAATTGAATTGTAGGTTACTGATTAGATGTAAGTGTATCCATCAGGGGGACATACTCAGGGTGTACTCTAGAGTAGAGTAAAGTAGATTTTATACTTGCTAACTACAAACCTATACAGCCAAGGATATCATAATATATTATAGCTATAACCATCCTCACCCTGATCCCCAGCTTAGACACAGCTGTCATGCCATGACAGCTACCTACATGCCTACAGGCCAGCTTTAAACTTTTGCTCACGACATCATCTCTGCCTGCACCCATGAAGCGATCCCTCAGCCCATCCATTCCTCTCACCTATCCATCTCTTCGCAATCACACCCTCCCCCAATCAAGCCAACCACTCAAAAAGTCTTGGCTCCATACAACAGCATGTCTCAGTCACAACTTACATTGTATCAGCTACACAGCGTAGAAAATTGTATTGAGAGGTGGGATCGCATACACACTCCCAACCGGATACCGCGTCGACATAGACCTTTTAAGCATAAATTCCTGCGATACGCGGGCACCCGTTTATGAGCGAGCTATGTAGTCAGTCAGGCCCGCCCTCCCTCCATCCCTCCCTTCCCTTCCCACCCGCCCGCCCGGCCCTCCGCTCCGCACGTAGCACGGACTTATTAGAGTCGATTAGGGGACCGACAGGGCTGGGCAGGGAGGGTAGTAGGTAGGGCACCGGCCGGTCAGAGTGTTTCGGCCGAAGCAGGTCCGGTTGTGCATCTCTGCCTAGAGTACATATTGTAGTTACCTACCTAGCTGCCTAGCTACCTGGCTGGCTCGCCAGGAAGGAGGGAGCTTGGGCCAATTGGTAGGTTGCGAGTGTACATACATTAGGTATCTAGCGTTGCAATTAATAGACGTCCGGCCCTACTGTCCGGAGTAAGTTTTTTTTTCCTTCTTTTTTTTTTTTCAACTGTTGGGCAATGGGGACGGAAAAACTCTGCCTGCCTGCCTGCTTGCCTCATGCATGGAAGGGGATCAGGAATGGAATACTCAGTGTTAGGCGGGTTGGGTTGGTGGTTTGGCTGGGGGGCGAGTAGAGGTAGGGAAGGTATAGAGAGTTGTATGATATGCATGTTCTAGATATAGCTACATACACTTTCTACGTCTTCTTCCTTACCTCTGCCTTACTCTAGGTACGCTAGGTATTGACTCAATTGACTCTACTCTACCCCTTATAATTCCCACTACCGTAAATAGAAATACATGTAGCTACCACCCGAGGGAGGTTTTTTTTTTAAACCGCGCGCCAGACCAGACAGACCACACGGAACGTCGCAGGCCAGCGGGAAGAGAAAAAATTTTCTTCCTTCCAGAAACAAACCTGCGCACCCACGCGCTTGTGATCTAATCTGATCCGCGGCCGGGGTTAATTGTTGCTCTTCTTTGATTACTCTGTAGCCAGAAAGTCCGAAAAAGAAGCAAATATGCAAATACGCAATTAAATATGCAAATACGGAGGTAGCTGGTGTTCTTCGCCGAAGAACGAGAGAGGGAGGGTGTTTGGACAGAATCCGGGGAGGAAAGAAAAGATAACACGGGAGAAACAAACCGGATAAGTGATTATCGTGCATGACGAATTCAATGTACGTTGGGGGAGGGAAGGATGTCGCGGGGCTCCCAGAGATCAGGGTGGAGGGTCTCACTTGGAGTTGGAAAGTGAGAGATGGGGTTTTGGGTTATGCTTTGGACTGTCTGGCTATGATACATTGCTAGGGTAGTGTATGTTATGTAGGTATGTACGGGAATAATGAAATGGCGATTGTGTTTGAAGGGCAGAAGTCAGTGGTGAGCGGGTGAGCGGTGAGCGGTGAGTGGTCAGTGGTCCGGACGGTGCACAGAGAATAAGGGACAGGGCCAAGACAGACTACTATCTGGACCCGCCGAGTGACTTTTCGTGATAACTGGATTGGTAGCCCTAGTACTAGTTGCTAGCTAGCTGGGATATGGTAGGTAATCAACCGAATTCTAGAACTCCCCATTTGGGTAGTCATCACCACAAACTCCAGACTCAACGGGCTCGTAATGCGATAATGCACAACTACAGATTCACGCGCGGTCTCTGAATAATTGGATTACTTTTCAACCGCTTATCTTTTATGTGCGTATGTGCTGCGGCGGTAGAGTTCTCCACCTAGCTGTGTACTCTCTACTCGAGTTTGGTAGAGAGTATTGGCATGGTACAAGTAACCACTCTAGGTAGGGCAGGACGGATCGATCGAGCACGCTCCGAAACTCTTCCAGAGATCTACCCAACTTGAATTCTGTATCCTTTAATATTATTATTATCATATCGCTTTCGTTCTTTGCAAGATACACTGGCCACGGGTAGGTGCCAGGAAAGGAAAGTATATCTGGGACACGCGGACGTCACGACAACACTTTTGCTATCTCATCCCTATTGTGCGCAGATCGCGACGTCGCATATGTAAAAACCAGTGAGTGAGCGAGAGAGAGACAACGGAGCCTCCTCCGTCGAAAAAAAGTATCACCACGAAAAGCGCAGTAAATTTTTGCCAAAGTGTTTAACCAAGAGCTCTAGCACGCGTGTGCGAGGGTCAAGGTTGAATGCGTACGTGGAAAGTGTATATATATTTATGTATGCCAACCCTTTTATCTGATCGATCCTCGTCGGCGGCCGTGGTGTATCAAAGCGGTTTCATCGGACCTTGATAACCATCCATCCAGGCCCTGCATCCAGTCTTCAGTCACAGGAGAAAGAGACATGCAAAAAGATATGCTTGAAGTGGGAGAAGGCCAAGCACGCCGCGTCACTCGAACACGGAGAATTTCTCTGGGCGAGGTACGGAGAAAGCTGTAACGGGCGTATCTTCCTTCCTGAGACATATGGGCGATAAATTAAAGTTGGGTGGGATGGGGGGACAAACACCTTGAGGTGTTGATCTGGGTTGAGGCTGTGATTGTTGATTGATCGTCATAACTCTCGTTCAACGGCCAAGCCAGAATATGTGGTTGCAACAATTTGCATTCTCTCCTTCTTCCGATGCGCTCAACCCATGAGACCGAAACCAGGGTCGCCTTGCGAGTGATTGACCGAGCATTCTCGCTCCCCATCTCCGAACTTTAAAATACCCTCTTGGTATTTCTTGGTATTTCTTGGTATTCTTGGCGGTTTCCAGTTCGCGTTCTCTTCAAGCAAAAACCCCGTCCGTCAGGTGCAGTTGCTTGGATGGAAATCAGAAATCTCAAAGTCTTTGATGCAACGTTATGGATTGGGGGACTTGGTCCGAGTGAAGCAAAAACACCTGAGCGAACAGGATCTGAACAAGGGGGAGGCGAAGTTATGTTACGAGGGCCCTGGTGATGATCGCGAAGGTTCGATGGAAGGATGGTTGAAGGGTCGCGTTGAAGGGTCCGAGTATGTATGTGAACAATGTCAGGGAGCAGCAGCAGAGAGAGTGCAACTCTGCCTGACTGTGTGATCATTGATCTGTATCTGGCCACATGGACGATGATCTTTACCGTGCCATGTCATGATTTTAATCTTTTTTGCTCGTCTCTTTTTTTTCTCTGCGTAAAGAGGGTTTTCTTCTTCTTCGCCTTCCACTTGGCCACTTTATTCCTTTCCGGTGTGTACTCGGAGTCGACCCGGAGAAGACTCGGAGAAGCAAAAGGTGGGGGATAGGCCGGGGAAGATGGAGGGTGAGAGGCAAAACCAAACCAAACAAAACAAGTTCGTTCACAACAGGGCCTGTGTCTTTCATCATTCAGGATACCAGTCAATCAAGTCAGGTCAGGTCAGTGGTTTTCGTTATCAACTCGCACCTCCTTTCTAGCGGCGGAACCTCGGTCAAATTATGTGCTAATGGAAATTTCAGAGGTTGCGGCGGCGGCGGCGGTCAACAAACGTGAGGCAGACAAGAGACGAAAACAGCACTCCCTCCTATCCCTTCCCCTCCCTCCTCCAGTGGTTGGTCAAGAGTCAAGTCAGCGGCGTTGGTTCATGTCCCGCTTCCCCATTTGAGGGGAGACCCTTGGATCTGCGGCCAAGTCCGCTGCCGAGCAAGCGTAATTTTGCGGAGAGGTGGTTGTGCCCCACAACGTTCGACAGTTACCTATCGCGATACGGCGAGGGAAGCTCGGACTTTGTCGCGAAGGCGTTTGGGAGGCGATTTATGTGATAAAAATTACCTACTCTGCCTGGACACAACGTGCTCAACGTGCCTGCCTGGATGGCTGGCCTACTCTGCGGCGGTAAAGAAATATGTACCTAGTAGAGTAACCTCCCAAGAAGGCCGACCGGCGGTGAATTTTTCTTGAAGCTTGTATCGAAAGAAAACAAAAGTAGGGAAAGTTAATTGCTTCCGTAGGATCGCTGTGAATTACGGATCTTGCGGCACGCTGGTGAACGTGCAGGGCAGGCAGAAAAGCAGGGCACTCAAAGCACATGGGAACATTATTTATATTTTCCTTATTCGTGCTGAACGCTCACTCACCGCCAGGGCCAAAGCTACGGTTTTCGGTCTATCGGTATTTCCGGTCTCCGGGGTTGGGGACTCTTCCTTTCTGAAATCTCTACTACGTATGTACCTACAGTACATATACTCTAGAATGGCTTCGGGGAGATCGGTGTGCACATGCCATCCAATTAATCCATGTTGCCGCACTAGCATAGTCTGTACTCTATGTGGATGTTCTTCTTTTGCTAGCACGATCGTTATTATTGCAAAGTTTTGAAGAGCGGTTCGGAAGTTATGTGTTACTGGACTTAGACTTAGACAATCACAAGTGGCGTAATTGACATTGGCATTGGTGGAGGCTACAGGACATGTACCGATTTTAGATGGTTGAGCTAGGGGAATTTTTCTCTGTTGGTTGTTCAACGCTGTGGTTCAAAGTTGTGGGGTGGATCGGTGCTTTGCTTTGCCTTGTCTTGGGATATTCGACGTCTCTGTCAGTGGTTCACTCTTATTTCGGTTTGTCTTAATCTTCAAAACGTACACCTAAAAGCAGAATGGGGAGAAACACATACATATTACTAAAACGGTTTGAATAGGGGCCAATACTCGTAGCTTCATAGCGTTTCCGAACACGACTAATATTGCATGACATACAAAAAGGTGGATTTGGCGCTTTTTTGTACGGTATGCAACAGCAGTCGTGTTCGGAAACGTCATAAAGCTACGAGTACATGTAGTTAACTACATGTAAGGAGCGAATAGGGCGATTAAGGGAGTTACATAGGCGATGGGGGGCGGCATTTCCCCGGCTCCCTATTCGAAGCGCGGAGATATCCTCTGGCCAGCCCTGTAGAGTATGAGCTCTAAGATGGAGAGATTGATTGGCTCCTAGTTATTTAATATGTTTATAGCCAATCAGACCTATGTGTTGACCGCAAAATCGCTCTCGGCAGGGCTTTGCCAACATGGTTAAGGTGTCCAGAAAAGCTGAGACGAAAATATCGCTGGGACAGCAGACATGACATGCCAGCCGCCTGAACCGCTGCATACTACAGTTGTTTATTGCCCTAAGTCACTCGCGTGTCGCACATCACAACTGATGGGCCGCGGTACTCTGGCTCTAGAGTACCTACATTCATGTATGTACCTGGTTATATGTAGAGGAGATTATTGTGATTGTGCTCTGCACATATGACATGTATGTATGCTGCGGTAGTACTTTGTTCGAGGATGAAATTGGGCTGAAGTGACAACATTGACCTCGCAAGGACATAGCGTTCGTTACATGCCGTGGGTTATGTACTCTAGATACATGTATGTACTGTTTCTTCCCCCAAGCTCAGGCTTCCTTCCTCTGCGGGGAGATGCTGTCGCTGTCTCCGTCTTCTCCGCCGCCACGGATCACCTCCGCAGCTCCAAAGTAGCGGCTGAGAAAATGAGCTGGCAGTTCTCTGCTTCTTTCTTATTTCGCTTAGTGTGCTGCCAAATGGGAAGATCTTATTTTGAGCCGCAAGTCACTTGTTCTGTTTTTGGTAACAGGGGCATAATCTGAGAGATTAAGGCGGGGTTAAATTGTTCAAAAGCCCTTTACCCCAGAAAAACACTTTGGTCAGTGATGCAAAGTAACATGTTGCACCCAAGAATCCCTTACCTCAGTGGGAAATAAAAAGGCAAAAATAAAATACAAAGTGTGGGGATGAAAAGATGTATGTATGTACTCTAGTGGTTGCAAATCGCCCAGAAACTGTCCCATTTCTTCCGATCTATTCCACGGACAGGGTCCCCCCACGGCAACCCATAGGGGGAAGAGGCGACTCGCGGGAACCTTACAGGCCGGCATGGAAATAATGATGGTCGGCCATGCTCCCTCCTCCGCTGACTGGCAGCACAAGTGACAAGTGAAGAAGTAGAGTAGTACCTACGTAGCACACGCATGGGGTCTATGACATTGATGATGAAGTTGCAGGCATAACAAGTCACTTGCCTATGTGCAATTTTTTAGTTTACATATTTAGCTGATCTTGGGTTTCTTATTTTATTTTTCGTTACAGAAAGTATAGATGATACATGCCACTTTCTGTAGGTGGTTGACAGGAAACCGTTGAGTGAGACAGACAGCTGCTGAGTGAAGAGAGTCCGGCTTAGCAAAGATCTCAGAACGGCTATGGATTTACACGCTCTGTGTAGGAGAGTTGTACGAGTAGGTACTCTAGGTCGAAGGATGTCTGTACCTAAATGCCTGCGTGCACTGCTGATAACCTACCGGGCCGGTATTGGGTTGGTTGAGTAAGCAGAATTCACAAACTGAGTGATGACCTGTGCCTGTGGACGGGTAAATAAGATACCTAGATGATGCTTGGGATTATTGTTATTATTATCGAGGTGGTTGTTGTGGTCTATGTGCTGTGTCTTTTCTTTTGTGTGTTGGAGAAGGCGGCGGGTGTGTCCCAGATTCCAAAGTATGGGGTACATATAACTTAATCTTTTGTTATTTAAATTTGTATACCCGGAATCTGGATCATGAAGGGAAGATGAGGGTAAAGAAGGTCGAGAAATAGAGTAGACGCCTATGATGGGCTCCGACATCATCATCGTCATATCGTCATCGAGTTGAGCGGGGAGGATAATGGTAGGGGTTAAGGAGGGGTCCATTGATTCCTTATTGAAATCTTGCTTAGCACCCAGACCTTGCCCCATCAAGCGAGCGTTTCCCCAGTTAAGCAAGCAAGGCGACCTGCTTGGACTCCTTGCATGATGGACCCTCTCCCTCAAATCTGTTCACTCGTTTCCCTGACCCGCCCCCAACAGGTCGCACCAAGCCCCCCATAGCCCAAGCCCTGTCTGTCCCCACCAGCAGCATCAAATCGAAAAAGCAAAGCCGAGATCCGCACACACCTAGAAGTTGTGGTGTAAGGGAGCGTTAACGCCCGTCAGTGAGGCAGGGTCTCTTAGACTTCATCTGTGTCTTGCCAGTATGTACAATGAGTAGGTGAGAGGCGTTCAGGTGTCATTCAGGTCTCTATGTACGGTAGAATAGTGGCCAGAATAAGTGAGCGAACGAGTGATTGTCCAGATCCTGATTTTGCACTTTCATGTTGGTACTCTATCTCTGTTTGTCTGGCGCGGGTAAGAAAAAGTTTGTGGTTTCGCTTCCACCATGGTTTCGTTCCACCCACAATCATTTCCTCAAGCTACACTAGGTAAATCTACTGCTACCTCCCACCCCACTATTTTACTTGTGTACTCCCCGTTTTCCTTCTAGACCACATCCATCACTCAGCCCCCCCTCCCCGTTCGTTCCCATTCCTTCGCTTGCTCTTCCCCTCCCCCGCCGCTGCAAACTACTATTACTACTACCATATTCCCACCACCTCTTGCCTCAACCTCTTCCGCTCTCGTCCTGTGCCCGACACAACATTCCTTCAAATCTATTATCCTATCATCGCCTTTAAATACCCCCGTCCATACATAAACAGTCAAATACGTACATATCTTTACACATAATTTAATACATCTATCCGTTCAAACAGCCTCTTTGGTCTTGTGCGCCTCTTCCTTGCTATCATCCACTCACCGTTCCCTCGGATTCAAACACCACCCATAAGTTGGATAACCTACCACTCACGGGCTTTCGGCCTCTTCTAGCCTGACAGGCCCCCAGACTAGACCCCTCGAGGTTTCTTCCTCCCGTTTCCTTCATACTTCTTATATATCCCTGATCTGCTGCATGGCACGTCGATATCCGCCGGATTTCGGACTATCAATTACACTCTCTTCTCTGCACTTACCCTTACGTCTTCCTGCCTTCATCCCATATCTATAAGCAAGGCTTCCGCCGCCTCCACCATCTCCCATTCCCCATTCCCCATTTCAGTCACGACTGGTCTCATACTGAATACCCGCCCTCCCTTCTCTCCTGCACTCTGCACGTACTTGCACCTCTGCACGCCTCTACTACATAGCTGCTGCTATCTCTCTCACTCGCACTCCCGCTAATACGTATAACCACTGCCAGTACACCACCCCTCTTCAACTACTTTAGTACTACCACAACTTCTGCAGCAGCCTTTACTATTACTACTACCTGACAACCGTCCCTCCCTCTCTCTTCAACAACAACAGCAGCTTCTCTTTGTCGGACAGAACTTGGACACCGCATTGATGAACAACTCATTCCACTCAGATTCCTGCCCCTCTACCTGCTCAAGCTCGATAGCTTCGCTATCCTCATTACCAATGACTCCAGAAACATATCCCGAGTACAACCCTTCGGTAGTGCCTGCGCTCTACCCTGCATTGGAGCCTCCCCTACTGGATCTCGAACATACCGACCTCCATCCTAAACCAATGTTTTACATTGAGCCAGAATCCTTTGAGGATAATATTCACGAATGCCACACCGTCCTAGAGGAAGAAGAGGATGACGAGACTGCCAGTGAAGCCCATGAACCACTCACCCCCACCAGCGATGGTCACTCAAGCATCTTTATCAACTCCAGTAATGAGGGTTTCCACAACATCAAAAACGCACCAGCAATCGTCAATACCCCAGCTACACCACCACCAAGGAAAACAGCAAGTCCCTCAAACGAGCAGCCGAATACCCGTGGGAAGCTGAGGCGTCAGGCGTCAGAGAAGATTCAGGGACTCATGCGTAGGGTGCACTCTTCAGGTCATGTTTCAGACGCCGGGCAGCGCACTCCTTCACCAACAAAGACAAAAGGTTTCTTCTCAGGCCAGCGCTCACCAAGTGAATTGCAAATGAATACACAACATCCAGTAGATACTCTTTCGTCAACAATGGAAATGCCGGTTGCACAGCGACCATCAAGTACATTCGACGGCAAGACCTCATCATCGTCATCAAAACGCCCTGGTATCTTCTCAAGACGCTCCCGTTCAAACAGTGTAAGTGGTATCAAGGACCTGACTGGCAACCCAATTACCCACCCAGCATTGGTTGGCGCCGGTTCAAAATCGCGTATGATGAGCAGCGTTGTGCCAGTCTTGAACGTCCCAGTCATCCCACTATCATCAAAATACACCAACCACAGCCATGTACCTGGAATGAGCAAGGTTTGTGGTGAGGGTGTATCTGCCATAGTCAAAGTCATGCACAAGATTTCTGGACCACCAAGCGAATTGTACGCCATCAAGGAATTCCGCAAGAAGAGCAGGAGTGAGACGAAGGAGGAGTATGTTGAGAAGATCAACTCAGAGTTTTGCATCTCAAAGAGTTTGAACCATCCAAATATTGTTTCGACTGAGGATCTTTGTTTCAGCAGCAGCGACAGATGGTGTCACGTTATGGAGTACTGTGCCGGAGGTGATCTCTTCAGTTTGATTGAAAAGAATTTCATGAAGGATGAGGAGAAAATGTGTTGTTTCAAGCAGTTACTCAGGGGTGTTGGATATCTACACGACCATGGAATTGCTCATCGGGATATCAAGCCAGAGAATCTCTTGATCTCTAGCGATGGTCACCTTAAAATAACTGATTTTGGGGTTTCGGAGGTGTTCCGTGGAAAACATCCCGGCGATGCGGGGATCAAATGTGGGATCGAGATGAACGAGATCAGGCTGAGTAAACCTGGCATTGTTGGAAGCGCGCCTTACATTTCTCCGGAAGTTCAGAACAAAGAAGGTTAGTTCTGGTATACTGGTTCCGGTAGTCTTGGTATGGTACTAATTATCGCTCATAGGAGTTTACGATGCTCGCAAGTTGGATGTTTGGTCGTGTGCCATGGTCTACTTCGTCCTCGCATTTGGTGGGCCGTTGTGGCACAAGGCAAATGTTAACGACAGTCCGCAATACGGCAAGTACGTGGAATCCTTCGAGAAATGGACCGCGAGGCATCCCGATGCCGAAATGACAAAGGACGGCACATACCCCCGTCACTACGTCCTCGCTTCTCTTAAGCCGGCAACGAAGCGCCTTCTCTTCCAAATGATGCACCTTGACCCTACGAAGCGCATTACTATCCAAGAAGCCCTTGCAGATCGGTGGGTGCAGAGCATTGAGTGCTGCAATGTAGACGATCACAACGATCCATTGTTCAAGCATGTGGATGCTGGATCCAAATCGGCCTGTAAACAAGCCGGGAAAGTCGGCGTTCATAGGCTACATGTTCATCTTCCTATTCAAGCTGGAACTCCATTCGGTCGAGAATTATAGACGGAATTCAGGTGACAGTTCCTCTTGATTGGCGGCATCCGAACCCCAATTGGTTTGGTTTCTTTAGACTTTGAGAAAGCTTTTTTCTTTCTTTTTTTTCTTTCCTTTTCCCCCCCAGCTTTTTTCTAAATCTGACTGTGTTATTTTTTCATTTGTCTCCTTGGGTTGTGCGGGGTGAGGGGTCATTTTTCTGGGTGGTTGGGTTTGCTTTTTGGGTCATTTCATATATCCATCTTGGGGGATTTGCTTTACTCGGGCGTTCAATGGGTTGATATCCTTTTCCCTAGCATTTTTACTCGATGACTGTTTTTGTCTTCGCATGTCGTCTCAGCACACATTTACTATGTTTAAATCATTTACAATCGACGTGACAATATATCTGTCCGTCGCTTCTTGTTAAAGTATAGGGGTTTTGGTATTTCTAGGGTTTTCTTTGGCACATATTTCAAGGTGCTTTCTTTTTTTCCCTTTCATTGTTTATATTTATACATTGCATAGACATCATCAATAACAATATAATAACATCATCTTGTTCAAATAAACTTGCTACATTCGATGCCTGGAAATCCGAGTCCATCCACTGGTGTCATGGTCATGACCGTTTATTTCATGTTTCTGGAAAGCAAAGGAACAAAAATACACTACAAAATAGGAAGTAATGCCAATGCTAAGAATCTATTATTTGCAATTTCCCGAATCGGAAGGGTCGTATTAACAAATCAGGGTGGTGGGCCCCGGCAAAAAAAAAAAAAAAAAAAACAAGAAACTACTGATATGTAGTCCCTTCTTTCCCCGTCTAGAATAGTTCCATGTGGTGGCCAGGTAACGTCGGTGAGAACAAACACACACACAAATTTCCAAATGCCTACATAGCTAGCTAGCTCATCCATCCACCCAGTGCAGTTGTCAGCGATCATGTTCGATCGCCGAGCAAACGCGTGAACGACGAGACGATGCAACACAACTTGCTTTTTTGCCGGGCCCAGGGCAGTTTCCGCGGGCAATCCATTTTCGAACGGATAAAGACGGGGCGGTTCCTGCTCTACTGCGGCGGCTGGTACTTTGTAGGACTATCAACATGTACCCGGTAGGTACCAATTTTGCCTCATCAATTCATTCAGTTAGGAAAACACATTTTTGTGCTTCGTCCGTAGGTACATATACATACATGTAGGTTTGTATAATTTATGCCGTGCAAGGTAAACCTCATATGCTGATATAGTTTAGTCCTGGCCCTGGCTGATTTTCTTGGTCTGGTAAACACGTACAGACTGTAACGAGGTATTTACGCGCGCACCACAACCTATCCGGTAGATCTAGATGGCGATAGATAGAAAAAAAGATTATTATAATAAATGGAGGGGGGTGTATTTGTGTTCTTTGGTGTAATTTGCCTCTTTCATGTGCATGGTGATGAAAGAGGGTCTCGAGATCTCTAGAGCTGTTGAGATAGACTAAAAAAGTTCCCGATGAAATGGACGTCTCTCTTTTGGGAGGGGAGCGTCGGGACGAAGGAAGACGAGATAGAGAGTGGGCCCTGCAGCGAATTTAGACAGCTGACCATGCCGAGGAATCATCGCTGGTTGGCTGGATTGGTTGCGTAGTTTTGAAGTGTGAAATAATGGGGTATATTAAGAACCGATAGCAGCCACCAGTTCGATTCACTATCTTCCTTCATTTTTTCTTTTCCGTAATTTTTCGTCTCATTTTTCTTTCTTGCACCCGTCCACCCAATCTAAAAAAAAAAAAATAACGGTTGAGGCGAGAAAAGAACGATTTCCGCAAGGAGACTGGAACGGACAAGCTTTTTCTTGTGCACGCAGGAGGGAGGTGTGTGATTCAGACTTAAATGATGCGAACTGTGGTTCAGTTTGTGATCACGATCATTGTCACGATGAGATGGAGAGACAAAGGAGCAAAAAAATAAAATAAAATACGTAGTTTTTCGCTGATTCTTTTTTTTTTTTTTGCGGCTCATCGTCAAGGGAGGGCTAGTAAAAGAGGAGAAAGGGCCAAGCGAAACTGAGGTATTCTAAGCGACTAGTAAAGGATCTGCAAATAAAAGAAGCCGATTGATGAAGTTGGAAGGTAACTAGGTTGATAGAGTAATAATTCAGCACTTTAACGCCGTGCAGTTAGTTGCCTCCCTAAACCACCTGAATTATTTGCTGTTGTCGGTCAAGAACCGGAACTAATTGGTGAAACGGACAAAGATATTGAATACGCCTTGCGTTGGGCCTGTTTGAACTCTCGGGGATGCAAGGTCACTTCAGGGAAGCTTGCCTGCCCTGGCTATCTGTAAACTGTACGTCGACGTTTGTATGTACTCTACAATTCCAGGGAAGACCTTGATTACATATCGAGTTTAATCATCTCATGCAACAGTGATTTTTCAGGGCCTGCTTACGTCTTTATCGAAGGGAAGAGACCCAGTAATTTGATCGTGTGCAACCTCTCATGTGAATCTGTGCACGGCTGTCGAATTAACAGAGCCAGGTAGGGGTGGGAGGGGAATAAATTGGATTTTTTGACTTGTCTCTTCCTTGTGCGGCGGGAGACGTGGGGGGGGGGGGGGTGGTGCACACCTGTCCTATCAATGGAGTAGAATCGTGGTTTGGTAGCCAATCATCACGGGAGTGGATGAAGCAAGCCACTGGATCATGGGGAGAATTGGGTGGGATGGACAAAAGGAAGCCAGTGTAAAGGCCACCCAGTAAGGATTGCACTGCGTATGCGTGTATCATGTAGGTACGACTCTGCTGTTACCATGCTGGGCGTTGTGGGAGTTCGTCTGTAGAACAGAAGAAGAGTCAACACAATGTATGCACTCTTGAGATGTACCTAGCACTCTAGAGTACCTACTGCACCAACTGCCAGGAGTTACACAATCGCTTGCCCAAGAAGTGTTACCGACGGCAGTCGCTTCCCGTCTCATTCAAGCAACAAGTTCGAAAAGTAAAAATGAAAAAGATTGTAAGTAAAACTCGGTAAGGCACGTGTAATTCTGCAGAAATCCGCGCATCATTTCAAGCCCAGCCCTAATATGTACCACTTACAATACTCGTACTCGTTCACAACCAAAACTTCAACCACCATCATCATTACCATCACCTACTAACCTCAAACGCAAAAGGAAATATCCATCTCACCTGAAAATGCGGGTGCCGGCGTCAAGGCAAGCAGAGCAACAAATGAGAATATCACTAAATACAGCCTCACCGGATCACTAACCCTCAGGATACAGTTGGCCATTGGATATATTTCATCTCAGCACAACAAACTAACGAATCCTAACTAGATCCATGATGACATGATCTTCAATAATTCTCCCAAACTGATGGAGGAACAACAGTCCTGATGACCTTCCAATGTCCCAAAGCACTCGTCTGCTGCCACTCGACTAGCGAACCAATTGACCTGTCATTAAGGAGGATCCCTTTGCTACTGTTACTGAAATAGTGCTCGAGATTGATCTCATATTTGGGAAAGAGAAACTGCTCCCTCGCATATGACCCTAGGAAGTCGGCCCTGGTCGGGGCACGGAAAGTGTAGGGTTTCTCTGACCTGGTACAGAAGATAACCTAGGAGTACAAAAACCATATTCGGCAACCGGTTAGCCAGCCGAGACAAAAAGTAAGCTTTTCACAAAAGAAAAGAAAAAAAGCCTCCGGAAATCACGGCATGCTGGGCAAAGGACAGCACATGAGCGCTGGAGGTAGGCAAAAAAGAAAAGAAGAAGGGGAATAATTGAGAAGATTAATAATATTAATCAGAATAAAAAATGCAAGGGCGATAGGTATTTCTTCGCTGACAAAAAAAAAAAATATTGAAAGGCAGTGGGAGGGGCTTTAGCCACATGGTAACCAAACGATGTTTTAGTTGGTTAGGATTTCGTGGGGTAACGAAGATCCCGCAGGGTCTACCTAGCTGCCGGGTAACACAAATAGGCTACGAGGGAGCTCCAATAAACCACGGGAGTGGGAGAAAAAGGCATATCTAAAAGAAAGAAAATCATAATTGGCAAGAGGCCGATAGGCCGACAGGGCTGGGGAAACTGTTGCACAATGTTCTTGCTGGTACGAACCACAGACCTGGTCGCAACTTTACCCACACGGGAATGGGACCCGGCGACCAAAAGAAAACAGCATTCTTCCAGAATTATGGCTATGGCCCTCATTCGGTGGGGAGAATGTGAGGGGGGGAATCACCAATGATATAAAACTCATTGGAAAAAATATTTGATAATATCACTTACCATGTTTGTAAAGTCAACAGCAGCCGTTTCGACATCTTTTTCAGGCATATCTTCCCTAAAAACCCTGCAATTGTTAAAAGTCGACATGACTGTCATTATGATGGACTTTGCGGCCTGCAGTTTCAGGTCACCAGCCCAGTTCTATATATCACGTGATTAGCCATTGTCTCGGATTTATCGTCTCCAACTATTGCCAGAGTCTGGTCCTAAGATGTTGGAGTGGAGGCCGGAATTTCTTTTTTACAAGCTTCTGAGCTTTTAATAAGAAAGAAGCCTGAAAGAAACTCACAATCGCAATGACGCCATCTGCTGTGAGAAGGGTCCGTAGATCACTAAAGAATTCGCTGGTGAAAAGGCTGGCAGGAACAGCACCGCCAGTGAATACATCATGCAAGATGAACTCATACTGCTTTCGGTTTTTCTCCACGGCTGCTTCTCTCTTAACAAAACCAATTGCATCTTCAATATATGCTGTGTGGTTCAGTTTCAATTCGAAAAATTCTTTGGCGAATTTGTAGACAACTGGATCCAGCTCAACGATGTCTGTCTCTACCCCGTGTGAAAGCAGGCCGTTTACTGCAGTACCAATCCCCAATCCGCTAGAAATATTTATTAGTAAACTTATGAATCGGAGGGAAAAATTTCATAGGTATCATACATAGCCAATGCCCTTGGCTTGGGGTTCTTGGGTGGTGGGTCAACAAGCCTTACGGCCTCCATAGTCACAAAAATAGCATAAACCGGCTCTTTATATCCCTGGTCAAGGTGTTCAAACCCCTTAGGAGCTCTCTGCCATTCACCCCCTAATAGAGAGTGGTCGCACCGCATAATACGATAGCCTTCGGTTTTACTTTCAAGGATAGAAACATATCCAGTGTTTGACTCCTGACGAGCCAACATGGTATAGTTTGAAAGAGCAAGTGTTTCGTTGAGAGCAGTAGTAGTGACACACATTGTATTGACTGTCGCCGTATGATACAAGGCTGGAATAGCCGTGAGAAGTAAGAATGAAGGCGACAGCAGAGCATAAAGCGCCCCAAAAAATTGTGGCAAACCACATCTGGTAAGGGCCCATGATGATCCAATGTGGTTTCTCAAAAGATTGGGAATATAGGATTCCGCGCCCAAGAAAAAGCTCAAAGAGAGTACACCCAACACAGAGTCGAAGATGACATTCCGAAGATCCAGCAGAAGCGCCGAGTGTAGAACCGTCAGGAAAAGAATGGGATAATATGTAGTTCCCTCTGTATAAATGGGGCCACTCTTAGGACCCCAGCTATCTGAATAGCGGAAAAGATATCTCTGTATAGCAGGCGTGTACAGGGCAATGATTGGT
The DNA here is from genome assembly GCA_024713935.1 of Morchella eximia. NCBI lineage: Eukaryota > Fungi > Ascomycota > Pezizomycetes > Pezizales > Morchellaceae > Morchella > Morchella eximia. The sequence continues at coordinate 749,210 of JAMGZG010000022.1, read as the reverse complement.
AGAAAGTTCTTGAGACTACGCGGCAATCTAACCGGACTGTACTTTGCGGACCATGCGGCAACAAAGATAGCCGTCGAGATCTTTGAGTGATACAGGGATGACGGGATGTCGCCGTAGACAGGTGCCAGAGCTAACTGAGACGCGAACGAGGCCACTGACGCGGTCGCGATGAGGGTTAGGGCCTTGACCACCGATATAAAGTCGGGAAGCCTCAGGGCAGTGTCAAAACCTCCAAGGAAAGGTTTCGGCTGCTTTGCGACCTGTATGCGCCTCGACATTGCACGTTTACTCTTCTCAGAAGAGTTCGAAGTCATTGTTTAGTTGGTGAGAACTTGAGATCGACTGGCGACTCGAAGGGCCGCGGTAGCCGGCGGTTAAGGTGGCGGTGGAGAGATGGATAGAATGAATAGAGCGGAGTCGTCAATAATCCACTGGATGGCACGTAAAAATCAGTTATCGAGATCCAAAAATATTCAAAAGGTCGTGACAAGGCCAGCGTGTCGTCAAGGAGTGTAGAGCGGAACAAGCAAACCGTCACTCCGGCGGGAGAGGTTTTAAGAAGTGGGATTTGGAGGGATCTCTTTCCGCTGTTTCGGAAAGTTTACAGGGTTCAGGTCTAGTCTAGGGGACTTCTCTAGGCTGTTCGCTCTACTCTATTTGGCTAGTGGCCATTGGGGGATTAATCAATGGGGCCGAAACACGCTGCACTAACCACAGCGAGAGCCTTTTTTAATCTATTACAGACATGATGCCTGTGTAACTGTCGGGCGAGCAGGCATGCCATCTCGTCTTAATGCTCGGAAATACTCCGACTAACCGTAGGCACAGTGCTATCATTACCGTTAGTTATATACATATACCCAGGGCTGTTACTATTTGATTATTAGTAGTCTACTAATTGTGTCCTAATTGAGCGCTCTACTATAGTAGCTAGTGATCTTCTACTAAACTCACCTACTAGGTAGTACTCTACCCCATGCTCATATCAACCGTGATAGGTACACTACATCATGACTGCTACGCTAACCACTACAGTATCAGTACGCAATCGTATTCGCTCTGACAGCTACGTACATCTGCATAACTTCGCACTCTCACGGATCTCACACCAACCATATCCTCATCATCATCACCGTCATCACTTACTACAGAACCACGATTATATCATGCCTGGAATAATAGTGCAAGAGACCCCAGAAGACGGAGCTACAGCATCTTCTAGCTCATCTACAGCGGGTGTTGAACTCTCCCAGCTCTCACTCCAAGGTCCACCTCTCGATCACTCCCGCCACCTGAACCTATGATTTAGTGATCTTTCTACAAGTTAGTAATAACACAGATACTAACCCATTGGCAAAGCTCCTCGGATGACCCGACCGCGCCCTGACCGAGTCACCGTAAGAAACCGACGGTAATTGCCAATAGAAAACAGCCGAACCGAAGCCCTCACGAACCTATGGCCATCCATGCTTCAATGCTGACCTAGCACATTCAGACTCCAATATCTCGCCAAGAACTCACCTACTTACTTTTCCTCGCCTGACCTTGAGCTCGCCGACCCCCTCCTCTACGATCGTCTCATCCGACAGCACCAGAGTCCAGCCGAGCGCGAAGCTGAGGGCCGCAAGAAGGGTTGGTCGGGGATCCTGCACGCGGATCTCTCACGGTCCGAGGCGAAAATAGATGCGCTGCGTGACAGCGATGCTACGACACTCGAGACCCGTGCAGAGAACAGCGTTGGCGAGACGGTGACAAATAAGGAGGAGGCGGAGCAGGTGTGGCGGGAGACGATGACGCTGAGGTTTTTGGAGGGTAGAGATGAGGATGCCGACTACGAGAGTATCGATAATAGTGAGGAGTATGATGATTATAGGCAGATTGAGAGGGATGCGCAGGATGCGTATTTTGATGCGGAGAGCCCAAGTGAGGAAGGGGCGGGTGCGGGGGATACGGGTGTGCAGGACTTTTGAGCGGCGGCCTGCGGTCGGAGGTAGGTGGGTATAATCAAGTACTATAATGCCCTTATTGACCTGTCATGCTACGCAGATCCGTCTGGTTTCTTGTTGCACTTCGGCGGGTTGGGTACCAGAAAGTGCCTCCATATGTAATATAATTTCATATATTTTACCTCCATCGCATGCACTTCCTCCCACCTAGCTACATATTTATCATACATATTTTTTAAATTCCCAATAAATACCTTATCCCGGCGCCAAGTTTGAGGGTTTTTGCTGTGCACGGGCGAATAGGGATATTGCACTTAAGAAAGTTCCGTCACCCATCATCATCGGTCGGCTGCGTATTAGTTAGTTAGCTAGAGTATGATACATATTGGAAACCAAACCGGACATCCATTCATCTTACCGGTGCTGGTTGAATACAAAAAAGCCATTTTGCCAAATTCTGATGGTAGAATTGCTGTTCGCCAGTTTTTCTTCTTCCCCGAGCTGGCTGCCTAGCTACATACAGTACGTACATGTACTTAGCTAGGCCTGGGGCCCGGGGAAGCCTCCGTAGAGTACGTTTGGCTCGGCAACCCCGGAGTTTCAAGAATCCGGAGAAGATCGGGGGGTTAATTTTTCGATTTGGCCGGGGGGGGGGGGGGGGCATGAACTCTACATTCGCTAGATAGAAGTTTGGACTCTAGCACCGAACGTAGATTAATTAGGTCCTGACGCGGGATCGTCTAATTCCCACAGTCCAAGGAGAAATGTCCCTTGATTTGTGACGTGACGTGACATGACGGGCGGGTATTTAAGCTGTCAAGGTCAAAATGGGATTGATTAACTGTGTTGTTTAACCCGGCGCGATCTGGCGGGCGGATGTAGGGTGGAGTTGCTATGCACTCGATCTCGATCGAGTGATGCGTCATGACCGCAATTTGATGGTTAAATCAAGCGCCCATCCGCCCAAATCCAACTTACGATTATCGGTTTATCACAACAGAGCTGGAGAGATCTTACTGCACAACATCGATTGCTCCAGGGGAGCGGTATTAATGAAGCGGGTAAGCACTGGTGATCCCGGTTGAAATTCCGAATATATAGGAGAGCTGCAGATGGTACCTATATTGCTGAGATCTAGCGGCGACATCGTACTGCTAATTCCCCGTTGATCAGGGGTTATGCATTGTGTGTTACATGGCAAATAGCAGATCATGTTTGGAGATATGTTTCTTCAACACACCCAGTTGGTCAGCTCTTTTAAATCTCCTACAAGTGGATATCGCAACGCAAGTGTTCCGCTGGCAACTTAATTGTCATAGTACCAGAAAAAGATCTGCCAGCGTGTTAGAAACAGATCGTTCGTGAGATAAGGTTGTGCATCTGTCATTTGGCCGGCGTAATGTTGATCCAGTTAATTGATAGAGCAGGTCTCGCGGAGGGGCGGCTCATTACAAGGTCACTTTTAGAGTCCTCTAGGTGGGGATTCGACAACTTTTCCCACCGGTCGCCGGAGTATGGTCAAATTTTGAACCTGATCGTTCACTCGGTTTAAGCGGAGTATTGAATTATTTGGGTCCCAGCATGTCTAAGCCATGAGACTTTATCAATGTATTCACATAGTGTATATATATGTGGATAATATATTAATGCATTGTAAGACGACCGCTATCTCTACCAAGTTTCGTCGCCTTCGATCATGCATCTGTTTCAGTTGCAATCGAACATAGGGTAGATCTAGTGCATATAACGTAATTTATCAGAAGTTCAAGATCTCTTTCATCTACTATAATATAGAGGGGTGTGTTGAGTAAAAGCCTTCGGGACCACTAACCCTACACCTGACCCTCACCATTAATTAATGGAATGCAGCAGGTATCTAATAAAAAAAAAGGGTAAGATGAGGTAGTCCTAGAGCTGATGGCCGTAAGGTCTGTTGGCGTAGAGTAAGGACCCGGGTACCGGGCTATATAAGAGATCGATCAATCACGGGTGTTAGAACGAATTTAAATTCTAGAATACACACATGAGGAGTAACACCTGGGGACTCCCCTAGTATATCGGTAAGCACACGCACCTATAGCCTAGTGTCTACATATACATGTACCGAATTAAGGTTGAGGTGGGTGAATACATGTAATACATGTATATATAGTTGTAACGTATGTATATATATATTATTCATGATCTGCTACAGATGGGAGAAAACTACATGTATATGTTTTGATTTGTCATGTTTGGAATTCATTTTGAGATGTTTCTTTTCCAATTATTGTTTCCGTTGTTTCTGAAGTTTGACGAGTCTGAGTCAACCAGATTCTTAATATTAATGATTTTAGTTGCTTTTTGTTGGTTTGGTACTAGTACTGTTGATAGTTCGGATTTCTTTTCTAGAATGTTTGTTTGAGCCATGAACTTTAAGCGCGTAGGGAAGTTTAGGGCTTACTGTAATCTTCGTGTTAGTAAGTGATATAATAGAGATACTATTTAGCTGCAGGCCATATCTCTCCTCTTGCCTCCGGTCGGAAGGTGCACAGCTCATGTATATGTATATATATATTTAACGCTATAAATTTAGACAAATAAAACACCCGGTTCCTAGTAATCTGCAGCTATTGTAGCTCTCTATAGCTAATTAGGGTTTTGAGTTATGTAAATCAACGTATTTGATAAATACTGAAATTTCGAAAGGTATCGTGGAAATTGTTCATGATCAGGAATACTCACAATCGAGATATATGAAGACGGTTTTGGTGTAACTACATGCAAATGCACGTAGCTCTAAGGGTTAAGGTATTGCTCCTTTTCGTACATGTAAGTACATTTACGTTTCTTTGATCAAAGCCTCCACCATGCAAAGGAACATGATTAATTGTAGAAATACAGCGATAGGTAAGTACAGTCGGGGGACAGAAGTTTTGGTAACTTTTGGTTGCCGTTGCAATACAAAAACACTCAAATTATGACTTTAAAAACTAGATCGCACACACCTGAAGAATGAATTTAAAATTCTAGAATTCCCTGTGCTCTGTCTTGAGATAATTCTCAACTGTCCTTGAAACATTGAATTTTTTTGGATGAGGTTGGGTGGCTGCTTCGGGTAGCTAAACATGGCTACTTTGGCTGTAAAAAGGGTATATTACTAAAACCTCTGTCCTAGTGCTATACATGTATGATTCGTACATGTAGTATTAGCATGAGGATGCTCAGGCTGCACTAATTAGTGTACTAGAGCGTATTTACTAACCGTCAATTGACAATTGACACTTCGCCGCTCTTTAAAGCGGTATCCACAAAGTGTCATTTTTGGGCGGGGTAGCTTGCTAGGCCGTGAAATACGTGAAAAGGATACCAAATACACCTAGAGGACACTACCGTAGTTATCATGCTGATATTGCACATTTTGTATCCCTATGGAGGGGAGGTGTCAATTTTGTATTTTGCAACCTTCAATTCCGAAGTGTCAATTATCAAACATGACACTTAGTAAATACGCTCTAATACATGTATCTCGGTTCTACCGAAATGGTAAATATCGTAGGCCAATTAGCCCAGAGATTATGTTAGTAGTAAGATACTAAGCTTTTTGATGTACATTATTTAGGAAGACTGGTATAGACATGCGCATGTATTGGGTTTGTATTAGGAGTGAATCATAGGAAATCACTCGATAGAGGTCCGTAAAAAACCTTATGTATTATATATAGTTCATCCACATATTCTTCATAAAATTGATATCTCTCAAGACAAACCTGCAAGTAGAGACAACTATGACAGTGCCGTAATAGATAGCGAATACCCAATTGGATAAGATTATATAAGGTTAAGTACGTGCAAATATATGCATGATATTTAGATGTTGTGTGGTACCGCAGCTATATATTCATAAGTACATGTACCTAACCACGAATCAACTAATTGGAGCCTTGATATCCTTATCTCGCCCACAACTTTATTTTAACCCTAAAGGTTCACATATTGGTTGTAGACGGTAAACAGGTAGGAATGAGTATACATTGAATGTACTACTCCACAGTTAGAATGCTTATTCCCGCAATCATGAACTCCTGCATTATCGCTACCTGGAGCACAAAAGGACGTCGCATTCCGCATTCAGCGATGAAACAGTGTATACAAATATTAAAACTAATAATCTGGCTGAAATACCTCAAAGTTATCTACTACGCGGCGATAGGTTGATTATTTAGAAGTAATGGTACATATATGTAAGGGGTGTGTAGGATTCAAAATTCATGAATGAGAAGCCATATTGGTGAAATAGACTTATACGCAATTTACTTTTATAGCCCATGAACTATCAAATAGTACAATCGGACACCTAGGGTCGTAGCGCCGGGTATTGCGTATCGAAGGGATAGTTTTAGGATGATTGATAGATGGTAAGTTGGAGGGAGTTAAGCGTTCGTTCTCATGTCTCGGAACAATTGCTTGAGAGGTCTTGAATCTAAAATAAAAATAATGACAGGCCTATCCATACTAGTATGCTTGCTAAAAAGAAGCTAACAGATCATACTGAACGTAAGGACTGAGTGACTCAAACTGAATGTAGGAGTCATTGTCGCCATCATGTAAGAACCCACATCCCGGCTAAAAATTAAATAATTGCGTTTTGTATGCGATCGTTTGATCAGGGTCAACTGAAGATATAGCTGGTCCAGATAAAATGCTATTAAAATAGTGCAATCTAAGAATGTTATGACCAAGACATGAGGGCAAAATACCAGGGGTACTAGTTAAAACTTGAAGTGATGACTAGAAGAATACTTAAAAGAGTAGAATAAACATGCCAACCAAGGAGAACCGGAAAGCAACGATAAAAAAACAAATCCGCTTCCCGTGGTCTGCTCAACAAGAGAAAGAATTTAGTATAGATATCTTTCAAAATTAACAAATCGTTCCCGATCGCACTCCATAACAGGTCCTGTAGTGTCCCCAGCGACAGAGAGCCAAAGAAGACTTGAGCTTCTAGGAGAAAAGCATTCCGAAAACCTGGATCTGATACAATTCCGGACCGAAACAGCCAGTGAGAACCTTAATCGTTATCTAGGTATCTTCTCCAACCTTCCCGTATGCACTCAATACCAACGCCCCCTTCACCCTCAACCACCACAAACTTTTCCCACCTTGCCTCTCCAGTCTTCCCTCCTGTTCCAATAGCAATCAAAGTGTCTTCACCAATCCACCCTAGATCCCCTCTTCCGCCGCCTTCAAATTTTGCCTGGGCGGCACTCCACTCACTAGAAAAATACTTTGGTAGTAAAGGTAGTTTTCCTAGTAGAGACCAACGTTTATTGTCTCCTGAGGGAGTTGCACTTGTGGAGTGTGAAGATAGCGACGATGATGGTCGGGGTACAGGTTGGGATATTAAAGACGAAGATGGGAGCTCGAAAATATGCAAGGTACTCTTATCACTAGTGACAGCCAAACGAGAGGAAGAGGGGGAAATGGCGAGAGAAAAGATGGTCGCCTTATCGATTCCTCTTCGAAGTTCGGTGATTGGAAGACCAGTCGTAGCAGAAAATACACGAATCAAGGTACCCTTTGAAGAGTCAGCTAATACAGTAAATCTAGATACAAGGAGAGGTATATCGGTGTAATTACTGTTTCGGATGCTGTGGCTACTATATCTCCCTGAGGTGATATTGTTACAGCAGCAAGAGGTGTCGAATGTGCTGGTATTATATTGACATTCCCGGTAACCAGGTCAAAAATCTGCAAGTGACCTGGTAGCCTGCCTGGAAATACTAGAGTTTTTGTAGACAGGGCCACCAGACCAAGTGGGTTGTCGTAGGTTTCAAAAACATGTAGCCGGGATGGCGGCGAAGAGAAGGCATAGATATGAACGCTTCCCAACAAGACAACAACTATCCGAGACCGCGAAAGGCGCACTGCATGTATCTCCGATCGAAATTCTAGAGTGATGACTGGTTTCTGCTTGATATCGTCCCAAATATTAACCCTATTCTGCGGGAATTTTGGCGAGCGACCTCCGCCGACGATTGCGAGGTAGTTGGCCCTGTTAAGCATGGCAGCAATGCCTATACCGGCATTAAGATCTTTGAAAGAGTAGTGAAAGTTAGCTTCGCCAAACTTTTAAGTAAAAGCGAGGGCTCTTACTCCGGGAAATGTGTAGCTCGCATGGATCCGAATTATAAACTGTTTACACACAAGTAAGCATTCATTCGTTGTGTAGGGAACGAGCAGCTTGAAGCTTGACACACCACAGAAGCCGGAATCGAGACCAACTGAGAAGCAGGAATAGTCCTGGTTGAAGGTTGCAGAGAGGGCTTGGGAACGGTCGGTAGTAGCTATCTGCGGACGTGTGTTCATTTTCGAAGCAGGCAAGAAAAGAGCACAGAGGAGAAGGGGTGGGGGTGTAGAGAAGAGGGGGGGTGGGGGATGAAATGTGCCAAATAACAAGTGAGAGTGGCTACGTGATAGAATGAGATACTCGGGGAGGTTGGTTAGGAGGAGGTATGTATAGCGCGACAGCGCGACAGCGTGTAATAGTCTTGTGAGGCAGGAACTAGGGCGGCGGCGATATATGAACCTCGACGATAAGGAACAGAGCAGGTACGCCATAGTTATTAACTGCATGCGATCATTTTGTACCTAGAATCAGAAATTGAAATGACTTAAAAAAAAAAAAAAGGAACAGAGCAGGTATGTATGTAGAGTGCCTTGTAGAGTGGAGTGGAGTACATGTACCTACATGATCAATAACAGCACTAGGATGCAGCAACACACAGGGTTATGTTATGTAGGTACATACTTCTCCTCTAGTAAGCACCTACTCAACACCGTGACGCCAAGGTGCATGTATTTTGCAGCTTGCCGACTCATCGCATAGGTACCGATAACTTTGGGCCGCCATCCATCCCAACTTGTGTGAAACGCCCTAACCAGCAACCCCAGCCCATTAGCTGGAGCTGGTAACAGATGGACATATTGACTGTATGTTAAGAGAGTCTGATAGTGTAGAGTATTTTTTATTTATGCCTGCGTTGCATCTGGAATGACTTGGCTAAAGTTATATTTGAGGAACCACGCGGGATCGACAACCCTTGACACGCCGGCAAATACCACGAGATAGGCGCATGCCGACTGGTCGAGGAGACCTCCTTAGCTACAACTCATGTAACACCTCCACCCCCCTTCTTCGTCTGCGATACATTCCCCCACTATCTTCCACTAAATTCTTATTACTAGAACTCTCACTCAAAATAATTATATACCACGTCGTTAAATATTAAGTCTCGCACAATTCAACCCTCCGATCTACCGAACAATCAGAGAAGAACTATCGCGAATCAGTCATGGCCCGCTCCGGCGGTTTCAATGAGCGTCCAGCTTCCGCAATGTCTGCTGCTTCTTCTAATGAGTCGGAGAAAGACGACATGTGGTCATCCATGCTATCCTCTGTTGCTTCTTCGAAAAGGCTACCTCAAAAATCCATCCTGGTTTTAGGTACGGACAACCTTGTCTACGGAGGTCTCGAATCCTGAGAAAAGGCAGGCTGACGTTTTGAACGGAACCCCACAGGAGGATCAGCCGATGGCCAAAAAGAGTTTGTTGAATCCTTAGGTGTTGGTGGGGTAGGATCCGGAGGTGGCCACAGGAAGGCCGATAAAAGACCACCAATCGCAAACGCGTTTGCCCTCGGATACACTTATCTGGACGTCCTGGATTCTGACCACGAAGGTGCCCTATTACCATTCTTCGTCACTAGATCTTTCACGCCATCTAATTATGGTATACTATAGATGTGCTTGCCCGGCTCGGAGTATACCTGATCTCGGAGCCAACACCATCATTCATCCCGCTTCTACGTCCCCTGTTTACCGCCGCAACCCTCCCAGAAACCCTCATAGTCATTTTGCTTGATTGGTCCAAACCTTGGGATTGGATGCGGGAGATAAAAACCTGGGTTCGGCTAGTTCGAGGTATCTTTACTAGCTTGGATGACGATTGCAGGAGGACCTTAGATGAAGTTACACATGCCTGGGAGACCAGGAGAAGCACACATACTGATTCCGGGGGCGGTGGTGTTGGGGAAGTAACAATCCCTCTTGGGCCGGGGGAGTTTGATGAACCTATCGGTTTACCATTATGCGTGGTTTGCCAAAATGTGCGGAAACAATTTCTTTTAACTACTGAGGTTTGAGAAATGAAAGCATATCGAAACTGACTTCGCAGGATTAACCTATAGGCCGACAAAATTGAAGTGTTAGAAAGAGAACGTGGGTGGAAGGAGGAAGAATTCGACTTCGTTCTTCAATTTCTGCGGACAATTTTACTTAAGCGTATGTGGAATTTCTTCTCACCATATAAATCTCTCAAAAATAAGAGAGAGCTAGGGTAGTTGCAAAGGCTAACAGTGGTTCAGACGGGGCATCATTAATTTATACTACACCTTCGGCACCGTCTCCAATCCGACCATTGATATTTTCGCTTCTCTCTATCCAATCGCCACAACGTGTAAGTGACTATGTAAAACATCAATTACAAAATTGGCTTATTGATGCTGATTTTCTACAGCAACAAGTTCTTAAACACAATGTAATTGAGCGTGACAAAGTTCTTGTGCCCCCTCATTGGGACTCGTGGGGCAAGATTCGTGTTCTCAGAGAGGGGTTTGATGTAGAGGGAATAAACTCAGGATGGAGTGTTGATATTTCACCGCACGTGGAAGAACCAGAGAGCGAAGGCGGAGCAGTAGAGGTTTATGAGGATGTGATCAAGGAATCAAAACGCGGCGATACAGAGGGAATTGCGCTGCTCAACAAGAATGGGGGTAAGGTTATCGAAGTCCCAGCAGTTGATACGCAGGAATTTCTCGCCACCCAACTAGAGGTCCTGGAAGCTAGAGCAGCCGAGGAAAAAGCAGCTCGGGGTGGCAAGGAAGACAAAAACAATCAGAATCATGGAAGTGGGGAGAGGGTTATCGAGCACGTTGGACCAGTGCAATTTAATGTTGGAGGAATTCAGGTCGATGCTGAAAACATGTTGGAAAGATTAAAGGTCAGTATTGATAGCTTTCCATGCGCCACGTTTGCTAATATTCGACAAATAGGAGAGAGAAGCTAGTAGGGCTTCGGATAGAGAGCCTTCTTTGGCTAGTCAAGGTGGAGGCGATGGCAAGAGTCAAAATGAGGTCTTATCAGCATTTTTCAACTCTCTCATGAAGAAGAAAGGCACACCTACAAAGGGAGCCTCTCCAGGATCATGAAGCCTACAAAGTCTCGGGTGGGAGGTTTTTGCATGGTTCTCGGGTTATTATTAAATGTTTGGATTTACTTCCTGTGTATCCTGCTCAACACATTTCCCATTCTTTTTGTCGATACCTAATCTGTTCTGCCTGAAATATTTGCCTTATATCCTGTTGTAGTATGGCGCGGGTACGACATGAAGGAGTTATGAGGCTTTCTAATGACAACGTAGGTGGAATAGAGGCATAGGACATATCTAAATAGCAACCTTGGATGTCTTCCAACAGGCCATGTAATAAATAATGGGTCCAACGAACTAAAAGAGGCAGTGATAAAATATAATCTTAAGCGGAGGTATGCAAGGTACGAATTCTAGGATTATATTACTAAGTAGGACAGTAATCATCGAGTGATAAGGTATGATATAAATTGCACAGAATAAATTTTATATCTCTAGTCAAAATGATACAGTGAAAGAAGATAAAGTCGCCGTTTTTCTCGGGTGGTATATATTAAGCTATTTTTCCACCAATATAATAAGAATACCAATATCAGTCTCAAAATTATGTTGCTGGTAAAACAGCTACTGAATCCTTCTTTATTATTTTATATTTCAATAGCCAACGAGTTCATCAAATGTTTTTGGTTTACAGACTTTCCAGTCACTGTATAAATGAGAGAGAATTTCAGACTTGATAGGTCATACATCAGCAAAAAATGGGTTTCGCCAGGACAAATCCGTATACACAAATTTGCAAATTCATCTTGTGTCCCTAAAACTTTGTCTTTTAGCCTATTGATTTTGTCGTATATGCATCCCGTTTTTGCCATTTGTTCTTCAATCATAAAACCTTAGTACCGCTTGACAGGTCCAATTATGAAACTCATTGTACGATGCAAACTGCTTGTAATGTGGGACTAGGGATAAGGGACTATAATGTAACGGAGCCATTTCAACTGTCTGGTGTATGAGTACACACTGTAACGACAACATTGTATCTCGGCTAAGGTGATAGATTGGATCGTGAAGAGAAGGTATTACGCAGTTGGATTGGGATCTGTAATAGGGTTTCTGTTATGTTCTTTCGGTTTCTGTTACGTGGAGCATTAGTCATCAACGGACTAGGAGTTGGATATATAAGGGGGCGTTGCCTCGTGCCTTTTCATATTTTCCTTCCTTTCCTTTTCTCTTCACGCAACCTCCTGTACTTACTCGCTGCCAAGACTCGCTTCGCCGACGCTCATTTCGCCTTCCTTCTGATAAGAATTAATTACCTTTTCGCTTTACTTTCTAGAGAAAATCCTGTATGCCAATAGACCGCGTCTTCTACTGGTACCTCAGAATCCACTACTTCGTCAGGGAGTGCATCTACGCCCTCGTCCCTGAGTTGTAGAATTTTCGCTACAGACACAACACCCTCACCCCATACACAAATCCAAACGCCTGGTCCTACCTGGTATATCATACCAGGCTGAGCCACTACTACATCCACGCTGGACAATAACCCCAACCGACCATCAACACCCCCAAACCCTAACGGGAGAAAGAGAACCTTATCCGAAGTTTCCCCAGCCCCAAGAAGAACGGGAACGGACATGATGTCGCAATCATCGCTCTCCTCCTTTTTCGCTACCCCAGCACCCCTGACCACCACCCCCAAGGTTTGGACCCAACCCAATCCACCCAACCCACCCAACCCATCCAACCAACCACCATCGAGAAACCCAGATCAACGGTAACCCTGCGAGGAATTCGCAGACTTCTAAGGACTACGACCGCCATACATCCCAGGATTGACTTTCTCCACCCCAGCATCGCTCCTCAGAAACCCACAATGTCATGGACCTAAACTATACCGCATGGCTGGTCAGAATGCCATGTCCATCGTGATCAAATCGCATCACGGACGACATCCACGAAGTTGAACATGATGAGAGAGACCAAAAGATATGACCGAACAGAACAAACAGCTCCTGACACCGCCCACATCCTCACAAACCAAATGTTGAAATGATGAATAGATAGTGACATAATGCTGGAAAAGCTTTCAATCGCTTTCAAAGAACAACCACCCCAAAGACCCCCAAGACCACTTAACACCCCCAAGACGCCAAGACCACAGGCCCAGCAGGCACCCCAGGCACAAGCCCCCAACCAACCTGGTGAACAAAGGAAAACCTGAACCAAACCCAAGGAACCCCCACCCCAAAGAACAACAACAACAACAACAACAGAACACAACATACGCCGACATCGCAAAAAGGCCCGGACCAAATAACTTCCAGGTAGTTCAAAGGAAGAGATCCAAACCCAAGCAGGACCCCCTTTTCAAACCAGACTTCACCAAAATCAACCGAGAAATTATTATTGAAACCAACGCGGCATCACCTTTCACCCCAACCGAAATCAGACAAAAAATCAACTCCATGATCCAGGACCCAGACTGTCACCTCCTTGCGCCAGACAAACCTCAAGAACAACTTTGTCCTGGAATCCAAATTGCCACCCCGCAACCAAGGTCATGGAATACAAACTCGAAATCGAATCCGACTCACGGAACTAAAGGCATTCCCACGTCGACATCCGGGTTAACTCTAGATGGTCGAAATTCATCCTACACGGCATCCCAACATCGATAGGCGAAGGCTTCCAAGCTGGACAACTGGTCACATCCGAAATCACCAGCAACTATGGAGCAACCATACAACTAGCACAAATCCCCCGATGGCTCAGCAAACCAGAATCCCGTATCGGAAAGGCACATTCCTCTATGGTAATCGCACTTCCAGGACACTATACAATGGAAAACCTCGGACTCCGCTCCTTCAACCTATTCGACAGAACATGCAGACTCGAGACCTACCTCCCCACCAACTCCGACACCCAGTGCAAGAACTGCCGGAATACGGTCATAGGCAAGAAGAACGCAAGAACCACCCTACAGGTCGCTATGGACACTGCGCCAGCCGACCACAAGACAACAGAACACCCATGCAAGGAGTGCTCCGGAGGCATCATATGCACCCACTCCCCAATTAGATGCTTCAACTGCAGACACCACGAGCAATCGATATGGCATGCCCGAACGAGCAAGGCCAAAATCAGAGCTAAACTCTCCAACCAGCCGATCCCAGAACCTGAGAACGCCCGATTGTCATCCCGGACGCCGAGGAACCAAATGAAGAAATGGAAACCTCCGTCTAATGGAAAGCAACAACACAGAACCCTAGCCATTATCAAGAAGAATCGAACTGTGCAAAAACGAGCTAACAACAAAGTCAGTCGTGGAGGAAGCAGAAATGACGATACGACATTTTTTTCCTTTTGTTACAAGAACCATGGAACAACAAAGACGGACACCCACCGGAATCACCTCTCTTTATCTTTTACAGCAAGCAACAAAGACACAAAACGCGCCACATACATCAGAAAACACAATAATCTAAAACCAAAACACCACTTCGTGCATGATAACTTCATTGTCTCGGTAACGGTGGAAATACAACAACAAAAAACACAAATCCTCAAAATATACTCACCCGGGAGAAGTGGCCCTTTCGCCAACATCTCAAGGAACATCAACACAATCCAGAATTGCCTAGTTATGGGGGACTTCAACTGCCACCACCAGCTATGGTACGGACACAAATCACACGAATACACCAACACCATCAGAGCGGACAAACGAAACGCGACCAGAATCAAGAGATGAATGGACAGACAGAGACTACGCCTACTTAACGAACCCGGTTTTCACACACTTTCTCAAACAACAACCGACCAACCATAATCGACCTTACACTAGTCAAAGGCCCAGTCTTGGACTATGAGCATGACGGAATATGGACAGACATGGAGCAGGGTCAGATCATGGAAGACCATAATCCATATCCAACTCTCCAAACCCCAACACGCACTAAGAAGACTATGGCACAAAACAGACTTAAACACTCAACCAACTCGCCTCCCAATTCCACCTACCACCAGAAGCTTGGGAAAACCAAAGCCACACCAAACAATCGGCAGACTTCATCCTAATACATCGACACCTGATCGACCGACTCACCCCACTCAAAGCAATGGACACAAAAAGTCTAAACGATGGTGGACTGCAGAACTTAAATTCATGAAAGCGAACCTCAACACACTGGAACGGGCAAGAACACAAGGAAAGAAGAAGACAAGGAGGCACTGAGGAAAGGTAGCGGAACTGACCAACCTAGTACGCAAAGCCAAAGCAGAACAGAGGGAGAAGGAACTCTCCGAAGCCAGAGGAAGTACAATCTGGAAACTCCTGAATGCCGGAAGAAGAAGGGAAACCATAATCCCGACTATACAAGGTGAAAAAACTTTTGCGGGGAAGTGCCAAGCTCTTAGGGCCGAACTCTTCCCCACAAATTGGACGTCCCCCGAGAACCCCCCCTTGCAAATCAGACCCCCCTATTGTGACCTTAGTGACACTTTTGAAGAAGTTACCTCAGATGAACTACTCAAAGCTATAAACTCCTGTCCGGCCAACTCAGCAACAGGGACAGACGGCATCCCTTACCCATTCATCAAAGCAGTCATCAAGGCAAATCCGCAGCTCATACAGGACATGTTCTCAGCCATGCTGAAACACTGAAAGTACAATCTGACAGATGGAAGTCAGCAAAATGCATCCCGATACCTAAACCAGGAAAAAGCGGATTATAAAACAAAGAAAAGCCTACCGACCAATATCCCTCCTACAATGCTTCAGTAAAGTCCTTGAGAAAATCGCCGCCGAGGCTCTGCTCTGATGGAACCCTCCTCGAACCCTATCCGACGATCAGTTTGGAGGAAGACCAACAATCTCAGCGATAGATGCACTCCTACGACTCGACGCCGATACAAAGAAAACCTCGCTTCCAAAAGAAAACCACTGCATAACACCGACAGACCGCAATCCTCACAAACGACATCCAAGGAGCGCTTCAACTGTGTCAACCACTTACTCCATCAGATCATGACACAACAGAAATTCCCCAATACCTCACGGAATGGTGCAAAGAGTTTAATACCAACAGAACATTACAATTCTTCTTCAACCATCGCCTAGAACCCCCAACCGCATACAACTCCGCCTACCACAAGGCTCACCAATGTCACCCGCCCTATTTATGATCTACGCAGGGTAATCCTCAACCCATCCACATCAGCAAAAGAAATCAACACCACCTACATCGACGACGACGCCTCTAGTCCAAATATCCAAATCACCCGTCTTCATCACCAAACGCCTCAATGAAAGAATGACAGAAAGGGTCTCCAACGCCAACCCCCTAAATGTCAAATACGAACCCCAGAAATCAGACCTTGTTTTCTTCAGACCACCAACATCCACCCTACGCCAACCCAACAATACCGTCACCATAGGGGACACCACAATCCAACCAAAAGACCGCCTAAAATATGTGGGAGTCTGGCTTGACGCAACCCTCTCTTTCCGCCCACATATAGAAAGCGCCCTCTCCAACGGCCTGAGATCACTCAACCGAATCCGAATACTCTCACGACTTCCTGGAGCAAAAGTCAAAACAATCCACCACATAATCACACAAGCATTCCTCCCAACGCTCCTGCTCAGAAGTTGGTGGACAGGAGCAGACCATATAGTCCGCGACCCTATCACCAATATACAACGGTTGCACGAATAATCACCGCCTCCCACGATGGACAAAAGTAGAACGACTGCTGAAAGAAGCGCCACCCCTAACACCTCTCAACTATAGATCCCGGAAATACGGACCAAGATCCTATGCATGGAAGATCACCATCCCATCGACAAGGAACTCACCGACCTATTACCACCGAAAGTGCTCAACATACAAGCAACCGCCTACAGAATCGCTTCCTCATGCTTCCCTTTCCAAGAGCGAGGAAGGAAGGAGAAATGGATACAGACCGACCTACTCAGAAAACGAATGCTGGAGGAATGGAATTCGCGTCCAATCCCAAACTACCACCACCTAGGAGACCTAAAACCGCACAACAAACTCGCCAAAATGCCAATCTCTAAAGCAAGGCAACTTTTCCGACTACGATGTCAGGCAACACGCCGGACAGAACGCTTTTCCAAACCGGATCACGAACCCTGCCAGTGCGGGGCGGAACAATCTTCTAAACACATCATCATGGAATGCCCCCGATGGGCACAACGCAGACGACCCCTCATCGAAAAAATCCCCGGGCCGCAGACGTGGGAAAATTGGATGTTTACCAACCTTAGAGAAGACCTGATCTTCGAGTTTGCCAAAGAAACACAACTCCTGAAATGGTACGAGAAAGACGAGGACGGGGAGGATACAGATGCCTGAGAGGCGGGTTTTCTTTCGGTTCTTTCATTATACTCTCTCTTCTTTCATTGACGTACTGATATCTCTCATCGTTCTATCTTCTGCCGCTTTCCTTTGTCGCTTTCCTTTGTCTCTTTCCTTTATGCGAGGGTGTGGTTTTAGGTGTGCGATAAGTCCTGTACTTCAAAGCAATATAAAATCAATCAATCAATCAATCTCAGACTTATCGCCGTCAAGACTCGCTTCGCCGACGCTTCGCCTTCCTTCCGATAAGAATTAATTACCTTTCGCTTTTACTTTCTAGAGAAAATCCTGTATGCCAATAGACCGCTTTCTACTGGTACCTCAGAATCCACTACTGGCCAGTGCATCACGCCTCGTCCCCGAGTTGTAGAATTTTCACACAGACACACAACACCTCACCCCATACACAAATCCAAACGCTTCTGGCCCTACCCCAGATATCATACCAGGCTGAGCCCACTACTACATCCACGCCGACAATAACCCCAACCGACCATCAACACTCTAAACCCTAACGGGAGAAAGAGAACCTTATCCGAAGTTTCCCAGCCCCAAGAAGAACGGAACGACATGACGTCGCAATCATCGCTTCCTCCTTTTTCGCTACCCCAAAGACCCCCGACCACCCCCCCCAAGATTTGACCCAACCCAATCCACCCAACCCACCGAACCCACCCAATCAACCACTATCGAAGAAACCCAGATCAACGAGAACCCTAGGGAGGAATTCGCAGATTCTAAAGACTACGACCGGCCGTACATCCCTAGGATTGACTTTCTACACCCCAGCATCGTTCCCCAGGAAACTCACAACGTCATGGACCTAAACTATACCGCATGGTCAGAAATGCCATGTCCATCGTGATCAAATCAAGATCACGGACGACATCCACGTAGTTGAACATGATGTCGAGAGACTCAAAAGATATGACCAACAGAACAAACAGCCTGACACCGCCCACATCCTCACAAACCAAATGTTAAATGATGAATAGATGCGACATAACGCTGAAAAGCTTTAATCGCTTTCAGCAACAACCACCCCAGCACCCCTGCACCACGAGCTCCCTGGCACGCAAGACCACAGGCCCAGGCACCCCAGGCACCCCAGGCACAAGCCCCCCAATCAACCCAGGAACAAAGGGAAAAACCCGGAACCGAACCCAAGGAACCCCCCACCCCAGCAACAACAACAACAACAACAACAGAACACAACGTACGCCGACATCGCAAAAGGCCCTGGACCAGCCAACTTCCAGGTAGTTCAAAGGAAGAGATCTAAACCCAAACAGGACCCCCTTTTTAAGCCGGACTTTACCAAAATCAACCGAGAAATTATTATTGAAACCAACGCGGCATCACCTTTCACCCCAACCGAAATCAGACAAAAAATCAACTCCATGATCCAGGACCCAGACTGTCACCTCCTCGCGGCCAGACAAACCTCGAAGAACAACTTTGTCCTGGAATCCAAATTCGTCACCCCCGCAACTAAGGTCATGGAATACAAACTCGAAATCGAATCCAAGACTCACGGAACTAAAGGTACCCTACGCCGACATCCTTAACTCTAGATGGTCGAAATTCATCCTACACGGCATCCCAACATCGATAGAAGGCTTCCAAGCTGGACAACTGGTGATCCGAAATTACCAAAGCAACTATGAGTAACCATACAACCAAGACAAATCCTCCGATGGCTCAAAGAAACCAGAATCCCAGATTGAAAGGCACATTCTCTATGGTAGTCGCACTTCCAGGACACTACACAATGGAAAACCTCGGACTCGCCTCCTTCAACCTATTCGACAGAACATGCAGACTCGAGACCTACCTCCCCCACCAACTCCGACACCCAGTGCCAAGAACTGCCTTGAATATGGTCATAGGCAAGAACGCCAGAACCACCCAACAGGTCATTGCGGACACTGCGCCTCTACCGACCACAAGACAACAGAAAGACCCATGTAAGCGAGTCCGGAGGCATCGATGCACCCACTCACCAATTAGATGCTTCAACTGCAAGGACACCATATAGTAATCGACATGGCTTGCCGAACGAGCCAAGGCCAAGATCAGAGCCAAACTCTCCAACCAAACCGATCCCAGAACCTGAGAACGCCTGATTGTCATCCCGGACGTCGAGGAACCAAATGAAGAAATGGAAACCTCCGTCTAATGGAGCAACGACACAGAACCCTAGCCATTGCACAGCAACTGAACTGTGCAAAAAACGAGCTAACAACAAAGTCAGTAGTGGAGGAAGCAGAAATGGACGAGAACATACTTTTTCTTTTGTTACAGGAACCATGGAACAACAGGGACGGACACCCACCAGAATCACCTCTCTTTTATCTCTTTACAGCAAGCAACAAAGATAATTAAATGCCAAGAACGCATATAAGAAAACACAGCAACCTAAAACCCAAACACCACTTCGACACGATAACTTCATTGTCTGAAGCGTGGAAATACAACAACAGAAAACACAAATCCTCAACATCTACTCACCCGAGAAGCGGCCCTTTTGCCAACATCTCATGAACATCACCACAATCCAGAACTGCCTAGTTATGGGGGACTTTAATTGCCACCATCAGCTATGGTACGGACACAAATCACATGACTACACCAACACCATCAGAGCGGATAAACGGAACTCGACCAGAATCAAGAGATGGATGGACAGACAGAGACTGCACCTACTAAACGAACCCGGGGAATTCACACACTTCCCCCGCAACAACAACAGACCAACCATAATCGACCACCCTAGTCAAAGGCCCAGTCCTGACTACGACATGAAGTGGAACATGGATAGATACGAGAGGGTCAGATCATGGGAAAACCATAATCCATATACAACTCTACAAACCCCAACACACACCAAGAAGACTATGGCATAAACGGACAAACACTTAACCAACTCCTCTCCCAATTCCACCTACCACCAGAAGCATGGGAAAACCAAAGCCATACTAAACAGTCGGCAGATTTCATCCTGGAATACATTGACCAGCTGATTGACCGACTCACCCCACTCAGCAACGGTTACAAAAAGTCGAAACGATGGTGGATCATGGAACTTAAAACTGCAAAGGCGAACCTCAACACCCTAGAGCGAAGGGCAAGGAACACAAGGAAAGAAGAAGACAGGGAGGCACTGAGAAAGGGTAGCCGGAACTGGACCAACATGGTACGCAAAGCCAAAGCAGAGCAGAGGGAGAAGGAACTCTCCGAAGCCAGAGGAAGTACAATCTGGAGAATTATGAATGCCGGAAGAAGAAGGGAAACCACAATCCCAACCATACAAGGTGAAGAACGCTTATGAAGTGCCAAGCTCTCAGGGCTGAACTCTTCCCCACAAATTGGACGTCCCCCGACAACCCCCCTCTGCAAATCAGACCCCCTTATTGTGACCTTAGTGACATGTTCGAAGAAGTTACCTCAGATGAACTATTTAAAGCGATAAACTCTTGCCCAGCCAATTCAGCAACAGGGACCGACGGCATTCCCTACCCATTCATCAAAGCAATAATCAAAGTTAACCCAATAACTTATACAAGACATGTTCTCAGCCATGCTGAAACACGGGTACACCTGGACAGATGGAAGACAGCATCCCAATACCCAAACCAGGCAAGACGGACTACAAAACAGCCAAAGCCTACCGACCAATATCCTCCTACAATGCTTCAGCAAAGTCCTCGAGAAAATCAGCATCGAGGCTCTGCACTGATGGGACCCTCCTGAACCCTGTCCGACGACCAGTTTGGAGGAAGACCAACAATCTCAGCGATAGATGACTCTACGCACTCGACGCCGATACAACAAAACCTGCTCCAAAAGAAACCACCGGAAAATCACCAGACAGACCGGCAATCCTCACAAACGACATCCAAGGAGCTTTCAACTGCGTAAATCACTCCCTACTCCACCAAATCATGACGCAACAAAAGTTCCCCCAATACCTCACAGAATGGTGCAAAGAGTTCAACACCAATAGAACATTACAATTCTTTTTCAATGATCAGCTAGAACCCCCCCAACCATACAACTCCGGCCTACCACAAGGCTCACCAATGTCACCCGTCCTATTCATGATATATGCAGGGGTAATCCTCAACCCATCCACATCAGCAAAGGAAATCAACACCACCTACATCGATGACGACGCCCTAGTACAAATATCCAAATCACCTGCCTTCATCACCAAACGCCTCAACGAAAGGATGACAGAAAGGGTCTCCAACGCCAACCCCCTAAATGTCAAGTACGAACCCCAGAAATCAGATCTCGTTTTCTTCAGACCATCAACATCCACACTACGCCAACCCAACAATACTGTCACCATAGAGGACACCACGATCCAACCAAAGGACCGCCTGAAGTACGTGGGGGTCTGGATTGACGCAACCCTCTTTTCCGCCCACATATAGAAAGCGCCTTCCAACGGCCTGCGATCACTCAACCGAATCCGATTACTCACGATTGCCTGAGTAAAAGTCAAAACAATCCACCACATAATCACCCAAGATTCCTCCCGACGCCCTCTGCTCAGAAGCCTGAGGACAGGAGCAGACCACGAGTCCGTGACCTCTTTCACCAATATACAACGGTTGCAAGACGATAATCACTGGCCTCCCACGATGGACAAAGATAGAACGACTGCTGAAAGAAGTTCCGCCTGCCACCCCTAGAACACCTCCTCAACTATAGATCCCGAAATACGGGTCCCAAGATCCTATGTATGGAAGGTCACCATCCCAATGACAAGGAACTCATTGACCTATTACCACCGAAAGTACCCAACATACAAGCGACCGGCTTACATCGAATCGCCTCCCTCATGCTCCCCTTCCAGGAGCCAGGAGGGAAAAAGGAGAGATGGATACAGACCGACCTACTCAGGAAACGAATGCTGGAGGAATGGAACTCGCGTCCAATCCCAAACTACCACCACCCAGGAAACCTAAAACCCCACAACAAAATCGCTAAACCGCCAATCTCCAAAGCAAGACAACTTCTTCCAATACGACGCCAAAGAACACGCTGGATAAAAATGCTTCAAACCGATCACAACCCCGCTAATGCGGGGCAGAACAATCTTCCAAACATATCATCATGGAATGCACCCGATGGGCACAACTTAGACGACCCCTCATCGAAAAAATCCCCGGACCGCAGACTTGGGAAAATTGGATGTTCACCAGCCTTAGAGAAGACCTGATCTTCGAATTCGCCAAAGAAACACAACTCCTAAAATGGTACGAGAAAGATGAGGATGGGGAGGAGTCAGATGCCTGAAAGGCCGGTTTTCTTTCTCTTTCGTTTCGCTAAAATGCTTTCTCTTCTTTCACTCACGTACTATATATCTCCTTACTGTCCTATCTTCTGGGGTCGCTTTCCTTTGTCGCTTTTCTTTGTCTCTTTTCCTTTGTACGAGGGGGTGTGGTTTTAGGCGTGCGATAAGTCCTGTACTTCAAAGCAATATAAAATCAATCAATCAATCCTAGATGATTCGCCGTCAAGACCTCGCTTCGCCGACGCTTTCTACTTCCTTCCGATAAGAAACATTTATTTTTTCGCTTTTACTTCCTAGAGAAAATCCTGTGCCAATAGACCGCTCTTCTACTGGTACCTCAGAATCCACTACTTGCCAGTGAAAGATCTACGCCTCGCCTGAGCTGTAGAATTTTTCTACACACACATCACCCCCATCCCACATCCGAACGATTGGTCTTACCTCAGATATCATACCAGGCTGAGCCACCTCTACATCCACGCCGACAATAACCCCAACTGACCATCAACTTCTAAACCCTAACGGGAGAAAGAGAACCTTATCCGAAGTTTCCCCAAGAAGAACGGAACGGATATGATGTCGCAATCATCGCTCTCCTTCTTCTTCGCTACCCCAGCACCCCCTGGACCACCACCCCCCCCAAGATTTGACCCAACCCAATCCACCCAACCCACCCAACCCACCCAATCAACCACTATCGAAGAAACCCAGATCAACGAGAACCCCAGGGAGGAGTTCGCAGACTCTAAGGACTACGACCGGCCGTACATCCCTAGGATTGACTTTTCTCCACCCCAGCATCGCCCCCAGGAAACTCACAACGCCACGACCTAAACTATACCGCATGGCTGGTCAGAAACGCCATGTCCATCGTGATCAAATCAAGATCACGGACGACATCCACGTAGTCGAACATGATGTCGAGACTCAGAAAAGATATGACCGAACAAAACAAACAGCTTTCCTGGACACCGCCCACATCCTCACAAACCAAATGTTGGAAATGATGAATAGACAGACATAATGCTGAAAGCTCAACCGCTTTCAAAGAACAACCACCCCCAGACCCCCTGGCACCACGAGCACCCCTGACGCAAGACCACAGGCCCAGGCACCCCAGGCACCCCAGGCACAAGCCCCCCCCAATCAACCCAGGAACAAAGGGAAAAACCCAGAACCAAACCCAAGGAACCCCCCACCCCAACAACAACAACAACAACAACAACAACAACAACAGAACACAACATACGCCGACATTGCAAAAGGCCCTGGACCAGCCAACTTCCAGGTAGTTCAAAGGAAGAGATCCAAACCCAAACAGGACCCCCTTTTCAAGCCGGACTTCACCAAGATCAACCGAGAAATTGTTATTAATGTAACAGAGCCACTATAAGGCTGTTACAAGCGACTGGAACAGAAGAACAACAATGCCAGAAGGGGCAGGGTAACCCTGGAAGGGAGTTACCCTCCCTAGGCAGTCAAGCCTTTGAGGCGCGATAACTCCGCAATCGATGTCCGGGAAATAGGCAAGTAAGCACGACAGAAATGATCCTGGCGCTCCGGAGGCAATGGAAGGCCCAATTCCAAAACACGCTTTTGGACCCCAAAAATAACCCCCGAGCGCCGAACCGCCGGAACCCTCCTGTTTCATTCCCGGAGCATCTCTGAGGGAGTGAGAGTGCAACCCAAGCTACCAAAGAAAAGCTACGATTTCAATAAACATACTGCCTATTGAAAACATCATTATAACAAGCGCCCGCCATACAGTCGGCCGATCCCGCTAGTTCAGAGGACTCGACTGAGGCTTGGCGGATTGCGCGATTTGACTCGGATGGAAGTTCCTCAAGTGGGGTTGCTACTCCGCCTCCCTCAGAGGAGAGAGGTAGAGAGAGACGCCAGAAGCGATGGCAGTCCTAAGCTCAGCGAAAATCTCCTATCCTCTACAGAGATAGAGACAGAGATAGAGAGAGATGCCCAGAAGCGATGGCGAGTCCTAAGCTCAGCGAAAATCTCCTATCCTCTACAGAGATAGAGACAGAGATAGAGAGAGATGCCCAGAAGCGATGGCGAGTCCTAAGCTCAGCGAAAATCTCCTATCCTCTACAGAGATAGAGACAGAGATAGAGAGAGATGCCCAGAAGCGATGGCGAGTCCTAAGCTCAGCGAAAATCTCCTATCCACTACAGAGATAGAGACAGAGATAGAGAGAGATGCCCAGAAGCTATGGCGAGTCCTAAGCTCAGCGAACATCTCCTATCCTCTACAGAGATAGAGACAGAGATAGAGAGAGAGAAGCTGTGGCGAGTCCTAAGCTCAGCGAACATCTCCTATCCTCTACAGAGATAGAGACAGAGATAGAGAGAGATGCTATAGCTATGGCGAGTCCTAAGCTCAGCTTAACATCTCCTATCCCTCTACAGAGATAGAGACAGAGATAGAGACGGCAGAAGCCATGGCAGTCCTAAGCTCAGCGAACATCTCCCCATCCTCTACAGAGATAGAGACAGAGATAGAGAGAGATGCGAGAAGCTATGGCGCAGTCCTAAGCTCAGCTTAACATCTCCTATCCTCTACAGAGATAGAGACAGAGATAGAACATCTCCTATCCTCTACAGAGATAGAGACAGAGATAGAGAGAGATGCGCAGAAGCTATGGCGAGTCCTAAGCTCAGCGAACATCTCCTACCCTCTACAGAGATAGAGACAGAAATAGAGAGAGAGAGACCATGGCTTAGCTAACATCGCCTACCTTCTATGCTGGACATAGAGGAAGATGGGATCTTTACTAAAGGAACCCCTTAAAGTTATTAAGTTTCTAGACTTAATTGTTTACCATAGAAAACTCTACTCTTTGAAGTAACTCTCTACCGAGTTTGTTTATTCTCTATTAGACTTCTATCAAACATTGAGTCACGGTCGTGTTCTATTATAGCACCCCCGTTACACGTGGACCACGTCGGTAGGGAGCAAGGGGAGGATAGCTGGCCCTCCGCTCATTCCATCAAGACTCAAAATAGGCATCCTGAGCCACTCTCTGCCTTGCCACCATCTCCTCTGCTTCGATCCTCCGCTGCATCCATTCCGTTCCTGATGGATCACGCGAAATTTCAGCCCGCATCCATTCCATCTGAGCCTGTCTCTCCAGTCTATTTGCCCGAGAGCTGCCTGAACAATAGACCCATCTCCGGCTGAGAAGGATAATGTCGGCGGAAATCGTCTCTGGTCAAGCGGGGAATCTGATTGAAGTGGCCATCAAAGGTAGAAGACTCCAGACATCACGAGGAACGGCCCGCCTATTGAAGCGTTAGGAAAGGAAAGGAAGTAACCAAAGTTAATGAGGATACACCTACCTTTCGGTCCTTTCAGTCCTTTTCACGCTTTACGTGTTATCCTCCAGATAAATGGTACACTGACCGACCAACTTCCGGAGGTCAAGAACGACTCATGTTATCGATCTAGTTTTCATCTCCCGAGGAGATCGATTAAAAGAAGATAGGCATGATCCCACAATTAAGGAATTGATGGAGATGAACAGAGACAGGAATAAGATGAAAAAGAGCATAACTGTCAAAAAAAAATATATGATTAGGGATGGGTAAAGAAGATCGGACTCGTTCGTGGAAGGAATGTATAGGAAGAAGGGAGTCCTATTCTCCTCGACAGCAACCCCGCTTTTATAGGCGAACCCCTATTATGGTTCCGGATATAGCGTTGCTACCAGGAATCCAACCCGAGTTCGAACCCAAACGCGTTAAGCGAGTCAACCGAACTGGTTATAAGAACGGGATATGAGGAAGAAGCCATCATAAGGGATTACCTTCTTCAAGGTCTGCAGTGTGATCTCTTCGGGGAATAGGAAAATTTCTCGACCTGCGGAGATAAATTTACGGCTGGGTCAACGGACTATACTCCTTAGGGCATAAGCTCGAGTAGCCGTGTCCGGAGAAGGAAGGAGAAGAAGAGGAAGAGAAAGAGGAAACAAACCATCTAGTGGAACTCCTCAATTCTTACGAAACTGAGGCATCTGCCCTATCTTTCCAAAATGAGACAATCGATATTCTCTACCCCGAATGGACGAGTTGAAGGAGCGGCTAGGAAGAGCCAAAACCCTTGCCAAAATCGATCTAAGGAATGGATTCCACCTCTTCTATATGAAAAGGGGAGGCGAGTGGAAGACGGTTTTTTCGAATTAGACACAGGCTGTATGCGTACACGATTTTGCCGTTTGGGTGGTATAATACACCATTAAATCAATGACGGGACTCATGGCGCAGTTGGTAAAGTTCCTACTTTGATAGCGTATGAAGCAGTTCGACCCCTGTTGCGTCGCCACCCGACGACGCCTGAAGCGTGATACGTGGAGATGAACAGCCTCGATTCATTTCGCTCCTTGCCAAAATGGCCATTACGGTTTACGCCATTTTGGCATTCCGAGATACTCGAAACTATGGGGATACACATTTCTCTAATAGAAAGAAAGGCCGAAAGACCGAGAGAAAGGGACTATTCGCAACATTTAAAATCCGCCTTCCACGATCAGAAGCAGAGTACTTGGGTTACGATGTGACCGATAAAGGCATAACCATGTCCTCGAGGAGGTGAAAGCAATCAAAAGAGGTCAACCGTGGGGTTTGACTTCAAGGTTGTATACCGCCATAAAACTACGCCAAGGGAGATATCTTATCACGGCGTTGGGACTACGCCTGGAGAGGGGGTAAGGCTTATCAGCATCCCAAATTGGCCTGGTTAAGCCTGGATAACTCGTAATGGTTTCAGTCCAAGACCTATTCGACGATTGATTCAGCATTGGCAAGATCCAGAGTACTTTCCCTTGAAAGAGGCTCTTGACTACAACCAACGGGTGCCAATAGACTTGAGACCTTACCCCGAGAGACGGAGACCCCTCCATAAGGAAAGATGAATGCCTTTGGGCACTGTTCCTTTGGTCAAAAAGTGGATAATGATGTGGAAGAATACATGTGGAGTTGCGATACATGTCAGGCGGTAAAAGGGCTAAGATATAGAGAACCACCCGAGGAAATCCTTTCTGATCGAGTATCCAAATTCGGAGGCAAGCTCTGGATTTATTGATGAAGGTTCTCGGGGTCAACCTCCAGCTGTCGACAGTATGATGTTCTTAAACTAAGCAAATCGGAGAGAGTCAATCAAAACGCTGAGCAATATCTCAGAAACGGTTGCTGCTATCAACAGAACGACTGAGCAGGGTTTCTCCCGACACAGAATATGCCTGTAATACGCAACATGGGCTAAACATTGCACGACGGCGGCAGAAGTGGTATGATCAGAAGTATACGGAAGTTTCCGGCGAAAACTGAGAATGCAGATAACGTCGACCGATGCAATATCATAACTAAGTCGACCGCTGTCAAACCTCCCCTCAATGGAACATTCATGTTATCCTCCATATATCTTTGTGGGGCGATATCGAACCTAATGACTAACGCTACCAAGTTTTCCTCCTGCACTTTAGCTCAAGGAGAATACTACATCGCGATTTAGCGAAATCCGATGGCAGTAGGCTGCGTGAGAAATTTCGCAGATATCGGATTATCTAGAGCGTATCGCTCAGAAGTCTCCTGACCCGCACGAACATACTGCAAGATAGACGAGGCCTACACGGAATTTCATCAAACTAGAATCACCCCAAGACTGAAAGTGCCGTGAAACTCTAGGAATCCTCAAAATACGGCCCGAGAGTTTCAGATCCCAGGAAATACACGGGAACAAAGCGATACTATCGGAACAGAAGATGAGATCCTCTGTGCTTGATGAAGGCGTTTCAATCTGAGTTTCCTTGCTTGAGAAAATAGAGATAGATACAGAGTGTTACGGACTATATAACCGGCTGCTATATGAGTATAGACGGGCCCCTAACATGCTGACAAGCAGAAGCCAGTTGCACAGTGACATGCAAGTGCCGGCAGTGTGGTTAGCTACCAGCTGTCAGAGTAACTACAGTCTGCGCACTAGGGAGAGGATCTATCCATGGGAGCAATGACTGACGAGCCTGTGCCTCGCCAGTGGATAGAAGACCGGCCAGAGGAGGACTCTGAGTGCCCGGTGATTCTCTATACCCTCTAAGCATCGAAGCCCGTCGACAGCGACAGGGAAATGCCCAGGAAGTCTACAGTAAACAACAGCTCTACAGCAACGATTGAGCTGACATCTGAGCGAAGACTCATTCATGCAGGCCCTCGGTTGTGTGGCAACCAGGCTGCAGGTGTCATCAAGGCTCTGACTAAGGGTGGTAGCCTCAGCGCTGGAATCCTCCGCTAACGCTTAGAGAAAAGCGGGGTAGCGGAAGAGTTTTCCTCCGCCATTGTTAGGCACCGTCGGAACTTAGTAAGGAAGTAGGAGCAGAGAATCGAAGCCTTTGGAGTACTAGTGCTCAGGCTCGTTCCCGCCCAACTATCCTGTTCTCTCGATTTTTTCTTGCATGTGAAATACTACTAGACCCATAACCCTAATGTAAACTCGAGACGAGTTACTGGAGAGGGGAGTAATGTAACAGAGCCACTATAAGGCTGTTACAAGCGACTGGAACAGAAGAACAACAATGCCAGAAGGGGCAGGGTAACCCTGGAAGGGAGTTACCCTCCCTAGGCAGTCAAGCCTTTGGTAGCGATAACTCCATGTCGATGTCCGGAAAATAGGCGTTAGCACGACAGAAATGATCCTGGCGGTGCTCCGGAGGCAATGGAAGGTCCAATTCCAAAAACACGTTTTGGACCCCAAAAATAACCCCCGGAGCGTCGAACCGCCGGAACCCTCCTGTTTCGCTCCGGAGCATCTCTGAGGGGAGTGAGAGTGCAACCCAAGCTACCAAAGCAAAAGCTACGATTTCAATAAACATACTCAAGCCTATTGAAAACATCATTAGAACAAGCGACCGCCATACAGTCGGCCGATCCCGCTAGTTCGTAGGACCCCGACTGAGGCTTGGCGGATTGCGCGATTTGACTCGGATGGAAGTTCCTCCGAAGTGGGGTTGCTACTCCGCTCTCCCTCAGAGGAGAGAGGTAGAGAGAGATGCCCAGAAGCGATGGCGAGTCCTAAGCTCAGCGAAAATCTCCTATTCTCTACAGAAATAGAGACAGAGATAGAGAGAGATGCCCAGAAGCGATGGCGAGTCCTAAGCTCAGCGAACATCTCCTATCCTCTACAGAGATAGAGACAGAGATAGAGAGAGATGCGCAGAAGCTATGGCGAGTCCTAAGCTCAGCGAACATCTCCTATCCTCTACAGAGATAGAGACAGAGATAGAGAGAGATGCAGAAGCTATGGCGAGTCCTAAGCTCAGCCGAACATCTCCTATCCTCTACAGAGATAGAGACAGAGATAGAGAGAGATCTTGCAGAAGCTATGGCGAGTCCTAAGCTCAGCGAACATCTCCTATCCTCTACAGAGATAGAGACAGAGATAGAGAGAGATGCGCAGAAGCTATGGCGAGTCCTAAGCTCAGCGAACATCTCCTATCCTCTACAGAGATAGAGACAGAGATAGAGAGAGATGCGCAGAAGCTATGGCGAGACCTAAGCTTAGCGAACATCGCCTACCTTCTATGCTGCTGGATATAGAGGAAGATGGGATCTTTACTAGCGAAGGAACCCCTTAAAGTTATTAAGTTTCTAGACTTAATTGTTTACCATAGAAAACTCTACTCTTTGAAGTAACTCTCTACCGAGTTTGTTTATTCTCTATTAGACTTCTATCAAACATTGAGTCACGGTCGTGTTCTATTATAGCACCCCCGTTACAATTGAAACCAACGCGGCATCACCCTTCACCCCAACTGAAATCAGACAAAAAATCAACTCCATGATCCAGGACCCAGACTGTCACCTCCTTGCGGCCAGACAAACCTCGAAGAACAACTTTGTCCTGGAATCCAAATTCGTCACCCCCGCAACCAAGGTCATGGAATACAGACTCGAAATCGAATCCGCACTCACGGAACTAAAGGTACCCTACGTCGACATCCGGGTTAACTCTAGATGGTCGAAATTCATCCTACACGGCATCCCAACATCGATAGGCGAAGGCTTCCAAGCTGGACAACTGGTCGCATCCGAAATCACCAGCAACTACGGAGTAACCATACAACTAGCACAAATCCCCCGATGGCTCAGCAAACCAGAATCCCGTATTGGTAAGGCACACTCCTCTATGGTAATCGCACTTCCAGGACACTATACAATGGAAAATCTCGGACTCCGCTCCTTCAACCTATTCGACAGAACATGCAGACTCGAGACCTACCTCCCCACCAACTCCGACACCCAGTGCCGCAACTGCCTTGAATATGGACATAGGCAAGAGCGCTGCAACCACCCAACAGGCCGCTGCGGACACTGCGCCTCAGCCGACCATAAGACAACAGAGCACCCATGCAAGGAGTGCTCTGGAGGCATCAGATGCACCCACTCACCAATCAGATGCTTCAACTGCAAAGGACACCATAAGGCAATCGACATGGCATGCCCGGAACGAGCCAAGGCCAAGATCAGAGCCAAACTCTCCAACCAGCCGATCCCAGAACCTGAGAACGCCCCGATTGTCATCCCGGACGTCGAGGAACCAAATGAAGAAATGGAAACCTCCGTCTAATGGAGCAACAACATAGAACCCTAGCCATTGCGCAGCAACTGAACTGTGCAAAAAATGAGCTAACAACAAAGTCAGTAGTGGAGGAAGCAGAAATGGACGAGAACATACTCTTTCTTTTGTTACAAGAACCATGGAACAACAGGGACGGACACCCACCAGAATCACCTCTCTTTTATCTTTTTACAGCAAGCAACCAAGACACGAAATGCGCAACATACATCAGAAAACACAGCAATCTCAAACCTAAACACCACTTCGTACACGATAACTTCATTGTCTCGGTAACGGTGGAAATACAACAACAAAAAACACAAATCCTCAACATTTACTCACCCGGGAGAAGTGGCCGTTTTGCCAACATCTCAAGGAACATCACCACAATCCAGAACTGCCTAGTTATGGGGGACTTTAACTGCCACCATCAATATCGGACCACAGACGGACACAAATCACACGATTACACCAACACCATCAGAGCGGACAGATGAAACGTGACCAGAATCAAAAGATGGATGGACAGGCAGAGACTGCACCTACTAAACGAACCCGGGGTTTTCACACACTTCCCCCGAAACAACAACCGACCAACCATAATCGACCTCACACTAGTCAAAGGCCCAGTCCTGGACTATGAAATGACGTGGAATATGGATAGACATGGAGCAGGGTCAGATCATGGGAAAACCATAATCCACATCAAAATCGAAAAACCACAACACATACCAAGAAGACTATGGCACAAAACCGACTGGGAAACACTCAACCAACTCGTCTCCCAACTCCACCTACCACCAGAAGCTTGGGAGAACCAAAGCCACACCAAACAATCGGCAGACTTCATCCTGGAATATATCGACCAGCTGATCGAATCGACTCACCCCACTCAGCAATGGTTACAAAAAGTCGAAGCGATGGTGGACTGCAGAACTAAAACTGCAAAGCGAACCTCAACACCCTAAATGAAGGGCAAGGAACACAAGGAAAGAAAGAAGACAGGGAGGCACTGAGAAAGGGTAGGAACTGGACCAACTTTGCATAAAGCCAAAAGCAGAACAGAGGAGAAGGAACTCTCGAAGCCAGAGGAAGTACAATCTGGAGAATTATGAATGCGGAAGAAGAAGGGAAACCATAATTCCAACCATACAAGGTGAAGAAACATTTGCGGGGAAGTGCCAAGCTCTAAGGGCTGAACTCTTCCCCCTAAATTGGGCGTCCCCGACAACCCCCTTTACCAAATCAGACCCCCTTATTGTGACCTTAGTGACATCTTTGAAGAAGTTACCTCAGACGAACTATTTAAAGCGATAAACTCTTGCCCAGCCAACTCAGCAACAGGGACTGATGGCATCCCATACCCATTCATCAAAGCAATAATCAAAGCGAACCCACAACTTATACAAGATATGTTCTCAGCCATGCTGAAACACGGGGTACACCCGGACAGATGGAAGACAGCAAAGTGCATCCCAATACCTAAGCCAGGCAAGACGGACTACAAAACAGCCAAAGCCTATCGACCAATATCCCTCCTACAATGCTTCAGCAAAGTCCTCGAGAAAATTGTAGCTTCAAGGCTCTGCACCGATGGGACCCTCCTCGGAACCCTGTCCGGCAGTTTGGAGGAAGACCAACAATCTCAGCGATAGATGCACTCTTACGCACCCTGACGCCGATACAACAAAACCTGCTGCAAAAGAAAACCACCGGCAAAGCACCAGACAGACCGGCAATCCTCACAAACGACATACAAGGAGCTTTCAACTGCGTAAACCACTCCCTACTCCACCAAATCATGACACAACAGAAGTTCCCCCAATACCTCACGGAGTGGTGCAAAGAGTTCAACACCAATAGAACACTACAATTCTTTTTCAACCATCAGCTAGAACACCCCCAACCATACAACTCCGGCCTACCACAAGGCTCACCAATGTCACCCGTCCTATTCATGATATATGCAGGGGTAATCCTCAACCCATCCACATCAGCAAAAGAAATCAACACCACCTACATCGATGACGATGCCCTAGTGCAAATATCAAAATCACCTGCCTTCATCACCAAACGCCTCAACGAAAGAATGACAGAAAGGGTCTCCAATGCCAACCCCCTAAATGTCAAATACGAACCCCAGAAATCAGATCTCGTTTTCTTCAGACCATCAACATCCACACTACGCCAACCCAACAATACTGTCACCATAGAGGACACCACGATCCAACCAAAGGACCGCCTGAAGTACGTGGGGGTCTGGATTGACGCAACCCTCTCTTTCCGCCCACATATAGAAAGCGCCCTCTCCAACGGCCTGCGATCACTCAACCGAATCCGATTACTCTCACGATTGCCTGGAGTAAAAGTCAAAACAATCCACCACATAATCACCCAAGCATTCCTCCCGACGCTCCTCTGGGGCTCAGAAGCCTGGTGGACAGGAGCAGACCATGTAGTCCGCACCCTTTCACCAATATACAACGAAGCTGCACGCATAATCACTGGCCTCCCACGATGGACAAAGATAGAACGACTGCTGAAAGAAGCCGCCCTGCCACCCCTAGAACACCTCCTCAACTATAGATCCCGGAAATACGGGTCCCGCATCCTATGTATGGAAGGTCACCATCCCAATGACAAGGAACTCATTGACCTATTACCACCGAAAGTACTCAACATACAAGCGACCGGCTTACATCGAATCGCCTCCCTCATGCTCCCCTTCCAGGAGCCAGGAGGGAAAAAGGAGAGATGGATACAAACCGACCTACTCAGGAAACGAATGCTGGAGGAATGGAACTCGCGCCCAACCCCAAATTACCACCACCCAGGAAACCTAAAACCCCACAACAAAATCGCCAAACTGCCAATCTCCAAAGCAAGACAACTCTTCCGAATACGATGCCAGGCAACACGCTTGGATAAAAATGCCTTCCAAACCGACCGCGAACCCTGCCAATGCGGGGCAGAACAATCTTCCAAACACATCATCATGGAATGCCCCCGATGGGCACAACGCAGACGACCCCTCATCGAAAAAATCCCCGGACCGCAGACTTGGGAAAATTGGATGTTCACCAACTTTAGAGAAGACCTGATCTTCGATTTCGCCAAAGAAACACAACTCTTGAAATGGTACGAGAAAGATGAAGATGAGGATGGGGAGGAGACAAACGCCTGAGAGGCTGGGTTTTTCCTTTTCGTTTCGCTAATTTTGCTTTTCTCTTTTTCGCGTACTGATATCTCCTTACTGTTCTATCTTTTCGGGTCGCTTTCCTTTGTCGCTTTCCTTTGTCTTTTTTTTCCTTTGTACAAGGGGGTGTGGTTTTAGGCGTGCGATAAGTCCTGTACTTCAAAGCAATATAAAATCAATCAATCAATCAATCCTGATACCGCTTGCACACTCGCCGCCGACGCCGCCTACCTTCCGAATCATTTACTTTTTCGCTTTACTTTCGAGAGAAAATCCTGTATGCCAATAGACCGCGTCTTCTACTGGTACCTCAGAATCCACTACTTACCGGGGGTGCATCTCTACGCCCTGAGTTGTAGAATTTTCTCTACCCACACAATCCCACACCTCATACACAAACCCGAACGCCTGGTCTTACCTGGTATATCATACCAGGCAGAGCCACCTCTACATCCACGCTGGATAATAACTCCAGCCGTCCATCAACCCCCCCGAACCCCAACGGGAGAAAGAGAACCCTATCCGAAGTCTCCCCAGCCCCAAGAAGAACAGGAACGGACATGATGTCGCAATCATCGCTCTCTTCCTTTTTCGCCACCCCAGCACCCCCCGGACCAACACACCCCCCCAAGATTCGACCCGACCCAATCCACCCAATCAACCATTATCGCAGAAACTCAAAACAATGGGACCCCCATGGGGGAGTTCGCAGGTTCTGAGGATTACGACCGGCCTTACGCTCCCAGATTTGACTACCTCCACCCCAGCATCGTCCCCCAGGAAACCCACAACGTCATGGACCTAAACTATACCGCTTGGCTGGTCAGAAATGCCATGTCTATCTCAACCCTCCGTATCACCGACGACATCCACACAGTCGAACACGATGTTGAAAGACTTAGAAAAGACATGGCTGAACAGAACAAACAACTCCACGATACCGTCTGCATCCTGTCAAACCAAATGCTCGAAATGATAAACCGACAAGACATCTTGATGGATAAGATTAACCGCGTTCAACAAACCCTTCAACAAACCCCCCCAGCACCTCCGGCACCACGAGCACCCCCGGCACGCGCACAACAGGCCCAGGCACCCCCGGCACAAGCCCCCCCCGAACAACCCAGGAACAAAGGAAAACACCCGGAAACAAACACAAGGAACCCCCCACCACAACAACAACAACAACAACAACAACAACAACAGAACACATCATACGCCGACATCGCAAAAGGCCCCGGACCAGCCAACTTTCAGGTGGTGCAAAGGAAAAGATCCAAGCCCAAACCGGACCCCCTTTTCAAACCAGATTTCACCAAGATCAACCGAGAAATTGTCATTGAAACCAACGCAGCCTCGCCCTTTACCCCAACCGAAATCAGGCAGAAAATCAACTCGAAAATCCAAGACCCAGACTGTCACCTCCTCGCG
Organism: Morchella eximia; assembly: GCA_024713935.1. Classification (NCBI taxonomy): domain Eukaryota; kingdom Fungi; phylum Ascomycota; class Pezizomycetes; order Pezizales; family Morchellaceae; genus Morchella; species Morchella eximia. Next base: position 713,144 of record JAMGZG010000022.1, on the reverse strand, counting down.
GCCAGGCAAACCTCGAAGAACAACTTTGTCCTGGAATCCAAATTAAATAACCCCATAGCGAAGGTCATGGAATACAGACTGGAAATCGAATCCGCACTCACCGAACTGAGACCCCTTTCGTAGACATCCGGGTCAACTCTAGATGGTCAAAGTTCATCCTACACGGCGTCCCGACATCAATAGGAGAAGGTTTCCAAGCCGGACAACTTGTCGCATCCGAAATCACCAGCAACTACGGATCAACAATACAACTAGCACAAATCCCCCGATGGCTCAGCAAGCCTGAATCCCGCACCGGAAAAGCACACTCCTCAATGGTCATCGCCCTCCCAGGACACTACACCATCGAAAACCTCGGACTTCGCTCCTTCAACCTCTTCGACAGAACCTGCAAGCTGGAGACCTACCTCCCCACCAATTCCGACACCCAGTGCCGCAACTGCCTCGAGTATGGACACCGGCAGGAGCGTTGCAGGCACCCGACAGGGCGCTGCGGACACTGCGCATCAGCCGACCACAAGACAACCGAACACCCATGCAAGGAATGCGCCGGAGGCATCAGATGCACCCACTCACCAATCAGATGTTTCAACTGCAAAGGACACCACAAAGCAATTGACATGGCATGCCCGGAACGAGCCAAAGCCAAGATCAAGGCCAAACTTCTCGACCAACCGGTCCCAAAGCCCGAGAACGCCCCGATCGTCATCCCGGACGTTGAGGAATCAAATGAAGAAATGGAAACCTCCGTCTAATGGACCAACAACATAGAACCACAGCTATTGCGCAGCAACTGAACTGTGCAAAAAACGAGCTAACAACAAAGTCAGTAGTGGAGGAAGCAGAAATGGACGAGAACATACTCTTTCTTTTGTTACAGGAACCATGGAACAACAGGGACGGACACCCACCAGAATCACCTCTCTTTTATCTTTTTACAGCAAGCAACAAAGACACGAAATGCGCAACATACATCAGAAAACACAGCAACCTAAAACCCAAACACCACTATGTACACGATAACTTCATTGTCTCGGTAACGGTGGAAATACAAGAACAAAAAATACAAATCCTCAACATATACTCACCCGGGAGAAGTGGCCCTTTTGCCAACATCTCAAGGAACATCACCACTATCCAAAACTGCCTAGTTATGGGGGACTTTAATTGCCACCATCAGCTATGGTACGGACATAAATCACACGAATACACCAACACCATCAGAGCAGACAAACGGAATGCGACCAGAATCAAGAGATGGATGGACAGACAGAGACTGCACCTACTTAACGAACCCGGGGTATTCACACACTTCCCCCAAAACAACAATCGACCAACCATAATCGACCTCACACTAGTCAAAGGCCCAGTCCTGGACTATGATATGACGTGGAATATGGACAGACATGGAGCAGGGTCAGATCATGGGAAAACCATAATCCACATCCAAATCTCAAAACCCCAACATACACCAAGAAGACTATGGCACAAAACCGACTGGGAAACACTCAACCAACTCGTCTCCCAATTCCACCTACCACCAGAAGCTTGGGAGAACCAAAGCCACACCAAACAATCGGCAGACTTCATCCTAGAATATATCGATCAGCTGATTGACCGACTCACCCCACTCAGCAACGGTTACAAAAAGTCGAAACGATGGTGGACTGCAGAACTTAAAACTGCAAAGGCGAACCTCAACACCCTAGAGCGAAGGGCAAGGAACACAAGGAAAGAAGAAGACAGGGAGGCACTGAGAAAGGGGAGCCGGAACTGGACCAACTTGGTACGCAAAGCCAAAGCAGAACAGAGGGAGAAGGAACTCTCCGAAGCCAGAGGAAGTACAATCTGGAGAATTATGAATGCCGGAAGAAGAAGGGAAACCATAATTCCAACCATACAAGGTGAAGAAACGTTTGCGGGGAAGTGCCAAGCTCTGAGGGCTGAACTCTTCCCCACAAATTGGACGTCCCCCGACAACCCCCCTTTGCAAATCAGACCCCCTTATTGTGACCTTAGTGACATCTTTGAAGAAGTTACCTCAGACGAACTATTTAAAGCGATAAACTCTTGCCCAGCCAACTCAGCAACAGGGACTGATGGCATCCCATACCCATTCATCAAAGCAATAATCCAAACCCACAACTTATACAAGATATGTTCTCAGCCATGCTGAAACAGAATACACCGGACAGATGGAAGACAGCAAAGTGCATCCCAATACCCAAACCAGGCAAGACGGACTACAAAACAGCCAAAGCCTACCGACCAATATCCCTCCTACAATGCTTCAGCAAAGTCCTCGAGAAAATCGTAGCTTCAAGGCTCTGCACTGATGGGACCCTCCTCGGAACCCTGTCCGATGACCAGTTTGGAGGAAGACCAACAATCTCAGCGATAGATGCACTCTTACGCACCCTGACGCCGATACAACAAAACCTGCTTCAAAAGAAAATCACCGGCAAATCACCAGACAGACCGGCAATCCTCACAAATGACATCCAAGGAGCTTTCAACTGCGTAAATCACTCCCTACTCCACCAGATCATGACACAACAGAAGTTCCCCCAATACCTCACGGAATGGTGCAAAGAATTCAACACCAGTAGAACATTACAATTCTTCTTCAACCATCAGTTAGAACCCCCCCAACCATACAACTCCGGCCTACCACAAGGCTCTCCAATGTCACCCGTCCTATTCATGATATATGCAGGGGTAATCCTCAACCCATCCACATCAGCAAAAGAAATCAACATCACCTACATTGATGACGATGCCCTAGTGCAAATATCCAAATCACCTGCCTTCATCACCAAACGCCTTAACGAAAGAATGATAGAAAGGGTCTCTAATGCCAACCCCCTAAACGTCAAATATGAATCCCAGAAATCAGATCTCGTTTTCTTCAGACCATCAACATCCACACTACGCCAACCCAACAATACTGTCACCATAGGGGACACCACAATCCAACCAAAGGACCGCCTGAAATACGTGGGGGTCTGGCTTGACGCAACCCTCTCTTTCCGCCCACATATAGAAAGCGCCCTCTCCAACGGCCTGCGATCACTCAACCGAATCCGAATACTCTCACGACTGCCTGGAGTAAAAGTCAAAACAATCCACCACATAATCACCCAAGCATTCCTTCCGACGCTCCTCTGGGGCTCAGAAGCCTGGTGGACAGGAGCAGACCATGTAGTCCGCACCCTTTCACCAATATACAACGAAGCCGCACGCATAATCACCGGCCTCCCACGATGGACAAAGGTAGAACGACTGTTGAAAGAAGCCGCCCTGCCACCCCTGGAACACCTCCTCAACTATAGATCCCGGAAATACGGGACCCGTATCCTATGCATGGAAGGTCACCACCCCAATGACAAGGAACTTATTGACCTATTACCACCGAAAGTACTCAACATACAAGCGACCGGCCTACATCGAATCGCCTCCCTCATGCTCCCTTTCCAGGAGCCAGGAGGGAAAAAGGAGAGATGGATACAGACCGACCTACTCAGGAAACGAATGCTGGAGGAATGGAACTCGCGTCCAATCCCAAACTACCACCACCCAGGAAACCTAAAACCCCACAACAAACTCGCCAAACTGCCAATCTCTAAAGCAAGGCAACTCTCCTGAATACGATGCCAGGCAACACGCCTGGATAAAAACGCCTTCCAAACCGACCGCGAACCCTGCCAATGCGGGGCAGAACAATCTTCCAAACATATCATCATGGAATGCCCCCGATGGGCACAACTCAGACGACCCCTCATCGAAAAAATCCCCGGACCGCAGACTTGGGAAAATTGGATGTTCACCAACCTTAGAGAAGACCTGATCTTCGAGTTCGCAAAAGAAACACAACTCCTGAAGTGGTACGAGAAAGATGAGGACGGGGAGGAGACAGATGCCTGAGAGGCCGGTTTTCTTTCATTTTCGTCTCGCTATAATATGCTTTCTCTTCTTTCATTCGCGTACTGATACCTTCTTACTGTTCTATCTTTTCGGGTCGCTTTCCTATATCGCTTTCCTATGTCGCTTTCCTTTTGTCTCTTTTCCTTTGTACGGGGGTGTGGGTTTAGGCGTGCGATAAGTCCTGTACTTCAAAGCAATATAAATCAATCAATCAATCAATCCTGTACTTACTCGCTCGGCCTTCCTTCTGATAACGAATTATTTACCTTTTTTCGCTTTACTTTCTAGAGAAAATCCTGTATGCCAATAGACCGCGTCTTCTACTGGTACCTCAGAATCCACTACTTCGTCAGGGAGTGCATTTACGCTCTCGCCCCTGAGCTGTAGAATTTCCTCTACACATACAACACCCTCACCTCATACACAATCCGAACGCCTGGTCTTACCTGGTATATCATACCAGGCTGAGCCACTACTACATCCACGCTGGATAATAGCCCCAACCGACCATCAACTCCCCCAAACCCCAACGGGAGGAAGAGAACCCTTTCCGAAGTCTCCCCAGCCCCAAGAAGGACAGGAACAGACATGATGTCGCAAACATCGCTCGCCTCCTTCTTCGCTACCCCAGCACCCCCCGGCCCACCACCCCCCCCAAGATTTGACCCAACCCACCCAATCCACCACCATCGAAGAAACCCAGGACAATGGGAACCCCAGGACTGAGTTCGCAAGCGCTGAGGACTATAACGAGCCTTATGCCCCCAAAATCGACTACCTCTACCCCAGCATCGTCCCACAGGATACCCACGACGTCATGAACCTAAACTTCACCGCTTGGGCTGTTAGAAATGCAATGGCAATCGCAACAGAACACATCCTCAGCTCTAACGCCACGATCGAAAACGAAAACAGGAAATTCAGAGAAGAAATGACCGTCCAGAACCATCAGCTCCAACAAGCTGTCAGAACCATGACGGCCAATATCTTCGAAATGACAAAAGCACAGGATGCGATGCAAGAAAAGATCCACCGCCTCCAGCAACAACAACAACAAACTCCCCAACACCCAGCACCACGAGCACCACCCCCAGCAATCGCACAACAGCCTCGCGCACCCCTGGCACAGGCCCCTCCTGAACCCAGGAACAAGGGAAAGAACCTGGAATCGAACCCAAGGAACCCCCCACCTCAACAACAACAACAAAACACAACCTACGCTGACATCGCAAAAGGCCCTGGACCATCCAACTTCCAGGTGGTCCAGAGAAAGAGATCCAAGCCTAAGCCGGACCCTCTTTTCAAACCAGACTTTACCAAGATCAACAGAGAAATCATCATTGAAACCAACGCGGCATCACCCTTTACCCCAACCGAAATCAGGCAAAAGATTAACTCCAAAATCCAAGATCCAGACTGTCACCTTCTCGCGGCCAGACAAACCTCAAAGAACAACTTCGTTCTGGAATCCAAATTCGTCACCCCTGCAACCAAAGTCATGGAATACAGAATGGAAATCGAATCCGCTCTCACCGAACTGAAAGTACCTTTTGTCGACATCCGGGTCAACTCCAGGTGGTCTAAATTCATCCTACATGGCGTTCCAACATCGATAGGCGAAGGTTTCCAAGCTGGCCATCTCGTCGCATCCGAAATTACCAGCAACTACGGAACAACAATACAACTAGCACAAATTCCCCGATGGCTCAGCAAACCAGAATCCCGGATTGGAAAAGCACACTCTTCCATGGTCATTGCGCTCCCAGGTCACTACACAATCGAAAACCTCGGACTCCGCTCCTTTAACCTCTTTGATCGATCATGCAGACTCGAGACCTACCTCCCCACCAACCCCGATACCCAGTGCCGCAACTGCCTAGAATACGGACACCGGCAAGAACGATGCAACCACCCAACAGGCCGCTGCGGACACTGCGCCTCAGCCGACCACAAAACAACTGAGCACCCATGCAAGGAATGCCCCGGAGGCATCAGATGCACTCACTCACCAATCAGGTGCTTCAACTGCAAAGGACACCACAAAGCGATCGACATGGCATGCCCGGAACGGGCCAAAGCCAAGATCAGAGCCAAACTTTCCAACCAACCGATCCCAGAGCCTGAAAACGCCCCGATCGTCATCCCGGACGTCGAAGAACCAAATGAAGAAATGGAAACCTCCACATAATGGAACAACAACATAGAACTCTAGCCATTGCGCAGCAACTGAACTGTGCAAAAAACGAGCTAACAACAAAGTCAGTCGTGGAGGAAGCAGAAATGGACGATACGATACTTTTCCTTTTGTTACAAGAACCATGGAACAACAAAGACGGACACCCACCGGAATCACCTCTCTTTTATCTTTTTACAGCAAGCAACAAAGACACAAAATGCGCGAAATCATACATACATCAGAAAACACAATAATCTAAAACCAAAACAGTACTTAGGTGCATGATAACTTCATTGTCTCGGTGACGGTGGAAATACAACAACAAAAAACACAAATCCTCAACATATACTCACCCGGGAGAAGTGGCCCTTTCGCCAACATCTCAAGGAACATCACCACAATCCAGAACTGCCTAGTTATGGGGGACTTTAACTGCCACCACCAGCTATGGTACGGACACAAATCACACGAATACACCAACACCATCAGAGCGGACAAACGAAACGCGACCAGAATCAAGAGATGGATGGACAGACAGAGACTGCACCTACTTAACGAACCCGGGGTTTTCACACACTTTCCCCGAAACAACAACCGACCAACCATAATCGACCTTACACTAGTCAAAGGCCCAGTCTTGGACTATGATATGACGTGGAATATGGACAGATATGGAGCAGGGTCAGATCATGGAAAGACCATAATCCATATCCAACTCTCCAAACCCCAACACGTCCCAAGAAGACTATGGCACAAAACAGACTGGGAAACACTCAACCAACTCGTCTCCCAATTCCACCTACCACCAGAAGCTTGGGAAAACCAAAGCCACACCAAACAATCGGCAGACTTCATCCTGGAATACATCGACCAGCTGATTGACCGACTCACCCCACTCAGCAATGGACACAAAAAGTCTAAACGATGGCGGACTGCAGAACTTAAATCTCTTAACCTCAACACACTGGAGCGAAGGGCAAGGAACACAAGGAAAAGAAAGAAGACAGGGAGGCACTGAGGAAAGGTAGCTGGAACTGGACCAACTTAGTACGCAAAGCCAAAGCAGAACAGAGGGAGAAGGAACTCTCCGAAGCCAGAGGAAGTACAATCTGGAAACTCCTGAATGCCGGAAGAAGAAGGGAAACCATAATCCCGACTATACAAGGTGAAGAAACGTTTGCGGGGAAGTGCCAAGCTCTTAGGGCTGAACTCTTCCCCACAAATTGGACGTCCCCCGAGAACCCCCCCTTGCAAATCAGACCCCCTTATTGTGACCTTAGTGACACTTTTGAAGAAGTTACCTCAGATGAACTACTTAAAGCTATAAACTCCTGTCCGGCCAACTCAGCAACAGGGACAGACGGCATCCCCTACCCATTCATCAAAGCAGTCATCAAGGCAAACCCGCAACTCATACAGGACATGTTCTCAGCGATGTTGAAACACGGAGGGACAGATGGAAGACAGCAAAATGCATCCCGATACCTAAACCAGGCAAAAAGCTATAAAATAGCAAAAGCCTACCGACCAATATCCCTCCTACAATGCTTCAGTAAAGTCCTGGAAAAAATAAATCGCTTCAAGGCTCTGCTCTGATGGAACCCTCCGAACCCTATCCGATGATCAGTTTGGAGGAAGACCAACAATCTCAGCGATAGATGCACTTCTACGCACTCTGACGCCGATACAGCAAAACCTGCTCCAAAAGAAAACCACCGGCACAACACCAGACAGACCGGCAATCCTCACGAACGAAATCCAAGGAGCGTTCAACTGTGTCAACCACTCCTTACTCCATCAAATCATGACACAACAGAAATTCCCCCAATACCTCACGGAATGGTGCAAAGAGTTTAATACCAATAGAACATTACAATTCTTTTTCAACCATCAGCTAGGACCCCCTCAACCGTACAATTCCGGCCTACCACAAGGCTCACCAATGTCACCCGTCCTATTCATGATCTACGCAGGAGTAATCCTCAACCCATCCACATCAGCAAAAGAAATCAACACCACCTACATCGATGACGATGCCCTAGTCCAAATATCCAAATCACCTGCCTTCATCACCAAACGCCTCAATGAAAGAATGACAGAAAGGGTCTCCAATGCCAACCCCCTAAATATCAAATACGAACCCCAGAAATCAGACCTTGTTTTCTTCAGACCACCAACATCCACCCTACGCCAACCCAACAATACTGTCACCATAGGGGACACCACAATCCAACCAAAAGACCGCCTAAAATATGTGGGGGTCTGGCTTGACGCAACCCTCTCTTTCCGCCCACATATAGAAAGCGCCCTCTCCAATGGCCTGCGATCACTCAACCGAATCCGGATACTCGCACGACTTCCCGGAGCAAAAGTCAAAACAATCCACCACATAATCACCCAAGCATTCCTTCCGACACTCCTCTGGGGCTCAGAAGCCTGGTGGACAGGAGCAGACCATGTAGTCCGCACCCTTTCACCAATATACAACGAAGCCGCGCGTATAATCACCGGCCTCCCACGATGGACAAAAGTGGAACGACTGCTGAAAGAAGCCGCCCTGCCACCCCTGGAACACATCCTCAACTATAGATCCCGGAAATACGGGACTCGTATCCTATGCATGGAAGGTCACCATCCCAACGACAAGGAACTCACCGACCTATTACCACCGAAAGTGCAAAATATACAAGCAACCGGCCTACACCGAATCGCCTCCCTCATGCTCCCTTTCCAAGAGCCAGGAGGAAGGAAGGAGAGATGGATACAGACCGACCTACTCAGGAAACGAATGCTGGAGGAATGGAATTCGCGTCCAATCCCAAACTACCACCACCTAGGAAACCTAAAACCGCACAACAAACTCGCCAAATTGCCAATCTCTAAAGCAAGGCAACTCTTCCGACTACGATGCCAGGCAACACGCTTGGACAAAAATGCCTTCCAAACTGACCACGAACCCTGCCAGTGCGGGGCGGAACAATCTTCCAAACACATCATCATGGAATGCCCCCGATGGGCACAACTCAGACGACCCCTTATCGAAAAAATCCCCGGGCCGCAGACGTGGGAAAATTGGATGTTTACCAACCTTAGAGAAGACCTGATCTTCGAATTTGCCAAAAAAACACAACTCCTGAAATGGTACGAGAAAGATGAGGACGGGGAGGAGACAGATGCCTGAGAGGCTGGGTTTTTTCTTTCGTTTTCATCATGCTTTCTCTTCTTTCATTAACGTACTGATATCTCCTTACTGTTCTATCTTTTCGGGTCGCTTTCCTCTGTCGCTTTCCTTTGTCTCTTTCCTTTGTACGAGGGGGTGTGGTTTTTAGGTGTGCGATAAGTCCTGTACTTCAAAGCAATATAAAATCAATCAATCAATCAATCCTGTATTTACTCGGCTCGCTAAGGCTCGCTGGGGCAGGAGTTTCTCTTCAGGCCTTTCGCCCGACCGCGACTGGAAGTTGAGATCCCCCCGCCTACCCCGACCGGTAGGATTTCCATCTTATTGAGTTGAAGCCTCTCACGAGGATGCGTCCTTCTCTCAAACCCCTCCTCAATACGTCGCCACCCACGATCGCGACACCCCATCAACCGGTCCCCTGTTGCCAACCCACTCTACCTTTGGTATCGGCACACTGTCAATAACCTAGAGGTTAGCGCAGGTCCATTGCCAAAGCCTACGAAAAGCTCGCGCTGTTAGCGATCCTACGGTCGCAAAACAGTCGCTCCACTCCCTACGCGAGGTCCTCCGTTGACCTTACTCCTCTTTTCGGCCCGAGCCAGGCAATCCATTTTAACCGAGTCGGCTTTCCCCACTCACCACTCCTCAACCGGCCCGGCCCACAACCGGTGCTACTACTTCAAATACAGTCGGCACCTTCGAATGCGACCACCATATTGACTCCCCCCCTCTCAATCACCTGCTGCCCGACAAGCAGACTCCCAGGTACCCCGCTTTACCCATCTCCAACGCTTTCGAACCTCGTTCTTCTGTCGACCCGCCTGCCAGTCAACAAGATTACGACTACGGATATCTGTTTCAGCATAATCGGATCAACCTAGTGGTGAACTGACTCATGGGTACTGTTAAGATTAGATTCGCGAGGTATTACCATAATTGAGAACGAGGAGCAGGTTCCGTGTTACGCAAAATATATAAACCGGCGTCAGGTTCGGACAAGGTTGTTATTAGGAGAAGTGTTAGGATTCCATCGACCACGGGAAGGTTTCTTTGCTGTCACTTAGATTCTGCTTACCTGTACCACTTTTGCACGCGTTCTTTTGTTTTCGCACCATTCCATGTTCTCGTCTTTGTACGTAGTCATTCGTTACCTTTTTACTTTGTTTATTTTTGTAGTTCTGGTTTTTGTAGGCGGTAGTTGCGATAAGCCCCGTGCTTCTAGGCAATATAATAAATCCAATCCAATCCAATCCTATACTTACTTTAAACCGCCTTAAGCTCGATGCTTATTCGCCGATTCTTCGACGCTCTTTCGGTTCGCCTTCCTTTATTTACATTTCGCTTTACTCTTCTAGAGAAAATCCTGTATGCCAATAGACCGCATCTTCTACTGGTACCTCAGAATCCACTACTTCGTCAGGGAGTGCATCTACGCTCTCGCCCCTGAGTTGTAGAATTTTCTCTACACATACAACACCCTCACTTCATACACAACCGATCGTTCTGCCTTACCAGAGATATCATACCAGGTTGAGCCACTCCTATATCCACGCTGGATAATAACCCCAACCGACCATCGACCTCCCCAAACCCCAACGGGAGAAAGAGAACCCTATCCGAAGTTTCCCCATCCCCAAGAAGAACAGGAACGGACATGATGTCGCAATCATCGCTCTCCTCTTTCTTCGCCACCCCAGCACCCCCCGGACCACCACCCCCTCCAAGATTTGACCCAACCCAATCCACCCAACCCACCCAAACAACCACTATCGAAGAAACCCAGATCAACGAGAATCCTAGGGGGGAATTCGCAGATTCTAAGGACTACAACCGGCCGTACATCCCCAGGATTGACTTCCTCAACCCCAGCATCGTCCCCCAGGAAACCCACAATGTCATGGACCTAAACTACATCGCCTGGCTAGTCAGAAATGCCCTATCCATCTCGACGAACAACATCACCAGCGACATCGGCACAGTTGAAGGTGACATCAAGAGGCTTAAAGAGGATATAACTGCCGAGAACAAACAGCTCCGGGACACTGTCAGCATCCTGACACACCAAATGTCCGAAATGATTAATAGACAAGACATTATGCTGGACAAACTCAACCGCATCCAACAACAAACCCTCCAAGACTTCTAAGACCACGAAGACCTCCGCACGCGCCACCACACAGGCTCAGGCACCCCAGGCACAAGCCCCCCACGAACAACCCAGGAACAAGGGGAAAAACCCGGAAACAAACCCAAGGAACCCCCCACTACAGCAACAACAACAACAACATGTAACGGGGGTCTATAGACGAGGGACTATGATGCCAAGGAATACAACCGAGGCGAAGACGTGGCAGTAGATATTCGAGGCTATGGACTATGGACTATGGGCGGCTCTTCCTGGTATGACAGGCCAGTTGAACCCTATGACGTAGTAGAAAGAACGCGATATTCAGAGAGAAGTACAGGAGGTTATGCGAAGAGAAAAGGAAAGAAATAAAACATGAAAAGGCACGAGGCAACGCCTTCTTATATATCCAACTCCTAGTCCGTCGATGACTAATGTCCCGCCAGAACAGAAACCGAAGAACATAACAGAAACCCCATTACAAATCCCAACCACATCGCAATCCTTCCTCTTCGCACTCGACAACCCGAATAATCAAACCAGACGGTTGTCAAGCTACAGACTACTTCCTCTAAGGCCTACCTCCTGGTAGGCTTAGGCTTCTGTGATAACGCCAGGAATCGCTTAACAATATCAGGCGTAATGCTCGAGGTCCGATAGTGGTTGCCAAGAGGCCTCATCATATCCTCAGATATCGCATCAAATACTCAAATCTTCCCTCTGCTTCCTAATCCAAAATATCTTCGACTTCCCATTCTTCCTCTCCTTCGATCTCAACCGGAGGTGGTGGTGCTTGCTGCTGTCCAGGTAATGGGTTACCTGCTTCAGGCGACAGTAGTGAAACGTGGAATACTGGGTGGACTTTCATAGAACGGGGAAGTTCTAACTCATAAAGATAGGATTGACAATTCGCTGATGCTGTATGGTCCAATTCGCTTCAATCGAATTTCTTAGAGGGTCGTCATTCAGAATGTGGCGGTCGATAGGAAAACTTTATCTCCTATTTTGTAACGAGCGGGGTTCGATTCAGATAGCTGATTCCTTCAGATCTTCTGCGTCAAACATTTCGCTTTGAGGTATTCCACGATGTCCTTCATTTCTTGCAATACTGTTGGCCTGATCTTGCGCTGTCGCCTACCATGCTCCAGCGACCAAAAGACATTCTTGGATTTCGGCCCTAAGTTAAGATAAAACGGAGAGGTTCTCGTTGTTTCCGAAGGATGATTGTTTGTCGCGAATTCAGCCATTGGTAACCATTGAACCCAATCGTCCTGTTGATAGGAAACATAACTCCGAAGATATTGTTCCATCACGGCATTGATTCTCTCCGTCTGTCCATCAGTTTGAGGATGAAATGCGGTAGAGAACCGCGGGGAAATTTCCAAACGTTTGCAAAGTGACTTCCAAAATTCCGCGACAAACTGTGTTCCTCGATCGGATACAACAGTGTCGGGTAGTCCATGCAACTTCCAAACATTATCGATATATAGCTTCGCTACATCCTTTGAATCCACCTCTTTAATTGTTGGTATGAAATGTCGCATTTTGGTTAGTCTATCTACAACAACTAGAATCGCATTGTATCCATCACTTTCTGGGAGGTCAGTAACAAAATCCATTGATACATCCGTCCAGGGTCCATCGGGGATTGGCATTGGTCGAAGTACTCCATATGGTGCATTGCGTGGTGCCTTGCTACGGACACACACATTGCAGTTTCTGACATACTGGTCGATATGCTTTCGCATTTGTGGCCAATAGTATTCCCGACTTAGGAGTTCCAGTGTCTTTGCTCTGCCCGGATGTCCTGCCGATGGTTTGTCATGGTGTTCTTGTAAGAGTCTTAGCCGAAGGTTATTGTCATCTGGTACATATAGAGCACCTCGATAAAGTAGCCGACCGTTGTTATTTTCCGTACATTCGGCGAGTGAAATTTTGTTCGAGTGGCGAACATCATTCCGAAGCATAGCAAGGATTTCGTTCGGGAAACTATCAACTTGGTAAGCTTTTGAAAATAACTCCTCAACAGTGGACGCTCCTTCAGCGGGTTCATTTGACAAAGAACCCGCAAACAAACTTAGCTTTGAATCTAAATTTTTTCGCTTCAGGACCACTTGGCTCGATGGCCAACCGCTCATCCCTCCCAGGTAGGTCACCTGACCTTCTAGTTAATGCATCCGGTTTTGCCCCTTGTTTTCCTGGTCGAAATTGTATAACGAAATCAAAACGTGAAAGAAATTCGGACCAACGGGCTTGTCGACGATTTAACAATTTTGTCGTCATGAAATATTCAAGGTTTCGATGATCGCTAAAGACTTCGATTGGGAATTGTGCTCCTTCCAAATGGTGTCGCCATTCTTCAAAACATCGCATTTAGGAGTTCCTTGTCGAGATTTTCATAGTTACATTCCGCAGGGAATGTTTTTGGAGAAGAATGCAACCGGATGTAGGATCCTTCATCATCACGAGAATTCCTCACGGACATAGTCGGAAGCATCGGTTTCTACCACAATTTTCCGATCCGGATCGAAATGGACTAGTATGGGTGCCGTTGTAAACATCTTTTTTAACATTTGAAACGCTTCTTCCCTTTCCTCCGTCCATTCGAATTTAACATTTTTCTTTGTTAATGCCGTGAGAGGAGCAACAATTCGTGAATATCCTAAAATAAACCGTCGATAGAAATTTGCAAATCCCAAAAACACTTGAACATCACGGAGATTTGTCGGTGTAGACCATTCTAGGACATCGATAACCTTCTTCGGATCCATTCTATTTCCATCCGGAGTGAGGATCAACCCAAGGTATTTCGTTTCTCGAACCATAAATTCACATTTCTCAGGTTTAAGGTGGACATGATTCTCATCAAGTACCTTTAGGACCTTTTGAATATGATCCTTATGCTCCACTAGGGTTTCGGAATAGATGAGAATATCATCTAAATAGGCCGTTACAAATTGATCGAGATAAGGACGCAGAATATCATTGATCCAATGTTGAAAGGTCGCAGGAGCATTGGCTAATCCAAATGGCATTACTGTATATTCGAAATGTCCATATCGAGTTCGGAATGCTGTTTTCCATTCATCTCCCTCCGCTATTCTGATTTGGTTATATCCCCATCGTAAATCCAATTTGGTATAGTATTTGGCCCTTGATAGCTTGGCCAGGGTTTCCTTCAATAACGGTAACGGATAACGATTTTTAATCGTGATTGCATTGAGGCCCCGATAGTCGACACATAACCGAAGAGTCCCATCAGCCTTCTTGACAAACAATATGGCTTCACCGGTGATTCACTACGGCGAACGATTCCTTTAAGAAGTTTTTCCTGAAGATAATCCCAGAGCGCTTAATTCGACTTTGAGATAGGGCAGATATATCGGTCCCTTATGGTTGTTTACCTTCTTCTAAAGACTATCTTCATATCGCGAACGGTCGGTGTGGTGGAGAAGTGAAGATCATATTCTTCTAACACGCGATATAACGACGGAATTCTTCCAGATCAATTGTTCGACGTCGACCGATTTCACCGCTGAGACGATAATCAGATGACGATGTTCCGCAAAGGAATCGAAATACTTATGAACAGAATCTGTAGTTCCACCGAAATAACAGTGTTGACAACAGCTTCGTAATCAAAATTAACAGGTTTTCTTTTCGGTCGAATCGTAACATCACGACGTCAAGATCCACAGATTCCCATCACAATCGGATACAAAACATGGCGCATTGTTTCTCGATGGCCATGAATATCTAACGAGATATCAACAACAACGTGGGTGATTTTTCCTGACTTGATAGGCCTGCCATCTATAACGCCTACACGTCGGCGATTTTAAGAGGGCCATTGTGAGATTGTTGTGGCGTAAAAGAAAAGATTCATCGATAAAAGCATATCCCGACGCTCCGTGTCAATAAGGGCGAGGGTACAAAAGTATTTTTATTCTGTGAAATCAACAAGTTACTACAAGTTGATTCCCATCCATTTCTCCTCGACAAAAAACCAGAAATACGATCCTAGAAAAATCCTTAAATGGTCCCCGGCCAGTTCCACTTAGTGCAGGGACAGATCTTTTGCCGACTTGCTATCGCTTCCATCGCTTTCTCCGCCCTCAATGCCGCTCCCCTCATCACTGGCCTCCTTGCTTGATTTCCAGTTGCTCTCGCTTGGGGGCAATCCCTAACCATGTGTCCAACACCTCCGCAATAGAAACATCGGCCCTCAGCTAAGCGGGCGTTTCTTTCGGCAGGGGTGGGGCGACGACGTCCTCCAGACAAATCCATCGGTACATCACCTCCCGGGCGAAGCGATGGATGACTTTCATTAGCAGGTACATTGACAGCTGGGGCGGCAGCACGAGGAGCAGGGGCAGGATTCGCTGGTAGGGGACGAGAGGCTGGAGTAGCAGTAGCAGTCCAAGGCTTTTTACTTCCTCGCTTAGCTTCTGCCGCTCGACGGCGATTATCCAACCGTTGCAAAAGTGTCGCACATGCTTCTACCGTCGCAGGAGTCTCATGATGGATCATTGATTCGTCAAGTTCCGCATTAATTCCTTCCATCAAAGCCTCAATCCGAGAGACTTCGTCCATACCCGACTCAGCAGCATACCGTTGAAATTCCGCAAAATAATCGGCGAACGTCCGGTTTCGTTGGCGGATATTCCGAAGGTTCCTCCTCGCCGTGCGCATCCGATCCGGGTCCCCAAAAGCAGTATCTAGAATCTCATAAAACCGTAACATAGAAGGCAAAGCGATGCCTTCTTCTCCGACATATTGCAGAAACTGGTTGGCAGCTACGCCTTCCAATCTGCTGAACGCATAGGATAGCTTGGACTGTAGTGTTGGGTAGCGATCGGCATTACCCAATAACTTAATCCTCATTTGTTGCTTGAATAGATGCAATCTTTCCCGATCGCGATCTCCTCGGAATACCTCGGGGTCTGGGAGTTTCTCCGACCGATGGATAGTGGCTGCGACCGGTGGTGCCGGGGGCGCGACGGGTGGCTCGTCTCCGATGGGCGCTTCATCAGGAGCAACAATTTCAGCAGCGGCCTGTTGAGCTCTGGCAGCCGCAAGGTCTTGCTGAAATACTTCTCTTGCTCTCTCAGCCTCCGCTATCATCTCCTGTAAATCCGTTGCATATTGAGCAAGACCATGTTGACATTGTTGGAGAAGGGCATAGGCTTCTACCCCGACCGCATTATCGACTTGTGGGTGCGCTTGGAAAAAGGTTTGGAGGGTATCGCTGAGTTGCTGGTAATCAATAGGGGCGTGTTCCGACATGGTAGACTATGGTGTTGTATTGGTTGACAATAGGTGGACGCAACCTAGTGTAACGGGGGTCTATAGACGAGGGACTATGATGCCAAGGAATACAACCGAGGCGAAGACGTGGCAGTAGATATTCGAGGCTATGGACTATGGACTATGGGCGGCTCTTCCTGGTATGACAGGCCAGTTGAACCCTATGACGTAGCGTAGAGCAAACGTGATATTCGTAGAGTAAGTACAGGATTGGATTGGATTGGATTGGATTTATTATATTGCCTAGAAGCACGGGGCTTATCGCAACTACCGCCTACAAAAACCAGAACTACAAAAATAAACAAAGGAAAAGGTATGAGCATTACGTACAAAGGCGAGAAACGTGGAATGGTGCGAAAACAGAAAGAACGCGTGCAAAAGTGGTACAGGTAAGCAGAATCTAAGTGACAGCAAAGAAACCTTCCCGTGGTCGATAGAGTCCTAACACTTCTCCTAATAACAACCTTGTCCGAACCTGACGTCGCGAAGCGACATGGTACTCTTGCGTGGAACACGGAACCTGCTCCCTGTTCTCAATTATGGTAATACCTGTGAACGAATCTTAACAGTACCCATGAGTCAGTTCACCACTAGGTTGATCCGATTGCGTTGAGCGTATATCCGTAGTCGTAATCTTGTTGACTGGCAGGATACCCGACAGAAGAACAAGGTTAGCGTTGGAGGTGGGTAAGCGAAGTGCCTGGGAGTCTGCTTGTCGGGCAGCAAGCGATTGGCGAAGTCGATATGGTGGTCGCATTCGAGGGTGCCGACCGAGTTTGAAGTGGTAGCTCCGGTTGTAGGCCGGGCCGGTTGAGGAGTGGTGAGCGGGGAAAGCCGACTCGGTTAAAATGGGTTGCCTGGCTCGGGCCGAAAAGAGGGGTAAGGCCAACGGGGGACCTCGCGTAAGGAGTGGGGCGACTGCTTTGCGACCGTAAGATCGCTAACAACGCGGGCTTTTCGTAGGCTTTGGCAATGGGCCTGCGCTAACCTCCAGGCTATTGACAGTGTGCCGATACGAAAGGTAGAGTGGGTTGGCCACAGGGGACCGGTTGATGGGGTGTCGCGATCGTGGGCGCCGACGTATTGAGGAGGGGTTTTGAGTGAAGGACGCATCCTCGTGAGAGGCTTCAACTCAATAAGATGGAAATCCTACCGGTCGGGGTAGGCGGTGGAATCCCAACTTCCAGTCGCGGTCGGGCGAAACGCCTGAAGGAAAACTCTGCCTCCGCGAGCCTTAGCGAGCGAAGTAAATACAGAGGTTGCGTGAAGAGAAAAGGAAAGGAAGGAAATCATGAAAAGGCACGCCTTCTTATATATCCAACTCCTAGTCCGTCGATGACTAATGTCCCGCGTAACAGAAACCGAAAGAACATAACAGAAACCCCATTACAAATCCCAACCACACTGCGCAATCCTTCCTCTTCGTACCTTGACAACCCGAATAATCAAACCAGACGGTTGCCGTTACACAACAACAGAACACAACATAGGCCGACATCGCAAAAGGCCCCGGACCATCCAACTTCCCGGTAGTCCAAAGGAAGAGATCCAAGCCCAAACCGGACCCCCTCTTCAAACCAGACTTCACCAAAATCAACCGAGAAATCGTCGTCGAAACCAACGCAGCTTCCCCTTTCGCATAACCGAAATCAGACAAAGATCAACTCGAAAATCCAGGACCCTGACTGCCATCTCCTTGCCGCCAGTCAAACCTCAAGGAACAATTTCGTACTGGAATCTAAATTCGTCACCCCATCAAAAGTCATGGAGTACTGAGAATGGAAATCGAATCATGTTCACAGAACTGAAAGTACCCTACGTCGATATCCGAGTCAACTCCAGATGGTCAAAGTTCATCCTACACGGCATCCCGACCTCAATAGGTGAAGGTTTCCAAGCTGGACAACTAGTCGCATCCGAAATCAACAGCAATTATGGACCATCTATACAGCTAGCACAAATCCCCCGGTGGCTCAGTAAACCAGAATCCCGGATGGAAAAAGCACACTCCTCTATGGTCATTGCGCTCCCAGGTCACTACACCATAGAAACCCTCGGACTCCGCTCCTTTAACCTCTTCGACAGATCATGCAGACTTGAGACCTACCTCCCCACCAACTCCGACACCCAGTGCCGCAACTGTCTCGAATACGGACACCGGCAAGAGCGATGCAACCACCCAACAGGCCGCTGTAGACACTGCGCCTCAGCCGACCACAAAACGTGTAACAGAGCCACTATAAGGCTGTTACAAGCGACTGGAACAGAAGAACAACCATGCCAGAAGGGGCAGGGTAACCCTGGAAGGGAGTTACCCTCCCTAGGCAGTCAAGCCTTTGAGGCGCGATAACTCCGCAATCGATGTCCGGAAAATATGCGTTAGCACGAGAGAAATGATCCTGGCGGTGCTCCGGAGGCAATGGAAGGTCCAATTCCAAAAACACGTTTTGGACCCCAAAAATAACCCCCGGAGCGTCGAACCGCCGGAACCCTCCTGTTTCGCTCCGGAGCATCTTTGAGGGGGGTGAGAGGGCAACCCAAGCTACCAAAGCAAAAGCTACGATTTCAATAAAACATACTTAAGTCTATTGAAAACATCATTAGAACAAGCGACCGCCATACAGTCGGCCGATCCCGCTAGTTAAATGGGGACCCGACTGAGGCTTGGCGGATTAGCGATTTGGCTGGATGGAAGTTCCTCCGAAGTGGGGTTGCTACTCCGCTCTCCTCAGAGGAGAGATAGAGACAGAGATAGAGAGATCTTGAGAAGCTATGGCGAGTCCTAAGGCTCAGCGACATCTCCTATCTCTCTACAGAGATAGAGACAGAGATAGAGAGAGATCTTGAGAAGCTATGGCGAGNCCTAAGCTCAGCGAACATCTCCTATCCTCTACCGAGATAGAGACAGCGATAGAGAGATCTTGCAGAAGCTATGGCGAGTCCTAAGCTCCAGCATCTCCTATCACTCTCTGAGAGATAGAGACAGAGATAGAGAGATCTTGTGAGAAGCTATGGCGAGTCCTAAGCTCAGCCGAACATCTCCTATCCTCTACAGAGATAGAGACAGAGATAGAGAGAGATCTTGAGAAGCTATGGCGAGTCCTAAGCTCAGCGAACATCTCCTATCCTCTACAGAGATAGAGACAGAGATAGAGAGATCTTGCAGAAGCTATGGCGAGTCCTAAGCTCAGCCGAACATCTCCTACCCTCTACAGAGATAGAGACAGAAATAGAGAGATCTTGTAGAAGCTATGGCGAGACCTAAAACATGAACATCGCCTACCTTCTATGCTGCTGGATATAGAGGAAGATGGGATCTTTACTAGCGAAGGAACCCCTTAAAGTTATTAAGTTTCTAGACTTAATTGTTTACCATAGAAAACTCTACTCTTTGAAGTAACTCTCTATCGAGTTTGTTTATTCTCTATTAGACTTCTATCAAACATTGAGTCACGGTCGTGTTCTATTATAGCACCCCCGTTACACGAATAGGTCTTGGACTGAAACCATTACGAGTTATCCAGGCTTAACCAGGCCAATTTGGGATGCTGATAAGCCTTACCCCCCTCTCCAGGGCGTAGTCCCAACGCCGTGATAAGATATCTCCCTTGGCATAGTTTCCGTGGCGGTATACAACCTTGAAGTCAAAGCACGAAGTTGACCCTCTTTTTGATTGCTTTCACCTCCTCCGAGGACATGGTTATGCCTTTATCGGGCACATCGTAACCCAGGTACTCGGCTTCTGATGCGTGGAAGACGGATTTTAAATGTTGCCGAATAGTCCCTTTCTCTCGGTCTTTCGAGCACTCTTTCTATTAGAGAAATGTGTATCCCCATAGTTTCCGAGTATCTCGGGATGCCAAAATTGACGTAAACCGTAATGGCCATTTTGGCAAGGAGCGAGTGAGATCGAGGCTGTTCATCTCTCGATTATCACGCTTCAGGCGTCGTCGGTGGCGACATAGCGAAGTCGAACTTCGCGACCATACGCTATCAAAGTAGGAACTTTACCAAGCTCGCCATGAGTCCGTCATTGATTTAATGGTGTATTATACCACCCAAACGGCAAAATCGTGTACGCATACAGCCTGTGTCTAATTCAAAAACCGTCTTCGCCTCCCCTTTTCATATAGAAGAGGTGGAATCCATTCCTTAGATCGATTTTGGCAAGGGTTTTGGCTCTTCCTAGCCACTACTTCAACTCGTCCATTCGGGGTAGAGAATATCGATTGTCTCATTTTGGAAAGATAGGGCAAATGCCTCAGTTTCGTAAGAATTGAGGAGTTTCACTAGATGGTTTGTTTCCTCTTTCTCTTCCTCTTCTTCTCCTTCCTTCTCCGGACCTGGAGTCTGGAATATTCCCGGTTAACGGGAGCCTTCTCATGGGTTTGCTCCAGCTTACACGGCTACTCGAGCTTATGCCCTAAGGAGTGTAGTCCGTTGACCCAGCCGTAAATTTATCTCCGCTGGTCGAGAAATTTTCCTATTCCCCGCAGAGATCACACTGCAGACCTTGAAGAAGGTAATCCCTTATGATGGCTTCTTCCTCATATCCCGTTCTTATAACCAGTTCGGTTGACTCGCTTAACGTTTGGGTTCGAACTCCGGGTTGGATTCCCCATACGGGTAGCAACGCTTATATTCGGAACCATAATAGGGGTTCGCCTATAAAAGCGGGGTTGCTGTCGAGGAGAATAGGACTCCCTTCCTCCTATACATTCCTTCTACGAACGAGTCCGATCTTCTTTACCCATCCCTAATCATATATTTCTCTTTTTTTTTTTTTTTTTTTCGACAGTTATGCTCTTCTTCATCTTATTCCTGTCTCTGTTCATCACCATCAATTCCTTAATTGTGGGATCATGCCTATCTTCTTTTAATCGATCTCCTCGGGAGATGAAAACTAGATCGATAACCCCACAAGTCGTTCTTGACCTCCGGAAGTTGGTCGGTCAAGGTACCATTTATCTGAGGAGGATAACACGTAAAGCTTGTCGACGAAAAAAAAAGGACCGAAAGGTAGGTGTATCCTCATTAACTTTGGTTACCTCCTTTCCCTTCCCTAACGCTTCAATAGGCGGGCCGTTCCTCGTGGTCTGGAGTCTTCTACCTTTGATGGCCACTTCAATCA
Source organism: Morchella eximia (assembly GCA_024713935.1). Taxonomy (NCBI): domain Eukaryota; kingdom Fungi; phylum Ascomycota; class Pezizomycetes; order Pezizales; family Morchellaceae; genus Morchella; species Morchella eximia. Next base: position 691,300 of record JAMGZG010000022.1, on the reverse strand, counting down.
GATTCTTCCCCCGACATTATCCTTACTCCCAGCCGGAAGATAGGTCTATTGTTCAGGCACGCTCTCGGGCAAATAGACTGGAGAGGCAGGCTCAGATGGAATGGATGCGGGCTGAGATTTCGCGTGATCCATCGGGAACGGAATGGATGCAGCGGAGGATCGAAGCAGAGGAGATGGTGGCAAGGCAGAGAGTGGCTCAGGATGCCTATTTTGAGTCTTGGTGGAATGAGCGGAGGGCCAGCTATCCTCCCCTTGCTCCCTACCGACGTGGTCCACGCCCCGATTACTGACTCAGCTGAAATTTGGTGTCCTGACGGTGAATGGGGCCCTATGATAAATGGGGCGATTCGGATTTTTTAGAAGCGAATCTGGGCGCTATAACCCTCAGAGCTAACTTGGGAGCTATAACCCTTTGAAATGAACATGGAATTATCATGGAGAGTAAGCCTCCACTCATCCTGGTCCTAGCTGAAAAGGGACACTAATTTGTTTCTCAGATAGGTTTTGGGAGAAGTTTCTAGATGGATTCTTTTAAGCGAGGAGCTTAAAGTTATACTGTATGAGGGTGCTATAATGAAAGCGACCGTGACTCAATGTTGATAGAAGTCTAATAGAGAATAAACAAACTCGGTAGAGAGTTACTTCAAAGAGTAGAGTTTTCTATGGTAAACAATTAAGTCTAGAAACTTAATAACTTTAAGGGGTTCCTTCGCTAGTAAAGATCCCATCTTCCTCTATATCCAGCAGCATAGAAGGTAGGTGATGTTAAGCTGCTTAGGTCTGCCATAGCTTCTCATCTACTCTCTCTATCTCTGTCTCTATCTCTGTAGAGGATAGGAGATGTTGAGCTTAGGACTGCATGTATGTACAGCGTCTCTCTCTATCTCTGTCTCTATCTCTGTAGAGGATAGGAGATGTTCGCTGAGCTTAGGACTCGCCATAGCTTCTGCATCTCTCTCTATCTCTGTCTCTATCTCTGTAGAGGATAGGAGATGTTCATTGAGCTTAGGACTCGCCATAGCTTCTGGCATCTCTCTCTATCTCTGTCCCTATCTCTGTAGAGGATAGGAGATGTTCGAGCTTAGGACTCACCATAGCTTCTGCGCATCTCTCTCTATCTCTGTCTCTATCTCTGTAGAGGATAGGAGATGTTCGCTGAGCTTAGGACTCGCCATAGCTTCTGCGCATCTCTCTCTATTCCTGTCTCTATCTCTGTAGAGGATAGGAGATGTTCGCTGAGCTTAGGACTCGCCATAGCTTCTGCGCATCTCTCTCTATCTCTGTCTCTAAGGGAGGGCGGAGTAGCAACCCCACTTCGGAGGAACTTCCATCCGAGTCAAATCGCGCAATCCGCCAATCCTCAGTCGAGTCCCTCTGAACTAAGCGGGATCGGCCGACTGTACGGCGGTCGCTTGTTCTAATGATGTTTTCAATAGACTTAAGTATGTTTATTGAAATCGTAGCTTTTTAACTTTTGGTAGCTTGGGTTGCACTCTCACTCCCTCAAAGATGCTCCGGAGGCGAAACAGGAGGGTTCAGCGGTTCGACGCTCCGGGGGTTATTTTGGGGGCCAAAACGTGTTTTTGGAATTGGACCTTCCATTGCCTCCGGAGCACCGCCAGGATCATTTCTGTCGTGCTAACGCATATTTTCCGGACATCGATTGCGGAGTTATCGCGCCTCAAAAGCTTGACTGCCTAGGGAGGGTAACTCCCTTCCAGGGTAACTCCCTTCCAGGGTTACCCTGCCCCTTCTGGCATTGTTGTTCTTCTGTTCCAGTCGCTTGTAACAGCCTTATAGTGGCTCTGTTACAATTCGGATGATTGATTCAGCATTAGCAAGATCCAGAGTACTTTCCCTTGAAAGAGGCTCTTGACTACAACCAACGGATGCCAATAGACTTGAGACCTTACCCCGAGAGACGGAGACCCCTCCATAAGGAAAGATGAATGCCTTTGGGCACTGTTCTTTTGGTCAAAAAGTGGATAATGATGTGGAAGAATACATGTGGAGTTGCGATACATGTCAGGCGGTAAAAGGGCTAAGATATAGAGAACCACCGAGAATTCCTTCTGATCGAGTGTCAAATTCCGAGGCAAGTCCTGGATTTATTGATGAAGGTTCTCGGGTCAACCTCCAGCTGTCGACAGTATGATGTTCTTAAACTAAGGGGCAAATCGGAAGAGTCAATCAAGCGCGAGCAATATCTCAGAAAGCGGTTGCTGCTATCAACAGAACGACTGAGCAGGGTCTCTCCGATTACAGAATATGCCTGTATCTGACAACATGGGCCAAACAATGCAGCGGCAGTGGTATGATCAGAAGTATATGGAAGTTTCCGAAGTGAAAACTGAGAATGAGATAATGTCGGACCGATGCAATATCATAACTAAGCGACCGTCAAGCCGAAACCTCCCCCTCAATGGAACATTCATGTTATCCTCCATATATCTTTGTGGGGGCGATATCGGGAACCTAAGGACTCAACGCGCCGAAGTTTTCCTCCTGCACTTTAGCTCGAAGGAGAATACAGTTACATTCTCAAGATTTAGCGAAATCCGATGGCAGTAGGCTGGGCGTGAAATTTAGGTAATACTTCGGATTATCTGGGAGGCGGTATCGTTCAGAAGTCTCCTGGGACCCTTGAACATACTGCAAGATAGCGAGCGAAGCTCTGCAGAATTTCATCAAACTAGAATCACCCCGAAGACTTCGGAAAGTGCCGGTGAAACTCTAGGAATCCTCAAAATACGGCCTGAGTAGCCTTGTATCCCCGGAAATACACGGGAACAAAGGATACTATCGGAACAGAATATGAGATCCTCTTTGCTTGATGAAGGCGTTTCAATCTGAGTTTCCTTGCTTGAGAAAATAGAGATAGATACAGAGTGTTACAGGACTATATAACCGGCTGCTATATGAGTATAGACGGGGCCCCTAACATGCTGAGAGTTCTGAGTAGAAGCCAGTTGCACAGTGACATGCAAGTGCGGCAGTGTGGTTTAGCTGTCGGAGTAACTACAGTCTGCGCACTAGGGAGAGGATCTATCCATGGGAGCAATGACTGACGAGCCTGTGCCTCGCCAGTGGATAGAAGACCGGCCAGAGGAGGACTCTGAGTGCCGGTGATTCTCTATACCCTCTAGCATCGAAGCCGTCGATAGCGACAGGAAATGCCAGGAAGTCTACAGTAAACAACAGCTCTACAGCAGCGATTGAGCTGACATCTGAGCGAGACTCATTCATGCAGGCCCTCGGTTGTGTGGCAACCAGGCTGCAGGTGTCATCAAGGCTCTGACTAAGGGTGGTAGCCTCAGCTGGAATTCTCATTCTTAACGCTTAGAGAAAGGCGAGTAGCGGAAGATTTTCCTCCGCCATTGTTAGGCACCGTCAGACTTAGTAAGGAAGTAGGAGCAGAGAATCGAAGCCTTTGGAGTACTAGTGCTCAGGCTGGTTCAGCCCAACTATCACCATTCTCTCGATTTTTTCTTGCATGTGAAATACTACTAGACCCATAACTCCTAATGTGAACTCGAGGGCGAGTTCTTGGAGAGGGAGTAATGTAACAGAGCCACTATAAAGGCTGTTACAAGCTGGCGACTGGAACAGAAGAACAACAATGCCAGAAGGGGCAGGGTAACCCTGGAAAGGAGTTACCCTCCCTAGGCAGTCAAGCCTTTGGTAGCGATAACTCCTGTCGATGTCCGGAAAATATGCGTTAGCACGAGAGAAATGATCCTGGCGGTGCTCGGAGGCAATGGAAGGTCAATTCAAAACACGTTTTGGACCCCAAAAATAACCCCCGGAGCGTCGAACCGCCGGAACCCTCCTGTTTCGCTCCGGAGCATCTTTGAGGGTGAGAGGAGCAAAAACTAAAAGCAAAAGCTACGATTTCAATAAAACATACTTAAGTCTATTGAAAACATCATTAGAACAAGCGACCGCCATACAGTCGGCCGATCCCGCTAGTTAAATAGGACCCGACTGAGGCCGGATTAGCGATTTGACTCGGATGGAAGTTCCTCCGAAGTGGGGTTGCTACTCCGCTCTCCCTCAGAGGAGAGATAGAGACAGAGATAGAGAGAGATGCGCAGAAGCTATGGCGAGTCCTAAGCTCAGCGAACATCTCCTATCCTCTACAGAGATAGAGACAGAGATAGAGAGAGATCTTGAAGCTATGGCGAGTCCTGGGCTCGTGAACATCTCCTATCCTCTACAGAGATAGAGACAGAGATAGAGAGAGATCTTGTGAAGCTATGGCGAGTCCTAAGCTCAGCGAACATCTCCTATCCTCTACAGAGATAGAGACAGAGATAGAGAGAGATCTTGAAGCTATGGCGAGTCCTAAGCTCAGCGAACATCTCCTATCCTCTACAGAGATAGAGACAGAGATAGAGAGAGATGCGCAGAAGCTATGGCGAGTCCTAAGCTCAGCGAACATCTCCTATCCTCTGAAGGAAAGGGACAACGCGGGGGTTGTGCGGAAGGACACAATAGCGGTTAAACTATTAAGTCGTCACCCTGATTTCGAGGAGAAGAATATTCAAAGAATTAGACGAGAAACGAGAGCGGAGAAAGCTAGGTTCTAATGTCTATATTATATGTATCGCTTGATTGACAAAGTCAGAAGAAAGAGAAAAACAGCCCGATATTTATACAAGAACCGTGTCCCTTCCGACCGAGAAAGAAAAGGAAACTAAACAGGTGGGAAAGCCATTTGACCCCGAGAGACTGAAGTATGGAAACAGATAGAAGAATTATTAGGTGGCGTAAGCAGCCGATCACGTCATAAATATATGACTCAATGTTCCAACATAGGAAAGTAATACCGAGATGACACCCATATGTAAAGTAGAAAGCGTAATAGAAACCCAAAAGAAAATAGTTAACAGTATAAACCCCGTATTCCTTATCAAGTAACCCGTAATGAAATGTATGGAGATAAACAAATATCAACGAAGTAAATGAAAGAAACAAAGTTCACCGTAAATTCCAACACCCCTTCTCACTTTGTACCGAATATAGAGGTGCACAAGTGGTCGTGAGTTTGTTTCACAAGTCGCTGGTGCAAATGTCTGCCAGATTTTCATGGTAGGGGCGTACATGAGATTGATCGAACCATTCTGAACGCATTCACGAGAGAAGTGGTAGCGATATCGATGTGTTTCGTCTTGTCGTTAAGCTTCGGATTGTTGGCGACGTCGATGGCGGAGTTACTGTCACAGAAGACAGCTTGTGGAATATCGTCCTTAAGGAGTTCCTTGAGGCCTCGAGTTAACCAAAGATGGTGTTTGGTGGTCATAGCCAGTGCCATGTACTCGGCTTCGCAAGTAGAGGTAGCAACTGAGCGTTGTTTTCGAGAGCGCCAGGAAATGGTGGAATCACCGAGACGGAAAAGATATCCAGAGAAGCTTCGTCGTGTGTCGTAACAGTTTCCGTAGGATGCGTCGCTGTAAGCCGATAGTTTGAGGTCAGAACCAAATGGAAATAGGAGTGCCTTTTCCTTGGTCTTCTGAAGGTAGCGGAGTACTCGTTTGGCGGCGGACATATGTGCAGTGGAAGGATTGGAGTTAAACTGAGAGAGGTGAGTTATTGTATACGCTAGGTCAGGTCTTGTCGCAGTAACCAGATACATGAGAGATCCGATGATTTGTTGATAAGCAGTTGCATCGGCCTTGTCGTCTTCGTCACTAGTCGCAATCAATCGGTGGTTAGGATCGATGGGAGTGGAGACAGGCTTGCAATCTTGCATCGAGAATCGGTTCAGAATCTTGTTGATGAATGCTGTCTGCGAAAGAGTGATACCGGCGTTGGTGTAGTCGATTTGGATGCCTAGGAGATAATTGAGAAGTCCCATATCGTTAACCTTGAATTCGGTCTTCAAGAGGGAAACTGTCCGTTAAGCTTAAGTCGTAGGAGGTCCAAAGAAAGTGATGTCGTCACGTAAATAGCTATGATTAGATTACCTGAGTCTTGGACAAGAACGCAGGGATCAAAAGCAGTGATAGCAAAACCATAGGGGATAAGGTATTCAATAAGCCGAAAGTACCATTCCCTTGGTGATTGCTTCAAACCGTATATCTGGCGTTTCAAAGCGCAACCTTACCTTCTAACCGGCTGCCTTCCGGTAGTTGCATATCTGCTCTTCTTTCAAGATACCATATAGGAATGCGGTTTTGACATCGAGTTGTCTGACACGCCATCTTTTGCAAGCAGCAATGGCAAGGAGCAAACGGAGAGAGTCGAAACGTACAACTGGTGAAAAGATCTCATCATAGTCCATCCCTTGAACTTGAGAAAAGCCTTTGGCGACGAGTCTTGCCTTGTAACGTTCTACTTCTCCTTTAGCATTGCCTTTGACCTTAAACACCCATCGACAATCCACAACTTTTCGGTTGGGTCTGTCAACAACTTCCCAAACTTCATTTTCATTCAGTGACTTCAGTTCCTCGTTCATTGCCTTTTTCCACTCAGACCAGTCCGGTGAGGATTTGGCGATATGATTTAGGCTCCGATACTTCTAGGATACTGATGAGAGTCTCTTCTCGTTCCGATTCTTGTGGAGGAGCTTCTGGCATTAGCTGGTCGCTTTGGGTGGAGGACGAAGAGGTAGCAGGTGACCGTTCACTGGCGTCAGTCATTTGTTGGTCGCTAGATGCGAGAGGTGGTGGTGAGGGAGCCCTTGTAAGAGGAGCTTTCCACCATTCGCCACGAGGGTTGATAGCTGTGCCTGTTCGTAGTCTTGTCCTTGGAGGACTAGGTCGGAAGGAGTCGTGAAATGAGATGATAGTTTCGTTTCTGGGATAGTTTTGTTGAGGAGGGGGTGAAGGTGATGATGATGAGGAAGATCCGTTTGATTGTAGGGAATCTTGATGTTGTTGCTGCTGTTGCATTGAGGAGAAACCGGAGAAGAGTTCCTGGTTTATTTCCGTATTGGTACTTGACTGAGTTGAGGATGTATTAGAAGGAAGTGAGGATAGAGTATTGTTCTTGCGTCCTTCGTCTAACTGATTGTTGAATAGTGCAGTAACGATAGGATGACCCTTTTGATACCAGTCAGCTGCGGTCTCGGGGTTCCTGTTAATCCAAGCTATCCACATGTCCGAAGTTGGGAAACCTTCTTTGTTGAAAGCATAAGAAAGGCTGGTGGAGGGCTGAGATGTTTGAGAATCGTTACATTGGACTGAGGACGAAGATGATGATGGGGGTTCAGGTGTTTCAAATACCCCTTCTATCGCAAGAGGAGGGAAAAAGACATCGTAGGAGACGACTGTTCGTTTTTCTGAGGGGATGAATACTCTATAGTGGCGATCGGTTGCTGTATATCCTGTGAAAATACCTTTCATAGCCCTGGGAGATAGCTTGCTTCCTGCGGGACGTTTGTCCTCCGGGATATGCACATAGCATTCTCGACCAAAAGGGTGAAGGTGGTGGATCGATGGTTTCTTACGAGGAAGGCCTCATAAGGAGTTTGATCATAACTGACTTATGAGGTTGGCGGTTCTTGAGGTAGGCGAAGGTGGAGACTGCTTCTGCCCATAGTAAACTTATATCGTTAAGAGGAAGCAACATGGTAACTGTTTCACCCATTGTTCGGTTAAGTCTTTCAGCAACACCATTGGACTCCGGAGAGTAAGGAGGGGTTAACTCGTGAACGATTCCCTTGGAAGCAAAGAAATCTTGTAGCTTTCCATTGACGTACTCTCCTCCATTATCAGTCCTAAAACGCTTGACAGGCAAACCATATTGGAGTTCCATCTCAGTCACGAAGTCTTCGATAGCCTTAGCTGCATCGGACTTCTTCTTGAGAAAACGAACCCATGATATTCTGGTCTTGTCGTCGACGAAGGAGATGTAGTAGAGTGAGTTTGCGTAAGAGGGAACGGGAAAAGGTCCACACAAGTCAGAATGAATGAGTTCCAACTTGGTTTCCGCTCGAGTATTAGTAGATAGTGGTGTATGGTGTGTAGACTTAGCGAGTGAACAGGTTGAACAGTGAAAGGAATCAGGGGCAGGAGGAATGATAGTGGCGTCGGCGTAGAGGTTCTTAGCTTTCTGAATGGAAGATGGAGCCAGATGTCCTAGAGCTGAGTGCCAAAAGTCATATGTAAGAAAAGCAGAATCGGTGACTTCAGGAATCTTAAATAAAGAACCGTCAAATGATGCTTCGAAAATCGTTTTATTCCCTTTAACAATAGAAATGAAATCCTCTCCCACCATAGTATACCCTTTTCTCTAATTTTTCTCCAGGAAAGTAGAGGCCGCTCAAGATCAGGAACATAAAGAACATCAGAAACACGAAAAGAAGAAACAGATCCATCCCTAAGTACACAGTCCATCACCACAGTTCCCTTTCCCCTAACAGACATGGAGTCCTTTGACGAGGATCTCACAAATCCGGCACATTTCTCGAAGTGTTCGAAACGGCCTAGGGAGGGACACATGTGAGAGGTTGCTCCTGTGTCAAAATAGAATGAAGTGTTCTTTACCTTTCCTTTGTCCGAGTCTGTCGTGACCATAGCGGTATCTCTTTCTTTTCCTTTGTCCGAAGACTTCTGTTCCTCTTGGTGCTTCTTGAGCTTGAAGCATTGGTTCCACGTATGCCCTAGATGTTTTCCTGGATTGTGCTTGACGCACCAGGTACATTCTTTCTGCTTCTGTTGACGAGAGGCAGACTGGGAGGAGGAGGAGGGCTGACGGGGAGACCTGGTATTTCTTCTTTGTGTTGTAAGAAGTGCCGTTTGAGGAGGGGAGGAAACAGAGGAGGAAGGTTGCTCGTGATCCAAATCTAAGAGACGTTGTTTGACTTCGGCAAAAGTGAAATCATCTTTTGTAGACAGGTTATCTACAACGTTCTTTTGATGTCGGACGAGAAAACCTAGGAGGAAATCGTAACCGCCTTGTCTTCATCCAGGAATTTAGAGAAGAGTTGGCGATAGGTGTCGGACGAGGATTTAGCCAGCTGATTACGGCGTAGCGATTCCTGTTCGAAGGATGCGATAAATGTAGAGATGGGTTTATCTGGATCGTAGGAGGAGGGAAGGAGACCAAGGACATGATCTGAGAAAGCGAGTCGCAGCAGTGTCTCGGTAGAATTCATGCAGAGATTCCCACATCACATGGGGGTGGTCAAGCTCGACAATTTTCTCCAAAATGTCTTGAGATACCACCTGGATGTAGACAGCTGCTTGATGGCATAGCGATTCATATGCAGATTCTTCGGCGTCGTCGGCGTCGCTTGCAGGTTCCGTTCCATCAACAACTATTTCATAAACTTTCATGCCCTTCCAAACAAGCTTCATGGAAGCTGCCCATATATTGTAGTTCGATTGTCCGGTTAGGGCGGATGTTATCGAGCTTGATAGTAATGGGTTTTGTCGTCTTTTGGCGGGTGGAGAAAGGAGAGAAGAGCTTTTGGCGGTCTCTTTTTCCTTTGGGGCCATGTTTGAAGAGTTGTATGAGGGAGGTAGTAGAGGAAGATAGAGGACGAACGAAAGTAAGCCGAAGAGGATTCTTGAATTTCTGAAATCGATAGATCAGGATGATGGTGTCTAAAAGAACAGACTCATAACCTGAAGGAATGGGACAACGGGAGTTGTCGGAAGGACACAATAAGCGGTTAAACTATTAAGTCGTCACCCTGATTTCGAGAGGAAGAATATTCAAAGAATTTAGGCGAAAGCGGGAGCAGAAAAAGCTAGGTTCTAATGTCTATATTGTATGTATCGCTTGATTGACAAAGTCAGAAGAAAGAGACAAAACAGCCCGATATTTATACAAGAACCGTGTCCCTTCCGACCGAGAAAGAAAAGGAAACCAAACAGGTGGGAAAGCCATTTGACCCCGAGAAACTGCCAAGAAGTATGGAAACAGATAGAAGAGTGTCGGTAGCGTAAGCAGCCGATCACGTACATAAGTATATGACTCAATGTTCCAACATAGGAAAGTAATACCCGAGATGACACCCATATGTAAAGTAGAAACGTAATAGAAACCCAAAAGAAAATAGTTAACAGTATAAACCCCGTATTCCTTATCAAGTAACCCGTAATGAAATGTATGGAGATAAACAAATATCAACGAAGTAAATGAAAGAAACAAAGTTCACCGTAAATTCCAACATCCTCTACAGAGATAGAGACAGAGATAGAGAGAGATGCGCAGAAGCTATGGCAAGTCCTAAGCTCAGCGAACATCTCCTACCCTCTACAAAGATAGAGACAGAGATAGAGAGAGATGCGCAGAAGCTATGGCGAGACCTAAGCTTGGCGAACATCGCCTACCTTCTATGCTGCTGGATATAGAGGAAGATGGGATCTTTACTAGCGAAGGAACCCCTTAAAGTTATTAAGTTTCTAGACTTAATTGTTTACCATAGAAAACTCTACTCTTTGAAGTAACTCTCTACCGAGTTTGTTTATTCTCTATTAGACTTCTATCAAACATTGAGTCACGGTCGTGCTCTATTATAGCACCCCCGTTACAAAACGACTGAGCACCCATGCAAGGAATGCTCCGGAGGCATCAGATGCATCCACTCACCAATCAGATGCTTCAACTGCAAAGGACACCATAAAGCAATCGATATGGCATGCCCGGAACGAGCCAAAGCCAAGATCAGAGCCAAACTTTCCAACCAACCGATCCCAGAGCCTGAAAACCCTCCGATCGTCATCCCGGACGTCGAGGAACCAAATGAAGAAATGGAAACCTCCGCCTAATGGAACAACAACATAGAACTCTAGCCATTGCGCAGCAACTGAACTGTGCAAAAAACGAGCTAACAACAAAGTCAGTAGTGGAGGAAGCAGAAATGGACGAGAACACACTCTTTATTTTGTTACAGGAACCATGGAACAACAAGGACGGACACCCACCAGAATCACCTCTCTTTTATCTCTTTACAGCAAGCAACAAAGACACGAAATGCGCAACATATGTCAGAAAACACAACAACCTAAAACCAAAACACCACTTCGTGCACGATAACTTCATTGTCTCGGTAACGGTGGAAATACAACAACAAAAAACACAAATCCTCAACATATACTCACCCGGGAGAAGTGGCCCATTTGCCAACATCTCAAGGAACATCACCACAATCCAGAACTGCCTAGTTATGGGGGACTTTAACTGCCACCATCAGCTATGGTATGGACACAAATCACACGATTACACCAACACCATCAGAGCGGACAAACGGAACGCGACCAGAATCAAGAGATGGATGGACAGACAGAGACTGCACCTACTAAACGAACCGGGGGAATTCACACACTTCCCCCGTAACAACAACAGACCAACCATAATCGGCCTCACCCTAGTCAAAGGCCCAGTCCTGGACTACGACATGAAGTGGAATATGGATAGATACGGAGCAGGGTCTGATCATGGGAAAACCATAATCCATATCCAACTCTACAAACCCCAACACACACCAAGAAGACTATGGCATAAAACGGACTGGGGAACACTCAACCAACTAATGTCCCAATTCCACTTACCGCCAGAAGCCTGGGAGAACCAAAACCACACCAAACAATCGGCAGATTTCATCCTGGAATACATCGACCAGCTGATTGACCGACTCACCCCACTCAGCAACGGACACAAAAGGTCGAAGCGATGGTGGACTGCAGAACTTAAAACTGCAAAAGCGGATCTCAACACCCTGGAGCGAAGGGCAAGGAACACAAGGAAAGAAGAGGACAGGGAGGCACTGAGAAAGGGCAGCCGGAACTGGACCAACCTGGTACGCAAAGCCAAAGCAGAACAGAGGGAGAAGGAACTCTCCGAAGCCAGAGGAAGTACAATCTGGAAAATCATGAATGCCGGAAGAAGAAGGGAAACCATAATCCCGACTATACTAGGTGAAGAAACGTTTGCGGGGAAGTGCCAAGCTCTTAGGGCTGAACTCTTCCCCACAAATTGGACGTCCCCCGACAACCCCCTCCTGCAAATCAGACCCCCTTATTGTGACCTTAGTGACATGTTTGAAGAAGTTACTTCAGAAGAACTACTTAAAGCAATAAACTCCTGCCCAGCCAACTCAGCAACAGGGACAGATGGCATCCCCTATCCTTTCATCAAAGCAATAATCAAAGCGAACCCACAACTCATCCAAGACATGTTTTCAGCCATGCTAAAACATGGGGTACACCCGGACAGATGGAAGACAGCAAAGTGCATCCCGATACTTAAACCAGGCAAGGCGGACTACAAAATAGCGAAAGCCTACCGACCAATATCCCTCCTACAATGTTTCAGCAAAGTCCTCGAAAAAATCGTCGCCTCAAGACTCTGCACCGATGGAACCCTACTCGGAACCCTATCCGACGACCAGTTTGGAGGAAGACCAACTATCTCAGCGATAGATGCACTCCTACGCACCCTGACGCCGATACAACAAAACCTGCTCCAAAAGAAAACCACCGACAGGACAGACCGGCTATCCTCACAAATGACATCCAAGGAGCTTTCAATTGCGTAAACCACTCTTTACTCCACCAGATCATGACCCAACAGAAGTTCCCCCAATATCTCACGGAATGGTGCAAAGAATTTAACTCAAACCGAATTCTACAATTCTTTTTCAACCATCAGCTAGAGCCCCCCCAACCATACAACTCCGGCCTACCACAAGGCTCACCAATGTCACCCGTCCTATTCATGATATACGCAGGAGTAATCCTCAACCCTTCCACATCACCAAAAGAAATCAATACCACCTATATCGACGACGATGCCCTAGTTCAAATATCAAAATCACCTGCCTTCATTTCCAAACGTCTCAACGAAAGAATGACGGAAAGGATTTCCAAGGCCGACCCCCTAAACGTCAAATACGAACCCCAGAAATCAGATCTCGTTTTCTTCAGACCAACGACATCCACACTACGCCAACCCAACAATACCGTCACCATCGGGGATACCACAATCCATCCCAAGGACCGCCTAAAGTACGTAGGGGTCTGGCTTGACTCGACCCTCTCATTCCGCCCACACATAGAAAACGCCCTCTCCAACGGTCTGCGATCGCTCCAGCGAATCCGAATACTTGCCCAACTCCCTGGAGCGAAAGTCAAAACAATCCACCACCTAATCACCCAAACGTTCCTCCCGGCCCTCCTCTGGGGCTCGGAAGCATGGTGGACAGGAGCTGACCATGTAGTCCGCACCCTCTCACCAATCTACAATGAAGCCGCACGCATAATTACCGGCCTCCCGCGATGGACGAAAACAGAACTACTGCTGAAAGAGGCTGCCCTCCCACCCCTGGAACACCTCCTCACCTATCGATCCCGGAAATATGTCACCCAGATCCTATGCTCGGAAGAATACCACCCCAACGAGAAAGAACTCACCAGCTTATTACCACCAAGGAAACACAACATCCAAGCAACCGGCCTACACCGAATCGCCTCCCTCATGCTCCCTTTCCAGGAGCCAGGGGGAAAGAAGGAGAAATGGATACAGACCGACCTACTCAGGAAACTAATGCTGGAGGAATGGAACTCACATCCAACCCCGAACTATCACCACCCAGGGAATCTAAAACCCCACAACAAACTCGCCAAACTCCCAATCTCCAAAGCAAGACAACTCTTCCGTATACGATGCCAGACAACACGTCTGGACACACACGCCTTCCACACCGATCGAGAACCCTGCCAATGTGGGGCGGAACAGTCTTCCAAACACATCATAATGGACTGCCCCAGATGGGCACAACTCAGACGACCCCTCATCGAGAAAATCCCCGGACCCCAGACATGGGAAAATTGGATCTTCAACAACCTTAGAGAAGACCTGATCTTCGAATTCGCCAAAGAAACACAACTCTTGAAATGGTACGAGAAGGATGACGATGGAGAGGAGACGGATGCCTGAGAGGCCGGTTTTCTTTTCTTTTTCTTTTCAGCTTCTAACTTTCTCTTCTTTCGTCTGCGTACCGACATCTCCTTGAAGGAATGGGACAACGCGGGGGTTGTGCGGAAGGACACAATAGCGGTTAAACTATTAAGTCGTCACCCTGATTTCGAGGAGGAGAAGATTCAAAGAATTTAGACGAGAAACGGAAGCAAAGAGGGCTAGGTTCTAATGTCTATATTATATGTATCGCTTTATTGACAAAGTCAGAAGAAAGAGAAAACAGCCCGATATTTATACAAGAACCGTGTCCCTTCCGACCGAGAAAGAAAAGAAAACCAAACAAGTGGGAAAACTATTTGACCCCGAGAAACTGCCAAGAAGTATGGAAACAGATAGAAGAGTGTCGGTTGCATAAGCATCCGATCACGTACATAAGTATATGACTCAATGTTCCAACATAGGAAAGTAATTACCCGAGATGACGACCCATATGTAAAGTAGAAACGTAATAGAAACCCAAAGAAAATAGTAACCAATATAAGCCCTGTATTCCTTATCAAATAACCAGTAATGAAATGTATGGAGATGAAACAAATATTAACGAAGTAAATGAAAGAAACAAAGTTCACCGTAAATTCCAACACCCCTTCTCACTTTGTACCGAATATAGAGGAGCACAAGGTCGTGAGCCTGCTTTCACGTTCCTTTCGCAAGAAATGTTCGCCAGATTTTCCGCAGAGGACGCATATAAGATTGATCGAATCATTCTGAACGATTCACGAGAGAAGTGGTGTTTATATCGATGTGTTTCGCCTTGTCGTTAAGCTTCGGATTGTTGGCGACGCCGATGGCGGAGTTACTGTCACAGAAGACAGCTTGTGAATATCGCCCATGAGTTCCTTTGAGGCCTCGAAAGTTAACCAAAGATGGTGTGGTCATAGCCAGTGCCATGTACTCGCTTCAAGTAGAGGTAGTAACCGAGCGTTGTTTTCGAGAGCGCCAAGAAATGCGGAATCACCGAGACGAAGAGATATCCAGAGGTTTCGCCGCGCTGTCAGAAGAAGTTTCCGTAAGATGCGTCGCTATAAGCCGATAGTTTGAGGTCAGAACCAAATGGAAATAGGAGAGCCTTTTCCTTGGTCTTCTGAAGATAGCGAGTACTGCTTAGCGGGCGGACATATCGTGACAATGGAAGGATTGGAGTTGAACTGAGAGAGGTGAGTTATTGTATACGCTTAGGTCGTCTTGTCGCAGTAACCAGATACATGAGAGATCCGATGATTTGTTGATAAGCAGTTGCATCGCCTTTGTCGCCTTCGCTACTAGTCGCAAGCAATCGGTGGTTAGGATCGATGAGTGGAGACGGCTTGCAATCTTGCATCGAGAATCGGTTCAGAATCTTGTTGATGCTGTCGCGTAAAGAGTGATACCGGCGCAGGTAGTCGATTTGGATGCCTAGGAGATAATTGAGAAGTCCCATATCGTTAACCTTGAACTCGGTTTTCCAAGAGGAAACTGTCCGCTCGCTTAGGTCGCCAGGAGGTCCAAAGAGAAAGAATGTCGCCCACGTGAATAATACGATTAGATTACCTGAGTTGTGAACAAGAACACAGGGATCAAAAGCAGTGATAGCAAAACCATAGGGATAAGGTATTCAACCACCGAAAGTACCATTCCTCGCTGATTGCTTCAAACCAGTATATACAGCTGCTTCAAACGCAACCTTACCTTTCTAACCGCTGCCTTCCGTAGTTGCATATACACCTCTTTCTTTCAAGATACAGATAGGAAAGCGGTTTTGACATCGAAGTTGTCTGACACGCCATCCTTTGCAAAGAAAGAATGGCAAGAAGCAAACGGAGAGATAAAACGCATAACTGGTGAAAAGATCTCATCGTAGTCCATCCCTTGAACTTGAGAAAAGCCTTGCGATTTAGTCTTGCCTTGTAACGCTCTACTTCTCCTTTAGCATTGCTCTTAACCTTAAACACCCATCGACAATCCACAACTTTTCGTTGTCAACAACTTCCCAAACTTCATTCTCATTCAGTGACTTCAGTTCCTCGCTCATTGCCTTTTTCCACTCAGACCCGCGAGGATTTGGCTTCGCTGACATGATTTAGGCCCGATACTTCTGTGATATCGATGAGAGTTTCTTCGCTCCGATTCTTGTGGAGGAGCTTTCCGCATTAGCTGGTCGCTGTGGAGGACGAAGAGAAGCAGGAGACCGTCACGGCTGGCCAGTCATTTGTTGGTCGCTAGAAGCGAGAGGTGGTGGTGAGGGAGCCTTGTTAGAGGAGTTTCCACCATTCGCCAGGAGGGTTGATAGCTGCCTGTTCGTAGTCTTGTCCTTGGAGGACTAGGTCGGAAGGAGTCGTGAAACGAGATGATAGTTTCGCTTCTGGGATAGTTTTGTTGAGGAGGGGTGAAGGTGATGATGGAGGAAGATCCGCTTGATTGTACGGAATCTTTGATTGTTGGTTGCTGTTGCATTGAGGAGAAACCGGAGAAGAGCTTCCTCTTATTTCAGACGCAGACTTGACTGAGTGGAGGATGTATTAGAAGGAAGTGAGGATAGAGTATTGTTCTTAAGGCCCTTCGCCTAACCGATTGTTGAAAAGTGCAAAGAACGATAGGACGACCCTTTTGATACCAGTCAGCGGTCTCGGTTCCTATTAATCCAGGCTATCCACATGTCCGAAGTTGGGAAACCTTCTTTGTTGAAAGCATAAGAAAGGCTTGTGGAGGGCTGAGATGTTTGAGGATCGTTAGGCTGAACTAAGGACGAAGATGATGAGAGGGGTTCAGGTATTTTAGATACCCCTTCTGTCACAAGAGGAGGGAAAAAGACATCGTAAGAGACGACTGTTCGTTTTTCTGAGGGGATGAAAACTCTATAATGGCGCTCGGTTGCTGTATATCCTGTGAAAATACCTTTCATAGCCCTGGGAGATAGCTTGCTTCCTGCGGGACGTTTGTCCTCCGGAATATGCACGTAGCATTCTCGACCAAAAGGCTGAAGGTGGTGGATCGACGGTTTCTTACCGAGGAAGGCCTCATAAGGAGTTTGATCCTTGACTGACTTATGAGGTTGGCGGTTCTTGAGGTAGACGGTGGAGACTGCTTCGCCCATAGTCGCTTGTCGTTAAGAGGAAGCAACATGGTCCTAACTGTTTCACCCATTGTTCGTTAAGTCTTTCAGCAACACCATTGACTCCTGGAGGATATAAGGGTTAACTCGTGAACGATTCCTTCGGGCTTAAGAAATTCAGAGTTTTTCCTGACGATTCTCCTCCATTATCAGTCCTAAACGCTAACAGGCAAGCCATATTGGAGTTCCATCTCAGTCAAATCTTCGATAGCCTTAGCTGCATCGGATTTCTTCGAGGAAACGAACCCATGAAATTCTGGTCTTGCCGACGGCGAGATGTAGAGTGAGTTTGTGAAGAGGGAACGGAAAAGGTCCACACAAGTCAGAATGAATGAGTGGGGCCGCCAGATGTTGGTGGATAGTGGTGTGTGTAGACTTAGCGAAAGGAACAGGTTGAACAGTGAAAGGAATCAGGGGCAGGAGGAATGATAGTGGCATCGGCATAAAGGTTCTTAGCTTTCTGAATGGAAGATGGAGCCAGATGTCCTAGAGCTGAATGCCAAAAGTCATATGTGAGAAAAGCAGAATCGGTAACCTCAGGAATCTTAAATAAAGAACCGTCAAATGATGCTTCGAAAATCGTTTTATTCCCTTTAACAATAGAAATGAAATCCCCCTCTCTGTAACGGGGGTCTATAGACGAGGGACTATGATGCCAAGGAATACAACCGAGGCGAAGACGTGGCAGTAGATATTCGAGGCTATGGACTATGGACTATGGGCGGCTCTTCCTGGTATGACAGGCCAGTTGAACCCTATGACGTAGCGTAGAGCAAACGTGATATTCGTAGAGTAAGTACAGGAGGTTGCGTGAAGAGAAAAGGAAAGAAAGGAAAACATGAAAAGGTACGAGGCAACGCCTTCTTATATATCCAACTCCTAGTCCGTCGATGACTAATGTCCCGCGTAACAGAAACCGAAAGAACATAACAGAAACCCCATTACAAATCCCAACCACACTGCGCAATCCTTCCTCTTCGTACCTTGACAACCCGAATAATCAAACCAGACAGTTGCCGTTACAGACTACTCCCCCTCTAAGGCCTACCTCCTGGTAGGTTTAGGCTTCTGCGATAACGCCAGGAATCGTTTAACAATATCAGGCGAATGCTCGAGGTCCGATAGTGGTTGCCAAGAGGCCTCATCATATCCTGTATATCGTACCAAATACTCAAATCTTCCCCTCTGTTTCCTGGAATCCAAAATATCTTCGACTTCCCATTCTTCCTCTCCTTCGATCTCAACCGGAGGTGGTGGTGCTTGCTGCTGTCCAGGTAATGGGTTACCTGCTTCAGGCGACAGTAGTGAAACGTGGAATACTGGGACTTTCATAGAACGGGAAGTTCTAACTCATAAGCATAGGGATTGACAATTCGCTGACGCTGTATGGTCCAATTCGCTTCCAATCGAATTCTTAGAGGGTCGTCATTGTCAGAATGCGGTCGATAGGAAAACTTTATCTCCTATTTTGTAACGAGGGTTCGATTCAGATAGCTGATTCCTTCAGTATCTTCTGGCGCCAAACATTTCGCTTCGGTATTCCACGATGTCCTTCATTTCCCTTGCAATACTGTTGGCCTGATCTTGCGCTGTCGTCCTACCATGTTCCAAAGGACCAAAAGACATTCTTGGATTTCGTCCTAAGTTGGCATAAAACGGAGAGGTTCTCGTTGTTTCCGGGCGACGATTGTTTGTCGCTAATTCAGCCATCGCAGAACCATTGAACCCAATCGTCCTGTTGATAGGAAACATAACTCCGAAGATATTGTTCCATCACGGCATTGATTCTCTCCGTCTGTCCATCAGTTTGAGGATGAAATGCGGTAGAGAACCGCGGGGAAATTTCCAAACGTTTGCAAAGTGACTTCCAAAATTCCGCGACAAACTGTGTTCCTCGATCGGATACAACAGTGTCGGGTAGTCCATGCAACTTCCAAACATTATCGATATATAGCTTCGCTACATCCTTTGAATCCACCTCTTTAATTGTTGGTATGAAATGTCGCATTTTGGTTAGTCTATCTACAACAACTAGAATCGCATTGTATCCATCACTTTCTGGGAGGTCGGTAACAAAATCCATCGATACATCCGCCCAGGGTCCATCGGGATTGGCATTGGTCGGCATCTATACCATTGCGTGCCTTGCTACGGACACACATATTGCAGTTTCGACATATTTGGCCGACATGCCGATTTGTGGCCAATAAGTATTCCCGACTTAGGAGTTCCAGCTTTCGCTCTGCCCGGATGTCCTGCCGATGGTTTGTCATGGTGTTCAGAAGAGTCTTAGCCGGTTATTGTCATCTTACATACATATAGAAGCACCTCGATAAAGTAGTCAAATCGTTGTTATTTTCCGAGACATTCGGCGAAGTGAAATTTTGTTCGAAATGTAACATCATTCAAGATAGAAGGATTTCGCTCGGGAAACTATCAACTTGGAAGCTTTTGAAAATAACTCTCAACAGTGACGCCTTCAGCGTATTCATTTGACAAAGAACCCGCAAACAAACTTAGCTAATCTAAATTTTTTCGCTTCAGGACCACTTACTCGATGCGCGCCAACCGCTCATCCCTCCTTAGGTAGGTCACCTGACCTTCTAGTTAATGCATCCGGTTTTGCCCTTGTTTTCCTGGTCGAAATTGTATAATCTAAATCAAACGCGAAAGAAATTGACCAACGGCTTGTCGATTTATTTAACAATTTTGTCGCCATGAAATATTCAAGGTTTCACGATCGCTAAAGACTTCGACAGAATTGTGCTCCTTCTAAATGGTGTCGCCATTCTTCAAAACATCGCATTTATTGCTAGGAGTTCCTTGTCGAGATTTCATAGTTACATTCCGCAGGGGAATGTTGGTAAGAATGCAACCGGATGTAGGATCCCTTCATCATCACGTTGCGATAGAATTCCTGCTGAGACATAGTCGGAAGCATCGGTTTCTACCACAATTTTCCGATCCGGATCGAAATGGACTAGTATGGGTGCCGTTGTAAACATCTTTTTTAACATTTGAAACGCTTCTTCCCTTTCCTCCGTCCATTCGAATTTAACATTTTTCTTTGTTAATGCCGTGAGAGGAGCAACAATTCGTGAATATCCTAAAATAAACCGTCGATAGAAATTTGCAAATCCCAAAACACTTGAACATCACGGAGATTTGTCGGTGTAGACCATTCTAGACATCGATAACCTTCTTCGGATCCATTCTAGAATATCATTGATCCAATTGCGAGGATATTAATCCAAATGGCATTACTGTATATTCGAATGTCCATATCGAAGTTCGGAATGCTGTTTTCCATTCATCTCCTCCGCTTATTCTGATTTTATTATATCCCCATCAGAATCCAATTAGATAGTATTTGGCCCTCGATAGTTTTCTTCTTCAATAACGGTAACGGATAACGATTTTTAATCCGTGATTGCATTTCACATAAATCAAGAGTCCCATCAGCCTTCTTTTGACAACGATTCATTATTAAGTTTTTTGAAGATAATCCCAGTAGTCATTTTCAATTCGATTGAGCATATATCGTCCCTCATGGTGGTTGTTTTCCTTCTTCAGCACTATCTTCATATCGTAACGGTCGGTGTGGTGGAGAAGTGAAGCATCATATTCTTCGAACATGCGATATAATCGATGGAATTCTTCTTCTGGTATCAATTGTTCGACGTCGATGGTCGATTTTCAGCCGCATATAACTGTATGATGTTCCGCAAAGGAATCAAATACCATGAACAGTAACTTTAGTTCCACTGAGCGACCAGTGTTGACAACAGCTTCGGGAATCAAAAATTAACAGGTTTTCTTTCGGTCGAATCAGAACATCACGACGTCGATCCACAGATTCCCATCACAATCGGATAACGTCCCTAGTTTTCGCCACAAAAACATGGCGCTGTTTCACGGCCATGAATATCTAACGGTATATCAACAATGTGGGGTGATTTTTTCCTGACTTGATAGGCCCCGCCATCTATAACGCCTACACGTCGGCGATTTTAAGAGGGCCAGGAGATTGTTGTATGGGCGCAAAAGATTCATATCGATAAAAGCATATCCCGATGCTCCAAAGTGTCAATAAGGGCGAGGGTGGGTACAAAAGTATTTTTATTCTGTGAAATTGAACAAGTTACTACAAGTTGATTCCCATCCATTTCCTCCTCAGATACCGAAAAACCAGAAATACGCATCCTAGAAAAATCCTTAAATGGTCCCTGGGCTAAGCCACTTAGTGCAGGGACAGATCTTTTGCCGACTCGTTATCGCTTCCATCGTTTTCCTCCGCCCTCAATGCCGCTCCCCTCATCACTGGCCTCCTTGCTTGATTTCCAGTTGCTCGCCAGGCAATCCTCAACCATGTGTCCAACACCTCCGCAATAGAAACATCGCCCTCAGCTAAGCGCAGGTGGGCGACGACGCCTCCAGACAATCCATCGGCACATCACCTCCCGGCGGCATTGGATGACTTTCATTAGCATAAGACATTGACAGCAAAGGCAGCACGAGGAGCAGGGCAGGACTCGCTGGTAGGGGACGAGAGGCTGGAGTAGCAGTAGCAGTCCAAGGCTTTTTACTTCCTCGCTTAGCTTCTGCCGCTCGACGGCGATTATCCAACCGTTGCAAAAGTGTCGCACATGCTTCTACCGTCGCAGGAGTCTCATGATGGATCATTGATTCGTCAAGTTCCGCATTAATTCCTTCCATCAAAGCCTCAATCCGAGAGACTTCGTCCATACCCGACTCAGCAGCATACCGTTGAAATTCCGCAAAATAATCGGCGAACGTCCGTTTTGCGATATTCCGGTTGCCTCTCGCCGGCAGATCCGATCCGGGTCCCCAAAAGCAGTATCTAGAATCTCATAAACCGTAACATAGAAGGCAAGCGATGCCTTCTTCTCCCACATATTGCAGAAACTGGTTGCAGCCACGCCTTCCAATCTGCTGAACGACAGTGATAGCCGGATCAGTAGCGCTGTGAGCGATCGGCATTACCCAATAACTTAATCCTCATTTGTTGCTTGAATAGATGCAATCTTTCCTGATCGCGATCTCGAATACCTCGGGGAGTCTGACCGACGGATAGTGGCTGCACCGTGGTGCCGGGCGCGACGGTGGCTCGCCTCCGACGGCGCTTCATCAGAGCAACAATTTCAGCAGCGCCTGTTGAGCTCTGGCAGCCGCAAAGGTCTTGCTTGAACACTTTCTTGCTCTCAGCCGCTATCATCTCCCTGTAAATCCGTGCATATTGAGCAAAGCACCACGCGACATTGTTGGAGAAGGGCATAGGCTTTCTACCCCGACCGCATTATCGACTTTGTGGGTAAAGCGCTAAAAGGTTTGAGGGTATCGCTGAGTTGCTTGGTAATCAATAGGGCGTGTTCGGCTACATTAGAGACTTATGACGTGTTATTGAATAATATAGACGACGAACAGAACGTGTCTATAGACGAGTGACTATGATGCCAAGGAATACAACCGGGCGAAGACGCGGCAGTAGATATTCGAGGCTACAGGACTATGGACTATGGGCGGTCTCTTCCAGATGACAAGCCAGTTGAACCCCATGACGTAGCCAGAAGAAACGCGATATTCAGAGAGGAAAGGAGGTAGGCCAAGAAAAGGTGCCGAAAGAAAGGAAAACATAAAATAAGACGGCAACGCCTTCTTATATATCCAACTCCTAGTCCGTCGATGACTAATGTCCCGCGTAACAGAAACCGAAAGAACATAACAGAAACCCCATTACAAATCCCAACCACACTGCTAATCCTTCCTCTTCGCACTCAGACAACCCCTAATAATCAAACCAGACCCTCATTCCTTATCAAATAACCCGTAATGAAATGTATGGAGATAAACAGATATCAACGAAGTAAATGAAAGAAACAAAGTTCACCGTAAATTCCAACACTCCTTACTTCCCTCTATTTTGATTCTTTATCCAGTCTCGCTCTCCTTTGTCGCTTTCCTTTGTCGCTTTCCTTTGTTTCTTTTCCTTTGTTCGAGGGGGTGTGGTTTCGGCGTGCGATAAGTCTTGTACTTCAAAGCAATATAAAATCTATCCTATCCTATCCTGTACTTACTCGGCTCGCTAGAGCTCGCTGGGGCAGGAGTTTCTCTTCAGGCCTTTCGCCCGACCGCGACTGGAAGTTGAGATCCCCCCGCCTACCCCGACCGGTAGGATTTCTACCTTATTGAGTTGAAGCCTCTCACGGATGACCTTCACTCAAAACCCCCCCTCAATACGTCGGCGCCCACGATCGCGACACCCCATCAACCGGTCCTCTGTGGCCAACCCACTCTATCTTTCGTATCGGCACACTGTCAATAACCTGGAGGTCAGCGCAGGTCCATTGCCAGTTTCACGAACGCCTACCAAAGTTAGCGATTCTACGGTCGCTAAACAGTCGCTTCCACTCTACGCTGAGGTCCTCCGGCCTTACTCTTTTCGCCCGAAACCAGGCAACCCATTTTAACCGAAATGGCTTTTCGCTCACCACTCCTCAATCGGCCCGGCCTACAACCGGAGCTACGACTTCAAACTCAGTCGGCACCTTCGAATGCGACTACCATATTGACTCCCCCCCTCTCAATCACCTGCTGCCCGACAAGCAGACCCCCATGTACTCCGAGTGACCCACCTCCAACGCTTTTGAACCTCGTTCTTCTGTCGGCCAGCCTGCCAGTCAACAACATTACGACTACGGATATACACTCAACGCAATCGGATCAACCCAGTGGTGAGCTGACTTATGGGCACTGTTAAGATTCGCTCACAGGTACTACAATAATTGAGAACAGGGAGCAGGTTCCGTGTTCCACGCAGAGTAGTACCAGCGTTTCATGACGCCAGTTCGGACATTGTTATTAGGAGAAGTGTTAGACTCTATCGACCACGGGAAGGTTTCTTTTGCTGTCACTTAGATTCTGCTTACCTGTACCACTTTTCGCACGCTGCTCTTTGTTTTCGCACCATTCCATGTTCTCGTCTTTGTACGTAGTCGTTCGTTACCTTTTCCTTTGTCTATTTTTGTAGTTCTGGTTTTGTATAGGTGTAGTCATGTATATGGAATTTACTTTGATACTTTGTTTCTTTCTATTTACTAAGATATTTGTTTAATCTCCATACATTTCATTACGGCTATTTGATAATAATACAGGGTTTATACTGTTAACTATCTTCTTTTTTTATTACGCTCTCTACTTTTACATATGGGTTGTCACCTCGTACTACTTTCCTACAAGTAACATTGAGTCATATATTTACGTACGCGATCGTACGCTTTTATGCAACCGACACTCTTCTATCTGTTTCCATACTTTCAGTTTCAGTCAAATCGGCTTTCCCACCTGCTTAGTTTCCTTTTCTTTTTTCGGGTCGGAAGGACACGGTTCTTGTATAAATATCGGGCTGTTTTTTCTTTCTTTCTGACTTTATTAATTGGGTTTATACATACAATATAGACATTAGAACCTAGCTGCTTGCTCCGCTTTCTCGCCTAAATTCTTGAATCTTCTCCATCTCAAATCAGTACGACGACTTAATAGTTTAACCGCTATTATGTCCTTCCGCGACAACCCCCGCTTGTCCCTTTTCCTTCGCAAGGTTATGAGTCTGTTTCTTTTTAGACACCATCATCCTGATCTATCGATTTCAGATATTCAAGAACCCTCTTCGGCTTACTTTCGTCCGTCCTTTACCTCCCTCCACTATCTCCCTCATACAACTCTTCAACCATGACCACCAAAGGAAAAGAGCAGCCACAAAGTCTTCTCTCTCCTTCTCCACCCGCGTCAAAGACGACAAACCCATCACTATCAAGCTTGATAACATCCGTTTTAACCGACAATCGAATCCATAATATACGGGCAGCTTCCATGAAGCTTGTTTGAAGGGCATGAAAGTCTATGAAATAGTTGTTGATGGAGCGAACCCGCTAGCGACGCCGACGACGCCAACAATCCGCGATATGAATCGCCATGCCATCAAGCAGCAGCTGTCTACATCCAGGTGCGTATCTCAAGACATTTCGAGAAAATTGTCAGCCTTTGACCACCCCATAGGATGTGGGAGTCTCTATGCGGCGAATTCTACCGAGATATCGCTTTCAAGACTCGCTTCCCAGATCATGTCCTTGGTCTCCCTTCCTCCTCCCACGATCCAGAAAAACCCATCTCTACATTCATCGATCCTTCAACAGGAATGGCCACGCCTTAATCAAATTTTAAATCTCGTCCGACACCTATCGC
This sequence comes from Morchella eximia, assembly GCA_024713935.1. Lineage (NCBI taxonomy): Eukaryota > Fungi > Ascomycota > Pezizomycetes > Pezizales > Morchellaceae > Morchella > Morchella eximia. The sequence continues at coordinate 666,015 of JAMGZG010000022.1, read as the reverse complement.
CAACTCTTCTCCAAATTCTGATGAAGACAAGGCAACGATTTCCTCCTAGGTTTCCTCGTCTGACATCAGAAGTTAACGTAGATAACCTGTCTACAAAAGATGATTTCACTTTTGTCAAGTCAAACAACGCCTCTTAGATTTGGATCACGAGCAACCTTCCTCCTCTGTTTCTCGCCTCAAACGGCACTTCTACAACACAAAGAAGAAATACCAGGTCTCCCCGTGCCAGCCCTCCTCCTCCTCCCAGTCTGCCTCTCGTCCAACAGAAGCAGAAAGAATGTACCTGGCCAAGCACAATCCAGGAAAACATCTAGCATACGTGGAACCAATGCTTCAAGCTCAAGAAGCATCAAGAGGAACAGAAGTCTTCGGACAAAGGAAAAGAAAGAGATACCGCTATGGTCACGACAGACTCGGACAAAGGAAAGGTAAAGAACACTTCATTCTATTTTGACACAGGAGCAACCTCTCACATGTGTCCCTCCCTAGGCCGTTTCGAACACCTCGAGAAATGTGCCGGATTTGTGAGATCCTCATCTAAGGACTCCATGTCTGTTAAGGGAAAAGGAACTGTGGTGATGGACTGTGTACTTAGGGATGGATCTGTTTCTTCTTTTCGTGTTTCTGATGTTCTTTATGTTCCTGATCTTGAGCGACCTCTACTTTCCTGGAGAAAGATTAGAGTAAAGCAGATACTATGGTGGGAGAGGGGATTTCATTTCTATTGTTAAAGGAATAAAACGATTTTCGAAGCATCATTTGACGGTTCTTTATTTAAGATTCCTGAGGTTACCGATTCTGCTTTTCTCACATATGACTTTTGGCATTCAGCTCTAGGACATCTGGCTCCATCTTCCATTCAGAAAGCTAAGAACCTTTATGCCGATGCCACTATCATTCCTCCTGCCCCTGATTCCTTTCACTGTTCAACCTGTTCACTCATGTTTCACACACCATACACCACTATCCACCAACACTCGAGAAACCAAGTTGGAACTCATTCATTCTGACTTGTGTGGACCTTTTCCCTGCTCCTCTACGCGAACTCACTCTACTACATCTCCTTCGTCGAATTTACAAGACCAGAATTTCATGGGTTCGCTTTCTCAAGAAGAAATCCGATGCAGCTAAGTGCTATCGAAGATTTCGCGACTGAGATGGAACTCCAATATGGCTTGCCTGTTAAGCTGCTTTTAGGACTGATAATGGAGGAGAGTACGCCAATGGAAAGCTAAGATTTCTTCGCTTCCAAGGAATCGCTCACGAAGCTTAACCCCTCCTTACTCTCCGAGTCCAATGGTGTTGCTGAAAGACTTAACCGAACAATGGGTGAAACAGTTAGGACCATGTTGCTTCCTCTTAACGACAGTTTACTATGGGCAGAAGCAGTCTCCACCTTCGCCTACCTCAAGAACCGCCAACCTCATAAGTCAGTCAAGGATCAAACTCTTATGAGGCCTTCCTCGTAAGAAACCGCCGATCCACCACCTTCAGCCTTTTGGTCGAGAATGCTACGTGCATATTCCGGAGGACAAACGTCCCGCAGGAAGCAAGCTATCTCCCAGGGCTATGAAAGGTATTTTCACAGGATATACAGCAACCGAGCGCCATTATAGAGTTTTCATCCCCTCAGAAAAACGAACAGTCGTCTCTTACGATGTCTTTTTCTCTCCTCTTGTGACAGAAGGGGTATCTAAAATACCTGAACCCCTCTCATCATCTTCGTCCTTAGTTCAGCCTAACGATCCTCAAACATCTCAGCCCTCCACAAGCCTTTCTTATGCTTTCAACAAAGAAGGTTTCCCAACTTCGGACATGTGGATAGCCTGGATTAATAGGAACCCCGAGACCGCAGCTGACTGGTATCAAAAGGGTCATCCTATCGTTACTGCACTTTTCAACAATCAGTTAGACGAAGGACGCAAGAACAATACTCTATCCTCACTTCCTTCTAATACATCCTCCACTCAGTCAAGTACCAATACGGAAATAAACCAGGAACTCTTCTCCGGTTTCTCCTCAATGCAACCAAGAAGAACAACATCAAGATTCCGCATAATCAAACGGATCTTCCTCCTCATCATCACCTTCACCCTCCTCAACAAAACTATCCCAGAAACGAAACTATCATCTCATTTCACGACTCCTTCCGACCTAGTCCTCCAAGGACAAGACTACGAACAGGCACAGCTATCAACCCTCCTGGCGAATGGTGGAAAGCTCCTCTAACAAGGGCTCCCTCACCACCACCTCTCGCTTCTAGCGACCAACAAATGACTGACGCCAGCGAACGGTCTCCTGCTACCTCTTCGTCCTCCACCCAAAGCGACCAGCTAATGCCGGAAGCTCCTCCACAAGAATCGGAACGAGAAGAGACTCTCATCAGTATCCTAGAAGTATCGGAGCCTAAATCATATCGCTGGCCAAATCCTCACCGACTGGTCTGAGTGGAAAAGGCAATGAACGAGGAACTGAAGTCACTGAATGAGAATGAAGTTTGGGAAGTTGTTGACAAACCCAACCGAAAAGGGATTGTCGATGGTGTTTAAGGTTAAGGGCAATGCTAAAGGAGAAGTAGAACGTTATAAGGCAAGACTGCCGCCAAAGGCTTTTCTCAAGTTCAAGGGATGGACTACGATGAGATCTTTTTCACCAGTTGTACGCTTCGACTCTCCGCTTGCTTTCTTGCCATTGCTGCTTGCAAAGGATGGCGGTCAGACAACTCACGTCAAAACCGCTTCCTATATGGTATCTTGAAAGAAGAGCAGATATGCAACTACCGGAAGGCAGCCGTTAGAAGGTAAGGTTGCGCTGCTTGAAACGCCAGATATACGGTTTGAAGCAATCACCAAGGAATGGTACTTTCGCTTATTGAATACCTTATCCCCTATGGTTTTGCTATCACTGCTTTTGATCCCTGTGTTTGTTCACAACTCAGGTAATCTAATCATAGCTATTTACGTGACGACATTACTCTTTTGGACCTCCTAGCTACCTGCTTAACGGACAGTTTCCTCTTGAAAACCGAAGTTCAAGGTTAACGATATGGACTTCAATTATCTCCTAGGCATCCAAATTGACTACACCAACGCCGTATCACTCTTTCGCAGACAGCATTCATCAACAAGATTCTGAACCGATTCTCGATGCAAGATTGCAAGCCCGCCTCCACTCCCATCGATCCTAACCAATCGATTGCTTCATGACTAGCGACGAAGACGACAAGGCCGATGCAACTGCTTATCAACAAATCATCGGATCTCTCATGTATCTGGTTATCATGCGACAAGACCTGACCTAGCGATACAATAACTCACCTCTCAGTTCAACTCCAATCCTTCCACAGACATATGTCCGCCGCTAAACGAAAGATTCGCTATCTTCAGAAGACCAAGGAAAAGGCTCTCCTATTTCCATTTGGTTCTGACCTCAAACTATCGGCCTATAGCGACGATTCACGGAAACTGCTACACATACCCATTTAAGCTTCTGGATATCTCTTCCGCTCCTGATTCCACCATTTCTTGGCGCTCGAAAACAACGCCAGTTGTTACCTCTACTTCATGGCCGAGTACATGGCACTGGCTATGCACTCACCAAACACCATCTTTGGTTAACTCGAGGCCTCAAGGAACTCCTGACGATATTCCACAAGCTGTCTTTCAGACAAGAACTCCGCCATCGACGCCGCCAACAATCCGAAGTTTAACGACAAGATAAACACATCGATATCGCTACCACTTCTCTCGTGAATGCGCTCAGAATGATTCGATCAATCTTATGTACGCCCCTACCAAGGAAAATCTGGCAGACATTTGCACCAAAGCGACTTGTGAAACGAACTCACCTAATTACCACTTGCGCTTCCTCTATATTCGGTACAAAGTGAGAAGGGGTGTTGGAATTTACGGTGAACTTTGTTTCTTTCATTTACTTCGTTGATATCTGTTTATCTCCATACATTTCATTACGGGTTATTTGATAAGGAATACAGGGTTTATACTGTTACTATTTTCTTTGGGTTTCTATTACGTTTCTACTTTACATATGGGTGTCATCTCGGGTATTACTTTCCTATGTTGGAACATTGAGTCATATATTTATGTACGTGATCGGCTGCTTATGCTACCGACACTTTTCTATCTGTTTCCATACTTCTTGGCAGTTTCTCGGGGTCAAATGGCTTTCCCACCTGTTTAGTTTCCTTTTCTTTCTCGGTCGGAAGGGACACGGTTCTTGTATAAATATCGGGCTGTTTTTCTCTTTCTTCTGACTTTATTAATTAAGCGATACATACAATATAGACATTAGAACCTAGCGTTTCTGCTTCCGTTTCTCGTCTAAATTCTTTGAATCTTCTCCATCTCGAAATCAGGGTGACAACTTAATAGTTTAACCGCTATTGTATCCTTCCGCACAACCCCCGCATTGTCCCTTTCCTTCAATAAGCCCCGAGCTTCTAGGCAATATAATATCAATCAATCAATCCTGTATTTACTCCACGAATACTACTTGTTCTACGCTACGTCATAGGGTTCAACCTGGTCTATCATACCAGGTAGAGCCACCCCATAGTCCATAGTCCCATCCATAGTCTATAGTCTCGAACACCTTCTACTACGCTCTCGGGTCGGTTGTATTCCTTGGCGCTATAGTCCTTCGCCCATAGACCCCCGTTACACACACAGGGCCCGGCTACATGTTGAGAGTTATTGTTAGAAGCCAGTTGCACAGTGACATGCAAGTACCGGCAGTGTGGTTAGCTACCAGCTGTCAGAGTAACTACATTCTGAGCGCTAGGAAGAGGATCTACTCATGGGAGCAATGACTGACGAGTCTGTTCCTCGCCAATGATTAGAAGGCTAGCCAGAGTGAAGCTCTGAGTGCTCAGCGATCCTCTACATCCTCTGAGCATTGGAAGTCCACCGGTAATGGAAGGGACTATGCCTGGGAAGTCTACAATAAGCGAAAGCTCTCCAGCAATGATTAAGCTTACACCTGAGCGGCAGCTCATTCATGCAGGCCCCAGTTGTGTGGCAACTAAGGCTGCAGGTGTTACAAAGGCTTTGACTAAGGGTGGTTGCCTTCGGAACCGGAAGCACTCGCGAACGCTTAGAGAGAAGCGGGGTAGCGATGGTATTGCTTCCCTTCCGCTAGAAGGCAGCACCGGAACTTAGTAAGGAAGTAGGAGCAGAGAATAGAATCCTTTGGAGTATAAGTACTCAGGATCATTCCCGCCCAACTGACCTGATCCTCATCTCCTATAATCGGTAGCAGAGCCCTTAAAGATTATTGAGTTCAAGCGATAGTATCTTTGAATAAATCTGCACCTGATTTCTATCTTGCACGGCCGCATCTATTCTATTGGATTCTAGCGATACATAGAAGAAACTGCCCCCGTTACAGATAATTTTTAAGGCTCAAATCACCTTCAGATTATTCTTCCTCTTACAACATGTCCGCCCTCCCGGCTCCCCAAGTGCCTCTCCAGATTGAATGGCAACCGGCAGCCTTAGAATTCGAAGAGGGTCAGACACAGTTGATCCACAAGCCCAGGATGGCGCTACAGTCCTACATCCCCGGATGTGAGCCCACCTGGCAAGACACCGATGAAGTCACCTTACAGGACTTTTTTGCGGAGTTGCAGCGCTACCTTAAGCACAGCCTGCAACAGGAAGTCATCAAAGCTGGCAATGCGCTAGCCTTGGTGCAAGAAAGACAAGAAGCTGAGGCAGTCCTGCTTAGGAATGCTTTTGGCTACATGCAAGAACAAGTCTCCTCAGTCCAGGCACAACTCCAGAGTTATGCCCAGAGAGATGATTTAGGAACGGATGAGATGGAGGACATTGAGTGGACAAACCCGGCGATGCCCCCTAACTTCCTGGAGGAAATCCAGAAAGCCATCATTGAAGGAAGGCTCTCCATAAGGGCGCCTACACCAGCACCTGTACCAAACCCCGCTCCTCCGCAAAACTCCAGGGCCCCGTCCAGAGCGGCCCTGAGAACCTTCCACCAAAGGGTGAACCCCTTTGCAGCGTTTCCGGTCAGGTCTATCAGGCAGAGAACTCTCCCCCTGATGATGCCATCGGCTATAGGAGGCTCACCTTTGCCCCCCCAAAGAGCTCCAGCAAGCCCGCTGGTAGGTGGCCTAGCTAGGCCCCTCCAACAACCTATAGGAGACGATGACTACTACCTCCAGACACCGGTCAGGAGTGGTCCCTCTGGGCTCCCTCCAGTCTGGGTTAGCCAGGGGTTATCCCCAGAATCCCACAGAGGCTCACCACCCCCGGAGTCACCTAGGAGAAGCCTCCGGCCCGAAGGAAACCCTGGTGGAGAAAACCAGAACCCAGGACCCGTGGGTAATGGTGGAGAAAACCAGAACCCAGGACCCGTGGGTAATGGTGGAGGAAATGGAATAGTTCCCCCGGTTGGCGGCGCTCCCAACCCAGGAGGAGACCAAGACAGCTCGGACTCGGAGCCCGAGGATGGTGATAGAAAAGGATGGCGGAGATACCTCAGGAAGAAACTAGAGAAGCAGCAGAAGGAGCTTCTGGCCTCTATGGCCCAGTTCATGAGACCTCCGGCCCCCTCGCACCCCTCCGCTGCCTCTAGAGCCCGAGAACCCAAGGCACCACCTCCGGCCAAGTTCAATGGCAAAGCAGACAATGTGGAGACCTTCATCCGGCAATGTGAGAATGTCTTCTCCATTGAAAGCCAGTCCTTTACCTCCGAAGAGGTTAGGATCCGCTATGCTGGCAACCTGATGGAAGGAGATGCTCCGGTCAAGTGGTATGAAGCTTACCACAACTCAATTGACCAAGCTTCTGCCAACCGGATAGCTGGGATGCCTGTGGTGTTGGATGAGAGATGCAAGCGCTGGGATTCCTTTGTGGATGCTCTCAGAGCAGCCTTTGGCGAAGCTATCTCTAGGGATGACGCTGTAGCCCAATGGAATGCCCTTACCCACACCGCTAAGGGAGGAATAGACTCCTTCCTGAATAGTATTGTTCAGCTGATGTGGAAGACTGGCTATGAGGGTCAGGTAGTGGATGATAAGATCCTTACTTCCCTCCTCCCGGACCTAGGCATGAGTTGGGGCCTTTTTACCCCCAAGCCAAAGTCCTTGATGGAGCGGATAGCTGCTCTAAGAGAGCTAGGACACACCCATGAGAGGTACCAGCCGGCAGTAGCTGAGAAAGCACATGCCAGGACTAAGAAAGATCCTCCTGCTGAGAAGGAACGGCACCCCAAGAGGAAGAGAGAAGCTGCGAGCCCCTCAAAGCCTCAGGAGGAAGCAAGTTCCAAAGATAAAGCGGTGGAACTTGTTGGAATTTACGGTGAACTTTGTTTCTTTCATTTACTTCGTTGATATTTGTTTAATCTCCATACATTTCATTACGGGTTACTTGATAAGGAATACAGGGTTTATACTGTAAACTATTTTCTTTTGGGTTTCTATTACGTTTCTACTTTACATATGGGTGTCATCTCGGGTATTACTTTCCTATGTTGGAACATTGAGTCATACACTTATGTACGTGATCGGTCGCTTATGCCACCGACACTCTTCTATCTGTTTCCATACTTCTTGGCAGTTTCTCGGGGTCAAATGGTTTTCCCACCTGTTTAGTTTCCTTTTCTTTCTCGGTCGGAAGGGACACGGTTCTTGTATAAATATCGGGCTGTCCTTCTCTTTCTTCTGACTTTGTCAATCAAGCGATACATACAATATAGACATTAGAACCTAGCTTTCTCTGCTCCCGTTTCTCGTCTAAATTCTTTGAATCTTCTCCGTCTCGAAATCAGGGTGACGACTTAATAGTTTAACCGCTATTGTGTCCTTCCGCACAACCCCCGCGTTGTCCCTTTCCTTCAGGTTATGAGCCCGGTGTTCTTTTAGACACCATCATCCTGATCTATCGACACCAGAAGTTCAAGAATCCTCTTCGGCTTACTTTCGTCCGTCCTCTATCTTCCTCTACTATCTCCCTCATTCAACTCTTCAATCATGGGTCCAAAGGAAAAAGAAGCAGCCAAAAGCTCCTCTCTCTCCTTCTCCACCCGCGTCAAAGACGACAAACCCATCACTATCAAGCTCGATAACATCCGTGTCCTAACCGGACAATCGAACTACAATATATGGGCAGCTTCCATGAAGCTGGTATGGAAAGGCATGAAAGTTTATGAAATAGTTGTTGATGGAGCGGAACCTGCAAGCGACGCCGACGACGCCGAAGAATCCGCATATGAATCGCTATGCCATCAAGCAGCAGCTGTCTACATCCAGGTGGTATCTCAAGACATTTTGGAGAAAATTGTCGAGCTTGACCACCCCCATAGGATGTGGGAGTCTCTGCTTGGCGAATTCTACCGAGATACCGCTTTCGCACTCGTTTCCCAGATCATGTCTTTGGTCTCCCTTCCCTCCTCCTACGATCCAGAAAAACCCATCTCTACATTTATCGCATCCTTCGAACAGGAATGGCTACGCCTTAATCAGTTGGCTAAATCCTCGTCCGACACCTATCGCCAACTCTTCTCTAAATTCTTGGATGAAGATAAGGCAAAGCGCGACTTTCTCCTAGGTTTCCCCGTCCGACATCAAAAGAACGTTGTAGATAATCTGTCTACAAAGGATGATTTCACCTTTGCTGAAGTCAAACAACGTCTCTTAGATTTGGATCACGAGCAACTTTCCTCCTCTGTTTCCTCCCCCCCTCAAACGGCACTCCTCACAACACAAAGGAGAACTGCCAGGTCTCCTCGTCAGCCCTCCTCCTCCTCTCAATCTGCCTCTCGTCAACAGAAGCAGAAAGAATGTACCTGGTGCGTTAAACACAACCCAGGAAAACATCTAGGGCATACGTGGAACCAATGCTTCAAGCTCAAGAAGCACCAAGAGGAACAGAAGTCTTCGGGCAAAGGAAAGGAAATAGATACCGCCATGGTCACGACAGACTCAGACAAAGGAAAGGTAAAGAACACTTCATTCTACTTTGACACAGGAGCAACCTCTCACATGTGTCCCTCCCTAGGGCGTTTCGAACACCTCGAGAAATGTTCCGGATTTGTGAGATCCTCGTCAAAGGACTCCATGTCTGTTAGGGGAAAGGGAACTGTGGTGATGGACTGTGTACTTAGGGATGGATCTGTTTCTTCTTTTCGTGTTTCTGATGTTCTTTATGTTCCTGATCTTGAGCGGCCTCTACTTTCCTGGAGAAAGATTAGAGAAAAAGGGTATACTATGGTAGGAGAGGGGGATTTCATTTCTATTGTTAAAGGGAATAAAACGATTTTCGAAGCATCTTTTGACGGTTCTTTATTTAAGATTCCTGAGGTTACCGATTCTGCTTTTCTTACATATGACTTTTGGCACTCAGCTCTAGGACATCTGGCTCCATCTTCCATTCAGAAAGCTAGAAACCTTTACGCAGACGCCACCATCATTCCTCCTGCCCCTGACTCCTTTCACTGTTCAACCTGTTCAATCGCTAAGTCTACACACCATACACCACTATCTACCAATACTCGAGCAGAAACCAAGTTGGAACTCATTCATTCTGACTTGTGTGGACCTTTTCCCGTTCCATCTTACGCAAACTCACTCTATTACATCTCCTTCGTCGACGACAAGACCAGAATATCATGGGTTCGTTTTCTCAAGAAGAAATCCGATGCAGCTAAGGCTATCGAAGATTTCGTGACTGAGATGGAACTCCAATATGGTTTGCCTGTTAAGCGTTTTAGGACTGATAATGGAGGAGAGTACGTCAATGGAAAGCTACAAAACTTCTTTGCTTCCAAGGGAATCGTTCACGAGTTAACCCCTCCCTACTCTCCGGAGTCCAATGGTGTTGCTGAAAGACTTAACCGAACAATGGGTGAAACAGTTAGGACTATGTTGCTTCCTCTTAACGATAAGCGACTATGGGCGGAAGCAGTCTCCACCTTCGCCTACCTCAAGAACCGCCAACCTCATAAGTCAGTCAAGGATCAAACTCCTTATGAGGCCTTCCTCGATGAAAACCATCGATCCACCACCTTCAGCCTTTTGGTCGAGAATGCTATGTGCATATCCCGGAGGACAAATGTCCCACAGGAAGCAAGCTATCTCCCAGGGCTATGAAAGGTATTTTCACAGGATATACAGCAACCGATCGCCACTATAGAGTGTTCATCCCCTCAGAAAAACGAACAGTCGTCTCCTACGATGTCTTTTTCCCTCCTCTTGCGACAGAAGGGGTACTTCCAATCTCAGAACCCCTATCTGCTCCCTCGTCCTCAGTTCAGCCTAACGATTCTCAAACATCTCAGCCCTCCACAAGCCTTTCTTATGCTTTCAACAAAGAAGGTTTCCCAACTTCGGACATGTGGATAGCCTGGATTAATAGGAACCCCGAAACCGCAGCTGACTGGTATCAAAAGGGTCATCCTATCGTTACTGCACTTTTCAACAATCAGTTAGACGAAGGACGCAAGAACAATACTCTACCATCACCACCTTCTAATACATCCTCCACTCAGTCAAGTACCAATTCGGAAATAAACCAGGAACTCTTCTCCGGTTTCTCCTCAATGCAACAGCAGCAACAACTCCAAGATTCCTTACAATCAAACGGATCTCCCTCCTCATCATCACCTTCACTCCCTCCTCAACAAAACTATCCCAGAAACGAAACTATCATCTCATTCCATGACTCTTTCCGACCAAGTCCTCCAAGGACAAGGCTACGAACAGGCACAGCTATCAACCCTCCTGGCGAATGGTGGAAAGCTCCTCTAACAAGGGCTCCCTCACCACCACCTCTCGCATCTAGCGACCAACAAATGACTGACGCCAGTGAACGGTTACCTGCTACCTTCTCGTCCTCTACCCAAAGCGACCAACTAATGCTGGAAGCTCCTCCTCAAGAATCGGAAAGAGAAGAGACTCTCATCAGTATCCTAGAAGTATCGGAGCCTAAATCATACCGTGAAGCCAAATCCTCACCGGACTGGTCTGAATGGAAAAAGGCAATGAACGAGGAACTGAAGTCACTCAATGAGAATGAAGTTTGGGAAGTTGTTGACAGACCCAACCGAAAAGTTGTGGATTGTCGATGGGTGTTTAAGGTTAAAGGCAATGCTAAAGGAGAAGTAGAACGTTACAAGGCAAGACTAAATCGCCAAAGGCTTTTCTCAAGTTCAAGGGATGGACTACGATGAGATCTTTTCACCAGTTGTACGTTTCGACTCTCTCCGTTTGCTTCTCGCCATTGCTGCTTGCAAAGGATGGCGTGTTAGACAACTCGATGTCAAAACCGCTTTCCTATATAGTATCTTGAAAGAAGAGGTGTACATGCAACTACCGGAAGGCAGCCGGTTAGAAGGTAAGGTTGCGCGGCTGAAACGCTGTATATACGGTTTGAAGCAATCACCAAGGGAATGGTACTTTCGGCTGGTTGAATACCTTATCACTATGGTTTTGCTAACACTGCTTTTGATCCCTGTGTTCTTGTCCACGACTCAGGTAATCTAATCATAGCTATTTACGTGGACGACATTACTCTCTTTGGACCTCCTAGCGACCTAAGCGAACGGACAGTTTCCCTCTTGAAAACCGAGTTCAAGGTTAACGATATGGGACTTCTCAACTATCTCCTAGGCATCCAAATCGACTACACCAACGCCGGTATCACTCTTTCGCAGACAGCATTCATCAACAAGATTCTGAACCGATTCTCGATGCAAGACTGCAAGCCCGTCTCCACTCCCATCGATCCTAACCACCGATTGATTGCGACTAGTGACGAAGACGACAAGGCCGATGCAACTGCTTATCAACAAATCATCGGATCTCTCATGTATCTGGTTACTGCGACAAGACCTGACCTAGCGTATACAATAACTCACCTCTCTCAGTTTAACTCTAATCCTTCGATTGCACATATGTCCGCCGCTAAACAGGTACTCCGCTACCTTCAGAAGACGAAGGAAAAGGCACTTCTATTCCCATTTGGTTCTGACCTCAAACTATCGGCTTACAGCGACGCATCCTACGGAAACTGTTACGACACACGACGAAGCTTCTCTGGATATCTCTTCCGTCTTGGTGATTCCACCATTTCCTGGCGCTCTCGAAAACAACGTTCAGTTGCTACTGTAACGGCAACCGTCTGGTTTGATTATTCGGGTTGTCAAGGTACGAAGAGGAAGGATTGCGCAGTGTGGTTGGGATTTGTAATGAGGTTTCTGTTATGTTCTTTCGGTTTCTGTTACGCGGAACATTAGTCATCAATGGACTAGGAGTTGGATATATAAGGAGGCGTTGCCTCGTGCCTTTTCATGTTTTCCTTTCTTTCCTTTTCTCTTCACGCAACCTCCTGTACTTTACTCCACGAATACTACTTTTGTTCTACGCTACGTCATAGGGTTCAGACTGGTATATCATACCAGGTAGAGCCGCCCCATAGTCCATAGTCAACGAACACTTCCACGTCCACGTTCTCGCCTCGGTTGTATTCCTTGGCACTATAGTCCTTCGTCCATAGACCCCCGTTACACTAGGTTGCGTCAACCTATTGCCAACCAGTACAACACCATAGTCTACCATGTCGGAACACGCCCCTATTGATTACCAGCAACTTAGCAATAATCTCCAAAGATTCTTTGAAACGCACCCCCAGGTCGACAATGTCATCGGAGCAGAGGCCTATGCGCTTCTCCAACAATGTCCGCATGGCCTCGCTCAGTATGCAACGGATTTACAGGAGATGATAGAGGAGGCTGAGAGAGCAAGAGAAATGTTTCAGCAAGAACTTGCGGCTGCCAGAGCTCAACAGGCCGCTGCTGAAATTGTTGCCCCTGATGAAGCGCCCATCGGAGATGAGCCTCCAGTCGCGCCCCCAGTACCACCGGTTGCAGCCACTACCCATCGGTCGGAGAAGCTCCCAGACCCCGAGGTATTCCGAGGAGATCGCGATCGGGAAAGATTGCATCTATTCAAACAACAAATGAGGATTAAATTATTGGGTAATGCCGATCGCTACCCAACACTACAGTCCAAGCTATCCTATGCGTTTAGCAGACTGGAAGGCGTAGCTGCCAACCAGTTTCTACAATATGTCGGGGAAGAAGGCATCGCTTTGCCTTCTATGTTGCGATTTTATGAGATTCTAGATACTGCTTTTGGGGATCCGGATCGGATGCGCACGGCGAGGAGGAACCTTCGGAATATCCGCCAACGAAACCGGACGTTCGCCGATTATTTTGCGGAATTTCAACGGTATGCTGCTGAGTCGGGGATGGATGAGGTCTCTCGGATTGAAGCCTTGATGGAAGGCATCAACGCGGAGCTCGACGAATCAATGATACACCATGACACTCCTGCGACGGTAGATGCATGTGCGACACTCTTTGCGGTTGGATAATCGCCGTCGAGCGGCAGAAGCAAAACGAGGAAGTAAAAAAACTTGGACCGCTACTGCTACTCCGGCCCCCCGTTCTCCACCAGCAAATTCTGTTCCTACTCCTCGTGCTGCCGCCCCGGCTGTCCAGGCACCCGCTACCGAACCTCATCCCTCGTTCCGCCCGGGGGGTGATGTACCCATGGATCTTTCTGGAGGACGTCGTCGCCCCACCCCTGCCGAAAGGAATGCCCGCTTAGCTGAGGGCCGATGTTTCTATTGCGGAGGTGTGGGACACATGGTTAGGGATTGCCCCCAAGCGAGGGCAACTGGGAATCAACCAAGGAGACCAATGATGAGGGGAGCAGCATTGAGGGTGGAGGAAAATGATGGAAGCGATAACGAGTCGGCAAAAGATTTGTCCCTGCACTAAGTGGCTTAGCCCAGGGACCGTTTAAGGATTTTTCTAGGATGCATATTTCTGGGTTTTCGGTATCGGAGGAGGAAATGGATGGGAATCAGCTTGTAGTAACTTGTTCTATTTCACAGAATAAAGACTCTTTCATACCCACCTACGCTCTTATTGATACCGGAGCATCAGGATATGCTTTTATTGACGAATCTTTTGCACGCCACAACAAACTCACTATGACCCCCCTCAAAATACCCCGCCACGTAGACGTTATAGACGGAAGACCTATTGAGTCGGGAAGGATTACTCATATTGTCGATGTCTCGCTAGACATTCATGGCCATCGAGAGACTGCACCATGTTTTGTAACGAAGCTAGGGCACTGTCCGATCGTGATGGGGATACCTTGGATGCGACGTCACGATGTCACGATTCGACCAAAAGAAAATCTATTAATTTTTGACTCTCGGAACTGTTGTCAACACTGTTCACTCAGTGGAACTGCGGTTACTGTTCATGGCATTTCGGTTCCCTTACCGGAACACCATACAGTCATCGTCTCGGCAAGCGAAAAATCCACCGTCGACATTGAACGGCTAATACCGAAGGAATTTCATCAATACATCCATATGTTCGAAGAATACGATGCTGCAATTCTTCCACCACATCGACCCTCCCACGATATGAAGATAGTGTTGGAAGAAGGCAAACAACCACCATGGGGACCGATATATGCTTTATCCCAAATCGAATTGAAGGCGCTCTGGGACTATCTCCAGGAAAATCTACCCAAGGGAATCATTCGTCATAGTGAATCGCCAGCGGGAGCGCCTATATTATTCGTCAAGAAAGCTGATGGAACTCTTCGTCTATGTGTTGACTATCGGGGTCTAAATGCCATTACGATTAAGAATCGTTATCCATTGCCGTTGTTGAAAGAGACCTTAGCCAAATTGTCGAGAGCGAAGTATTACACCAAATTGGATTTAAGATGGGGATATAATCAGATCAGGATGGCGGAGGGAGACGAATGGAAAACGGCGTTTAGAACCAGATATGGACATTTCGAATATACGGTGATGCCGTTCGGACTCGCCAACGCTCCTGCCACGTTTCAACATTGGATCAATGATATCCTACGCCCTTATCTTGACCAATTCGTAACAGCATATTTAGATGATATCCTTATCTATTCTGAGACCCTCGCAGAGCACAAGAGTCATATTCAAAAGGTTCTAAAGGTACTTGATGAGAATCATGTCCACCTTAAACCTGAGAAATGTGAATTTATGGTTCAAGAAACGAAGTATCTTGGTTTGATCCTCACTCCGGATGGAAATAGAATGGATCCGAAGAAGGTTATCGATGTTCTGGAATGGTCTACACCAACGAATCTCCGTGATGTTCAAGTGTTTTTGGGCTTTGCAAATTTCTATCGACGTTTTATTTTGGGATATTCAAAGATTGTTGCTCCACTTACTGCTCTGACGAAGAAAAATGTTAAGTTTGAATGGACGGACGAAAGGGAAGAAGCGTTTCAGACGTTAAAAAAGATGTTTACGACGGCACCGATACTAGTTCATTTCGATCCAGATCGGAAGATTGTGGTAGAAACTGATGCTTCTGACTATGTCTCGGCAGGAATCCTATCTCAGCGCGATGATGAAGGAATCCTACATCCGGTTGCATTCTTTTCCAAGAAACATTCTCCTGCAGAATGTAACTATGAGATCTATGATAAGGAACTTTTAGCAATCGTACGATGTTTTGAAGAATGGCGCCACCATCTGGAAGGAGCACAATTCCCAATTGAAGTCTTTAGCGACCATCGGAATCTGGAATATTTCATGACAACAAAATTGTTAAATCGTCGGCAAGCCCGTTGGTCCGAATTCCTTTCACGTTTTGATTTCGTTATACAATTTCGACCAGGAAAGCAGGGAGCGAAACCAGATGCGTTGACTAGAAGGTCAGGTGACCTACCTAAAGAGGGGGATGAACGGCTGACGCATCAGAGCCAAGTGGTTTTGAAGCGAAAAAATTTGGATTCAAAGCTAAGTTTGTTCGCGGGTTCTTTATCAAATGAATCCGCTGAAGGAGCGTCCACTGTTGAGGAGTTATTTTCAAAAGCTTACCAAGTTGATAGTTTTCCAAATGAGATCCTCGCTATGCTTCGGAATGACGTTCGCCATTCGAATAAAATTTCACTTGCCGAATGTATGGAAGATAACAATGGTCGGCTACTTTATCGAGGCGCACTCTACGTACCAAATAACGACGATCTTCGGCTGAGACTCCTAAAGGAACACCATGATAAACCATCGGCAGGCCATCCGGGTAGAGCAAAGACATTGGAGCTCCTAAGCCAGGAGTACTATTGGCCACAAATGCGAAAGTATGTCGATCAGTATGTCAGAAACTGCAATATGTGTGTCCGTAGTAAGGCACCACGCAATGCACCATATGGAGTACTTCGACCAATGCCAATTCCCGATGGACCATGGACAGATGTGTCAATGGATTTTGTTACGGACCTCCCAGAAAGCGATGGATATAATGCAATCCTAGTTGTAGTAGATAGGCTAACAAAAATGAGACACTTCGTACCAACAACCAAGGAGGCAGACTCGAGGGAAGTGGCGAGATTATATGTGCACAATGTTTGGAAGCTCCATGGCCTTCTGAATACTATCGTATCCGATCGAGGAACACAGTTTGTCGCAGAGTTTTGGAAGTCGCTTTGCAAACGCCTGGAAATATCCCCACGATTCTCTACTGCATTCCACCCCCAGACTGATGGACAAACTGAAAGGATCAATGCCGTAATGGAACAGTACCTCCGAAGCTATGTCTCCTATCAACAGGATGACTGGGTCCGGTGGTTACCGATGGCCGAGTTCGCAACAAACAATCACGCTTCGGAAACGACAAAAGTCTCTCCGTTTTACGCCAATTCAGGGAGAAACCCGAGGATGACATTTGGGCTTTTAGAACATGGAAGGACAACAGGGGAAGATCAAGCTAATAGCATTGCAAAGAAGATGAAGGACATAGTGGAGTTTCTGAAGGATGAAATGTTTCGAGCACAAAGGGTACAAGAGGAATCAGCAGATATGAATCGATCCCCTGCCCCTCGCTATGGTATAGGAGATAAAGTTTTCCTATCGACACGCCATATCCTGACAAAGCGACCCTCTAAGAAATTCGATTGGAAACGAATTGTACCATACAGCATCAAGCGAATTGTCAATCCCTATGCTTATGAGTTAGAACTCCCCCGTTCTATAAAAGTCCACCCAGTATTCCACGTTTCACTACTGTCGCCAGAAGCAGGTAACCCATTACCTGGACAGCAGCAAGCACCACCACCTCCGGTTGAGATCGAAGGAGAGGAAGAATGGGAAGTCGAGGATATTTTGGATTCCAGGAAACAGAGGGGAAGATTTGAGTATTTGGTACGATATACAGGATATGATGAGGCCTCTTGGCAACCACTATCGGACCTCGAGCATTCGCCTGATATTGTTAAACGATTCCACGAGCGTTATCCACAGAAGCCTAAGCCTACCAGGAGGTAGGCCTTAGAGGGGGAGTAGTCTGTAACGGCAACCGTCTGGTTTGATTATTCGGGTTGTCAAGGTACGAAGAGGAAGGATTGCGCAGTGTGGTTGGGATTTGTAATGAGGTTTCTGTTATGTTCTTTCGGTTTCTGTTACGCGGAACATTAGTCATCAATGGACTAGGAGTTGGATATATAAGGAGGCGTTGCCTCGTGCCTTTTCATGTTTTCCTTTCTTTCCTTTCCTCTTCACGCAACCTCCTGTACTTTACTCCACGAATACTACTTTTGTTCTACGCTACGTCATAGGGTTCAGACTGGTATATCATACCAGGTAGAGCCGCCCCATAGTCCATAGTCAACGAACACTTCCACGTCCACGTTCTCGCCTCGGTTGTATTCCTTGGCACTATAGTCCTTCGTCCATAGACCCCCGTTACAGCTACCTCTACTTGCGAAGCCGAGTACATGGCACTGGCTATGACCACCAAACATCATCTTTGGTTAACTCGAGGCCTCAAGGAACTCCTCAAGGACGATATTCCACAAGCTGTCTTCTGTGACAGTAACTCCGCCATCGACGTCGCCAACAACCCGAAGCTTAACGACAAGACGAAACACATCGATATCGCTTACCACTTCTCTCGTGAATGCGTTCAGAATGGTTCGATTAATCTCATGTATGTCCCTACCGCGGAAAACCTGGCAGACATTTGCATCAAAGGACTTGTGAAACAAACTCACGATCACTTGTGCACCTCTATATTCGGTACAAAGTGAGAAGGGGTGTTGGAATTTACGGTGAACTTTGTTTCTTTCATTTACTTCGTTGATATTTGTTTAATCTCCATACATTTCATTACGGGTTACTTGATAAGGAATACAGGGTTTATACTGTTAACTATTTTCTTTTGGGTTTCTATTACGTTTCTACTTTACATATGGGTGTCATCTCGGGTATTACTTTCCTATGTTGGAACATTGAGTCATACACTTATGTACGTGATCGGTCGCCTATGCCACCGACACTCTTCTATCTGTTTCCATACTTCTTGGCAGTTTCTCGGGGTCAAATGGCTTTCCCACCTGTTTAGTTTCCTTTTCTTTCTCAGTCGGAAGGGACACGGTTCTTGTATAAATATCGGGCTTTTTTTCTCTTTCTTCTGACTTTGTCAATCAAGCGATACATACAATATAGACATTAGAACCTAGCTTTCTCTGCTCCCGTTTCTCGTCTAAATTCTTTGAATCTTCTCCGTCTCGAAATCAGGGTGACGACTTAATAGTTTAACCGCTATTGTGTCCTTCCGCACAACCCTCGCGTTGTCCCTTTCCTTCAGAACTGAAGGGTATCCCGGGGGTTATCCTAGAAGAAAGAAGGAAAGCAGAAGTATGCTTGAAGGTATGACCTTCCGGTACTCCCAATTGGTAGAGTGCATAGACTGACTTGTGCAATAGTGCGGCAAGTCCAGACACAAATGGACCGATTGTTGGTCCAAGGAACCTACTGTAGTCCGAGTGGCAGCAGTGAGGGTACAGAAGCGGAAAAGAGGAAATGGCAAGCCCAATCCTCAGAAGAAAGCTAAAGTGGCTGCTGTGATAGCAGAGGAACCACTTGTTGTACTCCCAGAGGTTACAGGAGATTTCGTTTTCCAGCCTGAGCAAGACTCGGACAGTGAAATCATCTGGTAAAAAGTGTGTCTGTTTAGAGTCTATGTTTACTAGTTTTCTTTTGGGTCTTGTTTCTTTGTTTTCTCTTGAATAAATTATGATTGTGTTTCCGCCTATTTGATTGTTTCCAAGCACTCTGAGGATGGGTTTATGACCCGAAACAGCTGGTCTGTAAGTGCTCTGCCAAAGTTACATTTGCTACAAGACACTTCCAAACCGCTACCAGACTATCACATAACATAGTTGCTCTATCATCGCTTGGGAATAGAACCAAAGGATCTTTGATCTTAGTAGTGCCCGCAGCTATTAGCAATGGAGAAAAGACAAAGAGAATCAAGCCCAGAACCCGCACAGAAGCGAAGAAGGTTAGAAGAGAAGCTTCCATCCTTACCAGTACATGGCAGGAGGCCAATACTGAAAGCTGGACTGTCATGGACAGTCAAGAATAAAGTTGAAGACGCCCAAGGGACATTCCTCTTTGATACAGGTTGTACAGAAGCAATCCTCAACCAGAGTTTTGTCAGGAAGCATGGAGTTCCCTTAGTGCGGCGAGATCAACCTCTGACAATGTATGATGCTCAAGGAGATGTCATGATGGGCGGAGGAGAGTATTACACTCACCCAGTCCACATGAGCATGGGAGATCACAAGGAGACACTCCGATGGGAGGTGGCTACTTTGGAAGAAGGAATATCAGGTTACCTGCCAATTGCATGGGCAAGGAAGCATAACCCGGATATCAACTGGGAACTCAATACCATAAGCTGGCGAAGTGACTACTGCAAGCAGAATTGTCTCCCAGCGGCGACCAAGTTTGAACTCATCTCTTCATACCAGCTGGTGGAAGAAGAGGATGTAGTGTATCAATTGGCCGCTTCAGTATGGCATGATGAAGAAGGAGGAGATATCGTTGAAAGGATACCTCTCCGCTATAGGGAATGGGCTGATGTATTCAGTCAAGAGAAGATACAGGAGCTGCCTCCGCACTCCCGGAATGATTTGAAGATCAATCTCTTACCTGGTACCGCTCCCCCATTTGGCCCGCTATACCCATGTTCCGCTCCAGAGTTGAAGGCTCTTCGGGAGTACCTAGAAAAAGAGTTGTCTTTGGGAAAGATCTCCAGATCCAACAGCCCAGCAGCGGCGCCCATATTGTTCATACCCAAGAAGGATGGAACATGACGAATTTGTGTTGATTACAGAGGATTGAACAGGGTCACTGTCAAGGACAAGTACCCGCTGCCTATCATGAGCGAGCTCAGGGATAGATTGTTCAAGGCCAAGATCTTCACAAAGATAGACCTGAAGAATGGCTTCAATTTGATCAGGATAGCAGAAGGGCACGAGTGGAAAACCGCTTTCAGAACCCGCTATGGGCTGTATCAGTATAATGTTATGCCATTTGGTCTATGCAATGCCCCTTCCGCCTTCCAGGCAATGATCAATGATGTGCTAAGGGAACTACTGGATGAAGGAGTGGTGGTCTATATCGATGACATCCTCATCTACTCAGAGACCGAGGAAGAGCATGAACGGCTGGTTGAGAAGGTCCTACAGAAGCTCAGAGAAGCAAAACTGTGCGCCTCCATCAGCAAGACATCCTTCCATGTCCGAGAAGTAGAATACCTTGGCTATCACATCTCGGAAAGGGGAGTATCTATGTCAGAGGACAAGGTGGAGGCGGTTCAGGAATGGCCAGTGCCCCGAAATATCAAGGGAGTGCAAGGCTTCCTGGGATTTGCAAACTTCTATCGCCGCTTCATTGAAGGCTTCAGTAAAATTTGCAAGCCATTGACCGACCTCTTGCAAAATGACAAGAAATGGTATTGGACCGCAGCCTGTGAACAAGCATTTGAGGAACTCAAGAGGCTATTCACAAGCGCTCCAATCCTTCCCCATTTTGACCCTAGCAGAAGAACTGTGGTTGAAACCGATGCCAGTGACTTTGCCAAAGGAGCGGTGCTCTCTCAGTATGGGGAAGATGGGAAACTACACCCGGTAGCTTTCTATTCTAAGAAATTCTCCCCGGCTGAGATCAACTATGACGTTCATGATAAGGAAATGGGAGCTATTGTAGCCTCTTTCCGGGAATGGGAGCATATGCTCAAAAGTTGTGAGCATGAGATCACGGTTTTCACAGACCACATGAACTTAGAGTACTTTAACTCTACCAAGGTTCTCACTAGGCGGCAAGCTAGATGGTCTGAGGAACTAGCAGGTTACAATTTCAAAGTTGTCTACAGACCGGGAGAAAAGAATGGCAAACCTGATGTGCTATCAAGGCGTTGGGATCACCGCCCTGAAGAGGGGAGTGAAACCTTGCGGCCGGAGCCACAGATGTTTTTTAAGCCAGGTCAATTGGTTTTGGATCCTGTTAAGCTGGCGGCTGTCAGGGTGAATCAATTGCAGAATACATTCTTAGAGCGCCTATGTGCGGCAGCTAAAGAGGATGGAAACTGGCAGGAACTGCACCACTCCCTGGTTGAAAGGAAACCAAACTTGGACCAGAATCTGTCTGTCAAAGACGGCCTCATCTTCTACAAGAATCGATGGTACATTCCCAAAGACAAGAAGTTCCAGATGGATATCCTGACCGATACCCATGACTCTAAAGTGGCAGGCCATTTCGGCCAGTTCAAGACATTAGAGCGGGTAAAAAGTAACTTCTTTTGGCCCAACATGGATAAGGATGTTGAGGAATATGTCCGGAGCTGTGACAGCTGCCAGAGGAATAAGACCTCAAGACATAAGAAGTTTGGTATGCTCCAACCACTGGAGATACCTTATCGCATCAGCAAAAAATGACGTGTCGTCTTGGGGCACCTGGGCGCCCGAGATGCCCCAGATGCCCCAGATGCCCCAAGACTTTTGCTTACCTGTAGACCGACGCCGGGGCGTACCGAAACGGAGCCAGTGCCAAAGGACGTCGTCGCGACAGGTTAAGACGCAAATTCGTCTTTTGGCGTCTAACGTCGTCTCAACACTAGTATCTTTGGCCCGGTTAACGGGTTTCGCTAGCAGTATTTGCTGGCAGTATGAGATCACTCGGCGAAAGACACATTGAGTAAGACATGGTTTCCGCGCGCCAGTCACATATATTCGTCTATCTGTCTACCTAATTCTATGTACATAATTGCTAGCACCCTCATACTCTCTGCTGCCTACCTACCTCCCTACCTCGCGCTGCCTCCTACCTACCTCCGCTGCCTCCCTGCCTACCTCCGCACCTCGCTGCCTCCTGCCTACCTCCGCACCCTCGGCTTCCTACCTATTAGGAGCTTAATTGACTTTGATTTCGTCTTGTAGTTAGGCGTCGATTTGGGCGTGGGAATTTGAGCGTAGATTTGATGCTGATTTAGGTATCGACTTGGTGCAATTAGTCGACGTTTTTGGTGTCGTTTTGGGCGTCAATTTGGGCGTCAATTTGCTGCTATTTAGCAGTCTGTAGCGGTGTCAGTACAGGCGTCAAAATATAGGTAGGTAAATCGTATCTGGCGTCGCTGCAGGTAGGAGGTAAGCATCGCTTCAGGTAGGAGGTGCTTGTCGCAGGTAGGAGGTGGCATCGCTGCAGGTAGGAGGTAAGCATCGCTGCAGGTGGGAGGTGGCGTCGCTACAGGTGGGTGGTAGCTTGTCGAGGTGGGAGGTGAGGTGGGAGGTGAGGTGGGAGGTGAGGTGGGAGGTGAGGTGGGAGGTGGCGTCGGGTGGGAGGTGAGGTGGGGGTGAGGTGGGAGGTGAGGTGGGAGGTGGGTGGGAGGTGAGGTAGGTGTCGAGAGGAAGGTAGGCACGAAGGCAGCAGGTAGGCAGCTAGGCAAGTAGGTAAGCAGGTGGGGATCCTCGAGATGTCAAACCTGACGACATTTGCTAGCGAGCTCAGGGCTAGCGCCAGGACTTAGGCAGAATATCACATATTCGCCACTGTGTGTCGCGTTTTGGGAGGCGTGGGGCGTCAAAAGGCGAGATGTCATATTTTGGACGCCTACTAGGCGTTAAAAGACGACATATCATATTTTGTATGCTTACTAGGCGCCAAAGGACGACGTGTCACATTTTGTATGCTTCCTAGGCGCCAAAAGACGACGTGTCACATTTTGGTGGCTGCAGGACGAGGTTTTGTGAGCAATAGACGAGGTTTTGGGCGCGGAAGACGAATTTGGACATCTGGACGCGCGGATTCGTCCTGGCGAAACCCATTTTTTGCTGATGCGGCCATGGACTTCCATCTCTATGGACTTCATTGTGGGATTACCGGAGTCAAATGGGTTTACAAAGATCTGGGTAATAGTGGACCGCTTCTCAAAGATGGCACATTACATCCCACTTCCTACACTCAACAAGACTGTAACGGGGGTGCTATAATAGAACACGACCGTGACTCAATGTTTGATAGAAGTCTAATAGAGAATAAACAAACTCGATAGAGAGTTACTTCAAAGAGTAGAGTTTTTCTATGGTAAACAATTAAGTCTAGAAACTTAATAACTTTAAGGGGTTCCTTCGCTAGTAAAGATCCCATCTTCCTCTATATCCAGCAGCATAGAAGGTAGGCGATGTTCGCTAAGCTTAGGTCTCGCCATAGCTTCTGCGCATCTCTCTCTATCTCTGTCTCTATCTCTGTAGAGGATAGGAGATGTTCGCTGAGCTTAGGACTCATCTCTCTCTATCTCTGTCCCTATCTCTGTAGAGGATAGGAGATGTTCGCCGAGCTTAGGACTCGCCATAGCTTCTGCGCATCTCTCTCTATCTCTGTCTCTATCTCTGTAGAGGATAGGAGATGTTCGCTGAGCTTAGGACTCGCCATAGCTTCTGCGCATCTCTCTCTATCTCTGTCTCTATCTCTGTAGAGGATAGGAGATGTTCGCCGAGCTTAGGACTCGCCATAGCTTCTGCGCATCTCTCTCTATCTCTGTCTCTATCTCTGTAGAGGATAGGAGATGTTCGCTGAGCTTAGGACTCGCCATAGCTTCTGCGCATCTCTCTCTATTCCTGTCTCCATCTCTGTAGAGGATAGGAGATGTTCGCTGAGCTTAGGACTCGCCATAGCTTCTGCGCATCTCTCTCTATCTCTGTCTCTATCTCTGTAGAGGATAGGAGATGTTCGCTGAGCTTAGGACTCGCCATAGCTTCTGCGCATCTCTCTCTATCTCTGTCTCTAAGGGAGAGCGGAGTAGCAACCCCACTTCGGAGGAACTTCCATCCGAGTCAAATCGCGCAATCCGCCAAGCCTCAGTCGGGGTCCTACGAACTAGCGGGATCGGCCGACTGTATGGCGGTCGCTTGTTCTAATGATGTTTTCAATAGACTTAAGTATGTTTATTGAAATCGTAGCTTTTGCTTTGGTAGCTTGGGTTGCACTCTCACTCCCCTCAAAGATGCTCGGAGGCGAAACAGGAGGGTTCGGCGGTTCGACGCTCCGGGGGTTATTTTTGGGGTCCAAAACGTGTTTTTGGAATTGGACCTTCCATTGCCTCCGGAGCACCGCCAGGATCATTTCTGTCGTGCTAACGCATATTTTCCGGACATCGGTTGCGGAGTTATCGCGCCTCAAAGGCTTGACTGCCTAGGGAGGGTAACTCCCTTCCAGGGTAACTCCCTTCCAGGGTTACCCTGCCCCTTCTGGCATTGTTGTTCTTCTGTTCCAGTCGCTTGTAACAGCCTTATAGTGGCTCTGTTACATTACTCCCCTCTCCAGTAACTCGTCTCGAGTTCACATTAGGGTTATGGGTCTAGTAGTATTTCACATGTAAGAAAAAATCGAGAGAACAGGATAGTTGGGCGGGAACGAGCCTGAGCACTAGTACTCCAAAGGCTTCTATTCTCTGCTCCTACTTCCTTACTAAGTTCCGACGGTGCCTAACAATGGCGGAGGAAAACTCTTCCGCTACCCCGCTTTTTTCTAAGCGTTCGCGGAGGATTCCAGCGCTGAGGCTACCACCCTTAGTCAGAGCCTTGAGCCTTGATGACACCTGCAGCCTGGTTGCCACACAACCGAGGCCTGCATGAATGAGTCTTCAGATGTCAGCTCAATCGTTGCTGTAGAGCTGTTGTTTACTGTAGACTTCCTGGGCATTTCCTGTCGCTATCGGCGGACTTCGATCTTAGAGGGTATAGAGAATCACCGGGCACTCAGAGTCCTCCTCTGGCGGTCTTCTATCCACTGGCGAGGCACAGGCTCGTCAGTCATTGCTCCCATGGATAGATTCTCTCCCTAGTGCGCAGACTGTAGTTACTCTGACAGCTGGTAGCTAACCACACTGCCGGCACTTGCACGTCGCTGTGCAACTGGCTTCTACTGTAACTCTCAGCATGTTAGGGGCGCCGTCTATACTCATATAGCAGCCGGTTATATAGTCCCGTAACACTCTGTATCTATCTCTATTTTCTCAAGCAAGAAAACTCAGATTGAAACGCCTTCATCAAGCAAAGAGGATCTCATCTTCTGTTCGATAGTATCCTTTGTTCCGTGTATTTCCTGGGATACAAGGCTCTCGCCGTATTTTGAGGATTCCTAGAGTTTCACCGGCACTTTCCGAAGTCTTCGGGGGTGATTCTAGTTTGATGAAATTCCGTGTAGGCCTCGTCTGCTATCTTGCAGTATGTTCGTGCGGGTCCCAGGAGACTTCTGAACGATACCGCTCCCAGATAATCCGATAGTACACGAAATTTCTCACGCCCAGCCTACTGCCATCGGATTTCAAGCAATCTTGAGAATGTAACTGTATTCTCCTTGAGCTAAAGTGCAGGAGGAAAACTTCGGCGCGTTGAGTCCTTAGGTTCCCGATATCGCCCCCACAAAGATATATGGAGGATAACATGAATGTTCCATTGAGGGGGAGGTTTCGGCTTGACGGTCGCTTAGTTATAATATTGCATCGGTCCGACATTATCTCATTCTCAGTTTTCACTTCGGAAACTTCCATATACTTCTGATCATACCACTTCTGCCGCCGTGCGTGCATTGTTTGGCCCATGTTGCCGTATTACAGGCATATTCTGTAATCGGGAGAGACCCTGCTCAGTCGTTCTGTTGATAGCAGCTGTTGGAATTTACGGTGAACTTGGTTTCTTTCATTTACTTCGTTGATATTTGTCTATCTCCATACATTTCATTACGGGTTACTTGATAAGGAATACGGGGTTTATACTGTTAACTATTTTCTTTTGGGTTTCTATTACGTTTCTACTTTACATATGGGTGTCATCTCGGGTATTACTTTCCTATGTTGGAACATTGAGTCATATACTTATGTACGTGATCGGCTGCTTACGCTCCCGACACTCTTCTATCTGTTTCCATACTTCTTGGCAGTTTCTCGGGGTCAAATGGCTTTCCCACCTGTTTGGTTTCCTTTTCTTTCTCGGTCGGAAGGGACACGGTTCTTGTATAAATATCGGGCTGTTTTTCTCTTTCTTCTGACTTTGTCAATCAAGCGATACATACAATATAGACATTAGAACCTAGCTTTTTCTGCTCCCGTTTCTCGTCTAAATTCTTTGAATATTCTTCCTCTCGAAATCAGGGTGACGACTTAATAGTTTAACCGCTATTGTGTCCTTCCGCACAACTCCCGCGTTGTCCCATTCCTTCAGGTTATGAGCCCGGTGTTCTTTTAGACACCATCATCCTGATCTATCGATTTCAGAAATTCAAGAATCCTCTTCGGCTTACTTTCGTTCGTCCTCTATCTTCCTCTACTACCTCCCTCATACAACTCTTCAAACATGGCCCCAAAGGAAAAAGAGACCGCCAAAAGCTCTTCTCTCTCCTTCTCCACCCGCGTCAAAGACGACAAACCCATTACTATCAAGCTCGATAACATCCGTGTCCTAACCGGACAATCGAACTACAATATATGGGCAGCTTCCATGAAGCTTGTTTGGAAGGGCATGAAAGTTTATGAAATAGCTGTTGATGGAGCGGAACCTGCAAGCGACGCCGACGACGCCGAAGAATCTGCATATGAATCGCTATGCCATCAAGCAGCAGCTGTCTACATCCAGGTGGTATCTCAAGACATTTTGGAGAAAATTGTCGAGCTTGACCACCCCCATAGGATGTGGGAATCTCTGCGTGGCGAATTCTACCGAGACACTGCTTTCGCACTCGTTTCTCAGATCATGTCCTTGGTCTCCCTTCCCTCCTCCTACGATCCAGATAAACCCATCTCTACATTTATCGCATCCTTCGAACAGGAATCGCTACGCCTTAATCAGCTGGCTAAATCCTCGTCCGACACCTATCGCCAACTCTTCTCTAAATTCCTGGATGAAGACAAGGCGAAGCGCGATTTCCTCCTAGGTTTTCTCGTCCGACATCAAAAGAACGTTGTAGATAACCTGTCTACAAAAGATGATTTCACTTTTGCCGAAGTCAAACAACGTCTCTTAGATTTGGATCACGAGCAACTTTCCTCCTCTGTTTCCTCCCCTCCTCAAACGGCACTCCTCACAACACAAAAGAGAACTGCCAGGTCTCCTCGTCAGCCCTCCTCCTCCTCTCAATCTGCCTCTCGTCAACAGAAGCAGAAAGAATGTACCTGGTGCGTTAAACACAACCCAGGAAAACATCTAGGGCATACGTGGAACCAATGCTTCAAGCTCAAGAAGCACCAAGAGGAACAGAAGTCTTCGGGCAAGGGAAAGGAAACCGATACCGCCATGGTCACGACAGACTCAGACAAAGGAAAGGTAAAGAACACTTCATTCTACTTTGACACAGGAGCAACCTCTCACATGTGTCCCTCCCTAGGGCGTTTCGAACACCTCGAGAAATGTTCCGGATTTGTGAGATCCTCGTCAAAGGACTCCATGTCTGTTAAAGGAAAGGGAACTGTGGTGATGGACTGTGTACTTAGGGATGGATCTGTTTCTTCTTTTCGTGTTTCTGATGTTCTTTATGTTCCTGATCTTGAGCGGCCTCTACTTTCCTGGAGAAAGATTAGAGAAAAAGGGTATACTATGGTGGGAGAGGGGGATTTCATTTCTATTGTTAAAGGGAATAAAACGATTTTTGAAGCATCTTTTGACGGTTCTTTATTTAAGATTCCTGAGGTTACCGATTCTGCTTTTCTCACATATGACTTTTGGCACTCAGCTCTAGGACATCTGGCTCCATCTTCCATTCAGAAAGCTAGAAACCTTTATGCCGACGCCACTATCATTCCTCCTGTCCCTGATTCCTTTCACTGTTCAACCTGTTCAATCGCTAAGTCTACACACCATACACCACTATCTACTAATACTCGAGTGGAAACCAAGTTGGAACTCATTCATTCTGACTTGTGCGGACCTTTTCCCGTTCCATCTTACGCAAACTCACTCTACTATATCTCCTTCGTCGACGACAAGACCAGAATCTCATGGGTTCGTTTTCTCAAAAAGAAGTCCGATGCAGCTAAGGCTATCGAAGACTTCGTGACTGAGATGGAACTCCAATATGGTTTGCCTGTCAAGCGTTTTAGGACCGATAATGGAGGAGAGTACGTCAATGGAAAGCTCTGAATTTCTTTGCTTCCAAGGGAATGGATTCAGTTAACCCTCCTTACTCTCCGGAGTCCAATGGTGTTGCTGAAAGACTTAACCGAACAATGGGTGAAACAGTTAGGACCATGTTGCTTCCTCTTAACGATAAGCGACTATGGGCGGAAGCAGTCTCCACCTTCGTCTACCTCAAGAACCGCCAACCTCATAAGTCAGTCAAGGATCAAACTCCTTATGAGGCCTTCCTCGGTAAGAAACCATCGATCCATCACCTTCAGCCTTTTGGTCGAGAATGCTACGTGCATATCCCGGAGGACAAACGTCCCGCAGGAAGCAAGCTATCTCCCAGGGCTATGAAAGGTATTTTCACAGGATATACAGCAACCGATCGCCATTATAGAGTATTCATCCCCTCAGAAAAACGAACAGTCGTCTCCTACGATGTCTTTTTCCCTCCTCTTGCGATAGAAGGGGTATCTGAAATACCTGAACTCCTCTCATCTTCTTCGTCCTCAGTTCAGATTAACGACTCTCAAATATCTCAGCCCTCCACAAGCCTTTCTTATGCTTTCAACAAAGAAGGTTTCCCAACATCGGACATGTGGATAGCTTGGATCAACAGGAACCCTGAGACCGCAGCTGAATGGTATCAAAAGGGCCATCCTATCGTTACTGCACTTTTCAACAATCAGTTAGACGAACAACGCAAGACTAATACTCTATCCTCACCACCTTCTAATACATCCTCCACTCAGTCAAGTACCAATTCGGAAATAAACCAGGAACTCTTCTCCGGTTTCTCCTCAATGCAACAGCAGCAACAACATCAAGATTCCGTACAATCAAACGGATCTTCCTCCTTATCATCACCTTCACCCCCTCCTCAACAAAACTATCCCAGAAACGAAACTATCATCTCATTTCATGACTCCTTCCGACCTAGTCCTCCAAGGACAAGACTACGAACAGGCGCAGTTATCAACCCTCCTGGCGAATGGTGGAAAGCTCCTCTAACAAGGGCTCCCTCACCACCACCTCTCGCATCTAGCGACCAACAAATGACTGACGCCAGTGAACGGTCACCTGCTACCTCTTCGTCCTCCACCCAAAGCGACCAGCTAATGCCGGAAGCTCCTCCACAAGAATCGGAACGAGAAGAGACTCTCATCAGTATCCTAGAAGTATCGGAGCCTAAATCATACCGTGAAGCCAAATCCTCACCGGACTGGTCTGAATGGAAAAAGGCAATGAACGAGGAACTGAAGTCACTCAATGAGAATGAAGTTTGGGAAGTTGTTGACAGACCCAACCGAAAAGTTGTGGATTGTCGATGGGTGTTTAAGGTTAAAGGCAATGCTAAAGGAGAAGTAGAACGTTACAAGGCAAGACTCGTCGCCAAAGGCTTTTCTCAAGTTCAAGGGATGGACTACGATGAGATCTTTTCACCAGTTGTACGTTTCGACTCTCTCCGTTTGTTACTTGCCATTGCTGCTTGCAAAGGATGGCGTGTCAGACAACTCGATGTCAAAACCGCTTTCCTATATGGTATCTTGAAAGAAGAGGTGTACATGCAACTACCGGAAGGCAGCCGGTTAGAAGGTAAGGTTGCGCGTTTGAAACGCTGTATCTACGGTTTGAAGCAATCACCAAGGGAATGGTACTTTCGGCTGGTTGAATACCTTATCCCCTATGGTTTTGCTATCACTGCTTTTGATCCCTGTGTTCTTGTCCACGACTCAGGTAATCTAATCATAGCTATTTCGTGGGCGACATCACTCTCTTTGGACCTCCTGGCGGCTTAAGCGAACGGACAGTTTCCCTCTTGAAGACCGAATTCAAGGTTAACGATATGGGACTTCTCAACTACCTCCTAGGCATCCAAATTGACTACACCAACGCCGGTATCACTCTCTCGCAGACAGCATTCATCAACAAGATTCTGAACCGATTCTCGATGCAAGATTGCAAGCCCGTCTCCACTCCCATCGATCCTAACCACCGATTGATTGCGACTAGTGACGAAGACGACAAGGCCGATGCAACTGCTTATCAACAAATCATCGGATCTCTCATGTATCTGGTTACTGCGACAAGACCTGACCTAGCGTATACAATAACTCACCTCTCTCAGTTTAACTCCAATCCTTCCACTGCACATATGTCCGCCGCTAAGCAGTACTCATTATCTTCAGAAGACCAAGGAAAAGGCTCTCCTATTTCCATTTGGTTCTGACCTCAAACTATCGGCTTACAGCGACGCATCCTACGGAAACTGTTACGATACACGACGAAGCTTTTCTGGATATCTTTTCCGTCTCGGTGACTCTACCATTTCCTGGCGCTCTCGAAAACAACGCTCAGTTGCTACCTCTACTTCTTGAAGCGAGTACATGGCACTGGCTATGACTCCAAACACCATCTTTGGTTAACTCGAGGCCTCAAGGAACTCCTTAAGGGGCGATATTCCACAAGCTGTCTTCTGTGACAAGTAACTCCGCCATCGGCGTCGCCAACAACCCGAAGCTTAACGACAAGGCGAACACATCGATATAAACACCACTTCTCTCTCGTGAATGCGTTCAGAATGGTTCGATTAATCTTATGTACGTTCCTACTGCGGAAAACCTGGCAGACATTTGCACCAAAGGACTTGTGAAACAAACTCACGACCACTTGTGCACCTCTATATTCGGTACAAAGTGAGAAGGGGTGTTGGAATTTACGGTGAACTTGGTTTCTTTCATTTACTTCGTTGATATTTGTCTATCTCCATACATTTCATTACGGGTTACTTGATAAGGAATACGGGGTTTATACTGTTAACTATTTTTCTTTTGGGTTTCTATTACGTTTCTACTTTACATATGGGTTGTCACCTCGGATATTACTTTCCTATGTTGGAACATTGAGTCATATACTTATGTACGTGATCGGCTGCTTACGCTACCGACACTCTTCTATCTGTTTCCATACTTCTTGGCAGTTTCTCGGGGTCAAATGGCTTTCCCACCTGTTTGGTTTCCTTTTCTTTCTCGGTCGGAAGGGACACGGTTCTTGTATAAATATCAGGCTGTTTTGTCTCTTTCTTCTGACTTTGTCAATCAAGCGATACATACAATATAGACATTAGAACCTAGCTTTTTCTGCTCCCGTTTCTCGTCTAAATTCTTTGAATATTCTTCCTCTCGAAATCAGGGTGACGACTTAATAGTTTAACCGCTATTGTGTCCTTCCGCACAACTCCCGCGTTGTCCCATTCCTTCATCAGCAACCGTTTCTGAGATATTGCTCAAGCGTTTGATTGACTCTCTCCGATTTGCCCCTTAGTTTAAGAACATCATACTGTCGACAGCTGGAGGTTGACCCCGAGAACCTTCATCAATAAATCCAGAACTTGCCTCCGAATTTGGATACTCGATCAGAAAGGATTTCCTCGGGTGGTTCTCTATATCTTAGCCCTTTTACCGCCTGACATGTATCGCAACTCCACATGTATTCTTCCACATCATTATCCACTTTTTGACCAAAGGAACAGTGCCCAAAGGCATTCATCTTTCCTTATGGAGGGTCTCCGTCTCGGGGTAAGGTCTCAAGTCTATTGGCACCCGTTGGTTGTAGTCGAAGCTCTTTCGAGGAAAATCTTCTGGATCTTCTTAAATCTTTGAATCAATCGTCCGAATAGGTCTTGGACTGAAACCATTCTGAGTTATCAGAACTAAGGTAAATTTGGAATCTTGATAAGCCTTACCCCTCTCAGGCGTGAATCCCAGATATCTCATGGCGTAGTTCGTGGCGGTATCTGGCGAAGTCAGCACGCGAAGTTGACCTCTTTTGATTGCTTTCACCTCCTCTGAGGACGTGGTTATCTTTATCGAGGTCTTAGCTTAAGTCTCGAGCTTCTGATCGTGGAAGGCGGATTTTAAATGTTGCCTTGAATAGTCGCTTTCTGCCGATCTTTGGCTCTTTCTGATAGAAATGTGTATCCCATGGTTTCGAATATCTCGGGATCTTAAAATTAGCGTAAACCGTAATGGCCGAATTTTAGCGAGGCGAAATGAATCGAGGCTGTTCATCTCGCGTATCTGACAGGCGTCGTCGGGTGGCGACACAGTCGGCTTCATGACCATCTGTTATCAATGGAACTTTCTCAAGCTCTTGTGAGTCGTCGTTGATTTAATGGTGTATTATCTGGCAGCAAAATCGTGTCTGTTACAGCCTGTGTCTAATTCGAAAAAAACCGTCTTCCATTTCGCCTCACTTTTCGTATAGAAGAGGTGGAATCCATTCATAGATCGATTTTGGCAAGGGTTTTGGCTCTTCACCTCCTTCAAGCTTCGTCCGAATTCGGGGTGAGAATATCGATTATGCCGTTTTGGAAAGATAGAGGCAAATCTCCGGTTTAAATGAAATTGAGGAGTTTATTTAGATGGTTTGTTTCCTCTTTCTCTTCATTCTTTTCCTTCCTTCTCGGACCTGGAGTCTGGAATATTAGGTTAACGGCGCTTCTCGTGGGTTTGCTACAACTTCTGCATTCTTCGAGCTTATCTTTCAAGGAGTGTAGTCCGTTGGCCCGTAAATTATCTCCGCTGGTAGAAATTTTCCCATTCAGAGATCACACTGCAGACCTTGAAGAAGGTAATCCCTTATGATGAAACTTCTTCCTCATATCCGTTCTTCTAAGATTCGGTTGGCTAAACGCGTTTGAGTTCGAACT
Organism: Morchella eximia; assembly: GCA_024713935.1. NCBI lineage: Eukaryota > Fungi > Ascomycota > Pezizomycetes > Pezizales > Morchellaceae > Morchella > Morchella eximia. The sequence continues at coordinate 632,797 of JAMGZG010000022.1, read as the reverse complement.
CGGGTTGGATTACATCTGAATGTAACTTATATCCGGAACCATAATGGGGGTTACGCCTATAAAAGCGGGGGTTCTTTGTCGAGGAGAATAGGACTCCTTCTTCCTATCATTCATTCCTTCTGAGCGAGTCCGATCTTCTTTACCCATCACTGTCGTATATTTTTTTTTTTTTTTTTTTTTTTCCGACAGTTATCTTTCTTCACCTTATTCCTGTCTCTGTTCATCAATCAATTCCTTAATTGTGGTATCATGCCTATCTTCTTTTAATCGATCTCGCCGGGAGATGAAAACTAGATCGATAACATGATCGTTCTTGACCTCCGGAAGTTGGTCGGTCGAGTGCCGTTTATCTGGGGAGGATAGCGTAAAAGCATGGCCGAAAAGGACTGAAAGGACGAAAGGTAGGTGTATCCTCAATAACTTTGGCTACCTCCTTCACTTTCCTAGCAACTTCAATAGGCGGGCCGTTCTGTGGTCTGGAGTCTTCTACGGCTGATGGCCGCTTCAATCAGATTACGGCAGAGGCGATTTCCGCCGACGTTATCCTTCTTTCGGCGGAGATAGGTCTGTGTTCAGAAGCTCTCGGGCAAATAGATTTGGAGAGGCAATTTCAGATGGAATGGATCTTGCGGGCTGAGATTTTTCGTGATCCGTCGAGAGCGGAATGGATCTGTGGAGGATCGAAGCGAGAGGAGATGGTGGCAAGGCAGAGAGTGGGCTCAGGATCTTATTTTAGTCTTGGTGGAATGGCGGAGGGCCAGCTATCTCCTCACTTTCCTCTCGGCGTGGTCGCCCGACTCTGACCTCAGCTGGGAAATTTGGTGTCACTGACGGTGAATGGGGCCCTATGATAAATGGGGCGATTCGGATTTTTAGAAGCGAATCTGGGCGCTATAACCCTCAGAGCTAACTTGGGAGCTATAACTTTGAAATGAACATGGAATTATCATGGAGAGTAAGTCTCCTCATCGCAGTCCTGGTGAAAAGGACACTAATTTGTTTCTCAGATAGGTTTGGGAGAAGTTTTTAGATGGATTCTTTAGCGAGGAGCTTAAAGTTATACTATAACGAGGGTCTTTATAATAGAAACGCGACCGTGACTCAATGTTTGATAGAAGTCTAATAGAGAATAAACAAACTCGATGAGAGTTACTTCAAGAGTAGAGTTTTTCTATGGTAAACAATTAAGTCTAGAAACTTAATAACTTTAAGGGGTTCCTTAAGCTAGTAAAGATCATCTTCCTCTATATCCAGCATAGAAGGTGGCGATGTTCACTAAAACTTAGGTCTCCATGGAACCTGTAGCATCTCTCTCTATCTCTGTCTCTATCTCTGTAGAGGATAGGAGATGTTCACTGAGCTTAGGACTCCTTATGGCTTCTCGCATCTCTCTCTATCTCTGTCTCTATCTCTGTAGAGGATAGGAGATGTTCGAGCTTAGGACTCGCCATAGCTTCTATCTCTCTCTATCTCTGTCTCTATCTCTGTAGAGGATAGGAGATGTTATGAGCTTAGGACTCGCCATGGCTTCTGCGCATCTCTCTCTATCTCTGTCTCTATCTCTGTAGAGGATAGGAGATGTTCGGGAGCTTAGGACTCGCCAGCTTCTGCATCTCTCTCTATCTCTGTCTCTATCTCTGTAGAGGATAGGAGATGTTCGCTGAGCTTAGGACTCGCCATAGCTTCTGCGCATCTCTCTCTATTCCTGTCTCTATCTCTGTAGAGGATAGGAGATGTTCGCTGAGCTTAGGACTCGCCATAGCTTCTGCGCATCTCTCTCTATCTCTGTCTCTATCTCTGTAGAGGATAGGAGATGTTATTTGAGCTTAGGACTCGCCATAGCTTCTGCGTATCTCTCTCTATCTCTGTCTCTAAGGAGGCGGAGTAGCAACTTGGAGGAACTTCCATCCAGGAGTCAAATCAGCAATCCATGCCAATCCTCAGTCGAGGTCCTCTGAACTAGCGGGATCGGCCGACTGTATGTGATCGCTTGTTCTAATGATGTTTTCAATAGACTTAAGTATGTTTATTGAAATCGTAGCTTTTCTTTGGTAGCTTGGGTTCTTGCTCTCACTCACTCAAAGATGCTCGGGCGAAACAGGAGGGTTCGGTTCGGCTCGGGGTTATTTTGGGGTCGCGTGTTTTGGAATTGGACCTTCCATTGCCTCCGGGCGCGCCAGGATCATTTCTGTCGTGCTAGCATATTTTCGGACGTCGATTGCGGAGTTATCGCGCCTCAAAAGCTTGACTGCCTAGGGAGGGTAACTCCCTTCCAGGGTAACTCCCTTCCAGGGTTACCCTGCCCCTTCTGGCATTGTTGTTCTTCTGTTCCAGTCGCTTGTAACAGCCTTATAGTGGCTCTGTTACAAAGACGGAAGATTTGGCTAAGTTGTTCTTGAAGGAAGTCTGGAGACTCCATGGGTTACCTGATGACATAGTCTCGGACAGAGATAGCAGGTTCATTTCTCACTTTTGGCAATCTCTCATGAGCCTCCTCAATGTGAAGCTGAAGATGTCCACTTCCTTCCATCCCCAAACGGACGGCCAGACAGAAAGAGTTAACCAGCACCCTAACAAGATTTCATGGAGTTATTGTTCATATCAACAGGATGACTGGGCGGACCTCTTGCCTTTGGCAGAGTATGCATATAACTCGGCGGTCTCTGAGTCTACCAAAGTGTCGGTTTTCTATGCCAACTATGGATATGAACCCAGGACCAATTGGCCGGCCCCAAAGGAAGGTGTTGAATGGAACAATCCAGCAAGCGAGGTCATGGTATCTCAATGGGAATCTATCTGGCAGGCTATGAATGCAAGCCTGGGAAAGGCTAGACTGAGGATGGCCCGGTGGTATGATACACATGCCCTGGCGCCGCCTGAAATTAAGCCTGGAGATGAAGTCACATTTAGACCACAAGAATGCTAAACAAAGCGCCATTGGGAAAATTCGGATCAGAAGAAGATGGGACCCTTCAAGGTCTTAGAAGCCATTGGTACCGTGCAAGCTCTCTCTTCCCCCGCAAATGGGAATACATCCTGTCTTCCATGTCTCTCTCCTAGAACCCTATAGAGCGCCAGTAGACCCTGAGAGAAGAGTTCCTACACCGGAACCTGAGGAAATTGCAGGGGAACAGAACTGGATCGTCCGGGAAGTAGCTGATAGCCGAGCCAATAGGAAGAAGAGAAGGGTGGAATACCTGGTGCTATGGGAAGGTTATGAGAATGAGGACGCTACATGGGAACCCTGGGAACATCTCAGGAAAAGTGCCGAAGAAGTCCTCCTGGATTTCCATATGAGGTATCCTAAGTGAAGGAAAGGGACAACGCTGGGGTTGTGGGGAAGGACAGAATAGCGGTTAAACTATTAAGTCGTCACCCTGATTTCGAGAGGAAGAATATTCAAAGAATTTAGACGAGAAACGGTAGCAAGAAAGCTTGGTTCTAATGTCTATATTATATGTATCGCTTGATTGATAAAGTCAGAAGAAAGAGAAAAACAGCCCGATATTTACACAAGAACCGTGTCCCTTCCGACCGAGAAAGAAAAGAGAACTAAACAGGTGGGAAATCCACTTGACCCCGAGAAACAGCCAAGAAGTATGGAAACAGATAGAAGAGTGTCGGTTGCATAAGTCACCGATCACGCATATAAGATATATGACTCAACGTTCCAACATAGGAAAGTAATATCCGAGGTGACAACCCATATGTAAAGTAGAAACGTAATAGAAACTAGTAAACGATATAAACCCTGTATTCCTTATCAAATAACCCGTAATGAAATGTATGGAGATAAACAAATATCAACGAAGTAAATGAAGAAACAAGTTCACCGTAAATTCCAACACCCCTTCTCACTTTGTACCGAATATAGAGGTGCACAAGTGATCGTGAGTTTGTTTCACAAGTCCTTTGGTGCAAATGTCTGCCAGGTTTTCCGCGGTAGGAACGTACATAAGATTGATCGAATCCATTCTGAACGATTCACGGAGAAGTGATAAGCGATATCGGCTGTTTCGCCTTGTCGTTAAGCTTCGGATTGTTGGCGACGCCGATGGCGGAGTTACTGTCACAGAAGACAGCTTGTGGAATATCGCCCCGAGGAGTTCCTTGAGGCCTCGAAGCTAAGAAAGATGATGTTTTGGTCATAGCCAGTGCCATCTACTCGCTTCGCAAATAGAGGTAGCAATTGAGTCGTTGTTTTCGAGAGCCAGGAAATGGTGGAATCACCAAGACGGAAGAGATATCCAGGCTTGTCAGAACAGTTTCTCAGAGGACGCCGCTGTAAGCCGATAGTTTGAGGTCAGAACCAAATGGAAATAGGAGTGCCTTTTCCTTGGTCTTCTGAAGATAGCGGAGTTCTCGTTTGGCGGCGGACATATGTGCAATGGAAGGATTGGAGTTAAACTGAGAGAGGTGAGTTATTGTATACGCTAGGTCAGGTCTTGTCGCAGTAACCAGATACATGAGAGATCCGATGATTTGTTGATAAGCAGTTGCATCAGCCTTGTTGTCTTCGTCACTAGTCGCAATCAATCGGTGGTTAGGATCGATGGGAGTGGAGACGGGCTTGCAATCTTGCATCGAGAATCGATTCAGAATCTTGTTAATGAATGCTGTCTGCGAAAGAGTGATACCGGCGTTTGTATAGTCAATTTGGATGCCGAGGAGGTAGTTGAGAAGTCCCATATCGTTAACCTTGAACTCGGTTTTCAAGAGGGAAACTGTCCGTTCTTCTAAGTCGCTAGGAGGTCCAAAGAGAGTGATGTCGTCCACGAATAAATTTATGACAGATTACCTGATTCGTGAATAAGAACACAGGATCAAAAGCTGATAAGAAAACCATAGGGATAAGGTATTCAACCAGCCGAAAGTACCATTCCTAAGGATTGCTTCAAACCGTATATACAGCTGCTTTCAGCCACAAGAACCTTACCTTCTAACCGGCTGCCTTCCGGTAGTTGCATATACACCTCTTCTTTCAAGATACCATAGAGGAAAGCGGTTTTGACATCGAGTTGTCTGACACGCCATCCTTTGCAAGCAGCAATGGCAAGGAGTAAACGGAGAGAGTCGAAACGTACAACTGGTGAAAAGATCTCATCGTAGTCCATCCCTTGAACTTGAGAAAAGCCTTTGGCCATTTAGCCTTGCCTCAGAACGTTCTACTTCTCCTTTAGCATTGCCTTTAACCTTGAACACCCATCGACAATCCACAACTTTTCGGTTGGGTCTGTCAACAACTTCCCAAACTTCATTCTCATTCAGTGACTTCAGTTCCTCGTTCATTGCCTTTTTCCATTCAGACCAGTCCGGTGAGGATTTGGCTTCACGGTATGACTTAGGCTCCGATACTTCTAGGATACTGATGAGAGTCTCTTCTCGTTCCGATTCTTGAGGAGGAGCTTCCGGCATTAGCTGGTCGCTTTGGGTAGAGGACGAAGAGGTAGCAGGTGACTGTTCACTGGCGTCAGTCATTTGTTGGTCGCTAGATGCGAGAGGTGGTGGTGAGGGAGCCCTTGTGAGAGGAGCTTTCCACCATTCACCAGGAGAGTTGATAGCTGTGCCTGTTCGTAGTCTTGTCCTTGGAGGACTAGGTCGGAAAGAGTCGTGAAATGAGATGATAGTTTCGTTTCTGGGATAGTTTTGTTGAGGAGGTGAAGGTGATGATGGGGAGGAAGATCCGGTTGATTGTACGGAATCTTGGTGTTGTTGCTGTTGCATTGAGGAGAAACCGGAGAAGAGTTCCTGGTTTATTTCCGAATTGGTACTTGACTGAGTGGAGGATGTATTAGAAGGTGGTGAGGATTGAGTATTGTTCTTGCGTCCTTCGTCTAACTGATTGTTGAAAAGTGCCGGAACGATAGGATGACCCTTTTGATACCAGTCAGCTGCGGTCTCAGGGTTCCTATTAATCCAGGCTATCCACATGTCCGATGTTGGGAAACCTTTTTTATTGAAAGCATAAGAAAGGCTTGTGGAGGGCTGAGATGTTTGAGAGTCGTTAGGCTGAACTGAGGACAAAGAAGATGATAGGGGTTCAGGCATTGTAGATACCCCTTCTGTCACAAGAGGAGGGAAAAAGACATCGTAGGAGACGACTGTTCGTTTTTCTGAGGGGATGAATACTCTATAGTGGCGATCGGTTGCTGTATATCCTATGAAAATACCTTTCATAGCCCTGGGAGATAGCTTGCTTCCTGCGGGACGTTTGTCCTCCGGAATATGCACGTAGCATTCTCGACCAAAAGGCTGAAGGTGGTGGATCGATGGTTTCTTACCGAGGAATGCCTCATAAGGAGTTTCATCCTCGACTGACTTATGAGGTTGGCGGTTCTTAAGGTAGACGAAGGTGGAGACTGCTTCTGCCCATAATCGCTTATCGTTGAGAGGAAGCAACATGGTCCTAACTGTTTCACCCATTGTTCGGTTAAGTCTTTCAGCAACACCATTAGACTCCGGAGAGTAGGGAGGGGTTAACTCGTGAATCCATTCCTAAGCAAAGAAATTCAGAGCTTTCCATTGACGTACTCTCCTCCATTATCAGTCCTAAAACGCTTGACAGGTAAACCATATTGGAGTTCCATCTCAGTCACGAAGTCTTCGATAGCCTTAGCTGCATCGGATTTCTTCTTGAGAAAACGAACCCATGAGATTCTGGTCTTGTCGTCAATGAAGGAGATGTAATAGAGTGCTTTTCCGTAAGAAGGAACGGGAAAAGGTCCACACAAGTCAGAATGAATGAGTTCCAACTTGGTTTCCGCTCGAGTATTAATAGATAAACAGAGACTTGGCGAGTGAACAGGTTGAACAGTGAAAGGAATTTGGGGCAGGAGGAATGATAGTGGCATCGGCATAAAGGTTCTTAGCTTTCTGAATGGAAGATGGAGCCAGATGTCCTAGAGCTGAATGCCAAAAGTCATATGTGAGAAAAGCAGAATCGGTAACCTCAGGAATCTTAAATAAAGAACCAAACGATGTCAAAATCGTTTTATTCCCTTTAACAATAGAAATGAAATCCCCCTCTCCCACCATAGTATACCCTTTTTCTCTAATCTTCCTCCAGGAAAGTAAAGGCCGCTCAAGATCAGGAACATAAAGAACATCAGAAACCCTAAAAGAAGAAACAGATCCATCCCTAAGTACACAGTGTTGGAATTTACGGTGAACTTTGTTTCTTTCATTTACTTCGTTAATATTTGTTTTTATCTCCATACATTTCATTACGGGTTACTTGATAAGGAATACGGGGTTTATACTGTTACTATTTTCTTTTGGGTTTCTATTACGTTTCTACTTTACATATGGGTGTCATCTCGGGTATTACTTTCCTATGCTAACATTGAAATATATATTTACGACGCTGACGGCTTACGCCACCGACACTCTTCTATCTGTTTCCATACTTCTGGCAGTTTCCGTCAAATGGTTTTCCCACCTGTTTAGTTTCCTTTTCTTTCTCGGTCGGAAGGACACTTCTTGTATAAATATCGCATTGTTTTTCCTTTCTTCTGACTTTGTCAATCAAGCGATACATATAATATAGACATTAGAACCTAGCTTTTCTCTGCTTCAGTTTCTCGTCTAAATTCTTTGAATTCTCTCCTCCTCGAAATCAGGGTGACGACTTAATAGTTTAACCGCTATTGTGTCCTTCCGCACAACCCCCGCGTTGTCCCTTTCCTTCACACAGTCCATCACCACAGTTCCCTTTCCCTTGACAGACATGGAGTCCTTAGAAGAGGATCTCACAAATCCGGAACATTTCTCGAGGAGTTCGAAACGCCCTAGGGAGGGACACATGTGAGAGGTTGCTCCTGTGTCAAAATAGAATGAAGTGTTCTTTACCTTCCTTTGTCCGAGTCTGTCGTGACCATAGCGGTATCTGTTTCCTTTCCTTTGCCCAAAGACTTCTGTTCCTCTTGATGCTTCTTGAGCTTGAAGCATTGGTTCCACGTATGCCCTAGATGTTTCCTGGATTATGCTTGACGCACCAGGTACATTCTTTCTGCTTCTGTTGACGAGATGCAGATTGAGAGGAGGAGGAGGAGGGCTGACGGTAGACCTGGCATTCCTTCTTTGTTGTGAGGAGGCCGTTTGAGGAGAGGAGGAAACAGAGGAGGAAGGTTGCTCGTGATCCAAATCTAAGAGACGTTGTTTGACTTCGGCAAAAGTGAAATCATCTTTTGTAGACAGGTTATCTACAACGTTCTTTTGATGTCGGACGAGGAAACCTAGGAGGAAATCGCGTTTCGCTTTATCTTCATCTAGGAATTTGGAGAAGAGTTTGTCGACGAGGATTTGGCCAGCTGATTGGCGACAGAACTATTCCTGCTCGAAGGATACGATGAACGTAGAGATGGGTTTTTCTGGATCGAGGAGGAGGAAGGGAGACCAAGGACATGATCTGGGAAACGAGTGCGAAAGCAGTGTCTCGGTAGAATTCGCCACGCAGAGACTCCCACATCCTATGGGGGTGGTCAAGCTCGACAATTTTCTCCGAAATGTCTTGAGATACCACCTGGATGTAGACAGCTACTGCTTGATGGCATAGCGATTCATATGCGGATTTTTCGGCGTTGTCGTCGTCGCTAGCGGGTTCCGCTCCATCAACAACTATTTCATAGACTTTCATGCCCTTCCAAACAAGCTTCATGGAAGCTGCCCATATATTGTAGTTCGATTGTCCGGTTAGGACACGGATGTTATCGAGCTTGATAGTGATGGGTTTGTCGTCTTTGACGCGGGTGGAGAAGGAGAGAGAAGAGCTTTTGGCGGTCTCTTTTTCCTTTGGAGCCATGATTGAAAAATTGAATGAGGGAGGTAGTAGAGGAAGATAGATGACGGACGAACGTAAGCCGAAGAGTATTCTTGAATTTCTGAAGGAAAGATCAGGATGATGGTGTCTAAAAGAACACCGGGCTCATAACCTGAAGGAAAGGGACAACGCTGGAGTTGTGCGGAAGGACACAATAGCGGTTAAACTATTAAGTCGTCACCCTGATTTCGAGAGGAAGAATATTCAAAGAATTTAGACGAGAAACGGTAGCAAGAAAGCTTGGTTCTAATGTCTATATTATATGTATCGCTTGATTGATAAAGTCAGAAGAAAGAGAAAAACAGCCCGATATTTACACAAGAACCGTGTCCCTTCCGACCGAGAAAGAAAAGAGAACTAAACAGGTGGGAAATCCACTTGACCCCGAGAAACAGCCAAGAAGTATGGAAACAGATAGAAGAGTGTCGGTTGCATAAGCGCCCGATCACGTACATAAGTATATGACTCAATGTTCCAACATAGGAAAGTAATATCCGAGGTGACAACCCATATGTAAAGTAGAAACGTAATAGAAACTAGTAAACGATATAAACCCTGTATTCCTTATCAAATAACCCGTAATGAAATGTATGGAGATAAACAAATATCAACGAAGTAAATGAAAGAAACAAGTTCACCGTAAATTCCAACACTAAGAAGCCCAGAAACAAGAGGACTCTAGGCCAGTAGAATTTTCTTCAGAATCTCGTCCCCTTCCACACCAAAGGAGTTTCTTTGTCACATAGTACAGCAATAGATACAGAATTATAGATCTCGGAGACCAAGATCCTGGAAGAGGGGAGTAGTGTAACGGAGCCATTTCAACTGTCTGGTGTATGAGTACACACAGGGCCCGGCTACATGCTGAGAGTTATTGTTAGAAGCCAGTTGCACAGTGACATGCAAGTACCGGCAGTGTGGTTAGCTACCAGCTGTCAGAGTAACTACATTCTGAGCGCTAGGAAGAGGATCTACTCATGGGAGCAATGACTGACGAGTCTGTGCCTCGCCAATGATTAGAAGGCTAGCCAGAGTGAAGCTCTGAGTGCTCAGCGATCCTCTACATCCTCTGAGCATTGGAAGTCCGCCGGTAGTGGAAGGGACTATGCCTGGGAAGTCTACAATAAGTTTAAAGTTTCCAGCAATGATTAAGCTTACACCTGAGCGCAGCTCATTCATGCAGGCCCCAGTTGTGTGGCAACTAAGGCTGCAGGTGTTAAAGGCTTTTGACTAAGGGTGGTTGCCTTCGAACCGAAGCACCCGCTGACGCCAGAGAGAAGCGGGGTAGCGATGGTATTGCTTCCCTTCCGCTAGAAGGCAGCACCGGAACTTAGTAGGGAAGTAGGAGCAGAGAATAGAGTCCTTTGGAGTATAAGTACTCAGGATCATTCCCGCCCAACTGTCCGGATCCTCATCTCCTATAATCGGTAGCAGAGCCCTTAAAGATTATTGAGTTCGAGCGATAGTATCTTTGAATAAATCTGCACCTGATTTCTATCTTGCACGGCCGCATCTATTCTATTGGATTCTAGCGATACATAGAAGAAACTGCCCCCGTTACATATAAAGCCAAAGAACACAACCAAGGTAGAGGACGTAGGATGATAGAGTTCGTAGCTATATACTATAGGGTGGTTGTGCTTGATCCAAGAATCAGGCTGAACCTCTGGGCGTGATGTAAGCCCAGAATATTATTTGTGAAATAACATCTAGAGATTGTATGAAGAAGAAAGAAAGAGAAAAAGAAGAGGAAAGAGCACGATATAAAGCTCACTTATATATCCAATAACTCCTGTTGTAACGGAGGTGCTATGATGACGCACGATCATGACTTCGATCAGGTACAAAGATAAAAAACAGAAAGGAACGAGTTATGATAAGACTCGTTCGGGAGGAAGATAGAGTTTGTTTGCTTCCTTTTACTATACTGCGCCTCGACACTTATACCTTTACCTCTCGCTAGCTTAATTTGACCTGACTTTACTCGCTTCAACCGAACTAACATACTTTCACCTAACATGAACGCTTCTTTCTCGACGCTACTACGATTCAAAAGACGCGAATAAGCTGGGGAAGGAACACACAGCAGACCATTATTGCCACGTTAAGGGAGAGACCGGGAGGGACATCAGAAAGAAGCCAGAGAGCAGAGAAAGCTGTTCTAACATATTATATGACGCTGATTGACAAAAAGTCAAGAAAGAGAAAAACAGCCCGATATTTATACAAGAACCTGCCCTTCCTCGAGAAAGAAAAGGAAACTAAACAGGTGCCATTTGACGAGAACTGCCAAGAAGTATGGAAACAGATAGAAGAGTGTCGGTAGCATAAGCAGCCGATCACGTACATAAGTATATGACTCAATGTTCCAACATAGGAAAGTAATACCCGAGATGACACCCATATGTAAAGTAGAAACGTAATAGAAACCCAAAAGAAAATAGTAACAGTATAAACCCCGTATTCCTTATCAAGTAACCCGTAATGAAATGTATGGAGATGAACAAATATCAACGAAGTAAAATGGAAGAAACAAAGTTCACCGTAAATTCCAACAGCTGTAGCTCTCCCGACGCCTCCTGAAGCATTTGTCTACTCCTGGAACTCTCTGATGATACCTGAGCATATCACTAATGCTTCTGGAGCTCTCCAGTGGCACCTGATATTTCTTCTTGAACCTGGCACACCCCCGAGGCACCAAGTTTTACCTTTCAGTGCCCTGTTTTTACCAGGCATACTACTTTTCGCTTTAGTGGGCACTTCTTTGCAGAGCATTCAAAACCGTGAGTCTTGAAGGAAAGGGACAACGCGGGGGTTGTGCGGAAGGACACAATAGTGGATAATCTATTAAGTCGTCACCCTGATTTCGAGACGGAAAGATTCAAAGAATTTTAGACGTGAAACGGGAGCAGAGAAAGCTAGGTTCTAATGTCTATATTGTATGTATCGCTTGATTGATTAAGTCAGGAAAAAGAGAAAAACAGCCAGATATTTATACAAGAACCGTGTCCCTTCCGACCGAGAAAGAAAATGAAACTAAACAGGTGGGAAAGCCATTTGAGTCTCAAGGGGCGGCGATAGCGATTATTCCGCAGGGTACGACGTACGACAGTAGTAGCTGTCGAGTTAGTCAAGCGAGGTCAAGCGAGGTGCGAAGGTCTTCGTGAGGAAGTGAAGTAACAGCGTATATATTGAGAACCAGTGTCGATATAGAAGTGGTCCTACTGTTGGAATTTACGGTGAACTTTGTTTCTTTCATTTACTACATTGATATTTGTTTATCTCCATACATTTCATTACGGGTCATTTGATAAGGAATACAGGGTTTATACCGGTTACTATTTTCTTTTGGATTTCTATTACGTTTCTACTTTACATACGCCATCTCGGTATACTTTCCTATGCGGATCATCGAAATCATATATTTACGATGCTGATCGTACCATGCAACCTATTAATTTTCTATTTGTTTCCATACTTCTTGGCAGTTTCTCGGGGTCAAATGGATTTCCCACCTGTTTAGTTTCCTTTTCTTTCTCGGTCGGAAGGACACGGTTCTTGTATAAATATCGGCTTGTTTTTTCTTTCTTCTGATTTGAATCAATCAAGCGATACATATAATATGTAATTAGAACCTAGCTTTCTGCCCCCGCTTTCGCCTAAATTTTTTGAATCTTCTCCGCCAAATCAGTGACGATTTACTTAATAGTTTAATCGCTATTAAGGTTCTTCCAAGACAACCCCGGTTGTCCTTTTTCTTCACCTACCTCAGATGATACGCTGCGACGGACGAGTATTATAGTATAGAGATACAGAAGACGCTATGAAGCGAAAGAAGAGAAAGGAAAACAGAAACGCGAGTGAGAACCTCTCTCATATACCCAAGGAAATCCATACGACTAATCCCAAAATGACTCACACCACGCAACCGAACAGAAACCCATAGAACGCGATAGAAACCTCCTGACTAATCCAACTCCGCGTAACCTAATGACTCCATCAATCGATAGAGCCCCCTTCAAGTCATGTAGCCCTGCGAAATAAGTTTAACCTTCGCCTCAAGCTGCCCCTGCTTTCACAGATTACAGACAAGACATCGACCGCGGCGGTAGATTATTGCAGTAGGGTTCCTGCAGAGGTCAGATCCCGGCCCACTTGACGAAGATTGTAGGCGCCATTGTTCCTGCTTCCGCGAGTCCAAAATCTCTCGACTTCAGATTCTCCTCCTGCTCGACGACACAGTGGAAGAGGCGGTTGTATTCCGACCCGACACGGCCCGCAAGGGCAAGGCTCAATAATATATGGAAGACGCCAGATCTTCATTCTCCTAAGGTCGACCAGAGATATAAATAATTGCTTGATGAACGGTCCGGTTTCTTCCAGTCGAAATTTCCTCGCGCGGGCGGATATTTTTGTTCGAGATGAAGACTACGCCACCGACGCCGGACGTGCGCGTATTGCTTTCGCTGGCTTGTTTCACGACCAGACCGTTCGGATATTGGCGAAGATTCGCAGTAGTTCCAACATCTTCCAAGTCTTTTGCGCCGAGGCGGCGTTTTTGTCTGGACGGCTTGATCGCCATCGCGAATCGAGGGTGAAGCCAAAGTTCATGGCGGCATGCCAGGCTTTTCGTGGAGGCGGAGACTTGATTGTTAGCAGAGAACTCGGCCATAGGGAGCCATTTGACCCAATCGTCCTGTTGATAGGATACGTAGCCTCGTAGATATTGCTCCATTACAGCGTTGAACCTTTCGGTTTGGCCGTCGGTTTCTGGGTGGAAGGCGGTGGACATTCCTGCTTCGATCCTGAGGTGTTTGCACAGTTCCTTCCAGAATTTGGCAGTGAATTGCGTGCCACGGTCGGAGGTGACATGCATGGGGAGCCCATGGAGTTTCCAGACGTTTCGCAGGTATAATTGAGCGACATCTTCGCATTCACGGTTGTGTTACAGCAGGAGTGAGCGTCGATTCATACCGATCCACGATCACCACGATTGAATCGCACTGCTCACTTTCCCAGAAATTCAAAGAACGAAATCCATCGATACTTCCTGCCGCGTTGTTCAGGTATAGGGTCGGAGTACACCGAAGTTTCCCACGGCTTGCTTTATTTCAGCCGACAGATGGCAGTTCCAGACATATATGCCCAACGTAGCTCCGTGATGGACCAGTAGTAGTCCCCGCCGATGAGTTCGCAGGTTTTTCGAGCCTGCGCTACGGCAGAGGGGCATCGCAGAAAGTTTCAGGATTTGAAGTTTGCGGCAGAATGTGACGTAGGTTACCCCGATAAAGTAGCTGCCCTTCATTCTCCGCAAGATTCGCCAAATGATATTTCCTTCGACGTTGCTTTCTCTCGCATGTCTAAGATCTTGCTTGAATGGGTCCAGCTTAGATCCTTCGTCAAACAAATTTTGTCCAGCTGAAAGGTTTCTTTTCACGTATTGCTTTGATAAAGAACCCGCCAACAAACTTAGCTTTGCTTCCAAATTTTCCTTCTTCAAGATGACCTGACTCTGTTGCAACTGTCTTTCATCCCCCTCTCCAGGGAGATCTCCGGATCTCCTTGTCAGTGCGTCCGGTTTTCCTCCTTGCTTCCCTGGTATGTGTTGGAATTTACGGTGAACTTTGTTTCTTTCATTTACTACCTTGATATTTGTTTATCTCCATACATTTCATTACGGGTTATTTGATAAGGAATACAGGGTTTATACTGTTAACTATATTCTTTTGGTTTCTATTACGTTTCTACTTTACATATGGGTTGTCACCTCGGATATTACTTTCCTATTTTGGAACATTGAGTCATATACTTATGTACATGATCGGGCGCTTATGCAACCGACACTCTTCTATCTGTTTCCATACTTCTTGGCAGTTTCTCGGGGTCAAATTGCTTTCCCACATGTTTAGTTTCCTTTTCTTTCTCGGTCGAAAGGGACACGGTTCTTGTATAAATATCGGGCTGTCCTTCTCTTTCTTCTGACTTTGTCAATCAAGCGATACATACAATATAGACATTAGAACTCAGCTTTCTCTGCTCCCGTTTCTCGTCTAAATTCCTTGAATTTTCTCCGTCTCGAAATCAGGGTGACGACTTAGTAGTTTAACCGCTATTGTGTCCTTCCGCACAACCCCCGTGTTGTCCCTTTCCTTCAGTATGTATTTGATAACAAAGTTGAATCTTGAAAGGTATTCTGCCCAATGTGCTTGCCTCCGGTTAAGCTGTTTAGTGCTCATGAAGTACTCGAGGTTCTTATGGTCTGATATGACGGCGACACGCGCAGCCTTTCCAATTCCGTACGCCACCTCGAAAGATCGATGATTGCTAGTAGTTCTTATCAGAATCTCAGAAGCACACTCGGAGTGGAGTGCTTGCAGAAGTAAAGAACGGTCGGAGATTGTTGTCATCAGATAGAAAGATGCCAGCGAGACGTAGTCTGAAGCGCCAGTTTCACGACGATTTCCTTCGCGCCGGCAAGGACGCGGTGGTGAAAGCTTTGAGCGCGTTGAACGCAATTGAGCTTCACTTGTCCACGCCCACGTTATATTTTTTTTTTAGCCTACTCACGCGCAGCAAGCTTGAGAACCCATATATGAACCGGCGATAGAAGCGAGAACCGGCGAACGCCAGACGCTCGACCGGACTGTCCAGTTCTGCAATCAGATTCACTTTCGGGTCCATCCGGACGTCGCGCTCACGATCGTGCCGGCGAGGTGGTGCTCGCGCATGAACTCGCATTTTTCCGGTTTCAAAGAAGAT
Organism: Morchella eximia; assembly: GCA_024713935.1. Taxonomy (NCBI): domain Eukaryota; kingdom Fungi; phylum Ascomycota; class Pezizomycetes; order Pezizales; family Morchellaceae; genus Morchella; species Morchella eximia. The sequence continues at coordinate 617,220 of JAMGZG010000022.1, read as the reverse complement.
CCTATTAGCCTTCGCGCTTCGGCGACTTTCTCAACGCGACTTGACGCTTCTTCGGCTGCCGCCATAGATCGTGATGTCATCGGCGAGGCTGCAGAATACGCGCGGACGCATCATTGATGAACGGCGAACGTGTGGCCGGCATGGCGCTGAAGGGCATTACCGCCAGATTCAAAGAACTATATCGGTGACGGAAAGTTGTCTTCCATTCTTCGCCGCCATTCGGATCTGATCGACGAAGGTCCAACTTTACCATTTCGCTGGACAATGATCGTTGCTTCCTGGATGAGTAGAAGTGGTACGATCTTGATCGTTAACTCGTTTAGGCCACGATAGTCGACGCAGAGGCGGACAGCCCACGCTTTTCTTCACTTAGACAGGGCCCCGTGAAGAGTTTAGCTCAGATGAAGCCTTTTTTAAGTTTTCCTGTAGACAGATTTCCTGAGAAAGAATCAATTCGTCATGACACGCTATATAGTGGTCCAAAAGCGAGGTTCCTTCCTTCTTCGAAATGTATTTTGCGATCGATACCGGCGCGCAAGATTCCGCTTAAGAAAGTCTTCATCCATCGCGATGGAATCTTTTGTATCGCTAAGATTTTGGTTCTCCAGTCGGTTCGCTTATTGTCGACAAATTTCAGACAGCTTCTTCGATAGCTGAATATTCGAATTTGCTCTCCAAACGGCAGAGGGCTGCTGACGAATGGAAGTGAGATGCGATTGCTTGATAGGCTGCTTTTCTGAAAGGCCAGACTTGTTCTCAAAGACTTGAATCAAATCAGTATGGTATTGTCCTTGAACCGTAGGGTGGCGTCATACAGCTGGAGCCAGGGGATTCCTAGTACAAGGGGATAAGAACCAAGTTTGGTGATAAAGAAAGGAACGGTTTCATGGGGGGCATCCATGGACATTGGCAAGTAACATAGGTGGGTGATTTGGCCAGAAGAGATGGGTCGGCCGTCTATGACTTCGAGGATGCGAGGTGATTTGAGCGAAAGAGGGAAGTTATTATTAACGTTTCATCAACGAACGCTAACTCGAGTAACCGGTATCAATCAAATACAGAGTTTGAATGGGAGTTTTATTGTTTACAATTTTACAAGAAGAACATAACGATCACAATCCAATTTATCCTCTACGAGCACCGGAGAGAGAGAAAAGCATAAAGGAAAAACATTAGATGAAGAGGGGCCATTGATCAAGCCCTGACTAGTGAAAACCCGACTGGAGGAGGTGGAGCTGGCGTGGGGAGCTGGGTCGTTGCAAGAAGAGAGGAGAGAGCAAGACCCTCATACCGGTTGGTTGCTACAAGCGATGGATGAGGGCAGCGATAAGACATGGCCGTTGGAGACAAGACATACACAGGTTGTTGTCCCGCCCATTGCTTCTCAAGAATGGAGGTTTTATGCTGGCCGCTGACGGCCAGATCTTTGTTCGAAAAGGCTGGATCGGCCCGGAGAAGAGAGAGGTCCATGGGGCGAGACCTCCAAAGCATGACGGGCGCAGCGACGGAGGAGCAGTAATTTGCCCATCAGACACGGATAAATTTTTGTTCTGCCTTTCGGCCCCGGATCTGGTTGTCGATGGTCATGAGGGTGGTCGCGTAGGCTTCCACAGTATTGGGCCTGTCCGTCCTGTAACTCATCGCATCTTTGAGGTCCTCGGAAAGTCCTTCGGCCAGAGCATCGATCTTTGTCCCCTCATTGTAGTCGGGGTAGGCCACAATGCGGAGGAATTGAGAGAAGACGCAAGAAAGTCTCTTTCGCTTGCCTGAGGACGACGAAGCGATGGCGGTGCTCGTGTTCGGCCCGAACGACGCTCCAAGCCGCCACGGCAGCGACGAGGAGAAGGCGGTTTACGCTTGACAAGAGGAAATGACCTTTCTAGCGCTCTTCCTTCCATTCGCTAACAGATAGATTTATCTTTTCCGCTTCGTTATAACCTGTCGTTGACCTCAAGTTTCATCCGAGTTGGATAATAAACCCGAGCTGGAGCGAGTACCATCGACTTTCGCGTCCGTAACTTTCGACCTGAAGGCTAAGCTGACCGCATGGCGGCGAGAGCGAGAAAGCGGGCAAGGGCGGTGGCGCAACGTTGAGGTCCAGGTTGAGCTGATTTATTTGCTCTTACAGATTGTCGATGACTTCGCGCATGACGGCGAAGCGAGCCTTTCGCTTTTTCGAAATGATACAGAAATGAGTTTTCAAGAGGACAAGAGAACGACGGTGTCTTGTTCGAATTGTTGTTTGAATTCCTCCACGCATTGGGGAGGAACCCACGGAGCCGGCGCGACATACAGACGCGCGGATGACGAAGAATGTAATCTCCGAAATGGGCGATACGAAGATTCCGCAGTAAGATTTACGCGCATACAAGAGAGCTCGCCGAAGCTTAGTCGAGGTGCCGCCTTCGTAAGGAAGAGAATAACGGCGCTTATGCTGATAATCAACAGATAGAGGTCCTACCCAGATGACATGCCAGGTACGACAAGCGTTATAATATCAGAACGGAGCCTATTTCAACCGCTCCAGATGAAGACACACAGGGCCCTTACATACGCTGAGAGTTATTGTTAGCCAGTTGCACATGGCATGTAAGTACCTAAGAAGGTTAGCTACCACCTGTCAGAATTCTACATTCTGAGGCTTAGAAGAGGATCTACTCATGAAAGAATGACCGACTTAGCCTGCGCCGCTAACGATTAGAAGGCTAGCCAGAAAGCTCTGAAATGCCAGCGATCCTCTACATCCTCTGAAAGAAGCCCGCCGGTAGTGGAAGGAACTACGCCTTTAAGTCTACAATAAAGCTCTAAAGAATGACAGTTTTACACCTGAAATGCAGCTCATTCCATGCAGGCCCCAGTTGTGCTAAACCAAGGCTGCAGGTATTACAGGCTGACTAAGTGGTTTTCGAACCGGAAGACTTCACGACGCCAGAGAGGTTTAGCGACAGATTGCTTCCTTCCGCTAGAAGGCAGCACCGAACTTAGTAAGCGAAGAGAAGAGAGTATCGAGCCTCGGAAAGATAAAGTACTCGTGATCATTCCCGCCTAACTGTCCCCGATCCTCATCTCCCATCATCGGTAGTAGAGCCCTTAAAGATTATTGAGTTCTAGCGATAGTATCTTTGAATAAATCTGCACCTGATTTCTATCTTGCACGGCCGCATCTATTCTATTGGATTCTAGCGATACATAGAAGAAGCTGCCCCCGTTACAAGTATAGAGATACAGAAGACGTTGCGTAAGGAAAGAAGAAGAGAAAGGAAACAGGAATGAAGCGAGGGAGAGCCCTCTAATATACCCAAGGAAATCCTGCGATGACTAATCCCACATGACTCACACCAAGCAACCGAACGGAAACCATAGAATCCCATAGAAACACCATTACTAATCCAACTCCGCGTAACCCAACGACTCCATCAACCGATCCATGAAAGCACCGGCTTGCATTACAGTGATAGCGAATTTATCGAGTACTGATGGTACCTCTACACAACTATACTGTCGGCTAACTGTGTAGGAAATTACAGAGGTAATTCTAAAGAGTACCCGACTTATAACATCATCCACAACACGGCAGCTAAATAGAGATACCCTGTCATTGGTTTAGTTTCTTTTATTTTTCTTCTCTCTACCGGATGGACTTTTTCTCGGAGAATGCTAGCACTTAGGGCTAGGTTTATTACGAAGTCTGTATGGAAGAGGCTCTTCAGTGAGGTTTAGCGGAAGTACTATGAGTAATGGAATTAGGAGAACAAACTAAAGATGGTCTTTGGATAGAGGGTCTGAGGGACGCGGTTCCGTGCAGGACTTCTGTCGTTGTATTTTATGTTTCGAGAGTTTTGTAATTGGGACATACTATTTTGGTTTCATTATATCTAGTTAACCATCATACCCAGATCAAGTGCATACGATGTATGATTTATAAATAAATAAATATATATAAATAGAGTACTGCAGGTACTAGCAATCGCTAAGCTTTTGGTCTTCTATCATTCCTCTCAGCAGGTATCGGGCCCCTATGTGTATTCATAAACCAGACAGTTAGAAACTTCTATTACACCTGCTGAATTTAAAGTGATATTGTATCTTCCACTACCCCTAAATTTACCCCAAGTGCCTTGTCCCCATTGCTTCCTCCAAAGTGGAAAAGGAAAATTGCAAGCTGATATTAGATAGGTTTTGCTTATTCTTTGTCTTATTGGAGAAAACAAGGTGCGACTGGACAGGCTCTACTAAACCTTGAAAAGATGATCGGTTCATCTTAAAGAAAACCTGGATAATAAGGGGTTTCTCAAGTATCAATTGAAGAAACCATTTCTCAACCGTAACCGGTCTCTTCAAGATTGGTCTAGGGACCATTTAACGGGTTGTTCCAATTGAAAACATTCCTTCCTCTAGTGTGAAGCCTGGTATCGGAGAAACCACTTGCACTAGGTTCAGCAGCTCAGAATTCTCGTCAATTTGGCCATCCATTGCTGCCTCGCCCTTATTGCTGTCCCCATCACTGTCTAGATCTCCTAGGTGACCAACTTCCCGCGTTACCATCCTCCCGTGACCCACCGGTCCCATTTCTAACAATACTCCTAGACAAAGTAGAAGTTGTTCGCGTTAAACCCTATGACATCTGGCAAATGATGATATTGAATGGACAGAAAATTAAAAATTATGGACAGAGGTATTTTCTTGACTATACGGGGTGCACTAAATTTTCCCTTCAACTAACACTGATTACAGTTTTCTTAGAGTTCACAACAAATTGAACCATTTGATTGGTGGAAGGATCTCACTAAAAGTCTTCCCAACCCGATCCCCAATTCGTCTTTTCGAGCTTTGATCAGCCTACTCTAAAATCCGGCAAGTAGAGTGGACAGTATTATTCCTCTTTCTTAGGCTTAAGCCTTAGCGAATTTGCGGCCGGAGGCTGCATTCCACTTCTATCTATGTAAGGCACTCTAAAGCCTACCTCAACTATCAGCAACAATGGACTCGTCTACCAAGATCGATTCCTTTTCACTTGAGCCAGGCTCAAGCCCTTGAGCTTTTATCAAGCAAGCCGAGCCCACGCAGGTGTATCACAAGATGGCTCGAGCCAATTAACAAATCGGGCTTGATCCGGTTCGTAGGCCACGCTAATTAGATCTTATTATAGCAACTCACCGTACCGCGCTTGATAAGGACGAAAGCTTTTTGTCTTTCTCAAGACCTGAACACAACCAGTATCATAAAATATCACTCGCTATACCAAGAGCGCCACGCCAAGAATATAATACTGTATCTAAATCGGGATAAAACTGATACCGTACCAGTACAGCACTGTCTCTACCCCCGTATTTTAATGTGGTAGTGCTTCCGTAGTTTTCTGGCATCGCCAATGACACAGTTGTCATCCCACCCATTCTGTCACTATATAAACCTAACCCTGGATTGGTTCTGGTATCCTGAAAGTCTACACACCTGTAGTAGATCTGTCCCCCTATCAATTCTTGCGCGACACTTTCTCTTGGTACTGCTTTCCAGATCGCTGTTGTGGAAACGACTCCATTGACTCCGTTGCAATAATTATCACAACTCCATACCGAGGTCGAGTGATAATCCGTGACTTGTATTCCTTCTGGCCCAGTGAAATCTAGGGGCTAGAAAATATAATACCACAAAGCCTGAACCTGGTAGCTATACAATTATTCAAGATTAGTAGGCTGTGTGTACCTGTGCTGAGTAGCTTGTCTAATCTACGTATTAAGCAGCATTTATGCCATCAGTTGGAGTAGACCCTTAGAGATCAGACAAGATTCTCGGCACAGTTACATGCTCAGCACAAGTACAAGTACACACGGTCTATGACCCAACCCTCCTTAGTTGTCTCTTAATATTGGGTTTTTTTTACTCTTCTAGCTTTTAGTTCTAATACATACAATTCTAGTTAACGAGACCAGAATAGGAAGTTGCAGCTGATGTTGATAAGGGAACACCTAAACATGAGCTGCACGTCGCTGCTGTTAATTTTCTCTGAAATTTCACAAAATCGGTGCACAGTAGTATATATGGGGTAATTTCATCGGCGGTATTGAGGATATTTGCCCTAATACTATATAGCACCAGGAATGATACAAATCAGATTCGAAGTATTTTGATCAGGTGTTAGATCAAACTCTTATTAACAGCCTTCGTTGTAAATGATCTCGATTTGTAAATCAGGTTGAAAGGCGATATATGGGCTCCATTATTTCACTCGAGTCCTCGTGAACCATTTAACCTATTATCCACTGGTAGCTTATTATAAGCCAGAAAGACCTCCATGATTAAATTTGCTTAAAGCACGGCATGAAAATGAATAGATCAACTACAGGAGGACGTAACGAATCCAATCCGTACAGACAACTGGAAGGAAGTCCGAATTTTCGCTTCTCACTTTTGGCCTTTCAGCCCTCCAAAAAACGCTTTACACTTCCACCAATATTTTTAATATCCAGCAGGAAGCTATCATGTCCAAACAGACTAACATCTTCTCCCAGTTCGACATGTGTTACTCTCCGGTTCCCCGCTTTCTTCAAAGCCTCCGCTACCTCTCGTTGTTGCCAAGCAGGAAATAGGATATCACTCGTAACCCCTAGAACGAGGGTCGGGATGTTTCTCATTGGTACCAGCCCGGCAACAAGATCAGGAGGTATGGACCCATCATCGGTAGTCGTTGAAGCCTCAATGTCTTCTCTTGGTTGTTCCGTATAAGGCTGCGAAGGGAGTGTCAGGGAGCACTGGCTCGCACTCTGTTCGCTTAATTCTTCGACGTGGTTTGGGGATAGTTTATGTTTATTTCGTTCCCTCTGCTTTCGAATTACCTCTTGGTATTCTGCGCCGAGGTCAAACAGATCCATTGCTTTCGAAACATATAATAAGCTATTTGCATCATATTCTAAACAGAACTTTTCGCCAGCATGATCGAGATATGTTTCAATAAGAAAATCCGGGCATAATGCAGGCGGGCGTGAGGGATCTGCTCTCTGTCTTCCGAAGCGTTGTTCCCATTCTGGCCCGGATCTGTATGTTACAGTTGCGATCTGGCGGGCAAGCTTAAGACCTAGATGTGGCGGGACCTTGCCATAGTAGAATCCTCGATTCCAGTTCGGATCGGCCATTAAGACTTTCTCCCTCGTTAGTTATGGCTGATGACCACACTAATTTCTCTTTGCTGGAATATAACTTAAAAAAAATTGCAACCCTACCTTGTCTTTGAGCATGCCGCATGGCAATACTGTAAGGATGACTTCTAGCACAACCACTGATGCTTGCGATCTTTCCAACTCTCTCAGGAAATAGCACTCCAGCCGCCAAACTTTGCATCCCCCCCATACTAGCGCCAACACTAGCATAGAGCCTTTCCACTCCAAGATGATCCAGAAGTCTAAACTGGGCGCTGACCATATCTCCCATAGTCATTATCGGGAACCTAGTCGCATACCTTTCGCCATCCGCGGGATCGATACTCGATGGCCCGGTAGACCCATAGCATCCGCCCAAGACATTGGTGCATATAACGAAGAAACGATCTGTATCTAGAGCACAGCCTGGTCCTATAAACTTTTCCCACCATCCGAACCTTGGATTATCCGGGTTCGATTTTGCATGAGAAGACGCAGAGAGCCCTGTGTGTAACAGTATAACATTCGATCTATCGGCATTAAGCTCGCCCCAGGTCTCATAGGCAATGGTGAACTCTTGAAGGATGCCACCATAATCTAACAGCATCGGAGCTTTCGAGGTGAAAGTTTTGTGAGCGCCAGTTGTGTAAGAAGGCTCGGGGCCATTCACCATGGAGCGCGATTCGATTTCCTTCGTTCGCATCTCTATGGCATCAAGGCACGGGAACGCCATCTGTGGGTTGGAGGCCCCCGATAAATGCGGCGCGGATGTGATAAAACCCCGAACCGCTGAAGATGACACATACTGGCTGCGCTTTAATCTTGAGGTTAAGAAGGGCGATGCAGTGATAGTTGGACTGGATAGAGCTTTATACTGCCGAGAACGAGGATGAAATAAAGCCCTTAGCAACTGTCGGTTAATGTTACTAGACATCTCGTCACTATTTCAAACTTCTCGGTCTTCTCGTCCTATGCTGTCTTCGACGGGGAGTACCGACTAGGTATTTGCACTTTCTGGTGGAGTTTAGGACTGCGACGATGTTCAAAGATGGCTCTCACGAGAATTATAATACATGTGCACCTTTGTGGGGCAGCAAATATTTTGCACCCCACCATATGGGCCTCAATCTAAAACCCAACCCTGAATGACGCCATCTGTCCCTGCAAGGTGACATGGTTTCTGTTATGTAGACAGTTCCGAAACAATCTGCCGGCGTTATTTTCATTTGAGCTATGGTATATATAAAAAAAAACGTTCAACAGAACGCTCGAGACTTGGCGTTCTGTATGTACTATAGCATGTACTATTCGAAAAACCATGTTTACGATTAATCAGTCTCCCGGTGAAGCACGATGTATGTTCCTATCAATTTACATTATTCAGAATCGATCTGCCATGAAACGTTATGCCGGTCTGGTGCGATTTGTCAGCCAGAAATACCATCATCCTAAATCCAGCTAACATCACGATAATGTACCTACATGTGTGTAGAGCTGTCTTATAGTTTCCATCAATTAAGTGTACTAAATAGCCTTCACTCAAAACCCTTACGTATCACTTCGTCTGGCGCGAAAAATGGTAAATTGTGTAACAGATCCTGTTATCTCTTTATCAAATTATAGATCTCCCATTCCTGTATTATAGGGGTCCGGAGGCAGAATCGCCGGACTATGGGATACTACCGCCAAATTCCGTTAGAAGAGACCGGTTGCTTCTAACTTGTTTTGGCTTAATCATTGTGGCTTACGCCGTAGGTACAAGAACTTCGAATCATGGGAAGGCATAGGTCCTCCAAACACGTGACCTTCAACTTTTAATGAAACTCACTTGTGTGCAGAATATCTAATACATGTAAGTATATAGATATACCGATATGCAATGTGTTATTTAAAGGTTTTGATTGGCCATGTTTGAGGGGTTTTCTTTTTCTCTATCAAATATGTTTGTCAGTCAGTAGATATTCTATCAAATATGTTGGAGTTAGTAGATACCTATTCTATCAAATATTTTGAGTCAGTCAGTAGATATTTGTTCCAACATACCTTGAGTCAACCAAATAGTATATCAGATATGTGCACAGGGCATCTTGGGGTTTCAGTGATCTTAAGCATTGGTAAACTGATATTGTTTAAGCCATAACAGTTCCTACTCCGGCCAAAGGCCGAAACCCCTTGTAGATACAATACATATACACGCTACCCCCCGCTATACTTCGATATATAACAGTAACAGTAACAGTACTCTATGTAAAATAGGCATCTAATCCAATTGTTTGATAGGCTTTCGATCTGGCAGCGGCAGTCCCTGGTTTCAATCCCAGACGCTTGGTTAAATCAAAATAACCTGGGGTGGAGGTATTCCGGGTATCGGTCCTTCATCAACCAGGCACATTACGACATCTAGCGATCGACCAAATTAACGTTGCTTCTCCTGTCCCACCCCGAAGCCAGAACGGCAACGATAAGGAAGGACACAAGGAGAGCAACAGGAACAAGATCTACTACTACTACACGTATAGCTGTATTAATGAGGGAATAGGGAATAGGATACCGCACGTAATTCATAAAAGATGATTCCCTGTGGAAGAGTATGTAATAGGCCACGCAAGCCTTCGACAAGTCGCTGGCGGGAACGGAACGGCATCGGAGCATGAGAAGAAAGTTCCATGCAGCCTTCCTGCACCTTTACGACTTACCAGTGCCCCCTAGACACCCACATACATGTAATACATAAGAGTACCCCGAACCCCCACCATTCAAACGCCGGTTCACCTGCTATCTTCTCCTCGCGTTCACTGATCTAAGATCATAGTAATATGGCTATATGAAACTATCATATCTATATCTATTTTCTCATCATCCCATCTGGCTTCGCCTCCTCCATAGTTTCCAAGATCTTGGTTCCTATATCGCCCAAGAAATCAAAATCAACAAAAACTCAGCGATCGCTGCAAGCGACTAGTTGTGCCACCAGTGCCTGGAAACGTCAATAGCTTAGACAACCCACCACTACAGCCAGTTACCTTACTCTACTCTACCATCCTAGGCGCGCTCTCTGCTTGTCACTCAAAGGCTTCTTCCGATCTGCAGCAGTTTCTTCCACCGCTCTTGTCAGCCGCGGAATAACCTCACTCTTTCGCTCGTTCTCGATTCATTAAACACTTTGCTTGTTTGCGTGCTTGTCTCTCCCGCTTGTCATTCTTTTTAGTGTCTTACAGCCTCACCCCCTTCAGCCCTCACCCACCCCCCTCTCGTTTTGGCTGGTCCCTCTCAATTCTTTATATAATAGCTTGAAATAATTATCATACCTTATAAGTACTCGATACTCGATACTCTTTTCCATCTCATACACTTTCTTTTACGCCCCCTTTGCTCTGCACTCATACTTAAGATCACACGCGCTTAAAATCACCAGGCTCCTATATACTCATCCGACTATTTCCTTTTGCCTGCTCTCGTAGCCTGCCTGCCGTGATCCAATATCACCAGCAGTTATGATGGGTTTCAAGAGAGCCTTATTACTCTCGGCTTTGTTGCTTTTTTGTATATTCTTCTTGTATCCACGATCACACTCATCCTCACCATTTGAAGCCGAGCCATCACTAGCTTCACTGAAGGAGCATGGCACCCCCGGAGAGAAAAAACCCACCAATCAACCGCCCGCCCACAACTCCAAGCCTATCTCCGAAGCTCTTACGGACCGCCCGCGAAAGGCTTCATCGGGAGCTGATACACCCACAAAACAACAACAAACCTCCATATCTAACTTGGCGAACCTTCCTTTGAAGGAGCAACTTGCCCATCAATTCCCATACCATGTGCAGTCAAAATTTCCTGCGTACATTTGGCAAACATGGAAATATACTCCAGCCAGTGCGGAGTTCAAAGAAGAGTTTCGTATCACCGAAGCCAGCTGGACCGAGAAGCATCCGGACTTCGTACATGAGGTACCGCTTAATACATTATTCACACTGATCGTTACTGATTTACTATTTAGGTCATTACAGATCAGGTTGCAAACCATTTAATAAGACATCTTTACTCGGGCGTTCCCGATGTCTTGGATGCTTATGATGCTCTACCGTTGCCGATTCTCAAAGCCGATTTTTTTCGATATCTCATCTTGCTCGCCCGGGGCGGAATATACGCCGATATAGATACACTTGCCTTGAAACCAGCTACTGAGTGGCTTTCAGACAACTTTAAGCTCAGCGATGTCGGGATGGTCGTTGGAATTGAGGCAGATCCTGATCGTGAAGACTGGAGCCAATGGTACTCAAGGAGAATACAGTTCTGTCAATGGACGATTCAATCGAAACCGGGCCACCCTGTCCTACGCGAAATTGTTGCCAACATCACAATGGAGACTTTAGACCGCAAAAAAGCAAAGAAACTTTCGATTGATCACGATAATGTCGTGGAGTGGACAGGCCCAGCAGTTTGGACTGATGCAGTATTCGAGTACTTCAACGACGAGACTTTTTTCGACATGAGCACCTCTACAGGTGGTATCTCCTGGAAAAATTTTACCGGAATGAAAGAACCTAAGAAAGTTGGGGATGTGGTGGTTTTACCTATAACCAGCTTTTCTCCTGGGGTTGGCCAAATGGGTGCCGGAGAGATTGATGATCCGATGGCTTTTGTTCACCACAATTTTGAAGGTTCGTCGGGCGTCCCTTTTTCTGTAAAAGATTGTAGTATTAACAGACTTCCGCACACAGGGTCGTGGAAACCGGAATCGGAACGCATAAATTCTCCCAGTAAGTGATGGGTTGTTATTTTACGACCCGGTTGCATAAATACAGACATTTACGACTTCACGAAGTTAGAAGAACAGAAACAAAAAGCGACAAAAGACGGAAGGGTTTTTCTTTTTTTTTCTTTTTACTCTTTCAGCGCTTATAGAATGGTGGACGGAGCCGGTGGTGTCATTTTGTATTTTGATATATTTTGGTAGTCCGTTTCTTTTCGTTTCTCTTCTTTTCCCTTTTCGTTATCAGAGTTAGGTTAAAATCCGATGCAAGACTTCCCGGCGAAGTTCAGGAGTATTTTGCAGACAGCTATTATGAAGAAGCCGTAAGTAAATCCTTTTTTATTTTTTTTGGATGGTGGGCTAGGGTTAGGGCGCAACAGAGTAAATAATTCACTCTCTTCATTGTCTAAATCTCTGAATCTTGACTATGATCTACCTATTTAGCACAAAATAATAGCGTATTACCAGTACAAACTTTCAGGCCGCAATCTCTTGTTTACATATTCCAATTGAATTTATAGCTAAACGAAGATTATACACCAAAGTCTAGATTCCGACTTTACTTTAGGTGCAATCAGGCCCTTTTCCTATCTACGGGTGTAGGCGGCATCTTGTCCTCTATATTTCCGAAGGAGTGTAAGATATATCTAAGGCTAACAGGGGCCTTTATGGTAAATGTTTGAAACACAAAACCACACCCTTATTGTGCTCATCTGTTGGTGCCAAGGCAATATGAACCAATTCCACCCAGCAACTTCAGGTTGTCCTTTGAGACATCTTATCTGTTTACTCCAAATGGTTACATGTATGTAACATGTACTTTTAAGTTAAAATGAAGCCGGGAGGAGTCGGTCGGGGGGTCGGACGCTGGAACGAGCTGGGTAATAAAGTGCCCCCGGAAAGCTGGAAATGCCAAGCCTAGCCACGGAAAATCCCCATTACACTCATATTCACGCAAGGCCGCGCGAGTCAACTCCAGGTGTTTGTATGGAGCTTTAACATCTAGGAATGGTGTAGTCCTCATCTTTGCTCTACCTTGCCTAAGTACATGTACCTGTAGGTTGATAGTTTTGTTTACGTAATATTTGAAGTTCGAGTGAGATTTCATGAATATATGTACAGTCACTCAGCAAAAGTGTTCGTGATATTAGTTTTAATGTCAATGCGCAGTGTGGCGCACCCGTATTATACTGATGTTATTAAAGTTGAGATTCAAAACAATGAGAAATATATAATATAGTTCGTGACTATATATAAAAATAAGATGACTCATTGATCTTCTTCTTCATTGATTTGGACGCCATTGGTTACTGGGAAAGTCTTCTCTTGGGGGGTTCTTGATAGTCCGCCACGGTTACATGGAGAAATTTCTCACTCCGAAGTCGGAATCACGAACACTTTTGCAGAGTGGCTGTACATATACTTACATGTACATTCATATTTGGAAATCAATCCAGGGTGCCGACTACATGTATATACATAACTGTAGGAAGAAAGATACAAAAGAAAACCAAAGCCTTGAAATAACCGCAGTGGCCTCGGATTCTAAGGAGAGGGACTCACAAGATATCGTGACCTTTTACTGAATGCCTTAGTATTGGTCAGATTATCTAGGACCGAATAAACAAGTAAACCATCTATCTCTTGTGAAAGACGGCGTAGGAGAAGTTTCAAAAACAATGTTAAGTGAGCAATGGCAATATTTGATATTATGAATTTTCCGCAGCCTTAATCTTTCTTGATAGAAGCTTGTCCACTGCCAAGGTTCTTTCGTCCCACTCGGCAAAGCACTCGTTCACTCCTTCGATACCCAATAGATACCACATCTCCAACAGTGTAGCACTTCTCTTTCTTAATTCAGCGATCTCCTTCGCCTGAGCCTGTTGCACCACCTGCACTCCGTTTATCCTAGGGACTAATGCAATCAAGTCGGTTGATATCGATGGGTTTGGAGTTGGGGTGTCCATTATAGAGGTCAACTGCGAAGAGGTGGCGTGGAACGCAGGAGCGGCCGCAAGAACAGTTGATAGTTTTTCTTCAGAGGATAGCGTTGAGGTTTGGGTGGCAGGATGAACGTTTTTGAAGATTTCAGGAAAATTGGCATCTATATTGTCATAAGTTATCAGATGATCTGGACGGGACAGGTATATAGTTATGCGAGAGGGACAAACGAAGATTGAGCATGTCTTTTACGGTCTGCGACTTTGCAGAAAGCCTGTTCAGATCTCTTTCTAGCGCATTGAGACGTGCGCTGACCGAGTTCCTCTGACCAGCCCCTCCCAGAGCGTGTAATTCGCCGATGGGATCTTCACTTGAGCCTTGAAGGACAAATTCCAAGCGGCGCAGACGAGTCTCGAGCGCGAAAAGTGTCTCTTCAGCTATGGTATCCGCTGAATCATCCATTGCTTAATTGAAAACAGGGAGAGAGTAGAGAAGGTACCAGGTACTAATAAGTTCTTGGGTGGGCAACGAAATGTGGGGGCGAGATAGTGTTCAGCTTTGGGAGTGACCTCGTTGAAGTCTCTACAGCACTACATGTATGTGTGCAACCGTAAAAAGTTATCATAACAAAGCGAATCGCGCTCCAGGAGGCGAGTTTCGGTTCAACAAAAACAAAAGAGTTTGAACCATTGATTTGAACTGTGCAGAGCCGCTACGCAAGACAAAAGGGTATGGCGTGACACAGACGGGTTTTTGCTCCCAACAAGGTCATGGAAGGGTAACAGCCGCTCGCGCGCTCGGAATGGGTGATAGTATCTATGTATGCATAGCTTAAGCGCATCAGTTTTGCTGGAGTGTGGTTGAGTGATGGCCAACAAAGAGTTACGCTGACCGCGAATTTGAGGGAGTTGATTGGCGCTGCTCTTTAGTTGAGGGGTTCAGCAAGCACGGGGCATGAGTTACCCTCTCAACCCCTGGTTCCTGACCTGACCCTTTCTTTAGGGTGTTGATTGACCCTGATCCGCTCAGGGCCTACCTACAGTACCGTACACACCTAAGAAACTCACCTCACAACACAATTTGTGTGTCCATAAAGCACACTCTCTAACTGTAGACTTAAAGTGTATTTATGTATGTCACGTAAAGTACATAGGCCGCGCTGGGAGGACCTTCTTGTGTTGAATACCGCCACCACCGCCTCTTCTGTGTCTGGTCTGGCCTGTTTTCTCCTTTCTCGTAAAATTCCTCGAAAGTCCCTTCCTCACGCACTCAGCTTCACCGTGTCTTTTTCTCCCCCTGTGAATCCTCCCAAGTAGTATCCGACTTAATTCACACCCCTCCTCCCCTCTTCTATCTTCCTCTTCTCCCTACCGCTTTTCCTCGTCCTCAACAGGTCACATTCTCTTTCATGCCTTTGACCATTCATCGGGCTCGCACCAATTCGTAGCACCATCCCTCATCGAGTGCTCAACTAAACCCCCTCAACCCTCTCTCACACCTCTACCTCCTTATCAATCTCCCTGTCCTTCACACCAGCTACACATCACCACCACTACCATCACTATCATCACATCACATCGCTCATACAGAAACTAACTCCCACAACACCAACTTTCATAACCACCGCCTCGGAGTGGTCAATGTATTCTCCCATCTCAGATGATGATCGGCCTAGTGGTCGGCGCCATTCAGTCAGGTCAAGAAATGGTTCTATGGGTGCAGGATCCGTAAGGAATGGGGTAAAGGGGGCTGTCCCGCGACGGAGGTCTTCTGCGGCCACAACTCACAATTCGGTCTTGAAAGTCAAAAGAAAAAGGAGCCCTGCAAAGGAAAAGGATGCAAAGCCCCCTCTTAACACATTTGATCGCCTAGCAACTTATATGGTCGAAAGACAAATAAGTAAGTATGACAATTGCACTTTACCCCTCACTCTCAATGTGCAAACTTTTATCAAAACCATCTTTAACACGAATTTTACTAATATGCTGTATTCACAGAGTTCTCACTCATAATTCTTTCTTGTTTCGCGGCAATTCACGTTCTGCTTCCGCAATACCGATCCACAACTACTAAACTCTTCAAAATATCTTACCATAATCCCGATACCAACCTCTATGGTAAGGGTGAAGATGACATTTATTTTTTATCCTTCTGGATAGTGATGTTTACTTTCCTTCGTGCAACTGCCATGGATTATATTTTCACGCCATTGGCTAGACGAGGTGGAATTTCTACCAAAAGAGGCCTTATCAGGTTTGCCGAGCAAGCATGGTTGTTGGTTTACTACTCTGTTTTCTGGACGCTGGGGATGGTATGTCTCAAATTCCTTCCCAAAGATGTTCCTGTAGCACAACTGCGCGAAAGAACCAGAACGGACTAACAATGCCCTTTCGTTACCTGTAGTATCTGATGTATGATAGCCCGTACTGGCTCAACCTCCCCGAGATGTGGACCAACTGGCCTCTGCGCGATTTAGGTGGTACTTTCAAGTGGTATTACTTGGTTCAGTTCGCGTTCTGGCTACAACAAATTTTTGTCCTCAACATTGAGGAAAGAAGAAAGGACTACTACCAAATGTTCGCACATCACATCATTACATGTACCCTCATGTTCACGAGCTACACATTGCACATGACTAGAGTTGGCAATGTGATACTTTGCGTCATGGACGTTGTGGACACACTTTTACCAGTGAGCCAGAGCCTCTTTCTCGATTCTTTGCCGGACCCGCTTACTGACACTTGCCTGAAATAGCTTGCCAAAATGCTTAAGTACCTCGGCTATAGTACAATCTGCGATTGGGCGTTTGGCGTCTTTCTCATCACCTGGTTTATCGGTCGACATATTTGTTACATGCTCGTTGTCAATTCCGCCTGGAGAGACGCACTTGTAATGATCCCAGAGGGTTGTTATCATCCAGGCTCTGTCACCCAAACGCCTATGCCCGATATCATTCAGGATTGGTCGCTTCTGATCCGCCAGTTCTATTATCCAACGGAGGCAGTTTGTTTCACGAAACCTATCCTGATGGGATTTATCTTTTTGCTATTGGCATTGCAAGTACTCACATTAATGTGGTTCTACATGATCATCGGTGTAGCTGTAAAGGTTATTAAGGGAGGACAAGCTGAGGACACTAGGAGTGACGATGAGGATTCTGAAGAGGAGAAGGAAGAAGAGGAAGAAGAGGATCTGATTGAGGAGGCTCCTGTAAAAGCAGTTGACTCTGCTCAAATGACCGGAACGGCAATGTCAACAGCTTCATTACCTTCTGTAATCATGAACGGCGGATCCCGCCGGCATCTCTCTGCGCAGCCTCTAGGTGGAGGGTAAAGTGTTTTGTGGGGGTTGTTGTAACACTTGTTTTATTTTCTTGTTTCATTGTTTCTTATAGGGATTTCGTTGCGGTTTTGGATGCGAGTATCAAAAATGATTGAGCGAGTGTGGGTTGGTGTGAACGAGTGTTTAATTATACTTCTGTAGTATTGTTCAGCAAGGACTTTTTTTTTTTTTTAACTTTTCAAGGGCCCTTTCCCATTTATCTGTAATAACTTTTACCTTGATATTCAGTTTTGCTTCGTTTTCATGTGTGATGCACCGGGCTTGCGCTTGTCTTCATCAAAACTTCCCTCCCTTTTCTTTACCGGAATCTATCTTACGCCTGCATCTGTTTAATCTTGATTTCGTCTTTGGAGGAAGGATATGTTGTGGGGGCTTCTATTAGCTTATCTTTTGTTTCTGGGTCTTTTCTTACCAATTTATGGTGATTTACGACCTGTGAGGAGGGTTTGGAGGAGAGTAGAGAGCGACAGATTTTATGTGATGTTTGCAGGGTTAGGCTAGAAATGGTTAGAGGGCGATCTCTTGTATTTTTATGTTTCATTATTTTCTTTCAGTCTTCTGTATCACACGCCATTCGTCACCATGATCACCAGAATATTTTATTGTCACTCTATGGAGGCATTGATTGAGCTTCGTAGAGTAGGTCTCATCAAAAGGGAACCTTCACCCTCGTGCAAACTACACCGTAGGTACATACGGTAATCCGATGACATACTTGCCCCCCACCCAAAAAAAAAAGATTGTCATCAGCTGTTAGCTTTGCTGGAAGCTTATGTGGCCCTACTTGTACTATATTTATCGCGTTAACAAGAGCACCGTCTTCCGAGCAAGAATCGGCACGGCTCCGAAGAATTACCGGGAAAGATGCTACGTATCCAGAGTACATCAGGTGGTCGTTGGGAAATAATAATAATAATATATATATATATATATATATAAAAGCCATCCAATTGCAATGCAATGTAACGCACAGCGAACTAGTGGCATTCGCCTCCACAGCAAATACAACCAACCCCTATCTTTGGTTGGTGGGTTACATCTGTTGCTCTAGGTGCTCTAGCTGGTGGTGCAGTGAGTTCTACATATTTCATTTCGTCCCAGATATTCCCGGACCCACGTTTCGTGCGGAGCGGGCCGAAATCAAAAAGCAAAAGGGCTTGCAAAATCTCAATCCGAATTGCAGACATGTGCGTAGTAGGTATGTAGGTATCGAATCTTTTGAGCATTGAATAGCCGCAATATCTTGGCTTAAAAAGTAAACTCACTGCTAACCCCCCAAACCCCTTTTAGATACCCTACTGCTTCTGCCAGAACTAGCAACTAACTTACTATGGTGCACCTGCGCACACTAGAGGAAAAAAGGAAACAAAGTAACACAAAAATACGAACTAGAGCTTCCCAACCGGCTCCGAAGAAAGTAAGAGTTCATCTCTCATGACCCGAAAATAAGAACCCTCCACATTATAGAGAAACAAATTTCCTGTGGAAGAAAGAATAGATGGAAAACAAAGGAGAGTTTTCGAAGAAAGATTGCTGTATGAAATTGGCGTGTAGATGAAGGAGGGATCGTAGAATCCATTAACCAACAAAGGAGTTCAAGACAGATCTTTTACGCACGAAGAAAAACCGCCTGTCTCCTTTACGCCCCAAAAAAATAAGGAGAGAGGAACTCGGGGGTATATAAAACATGATTTTGGGTATGTAAATCAATAGAGAAAATAGAGTAAAGCCTCTCCAGGAACAACAAAGAAAAAGAAAAAGAAAAAAACAGAACTGAAAAAAATACAAATGAACAGAAACAAATGGATATTGGACGCCCAGACCTTTCCCCTAATAAAACCCAAGATGCCTAGCGCGCTGACGACGACTAGGACAGATCCTCCCCAACGTCGCTACCAAGAAATGCGTGTATCGAAGAAACCCACAAGAAAATCACCT
This sequence comes from Morchella eximia, assembly GCA_024713935.1. Taxonomy (NCBI): domain Eukaryota; kingdom Fungi; phylum Ascomycota; class Pezizomycetes; order Pezizales; family Morchellaceae; genus Morchella; species Morchella eximia. The sequence continues at coordinate 598,110 of JAMGZG010000022.1, read as the reverse complement.
CCGTCAACCCCGTAGCGTGTAAAAGTTTGATCCGCATAACGAACATTGTATTTTGAAGAATAGTAGTGGAGCCTATCCAAAAGATCTTGGTGAACGCCAATTTGTATATTCCTTTCCCGGAACTCCTACAACCGATGATTCCCCAGTCCCAATCTCATTCGCCCGCACTTTCCTTCTGAACCCCTACGTCCCAACAATCCCGAATCCGCCCGGGGTTGCAACATGCCATTACACCGCCATCTTATAGCAATATCAAGTAATTTGATGGTGCAATACCCGTCTCTCCATTCTGTTTCCTCGCCTGCCACCATCGTCCAGAAACGTCCGAAACCTCCAAAATCTCGTGCTTTGTGAACGAGATTTCGTTCGCATCCTCCGGGTTGGCATCGTACGAGTAGATTGCCTTTGCCCTGTACGGGTAATCGGTGGGAGCGGTGACCTCGTCCGGCGGGATCTGGATCGCCGCACTCTGCGGCTGGGGTGTAGTTGAAGGGCCAGGGGCGGGTGTCGCACTGTTGGGCGAAGCATACTTGTTAATCGACTCCCTGTACTGCGCACCGGGCTGCGGCGAGCTTGTCTCGAAGCCGCTGAGCTGGGCACTAGTGTACATCTGGGGTGCGTGATGGCTGCTAGTGCTGGTATGCGGCCTGTCGCCGTGATAGCCAGGCGATAGCGGGTGTGTGCTCTGAGACCGCTTCTGGTCCTTGTGCAGAGCGAACGAATCAACATAGGCATGTGATAACGCGTCGGGGGTCGACCCGAAGTAGAAGATCCAAATAATCTATAGAGAAACGAAATAGTTTAATAAACCTTCCCCCCTTTCGAGACATCGAGCAGGAAAAGTCGACAATACTGACCTGGACGATGGAGAGGATAATGTGACCAGCACCCGCCGCTTGCATAGTTCCCCTATCGGTGTAAACGAGCGTGTTTGCAGCCGAACAGGTAAAGACCATCCCGGCTGAAAGATATCCCACGATCTATAACCCCCCCCTCGTAAAATAGAATCAGTAAACAGATTTCGTGAAACGGAAAAGGGCCCCTCTCAATTACTAAAATAAAAACTTACAGCCATCTGATATTTGTGTGCCGAATCCATTAATACTACAATGATCACCCCAATTATACAAAATAGTACGTAGACGATCGACCACCAAGCGAACTTTGGGAAATTCCCAATCGTTTTATCAGCGTCTGCAATCATCTGTGAGACGAACCCTACCAGCCATCCTATCTGTTTGTGCTTGTCAGTAAACAGTAAACAAGCAACAACAACGACAACTCTCTTTGTTTGCTCGGCAACGGGCTCCTAAAGCTCCCCCCTCGCAACCGCAACAGCAACAACAAAAGGGTGATATATGAGCGCTACTCACTATAGCTATTGAGATGGTTGATAAAGCGAACGGATCGCCAATTATATTTCCAAAGTCCGCTCTCGAGGAGCCGCCATAGGACCTGCCTCGCGACATTGCTTTATCCTGCCCTTGCATTTTTCTTCCAGATGGTTGATGAAGGGAGGTGTAGGATTGCATGTAACTCCCCACGAAGGAGATGTCAAAAAGTGAGCGGGATCAAGCAGTCGTAGAAAGGAGCGTAGCAGAAAACGGAAACCCAAGTGTTTTTGTTCGCTCCGACGGGTTTGGTAGTAGTGTCGTTATTGCAATGAAAAAGTTAGGGGGGGTGGGGGATGAAAGAGGGAGGGAGGAAGCGATCCCAGGTGGAATGGCGGAAGGAGAATTGCGATGGGGCAAGCACTGGCAGGGAAGACCTGGGGGTGCTTAGATGACGATGGGGGGTGCAAGTGGGAGTGGGTGCTGCACAGAGCGCTCTTCCGGTTCAATCAATTAGAGAAAAAGGTAGGACGCGGACGCGGCAGGGGCTAGTTTCACGATGAGCAGCGTAGACCCTCGAATGGCGGTAGCGACAACCACGTAGAATGGAGAGTGGTTAAGTGGGCTTTAATTGTATGGCTGTCCGTGTGGCTTGAATGCAACAATGGATCTGCTTTTGAAAGTGCTAGAGACAAGGGCTGAAAATCGTGAGCTTCAAATGTTGCAATTAATTATTACTTGTTAGTGGGATGAAGGGGTCAGTGGAAATGGCAGCTAGAGATAACGGTGTGAATAGAGGTGAGGAATAGAAATGTGGGAGGAGAGTTCCTTTAGAAGTAGGCAGGCGGAGTATTATGGAAACAGAATTGAGATGAGTGGTGGAGGGGAGGGTGGTATGTATGATGTGTTTGGCACGTTTGGTACGCCGCAAAAAGAGCAGACGAGTGGGTCTACCATGCAATAAAAAAAATAGTAAGGTCTTAATAGGAAAGAGAAGGAGATGATGCGCATGTATGGCGAAGGGATTGCTCGCTTTACTAGCCTTCCCACTTCAAAGGACTGGAAACATGAGGTACGAGTGGGGGAATCATGAGCCTTGCTCTGGGTATGGTAGACTGGAGATGAGGCAATCGTACTGGGGAGAGGAGGTGGGGGCAGTGAGGCTGTACCTACATGTGAATTATTGACTGGTGGAACAGTGTGTGTGTGTGCTTACACTACTAACTACTAGTAGTACCAACTAGTAATAAATTTCGGTTCCCAAAGGAAGAATAAAAAAAAAAAAAAAAAAAAGAACACCCAGAAGTGGATTCGCTGCAACAAAAGAGGAATTGTAAGGTCGATAGGAAGACGGAAAGCGTAAATTGAACGGTAGACCAGCCGATCTGGGGAGTAGAGCTTATCCTTCCCGGCTCACCAGTAACAATAAGAAGTATATATATATATATATATCACGGGTATGCTGCTTCTCCCTCTCGCATAAAGAACGACGTGAGATGGAAGAATCGATATCCCTGATATTATCCCTCTCTAATATCTAAATTCACGTTCCTTTACCTGAAGGGAAGGAAGAAAGAAAGAAAAGAAAGAGAAGTGGTGAGTCCTGCTCCGGGTTACCGCCTAAATACGGCGAGAACGCACTGCAAAGAGGCGAAGATACTTGACAAGAACACTAGTGGTATCTGCGGCGTAAGTACCCTTCCCTCCATCTTGTGAGCAGTGCCTCTCTTTATATTCCCCCCCAGATCTGCAAATGAGGGCGCTCTGCCAGGCCCAAAAGCGTTACTTTGGGTGTTCTTTTTCCATCGTCGCTACCCGCCGCAGATGATGCGCTGTGTGTAAATTTAGTAGCAAATCAGAGCGAGCGCCTGTCACCATGTACTTCAGATCTCCTTCCACCCGGCTCATTGTTCCTGTGGCTAAAAACGTGTACATATCTTCACGATTGCCGAGTCTTGAAACGAAGAAGAAGGATCTCTTTCCCCTCTTTTCTTTTTCTTTTCTTCTCCCCCCAAATAAGAATTGGCGAGATGCCGGGGGGTGTTATCCCAGATTACTACTTTGCCAGAAATGCGGTCTTATTTTCGATCCCCATCCCCAAAGTACCACCATCTGGCGCTGCATGGTGATAACATACAGTACATGTACATGTGCCTAGCTCAAGTGCCATTTATGCACTTCAAGGCATAAAGCAGCAGAGGGCATAAGAGGGTATAATTACTCATCAGTAAGCATCACAAGAGTAAAGTAGAGCATCTCAGCTAGCAGCGGTGCTAGCTGCAGCCTGAGCGGCACCCATAAAGCTCCTTCCTCAATTAAGCCGCCGCCGCATCCAAGTACCCTAAGCCCAGACCAGACCAGACGCAGCCCTACAGCCACACACCATACAGGGTCCATCCCCATCCATCAATATGGCTTCCGGTGGAATCAATAACAGTCATTCGGGACTGGACCCTGACATGGAGGTGCAATTTCTTAGTTTTCTTTGGAGGGGGAGGGGGATGGGCTATGTATAGTCAGACGAACCTTAAGTGTATGTCTAAGAAACATCATACTACGGAGACGACTATGGTTGTACCTGCATATCGGATGTCTCAGGCGAGGCATGTCTGGAAGCTCCAGGATTGGCGGTGCATCCGCGAAGGTTTAGTCTAACAGACTTAATATCTTGATCGACTAAAGGTTAATAGAGTGCTTAGTTGCTAACCTCTTGGTTGACTAAAGGTATAGAGCTTATGGGCATACGGTTGACAGAAGCGGTTTTCGACGAAAGGTTCTTTCCACCTGCTCTGAACACTGGGTACATGAAAATATTGCTTCCGTGCGCTTTCCGAGTGGTGGTCTTATTTCGGGATATTTCCCCAGACTCTGGCGGCGCTATGCAGTTCTGGTGACGCTTTACACACACACCTTCACGGCTTCAATACCTCTGGAACATCACAATCATAGCAACAACCTCTGTATCAATTCCCACTAAGCCACTATCTACGGTTCTATCTACCAATACTACATATATATATAAGACGGAACCAATAAATGGGCCTAGCTAAACTCATGCACAACTCTACCCTACTCTAATACCCTATTATCACCGATGGAATAATAACGAGAAAAGACATTACAACACAAATAACCCTACAGGGCAGAAAACAAAACGCCATAAATGATGAAAGTTATGCCGGGCATCACAAGCGAGAACAAAATGACAGTATAAAATAAAATAAGAGAACAATAGACAGAAAATAAAACTCACGAGAAACTCTAGCCCAGAGATGAATACGTCTCCACCCCCGATAATGAACCACCTATGCAACTCTCCAGTACCAACTACCGGTATGTAAGAACACCTGCATATCGAAAAGTCAAGCCTTACAAGTGTTCCCACATACTACTGATATTCCATCAACACTCTACCTATAAATATTTATAATCTACTCAATGACTCGGATGTCCGAGGATATTAACACCCAGACACACGAACATAACCAGAAACCCATAGCACACGAGCGCCAGCGCCCCTCTCCTTAGCAGCCTGGTCTTCCAGTTGTCAACACTGCCGACAAACTCGCCCACCTCCTCGTCGTCCAAGTCCTCGTGGTCCTTTAGTAGTGCGTGGTGAACAGCCTCGGGGTTCGAGATCTTCCAGTAGAAAATCCCCGGCAAGATGCTACGCTGAATTAGTCTCGACGCTCTCGATACATGCGGTAGATGGAGGGGAAACTCACAAACTAATGCTGGTACTTCCAGTGCTGCCAACGTACGCCAGTACCCTCTCCAAGCTGTTCACCATGATTGCCGTCAAAAACGTCCCGATCAAAATCAGTGTCGTGATGACTGCAAATCGGCGATCGCTCATCTCAGAGCTCCTGACAACCGGTATCATGGGCCTCCCGGCCGCACCACCTCGCGCTGGCCGCCACTTGAGCACGTTGTCCACACTAGCCCTTGCCGGATGTGCCTGCAGCGGGTAGCTAAACACCACCAAGATGACAATTGCGGCTCTGCCCACCGTGCTCGTCCACGCGCCCGGATACATGGCAATGATATTCCCAGCCACATTGTCACCATACGAGAGGTATCCTGTGATTGCCACGAGCAGGTAGATGAAAGCTGCGGACCCAATCGAGCCAAAGATAACGCTCAGAGTGCTACCGTGGGAGTTGTCGCTGATCTCGTTGACAATGGAAAACATGTTCTGGTGGCAAGTGTAGGCAAAAACGATGATGGGAAAGGCGCCAAGAACATCAATGGTTGACGAGGGAATGATGGGACGGATAGGGCCCCGGTCCGAGAGTGTGTCGCCGATGATGAAGTGCGCAAGCACAAGGACCACCAGGTAGCTGATGGAGACCAGGGCAATGAAGGATGTGTACTTGAGCGAGTCCAGGCGGCGCAGAAACGACAATGGGATCACGATTAGCATGAAGGCGGTGATCCAGAAGCGACGATCCATGAGGTAGTCGATGCTGCCCGCACTCTCGCTGAAGCCGAGCATTACCTGTGGCATGAGGTCACCGATGATGATTAGGTATGATACAGCCACACCTGTCACACCATCTGATTAGGAACCCCACGATATATATACAGCACAATCCTATGGGTAATGGGTAGTAAGCACACACCAAAACACTTTATCGCAATCGCAGCATCAAAAATGACCGAGGCATTTGGATATGTCAACTGGCTAAGACTAAAGAAGCTCGCCGTGCCCCTCTCGACATACTTTGCGCACCGTGCTTGCAGGTACAGTCCGAAGCCACTCATACAGCCCGAGAAGACAATCACGAACACGCCTAGCGAGATTCCGAACTTTGCCATCGCATGAGGCATCGCAAGAACACCAGCGCCGACAACTACAAATTCCCTTCCATGAGTCTCTTTCATTCACATGCCGGTGGCAGCTATATGGTAGGAGGAAGAAGCATACTGGTATTCATAAGATTGATAACACTACTTAGCCATGAGGCTTCGCCGGTAGGGCCAAGTGACTTTCCATGGCGCTGGCGTCTGCTAGCGAGTCGGGTAGGCAAAACTGTTAGCCATATGCACAAGAGGAGCACTCCATAAACAGGGTACAGCATAGACGGAGCTGACATGTATCACGACCAGGGAGCCGGGTGGGAAGAGGGATGGAGGTAGTACCGTCGGCCGCCTGGAGTGTCGCCGGGAGTGGCAGAGAGATCGTCGGTATCGTGCTGGCTTATCGATTCGTAGTTTGGCGAGGCGGGCATGACTGTGACGGCAGCAGCCTGGGCGCTACAGTTCAGTTATGGGGTGTGGGGTGTATAATTTAGGTTTTAATAGTTTATTAGCGGCGATAGCTATTGCAGTAGTGTGGTGGTGGTGGTGGTGGTGGTGAGAATCTGGGTAATGAATCTCACGGTGGGGGAAGAAAGAGGAAGTGAGCGACACGAACAAAAAGCAGGAACGGTCGCGTGTGGTATAGTAGGGGTACAAGTATGTATGGGAACGAGCGCAGAGAAGAGAACAGAACAAATGTTTACAGCAGTGTCTATCTGCTGTGGTGAGACAAGATAAGATACGGAAGCGGAATGGAAGGAAGAATGGAAGGGGTAGAAGGGAAGGAAGGGGCTGTTGGGTTATGGCTGGGGTGGAGCGAAGGAAGTAAGGAAGGGAAGAAGGGAGAGAGAGAGAGGCTGGAGTTAGTCAGGCAGTCAGGCAGTCAGTCAGTTACTCGTTGGCCACGGTGACGAGTTCAGGAGTGGCAATGGTGAGATAGGTACATGCAACCGCCCCAGTCCGCCGACCTGTCTTGTGGTCTTGGAAGGGGAAAAAAAACAAAAAAAACGGATACAACAGGCGCTACAAGACAAGACAGGACAAAATGGAGGCTCGGCGGCAGCTGCCACACCCGAGAGCTGGGGAAACTGAAAAAAACCGCGCCGGCGGGCGGGTGATCTTGTTTAATTGTATTAATAGAAACACCGCCAAGCAGTAGGTCGTGATGCAGAAGGGTATCACGAGTGATTGTGATAAATAGCTGCTGGATTTATTACATGTAAACATGTGCTGTAAAGTTGTATGGATGTAGAGTGGGTGGATGTGGAAATCCTCATGAGCTCTCACTCAGGGCCGAGTAACTCGCCTGCTGTAAGGCGGTCTCAGTAACTACAGTCGCAACTCGATATGCCGGATTGCCAAGATTCGAAGGATTTCGTACGGGATAGTAAAAAATCCGGGATAGCAAATTGATTTTGGAGTAAGAAAATTAAAATCCCAGAGGATTTCGTACGGGACAGCAAGGGATCCGGCGTATTGAGATCCGGCATATCGAGTTGCGACTGTATGTACATGTATGTACATGTATGTACATGTAGTAGACCTGTCATATTCAACTGTATAGTACCGTGCATTCTATTACCTGTTGAGTTTTCCTATGCCTGCTCTCTCAAGCGCTGCATACTCTAAAGAGAGCACAGTATCGTAGAGAGTGAGCAGAGAGGGAGAGATACATAGCAGTACTTCCAGGACATGCGCAGCTATAAAATACCCCGCAAAAAGTCCCCATTGCATCCGATCAAAGTGCATCTCCATCTCATTCATTCATCCGGTCGGGGCAGCATCTCAGACCAATGACCAATGACCATCCATCCGGTCGGGGTAGCATCTCAGACCAATGACCAATGACCATCCATCCCGGCCCAGGGCCAGGGTTACCCAACACCCATGCCCACACACAGCAAACTTCGAAATCTTGGCACGCCGCAAAACTCGCAAACCTGCAATTAACCGCACAAAGCAGTGATTGGTATCATTGACTACGATTCAATCATTTACCAACTCTCATTCACACACACACACTCACACACACACTCACACACACACACACTTATTCTCACCTGCAAGCAATTATGAACCTCGACTCAAAGCTGCTCTCGTCGCACCGCACACAGCTGGCCCTGACGGCGCTCGTGTCGGGCGTGGTGGTGGGGTCCACGATCCTGGCGTTCCAGAAGGTGAACCGGCTGTCAAAGGTTAAGAACTTGAAGGACTCTATCCCAAACAGCTCGGAGTCTGTGGCTGTATGTTCAAACTCTCTCGATTGTTGGATATAGTTTTGGAAAGATGCAATACCTGACACTGCCCAAAGCTCACAGACTATGGCGCTGCTGCCTCCACCGACAAAGACCGCACCCTCGCCGCCTCTGCCCTCCGCGGGGACTGGGACGAAGGTACCATTTCTCCTCCTCCTCCTCCTCCTCCTCCTCCTCCTCCTCACTCTCACCACTAACTAACTCCCCACAGACCTCATCGCCGAACAACTCTCCCGCAACGCCACCTTCCTCGGCACCCCCGGCCTCGCCGCCGTCCGCTCCTCAACCATCATCGTCGTCGGCTGCGGCGGCGTCGGCTCCTGGGCCGCCACCATGCTCGTCCGCTCCGGCGTCGGCAAGATCCGCCTCATCGACTTTGACCAAGTGTCGCTCTCCTCACTCAACCGCCACGCCGTCGCCACGCTCGCCGACGTCGGCACGCCCAAAGTCCACGCACTGAAAACCCACCTCGCCGCCGTAGCGCCATGGGTCGAGATCGACGCCCGCAACGAGCTATGGACGCTGGCCGACGCCGAGACACTCCTGTCGGGCAACCCAACATGGGTCGTCGACGCAATCGACAACATTGCCACAAAGGTCGACCTCCTCGCCTACTGCCACTCACACGGTCTCAAAGTCATCTCCGCCATGGGCGCCGGCTGCAAGTCGGACCCCACACGCATCCAAATCGGCGACATCTCCGAGTCGTCCGAGGACCCGCTGGCGCGCTCCACGCGCCAGCGGCTGCGGCAGAAGGGCATCACTACGGGCATCCCCACCGTGTACAGCACCGAGAAGCCCGGGCCCGGCAAGGCCGCGCTGCTGCCGCTGTCGGCCGAGGAGTTTGCAAAGGGCGGCGTGGACGAGCTGGCGCCGCTGCCCGAGTTTCGCGTGCGCATCCTGCCGGTGCTGGGGACGATGCCGGGGGTGTTTGGGCTGTGTGTGGCGAACCATGTGATTGCGAGAATTGCGGGGTATCCGCTCGAGTACAGCGTGGGCAAGGATCGGGGGAAGCTGTATGAGGAGATGATTGCGCAGCTGGCGGGGCAGGAGAGTAGGCTGCGTGGGAATGTGCCCGGGCTGAGGGTGCCGCTGAGGGAGGCGGATGCGGGCTATGTGGTGGAGGAGGTGTACAAGGGCCGCAGTGTGGTGAGCGGGTACTATACCAGGCTTGTGCTGACGAGGTGGGAGGCGCTGCCGGAGAAGGAGGATGGCGGCGTGTGGGGGATGGAGGAGCACAGGATTGGAATTGACGGCGTGGTGGTCATGACGAAGGATGAGGCCAAGAAGCACGAGAAGGAGGTACTGAAGGGCCGGAAGAGCGCGGTGGACGTGTGGGGGCCGGAGGTGGTTGCCCGCGTGGAGGCGCGCAGGAAGGAGGAGGCCGTGTATGCAAAGTACCGGTAGTCGGTCTCCTGCTCAGGATCTGTATATGAGTTATGAGTGTATGTCTCTCTTTTTTGTTTTCTAACCAAAAAGTCTTTTTTTGTCTCTTCTTCTTCTTCTTCTTCTCCTTCCTCCCCTCTGTATGTAGCCAGCTAGATTCAGCAGCCGGTGTCTGTATATGTATATAGAAAAGCATAGCATCTCTGTGGATATCACGGCCACTCTTCAGGGCCACTCGCAGACACCGAAATCCAGAGCACCGATCATTACCCCCACTCACCAGCTCTCACTCGGCGCCGCGTGCAGCCTCGGCACACGAGTCACGACCCCGGTTTAGTGATCACGGGCCGGTCTCGGCCAGGGTTAGGGGTGCATGGAGAGCTCTGTCGAGCTACAAAAAGAGCTCTCTCTCGCGCCTGCCGCTGTGCAACCCGCGAGAGGGCTGCACCGCACCGCACACACACACCCGCACACACACACAGCAAATGGCCCCACCACCGCTCATGTCGCCCGTCTGGGCGCCCAACATCTTCGGTAAGCCCCCCACGCCCGCCCCGCGCACCCCCGGTCCCGCCCAGCCACTCGCCCACACAGTCAGCTAACGTAACCACCGCATCCCGCAGAAGGCAAAGTCGTCCTCTGCACCGGCGGCGCCGTAAGCTCTCCCTCCCCCCTCCCCTCTCCACATACCCACCAGCCACAGACAGCTAACCCCCCCGCGGAAACGCAACCAGGGCGACATCTGCTCCGCCCAAGTCAGCGCGCTCGTCGCCCTCGGCGCCAACGCCGCCATCATCGGCCGCAACCCGTCCAAGACGCACGCCCGCGCCGCCGAGATTGCGGCCCTGCGCGAGGGCGCAAAGTGTCTCGACATTATCGCCGACGTGCGCGACGCCGCGGCGATGGAGCGGGCGGTGGAGCGGGCGGTGGGCGAGTTGGGGAGTGTGGATTATGTCATGTATGCTCCTTTCCCCCCCCACTCCCTCCTTCAGGCTGCTACATGGGAAGGATGGCTAATGGTGGAATGTGAGAGGGGGGGGGGGGGGAAACAGTTGTGGAGCCGCCGGCAACTTCCTCGCAACCACCACGAACCTGTCGGCCAACGCCTTCAAGGCCGTGATGGACATTGACGTGCTCGGCTCCTACAACACCGTCAAAGCCGCGCTCCCAGAGCTGAAGCGCACGCGCGGAAAGATCCTCTTTGTGAGCGCGACGCTGCACTACACCGGCCTGCCCTACCAGGCGCATGTCAGCGCCGCAAAGGCGGCCATCGATGCGCTCAGCCAGGTGCTGTGTGTGGAGCTTGGGCCGCATGGGGTGACTTCGAACGTATGGCTTCTCTACCATCATTGACCCAAAGAAGCAGCAGCAGCAAAAGAAGAAGAAGAAGAAGAAGAAGAAGAAGAAGAAGGGAGCTGACATGGTGCGCTGGTGACAACAGTGTATAGCCCCCGGCCCCATCGCCAACACCGCCGGCATGACACGCCTCAGCCGGCCAGACGCTCTCGCGGCGGTGGCACGCTCAATACCGCTGCAGCGCTTCGGCACGGTCAGCGAGATCGCAGACGCAACAGTATTCCTGCTGGGCCCCGCGGGGGACTTTATCAGCGGGACGACGCTAGTGGTGGACGGCGGTGCGTGGCACCGACAGGGCAGCGGGGGCAGCGGGGTGGAGTATCCAGAGAGTGTGCTCACCGAGGGTGTGGTGGAGGGGGTGGGGGGCAGGAGGAGGGAGAGTAAATTGTAGGTTTCATCTTTTTTTTTTTTGTTTGGTTGGTTGTGTGAATTTGTCAATACATGTTGTTTTGCAAAAAAAGATTGGCTGTGTGGATTGGATGTTTGAATTGTCTGCGTGAATTGCGGGTATGGGTTGGTTCTGTGGTTAGGTTCCGGCCATATATGGAGCCGTGGATTGGACGAGCATCTGGGTATTCTTGCAGCCGTATACTCATGTAGATATATGTGTGTTCTGGCCAGTGAGGGCTATTATGCCATGACACGCTGCTTCTTGTCCCGGGTTTAAAAGTGCAGATATGCGGTATCGTCTACAAAAGAACCCACAAACCCGCAATTCGATAGTTGACCCCAGCTATTGTAGCCACCGCCTCACCTAACCCTGGCCTCTCGAGCATACCTATCTCACTGATTTCTAGAATAATTTGTTCTGTGTTTCCTCCATTGAAGAGCTGCTCACATCTACTCTACACAGACTCGCTGTGGGTGGGCTGTCTGGGCTGGACTGGCTTGTGGCTTGTCACTCGTACACCGGGTGATAGTTGGTGATCCCATCACATTCACAATTTACACCTCTCAATCATTGAAGCGCCAGCTAACCGCCCATGAAGCTCATCAACTTGACCACTGTAGACCATTGATTTTTGCAATGAGCTACGAAATGATCAAAGAAAAAAAAAAAAAGAACCAAGCACTATCATCTCTCATACCAACTCCTGTGAAACCAGATTCAGATCAACCGCCCTATTTCCCTCAACTTTTTTTCTTCCTCCAGACATATTCTTTGGAAGCAGACTGACTAAACCCAACTACCCGAATATTATAGCAAGTAGAAAAAATCCTGCGAAAAAAAAAGCGAAAATCAAACCCCTGCCCCACATTCGCCGGAAAACAAGAAAGGAAAAAAAAATAAAATTATAGCCCTAACCCCCACTTTTTTCAAAAGCACCTAAACAACAGAGTAAAAAGAAACGACAGTATTGGTTTTTAAAAACAAAAGACCTCTAGCAAACCGTTCCCCCAAACTCTTCTATTTTCAGCCGTTAAATTTTCACATTTCAAGTACCTCTCAATAAGCAGCAGTGGGCAAGGTCTCGGCAACGCCATTCTCTTTGGTCTCTTCTTTATTGGCCTCCTGTGACCCCTCCTGCTGTTGCTGCTGCTGCTTCTTGGCCTCTTCGATCTCTCCCTCAATCTTCGGGTTATCGATAGCGACCTTGACAGCGATCTCTCTGTCATTGACCACGCGGCCGTTCATTTCGCTGACGGCCTTCTGCTGCATCTCCTCAGAGGCAAGGGTGACGAAACCGAAACCACGGCCCTTGCGGGGCTCTCCACGTAACTGAAGTTTGCGAACCATGTAGCGGGGGATCGGACGGAGGGCAATCGTGGCACTCAGCGGTTGATAGTCTACAAAGAGCTTCAAAAGCTAGAATTGGGACACAGAGTTAGCATGTCACCCGAATATTCAACCTATGATCAATGGCAACTAACCTCCTCCTCGGTCAGCTCATACGGCAGGTTAGCAACCATGACCTTGGTAGCACTGGGAACACCGTTCTCGGGGGGGCCTCTCCTTCTGCCCCTAAAGTTGGCATTGTCTCCCTCAGCGGAAGGCCCAGTGGGGGCAGCGGGTGCATCACCAGAGCTAGGAGCCTCAGTGGTGTTGGTAGCCTCGGTGAGAGGAAGAACATTGGCAGTGGGGGTGGTCCCCTCCTCTGCAGTAGCCTCACCGCTGGCATTGTAATTGGCACGGTTACCACCGCGAGCCTATAATCCCGGTTAGTAAAAGGACCGATGATAGGTTAAAGGATTTGGTACTAACCCTGCCGCCACGTCCTCTTCCCCTGCGAGAATTCCTACCGCCTCTCCTCCCACCCTGCTGCTGGTGCTCACCATCCTCCTGCTGTTGCTCGTCCGAGTGGTTGTTGTAGGCCCCTCTCTTGGAAGAGGCAGTTCCAGGCTGCTTGGCAACCTGGACGCTGACCTTCCTCTCTGAAACTTCCTTTCCGCTGAGCTCCGCGATAGCACGCTCGGCTTCCTCCTTTGTCTTAAGATCGACAAAGGCATAGCCGACTGGACGGCCGCTGCGCGGGTTTGTCGGGATAGATGATGATTCACTTGAGGTATATGTTAGTTTATATTGGATCAAGATTCATATCATAACGGGTATGCATGCTTCCGGACAAGGGTAGCAGGGGGAGGTGTCAAAAAAAAAAAAAAAAAAAAAAAAAAAAAAAAAAGCACAAACAGCTCGAGGGAACCTACATCTCAAACCCAGAGAAGAAAGCCCTCAGCTCTTCATCAGTGGTAGCGTAAGACAGGTTTCCGATGTAAAGTCTCCTGCCCTCAGCAGCAGAGGCAGCATGAGCAGCATCGGCAGCACTGGTCTCGTCAGAGATAGTAGTGTTGGCAAGTGCATCAGTCATGTTCTCGACAGCAGTGGGAGCAGTAGCATCAACCGGGGCAGCAGCAACTGCTTCGGTGTTCTCAACGGCGTTGGTGGACATTTTTGGATTCTTTTTTTGGTTGCTTTGTGGGCTTGATTTATCAAGAAAGAAAGGTTGATGGAAGAGGTCCTTAAAAGAAGAGAAAAACTGATTGAGGGGTTGGTTGGAAGAAAGTTCGTTACGGCGTGGGGGATGGAACAGGGACTGTTACTGTAATTGACGAGAGAGTTGAAGACGCACTTCAAAGGAGGTTGGGAGGGGAAGGAGGGAAGGGAGAGCCTTGTTGGATTGACTGATCACTTGGTGGGGGAGTTCTTGAATTGATGACGGGGAGAGAAAAAGAGAAAGAAGAGGAGAAGGCAGACCTTTCGTTGTTAAATGTTAAAGGGGCCCTTTGCGGACACTGATGTTGCCAAGACACGTTAACGCCACTATGAGAGAGTCAAAGAACTCCCACAAAACTGCTACATGTACATAATGTAGGCATCATCGTCATCATCATTCATCACCCGGCACAGTGAATTATCCCCTGAGTGCTACAGACAGTCTACACAATTATTGGTACTCTACGCACAGTACCTGGATGCAGCCCGACTCGATATAAAGCTGTAGAACATGTCTAAGGTACCTATTCCGCTCCGGAGGAGGTAGGTAAAGTAATAGGCAAGGTCCATAAGGAAACCTGTCGGGAACGTCTCTGCAGCCAGTAATACCGGCCGCCTCTTTCCCACCCACCCACCCGTGTGAATGAAAAATATGAATGAACATGAATAGGTAGAGCATGTGTGACGAATGGCCTTATGGTTGTGTAGAGCCCAGAGATTATACTCGGCAGAATGGGTAGAGCACAGATGCGCAAAGCACACTTCACACTTCACTTTGAGTAGAGTACCTACTCTACACAGGTACTCTGGTACCTACATTCTCTTCGGTGAGCTCTCTCGCGATTTAGACACCAAAACTGAGACTGCCCACCATCTTGGTGAATGGGTAGATATCGTAGAGCCCTCTGCGCTTAATGCACCTGGTGAACAGGTTGCTGGATCGACCAACGTGAATAGGAAAATTTCCAGCACCGGCCCCACCGCCGTATTCTATTTCTGCGATGAGGCTAAACTCTTAATACACATTCTGCATGTGCCTGTTCTACACCTGTTCTACTCTATTCCATGATATGTGGCCTCAGCTCAGCAACATTCAACGTGCCTCCCCGTTGCGGTCCTTGCCGCCTGCACCAATCTTCAACTTGACTAACTACATGTGTGTCGAGCGGAGTGCTCTAGAGTAGCACCTCACAGCTCAGAGCATCCCTCGGAACTTCGGATCTACCACTGGGAATGTCTATCGACGTGCAGCGATTCTAGATATCTGTTCTTTATCTGTTGACCTTCCTCATCGTTCCTGGTCGATCTTTATCGATTTACTACTCCACAAGGTTGTTTAATTTACGCTGGGGGAGCCTTTTGTTTGCTTTTGGAAGCCTGACACAGCTGTGTCACCTTAAACGAATGCTTATTTTAACCTCCCCCGTTCCATTCATTTAATTACATGGACCTTTTAGAAGCC
Source organism: Morchella eximia (assembly GCA_024713935.1). Lineage (NCBI taxonomy): Eukaryota > Fungi > Ascomycota > Pezizomycetes > Pezizales > Morchellaceae > Morchella > Morchella eximia. The sequence goes on along the minus strand of JAMGZG010000022.1, from coordinate 582,588 downwards.
AAAGAATGGCACAAACCAAACCGACCCATGATTGCCTCTGAACCTGGAGTTTGATGGGATCTTAATCTTTCGATCCCAGGCATAAGGAAGGACAAGGGCGAAGAGCACCACGCGAAGGTTGCTTCGTGGCCCCGATAAATCTCTGCACCTAAGCCTCAAGAGTTGCACAATCCTTCTCGTCAAGGCAGGCGAAGATAAAATTTATCCTGAAAAGCGGCAATTGATCACGGACAATGCTCACCCCCTCCGTCGATTGATGACTGCCTGAGTCAAACATGGCCGGTTTACCAATCCTGAACAAAAAATGTTACCCCAGGACGATAAGGGGATATCGCTATCAGATCTCAACAACCTACTTAGTTAAAGTGCATCTGAAGTTTCTTTTCCCTTGATGAAACCTTTTTGCACCTTAGAAAATGCGATATATAATGCGGCTCAGTCTGAATTTGGGCCAAAGGCTGGCATGGTCTGCCTAGCTCAAGTAATGTTATGCACCTCTGGCTTGGTTCTGAACCTGATAATATTTGGTCAGCTAATCAGAATATATCACTTTTCAAGGCCTCAGAAAGGCGGCGGAATACCCCACTAGTATCCAGTGAGAATATTTAAGGCCTTCCACTAATCACCATGTATCACTCGATCATTTGCCTGTAATTATCTATTTAGGAGGTAGCGGAATTCTGATTACTTCGAAGCCTTCTATGGGGTCACAAAAACCGTGGGGACACCTAACTTTAGACTTGCGAACCGTGTTTGTTTACTGGAAAGCTCGCTGGTTTCATCTCAGAGTTTATGTCTGTCAACTGCCATAGGGAGAAGTAATTGAAATTTGTAGTACCTTTGCTACCCTTGCATTATTAGGGCCTGCAGAATCGGTAGGCCTTGCTCTATCTATCAGGCTTCAGGCATTCCGTCCGTCTAAGGCCGATAACGGGGGCCATGAATAATTCCTTTTTGAGCGACACGTAGGATTTTTTGGAAACATCTTTGAGGGGAATTTCATCCTCGAAAAATATTTACCTATGTATGACATTCGAGGTTCAGGCCGCCACTTCTACTTTATACAGCTTCAATAATGGACGCCTGAAGCCCGGGGGTCATAACTCCTGGTTACCGCATCATCTACATGTCAGGAGACCCAAAAATCTTTCTGATGCCTGCGCATTCAAGCCAAAATAGAATCAAGACAGATCATCCAAAAGTCGAGTCGCGTATTACCACTGTCAGTCACACTTCTAGGTATATCTCTGTGCACTTGTGCCCTGAAAGTTTGGGATTGAAATTTTGACAATCCAAACAGCCAGAAAAAAAATCCGCCAGGTGCCTTGACTGCTCTCTTATTTTATCACTATTTGCTCGCGAATAGTAGGTTCTAGCCCAGATGGTTCTCCGTTTGACAAAACTATTTGCGTAAAACGGTAAATATCATCTAAATCCAATGACTTTCTAGATTTACAACTTCATAACTTCGATTTATTCTCATGCGTTTCAGAAGCTATCTCTAGGCCAGGACGTATCAAGTAAATCCGTTTCCGAGTGAAAGTGCTTCTATCTTCACTCCCGAAAAGAGACTTGGTGTAACAATACTATACAAAGCTTTACCAAAACAAACGGGTCAGGGAAAAATAAGAAATGTTTTGAAAAAACCAACGAGCACCCATAAAAACGCCCCTTCAGAATCCCACGAGCGACACGCCTATCGAGTAAGAGCCGGTGACTGACTCCTTTGAACTAATTGACAATCCCATTCATACTAAAGGCTCGGGTTAGTCCATTTACTCTTCCCCGATACTTTTATTGGGAACTTACGACTCTCCCCTGTTCATCGCCTGAGTACACTGCTTGGGGCATTGGAAGAATTGCCGTGATACCCGCCGATACCTGTATTTCACTGTGGAATTGATTGACATGGCGCAACGTTTTCACCAAAATCAGTTCAAACCGCCCGTCCCTGATTGACTTCTGCCAGATCTGAATATAGCTGTTAGTATGCAGTGCTAAGAATAAGAGAATATTGCCTCACATTAACAATACCGCGCCTATGGCCTGTAAAGAGTAGTTCACGCTCCAGCCATTCGTTCCCCAGCCCTTCGTAGAAAGCACAGCATAATATCTGGTCGTCCGGCCCATCACAGATACTTTGCGTCAATATGTGGTCGCCATTCAGAGAGTAGATGCTAACATCTGGATTTTTGCAAAGAACGATGTTCCCCGTGACATCATTGACACTTACACACTATCATTTAATTGAATATGAATCAGTCACAATAAAGCTTGAAGTGTCAACAAGTAGGAATGAAGTTGTACTCACCTTCACAGGAGAATCTACTTTCAGTTGCCTCACAAAACGAAGCCTATTCAGATCCCATACAAGAACTGTGTTATCGTTGGAGGCGCTGACAAGAACACTGAACGATCTCGAAACTGCCATCACAATTACAGGATTGACGTGGCCAAAGAGACAAGCCTTCGGTTGAAGCTCGACAGACTTCGATGTTGCCTGAACCTGCCAAACTGAGATAGTGCCATCGGTTCCTGCTGTTACCAAGGTTCTGTGGTCGGCAAAAACAGCAGTTGAAATTTGACCTTGATGCAGATGCTCATGATGTCCACAAAGCTTTTTGCTCTCAAAGTGATAAAATCTAACACTTGCATCTACGAAGCCCCACTCCATGTATTTATCGTAAGATGGTGGCATATTCAACCGGAAGGCATTTGAACAGAATACACGCTCATACTTTGACGAATGTACCAAGGCTTGAACTCGTTCATGGCTATCAAGCAATGGGAAGGGTAGTCGAATCAAAGACTCCGCGCCGACATCCAATCTCGCATTTTTATGTGTGATTTCCTCTCTTATAGGGTGCGTTCTCGTAAAGACCTGGTGAGGGGTCTGTCCAAAATTATGAATGATGCCGATAGTCGCCAACCTTTCCACAGGGTCTTGTATGTTGTCCAGGTCGATAGCGCCATGATATGATAAATGGTGGAATACGTTTGTCGCCTCAATTGCTGCCTCTCCACGTTGTTTAAATCCAAACACTAGGTCGATCCACTCGTGGAGGTGTTGACTAACATATGGACTCTCCAACGCCTCACGATGTTTTGCGATAAAAATCTTCGGATCACCCTTTGCCCATGGCGGGAGAATGACGGAGTCGATTGCTTCGTCTGAACCTTGCTTCATGCCAAAATTGTATGAATTTGAATTGACCAAAAATTCTGGTAGGAAAAAGAACTCGGGAATAAGTTCCCGAACATCAGTCATATTGTCCTTCGAAGCTGAAGTCCATGCTTTCTCGATGGAATAGAAAAGTCGATCCGCGTGATCAAACTGCCCTCCTTGAAGAAGCAAATACGACTGAACAAAAGGCTGGAGACGGATAAGGTAGGAGCAAACAATCATGGCCGATGAAAAATGTGTTCCGTAATGGAAAGGAGGCGATTGTCTATCTCCAATTTCTTCAAAAGACCTATATCTCTCCCGAAACTCCCGCTGTCTTTCAGGAGTCTGCGCCCCCATTGGTTTCGAAAAGTCTCGAAAGGTTCTTGGATTTGATAGATCAAGTTCTTCACTTGTGTAGTCGGCCAAAACCCATGGGAAAACAGGATATTGTGTGAGGTCGTTAAAAGTCCTTCCGGCCATTGTGTTGACAAGCATCAAGTAGTGAAAGTTTGATATCTCGCCCTTCATCCATTTTCTTGTCGCGGGGTTCGGAGAGCTTGAAGAAAACACATTGACAAGCTTTGAGCCAAAATTAGATGTATTATCTTGAGTTTTGAGTGAGTCTATCCTCCATGCTTCTCCTGTGTAAAGTGTTGCTGAACCCCCATTGACATTTGTAGCCTTTGATAAAAGCTTCGAATGCAAGAAGTCCCGGTCTTTGACGGACATAGTAGTCAAAAGATAACTCCTGCCATCAGTAAAGAAGAGCTCCAATGCCACATCTCTGAAGAGAAATCGTCTTTTGCTGATACTGATCAAATCTTCAAATGGCCAGTGTCTTGTCTCGTGGTCACTGTTCACATTCAAAGGCTTTGGATCGTCTGCTTCCCTCCCCGAAATCATCTGAAGGTACTGATCTCTCTCATCTTTAGGTGCCTGCCAAACGTTTACAATCTCGCCGTCGGATCTTTGAAAAAAGTTGTCAATGAGGTAAAGACAATTTTTTCCAAGAATAAGAAGGCCCTCCACAGCCTCCAGTCCCACGAGCTTGGAAACATTGTGGACATATTCCACAACATCGCCGTGTTGAATGGTCCTCATAACTTTCCTGTTCTTGTCCTCCCATCCCTCGTCGTCCTCTCTTGGGTCGTCCACTAGTTCGTAATCCTCATCAAAGTCATCCTCCCCGCCATCGCGAGCAGGGTTGTGATGTGATTGATCCATGGAATCTGTTTCCCTGGTAGTGATTATACTAATTTCGTCATCCTCCACGGATAGTGCATGACTCCTACTCCGGCTAGCACTTTCAGATAAACCCCCAGTAAGCCTTCTCTTTGGTTGATAATTATGCAGGTGGGCCCTCGAATCCGGTAACATACGCATTCGCATGCGATTCCTTCCTTCAGTTAAATCAAGCCTCCATTTAGTTTCTTGTCCATCATCAAGGAGTCCGCAGGGCCTCATAAGCTCTGCCTCAAGTTTAGAGTACATAGAAACGACGTAACTGAGACTATCCTGTTGATCTTGGGTTGCTCTTTGAAACTTGAGGTGTTCCGAAGCGTATATGTTGGCCATCCAATGAGTTGAGGCGGATTCATGACGACCATAAACGTCCTCGTTATTCATATCTTCCAAAATCCATTGCTTAAGTCTCTCCTTACGCTTGGTGATCCGATTCTTAGCTGTTTCTTCGGTTTTTTTATTCTCGTCCGCAACAAAAGCTTCCCAGGCCTTTGAAAGAATGCCGCAAAAGAAGGCATCGAGTTCCCCTCGATGATCATCGATCCAGTACAACCATGTATCACTGTCCTAGAAAAATTATCAGTATTGGTATTTAATAGGATACACATTTCTTACTAGCTCCATTAATTTCTTAAAACCTGATGATAGCTGCTTATGATCCACACTCTTGGCTTGGCTCAACAATGCTGAGGTTTCTGTCGGTTTCTGCACGAGAACAATTCGCAACATCTATAATTAAGGTTAGATCAGTCAGCCTTGGGGAGAAGCTTATTGAATACACCTACATTAACAGCTGCAAGTTTAATGTCCTCTCTCTGACCAATAAGCCGCGTGTACAGCAAATAGCATATAAGCCGTGTAAAGTCTCCATCCGTATTATCAGGTGAAAATATGACTGCTTGCCAGTACATAATCTTTCCAAGAAAGTCGACCACTAGCTTTGCATCCGACTTTGGGTCCTCGAGCTCCGAAAGCCTGAAAAGAACTAGACGTGAAACAACAGTTCTCAGGCTTGTTACCATTTGGCTGCAGAGACGAACACTCTTTTTCTTTGCTATTTCAGGCCGTTGAAGGTATTCCAAGACGGTTCCGACGAAATCCAGTAATGCTTCAGCGCCGTTCAAAAACCAACCTTCATAAACACAATCTGTCACATGGAGTGTGAATCTCCCAATATTCGTCAAGACCCTAGGCTCACACAGCAGCACCATGTTGAAGCCTAGGGAATTTGTTAGGTGGTTCAGGGTATTTCTAAGCAAATAGGTTTCGAAGTAGATTTGATGCTCCTGAAACCCTGGTGGGATCTTTGTGTTCAATCCAAATCCAGAAAACTCCCTTCTTTCCAAAACTAAGTCTGCAAACACCCCCATAACAAGTTCCAGTAAGCTCTCTACAACTGAATTCGTAACTGCCAATGATGTCGCTACCCTTCCATTGACATTCAGACCTGTGCCGATAGCTGGTGATAAGCGTGCCATGGATGGCGAAAATGCAGTGGGCTCCGAGGTCACCAAAATAAAGCTAGATCCTCTCCTCAATCTTTCAGATCTGGGTGCAGTGGGGCTGGGGGGCTCATCCACTGTCATTGTCCTAACTATCGGGGGCGCAGTATTCGATGATAGGGGTCTAATCACAACATCCCCACCGTCGAATGTCAATGCTGAGTCTTTCGAATTGAGCTCTGTTTCAGCGCTAACATGGTCTGAGCTGCAAACAACCGGGAAAAGTATTCCGAATAATTCTTGTACATATGTGGAGTTGGCGCAATACTCGCGGAAACCTGGACAAGTGGAGTGTAGGTTCGAAAGGAATTGTATGATGGTTTGAAGCATCTTTGCTAACTCTCCCAGTCGTTTTTCTGATGTTTTTGGGGCTTGAATTGATAATTAGACTGTTAGTAGATGTATATACTACTTATAGACTTAATGGAGTATCCTTACCTTGTGGAGAAGATAGAGAGATTGACCTTCGTCTCACTGGTGGAGTGGGTAGTAATTTACCATCCTCCTCCTTGCTCAGGTCATTTGCCTCTTTATTATTTTCTTCACCTTGATCAGAGACAATAGTTCCCACCCCAGCTCTCAACATTCCCGCGATTACTGGTAAGACCTCTGGATAGATCACTCTCGCCTTTCCTCCATCCGAAAATAATTCTAAAAGGCCGTACAAACCCAGAGGCTTCGAAATATCGACTTTGGCTACATCCTTTCCGAATAGAATCGAAAAACAGATCGGCCAGAGAGGCGCTACGTTCCACCACCTTTTCAATCTATTTCGCATAATAACAAAGCCACCGGTTTTTGAGGCGAACTTTGTAACATAGCTACCTCCATGAACGACTAGAAGTCTTGCCAAGATTTTCGCTCCCAGAAGTACAACCTTGGGTTCGTTCTCTGCCAATAGGTAGAGCAGCCACTAGGAGCCAGTAATATTAGTAAAGAAGCAATGGTGTTGTTTCTAGCCGAGTACGACACAGTAAGGCTACAGAAAGATCTGACCACCCTCTTGAAATCAGGATGCCTATAGCTTCCTGATGATTATGAAGAGCCATGTTCCACAAGAAGACGAACCAAAAAAAGAAAGCACAGGTTAGAAGTAGAGTTTATACCTTGTTGGTTACCGTCCTCGCAAATTTCTTCAGATTTCCTGTGCTGTTTCCATCTTCAAAAAGTAGGTCTTGATACATCTCGAGAACCATAACACCAATCTGCTGTCGGGTAAATCCATCCACACTCAAATCATTGACAATCTTGACGGGGGGTGCTAAGTTGACACTCCCAGAGGGACTCGGTCCAAGTGTACCTTGCCGTCGAAGCTGTACGTTACTTTTCTTGACCTTCAAGGGGCGGGCTGGATTGTTTTTGTGGAGAGAATATGTTATAAACAAAGCCAAAGATCGGAGAACATCCGCAGACATATTAGTTTTTATGAGAGCCTTGAATGCAGTCATAAAGTCAGGAAGAATTTCGCGGGAAAACATTTCACCCTTCAATGCAAACATAAGTTTCTTGACAATCCCTTAATAGAGTCATGATTCCAGATCAGCCTCTACCATATCACAAAAGGAATTCAATTTCGACGAAAATAAAGAATGACTTACTCATACGGAATAGCCTCTTTGAATTGAAATGATGGTACTTGCTCCCGTGACAGAAGGTTACAAACTGCGAAAAATACTCCCTTTGCGTTTCGATATCTGCTTTCCTCCACATGTCAAAATCAACCAGTAGTATTCTATACGCAAGTGGGTTGACAATGAAGCTCTCCTCTGGAGCTTCACGTCGGAACCCAACAAAGTCCAAAACAATGTGCAGCAATTCTTTCCCCACTACACCTTTCCCTTCTTTATTCCGTATAAGATTTCCAAGAATCGCGAAGCCATTATCTCTTTCCATAGCTTCGCTATTTCTCCAGGACGCTTTGGTGATTTCAAATAATATCTCAACCGCTCTGCACACCTGCTTTGGCGTCACCGCAACCTCAACCATTTTCAACCCAACTGCTGCTGCACCCCCAATTCTCCATGATGCATCATCTAGTGATTGGGGCACAACAACAATGGGCTCTCCTGTCATTATTGCGACTCCATAAGAAAGACACAATGCTTCGTTAATTGAAGGTACTGCACCATTTATAGCCACCGCCCCAGCGCGGGTTAAGGATTGAAGATTCTTCGCGGCCTCCCTAGAGAGTGATTTTACAAGTTGGGATTCGTCGATATTATTGTGATCCTTGTCATCGAGAACTTGAGATGCAGATATATTCAGTAAGACCTTGACTTCGGGTAGGATAGCTGATGCCCTGTGTCTTATTGCGGAGATAATGTCGCTTTTTTCTTCCTTCCCAGGATGCATGAGTTCATTTCTCATATTTAACGCAGCAGATGCTTCGTATGTCTGAAAAGATCCCAATGTATCCTGAAAGTTTCCATAATACCGAGGACCAAGTCGAAAGTGTACAGCAATCAAGTCATCGGAGAGGGTATCCTCAAACAAATGAGCTGTTCCCAAGCTCCATTTTGAGGAAACAACGCCTCTTCCAATACGAGGGGATAAATCCGAGGGTGTGCCGAGGAAGACCTGAACAGGTGTTGTCGAGGTGGGTGGAGGTTGGGGGTATGTAGCTTTGACTTGTTCTACAAATTCACCATCTATATAAAGCGCAGCCTTAGATGCTGAAGTTGCTCGGCCGCGTCTGTGAACAAGTGAGATATGATACCATCTCTTTGACTCAAAAACCGTCGATTTAAACCTAACGCTTGCCCTTGGGGACGCAACAGAAGTCTGCAAAATAAATTTCCGAGTGTCCTGCTCTATATACGCCAGAACGAAACAGCGCTGGGTTGAATCGAAAACCCCAAAGAGTGTTGTGTGCATGGAAGAGTCAAAAGCATCGATACACACCCACGCAGAAAATGTATATCCATTCGTTTGGGTGGGGGGGAATGTTCGACCGAGTGAAGAAAGCTCCATGGATGCGAACCCATGAAGCGAAAGATCAAACTGGATATGTGGTGGCCCACGAGAAGTTTTTATCGCTTCCAGAAGAAAATCAGAAACAGCTTCTTCACTCATTGCTTTCCGGTAGAGAAATTTGGCATCGCTTAAATGGTTGATCCCGAGTTGAATCAAATACTGTGCGAACTCTACCAGAACAATACGCTCGTCGCAAGGGATCGATTTATCCCACAATCTGGGGAGTACAGAAGTCAATATACCAGTCGAGTGCATAGCGACTAAGTTAAACTTGCTACAGCAAGCAATGGAAAGCAATGCCTGCAAAACCACAACGGTGGTGATAGTCGAATCCTCCGTCTGAGCCATGGCCATTTGGAAGCTGAGGACCAAAGGAATTATCTCCGCATTCATCAAAACATCTTTACTCCCAAAGTTCCCTTTCACCTTTTCTCTGGCAGATTCCATTTCACTCCCATGCTTGTCTGTGGCTTTGCCCGTAATCTTGCCTGTTTTCTTGGTATTCCCCATACCTCTTTTCACGGAAACCACCAAACTCGATAATGTTGAATCGTCCATCCCGAACGCTAGAAGCAACCCAAACAAATGATCTGGGGCCTCAGTAGGTAGTCCAGTTGCTGCGAGGCCTTGTTCTAGGCTATCCCATCCAATCTTCCTCGCAAAAAATCGCTTGTTACCTGGATGATCCAACAAGGCTTCAGAAATCACACCGAAAAGACATTTAATCAGCTCTATAAAATGGTTTTTTTCTTCGTCTGTTCGGTTGGTAGAGTTGTAAAAACCGGAGCACGAATGAAGTGCAGATATAAGATAGTTGAAACCTCCCAAGGCTCTAAAGGTATCTATAGCGGGGTTGAGTCCAGGTCAGTGCGCTGGAATGGCGGGGGCGTTATATACTGAGAATGATGGAGGAAACAAGCCTTTAGCTTCTGGGGAATCCACAAGTATACGCTTTATCAAAGAAAGCCATTGCAACCGCACAAGTATGTCTGGGTCTGAGGCAGAGGCCTCGAGCGAGTCGAGGAGAGGCTTGATCTCGGCAATGAGCCTAGGTTTTGTGGACGCAGCAGAAGAGACTCGACGCCGTGCATAGGAAGAAGTCTGTGTAGAAGAAGAAGAAGCCATATTTGAAGCCAGAGAAGTTTTAAGTGTAGAATTATATTCAGGGCATGAGGTCTAACTGCAATGTTAAGGGTTCTGTGATGGAAAAGACTAAACACACCGGGAAAGAACAGTGACAAGATGATGAATTGAAACGAAGCGAATATTCGACGCAGTGCAAGAAGGAATGTATTTACTTGACGATGATTCAAAGTGAAAAAGATATATGTGCGGGTACAAGGTGTTTTTGGTGGGGGACGGGGAATCGCGATGTTGTTGAAGCTAGGTGGATGATGCGGTGTTGCTGAGCCTCCGCTACACCAAAAGCCATCATCTCGTTTCGTTTCGTTTACAGCTAGGGCTTACTCGAAGCATTCCTCAGCAAAGTAACACACAACGCCCCCCCCACACACACACCTTACACACTTCGTATCATCGACTTCATTTACAGAGCCGAGAACGAGGCTATACTAGATAATGTACCTATACGGCGGCTTTTTTCATTTAGGAATACGAGTACATCTAGGTACTTTGTGTCGGTATGTCTGATACTTGTACTCATGTTTATAGTTTCGGGCTTCAGGGTTTAGTGTGACAGGCCGCTCGCTCGCGTCATTCGAAGCTCCGGTTAACAACGTAGAGCAGAAGATGTATCTATGATACATCGGGTACATCTCGGAACTGTTACATGACTCCAGGTACATGTAGGTACATGTATCCAAAGGACTGTAAGGACATGCCGAATGGGTCAAATGGCCCAAATTCACACTATTTCAAAAACGCGTCAGGGCGTTGCAGCTACAGCAAATAGCGCATTATTACATGTCTGTCTACATAGAAAGGTAGAGTAGATAGGCAGATAGGCAGTAAGATAACACTATCAACACACACGCTTAGACTGCACGGAGGAGCCGGGTTCTTGTCTCCGTAAGTTAAATGGAAGATCTCACGGGGTTGATAGCCACCACAGACAGGGGTGCGAGCGAGAGACATGATGAGTGATGACTATGCAAGACGAGTCGCCATGCTTGGCGCCAATGAGCCTGTCGTCGCCAGCCCCCGGAGCAGCACATCCAAAGCTCTTTATCTTCCCCCAGATCCCACTTCCTCTCTCCTCTTCCTTCCATTCCTCTTCACCTCACTCACTACCAGTGACATTCCTCCTTGCATACTACATCTACATATCCCCTATCCATTTTACACCAGAACCCACTCTTTCCAAACACAACTCATTTGCCCATCATGAAGCTCTCCGCCAACTTCGCTGTTCTCCTTGCTTCCATTTCTGTCACTATCGCTTCCCCAATCTACGATGCTACGGTTGTGAACAAGGACTCTGCTCCACTATTGTCCTCTGCTTCGGCAGCCGACCATGAGATCCCCAACAACTACATTGTTGTTTTCAAGAAGGATGTCGGTGATGAGGTCGCCAGTGCCCACCACAGCTGGGTGGCTGACATCCATGAGGCATCTGTCGCTTCGCTCAGGAAGCGAAGCCAGGTTCCCCTCATGGAGCACTCCAATAATATTGATGTTCTTGATGTTGATTCCTTGACTGGATTGAAGCACACCTACAACATTTCTGGGGGTCTTACTGGATACTCTGGTGCCTTCGACGACTCTGTTCTCGAGAAGATTCGAAAACACCCTGCTGTAAGCTCCCATCTCCTTTCTCCTCATCGCCCCGGTTACCCCGGAGCTTATCTGGCGGGTGTGTCATACCTTCAACCGGAACGCGTGCACGTGATCGCTTAGCGCCGGGTCGCCCACACATTTACAATAAGACTAACGTTTTATATCTCTAGGTCGCCTATGTTGAGAAGGATTCCATGGTCTATGCTCTCGAGGAGGATGCCCCCCCTGCGACAGAGCACGGCGCCCCCTGGGGTCTAGCCCGTATTTCCCACCAGAAGGCCCTAGACTTTGGCTCATTCAACAAGTACATCCATCAGGCTCATGGTGGTGAGGGTGTTGACGTTTACGTCATTGACACCGGTACCAACGTTGATCACGTTGATTTTGAGGGTCGTGCCCACTGGGGAAAGACCATCCCTAACGGTGACTCCGATGAGGATGGCAACGGCCACGGTACTCACTGCTCTGGTACCGTCGGTGGAAAGAAGTACGGTGTTTCTAAGAAAGCCACTATCTACGCCGTCAAAGTCCTTCGTTCAAACGGATCTGGCACGATGTCCGATGTTGTAAAAGGTGTTGAATGGGCCGCTGAGGCTCACTTGAAGAAAGTCTCGTCTTCCAAGAAGGACAAGAACTTCAAGGGTTCTGCAGCCAACATGTCTCTCGGCGGAGGAAAGTCCCCTGCCCTTGACCAGGCTGTCAATGGCGCTGTTGGCCTCGGTTTGAACTTTGCTGTTGCCGCCGGAAACGACAACGCTGATGCCTGTGACTACTCTCCTGCTGCCGCCGCAAAGGCTGTCACCGTTGGTGCCTCTACCCTTGGCGACGAGCGGGCTTACTTCTCCAACTACGGAAAGTGCGTTGACATCTTTGCCCCCGGTTTGAACATCCAGTCTACCTGGATTGGAAGCAAGTATGCTGTCAACACCATTTCTGGTACCTCAATGGCCTCACCCCACATTGCCGGTCTCTTGGCCTACTTCCTTTCTCTCCAGCCCAAGTCAGGCTCAGGATACGCTGTTGAGAGCCTTTCACCAGCGGAGCTCAAGAAGAAGATGATCGCAATTGCTTCTGAAGGTGTTCTATCTGGTATTCCCAGCGACACCCCTAACGTAAGTTTTGACATCCGATTATTATTATTATTTGAACCATAAACTGACATGACTCTCAGCTTCTTGCGTGGAACGGTGGTGGATCCGGAAACCTCTCTGAGATCTTTGACGGTGAGAGGTATCGCCAGGGTTCAACTTCCAAACCCTCCAAAATCGTTGAGGATGTCTCAGATATCACCAGTGAGGTTCTCTCTGAAGCTGAGGCGTTCTTGGAGGAATTCGAGGACAAGATTGTTGAGGATGTCAGGTCTGCATTTGAGAAGGCTAAGAAGGCTCTTGGCCACAACGCTTAAGCAGCGACAATTCTCTGAGATTTCGTTTCTTAGAATGTTTATCTCTCCTTTTTTGATGTTACCAGTCTGCTAGTAAAGTAAAGCTGTTGGTTAGGCAATGTGGTTATTTTCGTTGGGGTTTCATCGTTTTGTTACAATTTTATTCAGGTAATGCGGGATGGTTTGGTACTGTACTTTTTTTTTTTTTGATGCATTCTGTTCTGTTTTGTATTTTACACTCTTGGGACTATGACAACTATATTTACTGGGTACACAATGACTCGATTGAATATTAAGACCATTATCCACAAAGCCTGATACAAAAACGCGTCTGATACCGAAGCGATGCATGTTCCGTGTGCACGTGGGTGACCTCTCTTGATTGGCTTCCGGCGTACACATACTCTAGGTACGTGTAGGTACATCTGCCAGAGGTTCGCCAGACCCTACGAGTACATATGTACTCGGGGGTAGTAATAAGAACCAGAACATGCAAGTGAAGAAACAGGGATTATTTGTATGGAGTGGCGCCGCTCTGCCATACAAATAACCTCATTGCATGTTTTGGTTCTAACCCTCGTATCCAAGAGCGACGGACCTGCATACTCTTGTCTGATCTCAGTTCGGAAGACACGTCGGGCAGAAGATCACTCATCGTTAACAACGGCCTGCTCTTGGGAATCGGGATCACAATAATCCTGTGTACGACATGGATTATGGGGTTTGCCTTGAACCGCTTGGTCACCTGTCGTGCGCACAGCCATTTCAGTATCAGAAATTGCGGGGATTGCACCGAAACAAGGCAACAACAGGCAAACCCCTGTTATCTTTGATCTGTGTGGCGTCCACGATGATCGCTGAGTGGTCGTGTGGCCTGGCAATTTGCCTGTTTGGCGCCTCGCGCGGACGGGCTGCTTAGTCCATTCTGGGGAATAGTGCTCTCTGGAGTGAAACAAAAGCTGCAGAGGGCCCGTAATCACGTCATCCCCGCCTGTTGAGCCGCACGGGAGCTACCGCCCAAACTGCTCCATCGACTCCATCGTCACCATCTTTCAGTGTTTATATGCAGATGGCTCTTGTTGAGCTTCCTCATGCGATAGGGGCGCACTATCTCTAGACTCTATCTTTCCCAACATCATTAGCTTGCCCATCGGGGTGTCAGGAGCTCTTAGCTCGGGCCTATCCCAACATGCAGATACCCATGTCTCATTTAACCCCCGAGGCTCTCGAGCCACATTTGTGGTAACAGCTGGCAAGATTGACTAACTGGATGTATCGGCCTTCTAGAGCGTAACTTATGCCCTTGGACCTTCCAGAGACAACTCTAAAGGATCGGTTAGGTAATCGCAGGTTTCAGAGTCACGCTTGTGACAGAGGCCAGACGGGATACAAATCCGGGGAAACTTTAGATAATGGGCTTCTAGAAATCCGGATGCGCATGCAGCAATCAGAGTCGCTAGGCCGTATCTAAACCCGAAATCTCATCAGGCGAACGAAGGTGCTTTTTTTGAATGGGAAATGCCATCCAGGGAATCCGGTCACGGGGGCAAAGGCTCTTGACGAACAGGGTCTCATGAACTGGGGTAGGGTTTCATACCAGCAGAATCCGTTAAATCTACCCCATTATTGCAAAGCAGAAACAGAATAGCTACAGTATGACGTTTAAGGACTGTAAGAAGCTGGCATACGAGCCAAAACCTTGCAAAAGTGCTATATTGAGGCTGTTCGAACATCCAATCGGGCGAGGAAACACCTTGGGATCAGGTACGAGTAGGCGGTCACCCATATTCCAAGCTGTGGCCAATGTCGACTAATCCTTAACGAGCTGTGGCACTCGTGGGCTATCCAAAGACCCAAATACTCGATCTGGCTTAAAGAGTGGATATGTGCTTGCTCGTAAGCAAAATCACCATCATACAATTATTGAGGTTGACGAGGCATAACAAGAACTAGAAGTTTCCATCTTGTTTGATCTCGTCGCCAATATGCATAAGGAATCACTCGGTTCTCGCGCAGTGTGTCGGTATACGTATCTGTTGGCATATGAAACAGCACAGCGAGAGAAAAGTAGCATTTCGACTTTCTCACCGCACAATTCCTTTTCAAATACTTACAGGAGAATAATGATGGCGAAAAACACGTAAAAGAATATCTCGCGCCCAGCCTTGCCATTGGCTTTTCAAATCAAGAGTGCCACCAGGAGAGGTGCTAGGCGCGCGTCTTCTAGTATTTACCTACATGTGCCTTCAGACAGCCTGTGTAGTAACTGGCGGGAGTTATCTGTGGGGCTGGGGAAGTTCTATCGAATTAAACCCTTATTCATAAACAGCCTGTGTTCGCTACTCTTCTCCGTGGAGGAGGCCGCAGACCGCGGCCTTCAGAGCCTACCGGTAAATATATGTAGATATATGTATGTAGGTACAGCAGGGAGTTGATTCCCCTAACTGTATTCGTATTTACCTGATCCAGGAAGTGTCTCATCTAATTACATATAGTAGAGTATTACCGATCGAGACTAAATGTTATTACCCGTGTATCACTGAGGCCATGTTTCAACATCGTGAGTTTTGGGATTTATCCGTTGAGTACACAGTTACACTTCACCTAGCACTGCACCAAGTTGTGTTACCAGACTTACATACGTAAGGTCCCGCGAAAATCTGCAGCCACCATCACGGGTAAAATTCTCACGATTCTGAGATGTTGAAGTATCGTTGGTTACAATCGTCATTTTTCTCGAGTTTACGCCAGACATGTCCCCAATGCCAAGTCCTATGATAGTTGTCCGCGTGATTTGCTTCATATTACGACTAGTTTTCTTCGTTCAAGGCTCGTTCTTAGAAACCATGGCCAAAAGCTTAAATGGACTCATTAGACAGTACCTACATGTAGTTAGCACCACTCTCTCCCTCATGCTTCATGCCACACACAGAGTGATATATCATGATCCTACCATTCCATAAGCTTCTGCGTATACACGTGGTTTCAACCGGTAGAGAAATATAGTCTAAGATAGCAATGGTAACATTTATACAGCAGTTCATACTTTTACTTGATCGTTCTAGCTCCGATTTTTGTGTTCTTTTCATCTATTTATTTCCTTGTGGTTATCATGACACCTGCATTAGTTTCTGTGGTTCTGGTACATTTCTTCACTCATCTCTTGTACCCCAGGTCCCATAAGTCTAACCATGGGCTGTCACCCCACTTTCGCAACAAAATCTCACTGTGTTGCAGCGTTCTACTAAATCCGGCCCAGTGGTGCCTCATTGACGCAGTAGTTTGGATCTTGGGATATATCACTCTCGCCTACCCGGAGTAATCTTTTGTTCGTCTTCGTCTCAATTGACTAATAGGCCTATAATTCATCGCGGCCTGAATCCCTGAAAACTTCATCCGTGACCTCCAGCAGCCCCGGAAATCTCATAATCCAAATCCGAGATGATATGTTTGAATGAGATTTTATTTTTGTAGCTGGAAAACCGCGTTTCTATAGAGGAACAAATGCCTTTAAAGAGAACATCAAATTTTGGAAGATTACTAACATCTACGTAAATCTTCTGCATGCTGTAATCATTAAAACTAAAGAGCCCCGTAAACATGCCTATAGATATCCCCGTTCCTTTTCCCATGCTAAACATGCTGTAAATACAATAAAGACGAAAAGGAAACAGAAAAAACAAACGGCAAATCAACGAGAACGGCATATGTGGCGTGTTAGCTTAATCCTCGGTAATGTCACCATATTCCCACATCCCCCTCCTTTCGTCCTTAGCGGTGGTTTCCTTCTCCTTGAGGGCCTTGATCATCTCAGGATAAGCCCGTTCGTATGGTCTCAATTTGAAGGGCACCATGGCAAGTCCTTCGGAGACAATTTCAGAGTTCAAACTGGCTTCCATGCGATCGCTGCTGTTAGGATCGTATAGTGTGACATGAAGAACCCCTTCTGGACTGGTCCAATCAACATTTGCAACTAGTTGTCTACCAGCAGTCAGATGGTTGATCATTTCCACAGATTCAGAGGCGTAGTCTGGTTGAGTCGGAAACTGGAGGAATGAGAAAACAGCGTCGACAGCCTGAGCCTTCAACTTAGATGTTTGAAACTGGGGTTGGATGAGAGGACGAAGGCGGGAGAACGGAATTTTCTCAGAGTTTCCGTAGTCGATGTAGAGGACATCGGCCTCTTTTGCCTCGCGGTTGACATGACGCACTCTAGCACGATAGAAAGTGTTATCTTCGGTAAATTTCGCTGCGACGTATTCGCCAACTTTAGGAGGTCCCTCGAGACCTTTATTATTTGTAGGCGAGAGATGAAAGGTTCTAAATGCTGACATGAGCTGTTCCAAGGCGGAAGTACCTAGGGCGTTGTTAGTATAACAATTGAGCAGTCACTGAGTTTATTCTCACCTGTTCCAACTTGCTGGATCTTTAATTTACCCTGTTCATCGACATTAGTAACGATTACATCACGATAATCTTTTTTCTTCTCGATGGCTTCGTCTTTCGCGGCCCCATAAGACGGGACATCCGCATGGACATCAGCGTCCGTCTCTGGCGTCCAGTCTTTCCACATTCCTTTCCGCGCTTGCTTTGCTCTGTTTTCCGCTGCAAATAATTCGGTCGCGTGGCCAGACTTCTCAGCAGAGTACTCATGTACGCTTGCCAATCCCTCCTCCAGTAAGCCTTTAGCAACATTTTCTCGGTTGACATACATTGTGCCAATGAATCCACCTGCACGGTCAACATCGTCCACGTCAATCTCGACATCTCTCTGCATACAACGCCTCGATGCATAATCAAGGGCCTCTTGACCAAAAGGTTCTGACGTCTCAGTAGCATTGCGAGCGGTTCGTGGGGCACGGATACCCCCAAGGACGAAAGTGAGTCTGGCATTTTCGCTTGGGATTATCACCTTGAATCGGGACCCCGAAGATACAAAATCAACGATACCAGGGGTACGTTTCTTGCGTTGGAGAAATGACACATAGGCCTTGGCCTTAGCTGGGGTTTCTGAGGCCTCAACCATTTTTGAGCTTTGGGGGGCCTTGGCTGCGTACATGCCTTTCTGTTCTTTTTGGGCACTATGGAAAACGATTAGTTGTGAAAATAAAGTTCTAGCCCGGGGGGTAGTAAACATACGCTTCCTCGGCAATAAGTAGTTCGTCATAGATTGGTGAGCGGTCATCATCATCTTTTCTATGCCTGATAACACTGGCCCATCCATTCTCCACGAGCAACAGAGCTACATTCCTACATAATTTATAGTTCATTAGGATGTCACTTACAAGACGTTCATAAATGGGAGACATACTTATTGTTGAGTGTAACTGTGGCCATCTCACGCTCCTCGAACCCTTCGGTAGCTGGTCTCTTTCCGTCAATTTCAATGCGTACATGCTTGCCAATCAACTTTTTCCGCAAGAATTCTTTGGCCTCAGCTGAGAATGGGGATTGTTTGGGATCCGAAGGCCTTAGTTTTCAAAATTTAGTTTTGAATAATAATAGAAGGTATAAGGTTCCATAAAAGTGGACTGTGATATACTTACTTTGGCTGTCTGACACTTGACAAATTGATCTTTCTCTCATTACCCGCTTTATTCCTCACGAATATTGTATCTGCACTGAGAACTCTTGATACAACCGCATCAAGATTGCTATTTGGGTTTTTTGCTTTCACCACGTGTTCCTTCCAAAGCCTCAACCGCTGCTCTCGAGCGGTCTTCTCAGCGGCGCGGAACTCGCTCATATCCGCGCCAATCATAGTACTATGAAAATCAACACATCTGGCCAAACCTTGTGAGAGTAGTAGTACTGCGATGTTGCCATTGGGGTGGATAACGTTTCCGATGAACTGAGACTGAGGGCTCAACCCTAATAAAGTCACTTTAACAGTGCGCTGGAGAAGACGGGTTTCCACGAACTCTTTGGCGAAGTCACCAAACTCCTCCCCAGCCTGTTCAGCGCCAGCGGCATCCGTACGTTTTGAAAGTGGTGCCCGGATACCGGCAATAAGAACGACCATTTGTTGGTGAAGCTTGGGCTCGAGTAGAAGACGAACAGCGACCCTGTCTCCGGATATCACGCGCTCAATGATAGCTGCAGAGAGGAAAAAAAAAGAAATGATTAGATAAAATTTCTCCCATGATTGAATAGTGATATCTCCGTCCTTACCATCAATTGGCTTTCCTTTGTATGTCCCCAGGAACTGTACAGGGGCCTCAGGGGCCTCATATCTGGAATCAATTCGCCCATCCTGAGAGACACCCCATACTCCTTTCCCTTCTGCCCTAGCACTGGCTTCTAAAGGCCTAAGCTTCTCTAATGTAGCTTCATTCTCTAGTTCGTCTTCACGCTTTCCATCGTCACGGAGCTTTACCATCCCTTCCTCGAGAGCAAGCTCAATGAGGGACCTTCCATCAGGAAGAGTGACAGTGCCGTATTCACGGCCGGTGGTTGGGACTTGATACAATCTCAAAAACTGAACTTCCTTGCCAACAGCGAGTTTACGAAGAAAGTCTCGAGATTCAAAAGCGTAAGGCTGATCCGGGATAACTGTTAGCAAAGTGGCCTCATCGGTGACCCCATAGGGGAAGAAACCTATAAAGGGAAGGATAATTATAGCTAACCTCGTCACCATCACGCTTCAACCTTGGAGCAGAAACATAGGCCAAAGAAAAAGTTTTCTCGGCCTTTGTTTTTGGGTGCTGCAAAAGCAGCGAATCTCCAGAATTTACAAGCTTAACTTTCCCAATCTGAGCCATGATTCTTAGTTGCGGACCGGATGGTGTTTGTCGATGTGTTGAGCCTGTGTGGGGGAATTTCTAGATGAAAGAGACAGATCCTAAGCTCTGTTTGTGGAATACACTGGGATTCATTCACACTCACCTTGAGACCTGGGTATCTAACAGCTAGCAAACAGATTCAATTGTTAAAGGAGGTGTCAATATAACCAAATCAGAACAATTGATTGATGGTTGGTTGTTTCAATGAATGAATGAGAGTTATGGTTGAGCGGAGAAGACAGGTTGGAGTAAAGGACATGTCAGATCACTTAGGATTGTTGACCTGGCCACAACTCTAAGGTCCTTTGGTGGTACAATGTGGGGAAGCTGTACTACCCACCAACACCCGCAGAAAATGTACACCATTACAGTTGAGTCTCGATACCTACATAGTAGCAATGGTCGGGAACGGATTTTTGTGTGCTACTATCGAGAATATGCTTGTATCGAGAACAAATTTGTCCGTACCGACTCGTTTGGGATTGCCCAACTATATGTATATGCTACAATCGAGGATATGCTATTATCGAGAATGCTACTATCGGGGCCCCATCGCAACATAAAATACATACATGTAATCACTTCTACGAAGATAAAAATCCACACCCACAATTGAAACCTGGGGTGCATATCATACTTACCCCACAGCCCCGCCAAATATTCATCTGCAGTTTTCCTCGCCCTGAAATTGCGGCACAAAAACTCAACAACAAGGTTCGATTTGATATCAATGGATTTCTTGCACAATGACTAAAAAAAAACTACATGTATACAGCATGGTTAAAAACCAAGGATTGCATGCAAACCGTACTTGAAAACTGCCGTTACGTCATTTAATCTGCAACTGGCCCAGATATCTTCATATAGATGCGAGGTATCTATGCAGAAATTCCGATAACACCTGTCATTCAGGTTAGAATTAATAAAGAAACACCGAGAAATCGTAGAAGCATACCACAGGCCGGGCGGGGACCAGCGTTACCAGTCTTCAAAGACTCTGGGTTTCCCCCCTTGCCAAGGTCATCGGTACCGGCATGGACAACGACGGTGCGCTAAGCACATATCAGCATTTTTCTCCCCCCTCCCGCATAGGTTCAAGTAGGGGGAAACATACTCCCACAATGCTATGGGGCCCGATCAATTTGATGTGTTTGTCCTCCTTGGTTCCCTGGGCAATACCCTGAGCGTTGGTCTCGATGTTTCCCAAATCACCAACATGTCTCTCCTCATCTTCTGGCGCTCCGTGATTCTTATTGAATGGGTTGAAGTGGGGTCCTGCAGACGTGCATCCGTTGGTGTTGTCACCAAATTCATGAATGTGCATTCCACGCATAGCATTTGGATCGTTGCCAGAGATTTCATAGGTAATACTTGTAGGAGAGTTTTCGTTCTCCTGGGTGAAGGTGACAATTCCACTCACAGTGGAGTCTCCACGGACGACGGCAACTGTTATTTTCGGTATAAGTTAGCCAAAGGGCACATAATAAGGCAAGGGCTAGATGGATATTTCGAAATGGGATTGTAAATCCAAACCCGATAACATCAAGCTCTAGAACTACTTGGAATAGAAGACAGATATTACAATCCCATTTTTGCTCGTCATTCACTGACACCAGTGCCATTTCACCCACATCTTAATCCTTTCACCTCTTCGAACAACAAGCAACGCAACAAACGAATTGATTACATACCAGCTTTGACCATTTTTGATGAGTTATGGGGGAAGTTTGAGTAGGGTAGTTGATTGTGATTATTTGGGAGTGGTGTTTTTTGGTAGAGATGTCAGTAAGAAGAATGGTGGGGTGAGAGGGAAAGAGGGGTAGCTTTATCGCTGACGATTACGGAATATTTTCTTACGAATTCAAAATGTGGTCACCACCAGTGACCAGATCTTCTTGACATGTTGCAATACTGAGATCCTCTTCAGTTTACTCATCCAATGTATGACGGCTCTGCATATGTGTTTGATTTGCTGGTTCCTTCCAATGCTTATGACAGGACTACATGTATATACTGCCCATGACAGGAAATTCTCTCTACCCATGGACACTCATCATGATCAACATCATAGAGTAGGTACATGTACCTGTAGCCTTTTCTTGGGCTCTTTTTGGTATGGCCTCGGCTCGCTTCTGTAAGGCTGTCGGCCGAGAGGGACTTACAAATAGATGGCCTCCAGAACGTTCTCCTCCAGGGAGAGAACGTTACACCAATCTTGGGTATGACACTTAATAGAGCTTATTCCTATCGATAGTCGCATCCATTAACAATGGGCTTGAGATGTATGTTAATTGCCCATACATGTATGAGCTTCCTCTGCGGGGTTGAGAGGATACAAGTAAACCCCTGGCCGATTCGAATTCTGTTTTAAATAATTCGGAAAAACTATCTTCCGGTAAGCACGTGTCTGAGATATCGATCCTGTGCTTAGTAGAGAATGTATGTACTTACAGGTACCTATATGTAGTACCAGCGTACAACCTACACGGCCTAAAGGCGTAGAGGAAGCACCTACGAACACATGTACTTGTCTTGGACCTTATAATAAGCTTGAGGCGCGATCTTCCACTCATGAAACTCAATTTTTATCTTTGTGTGGCTTTGATCTTGATCACAACCGGTCACTCGACTCCAGTGATTCTTGATCTCTCCGATTTCTTAGGATTCTGATACGAGAGGAGGGTGGGAAAGGCAAGGGTGACTTGGAATACCTCATACATGTACATCTTTTCTCATCATTCTTATTTTCGACCCAATAGAGTGGTATATTTCTTATGCGGTTGTATTTAACAAACCTTAAAGGACGCATCCCCCAGAGATAATCCCGGCCTCTCGATCTCAATAACCACTCTTTTAGCGGATTTACACCATAGGGGTAGATAAGAACGAATTATAAGAGGATTACTGTACTTGGTTTTGATACATTGAAGAGAGTTCTGTGCATGGGTACGTGCAAAAGGTGTAATGTTGTTGTGACCGAGATCTGATCGATAGACAGCATGTTTAGGCCGGCCTAGTGGCTATCACGCCGAAACATGCACGCTGGGTACTCTCTGTGATAGATTTATATCCCTCGAAGGCTGTATAATGGTTGTTTTATCTTCGATGCAAGAATCTGGGTGCGCTGTAGCTATATATATCTAGTTCTTTGAATTAATGGGTTCTAAATAAATATACGTGAGTACGTACTAATAGAATTCACACGGCCAGAAACCTTTTTAATTAAGCGCTTCTTGATGGTATGTATGCTGTATGTATGTAAGTACATGTACATACTTCATACTTTGCACTGTACATACATGTATCTGTAATTTCCATGTATACAATGGCGGATAATGGGGTGTGATTAGAGTAGTAGTAGTCTTATAGTGATTCGGGTTTTTATCTGCATTACGCTTGCTCACCTGGCTCGATTTAATTCGGTATTCATATGAATACAGTAATTGAAAACAAAGGTTTTTTCATGCCAGTACGCTATGTCAAAAAACCGGTATGCTCAAAAAAGCCGTACTAATACTGCTCGCTAGCCAGTCACATAATTGAGTTCTGTGACCGCGCTAATGTAGGGTCCAGGTAGGAGTCCCAGACTATATGTAGGTACAGGACTAGGCTAGACCTATATGTAGGCCTACCCCGCCTACCTCCATCCTATCCATGGCCATGTAACCAATGCAATTAATGGAGTAGTCCGGATCCTATATAGATTATCAAGATATATACCCATGCACCAAGGAAATCTCCAGAACACGGAGTATATGTATTAGCTTTTAATTGTATATCGGAGACCTGCTAGTTTCCAGACCCCTACTATGCTTTTGAATGTTTTGGTATTTTTATGGTATATTAAAGGCGTACTGGTACGGCTTTTTCTAAAACACCGCTTTTTTCTAAAAAGCGGCTTGTGACCAAAATGACCCTTTTTGAAGAACACCAGTTCTCTACTATATGTCAAAAAAAGTGCTTCTATAGAAATACATTTCTTTGGAAAATCGGTGTCTTTATGAATATAGTTTTACTACGCCACTTTTGAACCTGCAAAAGTTATACGGCTCTAATCACACCCCAATTTCCCGTATTGTATGTTTCCCTGTATCACACATTGTTCAAGTATAGGGAAACACCAACTCCAAG
Source organism: Morchella eximia (assembly GCA_024713935.1). NCBI lineage: Eukaryota > Fungi > Ascomycota > Pezizomycetes > Pezizales > Morchellaceae > Morchella > Morchella eximia. The sequence continues at coordinate 558,672 of JAMGZG010000022.1, read as the reverse complement.
CTCCGGATCCGTAGGCTGTTTTCTCGGGTTTAAGCCCGCGTGGGGACGATATTTTGGGTTGGGTACTCGTGAATACGTATACAAAGCATATATATGTATACAGAGAAACATATCATAATTCCCACCCCGCGGTGGCCGAACTCTGCTTGAATTATTGGAGGGATGGAACTTGGAGGTATTTGTTAGAAAATCGCAGGTTTTGTTCCCCCGAACGCTGGAAGTTTGTAGGGATGGAGGCTCGAGGGGGTGGAATTATGATAGGCTTCTCTGTATGTAAATTTACAGTAGGCAAGTAAAGGACGGTACCAAAAAGGGATGTAATAGGGGTACCGGTACATGTATACTTATGATTACTGTATGATATTAGTAAATAGGTGATGCGAGATGATGAGTATATACATGTACGTATACTCTATACGGATATCGAATTTAAATGTCGGCGTTCTACTCACGTGATCGTAGCTACTCACAATGCCAGCAAAACTTGGTCTTAAACTGAGTGAAAACACTAGGTAAGTGGCAATTCAATGTTGGCAAGCAGAATACATGTATGCATGCTTATTATATAGTACACCGAATCACACTCTCTTGTGCCTATCCCTACGAGCAGCTTGGTGGGTAGTGTGCGCGCGGATTTAGCTGACAGAAACTCCTGCACTCCCTATTGGTTGAACAGTGCTCACCTAAATTGAATCTTAAAGAGCCTTACTATTAAGATCGACCTTTGGTTGATGTTTTAAAGCAGAGAATTCTGCCTTATGTTTGAATACATGTATTTTGGATATAGACACCATTCAGTCAAATGATCTCCATAAAGGGTAGAACTTACCGGGTATTTCGATGTAGTTGGGAGCCAGGGACGACATGTAATACGCCTTGTCAAATGAGGCTCTGCGTGACACCAGTTTGGATATATATATATATATATATGTATATTGACTGCAGAAATTCCCTTGAGGTACATACACATGCTAGAAGGCTTTGTCTTGTACTACTATGATCGATCATGATCTGGAGTAGTAGTTATGGATTTTGGTATAGCAAACTGCATGGATAGATATTGCCATAGTCTAGACGTCTGACTGCTAAGCTGTGGATCACTTAAGTCCGTGTCGGTAATCGGGAGAGAGAAGTAAAGGAATGGAAACGTAAGAACAGAAACAGGTAGTCGAACATCTCATGCTATACCTCCAGGTAGGGTATTCGAGATTAATGTTATCGCTTGTGCATGTGGTGTACGTGTTATAGCGTTAGAATTCTTCAAATCACCGAATGATATGATGCAGCCCTTTCACACAAAGAAAATAATTGTCCTCTCTCTCTTGATCTCAAATCCCAAGATCTTCGGTGAGATATATATTTTGATTTAAAGAGCTATTGTAAAAGTAACGTACCAAAGCAGAGGGGTCGATCATTCTGATAGGACTGCTACATGTATGTATCTATCATACCTCTCTACCCATGTTGGGATCAATAACAGCAGGGCAAATCCTAAAATAAAGCATCCACATCTTCTTTCCATCCGTCCATCTATCCCTACAACATCATCCAAACAGTCAACTCACCTAGCCTTCTCCTCCTTTCTCAAGACACAGCATAGCCGTTGAGTTGTGGTCGCTTCACACCCCTCCCAATCCAGTCAACTAGCCAATCAGGGCCCACTCCCCCGACTCTGACTTGGTCCACGCACCGCGCTTTGGCGCATCTGACTCTAGAGTACGGTAGCCTCCTGTCCTTCGCTCCCCGCACCCAACCCACTACACACCCCAAAAAAAACTCCACCACCCTCCAAGTACATCTCCAAATACATATACTTACATACTCACCTCGCATCATTCATAGGTCGGGTACACACCTTTGTAGGAAGCACCGTCGGATCCGACATCTATCTGCTTGGTTGGATCATTTTTTCTAGGTTAGCATAACTTGGAATGGCTGGTTATCCCAACAGTGGTGGACCCTCCGGTAACCCCAGAGCTTATAGCGCCGCATCGCAAGATAACTATCTGCATCGGACCTCAAGCTTTGACGACGGTGACGACGCGACATATTTTGACGGCGGTACCGGGGTGAGCTCTCGACTGAGCATTCGGGGCCCCGAGGAGCTATACTACGGACAAACTAATCCCCTCCCTGAGCCACCAAGCAAACGGACTTCTACTGCCCCTACTGCTGCCCCGAATTCTTCTGTAAATCGCTCTCAAAGCCAAGGATCTGGTTATTTTGCGGTAGCTCCTGGTGGAAACGGCTACTCCCAATCAGCGTTACAGCAGGACACGTCTTACCAAAGTCCATCAATGTCGAATAACGCTCCATATCCTACTACTCCAGGCTATAACGGGGCCCAGCAGCCTCAGTCATATAATCCAGCCGCATACCAGCAGCCGCAGCGCCAATCTGCCGGGTACCCCAATGCTGAATATCTTCCTCAAAGACATGTATCTACCAGCGGCTACCCCCCCGCAAGTTCAGGACAATTTTCACCAACTACGAGCACATACAACCCAAGCACTTTCAATAGCGCACCTTACCCAACTTCATACAGACCACCGGTCGGCGCGGTGCCGCCCCATCTAGCACAGCCGCCATTTGCCGGATACTCCCAATATCCTACAAGACCTCAATACCCAACGACCTCACAATCGTTGTATGGTGCGGGTCCATACTCCCCAGGTCTACCACCACCTCCGCAATCGGCGCCGCCCCACAGCACGTATCATCCTCCTCCTCCCCCTCCGCCCCCACACCCACCGACCTCACCGACCTATGCCCCTGCTTCTTATGGATCATTTAGCTCCAGTGCCAATCAGCCGCAGAACAAGCAATATCTCACAAGGCCTGAGACACACTACAATTCCGGTTCTGATAGTGATATGTCGCCCAGTGAAGTAAACCATCCACTGCCAAATCCCCCGGACCGATTCGGAGCTTTTAATGGCTATCCCGGATCAAATCCTCTGCCTTCACCCCCACCCCCCCCTCCACCCTCTCATGGGTCATTTCACCGACAGCCATCCCAACAAGGCCATGGTGATGCAAACGGGAGACACCCACAATCGAAGCCCTTGCCGTACGCACCAGGTAACGGGTCGTACGCGGATACAGGCATGCAACAGGAACATGATGCTGCAGAAGAATTATATGACGAGGTTGAGGGCGAATTGATGTCAATGCTCAACCACAAACAGTCCGGACGCCGTCCGTCCCAGATTGACACCGGAATCGCGGATTCTAGGCCAGCACCGCTGTTTGCTCCCAGTGGGGGTCGAGACTCCTATGCACATAATGGTGTAAATAACGGACACCTGGGGGTTGAAACTTCAGTGTACGGCTACTACTCGAACGAAAGTGATGCAGAAGCCGCTGCGGGGCTGGAAATGATGAGATTAGACGAAATGCAGGAACATAAGGATGCAGCTGATCGGTCAAAGCATTTGAGCGAGCAACCGGCACCTGCTCAACAGAACGAAGAGGCCGATGATGATTATTACGATGGTTACCTACTTTCTGGCTATTATGGGCCAGGCACATACGAGGAAGATCATAATATCCCCGTCCTTGCTAGCAATAGCAACTCATTAGCAAATCGCCAATCCGTCAGCAACGAAATCGGGAGAATGAATAGTAACGCCAGTGCAATTTCAGGGATTAGCGCCCCTCCTGCTTATGATCAGTTTGCGATTCCAGACGACAACCTAGTACATCCGTTCCCAGAATTCCGGGCTAGTGCTAAGAGTGACCTGCCAGGAACTGGCGGACTTTCGAAGCCGTCTGCTCATTTGAGAAAAATGTCGTTTGATGAAGGAGAAGAAGACATTAATAGATCTGCCTCTCAAAGTCCTTCGAAGAACCAGTCTGATTCAGATGGCTCATATATCCCAGAATTATTCTATCATCCACCACCAAGCATGAGTAGCGCACAAAACAGCCCATTGCATACTAGACCATTACCAAGTCCTCCCGACTATGATAATTTTTCGGAAACGGGGTCGCCAGGAATTCACTCGGGATTACCGTACCCTGATACCGGATCGCCTATACACCATCGAAACTCACTTGGATCAAGGCCACCCCTATCAACACGGCAATATGGTGCTCCTATCTCAGCAGAAGGTATCGGCTCAAACATCCAGCCTCAAGTATCGGGGCCGCATTTCCCCCGATCAACAAGTCTGTCTAGCCATGCAAGTACTCCTCCAACGATAGTCCCTAACAGGTCTAAAACGGACGGGAAAGCACACCCAACACGTCAACTCATTGGCAATAGAAATTCAATTCATTCGAGCGGTGGAACCCTCGGAGACGCCGAGGGTCTGACTATCAATGACCTTCCCCCAATACCGATGACGAAGAAATTTGATCCCAAGAAGCTGAGCAGCCGGGACTTTAAAAAGTGCGAAAGGCCATGGGCTCTCAGCTCAATTAAGTCGTGGTTAACAGAGATGACCGAAGGAGAGCAAGATCTGAAAGAGGGTGCCGTAGCGGATGGGATCGTGGCGCTGTTTACGCACTTTGTTCCAACTATGAATGTAGCCGATGCGGAAACATTAGCGGTTAAGGTTGTTAGTGGCATGCTGAAGGAGAAAGCATTGGTAAAGGAGGAAGAGTGGGTCAAGTTTGGAGAGGGCGAGGTCTCTGGCGTTATATACCAGGTCACCGGCAACGGATGTTATGCCCCGAAGCTACACGAGCTCGAATCTCCTGGCCGGTGTTATGCTCACCATTGTGCGAGGACCCTCAGGAAGATTACGTTATCACAAAATCCCGATGAGATGATAAAGAAAACTGAAGATTGGGCGACATTCTGGAAGATCAAGAAAGAGCAGTTGGGAGAAGTTAGTAAGAAAGAAATCGAGAGGCAAAACAATTTGCACGAGGTTGTTCAGACTGAGGATGAGTATATGGAACATTTGCGAATCTTGAAATCGCTCTACAGGGACACAATCGCAAATAGTAACCCATCGATCATCAAGCCATCTCGCTTGGACGGATTCATCAAGGATGTGTTCGGCGCTGCAGATGCGGTCCGCCGAGTTTCAGAGGAGCACTTACTACCGCAATTAAAGTTTAGGCAACAGGAGCAAGGGCCTTGGGTTGTTGGCTTCAGTGATATCTTCAGGGAATGGATCCGCAAAGCGAAGACAGCTTATCTAGCTTATGCAGCAGCATTCCCGAAGGCGGATATGTTGGTCCGAAGAGAAGCCGAACGTAATATGATATTTAGGCAGTTCCTTGATCAATGTCGCTCAGATCCTCGTTCACGAAGATTGGATTGGGTCACATTTTTGAAGGCCCCGATTACCAGACTACAGCGATATTCGCTGCTCCTTGCTACCATCTTGAAGCATACTGTCGCCGAGAGCGATGAAAAAGATAACCTAGCCCGAGCAATCGAGGAGATCAGAGCAGTCACCTTAGAATGTGATTCGAAGGTTGACGAGATGAGCAAGAGTGTGGCGCTGCAAGAGCTAGGTCAGAAACTAATCATGCGTCAGTGGGACGTCGACCTTATGCTTGGCGAGAAAGGCCGCGAGCTCGTCTTCAAAGGGGATCTACAACGGAATGGAAGCAGTCGTTTTGCTTGGCTAGAGACTCACGCGATTCTCTTCGACCACTATCTGGTATTGGCTAAAACTACAATGCAACGTGACGTGAATGGTGGCGCAAAGCATGAGCGGTACGATGTCTCTAGAATGGTGGGTGTTTTTCAAGAACTCGAGTTTAATTTTATTACCGTTATGCTAATTTGGTTCAACAGCCAATACCTATGGATCTTTTAGTTCTCGAAAGCACAAATGACGACCCAGTGATGCGGAGTGCTGCTAATAGGCTAGGAATTGGAGGCCCGACGGCTGCTAACAAAGCTATCGTCCAACCCCCGAATCTACGGCAAAACACTGGAATAGCAGATTTGAAGCATTCTAATACCAGCCTTTCAGCACTTAGCGTATCCACTGCGCCAGGAAGACTGGTAACAACAATCCCAGACCAGAACGCAAAGGATGATAGGGTGATGTTCCCTTTCCGCATCAAACACCTTGGAAACCCCTCCCGCTCCCTCAAGGCCGATGATAATACCTACACGCTTTACGCACCAACCGCGGCGAACCGCCAAGAATGGTGCGAGAAAATCATTCAGGCAAAAGAAAAGCATGCGGCAGCTTTGTATGCTCAGAACGCAGAGCCTTTTAGACTCAAGGTTATGGCAGACACAGCCTTTGGGTACGAAACTTCAGCAGCGTCAGGGCCAAAGCCGATTGTTGTGAGAGGAACCCCACTGGATCGTGCAATCGGCGAGGTCGAGAAAAGGTTCCAGAACGAGCCCAGGAAACCCGTTATGTGCAGGGCCAGCGTGAACTGTGCGACTGCCTTTACAGTACAGTTTAAGAAAGAAATGGTAGCTATTGGGACGGATTATGGTGTATACACGGCGGCTGCGGATAATCCCAGAGAGTGGAGAAGGGTTTGTTGCCCTGTTATTTTGAACTGCGCTCAAAAGTATTAACTGACCATTCCTTGTATAGGCGATTAATATCTTGCGTGTCACTCAAATTGCAGTGTTGGAGGAGTTTAGTTTATTCCTTGTCTTGGCCGACAAATCACTCATCGCTTATCACCTCGATACTGTCGTTGAGCCAGGAGACGGTGGGGCGGGGGGTGATGTAAAGCAACGGCCCCCACAAAAATTATCCGGTGGAAGAGATGTAGGCTTCTTTGCTACAGGGAGGATGAAGGAGCGTAGTTTAGTCTTCTACAAGCGCCGAGATGGATTGAACTCGACGTTCAAAGTACTGGAGCCGGTTTTCCCCAAAGCGCCTGAGAAAAAGAGTCGGTTCTCAAGAAAAGGGACCACTGAATTTTTTAGAGATTATGGCGACTTTTATATCCCAACTGACTGTTATGGAATCAATCTCTTCCATTCAAGTTTGGCGATTCAGACAAGTAAAGGTTTGTTCCATGGACTTTATCTTGATCTATGCTAGGCGACAAACGCTAACAAATTTGGCATAGGTTTTGAGGTTATGACACTAGACAAGAAGCAGCCCTGGTCTGTTCCCGAGCTTAAAGCTTCTCATGTCAACGACATCGCTACTCGGCTCCAAGGACAAAAACCACTTGGGATGTTCCGTCTTTCCGAGATTGAATTTCTCCTGTGCTACGAGGAGTGTGGTGTCTACGTCAACAAGCACGGCGACGTTTCCCGTGGTGTAATAATGGAGTTTGTTGGAAAGGCCAAATCGGTAGCGATTTATGGGCCTTATATCCTGGTCTTTGACAGCGACTTTGTCGAGATCCGGAACGCAGAGAACGGGAGATTAAGACAAGTAATTGCCGGGAGAGATTGCAGATGTATTGACGATGCACAATCTGGAGGCAGTGCCGGTACAAGAACTATCAAGGTGGCCATGGCACACCCAGAGGTTGAAGGTAGACAGTTGGTAGTTGAGTTACTACTCAACGAAGGGCAGAGAGATTAGTCCTGGAAAGTAGCGCTATAGTGGTGTATATACTGAGGGTCAGTTTATTTTTTGTCGATTTCTTTTTCCTTATGTATCTGTTGGGAGATGTGATGAATGTTGCGATATCCAAATAGTGCAAGCCGGCGGAATGCGCCGAGAGTTCCTAGTTTATTTTTTGTCTTCATCTGTAGGGTAGTCAGTTTAGTCGATCCGGGGTTTTATCCTTTTTTCTCTCTTTTTTTATTTCTTTCGTATTTTTCTTTTATTTTTTGTTATTCATTTTTACTCATTCTCTTTTTCTTATCCTTCTAGTTTCAATACCTTTTTTACTTTAGTTTCTTCTTTACTCACATCTCTCTGTAGTCCATCCAATTTCATTGTTATAGCTCCCTTGTACTTGTGATAGCCAGCTAGCTAGCGTCCGCATGGTGGAGAGATCGAGGGGAGGAGGTGCTCCATGTACTACAACCGTACTTTACTTACACCTGTGCCGGTTTCATGGTGCTTTATTTTATTTTATTTTTTGTCTAACCACGAGTTTATTGGTCTGTACCCAAACCTGTAGTTATCAGCCTTTTTTTTCTTTTCGAATGCCTAAACTTAGCTTTCTATATGATAATACCCCCCAACCACATATTTACCCGGTCTGGGATTTAGTGAGTGAACGGATGCACAGGGATGTTCTCAACGTCATACCGAGTAGCTAGCTATGTATTATCGGGTGCCAAAAATAACCGATCACCTCAGAACGTCGAAATCCAATTTAGGTCAGAATAACTCAACAACCAGGAGAGCAATTGAATAACTTTAAGTCTCCTAAACGGAGTAAGATGCTTGCAAAGAACCCTCTAACCCCGAAGGTCTCGGTGTGAAGTTTCTTCGCAGGACAGTTTAGTTGCTATGAGTCTCACGAGGGTGCCAGTGATCGGTTATTTTTGGCACCCAATAATAGCTGGCCGGACCGAGGCCCCACGCGTATACGTCGGAACATCATTTCTAAGCATCTGATGTAAAGTAGAGTAGAGTGCTATATAAATTCCTCCCCTCCCCCCCAGGTGCCTGATATTTTTTGGCGAATAATTAATTGCGTACTGGTTATTCTTGCTATTTTCTGTTTCATTATCATTTACTGTTGTTGCAATGACTGAGAACGCTGCTCCTCCTGCTGGTGATGTTGGTGGTGGTAATGATTGTGAGGAGCATCCAAAGATCATTTTGTACCATTATGTAGGTTTTCCCTCTCCCTCCCTCTAACGGTTATATTTATCATGGAGCTTCTTCTTCTTCTTCTTCTTCAGTAGAGGAAGCTTCTACTCTACCTGTTACCAATTGTCAGCTCAGAAGACCCATAACTAACACCCAAAACCACCCCCCCATAGCCAATCAGTCCCTACGCCCACAAAGTCAGCTGGTATCTCAACCTACGCGGCATCAAATACCAAGAATGCGTACCCCCCCTTTTCCTCCTCCCTCTCCCTCCCACTGACAAAAATCGCACAGATCCAACCGCCCATGCCCCCCCGTCAAGATCTTGCCATCCTCGGCATCACCTACCGGCGCATCCCGCTACTAGCCATCGGCAACGACGTCTACGCCGACACCACGCTGATCCTGCGCGAGCTCGAGCGGCGCTTTCCCCAAGGCGGGCTCGACACGGACCCGCGGCGGTCGCTGGAGTGCGCGGAGAGCAGCAATGGCATGTTTCATTTTGCGGCGGGGTGCATTCCGAGTAGCTTGCCGATTATGAAAGATGAGAAGTTTGTGAAGGATAGGAGCCAGTTTAATGGGAGGGTACGTTTTTTTTTCTCCCGGCGGGGGGGTGTGGGAGAGGTTGAGGTTTGGGGAGTTGGGGTTTGGGGGGATTGTGCTGATTTCTGGGGAGTAGAGTTGGAAGAAGGAGGATATGGATGCGGCACGGCCAAAGGTTTGTGGGTCCAGTTACTAGTGGGAGGAGACGGATGGTAGCTTACGCTATATAGGCACTCGCTGGCGTACGCAAAGCTTTCGAAGCCGCCGAAAAAGACCTCTCCGACGGCCGGGAGTGGATCCTCGGCAACGAGCTCTCCCTCGTCGACATTGAAGGTCTCAACCCCCTCCTCCCCCTCCCACCACACACCTACTAACCCTCACAGTCGCCTGGCAGCTCGAATGGGTAATCAGCATGCCCGGCGCGCTCCTCAACTCCGACATCAACGCCGACACCTTCCCCAAGACCTTCGCACACATCACGCGCCTCAAGGCGCGCATCCCAGACTCCAAGGCCGCCGGCGTCACCGAGATCAAGGGCGAGGAGGCCAAGGCCGTGATCCTCTCGTACCACACGCAGCAGGAGGAGACGGGCAATGTCGGTGTGACGGACAAGGACCCGAGCGGGGCGACGTGGGGCGAGGAGGTGGAGATTACGCCGGTGGATACGGGGCGGGCGAACCCGCAGAGGGGGCGCGTGAGGGAGTTGAGTAAGGAGAAGGTGGTGGTGGAGGTTGTGCCGACGGGGGAGTATCATGGGAAGGGGAGGAAGGCGCTGAGGGTGCATTTTCCGAGGAAGGGGTATGAGGTGGTGAGTAGGAGTGCGAAGGGGGATGCGAAGGTGTAGATGGGTGTGCAGAGGAAGGGGAGGGGGGTATGGTGTAAATTAGTGTAAAAGAATATGCGTGAGAGGGAAATGTTTAGTAGATATATGTAGCTGGGCAGCCACTGTGTGAAAATGACGGCGGATTGCTCCATGGTTGGCCATGGCTGTCTTTCCCTTTAAAGAAGCAGCCCAATTTCTTTAGCTGAAAATGGTGTTTGTTGAACAAAGTTGCCTCCTGTGTGTTTGTCTTTTTTTTTTTTTTTTGACGGTATGCGTAGGTTCTGGTTGGTACAAGTCTGTGCATGCAGCCTTCATAAAATATCACTCGGTGCCGAGACATCCCAGAACGGTGCAGTGGAGTGGGCCGGAGGAGTAATCGTCTTCAGTTCTATCCATCAACAGCCCGCGAGGAAGAATAATAGTCAACCGGACATCTAGAACAATCGCGCAAGCCCTTTTTTTCTCTCTTTTTCTTTTTCTTTTTCGCTCGGGGTGTCGTGGAGAGCAGGCTTGGTGACGTCGCCAGCCGGGTGTTGCTTCTGCCTTTTCTGTCGGCCCATCTATCAATGATACTGAGCAACGGAACTCTGTATAGTTAAATGATAAAATCTAATTATTAAAATAATATAACTATGAGCAGTGGGGGTGAAAGGGGGGGAGGTGGGGGTGGTGGTGGGGGGGGAGGGGGAAGCGCGGGGAGGGGGAGGAGCGGTGGAAGTAACAGGATGGCAATACTGGAGGCCGCCCAAAAACAGACATAGCAGCGTTGACAACACGTCTCGGTGGTGTAGTGATTTGCGTCCCAAGAATCGACTAGGTGGGTAAGAGTTGTGCGAGGGCCCGGGGTTCGACTCCCTGGGCGGGGCAATATTTCTTTGGTCTCCCCCGCCTAGATGAGAGAGCTATCATCCGAACGGGGTATCAAAAGCCATAAATTCATTAATGGGGCGTAGTAAGGGGGGGGGGGGGTTACAAGTATATTATCATTAAATTTATTTTATTAACTGGGTGGTATTGAGAGATACCTTAAATGAGGTATTCGCAGCAGAATGATGGGTTCAAGAGGTCCCTTCACTGGCGGGGGGGGGATCGAGATGGAAGGCCCCACGAAAGGCACAATTAATTGGAGTAAAAGGAACTCGCGCTTGCGAGTTTGGCCACTGCTAGTCTACATGTATCAGATCCACAGGCTCCTACTGGAAACACAGAAAAAGAAACAAAGGCGGGAGTGCCGCAGTTTGGCGGCTGGCCGAGACACTGAACAGTCCATCTCAGACTGGGTGTCTGAATACTATGGTGCCACAGGTCGATGGTGTTGGCTCGCAAAAGCATAGTATATGACTTGGACCATAAAATGCCCACTCGCCTACCAACTGGATGCTGCCCGCGCTTCTGAGGTCTCACCTAACCCTAAAGTTCATGGCAGACTACTATTCTATGACAGTCGAGTGATCATGTGTGAAGGTGGTTTCCTGCGTGAGATTGTAACACGGCAGTTACTGGTTAACGTGCGGTGATGTTTGCTATTTGGTTGCAACAATATCCGACCATTTAATGAACGCCCGAGTATAAGCAATCTATCAACCTCCGGGGTTCATACGGCAAACGTGAGACCTACTCCTGGATGATTGATAGGGGTTCCGGAATGGATACATAAAAGTACTGTCAACAGTTGTTTTAGACTATCCGCCTGGCCTTGCATGCCTTGCAGACGTCGGTGGGAAATCGAGTGATCGGTTGTGAAGATGCCTTTTGTGATGGGTAAAAATTAAAATCCAACCTGCATATTTGATATGGAACGGCTGTGAGATATGGGAGGTTATAGTCGTTATGATTGATTCTAAATGGTAGTCAAGTTGTTCTAGATATATATACTTATCTAAACAAAGGCTGATATAATAATGCCTGTACATGTATTTGTAGGTCCGGTCATGTATTTAAATCTTTTCACCTAATTTTATTATGGAAAAGTGGGTACGGGGGGCGAGGCCCCTGTAGATGGAGGGAAGCGCCAGCTGACCGTTTACCCGCGCTTTCACGGGGTGCCTGAAAAAACTGCCAGGGTGCCACAAGCACCTGGCACCAGACACCAGCCCAAGATCTACGCGCAGCAGTCGGATGATTTGTATGTAAGGCATTTGACACCGTGCTCAAATGTATGTTCAGGCCTCGGCTGGTGCCACACACCCCCGTTCATGACCTACTGACCCACGGGCGAGTATATAGTAAGCGCGTGTTCCCCGCCCTTTTTGAAAAACAGCATCATCCTCCTCTTTACCACTATTTGGCAAACAGAAGATCCACAGCAAATAGAGCTACCTCGACGTTTTTATCGCGGCTGGGAAACCCTACATTCTCTTTATAGACACAGATCAATTGTTGTGAGGTGAGGTTTACCAATAAATTAATAGCAAGGGTGGTTATAAGCCAGATACTACAATGTAGTATACTGACGAAAATTCTTAATGATATAGCGACGGTACAGAACGCCCAAATGTCGACAAACTCCCCGTCAAAGTGGGTCGCCTCGGATAGTACTGCTTGTGTAGGAGAAGAAAGGAAAGAGCGGAGCCCGCCCGCGAACGGATGGTTCATTCTTCATTTCGAAGAGCCGGAAAAGAAGCTAGAAAAGGATATTCTCTACCAGAACAATACCAAGCAACCAATCCCAGAGGCAGCGCGTCAATTAGAAAGTACGATCTTCGAGCGGTTTGATCGGCTGGGTGACATGGATAATGGAGATAGTTTTCGCGTGGAAAGCCTTTCTGTCGTGGGCCCAGACTCAACCAATCTCGAGGTTACGTTTTCTCAGTTGGTTACGTATATCCGAGATCTGCCTCCATCTCCGAAAGCAACGAAACCAGATTTGTTTGGGGTCGGTAGCAACAAACTTCGAATCAAATTTGAGTACGTGGAGATACTTTAGTGGGTGGGTTGGCAGGCATTGTTACTATATCTCTCCTTAACTATATGATTATTACATGTGTTCAGTGGGTGGTTCAGTCAAAGTCTACTATGTACTGGAATATGGTTTTTTCTAAAGTGCTTGTACGTATGTACATGTAGTTAATGATACTTGGCGGCACCACCAACATTACTAGCACTGTCTACATGTAGATGTTCCCCATGTTCCCCATGGCCCCCAAACTGCGAGTGACCGCGCATGAACGCGGCTCAACGCACCTCGATCCCACAGCCAACCGTTACCCACGAGTATACGAAACGGAGATCCTGCCACCTCACATCACGTCACACCATGCCGTGCACCATCACGCCGTGCGCCGTCACGCTCGCTGGGAATCTGAGAGACTGCACCTAAACATCTACATGCCCCACCAGAAATCAGCACTCTGAACAGCAATCACAGCAATCACAGCAATCACAGCAATCACAGACCATCAACAATGTCAGTCCTGGTCTCCGCAGAGTCCACTCTGCCCACCCACCCGCCCTGGAAGTCCGTCCCCGGAATCTACAACTTCCGCGACCTTGGTGGCTACCCCATCCAAGGCAGCACCGGCAGCGTACCACTCCCCCGCCCCCGCCCCGCCCCGCCCCTCTCCCCTCCCCGCTACAGCCCCATACTCACCGCAGCCCGCACAGGTCCGGCGAAACCTCATCTACCGCGCCGCCGAGCCCTCGCGCGTCACCGCCGACGGCATGGCCGTTCTCGTCGCCAAGCTCAACGTCGCTGCCACCTACGACCTACGCTCCAACCCCGAGATTGAGAGCCTCTCCGACACCTGCCCCGTCATCGAGATCCCCGGCATCACCCGGCACTTTGTCCCCGTGTTTGAAGAAGACGACCTCAGCCCCGAGTACCCCTCCCCCCCACACACTTCTCCCCCTCCCCTCCCCTCACCCCACTAACACCCCCCCCTCCCCTTAGGGCCCTCGCGAAACGCTACAGCTCCTACACCAGCGGCGACCTCCCAAGCGCCTACCGCTCCATCCTCACCGCCGGCGCGCTCCTCTCCTACCGCGCCATCTTCACCCACCTGCTCGAGCGCCCCACGGAGCCGCTCGTGATCCACTGCACGGCCGGCAAGGACCGCACGGGCGTCATATGTGCGCTGCTGCTGATGCTCGCGGGCGTCGACGATGAGCTCGTGGCCGCCGAGTACGCGCTGACAGAGGTGGGGCTCGAGCCGTTCAAGCAGGCGATCCGCGAACGGCTGTTGGGGAGGCCGCAGTTTGTCAAGGGCGATGAGGAGGCGAGGAGGGGGCTGGAGAATATGTTGAGTTCGACGTAGGTGTTTCTCCTTTTTGCTTTTTAGCTGGAGGGGTGATGAGGGACTGATGTAGGGGTGGTGATGGTGGGCGGGGGGGGAGGAATAGTGTCGAGACGATGCGCCGCACAACGGCTATGATACGTGATGAGTTTGGCGGCGTGGAGGCGTACATGGTGCGCGACTGCGGGTTCACGGCGGAGCAGGTGGCGGCCATAAAGCGCAACATTACGAGCGAGGAGCGGCCGTGCTTTGCGCTGGATGCGCAGGGGAAGCTGGTGTATGCGGAGCAGCAGGAGTAGAGGAGAGTAGAGTGTGATGGTGGGGGCGGGGGCGGGGGCGGGGTCGGGGTCGGGGTCGGGGGTGTATATTTCTGCAGGGATGTGGCCCGGCGGGTCCGGGTGGGCGTAGCTAGCTGCGGTGGGATGGGCTGGGCTGCTGGTGGTGGTGGGGGTGGCTGGTGTTGGCGATGGACTGGGATGGGAATAGAAATGGATTCTTTTTTTCGGGCGAGGTTTTGTTTCATGAGTGGTCACTTGGTGGTGGTGATGGGGGATGGGGAGGGTTTACAGACTGCGTAGAGCTAGATCTTTGGTTTTACACTTAGACTCTGCACACATGCATGCTAGATGAAACCATCCAACCAAGCCGGCTACATTAAAGGGAAAGAAGAAAAAAAGGCCATGTAGCGAGAAGCTCCACCCAGCCCCCGGCCCTAAATCTCATTCTACAATAGACGGAAAAAACATGACCTGTTGAGCTACATACACGGGCTCTAATTTTGCTGGCCTAGGCTAGGAGGTTCTGAGCCGGGGGGAAGGGGGGGAGGGGCGGCGAACATGGTAGGCTGTTCTAGTCATAGAAAACTACGTGACAGTGGGGTATATAATGTCAAACCCGTAGTAGCTACCACCACCACCGAGGGCGGGTTCTTGGGCGGGAGAGAGTGGCGGTTTCTACGCAGGCCTGGAAGTAGCTAGCTGGAAACCACGGCGGTGTGTGTATAGTTTGTATGTTGTAGTATGACCGGCTTAGGAGCTAGTTCTCGCGGCTTCGGAGGTTGGGGGGGGCTGGGCTTCGAGAGCTTTGGGGAGTTGTGGCTGGCTGGCTGGCTCGGGGTTGATTGGGATGGTGCTCTAAAGGGATGGAATGGGGTGTTCTACATAGGGCGAAAAATGGGGATGGATTGGATTGGATGGTGGGTAGAGAGAGGTAGATATACACTCGCCCGGACGACCGTGGTGGTGTTGTTTACTACAAGCTTGCATGTATGCTTGATCTCTATCCCCACGTACAACCCAAAGGAACAAACGCACCTTCAGGGTACATAGAATGAGCGCTGGAGGGGGACAAGTAAAGATTTCTTTGGCTGATGAGAAAGATAAAGAGATCTGTGAGCCAAGCCCACTCGGGGCAGCGTTTGTCGACAGGTAAAGGTAGAAATAAGACATTGTGCTTGTTGAAAGATCAAGTAACATTATTCAAAGTGATCATCTCCAGCAAAGGCTTAATTAATCTAGTCTTTAGATCATACGTTTGGGTACCTTTTCGTGGTGTCAAACCAGCGACAGTCAAGAGTAGAAAGTTGAGGATTCGCTCAGATACCTCGCTTCTATGAACCATCATTCATCTCCTGTTGTACCGGGAGCGGATAACTATGATGAAATATGGGGTAGTCTGTATATATATCTTGATCAATGTAATTGGCGATGTGGCCAATCTGGCGACGGGGGGGGCGAGTGAGTCATAATGTATCACTCGACAGCACTCACTCACGTGGATGTCGCGAGTTGCCTCGTGCACTTGCCCGCAACAACCAACGCTAGCCACCACGTGGGAACCAAACCCAAACACAAACTTTGATCACGCAGATTCCCCCCGCTCTATTAGCGGTACAATTCTACAGGCTACCAAGGACGAAAAGGCCCACTTTGGTTATTTATACACCGGCGTCCTACCTATGCATACGCATTACATCCACCAACTGCAACCTTCACCCCCATAAAAGCAAAGTGCACTGACCAGCCTCAAACACACTAGACCAGGAGTATGAGTGCTCCCCTCAAGTATCTGTACCTCGACCATTTGTACCTGAACTTTGACATTCTGAAAAAGTACCAACGCAACCTACTCGCGCACCGGAAGCATCTCACCGAAAACCTCGCGTGCATGGCCCGCAGCAGCAGTCCCACGCTAGCAGCGACCAAGGAGTCGCTGGCGGTGAAACTGGAGAAGCTGGAGGTCCAGATTAGCCATGCGGAGGGGAAGGCGGTGAGGCTGGAAAAACAGATCTCCGAGGCGCTGGACGCGTACAAGAAGAGTCGGGATATTATAAGCGGCCCTCAGCCAAAGTCTGTACCGTAGAGGGGGGAGGGGTTTCTAACTGAGGGGTAGAATATGTTTTTTAATTAATATTTTGCCATGGAGCGGGGCTGCAAGGCATTGCATAGGAAATATTGTCAAGTCAGGTAGCTAGGGTGGGGGAATTTTTTACCGAGTGATGGGCCATGACTACAGTTCGCAAAATTTCAATCTGGTAGCGCTCTGATTACTTTTTATTCGAAAGCGCCTCGAGCAATGCACAGAGAATTTGTATGTAGTGCCGCGACGCTCATGATCATGCTGCATGCAGCTGGAGTAATATATCGACAAGTTCGGCGGCCGCCAGGCCAGGCCAGGCCAACTGTACAACCAAGCTGCGTACTCTAACCAAGCACCCCTACCGTTGCGGGCTTGCATTGTCTCTCGTATATACCTATACGCTATACGATTACTACTGATTGTGATAACCCCACCATCCAATGAGCGCACGAGAAGGCGCAACACAATCCCGCCATTTAGCCACGAGATTACTTGCAACCGCCACGACCGCAACCATCACTGCCCATCACTCGGCCACCCTCCCCCTTAACCACTCAACCCCTCTCGCCCCCACTCCTCATCAATCCCCAACGATCCCCAGTAGGCTATACCCATCAGCGCACCCCCCCCCCCTCCTCCAATCAAACCACAGCCAACACTCTCTCCGCTCACTTTATGGCCCGATTCGAGCCACGCGTAATCTCGGCATTCGGCTCGGGGTTCGGGCTCCGGTTTTGATCCCAGTAACGTAGGTAACCCTAATTTACTGGATTTACCGAATCGCGCCTGACTCACACTTAATCCCGAGAACGTTGCAGGATCGTTACCAGGGATGCTTGTAACGGCGGCCTCCAATCTTGGGTGGTGGTGCGCCTAGCCCCTAGACGTCCCTTAGGCGAGCGTCAACGTGGCTTGGTATGCACACACTGATCCTGTGTGTTTGACCCTCGATTATGTAACTGGGAAGGGAAAGTCTGTAACAGTGTTAGTGCTCGTGGCTGGTTTCGATCAACTTTGATAAGCATATAATCTGCCTACTATTTTGGTGATGTCATCTAAACATGTACCGGGATATTAATGATATCAACTAGTGTGGCTATAGATGTCAAATATATCATTGCCCATAAAACACTGGCAAGTCATCACGGAAATTCAATCTATCAATCGCATCACAATTTCAATCATTAACCATATTATATATACGTTAACGAACTCAAATCGAGCAAACCCATCCCCCAGTTAAAAAGTACAAAACAAGAAATCCTCCATAATTCCCAGCTAGAGAGGTAACGTGCATGCTGAAACCAGCACTCCGGAAAACAATATAAAAAAAAAAGAAAAAAAAGAAAAAAAAGAAAAGAGAAGTGAAAAAACACCATATTCCCAAACACCCAATTACTATCCATTTTTATAACACAAAAAGGCTTTTCAGAAACAAGAAGGGAATAAAAAAAAGTAATTACGAGATTACAAGTTAAATGAAGGGCAGCCATAGGCCAAGAATAAAAATGAAGTAAAAATATCAAAACAAGAGCCTGGATAAGCAAGCTACAAAACCCCGGAAACACCTCAATAAGAAAGCCAACACGCCAATATATGAGAATGAAAATATCAAACCGCAAAACAATAAGTCTCCCTCAAACATTTTCAGCAGTACCGGTTTCAATACCGGCCTCGATTTTAAGCCTCTCTATGAGCTTTTCGTTCATTTTATACCACGTTCGACCATTATTTTTCTTTATCAATGGGCTCTGTTTTATTGGTAGCCACCAATCCCAAATGCTATATCCTAGTACTTCTCTGAAATTATCAAGCATGTTATCCAGCCTCCATGGGTTTTCTCCCTGTTTTGTATTAACGATGGCGAAGCATCTAGACTCTTGTCCTTCCTTAGGATGCTCGGGGAGATACACTCGGTTTACAAGCGGGCGACCCCCGGGTCCTGGTGCGGGTGGGGGGTTGGGGTCATGGATTGCAAGCTGATAGACCTTGACCGTGTGTGAGAGCGAATCGACTGTAGAGAGATTTCGGTATATCAATTGTGTTGTCGAGATAGCCATTCCACAGGAGAAAAGTCCGAATAGACATGATCTGAGGATAGACATGTCAGCAGGTAGAAGATAGAGATTTGAAACGAAAATTCCTTACAGTCCGAGCGCAACCAGCCAGTTTGCGTCTACAGAACCGCCATGGTTTTCTTTATGCTCATGGATGAAATATGCCAGCGAGATTATGAGATACAGGCAGTAGAATGCGCCATACACGACGACTTGAAAGAAGAATTTGTAGGAGGACTCCGCCACGATGCCACCGACCCTGACATAATGATAGTATCAGTATGACGGTCTTATTCATATTAACTAGTAGATCCTAGGGAATTTACCAAGGACAGAAATGGTCCATTTTGTACACGCATCGGTCGATTTCACTACAATGATGAGACCTGTCTGGTTTATAACAGTTGCAGTGATAGCACCACTTGGGTCTGCCGTTTGATTCACAAACATACACATCTTTTCCATAAAAGTCCATACAGTTTTCTGGTTCCGGGAGATCAGCACGGGACTCAGCATCGAAGGCATCGTCGTATGAATGCCCACGAAGGGTACTAGAGGACGTGGTAGGTCTATCATTAGCTTGAGCTTGAGATTGGTGGATTACTGGTGGAGTGAGCGTGTATGAATTTGCAATTGGCGTCTCAGAAGCTTCCCGACCTGGTTGTGCGACCGGCGGTGGAGGGGTTATATTCAGTTCTGGGATTGTGTTTTCTGTCACTGCACCATCTGGATCATTTGTAAACACTTAGTCCTTGTGCACGATGTTTTTGAACAATAGGGGGTACCGATGTCGGCACGAGAGCGTGATGTACCTCTGTTTCCAAAGCTTCCATGCTCCATGCGCGCACTCCCAAGTCCCATCTCTGCGTCACTATCACTAACACCAAACTTCTCGTTTTTGATAGCTTCATTGGGGTCTTGGCCTTTCGCCACAAACCCTGGAGCCACAGTTATGGTCCATAAGACCCTCAGGTACGCAGCGACAAAAGGGAGAAAGAAGAAAAAGTAAAGAGCAATCGTCACGGCACCAGCAGCTGTCCGATGTTCAGAGAGTATTAGGTATTTAACTATAGTTTCAGGTTAGTAAACGATCTCAAGGTTTATCTAGGCAAAGCTCCATTCTATACACGGAATACTTGACGAAGGGGGAACACACTGCATATTAAAACAACCAGAACCCACGTTGCATACCCAGCAAGACCCGCCATTACAAAAGGCATGAAAGCCGCAACCCAGCGATTCATCGCATGTTTCCCGTTCCCCCTCTTCACTCTTCCCGTCACCTCTGTTGCCATCTCCATCTTGAAACACTGGCAGAGAGCTGAGAGAGAGCCAGGTTGGGAGCTAACCGCTCAAGGATTTGTCTCTCACTTTGCTTGACTAGAGCGTTCTCTAAGATCGCCAATATATATAGAAGCTAACTGAAGGGATCTATCTGGTGAGCTGGGTGGGAAGTTCTGGTGGGCGTCGTTGATAACAAGGTGTGGTTGTGGTTTAGGGAACCTGCGTAGTTCACGATGGGCGCGGCTACACACATACACGGCTTAGTCAGGGGGACAAGCACCAATTCTGGGTTGGTTGTGGCTTGTGACCAAGACATCAACAGCCAAGCTCTGGGTCAGCCTGACGACAGGTGTCTCAAATTAAGTTTTGATTGAAAGGTTGGGAGAGTTGTAGGGGCCAGGCATCATTAGTTGTAGTAGAGTAGAGGTGCTGTCTTCAAGGCATTATCATTTCCTCTAAAAGCCACAGCAGGGTGATCCCTGGCCAAGCCACGATTATCAACTAGAATGGACGGACCGAGAACCGTTGCTTTCAAGAACATTTCTAGAGTAAGGCAGAAGGCAGGACTGTATGGAACCACAAGGATTTCTTGATATTCAAGCTGTTACGACACTGTGTCACGCATAATTATACTGCTCCATAATGGAATCAGCCTCGAACAATCATGTACCTGTATGCATGCACTACATGTAACAACATCTAACCCCGTTCTGCAAACAGCCATGCTAAAGCTTATTTCCAGGTGTGCAGTAGAATTATAACTGGCATTCGAGGAGGAAAAAAAAAAGAGAAAGAACTAGACCCAGCTCTTGACAGCTCAGCCACATCATATCGCTCCCCCCCGCGCTCTTATCACCAAGCTTGCTGCACAAGAAATTTAAACATTTGTGCAATATTACGCACAACAGCCCATTTCTTGGAGCAGTCAATTGTGGCCTTCAGGGAACTTTATAACCTTGAAAACAACCAGCAGATGACAATATATACATTAATATAAAGGAACCGCATTGCAGTCTTCAAAGGAGAGAGGTACCAGATTTGGTATACGATGGACACGAACACGATGTTGAAACGACAGGCTTGAGCAACTGGAAGCAGAGCCAGCAGGAATTGGCGTATTGCCTGTATCGGTCATGCCACTCTTGGTTAGCAATACGCCTGCTGCCGCCTGCATAAGAAAGGAAGTTTCATCCCCCGCAAGAAGTACCATTACCTATTAAGGATTGATAGGTCTCTTTGCACTTTGGCAAGAACCATAAATCAAGTAAGTCGTGGCAGCATGGAGGGAAGGCCGAAGGGCGGTTAAAACGCTTTCGGAACCCAGAGGACCTAAACTACCAATGGATATACTCCGGAAGACATACCTATTGTCATCACTGGTAAATAGGATCAGAGCTGTTGATGTCCGATCTTTGAAATCTGCCTTGCAGCCGTCCAGGGGACTACTAATGGGGCGAATACGAACGCGAACAATGCCAGATACGATATCCACATGACTAAAACACATGGCAGCACGCACCGATACAAAAATTCCAAGGCAAATACCATTGCTGCGGTTCTGCTTGGGCTGCCGTTCCAGCGACTTATTGACCCTTGTGGTGCCTCGCTGGCTCCAATTTGACCAGCCATTTTACTAAAGTTGACTCTAATATCGAAGCTCATCCGGGAGGAAGAGGGAGGGTGGATAATCAAAAGCGCATCAGGGTTGCTGAAAACGGAGATAGCAATAAATCAGTTTCTCTTGCAATCATCAGGGCTACCTATGTAAGGCTCTATTAGGAAACTTTGCCTATTATCATCCTTATACAAACTTTGGCTTGCCAGAAAAGCCCACACCTTTTGCGATGATATATACCAGTGACATACAAATACTGATATATCCAAAGTATTACGTGACCCGGAGATTTCCGTTTGCAATGACACAGACCACGTAATATTCCGGAATGCTCGTTCGTACCCGTACAAAGAAAATGTTTATCGATTCGATGCACTCGAAGTACACAAAGAAGCATCATAAAAACAAAGAAACCACAAAACAGCCTGAACAGTTTGGGGCTTCAGAAGGACCCAAGCGGGGAATTGCCATTACCATTATCGGAAGAAACTGGGCAACAGCCTTGTGAGATGCACGTGCTCATAATTACTTAGTGCTCGTACTGGTGATGAATACAGCACCCTACTTATTTCATTGGGCACATCTGCATCGAGAGGGGCAGTAGGCGCAGCTTTGTCGTACATGAGTAGAGTCACAACAGGAGGCTTGGTTGTACAAGCAACGGCCGGCGCGGTAACCAACATCCCTAACATTCCAACAATTCGGGTTAGACCACAATGGCGGAACCAACAAAGTGGCAGAGAAGAGGCTTTTTGTATTCTTATTCGACGCGATAGCTCGCTTCTCCCCATGTGCACGGTATGATATCCAGCCGCACTTGGGGATAAAGGAACCATTATCTTATTGACACCCTTAGTAGGTATATACCAAGCATCTGCTTCTTCATCTTCTGATCCTCTCCTCAACCCAAACATCATTGTTACCTCAAAACGATTTGTATTCCCTGTTTCTCGTAATCAATTACCAATTACTCAATTATTTATCCAGCCCCGGCCGTAATATTAGCATAAACGCCACCCCCACCAGCGGTCCTTCTGATATATATATTCCCCGGCGGAATCTTCAAGCTCAAAATTCTGCTCCCTCCCAAAGAAGATTTCTCCGAACAACTCAAGCGAACATGTCCTCAAATCGGCCTGACAGCAACTCCCAACAGATCCACGCAGAATACCTCCTCGCCAATCCGGCTCCAGGAACATTTTTTAAACGTCACCTCCCCAACAGGCGTTTACTGCTACAGCTTCAAAAGGCAACTGTGGCAAGTGATGGTACCCGAGGAAGACTAGTACCTGCATACGATGTCCGTTGCGGGGGTTCCTTCGTACGACGTCTAGCAGGATGCTTCAGCAATGTCACCGCAAAAGACATCCTCATTGTCGCAACCGGGGACGGAGAAGAGGAAGATCTAGTTCAAAAGTCTGAGGTCTTGGCCAGCATCAGAAGGGTCCCTGCCAAGGACCCAGAAACACCCGAGAAGCTTCTTGTGAGGTTCTTTGATGAGGTGACTTGGAATTGTGAGAGATTGCCATCAGGAACATTTCAGTTCACACCTACGAGTGGAGAGGATCCAAATATCCAAGCTTCGTGGGAGCCGGAGCCAGGGGTTTCGAAGGGCTATACTTTCAGTGTCACGACGGTATCCCTAGCAGCAACCCCACGATCACCAACGCCGAAATCGCCGAAATCGCCTGCCAAACCAAGGAATGTGTTGGCCCGTATGGATGCGGAGAATATACAAGTGTTTGGTGTTCGCTCGGCCCCGAAGGGTTCTTTCTTAGGTAAGAAATTCAAATTCAGCCCTTCAGCCTTTCAGCCCCCAGGCTTGTCAAGCGAACGCGCGCCTAAGTGCTAATTTCTTATTTAGGTAAAATAGACGAGAGGAATCTAGAAAGGATGGTGTTGGTGTCGGGAATGTGCATTCGGGCCTTACAGGGTTTATTATAGACGAACGGTATTGATCACGGGATTGCCAGCTAATTATTATATTCTTGTCAACGACCATGACATGTCTCATGCACCAACCATTCTCTGTTGGGTTTCTTGTGTCGTTATTTTTTTTTTATGGAGTTTGAGGATTGGGTTGGGGTTTAGCGGAGAAAATTCTGGAGTCACCACGCTCATCTCAATTTTTGCTATGTAAATGAATTTTTTTGGTTGAGAAATCACTGTATATATAGATGGATAGATGCCTTTATGTTTTGAGCACTGTTGTCACTTGTCTCACGACAACGCCAAGCTTAGGGTAATGCACATGTTGACGCCACGTGATATCGAAATCTCTCAAGCCTCATGATGAACTGCACGTCATAGGAGTCTGGTGGAGAGAACAAAAACGTGCAGGTGAAATAAGCTTAAATATTTAGCGCGTATATGCACACCGGCTGCACACGTTTGAGTTATGGTAACGCACGAATTGTTTATTCCAGAGGTAACACCACAAACTTTAAACATGAGTGAGATTTCATGATTGAACGACTTTGGGGGGGAAAAAAATGAAAAATTAGCAGGTGCACGTAAGCTAGCACAAGCGTTGAATTCACCCCGTTATGTTTCTCTTCACAATCTAAAATCAAACATGCGCCAAAAGGGCTAGTAATAAAGTACGGTGTCGGTGTTTTGTTTATATTTAGAGAAGTACCAGGATCCTTGCTGATTTTGCTCTCGCAATAATAAGGGGGAAGGAATTGAGATGTATTCTGTAGTAATGCAGGGCTCTGCGAAATTTAGACAAAACTGGTATTCTAACCACAAAACCGTAGGACGGCATATGCCGTATAAATATACGAGCTAGAACGAGCCTCTCCGCCAATAAATTCCTTATCCCGAATCCTTTATCAATGCATGTTTGTATCTAAACTGTTCTCTCACCAATCACTTGCATGGATCTGCTGCGGATTTTAGCCCCCAAAAAGAAGATTCTGCACTGGCAGTTTAAGGCCTACGGATAAGATTTAATGTTACCCCTTTTGTAAGGAAGAGGGGGTACGTACTGGGAGATCGCATACGAGTCCTTTTAGAGTTTCTGTAAGGTCTCAAGATCCTTGTTGACGTTGTCAATGCCTCTTGAGTTTTAGGTGTTCGATTCTATTATAAGATTAAGATTAAGAGCTCTTTTTTATCCGGGAATCTTCAGTTATAGTATATTGTCTGGTGTAACATACTATAGATCTGTTAAAAAAAAAAAAAGAGCTGAAGTGCAGGGGGTTTAATGATTGAGAACCAAAATCTGGCGATTAGCTACTAGTACTTTAATTAAAAATCCAAGGCGAGAGAGAGTATATTACACCGATATGTTCCTCAGCTGGGTTATCTAGAAACGCGCGGCATTCCTTATTCTTGATACTACTCTTTTGTACTCGAACATTAACGCGAACCCGAATGCGATAGGAACACGACGGCTATGCGAGAGTCGAAATCAATTATCACAGCCGGTGTAAAACCCATATTGGCAGCATGCATATCTGGAACATTAACTAGCAGTATGTATATGTGTATATACTATATACGCGTATATACGACAGTGCCACTTGATTAAGGGAAGACTTAAACACCGGAACTCCGGCTCATGCTCGTCATTTAGTGTACCGGCCACACGGCCGAAGCCAATAGTTGCGCACTACATGCAGTAACTAAGATCTTAGTTGCAATGGTGTGGTGCAGTGCATGTGTACGTAAACACAATGCGAATACGAAAACGAAAGCGAGGGGGGAAAAATCTACTAATGATAAACGATTTTTGGTTCAG
Organism: Morchella eximia; assembly: GCA_024713935.1. Lineage (NCBI taxonomy): Eukaryota > Fungi > Ascomycota > Pezizomycetes > Pezizales > Morchellaceae > Morchella > Morchella eximia. The sequence goes on along the minus strand of JAMGZG010000022.1, from coordinate 533,349 downwards.
CTGCGGTAATGCTGGTAATGCTGGCAGTAAATCAGGGTCTCATTCAGCCCCGTTTAGCAATGATTAGTTTAGCTACATAGTACGTACTTTACGTAGAGTGGTCTGGGACAGACCCCCTATAGCTGGAATACGGTACAGATTACCTCCCGTACTGCTTAATTCTGATTTCGGTTAAGCTTCTCTATCAGGGCTTTTTTTATTTTAATTTCTGGCAGCTAGGAAACTGTATAAATACATATGTGCTTATCTCCTGCATCGACATAACCTTATAGTTCGATATCCAGCTTCTCAACCATTTCTCCGATAGTATCAGATCTAATCCTGCTTATAATATCAACATATATCTCACACCAAATCGACAGCCAGAAATATTCATAGATACCAGAAAACATGAGTGAACACGGTGGCTATGTCTTCTATCACTACACACCCAATCTCTTCGCGGCGGTCCTCTTCACAATTCTTTTCGGAGCCTCGACAGGATGGCACTCAGTCCAACTCGTCCGTACACGAACATGGTCCTTCATTCCACTTGTTATCGGAGGAATATGTACTTTACTCCCTTCACTCGCTCCTCTATGTTCGATCAGCCATAAACTAACGATCTCCAAGTCCAGGCAATGGGTTACATTGGTCGAATCCTCTCGCATTCTGACACAGAATCTCTCGGACCGTACATTATGCAAACAATTCTCCTCCTCGTATCGCCCGCTCTTTTTGCTGCCTCAATCTACATGATTCTTGGCCGCCTAATTGCTCTTGTTGAAGGAGAAAAACACTCTCTTGTCAGGCTCAGATGGCTCACAAAGATCTTTGTTGCCGGTGACATTTTCAGTTTCACACTGCAGTCTGGTGGTACGTTTCTGCAATATTGTGATAGAGTAATCTCGAGTAGTATCCTAAAGATTCTAACCCATCTCCCTTTTAGGTGGTGGAATGATGGCCGGAGGCTCCGACAAGTCCCAGAAAAACGGTGAGAGAATGGTCCTTCTGGGTCTCTTCGTCCAAATCATCTTTTTCGGCTTCTTTATCATTGCCAGTATCGTGTTCCATCGCCGGATCAACCGGGACCCAACCGGCGCCTCGATATCCCTCGCCAATTCAGCAATTAGCTTAAAGACTAGCTGGGTAGGGCTTTTGTATGCTCTGTATGCCTCTTCAGTGGCGATCCTAGTCAGGAGTGTCTTTAGAACCATTGAGTATATCCAGGGCAACTCGGGATATCTGTTGAGGAATGAGATCTGGTTGTACTTGTTTGACGCAGTACTGATGCTGGCGGTGATGGTCATCTTTAACTGGGTTCATCCGGCTGCTGTGTTGCAAGAGAGAAGACCAGTTAGGTCGCGTGATGGCTACGCCTGTGATGATAATTCAACGGAGATGATGGCATAGTTCTAGACTTGGTTTTCTTTGGCGAAAAGATTTCTTTTGTTTTTGGTTTCTTTTGTTTTTGGTTTGTTTTGTTTTTAGTTTTTTCTGTTTTTGATTTCTTTTGTTTTTGATTTCTTTTGTTTTTGATTTCTTTTGTTTTTGATTTCTTTTGTTTTTGATTTCTTTTGTTTTTGATTTCTTTTGTTTAATTTATTTTGTTTAGTTGTAAGTGCATTGTATGAGTGGGGGTTACTCATCTAGATTTCCTTCGAAATCTTTTCTTTTTTATTTTCTTACCTAAAAAAAAAAACATGCCTATTAGCTAGTAGTAATTAGATAACGGGCACCTTAGCCTTTAAAAGTCACTTGGGATCCATTTCTGTTAGTTCATCATGAGTTATCACTCGCTATAAGCAGTATGTATTATTGAATTGATTGATTGATTGATTGATTGATTAATTACTTACTTACATATATTATTAAAGGTATGCGAGATTTATTTTTATTTCAATGTGCATACATAAGGCGCTGGGCTAGGCTAATTTATCTCTAAAAAAACCCTTAAATTTAGTATTCTCTCATACTCGACATAAAGATAATGTTGACTGACTCGGTAGATAAAAACACACTGGTATGTAAAACATGATTAAAATATGTCAAAGTACCAAGTCTCATCACCGGCCCATCAAAGCTTTGTACTTATCTTGCAATGTATTTACTTGCGCATGCGCATTTGCTCTCGAACTCTCCTGTGCGGACTTCTATAGGGTGATACGATTATATAACAGAAGGCAGTCAATTAAATGAGGAGAAAAATCACAGGGCAGTGCACTTATACCCTGACAGATAAAAATAGTCCTCCATTTGATTCCGGGTGGTTAGGCTTCCGACCCCGATTCGGGCCGTCGTCCTAGCAGGTCTAGATTTGGTAAGCTAACGAATCATAAATTTTAAGCATAGCATGGGCGCTTCTGCTTTTCTTTTGATGAGGAATACTTTTAAATATATATATAAAACATACAACGTAGATAGATATATAGAGCACGGAGCTGCACGGTTAACGGGCTACAAAAGATGTTGCAACGCCGCGATACCTCATCAGGGGCTAAATTATAATAGGGCCGCCTGTTGGGGCACTCTATCTATACCTTTACTCTTAAATAAGATATTAACAAAGGGTATTCGTGGGTTATAATTATAGGGAAGACTGTAGTGATAAAAATATTGCATGCACTTCTCGCACATTTATAGAAGCAATTAATGAATTAAACTAAAAAAAAAAAAAAAAAAAACATTCATAGAAGCTTACTTTAGTATGTTCTTCATAGGTTCTCACTCGGTACTACATGACTTTGGGTCCGCCATGTCTTTTATTTAGATGGGAATAGAGCTCGGCGACTTACGAATCCGAATCTTTTATCTAGTCTAATTTTTAATATGGTGACACGATAAATATGACAATTATGTAACGGCCATCTACTCAGGCGTTCAGTAAAAGGTCGTGAAAAGTCGCCCTGTTGCAACGTTTATTCCCACGGCCTTTTACTGAACGCCTTAGTAAGTGCTAGCAATAATAGACTAGCTCCCCTCGACGATCAGCGCACCCACTCCAATGGGTATTGGAGGAACGTATTAGGCCAGGGTGTACCTCTGGGACTCGTTGAGGCAGTGGGGTGTGTTTGCCGATAGGAACTGGCATAGCTCAAGCTCTGATATAAATATCGTGCCAAAAGAAAACCCCATAAAATATGTATATCAGGAATGTTTTTTTGTATTGTCGTCACTCTAAATCGAATTATACAAGGAAGCACCTCAATGATCCTCCCCGCACGGCGCCCCGAGTTAATTAGGGGAACAAGACCAGAATGTAAAATGAATACAAGAATGTAAAGTTACAAGAAGAAATAAGAATGAAAGTGAGTTTATAAACTTTCACAACTGTTAAGATAATGCCCGGAACCCTATTTATGTAAAACCCAGTATCCATGGCGCTAAAATGAGCTCAAAAAATGCTTTCCGAAATCGAAGAATGACTTAATATACCGGCGGGAGAATGAAATGGCAAAATACCATTGTTTGCCTCATTGAAATTTACAGTCTCACGTATAAGAGAAAGAAGAGCCCCGCTGCTGGTGATGTTGATGCTGGGACGTTTGAGGAGGTTGAGATGGGGGCAATTTCAATACCCTCGTATCGTCACCAAGAAACTGTCTACGGTAAGACGCGATACCAGTCACGACAGTCTCAAAATCTTTGATCCCCTGCTCACGCATAGACGCAATCGTCTGCCTGAGACCACGATTGTAGTTGTTGCGCTCCTCCTCAGTAGAGCCTTCAACAACAGATGCAAGTTCGACAAGAATTTCATCATCTAATATCCGGCAATTATTAGCCACACTTTGAGTGATATCATAAAACACAGTGAGAGCAAATGGGGAAGGATATACCTGGCATCTCAATCTGCCTTTTATGCTGCCCCAAGCAGCTGGTGTCACTGCAGATGCCACCGCTAAGTTCCCACCTGCAAAGCGGTTTTGTAGGGTCGATGCGGTTCGAAAACGTTAAGCTCCTGTAACCACCTGGGCAAAAGGCGAGGAAGTTCGGGTGGTACCGAAAAGATTTGAAGCTAGTCAGTGGTGACTTGTAAGGTGTAAATACGTGTTCAGGTTGTCTTTGGATCTTCTGATCTCCCTGTTTCTTGGTAACGCTCACGGCAGCGGTTGTAGAAGTGATCTATTGAAATCCAAAGGAAATAGCCAATCACGAGCAAAGTGAGAGCAAGGAACTATTGTCAGCCAACACCGGATCTTATTAAAAGTAAAGCGAGCTGTAAAATAGAAGGGTGTATAGGTAAAGTGGTCTTGTTGCAAACCTTGATGGGGTCCACGAGCTCCTTGGCCTGTTTTCTTTGCTCGGGCACTGAGATTTGTAGATTAGCTTCCCCCAGATCTACGGCACTGCTATTTGCCGGTTTTTCTTGAATATCGTCCATCATCTGATATGTGATTGGCATGGTAGGTCTCGGTTTTTGCTCTTGAACTACTGGCTCTACTTGCGGTTGATCTTCGTCGCTGTCATCTTCTTCCTCGTCTGAGGTTTCGTCCGCTTCACTGCTTGATTCTGTATTCACCTCCTTGCTCTTTTCCTGATCCTCATCTTCATCGCTGCTAGCGTCCATGTCAACATCATCGACGTTCGTGTCATTTTTGTTTACCTTTTCGGTCTCGACCCTTTTTTGGTCGACATCCATCGCATCATCTGAGGTGTTTGTTGACACAGGCGATGATACAACCGAGGGACGACTGATGACGACTTCGGTTCTATCCATTCCTGGTCCCTGAACCTGCTCATGACTTACCATCCCGTCTTCTTTAAGGTCCACATCATCCCTCATCACAACATCATCCGTTACATCCGTTACCTTTTGTTGGCGATCCGCCAAGACGCCTGGTTGTGGCAGTTGTTCATGTGGGGATGATTTCTGGTCGTCTTTCAAGGTCGCGTGGTCAACTGTAATAACCAAATTCAATACATAAGCGGTTGCTCGATAGGAGGGTGTTTAAGGTTAAGATCAAGAGGATTTAAGAAGCTGCGTTAACCCGATAAGAGTCACCAGTAGTGGATGGTGTGGTAAAAGATTACGCGCAGAGCCTTACCTTCAATTTCCTCCATGGCCTTCTTCAACTGCTCAATTTCCTCTTTCTTCTTGGAAATGGCCTTTGTTGAAATTTCATCGCACTCTCCTTTAACATCTGCCCTCTTATCTGCCGCTTTCTCCATGGCCGCTAACTCCGCTCTTAACGCCTCCTTCTTCGCTTCCATCTCCTCCTCTTCCTGTCGCATTCTTGCTAATTCTTGTAAAACCTTCTCTTTTGCCAGCATCTTCTTTAGCCTTTCGTTCTCGGTTTCATTCAGCTGCTTTTCCTTCGCCTCCCTCGCGCGTTGCCTGGTTTTGGCAGCTTCAATTTCTTCTGTCTCTTTCCTCTTTTTTTCGGCCTCAGCTTTCTCAAGCTCCTCGAGTTCTGTTAAGAGAGCATCAATTTTTTTCTTTTGTTCCCTTTTCTGCAATTCCTTGAGCCTGATAGCTTCCGCCTTTGCCCTGGCGTGTGCCTCTTTGACTTGAATGAGCATCTTTTGCCTTTCAACTTCCACCTTGCGTTTGATTTCGTCTTGTTTCTTAACAATATCAAGAGCCGACGAGACAGCCATAGCTACATCGGATACCTGCTGTTGCTGCATTTGCGTAAGAGGGGATGGTTCACTTGGTTCCGCTCCAGTGTTTGGAGTTTCAATTGACGTTGGTGTTGATAACCCGGTTTTTGCAATGAGCTTTTTCTTCTCCTGCGCCTTTTGAATGGCTTCTTTCAGAGCTCTGATCTGCTCCTCTTTAGCTTGAAGCGCTTTTGCCGAGTCAAGCTTCGAAGTGCCATTGCTAGAAAAGCCCCCAACAGGAGTTGTCTGACTAGGCCGGAGACGTGGCGGGGTAATATTCCCACTCCTTTTATCTGTGCCGCAAGGCGTTGAGCGAGAGGTGCCTGAACCATTTAGTGAGCCTTCCTCCTCCTCTTCCTCTTCGTCATCAGATATGTCAATAATTAGCTCTACGTTTCTATGGTCACCAAACTTTCGTTTAGTTGTCGGCATAGGCTCTGAATACATATCAGATGCAACCGGTCTCTTCCTACGATGAATGTAGGGCTGTTCTGGAGAAGGTGCTTTTGTTGGAGTAGATATATTAGATACCGCAGTAATTGCGGCTGATTGTCCGGAGGCGGACACTGGTTCAAGTGAATCTTTCATGATGAAATCGCCCTGTGGAGGCACAACTCCTGGAGTAGAGCGAGACTCCGAATAAGAACCATCTAGCTGTGTGAGCAATAAGCCAGGAATTCTAGGCACTTCCGGCTTCGGTGGAGACAAAGGTGGTGCTCTGGCAATAGCCGCCACCACAGGAGTAGACGATATAGGTGTGAGTGGAAGACCAGGGGAAGCAGATTTACCAGGAAGACCCATCTCATTAATCTTCCTTCGAACCACTTCCTTTTTGGCTTCAACTTCTGCAAGTCTTCTTTTTCTTTCTTCCTCTTCTTTTGCTGCTTCACGCTGACGAACTAGCTCTGCAGCTTTAGCCTCGGCTTCTTTTCGTTCCCTATCTCGTGCGTCTTTCTCGAGTTGTTTACGGATTGCTTGCGCATCCTTATCAATCTCCATTTTATCGGATGATTTATCTCTTGATTTGACTTTAGAACCCGCCACTTGTGGATGATCAGTATCACCACTTGGAGGTGGTGACGGTGTTTCTGGTGGGATCGGAAGTCCGATAGAATTATATACCATCTTTAGAATATTTGGATCAATTTCGTAATTGTCGACCATATATCCCCAGGTAACTCTAAGGGGAAGCATATTCAATACGGCCCGCTGAGCTTCACTGCGCAGTTCCGTCAAAGACCTTGGCGGCTCCAATGGGGGATGGGAAGTAGAAGGATGCGCGGGGCTACCACCTACAAGCATTCCTTTCGAGGCCACATGAAACGAAGTTGAGAAATTGTTAGGCCCAGATGGAGATGATAACATCGCCCCTGATCCTGAAGCACGAAAATTTCCTAACCAAAGAAAATGTCAGTACAAACCAAAGCTTCAATTCAATGGCCGTAAAGCGACTCTTCCCCCCCAAACTCCCCAAACCCCAAGGAATCGAGAGAACGAGCCACAAAACAAATGCATCAAACCTGTTCTATCTCCCGTACCTTTTGGTTGACTATGCGGATTGAATCTTTTATCGCGTTGATCACCTTCTAGAGCTTTAGATGGTGTAGTAAAGGAATTGTCAAAGAGTCTTTTTTGATTTAAGGGCCAACCTTGAGATGTATGTGATGCAGCTTCCCTGCGATAGGGTTCGTTCCTAAAGTTTATACAGAACAAGTTAGCAAGGCTTCCCTGGAAAAACCCCGCCGGACCTAGGTTCTTACCACGTCTGCGAACGGGATATTGGTAAATTATTTGAGGTTTCACTGTTGATTCTCATACCTGTATTTTTTTTTAGCATTTGGTTTTTTTATTTTCTTCGTGATTTGTACGGATGTACCGTGCGAAACAAAATTCTTGCCTTGCTGGTTTTCAGCGCCTCGATCTCGTTGACTGCTTTCAGAACGATTATTGCGCTTTTTAGAATGTTGCCCCTCAATATCTTCCGCATCCGAAAGTTCCCCTTCCTCTCTATCTTCAAGTAAGCTGTCGTCGCTCCGGTTATTTTGTTTACTCAGTCCCGATGGGGGCGCGTGCGTTATCTTCTGAGTAGAGCTGGAAGCGATGGATGGGATATTTGAGGGTAGCTGTCGAGACGCGCTATTAACATTGGTAAACTTAGGCATATATATTGGCGATTGAATCGCCGGTGAAGGCAATGCAGTATTATTACTGCCAGCACTGTTGATGCTCAATTTTCTCAGGTCCTGATTTAGGCTAGGTGGACCCCTCGGAGCAGGAAGTGGAAAGCCACCAAACGCTGGTGTCGGAGGGTAGTTCGTCATCACGGACGGAATGCGAAAACAAAGCTAATGATGATATCCAGAAACGTTAGAGAAGGTGTGATGCCTGGAAGTGAATGTGACGACAAGAGGGAGAATGGTGAGGGAAGGAAGTGGTTGATGACTAGGATAGCGGCGAGAGATGTGGCCCGTGTTGTTTCAGTCACTAGGGCAAGGGAACACAGGTAGAACCCAGAACTAGCAGAAAGTGATGGACAATCTAAATGTATGCTGCGGCTGACAGTGATGTAAGTGAATACCATGCGGGGATTTATGACCTGATTTTAGAGTATATCTGCTTTAAAATTACTTCCTGATAGGTTATTGGTGTTATTGGCGAAATAGTCCCTGCGTTTTAACATCTGAAGTCTTCTCTCTTCGATCTTTCTCCTTTCATGCCTTTGGTTCCTCTTCCCCTGCCTCCTTCCACCTTTTGACCACACTATCCGTTGATCGGATGAATGATAGTTTGACGTTGAAGCGAGGAAAGACTGGTCGCAGTAGAGTTGCTTTCGAAGCTGATTATATAAGTTCTGCTAAGGTAAAGACTAATTAAAGCCCAAAGCGGGGAAGCGTTGTGTAACTGCAGTACCGTGTGCAGTTACCGCTTAACGAGGACCACGCTAGCACTAAATTGGAATATTGTTGTGTTTTGATCGTATGCCAACTGTGAGGCTCTGATTGCTCCTGCAGGGACATGACTTCCTAAAGACGCTTCCTTAGTTCAGTGCGCTGCCCCTCCGCCATCCTTACCTGTCTCTGTGGACACGGCCACCTTGTAGTTGTTACCTTTACTGCTACTAATAACTCTCACAATCAATCTTCTCATCTTTCTTGCTTATCCCCAACTATATCCCTCGCGAATTGTTTCAGCTCACTCGCCCCGGGCTATCATGTCCGGCTTCAATCCAACGGGGTATTCATCACCCTCAGGATCTTCAAATAATGTACCCCGATTATCATGGCAACAGCGTCGCCCTGTTTCAGGAGTACACAAGAAGACTTCCTCATCACCGTCCAATACGATATTTCCTCCACCTCCCCCTCCGCCAGATGTTGTTACCTCGCCAACGCCAGGCATTAGAGGTCACCGGCAATCGGTATCTGCTCTGACAGCGGCATTGACTTCCACCCCAACGCCTGCGCCCACCTCCGCGCCCGCACCTTCTCGGCCTAGCTCTGCACTGGTTGTAAACAGCTGGCAGAGTAGAAGTAACAACTCAGCTTCGAAAGCTTCACCAGGAACATTTGCTCCAGGGTTTATCAAGTCTGCAGATGATAGGCGAAACAGCACCTCGAGCTTAGCGGGAGGAATAGCGGGAGAGAATAGTGACTTCTCTGGAAGACGATGGGTATGGGTTAGGGATCCTGAGAGGGCATTTGTGAAGGGAGAAGTTGTTCTTGATGAAGATGGAATGCTTACTGTGCGATGTGATGACGGAACGGTGTGTATTCCCTTGCGCTAGGACGGATGGAGACCTTACAAGTTGAACTATGACTCGGATCTAGTTTCAAGCCTAAATTACGTCTTAGCAGCTACTAATTTTAAGTCTAATAGGAACGAAATGTTCATTCTGATAATGTCGATAAAGTGAACCCGGCTAAGTTTGATAAAGCTGATGACATGGCGGAGCTCACACATCTTAATGAAGCTTCTGTAGTTCACAATCTTCACTTGCGTTACCAAGCGGATCTAATCTATGTAAGCTCTTAGTATGTCTGTGCATGAAATCTTGCTAATTGACGATTGTTATTTCTGTAGACCTATTCAGGCTTGTTTTTGGTAACAGTAAACCCTTACTGCGCATTACCAATATACAACAATGACTACATTTCCCTGTACAAAAATCGCTCAAGAGAGGAAACAAAGCCTCATATTTTTGCAATTACGGACGTCGCCTTCCGGAATATGCTGGAAGAGAAGGAGAATCAGAGTATTTTAGTCACGTGCGTACTTTTGCTTCGCAGACCCCACCCAAGCCAAACATACTGCTAACTTTTCATATAGTGGTGAATCCGGAGCTGGTAAAACTGAGAATACAAAGAAGGTTATACAATATCTTGCTGCCGTTGCCAGCGAAAGCTCTTCGTCGAAGCAACTCGGTACTCTAGAGCTTCAAATTTTACGGGCAAATCCTATCCTTGAGGCTTTTGGCAACGCCCAAACTGTTCGCAATAATAATTCATCTCGTTTCGGAAAATTTATACGTATCGAATTCACCCGTTCTGGTCAGATAGCCGGCGCTTTCATCGATTGGTACCTCTTGGAGAAAAGTCGAGTCGTCCACCAGGGTGGAGATGAAAGAAATTATCATGTCTTTTATCAGCTACTGAGGGGAGCCAGCAGCCAGATGAAAGAAATGTATCTCCTCGACGACGAGAATGTCAAAGCGTGGAACTATATCAAAAACAGTAATGATACTATCGCAGGCGTAAACGATCTTGAAGAATTCCGCTCTTTAATGGAGGCATTCCATGTTATGGGCTTTGGTACTGAGGAGCAAGTATCCATTCTTCGTGTCATCGCCGCCGTTTTACATATCGGCAACATTGAAGTCGTTCCGGAACGCAGAGGCGGTGAAGATGCACGACTACCGGACCGTGGTCAAGCTGAAAGGGTGTCTCATGTTTTGGGTATACCAGTAGATGGGTTTGTAAAAGGATTACTTAGACCCCGCGTTAAAGCTGGTAGAGAATGGGTCAATCAGTCAAGAACAGCGGAACAAGTAAAACAGAGTCTAGATGCCTTAGCAAAAGCCCTATACGAAAGAGGGTTCGGGAAATTGGTCGAAATGGTCAATAGTAAACTTGATACTCGCGGCGAAGGAGACGGGTTTATTGGGGTCTTGGATATTGCTGGGTTCGAGATCTTTGAGGTAATCGAGATACTGTTCTTGGACAGAGCGTTAACACTGATGATCATCTTTTGCATATAGGTTAATAGTTTTGAGCAACTCTGCATCAATTACACAAATGAAAAATTGCAACAGTTTTTCAATCACCACATGTTTGTGCTAGAGCAGGAAGAGTATGAAAGGGAAAAAATTGAATGGAAATTTATCGATTTCGGGCACGATCTTCAACCGACTATCGACCTCATCGAATTACCTAATGTAGGTTTCTCTGCAAGTTGTATTTCACATACAAGTACTGATATTGAGCCTTTAGCCTATTGGTATTTTCTCGTGTCTCGACGAAGATTGTGTCATGCCAAAAGCAAGCGACAAATCGTTTACCGAAAAACTTCATTTCCTCTGGGATAAAAAGACACCAAAATACAAACGTTCTCTTCTCAAGCAAGGATTCATGCTTACCCACTACGCTGCCGAGGTAGAGTACTCGACAGAGGGCTGGTTAGATAAAAACAAAGATCCTTTGAACGACAATATTACAAAGCTTCTTGCTGCTTCTCACGACAAATATATAGCCTCACTGTTTGCCGACTACGCCGAAGATGCAAACGAAAATGGAACTGTTGCTAAGAGCAGGGTCAAAAAAGGACTTTTCAGAACGGTAGCACAAAGACACAAGGAGCAATTAACAAGTCTCATGGCTCAGCTTAATTCCACACATCCCCACTTCGTTAGATGTATCATCCCTAATCATCAAAAGCGGCCCAAAAAACTAAACGCACCATTGGTACTAGATCAGCTTCGATGTAATGGTGTGTTGGAAGGTATTCGAATTGCAAGAACTGGATTCCCGAATAGATTACCATTTGCCGAATTCAGGCAACGGTACGAAGTTCTCACCCCCAAAATACCAAAAGGCTACCTTGAAGGTCAAAGGGCGTGTCAACTTATGCTTCAGCAGCTCGACCTTGATACCCAACTTTACCGCGTGGGTTTAACAAAGGTCTTCTTCCGAGCCGGGGTCTTGGCCGAGCTTGAAGAAAAGCGCGACACCTTAGTTAGAGAGATTATCACACGTTTTCAAAGTATCGCAAGGGGCTATCTTCAACGCAGAATCGCGAGGAAACGGCTTTACCGTGCCGAGGCTACCATGATAATTCAAAGGAATCTCCAAGTATATTTAGATCTTTGTGAGAGTCCTTGGTGGAAGCTCTTTATGAAGATGAAACCGCTTTTGGGCGCATCTCATTCTTCGAATGAGGTTAAGAAAAGAGACGAAATGATACAGAAAATGGAGGCCCTGATGCAAGCGGAGGCAGAGAATCGGCAGAAACTTGAAGAAGAGAGGAGGAAAACTGATACAGAGCTTCAGCGTGTCCAAAAAACTCTGGAAAGCGAAAGAGCCCTCGCACTTGATAAGGAAGAAATTTTTGAGAGGATGAGGCAAAGGGAAGCTGAATTGAGTGAAAAGCTTGCGGGTGCTCTTGAAGATCAGGACCTATTAGAGGACCAGATAGATGAGTTAATGAGTGCAAAAAAGAAGACAGATGAGCAAGCAGAGCTCTGGAGAAAAGAGTTGGAGCAAGCGGGTGATTTGGTTGCTCGCCTGGAGGATGAAAAGAGAGAATTGGCTGCAAAAATCGAGTTTTTGGATCGCGAGCTCGAGGCAGCGGAGGCAGCAAGAGCCGAGAGGGGAGATGCCGAAGATAAGCTCGAACAAGAAATCCATGTATTGAAAAGCCATCTCAACTTGAAGGAACGCAAGTTACAGGAGTATGAAGAAGCTCTCAAGAAGTCGGATCACGATCTAGATGAAAAGCTTGCCCAGACGGTATGTTCCAGTCCATGCATAAGTAGATTATGTCACAACTAACTCCAAGTAGAACTTTAGTCTTGAAACTAGTCAAAAGCAGATACGGGAACTTGTTGATGAGAACAGGACACTTCGGGACCAGCTGAGTGACTTATCAACTACTTCAAACGGATACGAGGATCTTATTCGTCGAAAGGAAAGCGAACTGTCCTTACTGCATGCGGATCTCAAGAAACTAGAACTTGAGCGTACTGCTTTTGACGATGAAAAGCGTCATCTCAACTCGAAGCACGATGATATTCTAGCACGTCTCCGCAGTGCCCACTCGGAAGTTGAGACACTGAAGCATCAATGTGCAAGACTCGAGAAAGAGGCAGCAGACGCTAGAAGACTGCTTGATGCAAAAATCACCGAAGATGCTAAGACGGGGCAGGGTCGTAGGCTTCTCGACGAGCAGATCAAGGAATTACAAGAGGAGTTGGCGGCAATCCAAGCCGAGCTAGATAAGGAGCGGCAATCCCGAGCCGATATTGCTCTACTAAGCGAACATAAGTTCGCCAATCTAAAACGTGACCATGACGCTATTACTACGGCGAAATTTACGATTGAGAAAGAACTTTATGCACAACAAGATACTCTTCGTCGTGCCCTTGAAGCTCGATCTCAGTCCGAGAAGGAAAAACGCAACTTTCAAGCGGATCTGAAGACTCTTCGCGACAGACTTGCTGAATCTGACAACGCGAGATTGCAAGCGGAATCAGAGATTGAGAAAAGTTTGGCAAGGCAAGCCAAAGAGAAGGAGGCCAGGTTAGACAAGGATTTGAAGGCAAAAGAGGAGGCTCTTTCTATCGCAGAATCAGAACGCGCAAGATTGGCTTCAGAAGTTGCTAGACTTACCCGAGTTGTCAGTGAGCAAGATGGAGCACGCCAGTCCTACGAGCAGTCGAGAAAGCGGATGGATTCGGAAACCAACGCAGTGAAAAATCGTCTTATGGCATCAGAAAATGATAACCGTGCCTTGCAAAATAAGATACAACAAAAGAACCTCGAGATTAGCAAGGCAAACGCTAGAGCGAGCGAGCAGTATCGAGACAAGATTGTTGCCTTGACTGCTGACAGGACAAAAGCTGACGAAGAGGCGAGAAAATATCGGAAGCAATTCGAAGACGCGCAAATCCAGATGCGTGCTCTCGAAAAGCAGAAAGAGAAGCTATCTCTGAATTTGGAAGATTTGAATCATGAAGTTGCACGCGAACACAAAACGACCCGGAATGCTGAGAAGACAACATCTAGCCTACAGCTGCAGCTTGCGGAGGCAAATAGAACCCTGGAGATGGAGAGACAAGTCAAGGCCCAGGCACAAGTAAATACCAAGCACATCCAGAGCGCTCTCGCGACTGCCAACTCCGAGCTCGAGGATTGCCGTCAACAACTACTTGTTCTCCAGAAGGTTTTCGATCCTGAAGGTATACAACCTAAAAACTGGGAATCTGGCAGGAAGAGTATCGTCCAGTCTTTCAACTTGGCCACAAAGCTAGATGAGGCAAACCAGGCCCTAAGGCTTTCAAATGAGAGGCGTATACGTGCTGAGAAGGACCTTGAAGAGCTAAGGAAGCGGCACCAAGACGAAGTGGCAGAGATAGATAATATGCATACGTCTTCTAAGAGAGCCCTGCTCGACGAGATGGATCAGAATAACGCCCCCGCAAACGGATCTTCTCGGCCATTTAGCAGAGCACTCAATGCCAAACAATATTCCAACCAGACGACGCCTACCAGACGGAACCTTTTTGGACAAGATCAATTCGATTCTGAAAAGACAGATAAGACTATGGATACAATTAGCTTCCAACGAAGGATGGACCTGGCCTCCGAGCTTGAAGAAGTTCAAAACCAGCTGCAGATTGCGGAAATGCAGAACAAGCATCTTCAAGCCCAAATTGATCGAGCAAATGCGAAGGAGGGCGAGCTAGAAGCGAGTCCATCGGCTAAGCGAGCATTAAAGCTGGAGCGTGAGAATAACCGCCTGCACGACCTGCTTGATGAATCCGACCAAAAGAATTCTGCGCTTGAGGCTTCAATGAACTCAATTGAACTTAGCCTAAAGGATATCCAAGCTAAGAGCCATGAAGAGCTGTATGACTTCATCAGCCAGCAGGAGCAATCCCGACGCAATCTAGTAATGGTATATAACGAGACTGTCTCAGATCTTGGGCGAGCAAAGGATCAGTTTGAAAAGATCAAGGCCGCCAAGGCTGCAATAGAGACAGATCTCAGAGAGACCCAGACGGAGCTGGATGAAGCACTCGCAATGCAGCAGCAAGATAAGGTTAGTCGAGCCCAGCTATTAAATGAATTTGCGGACCTGCAAATTCGCCTCGACGCCGAGTCCTCAAAGGTCGCGGACCTTGGAGCAAGCTTGAATCTTTACAAGCTGCGCAGTAATGAGTACTTCAACAAGCTGGAGCAAGCAGAAATCTTAGTGCTTAGGGCATCAAGAGCCGAGGCAGCTGCAAAAAGTCAAGCAAAGGAAACAGAAGAGAATGCAGCAACGGTGCTGGCCGAAAGGAAGCAGATGGAATCACTAATAGAGGACTTACAAAGACAAAACCAGCACTATGACGAAAAGGTAATTAGTTCCACCAATTTTAGCGCCGAATACCAAAAATGTGGGTTTCTAAACTATTTTTTTCTTCTAGGTTGAGGATCTTTCAGCAGATTTGACTGCTGCTCTTCAAGCCAAGAAGAGGCTGCAGAACGAGCTCGATGACTACCGCAGTAGGCGTGAAATTGATCTCGAAGACAAGGAGAGCTCGATGGAACAGACAAGGAAGAAATACCAAACCGAGCTTTCCACTCTTAACGGCGAATTGGAGATTGAGCGTGAGAATATCCTCCAAGTTAGGGGGGAGAATAGACGTCTTCGTGAAGAGGTTGAAGATCTACGTGCCAAGTGGGATGACGAGGTCCTCAATAGCTCTACATGGGCCAAAGAGAAGTCTCGCCTTGAAATCAAGCTTCAGGATCTTTCCCAATCCCATGATGACGCTGTTGCTGCACACAATGAAGCTCAAGGTCGTGTGGTCTCATTACTCGCTCAGGTCCGGAGCCTCCGCACCAATGTTGATGAAGTGAATTCAGAACGAGAGGCGCTCCAAAAGGAGAAACGTAGTATCGAACAGAGACTGGCTCAAGCTAATCAAAGGCTTGAAGACCTCGCCAATGGAGAGAGTCCATCGATGCGTAACGCAGCCGGTATGGATAGAGAGTTGCTTGATCTCAAAGGAGCCCTGCAGCAGCAAGAAGATGTCGCGGCGGCGGCGGTCGAGAAGATGCGGAGGGCTGAGGCCTTGGCAGTCGAGACACAGCGCGATATCGCAGCGGAGAGGGAAACCAATGTCAGCTTGCACAAGGAGAGGGCATCCTTGGAAAAGCAGGTGAAGGACCTGCAGCTGAAATTGGTAGATCTGGAAACCAAAAGCTATTCGACAACATCTCATGATGTCAGGTTTTTACACGGGCGTGTTCAAGAGGTACGTTATCCTTTCAGTTTCATTTTTATTGTAACCTTCTAATTTACGTTTTTGGGGCATATCAGCTTGAAAAGTTGCTTGATGAACAAGAGAAAGAACGAAATAAGAGCGAGCGCTCGGTTCGTAACGTTGACCGTACCGTCCGAGACCTCCAAACTCAGATTGAGAGGCGAGACAAGGCCGCCATACAACTCGAGGAGGAGGTCACAAAGGGTAAAGAAAAGCTTGAGCGCCTCCTCAAGACAATCGAAGAGTTAGAGGCAGCACATTCAGAGCATCAGTTGATTGCTCGCCGGGCAGAACGTGAAGCACGCGAAGAGCGGGAAAAGAGCCTTAGACTTGAGCGGGAGCTCGAGGGCTGGAAAGGGATGAGATTGGATAGGAACGCCAACAGTCGCAGTAATACCATGGCTGCTCTAAGTCAGATGGGCGATGACGATAGCGATAGGAGAGGGTCAAAGCGGCATTCAGTTAATTTTTTGTAAATGGGGTTCAATTGCTTTTGGTGCATATTGGTAAGGGGAGCGTTGAATTTAACCAGGTAAAGGGTTCTCATGGCATGGAGTGTATGAATGTTTTTATGTTTGTGGGATGATATGGCGGTAAAGACGGGGCTGGATATAAACTGACGGTTGCATTGTTTTTCTTCTTCTTTCATGAGTTACATCCCCTTTCTTATTTTTATTATTACTATCATTTTGTTTTGTTTTGTTTTGTCGAATTTTGGTTTTTGACAGACACGTGTCATTGTTTTTCTTCTTGCCTGCCTGTCGTCGCAAAAAATACCCACTTAGCCAACGATCTCCTCTCCCTTTTATTCTCATGTATCACCTGCGTTGGTATAATGGGGTATTTTTATTTTTATTCTACTTGTTAGCAGGGGAAGAAGGCAGTTGAACGATACCCTTTTTACCACTGTCATGGTGATCACGAACGGTTATGGCCAATATGTAAGTAGTAATGATAGTTGTTACACCTTGTGGTGCTTGCTACTAAACATCCCAAAGCAGAAGATATGTAGGAGAAGGGCGATACCGGTAAGACTCTGTCTCAGGCCTCAGACAGCTGCATTGCAGGACAGGAGGTTTGGATAAAGATTAAAGTAACGACGCGTGTTTATGCCGCGCGGATAGGGCCTGGAGAGAGTGAAGTCCAATAAAAGAAACCCACAGTCCTGGGCCCTGTTTCCTTACTCCTTCAAAGCGGGAGACGGTTGTGTCGTACTCGTGTCGTGTGTGGAATGCCGGGACAGGGATTCGGATTCGGATCGCTTTCCAGAACCGCGCCACGGCATTTCACGCTTCCGCCGAAATCTCCGATTTTCCAGGACGGTTACGTAGGGTGGCTAGCGCGTTGTGATTGGTGGTTGCGTAAGTCTTCTCACTGCTGCGCCCGTTTCAGTCCCTTTATCGCTGGGATATAATATGCTGTTATCGCCGCCCACCTTTCTTTCTCTTTTGTTTCTCCCATTCTATTCTTCGAGCCGAGCTTGCCTTACAACTAACAGATAACCTACAAACATAATACAAAAATTATTTAACCACGTCCTGTACTGTTATCGACTTTAAGAATCAATCAATCAACCATGCGTGTTTCTACCATCCCTCTTGCTACGCTCATAGGTCTTCCAGCGTTGAGCGCTGCATTCCTTCTTCCCCCGCCACTCGATCTCGAGCTCTCCCCACTCTTCAACACAAATGAGGCCGAGGTTGCCGTCTTGAGCGACACCCCCAAGAGTGCCGTCGTCAAAGGAACCCATATAGCTGTCGCTTTGCCATGTATCGGATGCACATGGCATAAAGATGTATCAGACGAGGAAGGTGTTCCATTCACCAAGGGCCTTGAAAGCGAGCTTGTAAGACCACCTAAGTCTCACATAATCCTAGCTCGGTTACTGATTTGCATGATTAGTTATTTGACATCTCAATTCCCGCCGACAGCCCAAACTCTCTTGTAATCAACAACAAGCGGATAGTCCCTTTCACCCCACTATTCGGACTCTCGGCCCTTCAGGTGCCCGCATCTGCCTCTGCCGAAGATGTATTTACCATTTCGCATCCCTTCCGTCCTCTCAAGCTCGGCTATGACCTTCTCGTTACCGGAACTATAAATCCAGAGGTGCCCGACAAGAAAGATGTCCGAGTCAAGCTCCGCATCACCGCTGTCGACGGTGTCCACAACGACTATATCCCTGATATGGAAGTTCTGGTATCTGAGGACATCAAGACCGGTGCGCTGGAAATCGTTAGCAGCTATATCAGCCCTATTGTCCTTGGACCTGGCCACCAGGCGGATATGCATGATGAGGAGGTCTCATGCCAGAGTATTGACTGCGTTTTATCTGATATGAAGCACAAGCTTGAGAGCCTCGGTATTATCCACGGAAAGGGTTCGAAGAAGGGTGGTTGCCATAGTGGAAAGAAGGGTGGAGAGGCCCCACCTAATCTTCCCCATGATGGTCCTCACAGGGGCGGCCCGGGACGCCATGGACAGCACCGCCACCACCACCATGAACACCGCCAAGGTGGCCACTTCTGGTCTGCACTTATTGGCCATGTCTTGATGCCTATCATCATCGGTATCATGGCCGGTGTAAGTGTGTCCATCATGGGTGTAATTGTTGGACAATGTATCATGAAGCTTTGGAGGTTCGCCAAAGCTTGTAAGAACGGCGGAAAGATTGGGGGTGAACAAAACGAAGAGGGTAGGGGTATGTTGAAAGCTTACGTCGATGAGCATCATGATGAGGAGGAGGCACTTCCTGCCTATATCGAGGAGGGGATTGAGGTTGTCGAGAAGGAATAAAGTTGACTTTTTTTTATTGGCCTACTACATGTTTAATCACGGTCCTTTTCTGTTAGGTCCTTTTCCTTGTTAATTTTCTCTTATTGGGTTCCGGTTGGGGTTTGGGGTTTTCTAGGTATTTCATATCAGTGGTATGATAAGAGCTTCAAAGGTGCCAGGGACTTATTATACCTTGACTTGATTGTTCTCTTAAATTGAATACTATTCTTTTTTCTCAATTAATGTTCTGGAAACTTTTGACGAATTAACCCAGCGAACAATGTACCATCGACCCTGTGTTCAACTTTTCCAGGCTAGCAGAGTGTATTTGAAGGCCGTTTATTCGCCGTACCGAGAAGAATAGTGAAGCCCGGACCCATTAAAACACCTCGCCCTATTGAACGTAGAGTAGTAAAAAGGAATAGACCTGTGTGTTCGTAATCGTTATCCGTTACCCAGAGAGCGAGAGACTAAATATAGTACGACGTTTGCAAGATTGCAATCACATATTATCACTCGGTAACCCCCAGCTGGCCCGACAGGCAACTATAGATATAACTAAATTTACTGAGTGAACTTATCAGTGCAGTTTTTAGGAGAGGGTTTCTGCTTTATAAGAGTTCACGTATGCGGTACCATAGCTTTACGATGTATTTTGGTGTGTCCTCCGCAGTGTCCACTACAGCTATCACGTACTCCATGATGTGCATACGTCATAGAATTTGTGCAAACCAATTTAGTCCACGTCAAACACCACCCCACGTATCTCCTTCCCATCGAAGTATTTGTAACTATTTGCTACGGTCAATGAACTTTCATAACTTTTCAATTTAGTATTTAAATCTGCCTCTGTGCAGTCTTGGGCCGTTATGAGTATTTGGCGCTGTTCGTCATGCGGCAGAAGTCAGAATGGGTGAAGCAGAGCCCTGCATCACCCAGTCGTGGCGTAACCTTTGTTGTTACCGGTGACGCCAATGGTGCATATGCAGTAGATCAAATATACCTGGGTTGGAAAAGCCATTGGAGAGAGAAAGGACAATGTCTTTGACAACGGTTGATTAATTGAAACTTTTGTTGGTGTTATAACACCAGATTCGGCAGCGTAGAGAAGTTCCTTTGATGCATACAAAATAATAGTACTGGCTGGCTGTTTTTGGAGATTTGATGATATGTTAGAAGCTATGCCCTGGTAATAAGTGGTGGAATGGCCTTAGACGCAGTGATGCCTGTTAGGTAGAACGCCACCAACGTATATACAGAGTTTGCAGGTATAACTGTATTTCAGGGCGTCCCATCACTTATTACCTGTCATAAGTATAGTTGTAAAAACAGTTGGTTTTTGCTACACATCACGCCATATCACTCGCTACATCGTCCAATTGCAAAGTGAGACCTCGCTACTAGACTTGAGCTAAAAGTGCAACGCCATGCACGTATGTTCTACATGACTTTCCGCTATATAGGGCTTCTATATATGCGCACTATATAAAAACTAACATCTAATAACTACATGCAGGCGTATACCGCAACTCTATTTGAAAATCGCGAACGCTACCCTCCCGGAGTCAATAGGTCAATCCACTCAGCAACCACTATAGATACTATAAAAGAAAGAGCTATGTATCCACGAATTTGAAGTTATTGCAACAGATACCTCGATTGCGATAGCGATATAAGCAAGGCGGTAATAATGAGAGTAGGTCGATTGACATCCCCGGATAGACCAGAAGAAAGTTTCTCATAAATAGCGACAATACGGGAGTAACACAATTCTATCTTTCCAGCCCGCGTTGTGGTAAGATCAAGTTCGCTTTGTATCTTTACCTTTCATCTAAGTAGTTATATCGAGGCGGATAGCCCAAGGGAGGCCAGGTGCAATGATCTCTACTACAGTAATTATTATCTAGACAATTTTTGGCTTCATATTCCACAGTGTTTCCCCTCTACGGCGTTAGGCATCGTTCGACATAGCAAAGTGCCCGTCGTATAATCATTCTCGAATGGGCCAGAATACCACACTTAATACATCTCTGAGTCTCCATTCCTCCCGCAGGCCCAGAAAAATCGACATCTGACTAGGGCCGATCGGATAGTTAATGCACTTCAAAGGGAAGTTTCAACTATAGGGAAACAAAAAAAGAATCATGAATAGAGTGAGGATCGAACTCACGCGGGTTGCCCCACTAGCACCTGAAGCTAGCGCCATAACCACTCGGCCATCTATCCTGGTTGTGGTAATTTGTTTAAATAATGTTTTGAACCAAGACATAAACATCTCTGCATCGAGATTCACAATGTTGTGGCCTTCAAGGAGGAGCCCATATCACATGCTTGCAGAATGGCAAAATTCAAGCGCACTGAGTTCTCTGGTCGCAGAAATTCTAGCCTAGTTTTCCTAATCTTATTCTATCCGGTTGTAAAAGCGACTTTTCCTAGTCCTGTCAATTTGCAATGAACAAACGGTTTGGACTTTGGTCCACAATATGACCCGGATCCATATATTTAGTGCCTTATAATAAAATCAGAAATGCTGGCATCAGAGGATTCCCATAATTACACCAGCCAGTAAAAATAGAAATATAGAAGAGAATATGGCTACGCCAGTCAGAAAAAAAAGAAAGGAAAAACCTCACGAACAGAATAATACTCCATTGATACACTCTTTAACACTTTAGGTGCGTGATGGATCACGTGCGGCCCCTAATATTAACATCTCAACTAGACGACTTCGTCAATTCGCGTTTCTAAGCCCGTCCACTCATATCTCCTCCCTTACTCCCCACTTTCATCTATCGACAATCCCGTTGAAACGCCCGCCGTCGGTTTTCCGGTACCCAATGTAATTCCTCCTGGACCAATAAGACTTCGACTACTTGTCGGTGACATACCTGCTTCTCCTAATGACGAAGTGGAAAATGTACTTGACACACTACCAGATCTTTTTTTGTCTCCACGAGGGATCTTAATTGATGAATAAAGCCCATCCATCTCATGCTGCATCGAGTGGTCTGCGATTTTCATGGTTGCGGAGCCTGATGAACTGGGACGAGACGGATTTGAATCGAAATGGAGAGCGCTGTCCTTAGTATCCGTATGCTCATCTTCGGAATAAGAGGGTAAGCTGTAGGTCTTGTGGTGGGCAGTAAGGCACCTACCCCTTAATCTTGCCGATCCATTGGCTTTTTCCCCATCCCCACCTGAAGAATACAGTTCGAGTGCCTCTAAGACATGCGGGAACACGAGCTTATCCACATCCCGCGCCCAAAGGAAGTCAAGATGCTCATAGTGTTTAATTTCTTTTGCAATAGTGTGTCCGGGGAGCTCCTTTAGCATAACATTGATATCAACCAAACTATCACTTCCTCCGTAAACAAGGACGATAGGTGTGGTGATATTCCTGGTAGGGAATTTCGCAACCTTGTAGAAATTCTTCCCTGAGAACGCCATTACAGGAGACTGGATATCATCGTCGTACATTTGGAAAGACTGGTTACGTATGATCTGGAACCAGTGTACTACAGTTTTTACTGATGCGTAAGAATAGAGTTTAGAGTATGCCGCAATCTTTTGATCAAGGGAGATGTTATTTCCACGCCAGTTGAATAGGAATATCAGAAAAAAATCAATCACTCGGACAAAGATCGGGGGATCTGCATGAGGCTTGTTAGCTTATGTATACGTTGAAAGTATGGGCGGCTCACAGAGAATGCTTTGCCAGAACGTCGTTGAAGGGAGAATGCTTTTGCGGCCGAAGAAAAGGAACATGATATTGGGACTTGTCTTCATCAATGCATCCACGATAGGGTTATGCAAGCCTGCGGGACTCATAGCAGGAGCTAACGCAATAAACACATCCACTTTTTTGTTCAATGCTGGGTGGATGCTTAGTGTTGCAAATGCCTGTGCTGTTCCCTGCGAGAACCCGATATAACTTAAGCTTTTTTGTTTTGTAGTCTCGAGAATGTAATTTATGGAGTCAGGGATATCATGAAACGCAAACTCATCCATGCTGAAATTCCAAAATTTGGTCGAGGTAGAAGGGTGATGAATGGATTTCTTTGAATATTTGTTGCCTCGGTTATTTCCACACTATGGGTACCAAGGTTAGCCACAATACTTTTCGAGTTGGATCGATCCAGGCAGTTGAAATTTACCCAAACATCAAAACCCTTCTCAGCAAGCACAAAAGGCAGACACCTTTCCTTCTCCAGAGAAGCCACCCATACCTCACTATTCATCAATAATCCTTTTTATTTTTTCAAAAGATCAGTATGTCTCCTTTTAGGTTTTAGGGACGATTCGACTTACCATGATGCAAATAAACGACCTTCTTTCCCCCGTTTCCCTCTTTCCCGCGGTTTCCATTCCGCTCCTCTGCTGTTGACTTCTTTACGAGTCTATGCAAGCCCAACAAGTAACCATCCCCTGTTTGAACGATGTGTTCTTCTATCCTCCAATTGCCTTGATCCCAAATCTCGCATAATTCCATGAACCCATCTGCCTCTCGAACACGAGCGACTATATCCTTTTCCACTTTTGTACGAGAGACGGTTGTGTACCGGGTTGATGAGAATGAATTAAATAGGGATCGTGATTTTGCATAAAAGAAGTTTATCAGAGGCGACGCTGGTGATATCGTTTGAGTCAGTGTCAACTCTAAATGGGGGGGTAATTGAAGCTCGGGTTTGAAGGGTTTCTCACGGAGGGTTAAGGTAATAACTCGTATTACTTTCTCAAATATGAGGAATAGAAAAGAAAATATCAGGGCAACGTACTCCAGCCTAAGATCCCACGAAGAGGGTATTAGTATTACATAGCTCTCAAATTCAAGGACATTGTGTGTGCGACTCGCACAAGCAGGATGATAGCAGTTTTAGGTGGTTGTGGAAGTAAAGCTTCCAGATAAGCACACAAAGACGGGAATGATTACAAATGGAGCCGGCCGAAAATCGGCATAGGCATTATTCTCTTCCCTTGAGCTTAATAGCCTCAAAATGAACGTGGTATAGCAGCTTCTAGGAGGTAGAAGAGAAGGGTTTGAAGAAGCCGCGACACTAGAATAATCCCCAATTAGCTCTGATCGGAAAGGGGTCGACCTGAACGTTAACATCTACTCGAAAACTCACCTAATATAAACTACCGGTATGTTTTAGCTCGCGCTTTTAGGTTCTCTTGACCTTACTTAAACACCAATAAAGCAGATCGCGCAGTCAAGGGTGCGGATAAATAGCTGTTCGACCTGAAGATTCTGTCTGTAGTTTCACGCGTGCCTGTCTTGGATTGTTGTTGATAAGAATGGGATTCTTACTTAAGGTGATAATTGCGCTGTATCCTGTTTGCAAAAACTTGGAACTTCGGATTTGCGTGCTGGATATATATATCGTGAGGCGTTGATTCAAAAGCTCGCACTTGTCATCGACCGTTGAGCTGCAAGGATGAGGTGCTTTCCAGGCTGGCCAAAAGGGGCATTAAGGGATTGACCTCATCCGGCAATAAAATACGTAAACTGGCAACAGGAAACAAAATTAACGCACATACATACATGTCATCATAATATCCCTTCGTTCGTACTAGTACCCACAGTGAACCTACGCTAGGATAACCGCAAAACAGAAAGGGATAGAGTGACAGACCGTGACTTTAGCGCCATGATAACCCTAACCCTAACTAATATCCAACTGTCCATTTTTTTGTTAATATGCTATTCAATATATGCCTTAAATATGCTAATATCGTACTTATATTAAACGCCGATAGACCTAGATTATCATGTTGATAAATCCCGCTGCAATTACACTAACCTTTCCGGCATTTTAATGACATTTGTACCTACCTACATATAGGCTTAATCACTGTATAGAATTGGCAACGAGCCAAGAGCATATATATATCAGAAATGCGTTTTGAGAAGAAAATTCGCAAGCCAGGCGTATACTACATGTACTTATCTATATAGGAGCTTGTAAATGCTACATATATATACATGCACCTACATGCACATGTGTAGGGACCTACCCCTAACCCTACACGTAGTTAATACCTGCCATTATAGAAGAGGCTAGTCTACATGTAGTTGTTATTCTTGGTTTACATTGTATTAGTCTGAGAAGTGCGAGAGTTCTCGTCTCCTCATCAATACAAGTACTACATGTAGTTATTTTATACACTTCTTGCAACATGTCTCAGGAGTGATCGCTGTGCATACACATGTATTAAGTGCAGCAGAGATGGAGCACACATGTGCACCCAGTGGTAGAGTATATGTATGCTGTTAATTAAATGCTGCCAAGTACATGAGACATGGTAACTTCAAGTCCTCGCAGCCACAGAATCGAGATTCGACACTCTGAAAGGTTGGCAGCTCTAACAGTCTAATGGATAAGCATGATCATGACAATTGTTCTTCCCTTCGGTATCAGAAATAAAACCCATACAGCATGCGCGTACTCAATGCCTGTCACTATGAATCTAAATATTCACACATGTACTCAGGCAATACAACATTATATGCCCAAGGATGCACGCAAGACTCATACGTGTCTCGGATAAGTCCGATCCGCATTCTTGTTTAAAAACTTGACTTGTGATTGCGACAATGCGAATATATAGAGGCTTCTTAATTATCACTTTTGGTAGAAAAATGAAACAGATCGAAATTCGAAGTTGAAATTATATTCCCAAGTCGTCGGACGTTGTTGCGACTGCAGTACTGGCCAACCCAATATTATATACCGGATTATTGATTATGATAGATTATCGGCTTTTGAAATAGCTTAGAGTAATCTATGCTGTTAGTGCAATTGAAATACATGTATCTTTCCAAACCCAATAATCCGCCAAGAAAATAATCACCTTCGAGGTTTGGAAGTACATTTCCCATAACACAGGTATCCTAGCGCACTCCTAGTATATCTTTGTTGCCCGAACATTTCATAGATCTTCATAATTATGAGCACTGGTAGTATTATTATATTATTGTTGTTATGATAATCCGAACAGCCCTATCCTAGTTCAACCGGTTCTTGGCGCCGTCATCCCACTTTTCGTCTTCTACGAAACGCAACACTTTGATTTGGTTACGAAAAGTTCGCCGAAATGCCGTCCTCATGCAAAGACATCCGTAAGGTCCCTTCTCAATACTCAAACTTAATACGTAGCGATTTGAAAAACATGCTTATGAATTCTGCGATCAACAGGAGCAGCGCTAGCAGAATGTCTCCAGAACTCCGATTGCGTTATGGTTCAGCGCAATAAACCCAGTGATTGCATTCGCCCACCATTGTCAGAGACGTTACCAACCCAATGCCAGCAGTTAAAGAGAAGCTATGGCCAGTGCAAGTGCGTCTGAGCTGCCCAAGTGCCCCCTCCACCCCATAGAAACCCTCCACCATTACCGGTATAGTCGTTACAGAATTCGGATTAGGTACTGATCTTTTGTCGTTTGATGCGTAGGAGAGGAATGGTCGACATGAGAAAACGGTTCCGTGGTAACGCACCGATTGGGTCAAGCAAAGAGGTCGAAGGAAGTGGGAGGGCGCCACAGCTGTACGGAGGCAGGCCTATGTATCCCGAGCAGGGGGTAGGGGGCGAGGGGGAGTCCGGCGAAGGGAAGAAGGAATAAATGAGGAGGAATACATGTAATTTCATTAACGCTTACGTTGAATTCACCACTGTCCTTTACAGTCTTAGCTTTGGCTTACCACTATACATATTTCTAGGTTTCGTATTAGTTGTTTATTTTCGTTAAACTCAGGTTCTAGTCAGGTTTTGTAACTGCATGCAATAGCGATGCTAGATGAATAATGTTACGGTCTGATACCTGCATGTACTTCACGCAGTTAGGAAAGCACCTGATGTGTGACTCAACGAGACTAAAAGAAAAAGCAGACAAGTTTACATGTTATGATGTAGTTACTACATGTACCTAGTGAGTCGTGTTCTATGTCCTATCTTTTACGCGTATTTACCTACACGTAGAATTAAGGTTCACTAAGCATATAGGTGGCCCATAAGCGGCTCGTACCCATGTCAACTAGAGTGATCTGCAGCTCACCCATGTTTTAATAAGCAAGCGAGATGGGTGACGCATGGGATCGGGCTGGGACTTTAAGCTGTCCTAAACACGAACGCTTGAAGAGGAGTGTACCTACATACATGTATACATGTATATACATGTACACGTCTATACTTGTCACTAAGCCATATTCGGGACAGTTGACTCTACCAACTACTGATGGCTAAGCACAGAGAATTCTTACGGACGGAGAGCCAATATATATGCAGTCGATGCAATACGTAGGTATCAAGCACAATACAATACTCTTACTTTACGGCTTGGTGCTGGACGAGCAGGCATTGTGTAACCCCTATATGCATAATAAGATCCAGAACCTATAATACGATGTGACTACATTACGCCTCCGAGTCCCACATCAATACTGATTCCTGCATGTCACCAACGCGGTCCTAAAGTTCCACGACTGTGCCCTTTATGATATTGATCAATCTTTCAAGATAAAACTTTCACAAAGCGCGCTTCCTGTTGAAGGTAACTAAGAGTATACACCTAAACTAAAGGATTTGGGAGACCAAAATGAATTATATGCCACAGGGTTATAAGGCCTAAGAGCAGTAGGTGTGTGTTACGTAGCCAGATGACAGATTTGATATACGGTACTAATAAATCTACCAACAGATTTCGTCAATATATCGGATCGAAGAAGCTTGAAGGACGAGTCCATCAATTTTTATAATCACCCAAAACCAGTCCCACAGCCATTTAACCTTCTCACTTAGAGCCCTCCGTTAAACACGAACACTAAAAGTAAACAGTTACATGTGGCTTAGATTAGAGCTCGAGCTCGAGGTGTACTAAGAATCCACCGTTATTGACCATACCATATTACTACGCTGCTACTACTATTGACTTGATCCCGGCACTATAAGCTAAGATTAAACCCTAAATCTTTCCCTGCTCTTACTCTCTCCTGATTTTCTTGACCAGGCCCCTCGCGCGGCCTTCGTTATTCTCTTCTTTCCCTAGCTCGCCTTTCCTTTTCCCACCCCTCCTACTACTCCTCCCCTCATCTCTTTCCCTCCCCTTCCCCTCATCTCTTTGCCCCCCCTTCCCCTCACCCCTCGATCGTTTTTTTTTCTCGTCACATCCACCTCTTTCATTATAACTCTTCGCCAAATTCTTTTTGCCATCTATTTCTTGACAGATATAGCTATCCTGTCTGAGAATCCTAAGCTCATTTGAATTCAACATACACATCGCTGCGTTCATCTGAGTCAATCCCATCATGACGGAGCCCGTTAGAGGTATGTATGGTGAAGCATCTTTCGAATCCAGACATGATTGATTTTATCAAAAGATTTATCATCCTCTTATGTATTATTACACCGAGACCCACGATTCATCCACTTTTTGTTTCCGTTGGATCTCCTGAGAGAATTTCCTCTTGATCCGCTCTGTAATGTCTCTCAACTGGGGTTTTGGTTGATCTGCAACACCAAACCAACATCGATGAATTAGCTAACTTATTTCTATCAAAATAGATCCCCCAGAGGATGAGATGCAAGATAGTATAACACTTTCCGCTGCTCCTCAGTCGAGACCATGTTTAGAGGGTGCTTTTGGCAACCCTGCCAGCGTTTTTAGTGAAGAAGTTCCGGCCTCACCTACCCATTCGTTTTCGTCGATGAGTACACTTTCTTCAGTATCAGACTTGGATTCAGACTCGGACTCAGAGTATCTACCGCCACTTTCAGAAGTCAAGTCTGAAGTTGTTGATAGTAGAGATAATGTTCTCGAAAATATGGGAAATGTCATTCACAGCTTACCTCCTGAAAAAACTGACCCCCCACAAAAGTTTTATCAAAAGTCTCGAGCCCGAGGGGTTGATGTTTGTGCTGATGTAGATACGGTTGAAGCATTTCGAGTTGCTAGAGCAATTGCTGCTATCGAAGACAGTGCTTTTAGTATCATCGGGTCGAGAGAGCTTCGATCGTCAAGTAAGCCTAACAGTGCAAAAAAAACGCTATCCAGCGCCTACAACGGAGACAACACAAAAATCTCGAGGAAAAAAAATAAACTCAGTATTAATACCGGTAGTGGTGCCACCGCAGAGTCAGTGACTTCATCAGCTGCAATCGAACAGGATTATGAACATATTCAAAATGAAGAATTCAAGCCTTATACAACAATATATTCATCTCCAAACAAAAGCCATACAAGGAAAAGGAAAGTGGAGATACATAACCCGATCCAGCAACCGGATCACACGTTATCACTCGAAAACCCTGCTCCACCAAAAAAGAGTGGGCGGAAGAGATTTTCCCGGTGGGCTTGGGTCGAGATAGAAGATGCGGAAACCTCAGAACCAAAAGTACAAGAGGAGGGGCTATCAAAAGAGCCAGCCAAACGCCCGACGTCTTTACCCCCTGATTACAGCGCCCAACAATTTTCATTTCGGGCCAGTTATCTCTCTAATTCTGATAAAGACATGATTCGTCAGTCTAGAGCTCTATCCGAAGGAGCTGATAAACCGCGGGATCCTAGGCCCATTGTACCAACAATTACTAGAAAAAATGGGATTCTAGCCAATACTACAATAACTTCGGGGAGGCTACGGCCTCGCAAAGAACCGAGCACCTCAAACTCCCATAAATCTCGGAAGTCAGCCTCCGATTTTACTGCTCCAAACAATAAATTTGGTGATAATGGAGCCGAAACCAGCACCGCGAGTTCTTCTAGGGCCCGACCATTAGCGGGTGAGAGTGGTCTTAATGCACTTGCTAAGTATCAGAACGAAAAGGCTGACAATAGAGTAGACATCACTAATAGACTCCATGTCGAACCCGATGCCGGTGGCGAAACAGCAGCCAAAGTGACCACATACCTGGATCATGGCTCAGAAATATTAACTCCAAAAAGACAGAAATTGAACTCTGGTGCTAAAAGCGTTCAAAACTGCGGTGATCAGGTTGTCGCGCCATCACCAATTTCTGTTATTAGCAGTGCCGAGCGCTTTGGGAATGGTGTCTTTACGCTGGTCAACGGTATATGGATGATCCCCAAGATTTGTCATAAGTGAGATTTTCTTCTCTTAGTATTTTCATGATTATTTTCTCTAAATATCATATTCTTAGATGCTTGAAAGTACGACAATTCTGCGACAGAAGAACGCCTTGTGATAGATGTAGCAACGTGGGTTCAAAATGCACCCGAGATGAAGGACTCGTTCCAGCAAGGTTAAAATCACAGGACGAATTTTTACAATTCTCACCTAGAAAACGAGTAAGGCAGGCATGGAAGCCACCAAATCAGAACCCAATAGCACCAAAAATAAAAAAGACTCGGGTTAAAAGGGAGGTGATGAATAGGCCCCATGTTGAGTATTCCAGTCAGGAAATGTCAATGATTCTACACGATCCCCAAGTAGATAAACCTCCTGGTATTAGAAGACCAGAAATTTGGTGCGAGGTAAGATTTCTTTTTTTACACCCAAACTCGTACTAGACCTTGAATACACTGCTAATTGCATTATATTTTATAGTCTCGCCAAGAACTTTGCGAGAGCTTGACATACTTTCGCAGTTATCAAGGTGGTTGTTATGGACATAATGGCCTTGTTCTAGGATCCCTCCTTGATGGTTTCCCTTCACCAAGAGACTTCGTTGATGGAAAAGTTGTTATCACCCATACGTTCGTAGATTCTTCCCTTGTATTATCTATCGTACTCGGTTAACACTAAAACTACAGTGGTGGCAAGTCTGGCAATGATGAGGATGGGCATCGCAGGCTTCTTGCAAGCCAGACAAAAGATGACAAGACAATCAAATACCTCCTTAGGAACATCGCGGACAAGTCACCATTGGTCCTGATAATGGGTTGGTTACTTTTCGATACCCGTAATTTCACCTGATACTTATTTTGTCAATGTTTAAATTTAGGCAAGAACTGCGCAATTTCGCCATCGAAAATTCCACATACATATTGTGTCATGGCTTGGTTCAAAGTCACTGTTGGATGGGCTGAAAAGGATCCAGCGACTGGATTAGCCAGATGGAAATTTCGTTTCGAAAAACTTGATACAACAGAGGATGGCTGGTGGGCTGGAGGGCCATCAGTTGAAAGTGAACATCCTGAAGAAATGGTGATGGGTACTTGTCGCACTTGTAAGACTGAGAGCCCACATATCTACAAAGAGGGGTGGATGTGCCTCGATCAGGAATGTTCCCAATTCTGGCAGGTAAGTACTCCATTTGCTTCATACTACAAATTGATGGATATTAATACGTATTTAAATAGCTTGATGGTAAAGATGCGCCTGCAGAGCTCGAATACACACAAAACTTCATATTCTGCAGAACACCATGGCCCCTAGAAAACTTAATGCCTCCTAGCGAATTAGCGCCAACTCTCGATGAAAATCGTGATATTTTCTATAACGGAGAAGATGTCTCACGTATCTACTGGAAGGGTATGTGGTGCCATAAATGCGGCCGCCTGAACTGTAGGGAACTATGGGCCGGTTGGAAATGCCTATCATGTGGCTATACCATTAATCCACCCCGCACAGTTTTTACCGCTGCTAGTTTGGCAAATCCACACCGTCCAATCTTTACGGGGCCTGCCGTACCTACAAACTTTTGTCATGAAGATGTTGCGTACAAACGGTTCATCGTGGATGGTATGACAGTAATGCAGTATATGTTTGGAGGTTGTGGTACCGTGACACATATCCTAGCAAACAAGAATACGAATGCGCGTCCTAAGGATGCTGACTGGCTATTGGAACATTACCAGTCCATTGAAATGCCATTTAAGCGATTTCCCTTGCAGAATCATAAATGTAAGTTGGGTCAATTACATCCGCAGAAAATGGAAATCTATACTGACACTTAAAAATTTAGCCAGGGGAACATTGTTAACTCAACAATTTTCGTTCAATTGTGTAGGTATTAATACTATTCACCATTGGTTATTTAATACTGATGAAACCTAGGGTGCTCCATATAAGTTCATTGCAAAAGTTGACAGCAGCCCGTTCGACAAGTCTCCGCCAGTCGTGTCTCAAGCGCTAAGTCTTATCACTGCTCGTGCAAAGCTCGTTTATGCCAATGCAGAATTCAATGAAATTCTTAATGTTGGTTACTTCGAGGGCCAAAAGATGGACGTGAGTTGCATCCTTAGATCGAATTTCACCCTTACAGTAACACCCTCTCACACTGCATAAAAATTTAGTATCATGATGATGGCGAGGCTGGCCTTGGGGAAACCGTCGCCTCTGTCTCCCTAGGCGCGCCAGCTCGTATGAGATTTCGACTGAAGAAAAAACATGTCAAGGATAGCCATCTTTGGACGACTAAACCTCCTGCCCTACAGCAGCATGATAATTTAAATATGGATTACGAAGACGAAGATGAGGAGAATGAGGACTTACCTGATCTTCAACGGAAACCATCAGCCCGGGTCTCAAAAGATACTAGAGTCAAGCTCGACCTGTGCTTAAATCATGGAGACGTGATGGTGATGAACGGCCCCGGAATTCAGAAATACTGGGAGGTATGTTTAATCATTTAAGTTCTCTACTCCTCGTTCTTACAACATACTGACCAATTATATCCTTCAATAGCACTCTGTAATTCCTTTGGGAAAATTTAGGATAGCGGCCACCGCCCGTTTTATCCACCCGAACCACGCAGGCGTTCGTGAGCAACTAGTGGATATAGGTGCTGTTACAGCCAGTACTGAGAACGCCGGCTCAGACTCTGTCTCATTGCAATCACAGCCCTCTGGCGAAATTCAACAGGTGCCAGTACCAAAGCAATATACGCATGGAAATAGTGGCGGTGAAGACAATACTGCTGGTATTGTAAATAATGCCCTGGATAAAACATTATTGCGCCCAAAGCTCTCGGAATCCCAAAGTATTCAACAGATTCTCGTGCCATATGGTACTGATACAGCAGCTATCAACACAATTACCTCTCATAAGCAAGCTCAGGGATTCCCAAAATTTCCTACTGCGGATATCTTTCACCCCGCAGATGTCCCTATACAAACGGCTGATAACAGCTTTTTTTCGTCATCCACTACATCGCTCTTTAATGGTATGCAGCCACCGGAGAATACGGAGTTTTACAAGTCCCGCAAGTTGCCTCAACTGTCAAAAAATATGCCCATCTAGTTCTGGGCAGACACTATCGAATAATCTCTTATCAATGCCCACCGACAAATTTGACGTGGGTTTAGGTTCTTTGGATATTATTTTGATCAAATCCTTTGCTACCTCTTAATTGTGTGGGTATTATCCCCTAAAACCGGTTGTGGGATTATGTCTATGTTTTCCTTTCTTCTAACTTCACTCCCGTCAACGTTTCGACCACGAATGTTATGCCGTCATACGTATATTCCCAATATTTTTTTCCGAATTTGTAATAGGTCTATGGGGCTGAGGGGGTTGATAAAATCATGTATACCTCTCAGATAGTTTTATGATCATACACGCGGACATGGTGTGAAAATAAAAGGCTGCGGAGCGGTTCAAAGATGTCCCTTCGTTGAGATTTTACCATTCATGAGGAACTAGTTTATGCAGAAGCTATCCCTCATATTTTACTGGCCATATATGGCGCATTACTACCCGCCACGATTGAGCATGCTTATAAGTAAGTATAGCATTAAAATCAATATAACAATATAATCCGTGATATTTAGTACCTATACCTAGGCAGCCCCACTTTGAACTGGAAATATTTTTAGTTAGTAGTATAGGGTGCGCTGGACCTAATTTAAGGAGTAGTGTCCAGATTTCAGGTACTCGATCACTGAAACGCCTTTGTGGCCCGAAATTGCGATCCCCCATGCGTGGGATAGAGATAGGGATAAATAGAAAATAGGCCTTGTCCTCTTTAACTAAACACTACGATTACAGTAATGAGAACCTTTGTGAGCCCTAGCATCACATCTAGAATTAACATATTGAAGAGTATGTAATTAGTGAGTTCAACAAAAAAAAAAAAAAAAAAAAAAAAAGCTTATTGAAGAGACAACCACAATTTTGGCCGAGTGATAGTTTGTGAATATCTGTTGGGCCTTGGGGCATTTGTTGATAGCCTTGATGAGCTAGATTTGGGTAATAACCGAATGGCTAGAACAATATAATGAGATGACGGAGTGAGGCGCTAAGATTGTTACATCGTTCGGATTACCATATCAATCATTATATGAGGATTTCGTGCGTGTCTTGGGGATTCTATTTCCTTTTCGAGTCGATCCAAAAGGTATCATACAATATCCCTATTGTCTCTTATCTTGTTTCGAATATGTCGTTATTACAAAACTTGGGTTCCCGCCGAACATGATCTTTTCACCTAACTCTGAGGATCGTAGGTAAGCCTAGCCGCAGACAGGTGCCAAAGGGGGGATTAATGTGCTAGTATAGACATGTATCTATGGTAAAAAAACAGGTCTTCATCGTCATCACCGGGAGCATCACGGGTGTTCCCGCCAATTCTTCAAGGCCGTATCTGTTCAGCACCGTGCGATATCAGCTCCTATCTTACTACTTTCTCTACGGGCCTCCCCGTTCGATCCACCCAAACTACTAGCTATATCATGACAGCTGCTAATTGATACAGGTCCATCGGTTGAATTTGACAACCTCCAGCTCCTCATATCAGGGGTAAATTACGTGACCTTTTGTCCTAGACCTCATGGCCAGTCAAATATTCAGGCCGGACGTATGTATTGAGGGCCATAAACAGTCTTACTGCCTTGTCATTACGAGCGGCATCCTGGAAGAAAGGTGACACCCACTCAAAGACAAACTAAAGACGGCAAGTTAAGTAGTAGTATTCTAAACATCTCCCAGCAGCCAGGTCAAAACCCACCACAGCCAACCGGTTGCCTCTTGGCACGGTGAAACTAGAAGCTTAAACCTCGTCGTCCAGAAGAAAACCTTACGCTTGGGGCAACTCAATGGCTTCCAGCGGGACCACGTTTCCCAGCCCGCGGTCAAAGCGACACAGTTGTTGTTGAGGTGGAGTTGAGTTCAATGTTCAGAATCTGCTCGTGCCATTTAGTTTAAGGGCGGTTATATCCTAGCGACAGAGTTACGTATGCACGTGCGTGCGTGCGAGAAGCACTCCGCACTGACGCTTCTCCTTCTTCTTTCTTTCTCGGAGAATAAAATAAGATCCGAGGAGGTCGGTGTGCCAATGTGGGACTGGTGGAAATCAACCCCCAATTCAGATAAAGTTTGTGTCTCCCCCCCCTTCCCTCCCCCATCACCCCCATTTCTCACCCCGGGAAATGATTGTTAATACTTTACAAACACTCCCGATCGTGGGGCCCCCACCGCTACCCGGAGCTAGGACGAACCGGAGATTAGTCTGGGAAAGGTCACCATAAAATGTATTGCTGGGGGCATTAGGGCTAGGGGAGGGCGCCGAGGAACATATCATACTGACTCTCATCTCGAACATTGCCAACATCAACGAATCATCGGATGAACACATTGACCCTCATTGCAGTATGTGTGTACCAGTACCTACCACCCCTTGACTCACGTCACAGCCACTCACTCGTCCTTTTTCTTCATGGCCATCTTTGTCCACCCTCCCCCCCCCCACCACCCCCAATCACCACGCCCACCCAAAGCCTTCTCCCCGCTCATGGGTATTCCAAATATCGGGATAGGTGAGTTTGCCCCAATCATTGAGTTATAATCGGAGGCGGCGGGGTGGGAGTTGAAAGGTCGGTCGGGTATTTTACCGCAACATATGCACGCCACCGGTGTTTCTACCGTACCGCAGTACGTGTGATGGTGGTGGTGGTGGTGGTGGTGGTGGATATACCCGATCGAACCAGCGCAGCGTGATCTCCTTAAGCGATCGATGGGAATGAAAGTGACAGTTCAGCACAGAGCTGCTGTTGATCTTCTTTCCTCTAGCTTTTTATCCTTTAAAACTGATTATAGTACTGGAGGGGTTCATGGCGAGCAGCTGAGGATCATGATGTGGTGGATAAGCAGCAGCATTAACATCACGAGCAATATCTGGATATTTAAACAAATATTTTATTTTCTTCCTCTATCGTGATTTCATAAACCCGGGCGTCTGGGGTAAAATGAAAAAAAACATTCCATACGTACTCCACATCGCGAAGGAAATCACATTTGGTTTCAGGCCGTCACAAATTTTGAAGTTGTTTGCCACCTGCTGGGCTGAGCTGCGCTAGCTGGTTGAGTTGAACTGTAAGAGTCCGACAGACGACAGAGATACGCACGCCCGCATAACGGCGAACGCACCACTTTAGCCCTCCTCTCTCCTCCTCCTCCCTTTGGCCTCACGGATGAGGAGCTGGCCAAAGATTCATCATGCAGGCCTCGCATCTAAAACCCGGTTTAACTTAACGGTACGGCGGCCGTTTGGGGAGAGGGCGCGGGGCGCGGGGCGGATATCACGACTAACCCCGAGCACGGCCGAAAGCGAGTGATAATCCATGCATGTGTCTGTCCTTCTTTGGGCACATGAGTCTTACAAACGGACAATGCCTTCCCGAAACAGTTTGTGAAAGACAGGGTGACCGACACAGTTGTTCACGATGAGATCGATTCATTGATTTCAAACGCTTACTGATAGACACTGGATCCAGCTGGGCCCGGGACTGGCGTTTGCTTTTTTTTTCCTTCCAATATGGAGGAACTGAGTCAAACAGAACACAGATTAATAATTGATGGGGCCATGGGACGAACTAGAGGAGAAGTCTGAAGATCTGGTCGGGGCCAGCAAAATTAAAGCCTATCCTCCCCCCAACAATGGGGCCGCCGGTATGTACCGTACAATATCAGTAATTGTTGCCATGATTGCCGAGCAGGAGGAGCTCGGATATCAGGTGCGTGCTTTCTAAGACGCATGTTTAGATCCTTTATCTAACTGATTGTCAAAATTCGGGCCATCGATGTTTCTAGACATGTGTCCTCCTAGCTGTTCCTCAGTTGCGCCCCCCCGCGCGCGCGCGCACGTATGTACCCAAGCTACAAGCTACAATAATCAACATTCCACGTGCCAAACCGTCCCTCCCGCAACCCTTGCGTCGGTGTGGGTAAGCTTCCACCCTCCCCCCAAAAAAAAAGAAACAATCCTTCTAGATTCCCGTCAAACATACATACATACCCGGCGTGTGGGTAAGGGTACATAGGGTAGGGTTACAAAATAAGATAGAATCGGAAACAAGAGGGAAACAAATAGAAATGCGTTTCATATTTGGTTATTTTATCAGTCCCGGAGATCTGTTTCCCATCCCCCTCTTCCCCATGGCCCAAGAGATCGAAGCTTTCATTAACCATCAACCCCCCCGGCAAAAACCATAAATAACTGCGATCTAGGACGTCGATGGAGGTGTGTGCATGCAAGTTAATTCTCCCAGTGCAGGTAGCATCATCAACTTCACCACCACCACTACCCAATTTCTACCTGCCCTAACTCCTGACTGTGAGTTGGGGTGTGATTGTGTGATCGTGTGAGAGAGTGTGTAGGTACTCTCTAGGTACATACATGCGTATGTAGGTAATCAATCTGAAATATGTACACCACTATAAAGTACTGATTGACTCGAACATTTCAGCAGCAGTAGCGCAGCTGGTTGACGTGAGATCTGAAAAATTTATGATTGCCATGTTAGCCATATCTATTTCGAAGTAGCCGCGCCCGCCGTATGTGGGTCTATACGTCTCTGCTCCTGCTGCTGCTGTACGTGCGCAGGAAGGCAGGGAAGGGCAGGACAGTGGTTCGTGATGCGTGGGGGTTCAGTAATACGAGAATTGTCTTTCTACTGCTATTGTAGATATCTATCTTTAGTAGTTGGGCCGGCGTGACAGGTAATTCATCAATCTGCCCTACATACGCAACACACCTACTCACTCCGGCCGACCTGGGTAGAGAGTACTCTAGCTCTAGTCGGTTTAGAGACTCGCAAAACTTACTTCACTCTGACACTGCTTTTGCGAAAATCAAGACAGACAGCCCGAAGATAAACCAACCTGTACGACATGGACCAGGGGGGGAATGTTTAACAGGGCCATGCGTACACAGACAGACAGACAGACAGACAGACAGGTCGACCGTTTGACGCCGGCGAGCACACGGCGGAATCGGACAGATGCCTCTGGATCGGAAGGTGCCCGCTCGGATATCGTCGAGAATGTTAGTTTTTCCCTGGGTTGAGAGGGTTGAGCTGGCCTGTTTAGTAGAGTAGAGCATCTATCTGGCTAGCTGGGTATGTTATCTATGTGCACTCTCCATGTAGCTACATGTAGGGTACTCTAGGTATGTACTCTGGGTACATTATCTTCGAGCAAGGAGTTTCAAAGGCTCGCAGCTAGAGATAAGGAGAAAAGAAAGAATGGAAAGATTTCAAGAGATTAACAATGCGAAGATCCGATCTCGCTTGCTTCCGCCCCGATACGGCATCCTCCTTCCCTTACTACCCCCATGTCCTCACCCCCATGTGCGAGGGAGACATTACGGGTACCTCACGCGCGCATCGGCCGATATGGCTGGACGCTGAGATGGTTCCCGATATGTGTTTGAAACCCCCCTTGCCTTGCTGGATCCATCCGAACAGAACAGAACGAAAAGGATTGAAGAGTGTTTAATTACGATGACAGGTATGGGGTACCTATACATGCAACTTTATCCGCCGCTGTGCGGCGGACCGGATTGGACTTCCGTCTAGGTCTCGGGCCTAGCTGGTGCTGTGTTAATTGTGTCGATGGGGATCGGACCGGCGGGGAGAGAGAGGGAGGAGGGTGTTTGGCGGGTTTTTGTTTCAATTCCAATTTTGGGTGTGATGCGATGCGGTTGGAGATGGCGAGTGGGGGATAACTAGATGCGATGGGGTTGTGGTGGAGATGGACACGGGTAGGGTAGTGTAGTAGTAGCAGTAGTGGAAGAGCTAGAGAGAGAGGGTGGATGATAGTTGGTGATTCGGCGTTGGAAACGAGGCATCGAGTGATATCGCGATATTGTCGGGTCACAGCTAGCTAGATGTCCTAGCTAGTACATGTATCTACCCACTCACCATAAAGCTCTCCATACTCTAAATCCCCCAGACCCTTCAGCTAGTGAGCTACATATCTAGCTCACACAGCATCAGCATCGACATCACACAAAACCCCAATATCCCAAAACCACAAACCGCCGAACCTAATCCAAAACCATAAACCGCCAAACGTCCAAACCAAACAAAATAAAAACCGGCGAGCTCAGAAGTTCCACCACGACCACCACGACCACCACCAGCACATTTTGTTTTGTTTTGTTTCTTTTTTCTCCATTTTCAAATTAACCCAGCCAGCCAGCTGCCAGCTAGCCAGGTGGGTAACTAGCTCATCTCCACTCCGCGCACAAGGCGGCCCAGATCCAGATCCGCACGCCGTGAAATCAGTGAGGCAATATCTGTGTTATGTGCGATCAGACATTACACAAAGCCATGTTTCACAACTGGTCTTTTTTATTTTTTTCGGGATCCACGAGGGATAGGAAAGTAGAACAAGCAATCAAGTAAGAGTAGAAGAAAACGGAAGGATCTGCACAACTCAAATGTTCCGAAATGTAGGAAATTACCACCACCCACGTAGGAAGCCCGTCAAGGTTAGGTCAGCATTATCATTTTACAGCTCACAAGCAAAGCAAGCAATCAGGTAAGGAAAGACAGACCAAAGGAGAGGGGAAAAAACTGGAAAAGACAGAGAGACACATATGTAAAAAAAAAAAAAAAAAATGCTATTTTTGTTGGCTGCTGTAGATTTGGGGTTACATTTTTCTAACAGGTTACATGTTGATTAGGGTTGCACTTGTAGTACCTACATACGTTTTGGTTGACAGACAGAATAGAGCTTCTTAACCCCCGTCGCCGTTCCCCCGGGGACCCACTATTATGGGTTGCAAAAATCAGGTTTTTTAATGTGTGTTCGTCCGAAGAAAGATGAAAGATAGTTTCGTGGGACACACAGCAAGTCCCTCTCACTCTCTCTCTCGGCCAGTGTCTAACTATTACCACGATACCTACAGGGATGGTACTCCTAATAGTAGGAAGAGTTAAACCCAGTTAGTTAGGTGTAGTTAGCTCATGGCCAGCGCTGAGCTAGTCTGCCTTTGGGGTCCATGAGATATTTCCCTCTCACTCACAGATATCATCAATGCACGTTTACCAATTATGACGTCCATCAAGTTTCCCTCTTTCCCATCAGCGGTTTCATCAGCAATTTCATCAGGACCCACAGCAATAACAACTACCACATCCCCTAACCCTTTCTGCCCAGAACCAAGAAAATTCCCGCCCAGAGTAGTACAGGCCCGAACTGAACCAACCTGCTTGAGTTGATTACTTCATTCCACAGCATATGTTTGATGTAGATTAAACTACCTACGTAGCTGTGGAGAAAAAATAGATATTCTGAGAAACATTTTGATGTCAGTGAGCAGTGAGCGATGCGGGGAACGTCGTCGACGCCGTCTCCTGGGTCCCAGGGCAGTGACAATGACAGGACAAGCGATCCAGTGTCAAGCGACCCAAGCGAGAGAAGCTCGTCCCATACTCCATAATCCCCTAGCCCCACAAACCTCCACCACCACCACGCCGCCGGTAGGGAAAAAACTAAACCCCAAATTTAGCACCCCGAAAACCAATTTATCGACCTGCAGAAGTTTAAATTATGCGAAACGGATATTACTCCCATCTTGTTTTGATTCTCTTCCCGGCCAAGGTACTAGATGACAAACTACCCCACAGTCTCGATAAATGGGGTTTGGTTGCATTTCATTTTACTCTGCAACTCCCGGTCAAGGGTCCCGTGCTGAAATGGAGTCGAGTAGAGAGATATCAAAGAGGACTGGCACTGATAATATCCTGTGAATCTACTCTGGACCCTCGTTTGGGACCCGAGCATCCTTCTTTTTTGTCCTACCTGGACCCTGAAGTCTGCCCTGAATCCACCGACTGCCGTACGTCGGGCGCGGTATATGCGCAGACTCATACTCCCCTAGAGTCTATGGGGCAATTACTCATCAATATGCCATAATATCTTCGGTACCTACTAGAAATGGCACAATCTGCAGTCCAGAATAGAACCAATATCCTGGACTTATGTTCATAACCGAGCTTCTCTAGAAAAACTAGCGCATTGTTTACGTAGTCAATGTAGCTGACAAAAAAGAATCAAGTATCTCGAGAAGGAATAGGAGGAGGAGCTCGACATAAGGAATACCTAGAGGGGGTGAACAGTTCCGGGCAGGTACATACCTACATGCATAAAGTGCACTACTCAGTTACATAGAGTACTGGCGGGTAGAGAGTTTCAACCAATCATAAATCTCCGGGTACGGGATTTTGGTGATTTTGCGTCCAAAGCCATCAGTCCGCCCAGTCCGCCATAAACAATAACAACATTCCCATGCCGAGACTGACAGGACAAGTTGACTCTATGCACGCATGAAAATCTGGGGTAATCACGCACATTGATGATTTGTCCTTTTCGATAGTGCATGCAAGCGATTGGACGGCGTACCATGTCTCCAACTGATGAGCAGGTTCGTTGGCAGTAGGAGGAAGAGGGATGGAGCCGCATAATCGACGAGTAAGTACAGCGTGAGGTAGAAGTATGGGAAGAGCCCTATTAGCTTGCCCAGCCATAGAAACCCTGTTTTTAGACCACTGTTTCTACAATAATTTTCCCTCTCGCTGTAGGAGATCCAGAAAGTGACATGCAACTAAACCCGCTGTCACGTGGTTTCGCTCACATTATTGTTTTCATAGATTTGAGACATAAAGCTCCTCATATTGAAGTTGTATATACAATATAGATGTCGGGAAAAGGCTTCAAAACTACCGCCTTGATGTAGGTCTAGGTGTAGCTACTAGTAATTAGCCATCTGTTACCAATTACAGATATAACTCTAGAAACGACTTACCGGCGAGGGATGGAGCTCTTTCCAATACAGTAATATCTATTTTATGTAGGTCAATGTATAAAAAGAAAACTGGCGGGAAAATAAGTAAGGCAATCTAGTATAAAACTCTCCACAAGTACTTACAAAGATCATGAAATACCGGGCCAATAAGAAAAGACTCCCCCGCAGTCGCATATTGCAACGGTCTTCGTCGTTAGAGCCAGATGTGATACAGTTAGGAGTATCGACAGGTGCGTGTAAGATAATAGAGCATCTTGACGTACAGCCAAACCAAGGCCTAATTTTGTGGCATATAGTTATTGGTTCAATAAGGGGGGAAAGTATTCCAAGAAATATAGATAGGGCGCAAGATAGTAGAATCTTGACGTAAAACCAAACCAGATCCCAATTTTGCGCACGGTTATTGTCTACTCCCTATGCCGGTGAAGCTGAAACCTATTCCAAAAAGTAAGGATACGACGATAAGAGTGATAGAAGATCTCGACGTACAGCCAAACCAGGTCCTAATACCTTGAGATTGAAGCCAAACCAGGTCCCAGTTTTATAACCTATGGTTATTGGTTACTGCCAATGAAGCCGAAGATACGCCAAGTATCGTGTCTCAATCCCGCCGTTTACGTCGAAAACCAGCCGGTGTTACCCAATATCTAATGCTGGGAGAGTCGTTGAGGTAACAGTACCAAGATCGATAAGACGGACGAAGGTCAAAGACGTTATTCGTTGAAGATGTAATATTGGAGGAGATTAAGAGGAAACAAAGGTGATACATGTATTCACCTCTTTTTATACACTGCTCAACTTGATTTAATGTACATGTTCTCATCCCCAATTGCACACGTTTCTTTACTTTCTCAATTGAGAAACATACGGCTATGTTGTTGTTTATAAGGCTACGAAACATAGGGTTAGGGTTATAGATATCGGGGGGGTGAACGTATCCTTAAGACTTCGCCGATCGCATATTTCGTTCCCTACGGTAGCCTTGTAGATGAAATTGTGTCTAAGATTAAATTCCACTTGGGCCTGGAGCTGTGACAGGGGCGTCGGCTGGCTCTGGATCTTCTGCAAAGTACCTTTTGTGTGCAGTGTAGGCACATATATACTCGGGGCAGGCATGCCTGCCCCGAGTACATATCTGGAACGTTGTTGGTGGTTGCGCGGTTGTGTGTGTATCGATATCTGTAGCGAGCGATCCCGGGAAAGGAGATCTAGAATCTGAGATCGACGGCTAGATAGCTAGCCAGCCAGCTAGCTAGCACCAGTCAGCCAGTTGAGCGGGCATTGGTACTGTAAATGCCTCTGTGTAGTTTACATACTTACATGGGTCGTTGGCTGTGGTGGTGGTGGAGAAACAATAACTGTGAGGCTATCAGCTTTTCTTTTCTTTTTAGCAGGGGTTTGTGGAGTGCTGTTGTGTTGGCTGTGTGAAGGAGTAGGGTTGTTTCACGTTTTTGGGTGGGTTGTGCGAAGGGGATGGGATGCGCGGGCAGGCAAGGAGGGAGGAAAGCAAAAAAAGGTACCCGCATCAATTGCACTGGATGTGGATATCCATATCGAGAGTCAAGGATGCATAATTGCAATTGTCCCCGCCAGTTCAGTGGTCAGGCGCGAAACTCTATTTCACGATACTTATCCTACTCTACGCTGCACACATCTTCCTCTCTTAGCCGCACCATGCACGTGCCACAATCCAATGGTCCACGACCCTCTCACTCAATCAATCATCATCGTGTATGGTATGTAATGTATGTATTGCGCCAACAGCTGACCCTTCTCTGGTCGACATTGATATATTCTGCAACGCAACCGGCTGCTCGGGGGGGGAATCCTGCGTGTGGTGCTGATAAGCGACGGCTACAAAGACGAGAGCACAAACCCACGATGGAGGAGACATTTATTCAATTGCAATTAATCCCGTGAGGGGAGGAAGTAACCAGGTCTAATGTATGTGTGTAGATCTGGCTAAGTAGGATTAGAAAAGCATAGAGGGGGAAACTATCTCCGGGAGGGCCTGCAGCTACACACGATGGATGCGATAGACGACGATAAGTAGAGTACGGAGAGGTTTTACGTAGTAGCAGGTGGGGCATGAATTGGGGTATAAATTGGGGTTTAGCGTTAATTTTTTCTGTAGCGTGGGTCTCTCAATAATTCCAGAGCGAGCGTTGCGGTGGGGTTTTTTAGTTTCCCTCCCTTAGAAAGCGGGTCTGGTTCTGGTGTTGCAAATTTCCAGTTTCCAATTTCCATCTCAGCGTAGACCTCGAGGATACTCGCAATGTGGTCTTTCTGCTTTGCTTTTTCAGCTGCTGCTGCTCGCATTTTTCTTTTTCCTTATTTCCTTTCCTTTTTTTGCTTTTGGGCGGACATGCGGAGCAACTCGAGCGCCGAGAATTATTCACTCACTGACTGACTGACCAGCGTACAGCATGCAGCTGACAGACTGATAGATTGATAGACAGACATACAGAATTAAAGACAGACAGACATACATACAGACAGACAGACTCTAGGGTAACAATCTACAGACATCCGATGACCCTTACCGTTAGAGGTGAGTATCGGTATGCTCTGTATGTACCGCAGAAGTCGAGTCCTCAACGCTCTTTTGGTTCGCCTGGCGCGGCGCGTATGCTGTCTCTGCTCGTCTATGATCTATTTCACCACAACTAACTAGCGCTTGGGTCCGGCCGCTAGCCCTCACTCGCTCACTCACACTCACTCACGCACTCGCTCACTCACGCAAATCAACCACTAGCGCCCCCTAAATAAAGTTTGCCGCTAGTTACTGCCCGCCATCTCGTCGCTTAGCGACCCGCTACATGATTGATCTAATATTGCTAGCTAGTTAAATCCGTGCCTCATTCCAACTGAACCCTCAAGCCTCAGGTCGACCTCCTACTTCAAGTGAAATACTCTAGATAGATACATGTAGGTACTCCAGAGATCTATTTTCAATAGTCTCCGATTTGTCACCCCGTATTCACCTCCTGATGTTCCGCGTACCCGGAACATTAGCCAGCGTGTTCGTGAGGCTGGGGCGGA
Organism: Morchella eximia; assembly: GCA_024713935.1. Lineage (NCBI taxonomy): Eukaryota > Fungi > Ascomycota > Pezizomycetes > Pezizales > Morchellaceae > Morchella > Morchella eximia. The sequence continues at coordinate 488,441 of JAMGZG010000022.1, read as the reverse complement.
GTCTTGTCAGACCTTCAGTCAGTGTCAGTGGACCTTGCATATGCTGCTCTTGATAACGACACAACGGATAAGGAATTCGGGTCCACCCCCCTAGGCCCTCCTCGTACGTTCCCCATGCCCTACCATCAGCATAGCCAGTGTAAACGGTAGTCGCTGTATCCGCGAGAAAACACTATCGTGATTAGTATTCAACTCGTAGAGTTTGAGTTTTGAGCGGATCAGAACAGTTCCGTATAGAATATATTACCTACATACTGTACCGGCGCAGCAGTCTACCGGAACTGTACGGTACGTACGTGCTCTGCTGCACAGAACACGCAATAGAGCGCAAGTGAGCTTGGAAAGCAGCAGCACAGAATAGTTCAATTGTTTTTATTAATATTAGCTAACCAGGTCACCGCATTACGTACTTTCCGGAGGGGCGGGGTATCTGGCAGGGCGCTGTTCGTATTCGAATTATTAACAATCACCATGAACCAGCTCCGAGTGACAATTAATGGACGCACAACCACTAGTACTAGTACTACCGTCAAGATGTACCCAGCACAAAGCAATAGTAGATAGAGTACCATACCTACATGAGGATAATAGAGTAGAGTATCATGTAGAGGGTACACAGCTCTAGACCACCATACCCACCTGGGTAATGTTACTCGCTCCCTCCACCTACTTACTCAGGAACCAGAGACGAGGCTGACATTCCAAATACACCGGGTTGTGGTGCTTACATACCAACCCCCCTAGCTTCCCCGTTCTCTCCCCAGAGTGTCTCTAGAGTATTAGTAGCCTCGTGCAGCATCGCATCGAAGGAAGGGGGTCCAGGAATAACAACAGCAAGCAGCAGATGCTGCACAGACTCCCCGATGGAAGCTTCCACAGACATTCCGTACATAGCCGGGGATGTACAGTGTGAGTACGCTGCCCTGCATCTACGGAACACCATCGTGAGGCTCCCCTGTGTATTATGTGTGCGAACTACTCTCATACATGGGAGCGAGGAGGTAAGTACTATGCTAGGTCAATGAAGTCACGCTACATGTTCTGTAGGTAGCCGTCGCAGTCGTTTCGACATCCCCCATTGAGGGATGGAGGGGCCATCGTGGGAAAGCATAGAGAACTAGAATTAGGGCAGGCCGGCGCCAACAACAGTAGTAGCAACAGCAGCAGTAGCAGCAGGAGGAGCCTGGAGGAGTCAGTGGCAGCAGCCATGTCGCGATTGTAATTGTTGGGGATTGGGGCGTGTGATCTAGAGTCAAGTTTAGCAGAACAGAGCTAAATGATATGCAGTGAGTGAATGAATGAGTGTTCGCTCGGCCAGCAGAGCAATTGCGCAACGAAAGGTTTTTTTTCCTTCCTTTTTTTTCCTTCACGATAGCGGTGGCGGCGCTCTAGGTAGTCTTTGCTCTACTCTAGAGTTAATCCTTCTGCTCTGGACCCTGCTGCATGCATATGCTATGATCCTTCCCCTTTAGCTTTTGTACCAGCCCATGTTTATCAGAGTGCCGTTGTTGTTGTGTGGTGGGCTGTTGTTTCCCCCAGCTAGGCCTTCCGCCTCCTCTAGTCCCGGCCGTTGGAATTGGGATCATCGTTACTGTCTGGACCACGGGCGGGCCAGGATTTGTTTTCAACGCGCCCTCCATCCAGTGTCCAGACTCTCCCTCTCTACTCGGGGGAATAACTATTATACGCGCGCGGTGGCCGGATTAACTTAATTCTCCAGGCCTGAGTAAGTATTTAGCAATGTCTCGTCCAATGCCTAGATAGATGCACATACTATCACTCTAGAATTAGAGTAATATGAAAGGTGTTCTTTTTCTTCCCTCCATTCCTCCCGCCTCCGGTAGAGTAAGAGTAGAGCAATTGCAAGACAAGACAGAGTAGGTACTGTATGTCCGCAGCCGCGCGCGCGGCGCCGGCACCGCATCAACCTCCCCAACTTCAGCATAATCGCAAATTCCGGAAACCCCATGACGGGGTCTTGGTCAATCCCGAATCCCCATGGTGCAGGGTTAGGAGGAGGCAACGGTGATGTGCAATTTTTTCGGTGGACGATGAGGAGAGAGAGGTTTGCGCGAGCCTGCCTGCAGCAAATAGCTAAGTTCTGGCAGCACATACTTACTCTGGAAACTGCTGTCGCCCGCCCTCGAGCTCCTGTATATTAGGCCATGACATGACTTTTCAATATTGAAGGAATTATTCTACATACATGATCATGACTCTATCTACGTACTAGCAGCAGAGTAATGAAGTTCCGTCGCAAAGAAGAAAAAAAAAAATGCGGGGCGTAACATCACGGAGATCACAGGTGTCTGCATGCACCTACTTCTGCAACTCACCTCACCTCACCTCATAACCAAGCTAGAGTAGGTAGAGCATCCAGCCCTCGAGCGCGTCACATCCAGGATAAACAGAAATCATAAAAAGCGAGAATCGATTTTTGCATATCGCATTTTTTGTTAATTCTCCCCCTACATAACCATACATACATAACACCAAATAATGCATAAACCAAACATTAACCACCACCATCCAATACCGATAGGCCGAACTCACGGGTCCGGTAGTTTTACGGGAGGGAGGGAGGGAGGGCATTATCATATTTCGTTTTTTCATGTAATGTGTGCTTGAACCGTGAGAGCTCAGTTCAGTTCAGTTTGGTTCATCCAGGCTCGACCGTATTTATTCCGTTTACCCTTTAAATTTTTGTGCATAACATATAAATGTGACGGGCCAAAACAACATTATCGATCCGTAGCCGCCCCTCCTCCCCTCTGCTCTTCCAGCCCCCGTCAACTACATGTGGCCCACGAACCTCGGCACCTGCGTTCTCGAAACAGTAAACACAGTATTTAACCCTTTTCTGCGCTGGCCAGGGCTTAGACTTTCGACTATCGCATCGTCTCGTCAGCCTTGCGACGACGTTCCTCTAGCACTGGTGGTGGTGGTGGTGGTGGTGGTGGTGGGTAGAGTAATAATAATAGTTGCAATAGTAATGCATTCTCTCTTCCAATCTACTCGCACGGTGGTGGACCCTCAGAGCTAGAGTCGAGTGAGCGAGTATGCACGACACAGAAAGCACTTGCATGCTGACCTGGACCACTGCCTCCGAGAGTCCTGACCCGGGGTCCCACGAGTAAAAATAGCAGGCCAAGATAAACAAGAAAAGCGCTGCATGGCTTCCAGTTCTCACCAGGGTCTCCCAAGGGCCCTACTAGACTTTACCATTCTTGGATCCCAAGAGAAATCTAACTCTTCTCCCCGAAGAAAAGGCCTGCCCAGATGGAAACAACAACAACAAGCTCGAACTGGCCTGGCCAGGACCCCAACAACGAGAAAAGGGCGAGCGAGGTCCAGAGGGTTTTCCAGGCTGCCTACCCCCGGCCCCTAACCTGTAGAGTTAGCAGGAAAGAAGGTAAAGAACAGACAGAGACACAACCCAAGCATCTGCAATTGCGCTACTGGCGGAGAGGGCTGAAACTTGGATTCTTAAGATCGCCTGCATCAAGTTGTTGCCGCAGACACCCCGGAAGTCCACACCAACCCCCTTTTGGGCCTTTGCTCTGGTAATAACAGCAAAAAAACCAAGAAGGCAAATAGGAAGTGAGAAAAAAATAAAATAAAAAACAGTGATGACTCTGGTACATACCCCCGGGTCTGGCCTTGGGGCATTATGACCCAATCCTAGAACCCTGCCTACCTACCCTGTTATCCATGCCTGCCACCCTCCCTGGTCAGAGTCCGCCCTACATACTACCACCTACTATTCTACCTGCTTTTTGCTACGTACCTGTGAGACGTATGCTCACCACTAACTGCCCCTCTGCCACAACCAGTCAATGTATTAAAACCATACAGCCACCTCTCCAACGATATATTACGCCCTGATTCCCCCCGTCCAAGAACTCGAACCCTTCCATCAGATCACGATCCGCACAGTATTCTGGACCCTTCAATTGAATTTCACCTTATAAGAACACAGTCCCCTCCCCGAACAGACTCTCCATCAATCACAAGAAGAACATCAAGAAGAAGAACAACATTGCCTTCACACAACTCAGTACTACGCACAATACAAATACCACCTTGAAGAAGCTTGATCAATCGATAGTACTACAGCAGCTACTACACTACTACTACAAAGACTACTACTGCTCTACCACTACCACTACCACTACCACATAAAGCTTTTAACGCTCCCAACCCACCCCACAAACAATTTCAAAATGTTCTCTTGCGTAAACCAGCCCAGAGGATGCCGCGGAAGAGTAAACCAGATCAACACACGTTGCGACAGCTGCAGGGTAAGATATTACCAAGAGGGAAAGCCTTCACATGTCGAAAGCAAGATTTACTAACAGTCTTTACAGCAACTCGGACTCCGAAAGACCTCAATCTTCACTGCCCCGAGCCCATACCGAAGACCCTCAATAGATCTCCCTTCATTAGCCTCATTGTCGAATGAGTACGAGCAGCGATAAAAGACTCTCCGATTTCTAAACCAAATCATCTTTTTTCGATTCGTTCCTCCTCCTCCTCCTCTACTACTACTACTACTACTACTACTACTACTACTACCACTACAACAATCCTCCCTCCTCAATCGACGAAACTATTTTTTGGGTTATACTTTTAGTTTGGATCAATTTTCATATTACTATTTTCCTTTTTTCATATAGTCTCTCCGGTACTTGTTGATCTTATTGCTTTTGTTTTTCTCTAGTTTTTTGTTTTTTCCGGATTTCGTATTTGGGGCATCTTTTTTTTTTTCCTATTCCTTTTTTGGTGGGGTGTTAACTATTTTTTTTGTCACGTTACGTCATGGTTCCTTTTTCTGATTTTTTATTTTTTCCCTTCTGGTAAAAAATTTCACTGGAGCGACGGCGTTTGAACGGGAGTTTTTTTTTTGGGACAAATATTTTGGGGTTTTTTGATTTCCTTAACCAGGTTCAAAAGCCTGTGTATCTTTTATTTTTTATTTTTTGGGATGGACAGACAGAAGAAAGAAAGCAAGAGAAAGCCTTTTTTGGAAAGCGATTTAACAAAAAATTGGTTTTTTATTACCCATCCACTCGTTCTCCGTCCGCGTTCGTTCGTCGTGTTCCTTTTTTGCAGTTCTGGGTGCGGGCTTGGTGTTACGGGGGCCGAGGTCATTGGCTGGTTCGGTTGAGCTATCGGCGGGGGACCGCGCTAGTGATTGGTCATGTTGCGGTTTGGTCTGGCCCACTCGGGAGGGGAGAGGCGAGAGCGGGGGGGGTGCGGTTATGGTGGCTATTCGGGGAGTTCGGGGGTGGGATAGAGAGGGGGGGGGGGGGGAATGAGGGAAGGAACATCATGCACCAAGGTGATCTTGAGAGAGGGGAAAGAGTTTGAGAGAGAGAGAGAAAGGGACGGGGGGTTATGTCGTCAACAACTCGGCTTCGGCAGCGCAGCAGCACCAGCGCAGGCAGACAGATAGCATCATGGGTTCGCTTCGCACACTTTCGTGTCCTCGTCGCATGCTTGTCGCTGGTCTGATTCGGGAGAGTGGGGTGGGGGCGGCGAGCGGGACTCAACGCTTTTTCGTCTCGTCTCTTGTCTCGTGGCTCATTTCCCTACCTCTCCCCCTCTCTGCTCTCTCTCTCTTCTCCTCCGGCCTCTCACGTCATATCTTCTCTGGCTCTGTTCTACCCTTCCTCCCTTCCTCCCTAGCTCCCGGCTCCGCTTCGTCTCCGCTGCTTCTGTCTGTCTGTCTGTCTGCCTTCTAGCTAGCTCGGCTGGCTAATGTACATGTATCTGTATGTTGTATGTGCATACTACCCTGGGAAAGCATTTTCTTCTTCTCCCTTTCTGTGTTTTTAGCGGTCTGTTTTTGTATCTGTTCATGTCGGATGACGGAGGGTGACGGGTTGGGCGGGTTTGGGAAAGGATAGTAATATCTCTTTTTTCACCATGGTGTTTTATGGGTCTCATTATTTTTTTTACGGCTTTGATCTTTGTTTTTGCAATTTTTTTTTTTACCAGCGCTAGTTACTACTTTGCTGTACCGGGGAGAATAAAGCTAGTTACATATATCTAGAAGTATTTTTCTTTTACAACTTAGCATCATGGCGCGGAAATTACAAATGATATGTTAAAGGAAAAAAAATATTTCCGGTCAGAACATTTTTTGGGGGCCCTCATCTTTTTCCCTTTCTCGTGATAGTGACGACAAAGTGACAAAATAAAAGGGTAGAAACAGAAACAGAATTAAACAGAAATCGGATTTCAAATTCCCATATGACTCTGACTCTTTTTTTGCCCAAAATTAAATGAAGCGACGACGACGACAACGACGTCGCTCGCGTGATCCACCCGCACCGTATTAATACCATGGATGGATGGATGGATGGATGGATGGATGGCCAGCAGCAGCTTGTGATAGTGTGATAGTGATAATGACAATGAAAAAGATATAATCGGGATTACGATTTTCCCTGAAAAGGATACGGAAACACGCCGACCTGCGCTGCGATTTCCCACATCACGACATCGGATTTACAATCGACTTTCTACAAATTACAATACTCTCAAAATTGCCTACATCATGTACCTTGCCTACATGTAGATACCGCAGTAACAGTACACATGTACAATACACAACCTACAGTAGATACAGTAGAGTACACGAGCTTCCCCAACCCTTCGCCGCCGATTCAGCATCGCATTATTCCCCTCTCCCGTTCTTATCCCCTCTCTTTTTCTCTGAATCCCCGCAATCGAATTCACCCTCTGCCACTCTTCTCGCACACAGCCCGCAACCACCGTCCAATCTCCACGCGCGCACCACGTACCCCCTTCCCTGCGCTGCCTCGACTTCACGATCGATTTCTGTTTCTCCCTGCCTGCCTCTCCTCGTGGCACTCACGAATCTCGCACATTAAACATTCAATAATAATAATTCCTTTTTTCACCGTGTAGGTCCAAGCTTTTCTACCTTCCTTTCCTTTTTGCTTTCCGGCGCGCGCGTGTTTCGTGGCGCTTGGTCCGTGATTTTTGTATGTTTCGGGGCCGCGGCATGGGTAGGGTAGATGGAGGGAGGGAGGGAGGATCGTTTCGGTAGTTTTAGGTCTGGGCCATGGTCTGGTCTGTGCTGTGCTGTGATACTTTGTGGAGTGTACCTAGATTGTTGTGCTGGGGGCGCACAGCAATAAACAAACTGGACGGGGTCGGGGTCTGGCCCCCCCCCCGGAGTGTGGGGATATGGGGGATGGGTGTTTAAATTGGTGCTCACTCACTCTGCGCAGGTCTGGACTGGCCAGACTGACTGAGCTCGGAGGTGAGATTAATTTTGTTTCTCAGTGATCAGTAAGCATGAGCTTCCCCATCTGTATACTATCTCCCCCATAGTTTATACTCCCCTACCCCATAATTACTCCCCTACCTACCTACTGATCCACTCCGGACTCCCATTGCTCATACCCGACACTGTTTCGTTTCTGCCCTCCCCTGATCGCTCCTCAATTGGCCCTTTCACCAGGCGATCTCCTCCGGCTCCCTGCACATCCCCAGATCCTCGCTACACGCACAGCTGCTCACTCGCTCCGCGGATGTCATGTTTCACCCATTTCGCGTCGCCAACGCGATATCACGTTACTCGCCGCTCACTTAGACTACTCACTAGCGGTACACTGCCGACTTGCTCCATCTCGCTCGCTACCCGGGAGACGACCCTGTTGGGGCGAGCGGGCGGGTGGACGGGGCGGGCCACGTCTCGTCCAGGAGCTGAGCCAGAGTACATAGGAGAGGGGTAGGTACCAAGTCGTGTCGTGTCCGTCTGTCTGTCGTGTGCTCACCACGCTCTGGAGCTACAGCTAGACTGATCTATGTATGGAGGTACTGGTAGAGTACAGACTCTACATACATAAATGGTACATGTAGGTAGAGCATGAATGAGCACGAGTCTGACTTACATATTACTTGTCTAACGACTCCAGTGGAGAATCGCGGGCGACAAACGGGCCACATGGAGGTACTGGCTCATGGATGGATGATTGCTACATATCCCATTCATGACCCAATGCCAAATTGCCAATGGCCCATCCAGATGTCCAATGTCCATATGAGGGAATCAGCCGTTGTGTACCGTACTCTGCCCCTCTACCGTACCATACTTTGCACTTCTCTCTTGCCTCCTCTATCTCAGCCTCCCCAGTCGACAAACGAACATAGATAAAAGTTTAAAGAAAAAGCAAAATATGATTTCCACCTGTCAACCCTCCCCCTCCAGTCCGGGGGAAATAAGTAAAAAGAAATAAACAGCCACCGACACACCAAAAAGTGACCTCACGTTACGACTTTCCCGTCGATCACAGCGAGCCAGCTGGTGAGTAAAGTTAAAAAAGTAGGTTTAGTCTAGTTTAGTACATGGCTAGCCTAAGTCTGTCAGCTAGATAGACGAGACGAGGCTCCCGCTGATTGGCCTTCCCTTCCGCAGGCCAAGCACGTCCCCTCTGATCCTACCCCCGTTAGGTAGGCAGCAAGTACATGTACCTACATGACGTCTACCGTTTTGTTACGTCAAAGGGGTGGAGAAATGGATATGGGGGACTTTACCGGTACGATGCCGGTGGCTCTACATGTGTGTGCGGCCATCAGATCAACGCCATGACAAGCTTTTGATTTGGCGGGCTCGGGGCTGCGATGCGGGAATGGGACCCTTTTTTTCTCTCTCCGTTTGCTCTACACTGGAGTACTAGAGAGAGTTCGAGATATGACATGTAGAGAATGTGTATATGTAGGTAAAGTAGAGTATACTAGCAGCGTACCTACATATCTACACTATCCCCCTTCCCTTTCTCTATGTACCCCTTCCACTGCACCTTCCCCCTACCCCCTCCCACTCAAACCCGCAAGGCCGCACTGACCGATTTGAATTCCCCCACCCCAAACGGCACTCCCCTCGTACTAGTACTATAGCCACTACGTCACCACACCCTCCACCGTCCGTCCCCACACATGATCCCTGCACCCTCCCTGATCCCCCCTCCGTCACCGTCATTTAGCATAAACCCCCGTCCTCGACACCACCCTGAATAGATCGTGCCCAGTGTGTCCCCGCGCAGAACGATCTCCTAGAGCTCTTACTCGCTGGCGCTGTTTTGTGCTGGCGGGTCACAGCTGCGCTGGGAATGCTAGATCTTGGGGAGGATGGCCGATCGGGGGGGTTGCGTTTAATAATTGGCACTTGGGGGGGATATAGTGGAACGAGGAGGAGGAGGGATGAGGATGATGAGTGGTGGGACTTAAGCCTGGTTAGTAATCTACTCTGCGAGCTCTGGATTGGCTTTTATTACTATGCAGTAGTAGATGCTCGACCTAAGTACATGTAGAGTTTAATTTCTCTACACCCGGAACCATAGATTGCTTGTAGTGTACCACAGCAGAGCGAGCAACAGCAGTGCAACGTGACATCGAGCCAAGCAGCAGTAACCATAATTAACTATAACCGTAACTGTAAACTATAAACCATATCAGATGGCATCCTACAGTAATCTGGCCTGGTAACGTGAGCTTGGTTGATTTCGAATTTCTGATATCTCCGGTCTTGTCTGGTCTGGACGTTATCTATCATTTCCCTCTCACTCGCTCGCACTCTCGACTCGTGACTATCTATGGTAGAGCAGACTGAGACACTGGATAGGATATATGGGTCCTCCCGGGTTGGGCTGGGTTGATTGTATAGCGATAGGTATCGTGAGTTATTCCTATAGTAGGCTGAGTATTAGCAACAAACTACAACCAACTACTTGCTATCTGCCTTTATTTTATTTCCATCCCGTGTACGTACGCATGCGTATATGGCTGGAATATGCATCGTATGGTTTAAAGTTTCAGCCTGTGCTTCCAGAGCCAAAGAAACGGAAATTATTATCCGTCATTTTTGTTTCTAATTAGCTATTTGTGCACATGTTTCCGCAGCATCTACTCGGTGTTCACGACAGGTGACGACTCCCTTCTAGGCTCTAGCTCTGTCCTCCTCGGCGCCCCCCCTCCACCTCTTCACTCCCACGAACCAACCACTGTGACAATAAACTAGCCAGCCAGTCATTGACCTGTACCACTCAACTAACGAGTCAGTCAACCCAATTAATGACCTCTCCCAACCGCCCCAGTGACCTGTGACACACCTACTACTACCCAACTACCTACCCACATATCTACACCATCGTACCAAGCGTACACCTCTCCACCAGCCCTGCATGATATCAGTATCCACCTCCGGGGCGCCCGCAACTCCAAGGAAACGAGATGCCAAATTTCCCCAACATATGTATGCAACGTCAACCGTACCCCGGAAACCCAAGACAACCCATTCCAGGCTACGACCGTGATGATCATCTTGGAGCGAGGCTGGCTGTGTGCCTTGCCTTGGTCCTTGATCGATGCAGGGTTTGCACACACAGGCCGGGGCCGGGCCATGACTAGAGATCAGATCTTGGTACTAGTTAGAGATGCTACGTCGATATACCTTGGTAAATAATTCTCGTTACCGGTAGAGTAAGTGTAGGGATAGTTGGATCATCTAGGATAGTTGTTACTTTACTTAGACTCTAGGCACTCTACTCTAGTTAGGCCCGATAGTTAATGATTAGTATAAGCTTTTTTAGAGTAATTGTAAGAGAGACGGTACGGTACGGCTCGGAAAGTTAAACCAGGAGTCTATTATATGAATCGAATCTACAAAAACATAATCCAATTAGACGCAGTCCGCACCGACCACAGCAGCTTCTCTACTCCACCAGATAGTGTCAGTTATAGTGCTACTACCGCTAACTGGCTACCAGATAGCTAGAGCTATTTACTCTATCTGGCATTCCCGAGAAGCTCGATCGGGACGGACGCAAAAAGTAAAAAATAGTTGAGAAAAAAGTAAAAAAAAATAGTCGATCTCGAAAACACGTAGCCAGGCCAGGGGCCAATGATGACGACAACAACGATGAGAAGCAGAATCAATAGGTAGAGTATGTACTGTACCTGTATAAAATGTAAGGGGGGGGAAGGAACCGTCCCAAGATCTGCTGTAAATTCAGTATCGGTGGGGGGTAGGCTTTTGATTTGTGCCCCCCCCCATCGACCCTCAAGTACACAAAGGTTTATAAAGCAACGGTACGTAAGGAAGGGAAAGGAAAGGGAAAGGGAAAGAAAAAAACATATATTTCATCCTGAATTAAATGATAAGGACCCATCCAGGGCCGATCGAAACTAACTAACGCGCACACACACACATGAAAGAGACGAACCAAGGAGAAGAAGAAAAAAGAGAAAGAAAAAAAACACAAAAAACAGACTTTTCCGTTATAAACCAAGCTCTTTTTTTAACCAAGAGAAAGAAAGAAAACAGACGCGGCGCCGGGCCCCCGGCCAGACAGCAGGGAACATCCCCGTTGCCCGACAAGGGAAATGCAAATAATAAACTTTGTACCTCCGCTTTACATTCGAATTCTCCCGCAATGTTTCGATCTTCTTGCAATATCTCTCACACACACCCCCCCGTCCGACTGACATAAATACAGACAGTATCCAAGTGGTCTTGCCTGCACGATTACCGCCGGATCTCTCCTTCAACTATTACTTGCACCTTCTTGGTGCTGCGCTCCTTCCCGTTCTTTTCTCCGGCCTTCTTCGCTCCCTCGAATAACAGTGTTAATTCGGATTTCCGTCGTGGCAGGTTTGACGTCCGATCATCAACTTCCACATCACGCACGCTGACAATAGGTGCCACCTGAACATCCCCCATATCCTCCGACAGTCCCTTCAATGGTACAATTTCATCAACCACTCGAACATTCTTTCCCTTTACCCTCCTTGAACTCTTCGTCACAGCTTCGCTCATAGCAATTGCCGAAACAGCTTTCGTCAAAGCTCCCAGCTTCTCCTTGTTTTTCTGCTCCAGGTACTTCGTTCTGAAATCTGGGTCCACAACCCATCCACTTCCTACAGCATCGCCCTTCTTCCTCGATTCCTCGTCATCCCCTTCCGTCGAAGAATTCAGTTTCCTATCCTGTCTCTGCTGACTCGACGACGGCAATGACCGCGCAACGTCAACCGTTAACGTATTACTCGGGCTTGAGACCGCCGTGTTGACCGCTGTATTCGACGAACTACTACTCTTCCGTTTTGGCAATGCCGGTCGTATCATGTTCTTCTTAGACGCCACTGTAGTACGCCCTGTTGTAGCTTTGGTGGTCGTCGCCTTTGTTGCGACGATTTTCCGACGTCCACGGGGCGGTGGGCGATCAGATTTAGCTTTTCGAGCTTTGCTGGCTTTGGGGCCTTCTGAAGAATCCGAAGTGGATGCAACTGTGGTATATGAGGCGGCGCCACCGGGGCTGACTTGAACATTTGCAACAATGGTTACTGTTAAGTTCGATTTTGAAGGTAGCGGCGGCGGGAGCTGTGGAGATATTGTGTCTTCAACTTCTTCTATAGGTAGTATTGGCGTTGATGCAATTACTAGAGACCGAGAAGGTATTGGTGGTGAAGGAGGGGCGTCTGGGAATTTCTTCCGTAACGATGCGGTGATGGCTGTTTGTGAGGGAAGCTTCGATAAGTAGCTTGTCCCTAACTGGAATCCTACAACTGACGTAACAGGGGGTACTGGGCTGGGCGGTGGGGTTGGAGGGCATTCTATCTCCAGGCTTGGGCGGGGGCTGTTGAGAGTGTCTATATCAGCCGCAAATGATGGGGATGAGGGTGGCGGAAGAGCTGCGCGGATGGGCCGAGGAGATGGTCTTCTAAGTTCAAATCCGGATTCGCTTTCGAATATCATTGTAAATATTTGGGAAACCTTCTGCCCGGAGAAGTTCCGATTCATTCGTTCGCTGCCCCATATCCGCCAGAAAAGATTCTCTAGACGGCGGCCTTTATCGAGGACATCGCGGTTGATAGTGTAGACTAAATTCCCAAACGGGAGTAATTATTAGCAGTGCGCATTTTTTTGATTATTATTTAAACATCTGTTATTTAAATAAGTTTTCAATGGATGTCCACTTTGAGGTTTGAGATTTTTTGAGATTTGAAAATTTGCCCCTTCCCGTTGTTGGTGTCTGATTATTGCTGCTCGTAAGAAATGTTGATATTGAAAAAAGGGAGAGAGTTTTTGGGACAGAAATGCTCTCTATACATTTCTTGGGAGGGGAGGAATATCTCAAGGGTAAAAAAAAGGGGGGGAGAGGGTAGTAGTAAAAGAAACATAAGGGGATAGGTTAGACGCACTCTTCCATAGTTTACTCAAATATTCCGTCGTAAATGTTTCTACCTGTCGAAAGTTGTCTGGGATAGACTTTTTGCTCGTGATGATCCCGCCGATTGGCTTCATTTTGAATCTGATCTACAGCCGAGATCTAGTCGCGGGTTTCGTAATAAAAAGGTTTGAAAAAAGGGAACACAGCAGAACCGAAATAACCTGATTCGATTCCTCGTGATACCTGAATTGTTGTCGATGTGGTGGAGAACGTGCAACTTTTTGGACTAAGTCTAGGGATGAGGAGGTAGGTAAACTGGCAGAGTGACAGTAATGATAGAGAAAAAGGGTGAAAATCTGAAAGACCGCCGGGCTCTAGGCTTGGGTCGAAAACTGACTGCGGCCGCCCACTAGAGCAGATATAGCAGAGTTCTAGAATATTTACACCCGACAATTGTTGTACGCTAGTGCGGTACCTAACTAGCCGGTAGTTGATCCTTGATGTGATTTGTTGCCCTTATTTCAGCTGTGGGTTGCTTCCTAAAAAGCCCGTGAGCTGGCGTTTCCGGCCGGTTCCTTGTCTAGTTATGTCTTGCAAAAACACACAGAGAGACAAAAAAACGTTGTAGTAAGTCTCCCCCGGTTTTAATTTGTTACGCCCGAATTGCGGGTGGCGGTGGTGTGGCCGTGGTTCGTTTGTACGCTTACGTTGGCAGGGGCGACTGGCCGTGACTACGCGCTATTTGATAACCTGAGCTTGTGTTGCTGATATAGTTTTAGCGCGCTGGAAGATATATTCGTATCAGAAGAAAAGTGCGTGCTCAGAGAAGACATCCACGAAGAAAAGAAGAGAAAAGCATCATTGTGAGCTGAGGGAAGATGGGATGAAGTGAATATTCATAGGATCAAACATTGGTTGTTAAGGAAGGGCCTCACAGGGTGGGGGATCAAAGATAGCTTCAAATAGTAGAACAAATGTCATTTATTTACTCACCAGTTGCGATAGCAACGCAGGGTTTTTTTCTATGGTAGGGAAGCTCGAGATGGCAATTTCCACTTGCTTGTCTAGTCCTCACGCGCGTTTTATGGATGAGAATGGTAGGTATAGTCTGTGCGGTGTGCGGCGTGCGTCGAAAAGCTACTTGGGAAGGATGAGTTCTGCACAAACCACGCAATATTAGATCAGAAATCCAAAACAAAGGGGGGACGGGAACACGACAGTAATGCTAGTGACGAGCTCTGACAACAGGGACAAGATTATATACAAGCGACATATAAAGGGCAAGGGAAAAGAGCTAAATATATAAAGGTATTAGGAAACTCGAAACCTACGTTATAAAAAGAAATTTTTGGACCTGTCAAATATTTACAGTTGGAGATCAGTTCCAGATGCCAGTGTGATTTTGAATTCTTCTTTCCCTATCTCTCTTTCTTTCACGTGTTCTCCGGGTAGTGATCCGAAATATATGTATTCTTCCGGTGAGTCGGTGCGGGTATCGGGGGGAGGGAAGATTCCGTGAGTCTTCTGTGCACCTTTGATATATATTTCCCGGAATCGTGACTCTAGACGACAAGACTGTTGAGATTTGTTGAGAAATTTCCAACACTAGTAGCAGGGCAGGTGCAAGTTGGTCGCCGGCTAGGTATGTAGTTCTTTTCACACCTTCCAACCCCAGCTCTTCTCGAAAACCCGGCTTTCTTATTTTCCCCTACTATTGCTCTGCTGGGATGAGTTCGATATTTGTACGTCCGGTTTAAGCTGCAGATGCCGTGAATTGATTTGCAGGTAAACTTGTCTACCCTGGTCGAACGTATGTTTAGGAAAAGCCTTCGTTTACCTCCCACGTACCGGATGAGCTCTTTGAGTGGTCCCAAGGGTAGGTATGTATGTATGTACGTATGTATGTAGTATTACTGGGTTGTCCTTGGGGTTACGATTCCCTATTTCGACGTTTTCCGTTTCACCTAGCTCTTTGCTGCGGAAGGATACGATCCCACTAGTTTCGAAAGAACGAAAGCAAAGGAAAGGAAGGGGGGGAAAAAGGAAAGAAAAAAAAAGGACGGAGAGAAGGCGCCGCCGTTTTCAAATGGATATGTTTTTTTGTTTTTGTTTTTGCGGGGAAAAGAAAACAACCGAGGCCTACTTTGCTTCCCGGAGGTTAGAGATGAAACGAAATTATAGAAAAATAGTGCTTCAAGTATTTACTTGTCGCTGTGTTTATGGAAGTAGGCGGGGGGAAGAGGTAGAATTCGAAATTTATTTATTAAGAAATGAAAATTTAAGGAAACCGGCGATCTCAGAATTTGGAAAGGTACGAGGGGCAAATAGAAGTATCACCACTGACTGGGCTTTAGACAATAGTAGAACGCAAGCAAGGGTGACCCCAACTCTTTGAACCCAGGTGACTTCGTGGAGAGAGAGAGTAAAAGAATGTCGCACAGAAAGGGTGCACGGTGGATCGAAGGTGATAAAGAGGCGAAAAATGGAAATCTGGGAAGGCCAAAAAATATGGGGAAAAGGGACGAACACTAACAAATAAAAATGCGAGATTCCCCAAATAATAATATAAACGGCTGAAACGGCGAAGTGTGCAAAGCACCACACTAAAGTTAACTACTTTGGGGAAGTTGCGGTACCTTAGCAGCTGCGTTGTGTATGTACTTCTAGTCTAGGATCTTGTGTGGTCAGCAGGTCATCCGCCGCACATCCACTGAACGACCAAACAACCTCGCATGGCAAAAAGACGAGGTAGGGCTAAAGGGCTGAAATCCGCAATCTCCTCCGTCCTTTCCTCAACACCACGACAACCACCACTCAGAATGAGAATAGAAGCAGATTTATTGATGGGGATTATCATCAACAAGATAGACCGTTCCCGTGCAGGGGCTGTGGGGGGTGGGGCAGGACGGGCATAACTCAAACAAATCCCCGAGTTGAATTCACTTACCAAGCAGATGTGATACTAGTAACTCCTTCCACAACTCATACACTTTTCGAAACTCCCTTGCATGCAAAATATTGCGCCTCACGTTGACTCCTTTTCTCTCGATGCCGGCTTTTAGGAGAGCTTCGGGAAATGGAAATAAATTTTGCCAGCCCCTCTGGTTAAGTAATAATTATCTTGGTCGTTCCGCGGCCAGTGGTACGGTCTCAGCTGGATTTTTCTTCTTTTTTTAAATCTTCTCTTTTTTTTTTTTTTTTTTTTTTTTTTTAAAAAAAAAAAAAAAAAATTTCGATCCTCGGTATCGTTTATCGCCTGTCTGTATTCCGTTTTTTTTTTTTTTGCTTTCTCTGTCAATGCTGCCGCTCGGCACGCCCTACTGTATCAAACCCCCACTACCTACTAAACAGATAGAAGCTGACTACTAAAAAAGAGAGAAGGAAGGAGAAAGAATAAAAGCCCCCTGGGTGTTTTGTAAAGGGTAAATGAGCCGATGAAGCTAAAAACCCACGTGAGTTACTTTCAATTTTGCAGTGAAATAGCGGACCCACGAGGCAAACTATTCGAGAAATGTTGGTTGTTTCCGCAGTTGTCCCCAAGTGACAACGTAGGAACTTGTTCTGCTGCCTATGGGGTATAGATGGAGTCGGAATGATTGGCGGGGAAGCGAATCTCCGGGGTAATGGCGTGCTTTTTATATCTATCTTTTCTAGAGCCAGAGGGGTAGATAGGAAGATAGATCAGGCTTGAGACGGCAGGGTTGCAGTCCAAACTGTAGGGCTGGACCGATCAGATCAGGTCGTAGCAATTGATGGCGAGGTTACCAGAGTAAGGAGGGCTTCCAGCGGAATATCTTTTTTCTCAGAAAAGCCGGGAGTACGGGAACAGGGTGATAGTTTCTTTTCATAACAATCCAGCTATCCATCAGCATGCAACTTTCCAGCAGCAGTAATGTTATATCATCCGTATATCCATCCATCCATCATAACGGCTGCTGCTGCTGCAGGAGTCATGAATATTAAAATCTAATTCCATGTGTGGTTGAGATGCGAAGCGCGCGAACAGACCTCACTGGATTAGATCAGTACATACCTGTTCGATTCATGTATCTGCCACGTCCGTTCACAGTCACCTTTTCTGACTCCTAACTCATTTCAATCTTTAAAAACGCCTCGTCCGTGGCTTCAGCCATTTTTACTGGCAGACAGATCACTGCGCCATGACGGGAGACCAGATAGATGCAGCCGTGGGTGTTTTAGTTTTAGGGGGGAAAGAACGGGCGTGGGGTAGAAACCTGGTCAACGACAGCTCCACGGTCTCGGGTCAGAGAATTGTCTGTAATGAGTAGAGCAGCACCCATTTGACTCTATGCTCTTCACAGGGCAGTACAAGTAGAGCACTCCATATGAAGAGTACTGAATCGATGAATGTACGTACTCTGCAATCAACTCTGGTAGGTTCTGAACAGCGAGGCCAGAGCAAGATGCCCGCGGTCTCGCAGAATCGAATCGGGGTACAGGCACATGTTTGAAGTTCACATCTTTCTAGCTGCGCCGTGCACCGTGGCACAACCGCTTATGGGCAAACGAGCCAGCAAAGCTTTCTTAGCAGCACGACATATGTATATACATACATCATACTCTGGACTTTCTGCTCTGCTCTGCTCGTGTAATATAATACTGATCATGATAACCACGTAGAGAAAGATATCCTTAATCCAGCGCAGCTCACAATTTAACTCACTTCTAAAACCCATGTCTAGCCTTGTGATAGTACCCTAGGGAGGCTGCATTTGCATTATCAGTGTCCCAGGTATTTCTATTTTTATGATCGAGATAACTACTCTACATGTAAATTTCATCTATAAAACTTACTTTTTCATTCTGCCTGGCTTCTCTGAAACTCAACACAATGTGGAAATACGCTCTACACCCCTTGGTTCGAGCTAGATAGCCACCCCTTCTTCCTTTTTCTATCTCGTCTCGGGTTTCGCCATAATTTTAACGAAAACTTGATGCTGGAAGTGGAAGTTAGAAGTCTTGTAGCACCTTACATACATACTTGTGGTTCAATTCTGAACAAAACCAGCTACCTAAAAATCTTCATGTTTGTTTGCGTCTGATCATCACTTTCTTCAGATGGGATTGTGCGCACTCCATTCTAGGGAAAGAGTCGTTAGCCACCAATTAAAGGTCTTCCCTATCATAGGAATATGTCGACGACGACGGTTTCAAGTATACGCAAAATCTAGATGCGAGTTGAGCTTCTCATGTAGACACGTTATTGGTCGTGTTCCCGGGGCCACGGGAGTTAGGTTTTCGGCACTGCGGAGTACGTACAAACCTGTGCTCCGACTCGCAAACTTGGGGATATCGGTACCGAATAGAATGGCATGGATAGCCAAGTGTGTGTATGCAACATCCCCTCCACCACCCCTGCTCCCATGGACCCAGATTACCGGGATTGGAGTGCTGTGCATCCAAGTAAAGACCCAAGACTTCGAGATCTCATTGCAGACGTGTTACATACTTTCATCTCCAAAGATCTAGAACGCTGACAACATCCATAGGACCACGCTATCCAAGATGATAGTATTAATTACCACCAGATGCTAATCAGATATTTCCTCTCAACACATCAACGCCCCCTACATGCCCTCGATCCAAGGGGACTTCATTATCGCGGTTCATATTATGATAAGAAAAGACATTGCATTTCTTAAGAGAAACTCATCCACGGCCCTCTTTTTTTTCTTCCGCTTTCAGTGTGAATCGATCACCGGGGCGAATCACTCCGTCTCAAGGCAGGCCCTCCACCCTCCCCTCTCAAGGTACATGGTGCAATAATTAATTTGGGGTAATATTTCCGCCGAACACGTATCCCCCGAGCTGGTTGTGGGGCAGTCAGCCAGGTAGTTTTATATCCACCTTTTGTTTCACCTCAACGAGGCATCTCGAAGAGTGTAAGAAGTGCAGTTTTTTCTGATATGTGCATACATAGAGCATATAGATCATGGCACATGAAATTGCATTCATCCTGGCAAGAAAGGAAAGGGCCGGAGCCCGGTTGTATATCCGCCATGTTTGTGTGGAAGTGTAACCACATGGTGCAGCATGACAGCTGAAGGGGCATGGGAGACTTTAATCCGGGGTAGATTGAATACGTATTTTATCGTTGTGTATCGTTTCTTACTCTGACAGGGTCCGCAGGACTAGGGACAGAGCACCTCCGAAATGTCATTGTGGGACGAACAGTCGATCTCGGCTATCGCGTTATTCTCGAGAAGATTGAGAAGCTTTCAGAGAGGTCTTGTGACTTTTTGGGGGGCTTCAAGAGCTGTATGTACCTCACATACGTACATACAGGCATACATACGTACATACAGGCATACATACATACATACAGGCATAAGAAGGGTGAAGCCGGAGGGAAGGGGTTTGGCCAATGGATTGTTGAAACATCTCCTCCTCTTGACACCTAGCTCTAGACTTGCACCTCCCCCTGGCGTACTCGAAAATGGAAGTATTCTACTTTAACTACGGCGATAGATTGGGCTAGTGAACTATGCTAAGAATATGCCAAGGTTCTCGAACCAACAAGCAAGCTTCAGATCAGTGACCACAAAATTTCAAAGGTCCTGAGCTCATCTTCATATATAGAGCATACATATAATATCTGGGAAGGCAGATTTTAGAGTTATGTTATTGAGACGTCGAGAGGCCCCAAAGTGTGGTTTTTTCCTTCTGGTTACGTCTCGGATCCCACCACGAAGCCGTTTTTACTCGGCAGCGGCTTATTCATGCATCCTGACTCTCTAACAAGGGGCCGCCGGGGATTTGCTGCGGTTTCTCAGCGTCTGTGGTTTGAGGTGGTGGGCCACGTGGTGTACCTACTAAATTCGACCTACGAAGACATGACATGAGGTAACAACTGCATACAATTAAAGGTATGTAGCTGAGCGCTCGTGAATCCTAGTGCGATAGAGTACATAAAAAGAGTTGGCAAAAATAAACTAGCATATGCTGTTTTATGGTACCGCGGAATACGTATCATGACGAGTTTCCATCATCAGGAGCAGCAATAGCTCTAATGTTGCTATTTAGGTGTCGCGTCGGTCACGAGCTCCGGATTGACAGGGGACAAGCAAGTGATCGTCGATACTTATGCGGATTGCCGCAAAAGAAATATGTGCGGGGAAGAGGCTCTGCTCCGCGACAATGCGACTCTCGAATCCTGCAGAGTTTTATGGAGATGTGCTTTGTGGAAATGCAGTTTGGTACCAAACTACCTCAACTAGGTACATACTTCATGAACTCTGGCTCTATGCACTGTCAGAGTAGTTTCTACGAAGACGTAAGAGACTTCGCTGTAAACCGATCATCATCTGCCCCCGACTCAAACTGTTTGTCAAGTGTTTTCCGGCCCGCTTTTTCTCCCCGCTAGTTTCCGATCAAAGATAAAAACCCTAAAACAAGTTTGTCAAAGACGAGAATTCCGGTATGTAATTTCTTCAGCAGGACGTTCATGCAAGCCCTCAAGCCTTCTCAAGCCTCAAAAACATAACCAAGGGGAATACTGCAAGGTGTCATGCATGGGATCGGTGGAATCTAGCGTTAAGATGCATCTGTTTGTCACCTCACCTGAGGATCCTTAAACGTCAAACGTGCATATGAATGTGTCGTAGCGACAGCGGTTCACTACAAAGAGTGAATTGTCTTCATGCCCCGCCTGTCGTTTGAGGGCATCCGATGCGGGAGTCTACAGGCTGAGCTCCAGTCTGGATGAAAGGCGGGGAGGTTTTTCCATATCATACCAGAACGGCGGTTCTTCGCCGAACCAGCGGTTGAAATGATCGCTAACGCAGCAATTTGCAAATAAGCACAACCCTAGCCCTATCGTCCCAAACAGCAACTGCTGTACTACCCACCGGCTCACGGAGTTAACACATAGATATCAAAATTTCCATTACAGTAGACACAACTTCTGTACGTCGCTTCTTCCTTTCCATACGAAACCAATACTAATCATTTTACTCGGCAATAGGACCCTTTCCATCTGCTCCCATCTCGCCTGGAGCTTGCCTTACCTCAGGAGGCCTCGCACGCAGGACAATAACACCTTCTGGATCTATGGATCGCCTGCTTCTTCGGGCCGTCAGGTCATTTCTTGCGCCGCCGTAAATATCTGCCGATGCAGTGGCGGCTATTGTTTATCCTTCGGTGAGGTGAGGTGAGGTGAGACGATGGGGGGAGATGTGGCAGATAGGTGGATGAACGATAACTCGCGTGCGGGATTGCATCATCATCTTCGGGCGTGTGGGTGATTACAACCTGACTAAAAACCTCCGGGTTGTGGAATTATCGGACTGGCGGTGAGAATAGCAGTGAGGGTTGTACAGAGACATGGTTGCACTGAACTGTAGATGGGAGTGGTTACTATTGTAGGACCTTGAATTGGGCTTTGTTTGCTTCGACACCCGGGATACGCGGGTCTGTATCGGCCACTATGGATGGATATGGATGGATGGCCATCATAAGAGAGCTTGCTTATACAGCAGCCTGGATGAGATGAGATAGGATGAGTCCATCCCTCCCCCTCCTGGAGGCCGTCTTTGTCGTTGTCGCCGCCGCATAGAGCCG
Source organism: Morchella eximia (assembly GCA_024713935.1). Taxonomy (NCBI): domain Eukaryota; kingdom Fungi; phylum Ascomycota; class Pezizomycetes; order Pezizales; family Morchellaceae; genus Morchella; species Morchella eximia. The sequence goes on along the minus strand of JAMGZG010000022.1, from coordinate 466,659 downwards.
GTCATTTCATCCCTCGAAATTAATGATATCCCATTGGTACATAGTAGGTATTGTCCTATGTACCCTCAACACTCACCCGAGCAATCCAGAGTGATCAAGGTGGATCATGTGGATCAGATCAATGAAATGAAATGAATTGATGGATAACATTCCTATACAATACCCGCCGGGAAGACTAAAAACACGAATCACGCGGGCTCGACTGGATGACTTGGTTAGGGGTCTCAAAGCTTCCATGTGAAATAACCTTCCTTCTAGCTTCCTCCCCGTCGTCGTTGTTGTCGTTGCTGTCGTATGTAACTGCATAGGCTATGTATGTCGGTATTGACGTTGATCATCTCCGCCCCTCCCATCCACCCTGGTTGTTTTCGAGCATCTACCTAGCTACACAAGGTAGTTTCAGCTTTACGACTTCGAGGCGAACCACAACCACCAACCAACCCTTTAATGAAACGAACCCGGAACCCTGCATGCGCACAGCATTTCGCGCGCAAACCGCAGGCCCAAACACTCACTTCCCCACAATGTATCTTCCCCACAGAACACTAAGCCAAGCTTGTCGGTTAGAGCCGGCAGGCGGGGGCGGGTGCGCTGTGGGGCGAAACACCAAGCATTGGCGCCTGGCCTTGCGATACCAGTAGTTGGAAATAAATAAATGAATAAACAAATGAATAAACAATACTCTCCGGATCTGCGTCTGCACCTATCGATCGCCCGGGCTACAACCGTTTATTCGAGACTCTCACCCGTTCGTATAAAGTAGGTACTCTCAAGAACCTGCTCACGTGCCCACCTATTTATGGGTGAATAAACACTTCATACCTCTCCCTACTCACCTCTATACCTGAAAGCGACAATCATCTCAGGCCCAGCAAATCCCCCCATCTAATCTCCATACCACCAGCCGGCTAGATATATGCTCCCTCCACTATGCGGTACCACAGATGGGCACAGATCTACCAAGATCTACATGTCCATCGCAATATAAACAAATGCGGGTTTCAATATAAACAAGTTGACAGCTGCACTGCGGGTTCAATATAAAACACAAACAAGAGCTTGCACCCGCACCCGGCGTGCGTGGCCGCCGTCCGGCAGCACCACCCACACATCCGCCGACGTACGTACTATAGGTACATGTACTGCACTGTGCTGTTACCGCCCGGCCCGTATGTTGTGTTCTCGGGGTCGCCGTTCTGTTCCGTGGATATTAATTACAGACTACGTGAACGGAAGGGATGAGATGTTTTGTGGAGATGAAATATCTTTTTTTGGTCAGGTACTGTGAGCAGAGATGTGAGCAGAGATATGATATGAGAAAAGTAATAGACTGAAAGCTTGGTATCGTATCCGTAGCTAGACCCAGGCCGGGGGGCCAAGAACTTTTGAGTGGAACCCGATTTCAACCACACGACACACAACACACGACAGACACCCCGCAAACATCGCACAAAAGAGCTCCCCTGTGACGTCATGCTATAAAAATAAAAATTCTTCCCATAAACCAATCTACGTGCAACTACACCACATGTATCCCACTACAAAAACTAAAACCAAGCAAAGAAATAAACAAAACCTCCAATTTACTTTTCCAGGAGCGGCTTTCTAAGTAACGGTGTACCCTCCATCAACCCTTAGATCCGCCCCGGTAACATAGAGGCTGGCATCCGACGCCAAAAACACCACCGCGCCCATCAAATCCTCCGGATTCCCCATGCGCCCTTGCGGAATCAGCGATGTCCACTTCGCCTTCAGCTCTGGGTTATCATCGAGGATCTTCTTTGTCAGCGCCGTGAGCATATAGCCCGGCGAAATGCAATTCACACGGATACCATGCGCTGACCATTCAACCGCCATCGAGGACGCAAGATGGCGCACGGCCGCCTTGGCCGCATTATACGGTGCCTAAGCAGTTTCATTTCAGTACTTTATTCTCTATGCACGGCGTGCGCAAGGAGAAAGACGGAGGGGGGGAGGGGGGGAGAAAAACCTGTGGTTGGGGAACGTTGACGATGCTCCCGCTCATGCTGCCAATAAACACCATTGAGCCTGGCTTCTTGCTGGCAATGAGGTGTTTTGCGACCTCGACGGCGCACAGATATGTTCCGTCTACATTGACGCCCCAGAGTTTCTGCATTCGATCATGGGGGTAGTCCTCCGCCTTAAAGTTCTCCGTGAAACCGGCGGAGGTGACGAGGACGTCGATGTGGTTGTTGTGTTGGGAGAGCACCTCTTCCATCACGGCCTTGACCGAGTCCGGCGAGGAGACATCGGCTGAGTGTGCGGTTATTGTGGGCACTCTGCATGGTGATGGTTAGCGATTTTTTTGATTCCTTTTTGCCTTTGCGGAAGAAAAAGTGCTGGATTGCGCGCGGCACTCGAGATGGTAGGGTGGGAAAAACTTCACTTACCGGTCTGCATCAGGATTGGTATCTCTAAAGTGCTTAAGCAGCATCTCGGCAGCTTTGATAGCCTCCTCGCCTGCATTATCACCGCCGGCGGCAATATATCAGTCTCCCTAGCTAATTGAACCATCCCTAACCATCCCGACAGAATAATAACATACCATTCAGGTCTACAATCGCAGCATCAGCACCCGACTCGACGAGGGCCTGGGTCATCACATATCCGAGACTATGTGTGGTCAATAAAGATTACTCGCGCGCCCAACCAATATGAAGAAAAGAAAATATATAGAGATGTAGTAGTAATGGATTTTTTTGATAGATAAGGTTTTTTTCTTTCTTCCCCCGCTGCATGCAACGACACCTTCGTCCGATGCGATAAACTGCAATCGCACGCGGAGACCAAATCCAGCTAGCTAGCTAGCCAGCCAGTTGCTCTCAATCTCCTCACTCCCATTGACTCCCAATATGCAAATACCACACCCAAATAACTGGCACCAGCGAAAGCAAAAGCAAAAAAAAAAAGATGAAAGAAAGGTCGGAGATTAATTAAGGAGGTGAAGTAAAGAAAAGAAACTAGCAAGACTCACCCTCTCGCGCCCCCGGTCACCACCGCGACTTTACCCTCCAGCGAGAAGCTGCCCAGTGTCCTCTTCACCCTGCGGACCGGCGCACTAGAAGGCATATCCTTCTCCTCCGGATACTCGACCGTGATTGAAGGGTCCGTACGTGCAAACTGGCCGGGCTTTGATTCGTTGCATTGGGGCGCGGAGATGGAGAATGGTGCTACTGCAATACGGGCTGGAGATGCCTTGGGAAGTAGAGCGCTGCTGCGGAGAGGGCATAATCGTAGCCGTAAGAGGGCGCTGGTGGTGGGACGGCGAAACATAATGGCAAATGTGGCGATTGGAGAAAGAAAGAGAGAGATTGGTTCCTGAGGCGATTGGGAGGACCGATTCTCGGAGAGATGGGTGTAACGAAATATTTAAAGAGAATAGATGTGTATGAGATGTTTCTGAAATAGTATGTATGTATTTCGGAGGAGAGTAATATAGATAGTAGTTAGTAGTTAGTCTGTATCTATCACCGTGCCTGTCCAAGTGTTCCTCAACCACCAAACCAGGGCAGGTAGGTGAAAAGGTAAGCAGGTTGTTAGCTGCTAGCTAAAGCTTGATGTTTGTTTCCCCATTCATCACGTCCATCGCACCTCCCCCAACCAGCCAGCAACCCCGCCATGCTACCCCACTTCAACTTGCTTATTCTGTCTCTCCTGTTTCCACCAAATATCCGACAACACGGATCGGCCTTTAAACAAAACAAAAAAACCGGAAGAACGATTTAGGAATTCCGCCTAACTGTTTAGATAGCTAGGTAGCTGGCTAGAGCCTCATTTATTGGGCACGTCGAGATGGATGCTGGGCGAACCTTTACCGGAGTCGGAAATAGAAATTCAGCGGTCTCGGGGTAAATATTTCGTCCCTTGTTTTGCCACTGAAGGCCTGATTTGCCGCCCCCATTCTCTGCGATCCTCGGTGTCAGTCAGTCCGTCTTTTGTGCACAACATACCTGCTCTCTCCAGCTACTCTGCTCTTCAACTACCGTCGACCCAATCCCAATCCTGACGGGTGCGGTACGGTAAAATAGAGAGTGCCTAAGTTATGTTATATAATTACATGTATATAACCAACCCAATTGCAAGAGGTCCATCTGATGTTCTTCTCTGCCTTCTGGAACAGGCACTCTCTCCCGAAGCCGCGAATCTTGAATTGAATCCCCGGAGATCTACAACCCTAGCCCTGGTGATAAACATGAAACATTGCTGATCCTCCTTCGGATAAATATAAATCGAAGATCTGCATGAGAGAAAAAAATGTTATCGGCGCCCGGTGTGGATCTCTGGCGCTGGTGCCGCTGCCGCGCATCATGAGGGGTCACTCGTTGGTGTTGGTCGAAAAACGAAGAGTATCATGTTGGGGATTAACGCAGTGGTGATCATAGCTTTTGTGGTGACCGGGAAAGAAACTTGGGCTTGGGATGATGATGAATTGAGTGGCTCGAATGCATTGGCATGTACAGCGAAAGCTCGCTCGCTATATGGAGATATGCTGGCCACAGGAATTTGGGCCCTTATAAGAGGGTTACCCGTATATAGAGAGAGTATTAGTGCGATAAACCAAAGAAATGAGTATGGACCGAAAGGCGGTACCTTATAGAGAAATCATCCTTATGGAAGCTACCCTTAGACTTCTACACCACTCACCAGGACCCCTCCGAGGGCCCGGACTGTTGATGATGATTGGTTGAGAAAAGGCATAGATGTCGGTTATGGTGCAATGTAAATCCTTTCATTTTTATATGAACTATCCTAATAAGGGGGGTATCCTAATGAGCGTGAGCGGGGAAGCCGTCTATAGCAATCTTTCACTGCACTTGGTACATACAGACTCATGCCATCCAATAGTAATAGCGAGCATTCCAGATGTGCTCCGGTACAGCCCATTTCTCGACCTAGAAGTCGAAAGATATATCGCAACCTATTGGCCATAGTAATAGTAGTGCAATAGGTTCCTGGATAGCGAGCCCCTGTGATACATATGGGTGTGGTTTAAATAAACCACCAAAACAAAAACTGGCGAGCGCGATAGACTTAAGTGGTTGAATAACAGGAGGACAAGGAGGAGGAGGACGCCATTCGAGCACATGTGTCCCTTGTTATCATGTCTGACCTGTCAAGTAATCCTTGAATAACGGAGTGTATTGGGTAGGCAGTATGACTGAAATCTCTAGAGTCGAACGACTAAAATAGTCAGTTTGGCAGGGATTAGTTGAAGCGTCATGAAATATCACTCGGTTCAAGCTCACTTACATCTTTTTTTTTTTTGGTTTGGTTTGGTTTGATAATGATGTTCTATTTGGTTGGTTAGTTATTAATCGAGTAACTAAAGTAATCTCCTACTTTATTATATAGACCGTTCCACTTCCTCATGTGGATGATTGCGGCATTCTCCTCTGTGATAAGTGTTTCTTTCCCAGGTGGGAGCCAGCGGACCGGAAATAAAGAGCCAGAGAAGCTCATTGTTGTGTAATACTTCTTATACTCACCTTTATGTCTCATCTGAGGTCTCAAGTGACGTGTCCGGCCCACGGGTGGGCCGATTTCTATGATTCTAACCATCCCGAGCCAACACTACGGCAGTGTTACTGTTACGCTGTAACTCCAGCTATTGAAGAGATAAAGAACATTGCTTTCTACAATAGTAAAACCTAAGATTCCGGAGCGAAGAAAATAGTGTCGAGGTCCGGCCGGGTGAGCTCTATTAGAGGTTTTTGTGAACTGCGCATACACGATTGATACCTCATGACGCATCAAAACCAAAACCAGAGCATGTAGGTCTTTAACTGTCTCGTAATTAGCTTTCTTACCCCTTAGATTAGTTAAGCTCCTCTCTTGTCTGCGCTCGGAGTTGGAGGCGGTTGGTTGGGGTTTAGTAGGTTGTGAAACGAGTGATATCCTGTGATTCAGCGTATCGTTGTTAATTCATTTATTGATGGTGATTCTTAGTATTTCCCTGTTTAGAGCTGACGTTGTAAGTGAATAGCTTGGGAGTCACCAAGGTGTAGTTTAGAGACATGTTGGACACTGTGAGGTATTCTTCGTGATGGTAGTAAATATAAATGTCGTTCTCTAAGCTCAATTGCGCAATTGCGCATGAAGAAATCGAGCTATACACTCCAAAACACACCAGCCTAGCAGTACTCCCAAGTGCTGCGCGCTCAAGAGCCACCGAAAAACAAAAACAACCAACACAAAGCCACCACCAAACAAATACATCTACGCACACAGCAACACTCCCAACACTAATTGTCATAACTGTAAGGTTGCATGTAGTTAATGAATTAAACCAAAAAAAAAAAACATCCCCAACACCAAAAATTATAATGCAATTAATGAATTAAACAAAAAAAAATATTTACAATCATAAGGAATCACTCGAATTTCCCACTTCCAACCATCACGGCCCGTTTCCTCCTCAAGGCTTAAACAAAAACTAAGGGAACACAGCCCACGGCGTCCCCACCCAGCCCTAGGCGCCATAATCCCGAGTCATCATACTCCGTATATTATTCTAACATGACTCGAAAGCTCTAAAGTCCAGGGCAGCACGCACAGCTCCCTAGCACGCCCTAACCCACAATTGGCTCACAGTCGGCATACCGCATAGACATTACACCCTAGCGTCCCGCTCAGCCTGGCCATCAGGCAGCACGCCCCAGCAGGAATGCGGTCAACTGAGCGCATCACTTCGTGACTATCGATACCGACATGTACGCCAAGCAGGGACGCCCACCGCAATTCGTGACTGACACGGCGATCCAGCACCAACAATTATCAGCAGCTAGCTCAGGCAGATATGTATCTACCTTCTATGCCGAGAGGGAAGACTTCCATAGCACTTGATACCCTGGCTAAACATAGTGCGCGTCCTACTATAGCACAATTGCAACCAACCAATAGTAAGCTGCGCATGCAGTCGGGTACACAAATTGCACGTGCTTGCAGCCTTTCCTTTCCTCACAGCCTTTTTTCCCCACGACGTACGTCTGGTACGCTCGCAGTATGAATACATATTGCCCGACTGAGTAAGTGTTTGCGACCTGGATCCAGAGAGTGTACGGCGAATGGGGCTACTGCACCCGGTGCTTGACTTGAGTGTTAGCGGAGGCTTTGCTTGTGATCAGTGGGACGTCCATGATGTAACAAGAGGACGCTGGTGTGACGTGATGCATATGGGGTTGTGGTGATAGCAGGTACGCCTAAGCTTGCGGGGATTATGTCAGGAGAGCTCGTTATCAATATTTGTGGATCTTTTGGTTTTGACTGACGGGCTAATTATAACTGATTTGCTGTTTATGGTCCTGATTTATGGCGGGTCCTGCTGCCTACTGCTTGAAATTTATGTTCCAAATAGTAGAGGGTTCATGAGAAACCAACTCCTGCAGTTTATCTTTCATCCCAAGACGCAGAGGTTTGCTGCGGTAGCCGTGTCTACAATCTTGTAAGATAAGTAGTAAGTCTCCAAGCCACGTCTCGTGGAGGCACAGATAGAGTCACTCTACGAATAGTGCAGAATCTACGCATATCGAACAGAATTCCGTTTATGCGGATGGGCTTCCTTCGTCTCTCTGGAGCTCCAATATAGAATCATTGCTCCTGGTTGTTTAGAGAACGGGAATGGCTAGGTGCCTATTGCGTGTGAAGTTTTCCATAGGGCCAGAGGGACGGAATAATTATGCGCCGGCACCCTTAAAGAATCCTTAGGAAACCAGCTTGTCCGTATACGCTTATAAAGCCAATGCGAGAAGAAACATAGGAAGAAACGAGATAATCTTCGTGCTGGTAACTAATATAAACAACCTAAGTGCAACTATAAATTTGGCATGAACAAATCACTCGCAAGAAACAGATGATACTAACAACGGCAAAGACAAAGGAATAAAGAAAAGAAAACTAGAGTAAGGACCATATTGTCACTGGAAGAAGCTTCACTGGGCATTGAAACAAGCTCTACAAATAGCCCATACTACGTTATACAACAATACCTCCATGACCCCCCAGTAAATTTAGTATCTGATAATTCAAAGTGAATGAGAGCCCTATCCCTTATTGTATATCGTGAGGGTTGAAGAAAGGTCCAAAAATAGGAAAACATTGAGCAGATATTGTTGTAACAGAAAATTTGAAAACCTGGGAGCCTCGAAAAAAAAAAAAAATATGGCAGTTCTTTATTCACGCTGGACACCCTTTCCTGGCATTATCAAGGTCCTTGACTCATAAATAATCCCTGGCCACAAAGAAAATGTCAATACAAAGTAAAGAGGCCTAAAGGTGTAAATATCCTGATAACTAATGTGGTCCTGTGGGCTAGATCTGGTGATTATTTATGTGGTATGAATGCAGTGGCTGTGAGGAGTGTGGAAATGTTTCTCCTGCATTTTGGTACCTGCACGCGGCCCGTAGTGGCGTGGATAACGTGAAACGTATTTTCAGAGCTGGAAACCTGAAGTAGAGTATGGAACTCTTGGATGTGCTCTGGGTGTGTGTGACCAATTGGTAAAACAGAGACATCAAGGGTTTAGAGTAATAGTAGCCAGCAGTGGGTCCTAGCCTCCAATGGATCCTGTCCATGGAAATAAGAGGGAAACGATCTGTAACGGGAAACCATGGAATATGAGGTCCGGCAAAATATTAATCCGGGTTCCAGGGAAGAAAAAGCAGAAACAAAAGAAATAAACAAGCATCGGAGAGACCTTATCGGTGTGGTGTCCTTGGTATATCCTGGTGGAATTCGTAATACCATCTGCCATCGTTTTGTCGTACGAAACGGCCAGGTAGAGGTGCACCGGAACTATCACGCGGTGTGGGCGGGCGATTCAAATTCTCTGATGACAGAACATTTCCAGCTTCTGCATGGTTTGGATTTCCATAGTTGCTTTGGGCCGTTGGTGGAGGGACCATCGGTGGAATGTGTACTGGAGGGATAGGTTCCGGAGAGATGGTACCAGGATCCCGGAAAGGTTTAACATATTTTCTTTCCAAATTGTCGTACCATGGTCTTCCATCAGCCAAATAGCGATAGCGTGGATCCCTTTGCGGCTCTAGCGCTTGTAAAGATGCTGGTATGGAGATCGGATGAACATATCCTTCAGCAGGTCTCAGAGAGGTCGTACCAAGTGGATTATAGCCATCTGGGTTGTTTCGGTGGCTATGGTCAAACGTAAACGAATCCAGGTAATCTGTATTTCAAAGATTGTATTAGCATGCATTTTACCTAATTAGAATCGTAGAAAGAATTATTTCCATACCGGGACCGTCACGTCCATATTGAATAGAATGCTGTTGCTTTTCTTTCTGGTATTTTACAGAGTCTTCCCTTAAAGACTGGATTTGAGCCTGGAGAATTATTAGCAAACATGCTACTGTATTTACCAAGATATGACCGTTAAAATGCAAAGGTTTAATACATCAGTCAACGGCCGATAGCCCTTATACCAGAACCCAGATTGTCCCTAGATGTGCATAATTGATTAGCTACCAATGGGGGTATCAACCGGGAAAAGGATTCGGGACATACTTGTTTATTTCCTGGTTTGCATACTGCATTATTCCCAAGATACCGAGGGATATCTGTCTGTATTACTTCACGGGCAATTCCATCACCTGCTAGGAAAAAAGGATAGCTGTCGGAGGAATTAATCGGCGGTGGCCCGGAATATGGATGCCCTCCGTTTCTGTTTCTTTCCCGATCATCCGGTGGATTTCCAGGGTTTCCGTATCTATGGCTATGGTTATCTCGACCATATTCGCCACGAGATTCGTAGAAATCGTAATTACTGGCCATGTTGTCGTTGCAAAATGAGGGGGAAAATGAGATAAATTGAAATATTTATATGTAAAATTGACAGAAAGGATAGGAGATAGGAGCAGAGTGACGTTGTTTCTAATAGTCTAGCTGGTAGACCTGAGAGAACGTATAGAATGTAGCTATTTATTGGGGATGCCTTCAAAATATTAATCTAGGAAGCCAGAGAGAGAGAATGGCAGGATGGAACGGGGGAAACTTATCCAGCTGTCCTGAGCTAAAAACAAGGCTGAGAATATCGAAGGGATGAATGTATGTAAGACTGCGTAACTGCTCTCCACAAGCCACGATCGGACGAATATGACGAGGAGTACAGGTATCACTTGTGTCTTTCGTATACATACATGTAGCTCTCATACGGAGAGAATTCTGTGTTTTATTCACCAAGGCCAATTAATCATGATCATAAATACTACCATGAAATATAGTCTATTAATTACTAAGTATTGATCCTACTTTGTAACTGTGATTGAGATGGCGTAAAGGGATTGATGATAAACAATAAGGTGGTTAAACTTGGAGTAAAACTCGTCCCATGATAATATTAGAGTTCTCGTGACGTCTTTCTGGATGGCGCTCAGATATGATGAATCTGATACCAGCATCCCTGTAACATCACCGCAACCGTGGCGCTAGTAGATAAGTGGAATCAACATCTCGTTGGTAAGAAACAGTACTGTAAATACTGTGTGTGTTTGCAAGTTTCTTGCAGTCAGCTCGACCTAAACATTTATTCAAGACAAAAGGACTTCTAGGTCTTTCATCCATGCAAGACTTTCCCCGCATTTTCCCCCGCAACCTCGATCCTTAACTCCAATGGCTTATGCAGACCAATTACTATACATCCTCACATGCCACAGAACGGACCGTGACAATTAACTCGGAAACAATGGACACAATAGATCATCCCGAATCCCGAAACAAGGTTATATGCGGCCATTTTATTTTCCGAGGGATCGATCTAATTCGTCAGTCACTAACGAAAAGTGATGGTAATGGAAGCATCCGGGAGGCATCGCGCGTGCATATGCATCAAGGCAGCTATCGTTTCACTACGGAAAGTTGCATTTGGTTTTCTCGCGAGTTTTAACCAGTTGAATTGATAGCTCGACGTTTGGGAAACGAAATCATCTTTGCATATAATTATCTGAAATCATCTCTGCATATAATTATCTGAAATCATCTAGCAACAAACCCTAGCCCTGACTGATTGCCAGCTGTGCCACGTGCCATTTAAGCAGAAGACAGTAAGATGTGGTTTGATTACACGTGGTTATTAACACTCACGTGGAACACGAGAGTTCAAACACTCAAAAAGAAACGATTCGTCTGGCGAACCCGACTGGCTAGGATAATTGACATTGACGGTGTAGGATTACATGAGTGCGAAACCAGGTGGAATGAGAGTAGGTACATTTGCAACAAGAGGATAACTGTTTGCAGTGGATTGAGGTTTGAAAGGCTGGCGTGTGAGGAGCTCTCGCTGGTAATAGAATTAATATAATACGGATATGTTTGACACTGATACTACTAAATTTCTTTGGCCCAGACATACTGTTTACCTGTACGTATATACTTAGTGGACGAGAAGATCGAGAAATAAAGTCGCATATATTGGTGGAAGGGACGTTGGAAGAAGTTTTTGTGCCGATTTCAGTTGGGCCTGGCCACAATAAATTGAAATTTGTGCTCTACTTGGCTTGTTCCTTACCCAATTTATAGATGGATTTCCAACTTGCCGGATCAACACGCCATTACCATCAACGGCTTTACTGGTCATGTCAGATTCATATTGCACAAAATTTCAGAATAACGAACACATCTGGACTGAAGATATAAATTCTACTTTCAATTGGTCAAATGCGTGTTGAAATGAGGCTCAATTACACCGGCCCGAATTGAACTTTCAACTGCCTTGACCAGTGAGAGTACAGCTTTCTAGTTCATTGCTAATTCGGTTTTGTGTGTCTGGTAAACAAATTAAGCTGGGGATGAAGAATTCGATATCGGTTTGGGTGGTACCACCTAGAACTCAACTCCGAATCATCACACGTTTGGTCGCCTGTAAGCCAATCACCGTGTAGCATGCACGCAATTGCACGTTGGTATGTCACACCGAAAGTCACAATATACAGCGAGAGGTAGAATTATTGTAGAAGCAGGGGTCTAAAAACAGGGTTTCTATGGCTGGGCAAGCCAATTGGACCCATCCCATACTTCTACAATAATCTTACCGCAAGCTGTAGAGCCGGGAGATAAACAGAGCCATATCTTCATAAGTAAGTTAAAGAAATACGTATCGTGTAACATGACTTGATCGGATTTTCTGTGAAACCAATACTTCACTTGATACTTACTCTAGGTATGTAAAAGAATTACAGCATCATGTGCCGGTACAGAAGCACATCGCCATGTGGCAAATAGGCAGGGCCCTAGGTCAGTTTAAAACCTTGGGTTCATTCATTCCAACCTGAAGTTCCTTTAACATAGTAGTAATGTGATGTATATAGCTGTAGAACGTTTGAGGCGGTAAAGGAGAGCCGGATTTCATGACCGCACCTCCCTATACCGTTATAATTTCGGAAATATCGAATTGATCTGGACTGGGAGCGGTACATAACCCCCACTGGTTTAAATTTATGCGTCGAGTTAAGATCTGAAGGATTGAGGATCAGCGCCAGTTTGACCAATCCGGACAAGGGGAACATTCCTATTCTTCTTCGATTTGATTTTACGGCATATCATAGTGGGGTGAGTAGCAGAGGAAATCATGTATGATACGCGTGTTGAAAGACGCCACCTCATCGATGGGGAGATTTTCGAGGAACGAGACAATATCATAGATAGGAACGAATATCTTAAGCTGGATACTTGTACTCCATTGTTTACTCTACGGAATCCCTACTTAGTCATTCCATATCGGAGCCAATCAAACACCAGTAAGCTCCCTAACGCTCTGTTTTCACGAGTGCTTAGAGCCCTGTCTTGGCCTCCTTACTTGTAGGTACTAGGGTGTAGCGAAAAGTGATCAGAATCTGATAAGACAAATACACGTATTCACCGCAACATTCACTTATCAGATTCTGATCACTTACCCTCAACACCCGGTACATACATGGTCGCCTTGGTAGCGCGCCAATAACCCTAGCCCATTACCCCCGACCTTTATACATGATAGAGTATGTTGTAGCTGAACATGCCGTCCTTAGAGAGTGGGTATTACTAGCTTTATACATCTCCTTCATAAAAGTTTCCTTCGAATTATTAAAGTACAGTATTTCTCAGACCCCCTTACTCCGGGGTTCTTGGCTTCCAGAGGTACGGGGGCAAAATCCTACCAAGAAATCATTGGCTCTGTCAGTGCCGTGACTAATTGATCGTGTCAAATGCGTGACGTTAATATATGCCAACCGAGTACATGATGTGGATTAAGAAGACGGCATGGCTTCTCGTATCATTAATAACCAAATCACAGACTTATTACATGTATCATTAATAAGCAAATCTAAACAGACTTATTACAGGTATCTACTCTAACTTCCTATATCCTTGGACCCACGCCCTCACTGCCCACCAACCACCAGCTGCACCCAACAACAAGGCAAACAATATACACCGTCCAGTTCCTCCCAATAGCCATGCCAATACTCCCACAAACACTTCCAATTTCCTAGCTATAGCCCTTCTACCCCTCCACCCCTCCTGAATGCCCCATGGGGCCACCAGTTCCACCTCGACTGGTGCTTCAGGAACCTCCACATGCATGGCGACGACCTGATGATCCGACCCCAGAATTTGCGGAATCGACGTATAATTCCGCACTACCACCCCATCGGCTGGCAGATATAAGATTCTGTCCGTCCAACTAGGCCAGCGGTTCCTACTCCATCCCCAGTACTCTCCTTCATTGTCCTGCCGCGAAATTACGTACTTGTACGTTGGTGGGAAATTAATCTTCTCCTCCTCAAGCCCCTGGAAAGCCCTCCCAGCCGCTCGCTCGATGCTCAATTGATCCTGCAGGAACAGCTGTAGATAGTGCGTGTTGTCATTGACCCTGTCCTGGGGCTGTGGATATACGAGATAGTCAAGCTCTCCAGGTCGGGATGAAGAGGTACGGTAGTTGAGGTCACCGCAGACAAAGAGGTGGGATGATGGGGAGTAGACACTCTGTTCGTCGCCGGCCGGGTCGGTAAAAGCTAGATTCTTAACGAGGGATTCCCAGTTTGAATTCCGCGCGATAATATTGTGCTCATGGGGTGCTAGATGGGCGGAGACGAACGTGAGTGTCACAGCGCTGTTGGGGTCCGATGGGAGACTATGGATTAGGCGAACACCAACGGCGCCTTTATTACCCATGGACAAAAAACCGAGGCCCACGGCTGCATAGGTTACTGATTTTATGAGAGCGGGTTTACGTGCGAATACCATTATGGCTGTTAGGCCGACGTTGTTATAGGCGATAAGGGCGTAGTCCTCATTGAATGCTGACTTGGTGGCAGTGCGGACAGCTGTGGTAAATGTTGCATAGTAGGATGTCAACTGTGATCCTCCGAGAAATGAGGTAGCGAGAGGGGCGATCTCTTGGAGAGAAATGACTATTAGGGATGGAGGCTCGGAGGAGAGGGGACTTAGTGCGGAGAGGAAGTGAGGGGACAGGGATGAGGGGGGGTGAGGGAGTCGGGCGCAGTTGTAAGTGGTAAGGTACAGCGAGATAGGCATGATGGTGGGTACAGAAGTGTGTGTAGATTTGAGGATACCCAGATGTTAGCTACAGGTACATGTAGTGTCGAGGGGGGGGGGGATGAGTGAGGGTTGGTGAAGATGAAGATGTGAGCCTTGGTGTTTGTTTGCATCATGACGCAAATCTTAAATTGCCCTGTCCAATTAGGAGCTCAACACGTTGTTGCTGGGTTACACAGTCACACACATGGTTACGAGCCAATGATCGTGATGCAACCATAACATCTTGGCTCCAGGGATCCTACAAAATGCAACTTCCCAGAAAAGAAAAGAAACCGACTCCGCGCCGATCATGACGCTGGTGTGCGTCCCGATACGAACAGGGTTTTCTTATCGATAGGGACAGCTCACTCACCACCACTACCACCACTTCGACTGAACCCACCACCTCCGCATACTCTACTCTAGGGTGCTGACTGTAAACTCATGTCGGCTCAGACACACCTGATCCACGAAAGACAACGAAGTAAGGTTCATGTTTTGAATCAAACTTGCTGTCACCCTTCTTATGAAATCCTCTACAACCCCCCTCCTAGTCCTGATGTAAATAAACAATTTGCTCGTCCGGTCATATATTGAATAGACACAGTTTATCTCCCTCCTAACGCCCCAATCTTTCTTTGTATGTAGGTACATGAATGAATGAGTTTAAATATTCGGAATTTTGTTTAGTACAGTAGTTTGTTTGATATTAGTCGCACATACGCTCCCAAAGAAAGAGAAAAAAAGGATACAGGTGAAAAAGAAAACTCGTAATAGTAGCGGTCAAGAAGAAACATTTGAAAACATGCTGATGATGCACCCCACACCCCACCGAAAATTTTCCGTCACAAGAAAATATATCGCTCAACATAAAAATTCGACCTCATGAGAGAATCGAACAAGAGATTGGAAATAATGAAAAAGGAAAGAAAGAAAAACCCTCGGATTCAACTCCGAAAAAGTCTAAGTAGTCGTCACATCGTTACAATACCTCCGCCCATCTTCTATCTAAGCAATGAGTCGATTAATAGTAGTACCGGCGGCGGCGCCCGGACCCGCCCGCATTGCTCCTACCACTCTCGATAATAATTTCAGTGCGGGAGTCCTCGCGGTCCCAGTCGAGAGTCCTCCTCTCCCGTTCCCTGTCGCGTTCCCGGCCGGCGATCGATTCATATTCGATATCCCTAACCCTCTCTATACGTGCAGAGGTCGAATCAGCCATATCATTCTTAGGACGATGAAATACGAAAATCGGCTTCTTGCTCCCTGTAGTGAATAACTTACGTCGTCTGATATCGGTAGTGAGATCTGTCAGTTCCGCAATCTGATCACGGTGCAAGTACTCGAAGATGTAGTAGAAGAACTCTGTCTCCTCATACTGGTACCCACAATCCTCGATTGCCTCCCTCGTCACCAAATCCTTCGTGATCTCAGTCCACAACTCGTTTCCGAGCCCTCTTGAACGTCTCACTCCATTATCGCGTCTCCAGCTGGGGGCTTCCTGTTCCCTTTCCCTCGCCATGTCTACGGTTACTCTTCTGGTTCCGGCCGGCACATCGATAATGGCGTATTCAGATTCACGTTCATCGTAGACACTTCCTCTGCGGCCTGCTCTGAAGGATGAGTCGAGGTTGAGGTCAATGTCGCTGCGGGCAAAACGTGAGTTAATACTGCTCCGGGATCCGTTAGATCGGTGGCCGTGGTGGCCGTGTCCGTGACGGTGCTGCTCATGTCTAACATGGCTAAGGGAACCAAGAGAGGTACCAGATCCATAACGACGGTCACGGTCATATAGGTCGTCGTAGGAGTATTCACGTTGGACAGCTCGGGGGCGCACCGCTACCTGGGCTGCAACATTCACATTGCCTGATAGTTTTCCGTCCTGTTAGCTCAGCAATCTAGGACCCGAGAAACAACAAAAGACCTACCATGGTCGATATGATGGTGCACATGGTGGTGTTCATGCTCCACCACTGGCTCTTCAATCACTGATTGACCTCCACGAATCATAGCTCCTTGCTGGGAATGAGGGCTTCCAAATCCATATCCAGGTGCGATCGAAGTTAAACTATTATTATCAACATATGAGTATCTCTGTAATTGATTGTCATAGCCTCCACTACTATTGTATTTCTTCTCGCGAACTCGATCTCTTTCTCGGTCGTTGTAATAAAGGGATGGAGGAGAACCATAGTTGGAAGAAATAAGAGGAGAAGTGAGGGGTGAAGTGTACCTTGCCATTGTTGTCGTTTGTTAAGTTCTCTGTTTGTTCGAAAATACGAGTGGAAGAGATAGGGATTTTATGGTCTTGTCGGCACTATGAGTATTACTGTACTGACGAATGATATATCACGCAGTGGAGCAGGAAATGTTCTGGTCTTGTTGATTAGTTTCCAAACTTTCTTTTATGTGGTGAGAGGTGGGGTTTTTTGGGGGTTTGGAAATAGACTGTTGAGGGGTTATGGGTTTATGAGTGGGCGGTAGACAGTGGGGTATAAGTAGCAGTACGGATTTAAAGCATGTAGAAGCAGGCAGGGAATAGATAGGAGCGGATTATGTGTGTGTGTGTGTGGGCACATGTAGGGAATGTGATGGGAATGAATAATAAGTGGGACAGCTAATAGGCAGTAGAAACCAAGCTTCATCCAGGCGGATAAGGTGTTTACTCACATCGAGAGTATATCTATTAGTGTGGTAGAGCAGCAGGTGTTGGCAACGGAGAGGAAAAGTAGACAGAAGCGTTACTGTGTGATGGATGATAGAGAAAAGTAAAGCCCATCAACATCAAAGGGCAGGGCACTTATATGTCTGTTCCGTTTCCCGGTTGTGGTATTTTTTTCTCTGTGCTCTTTGAATTTCTTGGAGCATGATGATGATGATGTCGGCGGATTATTTCCTTGATAGCTGAAACCTGCATGGAGGGAAGTAATAATAATTCTTTTCTAGGTGGTGGTGGTGGGTGGTGGGGTGGTCGTAAAGTAGGGTTGCAGTAGAACTGATGCAATTTTGCATGGGTTTGTGGTTTATTTGGGTTGTTCCTTGGAAGAGGACTAGCGCGCTGTCAAATACTCCAATAAGAACGCGTAACCTCTTGTGTCTACCCGCCTTGGTTCTTCGAACTAGTCTGGACAAGGTGGAAGAACGCAACATCATTTATGTCGTCACGATGGAAGGATAGCAGAATCCCCGCCAAATCTGTTTTCTTTCCCCTCCCGGGACCCCTTGATCCTTGGATGAACCTAACCTAAAACAAAATTGACAGAATACTCTAGACTCGAGTAGAGCAGCTGCTAGATGTATCATAGCTCTGAAGCCTTAGTTTTTCTGTTTTCAAGAATTTCCCCTTCACGGTCTTAATTCATTTGAGTTTCTACTTTACCGCCGCCAAGTCTTCCCACCAGGAGTTTTACTGTGACGAAATATATACCGCTCCCACGCACCCCTGTAAATCCACAAGCTACAAGGAATATCTCTAACCAAAAGCTTATTATCAATTTTTTTTGACACGTAGCAGATGTTTGCTGACGTTCTTACCCAGCCTTGTTTGAATTCTTGGATCCCGTTTGACAGTGACAGTGATATGATGTTTATCGCTAGAGAAACAGTAGATCTCGGTATCATGGAGATACGCTACTCACAAATCTACCTCTTCTTAAAACTTTAAAGCTGGCAAGCGAATCATTTTGACATCTCTCTCACTGATATCATAGTTAATATATAGAACATTAGAACCTGCTTCTCGTGTCTATTGTTTTGGAAACTAGAGAATCATCATGAAGTTCCCAGGTCGCCTCACTGTGGATTTATTTGGAATGCAGCCCCACTTAGTTAAGTGAATATGGTTAATAAGGGGCCACGGGGTCCATTTATCTGAGTCAAATCCTTAGAGCGGTAGTAGGAACTCATGACCGATAGTCCAGGATATCCTCTGTCCGTTCTTTCAGTCCGTGCCTGAGCGTCTTTACCCTTCCTGCTCCATTACTAAAAGCAAAGGGGTAAGAAACAGAACAGCGCATCCAGCGCAACCTGTAGATCTCTGCGGCAGATGAACATTTCACACATCCACCGATTTAATCGAGCTCGTGGGATCTTATGGTAGAACCGGTTTGTGAAGTCAAACCTCCCAGGTGATACTCGTGAAAATCCGATATGCGGGGGTACGTCATATAATTTAGTGAAACCTGAAGGGTACCAATATTAATGAGGAATATTGGAGAGAGAGGAGGTACTTTAGTGTGATGAGTGCCGTGAGGATCACTTTTGATTTGAACTTTTTTTTCTCGAATTTTCGGTTGGGCGTTTCCTCTTAGGTGAGAGTCGAATGAGTCGTGCTGGCCAATGCTCGGTACGGTGCAGATGAGATACGAGCTCTGTTTTCTCTTCTCTGTTCCTTTGACTCTAATCTATCCCACTCCTATACCTCTCCACACCATTTTAAATGACACCGCTATGATTTTGCAGTTCTACTCTGCTACCCCTCAGCTTGAGTGTTCCATTTGAGTACCGGTACATACGCATGATGGGATGTCGACTGTCACACGAGATAGAGAAGAGTGCAGATGGGAATTATGAGAAAGGTACATATCACCTGCGACAAGATTTTTGGTTCTGAAGAATTCTGTGTGGGCACTGCATTAGAGTCATCGATGCTAGCTATGGGATTTGGACAGAATCAGATGAGTGTATGATGATTTGGTTTCGGCTTAGGAATAGTGAGGTGGGGTTCAAAGCTGCTGTATTACTTATCGCAGCATTTACAGAAGAAGTTCGATAAAGCTAAAGGAAGGGGGTCACACATTACCTGGGTAGTCCAAAGCCTGAGATTCGGGAGTCAATGACGAATGCAGTACAATCACTGACCTTAGCCGCAACAATAGGGCTAGGCCGCAATGTTGTCGACAAGAGTCTACTTAGCTTTGGAGATAAATTCAAATATGGAAGCTATGTTATTTAGTCATCGCACATCTCAGGATAGCGGTTTCGTAATCCTACCTATGAGTTTTATGGTCAATATAGATCAGGACGATATTGTACCTGATTAGCTGACTAGACTAGTATATGCCGACTTTATCAACAACAGCCCTAATATATTGCAGAAATGGATGTACTCACAGATAATTATTCTCGGGAAAAAAGGATGCCGAGACACGTTGGGTCGGGCTGTATTGATGCTATCCAATGCGATCCAAGCTCTGATGCGTTTAGATGACGAGACGAGCCATATCGAGCAGGGTGGTTTTACAATCTGGTATTCAAAGCGGGGAAAAAGGCACCAAGTCCCTTACCTTACATTCATGGAGAAGAGAAATAGATCAGTGATATAGGATAAGGAGTGTTATACTGTTATGGTCTAGAAAATTGTCTTCTCAGTCACTTATCCAAGGAATGGTTTTGGAGGTACAGAAGAGATCATAAACGATGGCAAGATGTGAGAGTTCTAATCCCTAGATCGATATAGAATTCTTGAAACCTCTCTCTTGATGCTACTGGATGAATCAACACCAATCTAAATACGATACCGATTCGATATAATATTATGATTGATGAAGCGACTAATTCCTGACCCGTACATATACGCATACACGTTACCATACCACTTACTGATATACTTCTAGGATATTCGAAGAAGAAATCTGGTATCAGTGAGTGCATCATTCCGATGCCAATTGCAAGGTTATCCGAGTCTCAGTCTGGGTTTCCATTGCTAACGCCAATTTGTGTCTGCCTTAGTACTTGTAGTCAGAACTCATTCGGGGCAAGCTAGGTTATAACGGAATTTCGAAACGTCGGAGTTATGACACTTGCATTATCACTATCGAGTGCTCCGGCCAGAGCCTGTCTTTGAATATCTTAGAGTACATAGGAATAAAGAGACGGCCGACGTTCGGCCTAGCCTGAAAAATAGCCCGAAACTCTACCTAGAGATCAAACTAGGCAAACCGAATTTAAGGTACGCGTACGTCATTATAGCCTTCAAATAAAAGCTAGAAACAACATCCTAACCCCCGTTTACACAGGCACAATGTACAACGCAAGCAGTCATGAAATTTAATTGTACGTTTTTGTCATTTACTTAAAGGCACAGATGCGGAGCTGGACCCCACGAGAATAAAGTACTATGCAGTGATACGGCTTGTCTCCGTTAAACCCAGAGGAATTTCTCCGTGCGGCGGAGTTTTGCAGGCATTTATATGGCGCAAGCGGTTCATCCCTAACAAGATGCATGTCCAATGAGTAGGGAGTGGGACCACATGTGCACAGAGCCCAGCCTGGAAGTAACGGGGAAGCATTTTGGTCTCTTTTAGAACATTCATCGTTCTTCCATCTCCCCGTATTAGTGGGCACCACGGCCGCAGCGTTCTCGGAAATGATTAATATGCCGGAAAAGGAAACACAAGAGACAGCAAGGAGCACCTTCTCACTATGAATCTATGATGTTACAGGGCTAAAACGTCATTAAGATGGGAGACTGCAACAGCGCATGCCATCTGCTGTCTTGGGCGCGAGGCTGAGATTTTCTGGCAGCCTGGTTCATACGTCCAATGGCGTTCCGACACCTCGCCAGGGGGGGTATTACACATGTGATCATATGCAAGGCAGTGTATCTAGATGGCGTTATGATGGCGTTTCATGTGAATTCTATAACTCAAAGATCTTTATACACCTTTTATCAGTACAAATAAAATCATATTTTGAAATAATTAATTAGGTTTAATTCCAGCGAATGTACTAATATTTTTGTCCGGGTCATTAAACTCATGCATGTTTACCTAGAGGAATAATACACACCATCAATGATTTTATAGATGTTAAAGAACTATATCAAAGCTTATCCCGGGAAAACTCCCTCCCCGGTTCTAAATGAGGCATGGTTGGAGAATTCAACTACCGGAGTGCAGTTACTCTTATCCTGGCGGCCAACAAAGTGGTGTTTCATCTCTCTAGATTTTCCTATCACATATATAGCTATTATATACGGATACGACTCGAAGGATTATTTTGAGAATAGTACTCGACCTAAACCTCTATTCGATGATTTAGTTAAACCTTGTGAAGCTACGTATACGTATGTGCCTCGACTGTAACATTTATAGCGGCATCTCACTTAGATTGTTTAATCAAGCTTACGTTTGCACCTTTTCAATTGGGAATACATACATATATATCTGCTACATTTACGTTGGGTTCTAGCAGAAATACACTTTATTTACTCTATGTATACATGCCTTAATATATAATTATACCCATGCTTTTTCCCTACCGTCGCAGACATGAATCTATAATATACTACATATACTTGCGTATGCAACATAAATAATCCGGTACTTTATACACACACCTACTATATAGGTACATCGTTGATAATTGATACTGCCATGGTATACTATCCCTACTCATATAATTCCTCTACTACCAGATGCATGTATATATATATATGTATTTAGGGCACACTCTTATTCGCATGCAACCGTCCGCGCGCCCATATGTATCGGTACGTACCTAGTAGTGTATACGTTAGACCTACACTGTTCCTATTTATGACCGGCTAGGTACTGGGGATGGTCAGCTAATCAGTTAGGTAGTCTGCATCTATTCATCAATATTTACGCGGGCATTGTTCGTGGTGAAGGAGAGATTGATTAGAGGCTTAAACCACATATTAAGGCTCGACATGTAGTTACAGACAGACTCCGAAAACCTGTCATAAGAAGTACTCGTTCGTGATCAACGGAGACCACATGACTTACGAGTAATAGCTTCTAAAGCATTTCAATATTGACTTAAGCTTTCGGGCATACAATCCTAGGCTATCCACCCCAGTTTCGAGCACAAGAGCTGCATCTATGTGCATATGAGCGTACCTAAGTACTACTACTCTACCAGTATGTTATGCACGCAGGCCTGGTCTATTCAGAGATAGTATGTAGTAGGTACGTATATACCTAAAAATCTGTGATGTCATGGTGCGCCATTATGGCGCCGAAGAACCGTACCCAGTACCAAGGTTGAACATGCATAATTACATACTTAATTAGTTACATCGGGGATTTAAAACACGTACATACTTGGGTGTAGCGAAAAGTGATCAGAATCTGATAAGACAAATACACGTATTCACCGCAACATTCACTTATCAGATTCTGATCACTTACCCCCAACACCCGGTACATACATCCCTACAAGAGCTATCGTATGATGGTCGCCAGGACGGCCAATTATTATGGCCCTGATATTGACCTGATGCGTGTGGCCTATAGTAGCTGGTCTAGGGGAAGTGTTGTGTTTCGAATATAAAGTCGCTCTGGTATATATTTGAAGACTATGACTCATACTCAAGCACTGCAGATATATACCGATATCGATGAAAGGCATAAGAATTAATTCGCTTGATATCTGATCCATCGAATGACGCCTCTGAGAAAAATAGAAACCGGGCATACAAAGCTGTGAATTAATGCCACTAGACGTACTCTACATGTACCTGCAGTGCATAAATTTTTACCAAGTATCGATCCGGGCTAAATTAACGAGATCGAGAACTAAGTTAATCTAGACACACGTACACCACAACCATTATCAGAACAAATTATTGACCTTTAGAACACCTACTTCTAAGAAGGCCGTTATCTCTCCGAGGTTTCATTCGCTCACCAGTTAAGCCAAGGCCAGATTGTGATATTAATAGCGCTAGCTGCGCGCAGGTACACACAATTATATTCAGATTCTGGACACTCGAGTACAGCTCCCGATCTCATACATATATTGGTCATGTTCAACATTCTAACGTAACAGCTTTACTATCTTGAAACTATGGATTACTTGATGTCATCCTCTATGATCTCTGACCGGGATAATTTATGTGGGTTGGACAGAGTTACCGCACTCCATCTCAACCAAATAAAGTTAACAACCCACGAACAGAGTGAAAAGAAAACCAAAACGATACCGCAACCGCAATCCGCAACCGTTCATAATTAGACAACACTAAAAGTACCAAATCCCAAGCTTCGACCGGGAGGCTGGTAAAGAACGCCTCCCATAAGAAAAAATTAACCCAATCTAGACCTAGCCAACCAACACCAACGACCAAAATACAACCGAATAAAGTAACTAAAACTATCATTCATATGGACCTGAGGAGAAAGTTTTATCAAGGGGAAATGTTGGCAACGACAGCCGGGTCGGCTTGATCGGCACTGCATCTTTCAACAGTACAGGCACGACAACGTTCATGATCACATTCGTAGCACGCAACATGAACGGAAAGAAGCATTGGGCCAGTGAAGCAACCATTGGATATGCATATATGGCAAAACCAGATAGATTCTGGAGGTAGATGTGTTCGTGGTGGTCCCTGTTGGTAAGGGATGCCATGGGCGGGTGTACTCGTTGGTGAAGCAGAGGGCGAGCAAGCATTGGCCTCTCCGACGAAAGAAGAAGGAAGATTCATACTCCTGCGGGAGCCGTGACAATCCTCATTGAGGGTCACATTCGTAAACGAGCCGGGGGAGGTGATAGCGATATTGCGGACGATTGAAGACATAGCAGCTCAAAATCTTTGGTAGAGATTAATGAATGGGAAGCCCAAAGGTATCTTGAATTATCTTCGAAATTATTGATACTGAAACTAATATAGTGCGTAAAGGAGTGTTTTCGATGTCCTAGGGATGGTTGATAGCCCCCGAAATGATTTTGGATATATATAAGGTGATCTCAGTGGAAGGGCCTGTTGATGTGTTCTCCCAAGTCCTTTACGATTGAATATATATTAATTCTTTTTCGAAGCCTAACAATTACCTATGAATTTCGGCGTAAGAATCCTCAGTACACGGACAGTGTTGTGAGCATCAAATTTCGCTCTGACATTAAGGCAGCAGAACTGTTGCACTGCCTATTGCGCACGGGAGGAAGAAATTATCCAGTTCTCACGAGCTGAAGTTCTTGATCTGGGCTTACAAGTTCATGTTAAATTAATAGAAGAATAACAGGACCAATCTTTGTTTGAATATTTGCTGTGCGAACAGGACCTGAGGACTTCGGATGTCAGATTACACACCTATCGCCAGGCCAAACTTATGTCTCAGTGAGATGCCAAAGCGCCTTCACACCAGGAACATGTAGGGCTTGCATGATCTAGCCTGGGTAAACCATGGTACTGGTGACTGTAAGACACCGTTTCTCGACGGTACGATTTATCGTATTATAAGGCTGCACTTTTGGCGTGCAATTACGACTGCCACTCGGAAGGGTTCCGTCATCGCACAAATCCAACGTCTAGACATCTTTCAATAAGCAAGAGTATGTTTAACCTTTAGAATACTTGGGTTTCTTAGAAGGCTGAGTTCGTGATTCGTTGGTACCCTTTTACCTTCGAAGTTTCCCAGCATACCATATACAGTTAAACAAGGCTAAATTATAAAGCTCATTGTGAGCTATAGCTAGGCAAGTAGGGTGGTTGTCGATATCAAGATTTTGGGGTCGGGGAAGAAGATCAGAGTTACATGATCCCGGTTTCTGCTCGTTCTAGATGGCCGTCCTCGAGATTTGCTTCGAAGGCATACATAATCGTCATATTATAATATCTATATGTCTTGGCGCTACACATCCCTAAAAAAAAAATCCCAGAGCTCCAAAAATCATGAAGACGATATCTATCAAGAAATTATCATCTTGAGTGGTCTCCTATCTCACAGGGGCCATAATATCTTTGGCCCCATTCGATAAACAGTACCCAGTGCGTACTATAGAAGGAACGTTTTATAATTAAGATCGGTGGATATGCTGGGTCTATACTAGGTGAGTGATATCCCATGGAACAGCGAACCTCGACATGTTGTGCCATTCAAACGAGTATATATATAGTCCTCGACCGCGATGTATGTGGGGTACGAATCGATATCGATTGCACCGTCACAGCACGGATGTCTATCTCGGCGAGAATAAATGCGACATACAAATATACGGCTTCTAGAAGCTGGCTTTGTGTGAACTGGGGGTTCAAGCTCACGTGTATTCTGTAGTAGGGAACCGAACTTGGTAGGACAAAATTGAGGCTGTATATTTACCAAAGCTAACGTGCGCGATAAACTAATGTATCTAAAGAGACGCAAAGTCCTGCCCAATATAATAGGTCGACAACTCCCATCTTATATGGTTACTCTTAAGCTCGTTGCAACCTGAGGCTTGGTGCCTGAACTTGCCTTTCGGTAAGCCGTGCGAAGCTTTACTTCTGATATATATCGATATCCGATTATATATAAGAATTTAATTGGTTTTGGAGCTTACGTAAGGGTATATGTCTGCCACGAGAGTAGTGGTTAGCCTTATATGTATGCTGTCAAAAAAAATAATCACGATAGCGTAGACTTCGCGAGCGTCCCAGTTTCCCTTCATGCAGCTTCTCCAATAAGCACAGGTACGCCCAGCCTTCTTCCCAATATCAACTAACTAATAAAGGGAATCTATGAGAATTTCAAGGATTGGTCAATCTAGTGCATCTAGTATATTCGGGCGTGCGCAACTGACATAATAAGTAGCGCGCGGGTGTGTGCGCGCAATAATGATCAATCAGAGCGTATGATTAAGTCGATCAATTCTAGAGAACGCAACTAATAGCCTCTGGGTGAACAGAAAGCTCACATTATTCTTGTACTACAGAATGGCATTATCTTCCCTCTTCTGGTCTATCGAGGATATCTATGTATAGAAGCTAACAATTATAATATCAGCTTTAGTTAGTCAATTCCATTACATTAACTTGATTGGCTGGCTGATCGCGCATGCTTCATCAAATACATACCGCCAAAACTCGAAAAATTGGCTATCTCCGGCCAGGGATCATCTCTCGAGTTATTGGTTGAATGGCATCGATCTGCATCAGAAGTTTCCCATACAAGTAATTTTGATCTCTGGAAGCTAGCCAATTTCTCGAGTTATGGCGGTACTGCGCCCTTTCGGATATGGTACTATCATTGTCACTCCCAGAAAAAAGGCAATGCAATAATACTTTAAGCTAAGGCACTCTATGTCCAAATATAAAGATCTTGACCGACTCAATATAATGATACGGTGGTTTTAGCTTCTGGTATCCGATATATGTCTTGAATTGAAGAGAAAAGTAGGTAAACTTCTTTGAGAACCGCCTTAATTAACTAATAAGGAAAAGAAAGAGACAGATAAGATGACATAAGTAATTTAAAGAAAGGAAACATTTTTCTCTAGCGCCACAATCCATTTTCAACATTTCTCTCTAGCGCCATAATCCATTTTAAACGTTTCAATTCCCCCAAACAGTGCTTGATATAATATATCATCACAACTCTACTCTTTTGGGCAATCAGGACAAGGAATATGACCGCATACGAGGCAAGAAACCGTGTGGGCTATAAGGTATGGACCCGCACCCTCCTCAGGAGCGCACTTATGACAATACCATATCCTCCAGGCGGGAACTTGTGTTATCCCCTGCACAAAACTCCAGGAGAGAGACAGCCTCGAAGGGCTCATGGTAGAAGTATTGTGGAATTGTGTTTCGTCATGAAACTGTTCATCGACGTGTGCAGGCACAATCATTGATCCTGATGGAAGGTTGTTTTGGCACATCTTCGAATATTTGGGTAGATGAGGATTTTCTTGTTCTATTTTTTTTTTTGAAGGAGTTGGACTGAAGTATTCTTTAAAGAAGCTGAGTGGTAACCCTTGAATTGTTTTCGATTGTGTCTTTAGGTCTGAATTTTGAGGGACTTGGGTGATTGTGGATGAAAACGATATAATTGACTAGTTAAAGTAGCAGCTTCCTTTTAACTTAGATGATATGGTATGGTTGAGAGGGAGTATCAAATCCAAGGACGTTCCACCTCCTATATATATTTGAAGACTGTTTGGCTTCGGCGTTGGAAATCATGTGAGAAAGCCTTAACATGTTTCAACGCCGGCCGCTTTGGGGACGACGTTCAGTCATTTCTACGCACAATCTTACGAACAATTATCTAGAGCGTCATTGAGAAAAGCACGCATATAAGGCTTGGGACCAGTGGTTATATGAGGCGAACTTATCACTATACCCCCCCCCCCCCCCTCCTTTTCTTTTCTTACTTCACCGTCGATCTCACAAGCGTGAGCATGAGGCCGTAGCAGCTTTTCTTACGTACGGGATCATATGTCAAGGCTGCACTGATGTACGTTTGAACACTAAACCAACAAGGAGTTAAGCTACTTCCAAGGACTTTGGGAGGTCATCATCATAATTTAGATACCAACAATATTCATCTGTGCTACTCTCACATCATTTTGCGAGGCGACAACTTGATATTCAAGCCTTGCAATTGGGCGCTTCGTTACAACAAATTTCCATTGATACTATCGCTATGGACTTATTCCAAGAGACCAACATAGTATTGACCTACCCCCCTTGTTATGAAAAGCTAATTTATATAATGGCAGATATAATTGCAATAGATCATAAAAGTCTCGATGGTCTAATGAGATTTTATTATTTTATCCTCGATCGAGCTTCACGAGTTATCGAATTTAAGAGACCATATTACATCCTGAGAAGATAAACCAATTATCCGCACTGAGCTGGGAGTTCATACTTACTTCTCAGACATGGTTTATAAAAGAGGGAGAATAAAGTCATCTAAGTAGGTACTGTTTTTTCACATATATGCACAGCCAGCTAGAGATATTAACTTTACGAAGTTAACTGCGCCGGCTCAAACCAGAAACACCGCCAGATTTGGATGTGAGTACTCTGGGTGTATATCGTTATCTGTACAGGTAATACTGAATAATTGAAAATGACTGCCTCCCGGATTATCCTGCCCACCCATATATATGGCCCAGCCTCGTAACTTGTCATACTTGAACATCATACTATACTGGCTGCTGACTAAACCACCCCTAAGATTTTATCTTCCAGCCCCTAATTCTAAGCCACCCCCTCGAATCATCGAGCCCGGGCTGCCATTTCCAGCTTTTGCGGTAATCGATTGGGGGTGTAAATCGCCACAGGTCCAGAAGAACTTCTGTGCCCAGACGTACGAGCGAGTATCGTTCTAGCTCATAGTAGCAGGACTTCCAGACGTACATCTAGAA
The DNA here is from genome assembly GCA_024713935.1 of Morchella eximia. Lineage (NCBI taxonomy): Eukaryota > Fungi > Ascomycota > Pezizomycetes > Pezizales > Morchellaceae > Morchella > Morchella eximia. Next base: position 438,014 of record JAMGZG010000022.1, on the reverse strand, counting down.
GTTCCCCAAGTTCGTATCCCCGAGGCGAGCATTTTTACTCCCTAATTATGTATCTCCCTTGATTTTCAGTAGTGTTCGCACTACCAATGAGCTAAACGCGACAATGACCAGGAATGAAGGCAGAGAAAGGGTTAAAACCCTTGAGGCAGACCGATCTCCGCTCACTGCCCACGCCCTTCACACCTCCATGGACCTAGGGCGTACGTTGACGTTGAATTATGCATACATATATATGAGATCCAGCGAAATGTTCTAAGCCTTAATTAGACTAGGTCAGTCACAAAAGTCTTTTATTTAAAGCACGCAACGGCTGCTAATCACACCCATCCACAGAAGAGTTTTCAGTGTTGAGAGTTGTTGACTGTTCACACGCGTACGGTAATAACCTTTTGGCATGCCGCGTTAATAATATAGACCATGGACCTATCATTGTGATTAAACGGCATTGACATACCAATCTAGGCCTCATACCCTATTACAAGGCTCACTATAGTTCAACCCCCGAGAAGAGTCCCTGCGGATATTATGACTGGCATAGACTCGAGATAGGCACTCTGGCGCTGGGTTGAAAGTACTTGAAGGTTCGATATTGTTTCCGATCGAAGGAAATCTATAAGAAGACTAGAATAACAGGTAAGGGCATGTTTAAAGAAATGAGATATGGTTGGGTATGGGGTTGATGCTAACCGTTGTTTTGAAAGAGAGTGCTTTCGATGGACGGGATCTTAATCACAGCTGCCTGGTCCCTCCCATCCGACCCTGGCTAACACAACGTCACGCACATGAGCAACGTGGGATTATAAAGCTCGTGATTCAGACTGGACTAGCTGACATAAAAGTCACAACAACAACAACATATATCCTCGCGAGATACTGCAAGATTTGTTTGGCAACGCTCCAAACTTACATGAACACGTTTGGGGAAAATGGCACGATAAATTCCATAGTCGCTTTGGGAAATCGTATCGCCTCAATCCTAGACCATCTAATAGCATCTAAGCCTTCGAATCTATCAATGACTCTGAGAGATCGACCAACGGAGCAGTAGCGAGTGGATAAACAGATGGCGGGTACAATATTCAGGCCCGTGCAACTCATCCGAAGCTCCTATTCTATTAGAATGTAACTGAAATTCACTTTGAGAAAGGCTGGAAACGATACTATATGATAAGTACCATTAATTACGCGTACCTTCCAATGTCTATCTCAACAGACTGGCTGTCATTCAGCCTCGTGAGTAGCGTGAACATTCGTCTAGGTGTTCTAAAGCCTTTGAGCTATATTTTTCTTTATCTTTATCGATGACAATGTGCAAAAAAGGAACACGTTTCAGAGGACCTTTCGATACTACAAGATAGGTCTCCCCGTCGGCACTGGTATATGGCTATTATGAAGCGCCTCGTACTTTGATGGGTCGATATACACAGTTATATATATGCTGAGTACTCCACGGCAAGACTCCGTTTGGTTCCCAGAGTATATTCACGTTATATATCCCATATATCCTCCAAGCATCGTCACTTGGTCGATGGTTGAAGTGAGGAGGGTCATAGCGATTTGGAAAAGCAAGTAGATACGATGAATTCGTGGCTAAAGAAGAGCTGCCTGGACACCGGCTTAGTCCCCGGCGCTATAAGCTAAATGTCTAATATGGATCTAACTGGGCTGTCTTCCTGTAGCTAACCCATGTCAGTTTTATAACACTCTGTTCTCAGGTCAAGTGAGCAAGACATTCAAATGTTCTCAGGCTTGGGAAAATATGTATTACATACAATTGGATGCTCGACACCAACTGGCTCAAATACAGAGCCTCGATCCACGATCGACCGCAAGGGTAGTGGAGTATCGTGCCCTCACAAATTCAGTTTGATTCTAAAGCTGTCTAATTACTTGACTGTTGTCAATGTTTACAGTTAGATCCACAGTATCTACTGGGGGCTCATCAATAATTGCGCTGCGAACCAGTAGATTCTATAGCTGTAGGACAGCATCTTTAACTACGTATGTTGTAGGGATTATCAACTTTTATTATATGTAAAAAAAAGATCACATGTCCGCATCGTCCGGTCTTAATGTTGCCTACTTTGAAAGTAGCATAGTCACCCTGTAGATCAAGGCATATTGAGTTTTTCTTATACCATTCACTACATCTAGTGTAGAGTGATTACAAAGTGCGAGGAATCTGTTAAATAATGTTCAGTTTATGCCACACCAGTACAGGAGTATTATTTCCCTTTGCTTGATAAATAACATATTGTAACCGTGCATGTGCTATCCCATCCCATAGCTAAGCTCTAAAAAGTCAAAACCCGCAACAAACACCCCCCAAAAACAAAAGCCCCTCTCCCCATCGCGCGCCACAAAACATAAAACCCAACCTGCTCCGTCTCTAAAGTCTAAAACAAAAGCTCCCAAATTGTTGTACGTGTATGAAAAGAAAATGGTAATACAGAAACACAAATATGCGTCGACACTAGTTATACGTGAGCTAGGGCTTACCCTACCTAGGCCCTAATAATCCATCTCTATAATGCGTATATACCAAACTACCCACCCGATCAACCTATATTCTTACTCCAAACTAATCCAATTTATGTGTAGGCACTCCCAAATGTCGTGTGTGTGTGTGGACTCTCAAAGGGAAGAGGTTTCAGTTAATGATCATGTCGTTAGCATGGCCCGGGACATCAAAAGTCCTGCAGGCATTGCATCTGCGGTGTTGGCAGTCTGCACACTCATCGTGAAGGGCGGCCAAGTGGGTACCACTTGAAGGGCAGCAGCCGCTTGCGCCTTTCCCACCGCAGCAGGCCCAAAACAAAGCTGCGTCTCTTGGTTGTACCCCTGCTCGTGCTGCCTGAGGGGTGTTGCTTCTGCTTCTGCCAATTGTGTCCGAAGAGTCTGCAGTCTGCTCACGCTGGTTGCGGGGTGTAGCGCTGCCAGAGAGGTTCTGGCCGCTTTGAGGGCGGGTAGTGTTTGTGTTGATGGATGCGGGCTAGAAGCATTGAATGTTAGAATCGAGGGTTCTTGGATGTTTAGTTAATTCAATCGGGGTCTATTACCATTATGAGTTTGGAAGTTTATACTTTTAAAGTAAAGCTTTTCTTGAGAGATCTAATACAGTCGCCTCTTGATATAAGGATACGGTCGGGACCGAAAATCTGTGTTGAATAGATTCTTATAAGGCGAGTATCACTATAAGAAGTAAGGAGATACTGGTAAAAAGGGTATTTCGGGGCCGCCGATTCCTATCCTTATAACGATAGTATCACTATATATGAAGTATCACTATAATGAGAGCCGACTGTAGTTTGAATGATACTTGTGGGATCCGAAGACGCTGACAGTGAGTTGATGAGGGAGTGGAAGCTGGAGTGAATGAATATCTATCGAGGGGCCAGGACGCCGAGTACATATAGAAAGATCTCGAGTGCTATCATCTGAATAGTAGCCGCCATATTCAAAGTGCATTGAGACTAGATGAGGAAGTTTTATCCATCATTGTGGATGGGCGTGAACCGGTTGGTAGAACCTCTGGTCGAAGTATAATGTTCCTAGCGATACTGACTAACATCATGGAACTGAGGATGTAGCGCACAATCACCAAGTCCTAAGGTTCGAAAAGAACGTAAATATTAGCATACTCAAGAGGGAAAGGGAAAAGGGTTTACTGCGCACCTACTACTAGCCATATCTGCTACCTCTGCAAGCATCATCTTTGGCGAACTATTGGCCCTGGAATCATGGAGTAATGAAATGATAATGTAAATCATAACAGGTAAATTTGAAGTCTATGGCACTATAGTACCACTGACTAGACTCTCAGTGAAAATATAGAGATCTGAAAGCTGCGAATAGATGAAGGTTAGAACAAAGCTGCGAATAGATGTGTTTGAGCGGAAACGCGCTGAAAAACGTTAATTCTAGTTGACTGCGAATTCATAATAGGAATTGTGAAGGAAGAGGAAGTGAGATAGTGGCACGCGAAACGACTGCGCACGTTCATGTTGGCTAACATGCTTAAAGCGCGCTACCCTAACCCACCCTTGACACCTCTCCTCAGGTGGTGGCTGTTCCCTTTCGAACTTCAGCCCCGAAGCTTAATCGTAATCCTCAGTTATTCGTCCAGCTTACAAAAAGGAACAGGCCCATGCATAGGGGTAGGGCAGACTGAGCCAAGAGGCTCTGAACTGGTGCGGCTATCATACATAATGTAAATACAAGAGCAGGGGTCTCTTTGAGTAAGAGTTTAGACATGTGCGTGTTTTCGGGAAATGAATAAATCATAAAGGTAAAAGAAGATGAACAGCACGATGAGCACTTGTATTATGTTGTCTATACAATTGTATGTAGAACTACATGTAGAATCATCAGCTTTCCCGTGGTAGATTTGACACACGCATGTAGATCTGCGCGCGTATAAATTAACGCCGTACAACGTATCACATGATCCACACAAAGCTCGGCTCGTGTCTTTACAGGTGGGGTGAAACGGTGAAAAATACATGTCCGCTCTCTCCATTGGTTGATTTATGGCAACGCCATGGGGTAGCAATGATGCAGTATCATTTTTACTTAGACTTATGTGGGAAAAAAATACCGAGACGTTCTGATATATTTTCACTTAAAAAATCGAAATTAATTGTTAAAAATACAAACAAAAAACCAGTAATATTGGCCCTGCCTGCTGCTTCATCTGCATCGCATTTTAAGCTCTTAATCTCTGTGTGGGGTTGTTATTTGATGGAATTGTGTGAAAGCGAGAGTCAAATTGAGGTGATGGAGGTTGCGTTGTAAAAGCTGTCTCCAGCTTACCCCCTGGCCGCCAAGTATCATTTTTAATTCAATCGCCTAATCAGAGCCCTTCACAGGCCCTCATTTTTTTTTAAAATTCCCCAAAACGGGGTTCTCAGTACTTACCCTTAACCCCCGGTACCTAGAAGAAACCTAAACCACCCTATCAGCTGTAAACGCGATACGTGCACGTATACATCTGAGAAATTGTGTCAAGAAACTTAACGGTATGATGATCATTGGCTAAGATTCCATGCTTGAGATCACCTAGGGAGAAGTGTAATTCCCCATCACGGGTTAGCTGTTCCCCCTTTTAGTCTACTGTGGAAAACAACTACAGTCGATACCCGGAGAAAGAGTTCCAAGCTTGTACTTTCCAGGAGCCGGACCAGGTTCTGGTAGAATTCTACCTCAAAGTAGCGGCAACCCCCCGCACCAATACATCTATTGTAGGCATAGGTATACATCGTCTAGACGATGTATACCCTGCATAAAGATACTTTGTAGATGATTGAACCGGATAAACACTGACCTTACGAGCATGAACTGCATGCTGAGCGATTAAAAAAGAAAACGCAAAAAAAAGATTAAACCATCAAGTATACCTTACTAACTAGAGTTCGACAAATTAGGAAGTCTGCACATATGGTAAAGAGGCTATCGGTTCTGACTAATAACGTCGCGACTCAGAACACCCACCGGCTTTAGATTCAACTGTGCAATCGGCAGCTTGATTGTCATGTCAGCCGCGGCCTATCTCTCTCAAAGTGCTCTATGAAGCTTCAGCCACGATCATCAATTGTACGAATCAATTTCATTGAGCTAGCATGAGTCAATACTTAACACGAAATGAAAAATACCCCATAACACGGCTACAGAAACTAACCCAAAGTTATAATTAAGGCATATCTCGTGACTATATAGAAAACACCGGCCTTGCAGCAGTGACTATCGACTCTTTCTACATCTGTGCACGACAAAACATCCCACTCAGGTGCGTTTACTCCGTATACGTATATATCAGCTATTAAGTTATGTAACCATTATGATGATATTGGTGGTGATGATGTGACTAAACAGGCATCACAATAACTTAATATTGACTCCATAATTAAACCTAGCTGGGTACCTACATATATCTCAAGGTCTGCATGTAGCTAAGGAAAATCTCACCCTTCAATTAAGGTTCATAGCTGGCATCTAATTATAAGTACAATACCAACGGTTTATCTAACATGTACTAGTTCAATTGCAAGGCCTAGCCAAAGGCTGATTAATCTCGCTTCTCTGGGGGCCAGAGACCCTGGTCAGGTATGTATTGACCAATTGAATATACGTATATAGCTCCTCAGCAGTGCACATCATTACCTTTTACTCGTTGGCTATGATGTCACGCAATGTGCATGATCATCTGTGCTTATATCGGCTTCTTGCGCGCGTTTCCTATATATCATATGATATTTCATAGCCATGGCCAGCGGCAAAACAGTTGAATTGACAAACCCTTGTAATTGTTGGAATCTGTATCTGCCTAACTATCATGAAAATTGTTTATTTAATTAACGTATTGCCAATAATTGCATGCAGCCCTGAAATATCCTCGCTTATGTTTACGATATCCGGTAACGCGACGTTACAGTAAGAAACTTATACACTCTCAAAATCATTACCCTGTGAGCACAATAATATGACAAGAAGAAAATTGGACCACAAGCGACATTTTCAATAATCAATTATAGTGAAACCTCAGTGTCTAAATCTTTTACACGCTAGTACTACGTCGTCTCCATCACCCTCGACCTCTATGTCTACACTTGACTCTCCACAACGTCCTGAAGATCTGTCATCAGGAAGTCGGAACCCCCTCTCTTTCTCTTCGCACCCGCAGCACCGCTGCCCTCGGCAATCATAAACCGCATCTTCAGCACCTGGTTTTGGCTTTCAAGCTTCCTATTTTGCTCCTCTAACTTCCTATTCCTACTTTCCAGCCTATCAATCTTCTCTTGTAGTTTATCTTCCCGTGCCTCTAGCCTTTCGATCCGTTTTTCCTTCTGAGTGTTCTCGTATTGCAGTAGCTCAATCAATGATGACGATGACCGCGGGTCAGTGATACTCATCATTGGCTCCTTAGCTGTGGGTTGGGGTTGGGGTGGCGGTTGTGGAGGATGAGGAGGGCGTGATGAATATTCTGTTTGGCGATACTGCCGCCTTTGGCTAGAGTTTGTAGATTGTGGCGGCGACAGATTTGCCGGCGGAGTGGTATCGCGAAGTGCAGATAGCTCGGGGTCAAATCGTGGAGCAGGGGGGGGGATATTATAGCCTGATGATGGACCACCGCCATCTCCACCGAGATCTGTTGCAAGGGCGTCATGGTCAGTGGTGGTATCGCCGCCTTCGTCCTCATCAAAGGCGCCGAGCGGACCGATCTCCCAAGGGATGACCCGGGTCTCTGGAACGTCCCATGAGAAGTTTGCTGGCCCTTGGAGGCGGTTGTTACTATTACTATTACTGGCGACGCGTGAATCCCTGTGCTACATCAGTCGCAGTTTTTCTTTTGGTTATCTATGATATATTTGCATACCATTGTTTCTGCAACGCGTCACTTGTGCGGGTTTTAAAGCCGTTACTTTCAGCCCAGTTGTTATACTCTTCTGTGATGCCTTGCCACCCCTCTTGGCTCCCACCTTCTACGGAATGCAATCTCGCGAGCCTAAGGAGTTCCTCAATCTCGGTCTCCCCAAGCCCTGGTCCTCCGCCTCCTCCACCTCCTCCTCCCCCGCCTTTGGAGGTCTTCCCAGCCCTTGGCTTAGGAGCTCCCGCCGCGGCGGCTTCGGCTTCTTTCGCTTCAACCCGGATTATTTGCTCCCGTTCATCTGGTGTCAGACCTGTGCACTCATCGACGAGATGACGAGTCCGCTCCTCCGAACGGCCCTTTGGGATCTTTTTATGACAGCGTATACATGACACTTGATATTTGTTGGATCGATTCTGGAGTGCGGCGTCTTTGTTGAAGTATTCCGCCCATTTGAAGGGGCGCGGCATCTTGTTTATAATGTCTATAATTGGAAGAATATGTTAGAAACAAAATCACTTATACTCCCAAAAATTTTAAGTGCCAAAAAGGAAGAGTACTTTTTTTTTGTTTGTGCGGCTTAATCGACAATAATAGAGACCTGAATCTTAATTCTGTCAATCGTCGACAGAGGTTGGTTGTCAATGGCAGAGAGGCCGGCAGATCAGCAGGAAGTTAGGAGATGTATGTTAAGCGAGTGTCTCACCCCCCATGAAAATTGCATAAAAGACGTTCTATCCAAGCATATTCCCATTAGAAATGAACGATAAAAAGATAATTCATTTCTGTTGTACAATTGTTTTTTGGTTCTTGATTTCTGGGATTCTCGATGGGGCTTGTGCTGCTGCGGCCTAGTACTAGCTAAGCCACGAGATAGGTTTTCTGCCATGCAATCGCTGAATCCAGTAGGCAGAACCTTTCCGACGTTGACCGCGCGCCTTACATAAAATATGGGCAAGGCATTTTTCATAAGTAGAGTACATGTAGCTGATGTTCGTGCTTTGAATTTTAGTTTCCAGTACGGGTAAGTTGTAGGTACGGAGCTAGAGTAACTGATTGACTGAGGGGTGAACCCATGGAGCCCAGGCTCTCAAGCTCTCTGGATCATGATCATTCACGATTAGTTATCACCAAGAACTCAAGCAAAGAGCGCATATGAGTACCTAATCAGTTATAATTAGCAACGACAGAAGCTTTAACATTGCAGTACGTACCGATGGACAGGAACTTGCATGTATTCTATGGATCTTCAGGGTCAACGGCGAACTGAGTGGTCCAGAAATGACTACATGTACATAAGGAAAGTTAAACAAATACAAATGGCTCACCTTAGTTCCACCTTACCCCGCATCATAAAGTACCCAAAGTTGAAGAGTCTCATAATCATCATAATGGGGGGGGATTTGAAAAGGCCAATAGCTTCCTGATCCAAGCTTTTGTACGCAACTCTGAGATTAAATTGCGGTGCATTCTAGCTAGCACGTGTATATGTGCGCACACAAATATCACCTCTGTTTCGCATATAACGCCAAAGATCTACTTAAGCGATACAAGTTCATGTATCTGTCAAGGGTTCTGACTCCCTGCCAAGTAATTGCAGTTTGCTTCCTCCTCTCCAATCCGGAGTAATTTTTGATATGCAATTGTTTGTGCTCCGGAGACATTGCACTATGGTATCAGTACATGTATGTAGTAGCCCTGGTACAAAACGTGACGCATACGTATACTGACTGCTAGAAATATGATTAGCGTTAATACTGCACTTTTTTTAATCTCCGCATCAGATAGTCCTCACGTGTACTCCAAGATTGCCAAATCACGGGGTCTTCGTAGTAAAAATCGGATTTAGGCCTCGGTTCAGCCCAGTTGAAAATATAGTGGGGCTACGTATGTAGTCACGTAGTGAAACGTTGAGATGGCAGCTTCAGTCCTTATCGCTAGCACATCCAACCAGCTTCTCGCAATAGTAGTGGAACCAGATTATTTTATTTCTTCAGCACCTCGGGCATGCCGGTACCGAGTCGAACATCTCGAGGATTCTTCTTTGAACTTCTTTTCACCAGTCGAGTGATGTGAGCACATCGTATTCAGCTCCTATAGTTCGTAGATTGTGTCAATCCCACTGACAGTGCTACTACTTAGATCGTTAAACACACGAGATGCAATTTCAACCGCCAAACATGCACTCCTATGCAACTCAGTATGCGTTTCTCCCCTACATCAGGTTGAGATGCAGAACACTTGCCCCAAAACTCGAGTTTATGTAACATAATACAACCGATGAAATCAGCTCCCCGCGCGCCAGTTGCGAAGATCATCCATTAAACAAGGAGGAAACCTGAGGGTTACTTTAATTAATTTGGATCATATGAGCGGCGCTAGGGTTCCGACCACGCGCGCGGTAGCCTAGAGCTAGGGCCAAGCTTTTAAGAGCCTCCTCACTAGGTGAAGTGATGGAAATAGGTCACATTTCGCTACCCGGGAAATGAATGCTTGTCATGCGGAAATTCTGGCTGAAGACACTGAAGCCACTGAACTGGCTGATGACATATTGATTAATGATGTCATAAGTCGACAAGGGTGATGTCGATTTGATCATATTATATCACTCGGTTTTCTCCTCCGATATCGGTATGCATGATAGACTGTATCGGTAGTGACCTCAAGAATAATCTGACCAACCGACATTATGTGTATGTACATGTAGTAGAGGCCCCAACAAATTAGCAATTCTACATACACAATACCGATCATTGTAACGAGGATTGTAAAGTAATGTTCAGATCTAGGGTACGTAGTACGTAGGGAAGGGCCTAGCTTCCCATACCCTCTTAACTAAATGCATGAAAGAATGGAAACCTACATGTACTTACCGCAGTCCGTTGAATTCCAGACAGATCCATTAATGCTCTTACTACATTTACCGTGTTGACTTGTGAGTATATAGTAGTGTTCTTAAAGTTAATGAGATGAAACATGTCGAGGTTTTGATGTATCCAGTCACAGCCTCTCACTCGACTGACCCACACTCCCCTATATTGCCCTGGACATTGTGGAGAAATAAAGCCATAAATTGATATTTCTCATTCAATGGACTTTTCTAGTAATAATGATAAATGAGGATAACAAGTAGCTGAGGGTTCTTCTTGATTACGCCCCGAAACAACTCGCTATACGTGCTTAAGTGTACATATGAGTGTACTACGGTGCGTTACTACATATATACATATACGTAATTGAGAACTGAAATTTATCCGAAAATAACTAGCGGCTACTAAGAACATTAATCCCAGGTACGTTTAAGTAGCGTTTGCTTACGTTGTATCGGCAGACCATCACCTGATGAAGAGCATTGTTACTTAACTACATGTACTTCTTCTATCGACATCAACATCGGGAGCGAGTTCAACACTTGTTCACGCTCATTATCTCTACCACCCAAGTCCCCTTAAGCTTTCTTTTCAATTGTTATGGACTCCTGGTACATTTCACACCTACTCTGCGAGTTACCGGCCTACTACTTGATATAGATGTTTTAGTGAACAGAACGCATGATATGTTCTGACTAAAACACTAGTATTTACCTCAATGAGAGCCATTCTAACATTGCGAAAGACTCTAGCTGACTCGGGTTTCTAGAGGATGCCATTCACAATAGCCTTGCGCTCACATAGATATCCCGTGAAAACAGCGAACTACATACATCATCACGTTGATAGTATGTAAAGATATCGCACTGCAGTGATGGTTATTACACAGACTCCTCCCCTTTGGGATCCAATGATATACGAAGATTACATTAGTCACTTCTGGGTAGTCTGATCATGATGGGTAGGAGGAGAAGGAGAGAGAGAAGGAGAATGAATCCTACCCACATCCCCTACGAATTTTGTGAGAATTACTATGATACTAATTTAGATACGCATAGGTTAAAATCTAAACAACTTTCATGCATCCTACTACACAAATCCAATGGAAACTAAAAACAAAGATGGAAGCGCGGAAGGCTTCGTTGAGGTCATGAGAAACCAGCATGGACATTCCTCTTTCGGATTTGAAGATTATCAAGGCTCGAAGGTATATATTCATGTTTCCCTAAGTTTGTAGTTAATTTGCCTTGCGTGGGAAATAGCTGTGTAAAAGCAGTCATTGATGACGAGGAAAGCGAGTTTTCCCAGGTAGGCTGGCAATTTAGAATATATTCTACCGCTTTCAACCTATTACTTGTGCGTCGGCCAGTGTAGGTACTTTACTTCCGATGATATCCCAGTAAACAGGGTATACATCTTCAATTCTCCCTATAGTGCAACCAGATGGAAGAAGCGGGGATATTCTTTCGAGGCCGGAGAGCCCGGCAACGGCCCACGTGGTCCGCAATTGGAATGGCGCCGGTAGTAATGTCATTTTTACCATTGACGAAGGCCTGCCGAAATATGACACGGCATAGCCGCAGCCCGACGACGGATATATTCTCAGGTAAGGTGCATCTAGAAGCTTTCCTAATGTTCGCGAGGCATGAGCTATCGATAATAAATAAAAAGGAAAAAAAGATCCTCATAAAGCGAGATTTACCACTGGCTAGATGCTCTATTGCGTATGCGCACAGTACTTAAGTTTGTCGCCTATCTCTATAAAAAGACCTCTCAAGGCAGAATAGGCGAACCAGTTATATTGGAAATGCACATAAAAATCGTTATTGTGCGAATCAAGCAGTCAATATCTCCTGGAGAGTATGGATAGATCGAAGTCTATTAAGCATGCACGCTTTCATCATCATTATCCTCTTCATCTTCGTCTTATTTTTTTTTTTTTTTTTTTTTTTTTTCATAATCCTCAAGCAGATATTGTGCGCAGAAGCCGGTGTATCGGTGGATTCTAGTCGAGGACAGTTACATTAACATTAAGAAGAAGAAGAAGAAGAAGAAAAGGAATACTCCTGGGATTGGTAATAGACCCCACAAAGTGCACATGTTATGGCAACTGACATGGAGATGTTCTGAGTGCGGTGCTCAATCAGTACGTGATAATTCCATCCACTCCGTCCTCTTGCGATAGTATTAACAGTACGTATATCTACAATAACCGTATATCATTCAATGAAATTGAAGCTACGGCTCATATATGCCACGATATATACATGTATATATGTTATATATGCACATGTACCCGAATAACGTGCTTCGCACATGTGCGAACTCAACACAACGTGGGCTCTAGAACAATATGCTGAACTAGATCCAATGGCTGCAACTCAACGAAAACAGAAAGAAACATGTACCCTGTTCATATGCTGCATAGCAATTGGTTGTCTTAATACTGAGCCGCTGGCAGTGCGAAGGCTTCTAGGATAGAGATTCACGATGTGATTAACCTTTTATTCTCGAAACGAATTCTCGAAACGAAATTGTTTGTCATTGACATCAAATTCGTCATACTAATGAAAAGCACTTGATCCTCATAAAGGCATACTGGGTGCATATTTGTGCATCGTTATTCACATACCCGGAAACTCATCTCACGCGACCACGCGTTGGCGAGTAAGAACACGCAGAGAACTCATGTACGTTGAGATTCACGGAAACTTGCACAACGTTGAATCTTAGACATTTACTTATTTGCCCGTTATTAGGCGCTATGTCAGCTCTACGCCTAAAGTCTATCTCCTTAAGGTGCAATTAGCTGATCTGCCGTCTTTAATTTTACTGCATAGTCTTATTCAGAGTCGAGACCCTGAGGACGCCCCTAATTCAAATCTCTCGCACGTGAGCGATCCACGTGATCTGCTTATTATGAGGCTCGCAGAGTTAGAACCAAAGCCTTGGATAAAACGACAGCGTCGGTGCAGTTAAGGCGTCAACTCGAAAGCGAAATCATAAGCAGTACTATAGTACTATTGCTACTGGTTGAAGGGCGAGTCTAGTAGATTACATACATGTAGTTGTACTAGTTCAAGCCTCTCCCGTCCCCGGCGGGCGGGTATCGTATGGGGTTTTTTTTGGTGAAGTACGATGAATGTGCCCCCCATAAAAGTGCAGCTCTGTGATCCTGAAGAACCTTTTTGTGACGAGAGGAGGGTAAATTACTGATATCTGCTTAGGTTAGAAAGGCGTGCATGGTATGCATGCAGAGTGCTCGGAAGATTTTTCGTTCTCATCGAGGAGTGTGGTGTTTATTATTCGATACCGGGAAATCATGGAGGTCTTGCTTGCTATCTACCGTTAATTACGATGGCATGGTCAGATAGAAGGAACCCTTTTTTTTTTTTTTCTTCCTTCACGGTTGCGTGGTATATATTTTCTGCAGGTCTGTGGATCCAAGAGGAAGAGCGGCTGAAGGGGGCGGGTGACATCAGACTGACGTCGGGAAAAAGCAGAGTTTTCCCAATTTTAAATGGAAGAAGAAGAGAGAAGCGTCCTTTAATATGGACCGCCGCCCGCCGCGCAGGCTCATAAGTGATCACTCGTTCGGTTGTTAAGGTTGCTAAGACTCTATCATGTAGGGATGACAGTGGGTAATACACTAATTCTCCACTAGGTATCAAGCTTTGGGTCAAGGAAGAGGGGAGAAAGCAAGGACCTGGAGGGGGGGTTGCGTTGTCCGGTAGGGTCCGAGTGAACGACGACGAGTCTTGCGATTCTTGGCGCAACGGGTGTGACTGCCCTGTGGGGTCATTCGTAGGTTCTGTATGAAACCTTTTTTGTTGTTGACAGAAACCTTTTTTTTTGGTTCCCTCTCCCCGCTTGGAAAAAGGTTTGTATGCCTAAAGTCGGGGTCACGTTCATTTCATTTCCTTGTTCCAGTTGAGCGAGTGGGAGAGAAAAAAATAACGGGCGAAAAAATGGTTTCTTTTTCGTAGTGAAAACAAGAGAGAGAGAGAGAGAGAGAGAGCGAGTCCAATTTGCAAAGGGAAAGGCAGGGTCAAGTGACTGCAGCGTGGGAGTGGGAGGGTTCTTACATAACCCTGCAGGTATGCCGGCGGCTCACTTCTGCTGCTTCTTGTTCGCCAAGGACCGGAAGGGAGGGGGAATTCGAAAGTTCGAATCGTCGATTAGATCCATGGGAAAAGCGGAGTCCGTCAAGTGAGTCCAGTCAGAGTCAAGGAAAAAGTCACTCGCACGATTCTCGCTCTCACTCACACCCGCCGCTTCCTCCACTCTACTCCGTTTCGCTTGAGCACTCCACAACCAACAACAACACCCTGCTGTACTGCACTGTACTCTCTACGTTTTTTTTTTACTTGCCCTCCTCTCGTTCCTCATATTGCTGTGAATGAGAAGAAGAAGAAGTATTTGGTAAAAGTTAGGTCGTTTCATAGGTAGAAGCAGAAGAAAAAGAAGAAGAAGAAGAAGAAGAAGAAGAAGAGAATTAGGTAGTCGACTCGTTGGAAAGGCGACCGACTGAAGACTACTCCGCTCTCACTACAGTTCTAGCTCCTCAACAACACCGATCGATACTACCATTTCTACCCGGTGTCTTTTTGGCCTTTTTTCTTTTCGCTGTCTGGGTCTAGGTGTCGCTGCCTGCCTACCTGCCTCTGTCTGTCTGTCTGTCTGTCTGTCTGTCTTTGTGCCCCGCTCTGCTTCTGCGTGTCTGTCTGTCTGTCCTTAGATCTGATCAGTTGCGCCGAATCCCACAATCCACTCGCATACATACCACTACATACTCTACCTACATACTACATCTTACCCACTACCCACTGTTGCTTGATCTCTGAACCCGAACAACGTTGCTTCCCTACCATCCATATCTATCCATCCATACATCCATACATCCATACACCCATACACCCATACACCCATACATCATACATCCTACATCCATACACCCACACATCCACACATACATCCTACCTTTCCTTACCTAGTAGTAGTAGCTGTCGGGGGAGGAAGAAGTCTGGAGACCTTTTCCACGACACCACCACCACCACTCTCTCTTCCCACAACCTTTATTTCCTGCCGCCTTGTCAGTTTTTTTTTTTTTTTTTTTTTTTTTTTTAGCAAGTAGACAATACCGTCACTCCCTCACAACGACGACAACGACAACGGCCACGACCACCGCGACCACAACCACGAACACCATCACGAACACCACCACCACCACCACCACCTCAATAATCACAACCTTACCACTCACCCATTCATCCATTCACTGATCTGCTCGGGGGTCCACTCACCTGCAAGCACGGACCTCCCACACTGAGTACCTGTGTCCTTCCTTTCCCCTCACATCCCCTCACATCCCCTCCTCTCTTTCCCTATCCTTCCCTCGTCTGGTCGGTCGTCCACGGGAAGACAGGACAGACCCACAGCAGACAGGCAGACAAGGCAGGCAGGCAGTAGTGCAGTGACCGTGAGCGACGATACTCCCCCCCCCCCGGTCGATACTAAGGTTCTGCAATATAGTTAGCAGAAAGGAATCCTTTCCTACCTTCTCCTACCACCACCGAAACCCCCCCCAATCCACATACACCAGATCCACCATGGCGTCTTCTTCCCATAACCATCATCTTCACCCGCAACACCATCAGCTGCTGCTCCAACAGCACCAACAGCACCAACAGCAGCAGCAGCAGCAGCAGCAGCAACACCACGCCGTACACCACCAGCAGCAGCGTCCCTCCGCAAAACAACCCAATCACCCCATAAATCCCTCCCCATCCCCCGTAATGCCCTACCTTGCTGCTGCTGCCGCGCCCTCAAATCCATCCAGCAGCTCATCGTCTCCCGCCGCACACGCATCAGAGCCCCAGGACCATGAGCGCCCGGTCAAGCGACAGCGGACCAACGCCTCGAACATGTCGGTAACGAAATTCCCGCCCCAGACGGTCAATGTCACGCACCCACAGCAACAGCAGCAGATCCACCAGCGACACCACCAACAGCCAAAGACGGACCCACCGCCCCAGCCAACCATTGTGCAGCCCCCACCGCCGCCGCCACCACCACCCCCTCCGGTGGCCCCGCCGGCGGTCACGTCGCCTGTGAGTGCGACTTCGAGTTCGAGCGTGCCTTTTCTGCGCGTCCAAGAGCAGGGATCCAGTGAGACATTTGCGCTCCCCCTCGCGGCGGTGTCGAATTGGGATGTTTGTAGACCCTTCTTCTCCTGTCCTGCCCGATCATATGTCTCAGCCATACTGCTGTATTGTTGAAGATTCAAAAGCTATGCTTTTTTTGCTTCCCCACCCCCCAACCAAGAAAGAAACCGTCATCTAACACGTGCGCCGCACAGACGCTCGTAACCGTTCTCCGGGAGCTGTTCGCAAAGCCTCCGCACTCGACGCCAAAGCTGAAGACGCACCGCGGCGACACAATAATCAAGCCGCTGATCAAGCACTTCCTCAAGGATGGCGTCCACCTCTCGGTCGCCTTCGACGACCACGCACCCCTGCACCCGCAGCAGCAGACTGTGGTCGTGCCTCAACCGGTAGTGCAAGCGCCGCAACAGACCCACGTCCCGGCACCCCCGCAGCTGCAACAACAGCAGCAGCAACAACAACAATCCCACCATCCATCCCCCGTGCCGCCGCCGCTCACAATCACCGCCAGCAACCTCAACCCCGGCATCAGCGCCTCCAACACCAACGGCAACGTCAACGGCGTCAACGGCCCCGGCGGCGGCAACAACAACAGCAACAACAACAATAACGGCGGCGGCGGCGGCAACGCAAACGGCATAATCCCCTCCCCAACATTCACCTCACAACCACTCCCCCCCGCGCAGAACCCACCAACACCCTACTCCCCGCCGCTCCACACCTCGTCCACACCATCAACCCAGTCCTCGTCACCACTAACCTCCATGTCCGCCGCCAACCTCGCTTTCTCAGCCCCCGCGCCCCCGGCAACACAGATACCAATGTACAAGATGTCGCGCTCCCTCTCGAACGTGGCCGGGCTATGGCAGGAGTGGAAGCAAGGGCTCAGCGGCGAGCCCTCCGTCGAGAGCCTCGAGGCCCGCTACGGACCCAAATGGCGCACGTCGCAGGCCGAGCGAAAGTTCTACAGCAGGAGGAAGGTCATCATCGAGGAGATCACGAAGCGTATCAGCGCGGGCATGGATCAGTGGCGCGCAGTGGAGGAGGTCGAGGAGGTCCGCGGCGGGAAGAGTCTCGATGGACTGAGTAAGATGATTGTGGAGCGGAAGAAGAACGCCGTGGGTGGTGGGCAGGGCGGGCGCGGGCGGGGGCGCACCGGTGCGCCGCAGGGGCAGGGGGCGCAGGAGGAGGAGGAGGATGAGGACAACTGGCAGATTCCGGGCTAGGGTGGGGTGGGGTGATCAAACGGACTTTGGTGAAGTGGTGTTCAGGTGTTTGTGTCGGTGCTTTTTTTTTTCTTTTTCTCTCATTTTTCTTCTTTTTTTGCGGCGTTCCCTCTCTTCTTTTATTTCGGCTTGGACATGGTTTGTGGTTTGTGGTTGTTGGTGCCGTTTGCAACCAACATGTGTTGGGAGTATCTATCATTTTTGATTTTTTTGTTTTGTTTCCCCAACTAAGATTGAGTCGAGGCGAGTCTAGCTAGCCCTTCTACTTTACTGTATACATCGGCTTCATCTTCTTTCCTTCGGTTTCCTGTCCTGTTCTACCCTCAACCTTTTTTCTTTTTCTTTCATTGCCCGCTGGATCTTTTTTTTTGCAGATCGCCATATATCTCTCTACATATATATTGTCATCTTTTTCGAATTTCCTTCTACTTTCACGCTCGTTTCCAAAATTTCATTTCTGTATGTCTGGTCTGGTCTGACGAACGGGGGAAAGAAAGAAAAAAAACTCATGGGGGAAGGGGGGGTGGGCAGAGATCGATGAAAGAAAAAATGTAGGGAAAATTGGTTGGGTGCATTCATTCATATGATCATTGGCATTGGCATTGGCATTGGCATTGGCATGGCATTTTGGGCCTGGGGGGGAAAATCCAGAAAAATCTATAAGAAAAAAAGTTCATTTTGCGGGAACCACGCGCGCGGGAACCGGGGGGGGACAGGGAAGGGGGGTTAAAAAAAAAACGGAGTTCTATTGTTTTTATGTTTGTTCATTGGGCTGCTGTTTTTTGTCTGTTCTTTTTTGGTCTGGCAATCATTCATCCATATCTACCAGTCGCTTTTTTTTTTGCTCGATATATTATAAACCGTTTTTTTCTTCGCCTCCCCCGGTTCTTCTTTGGTTTCTGGTTTTTTTTATTTTTCGGTTTTCTGGTTGGGTGTTTTCTTTTCTTTTTCTTCGGCGGGATTGATGATACCCTGGAGGTTTCTTTTTTTTTTCTTTTCATTTCCCTATTATGTTTGTGGTTCATCATGGGGGCTTCAGGGTAGAGGTAGTATTGGTTGTGGAGAGGTGAATGTAGATATCGATCATGGCCTGGAATGACACATGTATTCATGCAATGCAATACACACGATGTGCCAGTCCGTGCGGTGCGGTGTACTGATAACGGCGAGTTGGGGGGGGTTGGATTGGCGACGAGTGATACTCTGTGATGCATGGGTGGTTCACGATGTGTTCGAGATCTGAAATCGCGTAGGCATCAGTGTGTAAGTTTCAGTTAGATGAGAGCTGCTGACTTGTCTTGTTTTTGCCTGAGTGCTGGGCATCTGGTGGGCGCGGGGAAGGGGGGGGGGGGGGAGATCCTCAGGCCGAAGTGGTTGTGGGTTGTAGTTAACATTGTCAAGGTGCTGCATGCTGCTGGTTGCACTGGGGGATAGGGATAGGGTTGATAGTGCAGAGGGCTGGGTTGGGCCGGATGGGTGTGGTTGCCTAGCTAGGTGTGGTTCTGTTATTTGCGACAGGCCTGAAGTACCCGAATATGCAGCTGCAAGTCCTTTGGCGTATTTTTGACTTGTACTCCAATGGGGATTGCAGATTAGGGCGTGCATTTTCCGGGTACTTGTTGCCTGCTGCGAGTAATTCGGTGCGTCTGCCCGCAGCAAGAAAAAGACGTATGTACGTGCGTCTTGATTGGTCGGAGATTTTTTTTCCCTATTTTGTCGCCGGCGATGACTGTTCCTGCGCGGCTGACTGAGCCTGTGGCTGCCATCTAGCTACCTAGGTATCGTGAACACCTGACAAGTTGGAGTAGGTAGGTAGGTGTGCTCAGTGAGGACATGAGCGCCCGGCGCTCTGGATACCGATATATATATATGTGGGGCGGATTGAGTTAATTTAGCTAGCTGCACATCTCATGCCAGGTTAATCGTGTGCCGTGCGAGATGCTGCCTAGAGAGGGGGGAGCCGATCAAAGTATTCCTGAACGGGTAGGATAAGCTCGACAGAAGACCGAGTAATTAAACCCTCAAGTTAGGAAGGGAAGCTATGGTCATGATTCCGCCCCGCAAGTGGTGTAGAAGTAGATCAGTGAAGTAAAGTTGCATCGACAAAAAAGAGTCCAATTGGCGATATGATATATATATTGTATAGTCGCGGGTTTGGACAGGTGCCAGTAAGGTGTCGATACAACACGTTTGAATGGTTTTTTGGGTACGTATACGGATTCGGTTTTTGAAAAGACAGTTTGCTGGCCCTAGTAGATATCGAGTGATATATCATGAATTAAATTCGCGCGGGGGGGACGCATGGCGGGTCTAGCTAAGCGCTTAGTAATTATCATTCCACAGCTAGATCTGGAAGGTAGGTCACGAGGCGCTAGCTAGGGTAGATTCACAGAGAAATGTCTTTCTAATCATTGATATCACACGGCCGAACGAGCATCATATCCCTAATCTAATCTCTAACCAGGAAGCGATCTACGTGTAATTATAATAATCACAGTATCTCACTCGCATCGAGCTATAGTAGGGTTACATGTATGTGTTTACCTTATCTCCCGTTACCACGGCTACAATCTCTTGGCATATCTTCTGGAGTACGAGGGTGGGACCTGCATGCTCCCGGATCATTTACGGGAACTGAATACCTCACGTGTAGATTTAGATTTTTAGAGTTCTGTAATACATGCAGCTAACTGTGTGTGTGCGGTGTGTATGTCAGCTCCCCAGATATCCGGGCTTCTGCATTTATGGGCTAGGATATCATTACCCCCCTAGCATCCCCCCCGGTCGCGGCCGAGGATAGGAAGTTCGTTACTTGGTGTCCAACAAACAAGTCCCCATGCGCTAAAAACAAAAAAACAAAAAAAAACAGGAGGTTACGGTATCAATTGACACCGGCTCCGGCCATGACGGGGCGGGTCAGTCAGGGGGGCCAGCACCCGGGATGCGTGTGTGTGTGATCTGATCAATTCTGGGACTCTGGGCGCCGTGGAAATGTGTACCCTCGAATATCAAGTAAATTCGTCGGGAAAAGTCGTTTGTGTGTGTGGGAGGGGGGGGGTCCAAATTCTCGCTGGGAAATTGTTCAATTATTTTGGTGGAGGGAAAAAAAAAGTCGTTTTTTGAAGGGGAAATCGGACGAACTTTTTACTAACGTACGGCTTTACTGATGCCTTTACCGGTCACATGATTTTTGCGTGTATACACATGGGGGGGGGGGGGGGGGGGGGGATAAGTTTAGTGTCGGCCACCGGTGATTCTTCGCATGATTGACCAAGGTCATCGCCAACGAAACGAACCATCACAAGACATCCTATTGCTACATCACAACCATCAAGCTAGAATTGCCTGCCTGCATGTATATATGCCAAACAATCGACCCACCAAACCGAAATTGTCTTCCCCTAACTGTTATGAGTTTCCTGATGCTAGATATATACCATTTGAATACCCCCATTGAAATATTCCACGTGGGGACTCGACCATCTCGAGATCTAGAGGAGCTAGGGGGCTTCATTGGAAAAACCGGCCATTGACCACCCATACCACCGCTACCCTACGAGTGACCCATATGGACACGCTACCAAAGTAATCCCCACACGCACACTACACTGCTAACCCAGCTGCCTTTCAACCCGGTAGCACGTACCCCACCAGATCCCCCAAGCCCCCGCCCCGGCCCGGCACTTCTTCAATCTCTCAGCTATTGCCATTCTGTATATCGATAGCTAGCGGGACCGGTCATCCCGCCCTGTCCACCGGCCCGTGCTTCCAAAAAAAACTAAAAAAAAACTAATCCTTATATCCCACAGCTAGTACGTACGTCGTGACATGAACACTTCTCTTCTCCCTCTCTGCTGTAGCTGCTTTCAATTCTATATATTTGCATACCCCCATACCCCCATACCGTAATTGCTAGATCCCATTCGCATTCGAATTTGCATTTGCATTCGATCGCATCCACATTACTACGCTACGCTACGTACCATACCAACAGATAGCAAGCAAGCAAGCAAGCAAGCAATTACAAGCAAGCAATCAACGACGGTAAACTCGAGCTCAAACGCACAGGACAGGGGACGGAGGAATTCAAGAAGCACACCGGTAGTCATTGTTTTGCAAAGCACAATACAGAAAAAAAAAGAGAAGAGAAAAAAAAAAAAGATCCACCAATAAAAGAAACAAAAAAAAAAAAATATAACTACGTAAAAAAAAAAAAAAAAAAACACTAAAAGAAAACTAAATATACACCCCCTCCCACACCCCCCCCCCCCTCTCCCATGGCCCAGCTAACTCTCAAACTCCACCTCCAAAGTCCTCCCCTCACTAACACTCCTCCTCCTCCACCAGCGTCGGCAACCCCAACCCCCTCCACCAGCGTCGGCAACCCCAACCCCCCTCCACCAGCGTCGGCAACCCCAACCTCCCCTCTTCCCCACCACCAACACCCCTGCATCCCCTCCTCCCCCTCCCCCTCCCCCTTACCTCCTCCTCTCACCCCCACCTCCGCCTCCGCCCCCTTCAACAAATCCCTATCCATCTCCACCACACTCTTCGCATCCGCCCCCGCACCCCCCACCTCCACCTCCTCCTCCTCCTCCTCCCCCCCACCACCCATATCCTCCATCCTCTTCTTCAGCTCCGTCGTCACCCTATGTATGCTATCATTCACCATATTATCCAGCACGCCCCTCAGCCCCTTTGCCGTCCCCGTCACAATCGCCGGCGACGCCGGCAGCGCCGGAAGCACCCGCGTCGGCGCCGCCGTCTGCACGGCGATGCCGGGCCGCTGGTTCGGCCCTGCCGTGGACGGCTGCAGCACGGGCGCGCTGCCGTCGTGGCGCAGGAGCGTAAAGGTCTCTGCGAAGCCGCGCTCGAAAAAGCGCTCGAGCACCTCGTCGGCGAGGACGACCATGCGGAAGGTGGGCAGGGTGATGTGGAGTGGGTTGCTGGGGTCGAGGGCGAGGTTGGCCTTTTCGCTGGGTGTGGGCGGTGGGCGGTCGATGTCGGCTGGGTCGAGGGGGTCGACGAGGAGGTCTTCTTCTTCTTCTTCTTCGGAGTCTTCGGGCTCCATCTTTTCGTTGAAGGAGGAGGAGCGCGGCTTTGGGAAGGCGTGCTGCGGGCGGTCGGGGTCGGCGTACTCGAAGCACATGCGCGTGAAGCCACTGACGGCACTCAGCACACGGCCCTCATCAAACTCGCCGTCCACCTCACCACCACCACCACCACCAAACTCATCACCACGCCCACCATATCCGCGCCGTGTGACAAACAGCAGCGCCTCCGTGATCCTCAGAATCCCCTCGCGGTCCACCTTCCCATCTCCATCATCATCATACAGCTCAAACCAGTAATTAATCATGCCCATGATATCCCTCTTGCCGCCCACCACGCTCGCCAGCCCCGTCACCACATTCGCCAGCGTCAACTGCCCGCGCATCCCCGTGTCCCACCGCCGAAACAGCCGCTTCAAAAAATCATGGTCCGCCGGCTCCGGATTCCCGGCCCCCCACGGGTTCAACAGGTTCTTCCGCGCGGCCGCCGCAGCGGCGGCGCTCGTCGTAATCCCATACCCAAAGAACCCGCCGCCTCCCACCTCTGCCGCCGCCATCGCACCCGCAGACGGCGACGTGGCGCTGCTGCCGTGCGGCGTTGCAACCGCCCACGGCGCGATGCCCGTCATAAACTCGCGGAAGCAGTCATAGTCCATCCCCGTCTCGCCCGGCGTCGGCCCCAGCCCCACCCTGCCGCGCTCCCCATTCCCCGCGCCGCCGGCACCCGGAAGGCCAGGCGACGAGTTCCTGCGCGCGGCCGCAATCTTCTCGAGCTCCTCTGCAATGTTCTGGAGGCGTGCTTGGCGCTCATACAGCACGCCGTAGTAGCGGTCGTAGACGACGCTGAGCTCCGGCGGCGTGAGGCGCTTCGACTCGGGGCCGAGGTTGCGCAGCTGCGTGCGCTTTGCAAAGGACTCGATTGACGAGAGGACGGCGTCCTTGTGGCGGGCGCGCTGCTCCATGATTGTTGACTGGGTGATGCCCGCAAACTCCTTGAACGCCACAACCATGAGTTCCTGGAAGCGTGTGACGGCGCGGAGCTTTTCGTTGTCGCTGCGCGGGTGGGCGCTTTCGTCGAGGCGGCCAAAGTAGCCCTTGAGGATTGAGATGAAGGCGCCGTCGTCGGTGGCGTCGAGGAGCTCTTCGCCGTTGATGCGCAGGATGGCGAGGCCAATCTGGAAGAGGACTTTGGGGCCCTCGAGGAAGAAGACGTCGAGCACGCGGAAGGCAAACACGAGCGGCATGGAGTTGATGTAGAGGGAGAGAAACCAGGGGAGGGAGACGACAGAGAGCTGCACGTCGGATTTCACGAGGTGCTCCCACAGGATGGGCATGGTCTTTTCAACGAGCGATTCAAACACGCGCTGGTCGAGGAGGGTGCCGTACATGGTCTTGCTGTAGTACCCCGGCACCAATCGGTCGCACAGCGTCGAGAGCAGGAAAAACGCCTGTGCCTCCGACATGTATCTATTCGCTGGTGTTAGTGCCAGCCGCCCACAAAACTTTCCTGCAAATCCGATCATTGCACTGGGAGAGCCCTACATCAACAGCGCGGCCGTGACAATGTTCATAGCCTGGCAGTAGCCCACCTCCTCATTCCGCCAGCTGTACGCCCCAAGCACTCGCCGTAGTCTACCGATTCCTTCATCATTTTGGAAGCCGCGGTACTCTGGGAGCGACCGGTTGAGGTCCTTCTCAATCTCCTCGATGCTGTGCGAGTGCCGGCCCTCGTACTCGGCGAGGATGTCGGTGTACAGTGTTGGGGAAAACAGGCGGAGATAGATTGACCCCGACGACAGCTCCCACATCTCGCCGCGCAGCCGCTGTGAAAGACTATCAGCGAACGCTTCAAGCTGTAGAATGTGGGGGGGGGGGTATATATACGCACATTCGGAAGCCCCACACGTATCAATTTATGGAACGTCGGCTGTCTCACCAGCGTGACATTCCTACCATTCTCTGCACCCCAAGTCAGCCACAATCCCTCCCCCTCACACCGCACACCCCACCACCATCACCATCACCACCCTGGCAATACACACCTCTAAGATACTCGGCCCACAGCCTCATCTTACTCTTATCCCTCAACTTTCTCGCATCCCCCGGATACTTGAACAGCAGCCCCAACCCCGCATCCGGCACCGGCCTCTCCCTCCTCTTGCCGCCCTCCTCCTCCCCACCGCCGCCGCCCCTGCCCTCCCCCAGCAAAAACTCACTATAGCAGCTCTCCACCAGCGTCCGCAGATTCCTCACCTCTGCCATCTGCGCCCTCAGCCCCTTCTTCAGCCGGTCGCAGAACGCCTCACACGCATTCCGCATCCCGACAAACTGCAGCGTGATCCTCTCCTCCTTCCCCCCGCCCCCTCCGGCACCGACGCCGTGCCACGTCGTGATGGCAAGCGCAAACATGTACGAGCGGCTATGCAGGCGCTCGACGCGGCGCACGGCGCACAGCGGCAGCGTGAAGCCGACGCCGGCGGTTGCGGCGGCGGCGGACGTGGCGGTGGGCGGGTTGGGCGAGAAGCACAGGAAGGACTCGGAGAGGTAGAGCTTGCCCGTGTAGTGCTCGCCCGAGGGCAGCGTGAGCTCGCAGGTGATCTCTTGCAGCGGCGATTGCGTGTCGGGCAGGCGGAAGTGTGTGCGGAAGAGGACGGTCTTTGTGGGGCGGGAGGAGGGCGGCGGTGTGGGGGGCTCGCTGAGGAGGGAGCTGGCTTTGGCGAGGAGGGAGGTGAGCATTGTGGGTGTGTGTGTGTGTGGGTGGTGAGCTGGGGGCTCGGTGGGGATTTCAGGTCACAGTTCCGGATGGTGTGCCGTGGTGGGGTTTGGGGTGTTGTGAGTGTTTGGTGTCTGCGGCCCGGTTGGTCGGAGTGCTTGTGGAGTAGTTGAAGCGGGAGAGAGAGCCCCAAGCACCCTGGCTGGCTGGAATCCCGTGAAACAGAGGGTCCGATTAACGCTGCTGCTCCGCTCGGGTATCTCTATCTGTATATCTGTATAATGTATGATGTGTATGTATATATAGCTACGTAGTGTAGTGTAGTGTAGTGCAGTGTAGCAGTTTCTCGCCCGCTCGAGACTCTCGGGGATACCCTCTGTAGGTAGTCTTAGAGAGGTCTTGCAAGCTGCCTGCCCCCCCTCTACTCTGCAAACCCAAGTGAATGAATGGCACACCACCGACCTCAGCAGTAGCAGCAGCAGCAGCAGCAGCAGCAGCAGCAGTCAATAACAGCTACGAGATGCTCGGTATTTCGATTAGTTTGACGGTCTCTTGTCTTGCAGTGGTGGTGGTGGTGGTGGTGGTGGTGGATGAGGTATGTATTTCTCCGCGAGCAAGAGTAAAGTAGACGGAGAGCTGAACGCAACGCAACAACTCGTCTCATCGCTTAGTCAGCCAGCCAGCCAGCCAGCCAGCCAGTCCGTCCGTCAGGGCGGGAGCAGGGGTACTGCTGTGTGTGTACTTTGTGTTACTGGGGGTTCGCATCCATCCGTGCCCGGAGGAGAGCGGAGAATGGGGTTATTCTTAGCACTGACGGGCACGGATGCATGGCGTCCACCGGGGGTGGGCAATTTGGTTCAATTCAATGGGGCTGGTGGGTGGTTTGTTTGGCCGGTGGGGCCAGAGGGTCTTTTCTTGCTCTTGCTTGCTCTTGCTCAGTGACAGACTGACAGCTAGCTGCCGTCCAGATAAAAGCTCTAGAGCAGAGCTGGTGATATCATACATACATACCTCCACTCTACCGACCAAAAAAAAAAAAAAAAAAAAAAACAAGCCAAAGAAAAGTAATTTGAAAACGTGCCTCGCTCACGGCCCTTGCCCATGGCCACGAATTAAAAGCTCATCTCACGGATTCAGAGTGGATGTTACGCAGCTCTCCCCCCTCTACAGTGATATCTCTCTGTGTATGCAATTCCGCTGCCAGTTCACATCTCCCCCAAAGAAAGCCAAAAAAAATAAAAAAACAGAAAAACCACCCATCCCCAGATCTGCCCAGATGCCTCCCTCCCGTCCCCCTCCCGTCCCAGCCTCAACAGCACCCCGATCCCCCCCCCCTCCACGATAAGATAAGATCCGCCCAGGCACCCCAGGCACCCCAGGGTTAGGGCTCCAAACACGTCGTCCCCAACGCAACCTTTCACTAATTCCTCCTCCATCCATCCATCCATCCATCCTCGATCGACGCACCGCACACCACACACACCCCCGACCATGTGTGCGCGACTGGTCGGCCGACGGAACAGGAACTGCAACAGCAAGAAGAGAACAAGGGGAGGCGATTGTGATTGTGGATCGGGGGAAGGAAGCTAGAGAGACAACAGACAATAGACGAGGCCTGGTGGCTCAAAGAAACACTGCGATTGTTTGTTCCCCCCCCCCCCCTTCTTCCGTCTTGTTGCTTTTCTTGTTTTTGCCGGGCGGGAGGGAGGCGATTGCTTTGTGAGCGAGCGGTGTGCTGAAGTGGGTGGGTTTATAGTTTTGGGCAGCAGAGGAAGGACGCCGGAATAGCTTTGGTTCTGTTCTGTTCTGTTCTGCTCTGTTCTGCTCTGTTCTGCTCTGTTCTGTTCTGTAACCTCACCATCGAGCATCGACACGACACGACACGCTCTCTCTCTCTCTCTCCCTCCACCACACCACACTCTCCCTCCACCACACTCCACCACCACCTCCTTCTCCCACAACCACCAATCCTCACCAAACCACAACCACAAACAAAGCTTCCCCATCCTTTGTCCAACAAAGAACCCCCCCCCCCCCTCACCACAATGTCCCGCCCTCCGGCCCCCCCAGGCCCCCTAACGCTCTCCCTCCCCCCAGACACCACAAAACCGCCGCCGCTCTCTCTCTCTCCCTCGCCCTCGCGCCGCACCGCATCCCACGCCCTCACGCCCCTCAAAACCCACAACCTCCCCCAACTCCAACACCACCGGCGCAGCGACGAAACGCACGGCATCGGCCTCGGCACAAACCCCAGCTTCAACGGCTACATCCTCTCCCCACGGCCCACGCGCCCGCAGCAGCAGCAGCAGCGCAACCACTTTGGCGCAGAAGAGTCGCCGGCAAGTAGCGGGTCACCGGATAGAGATCGAGACAGGGGACGCACGCGCATCAGGGAACGAAAGAGAAAGAAACAAAAGGCACGCGAAAACAAAGTAGAATTGGAATCAGGGAGCAGCAGCGAGAGCAGTGAGGAGGAGGAGACCAGAAGAACAAGAAACACATCCAGCAAATACCAGCAGCAGAGCAATTGGAGCGCCATGGCACTGTTCTCCACAATCTTCCAGCGCTACGACCCCAACAACACCGGGAGTGTACGTCCCCCCATCCTCCCTCCCCTCCCCCAAACTCCCAGAATACTAACCCACCCCCCCAGATCTCCATCCGCGACTTCATCCCGCTGATCCGGTCCATCGAAGCCTCCCTGCCCGGCTGCCCCAAATACGGCATCCTGCAGCAGGACTCAGAGGCCACAATCCACCACACAATCGACAAGGCGCCCGACCTCCTGCTCACAGAAGACGAGTTTATCCGCGCCTTTGACGACATCAACAAAGACCAGGAGGGCATCCTCGAGCTCATGGAGCACCTGCGCACCGGCGAGGAGGGCGAGGTGTTTGAAGCCGTCGGCGACCCCGCCATGATCTCGCGGGACGGCCCCCCGTTCAGCGCCGGCTCGCCCCCCCTCTCACCCTCCTTCCACGAAGACGCCTCCGGCAACTCCCTCTGGCGCGCGCTCGTCGGCCCTGTCCCCGCCTCCCCGCGCGACAGCAGCAGCTACATGTACAACGACACAACTGGCATCCTCTCCACCCCACTCGGCACCTCCACCCCCAACCGCCGCTCCCTCCCCGGCGTCACCACCCCCCGCCGCTTCTCCAGCCCCAACGACCGGCCCGGCACAAACCCCACCCTCCGCTCCGGCTCCCCGCGGCCCCTCTCCCGCGGCGGCGGCCCCACAGACCGTAGCATCTTCCCGGGGCCCCCGCGAATGGCGCCGCTCCGCCCCGTGGGCGACGACCGCCCCGCCTCGCGCGGCCGATCCCACGGCGGGTCCAGCGGCAGCCGCTCCCGCCGCCGCCGCAGCCTCACGGGGCTCGCCCCATTCGAAGTCGAAATGGAGCTAGCGCTGTTCCGGCCGAACCTGTTATCGCTCGAGACGCCGACGGCGATCGAGAGCCTGCAGGCGCTGACGGCGCTCGACGTCATGACGGTGCTCACGGACTTTCGGTATGCGTGGGCGCTGGCGGAGGCGCGGGGGCGCGAGGTGGGGGAGCTGCGCGTGCAGATGGAGGCGCTGGAGCGGCGCACGGCCGAGGCGGCGGAGTATGAGGAGGGCCGCATGGGGGAGCTTGTGCGGCGGTGTGAGGAGGCCGAGGGCGCGGTGGGCGTGGTGTATGAGCATAATGCCGTGCTGATTAGGGACTTGGGGAGGGTGGAGGCGCTGTATGTGGCGCTGGAGAAGGACATGGAGCGCGTGTGTAAGGAGCGCGATGATGCTGTCCGTGCGGGGGAGAGGGAGCGTGCGGAGAGGGCACGGGTGGGCGAGAAGATGGCGAGGTTGCAGAAGCACCTGGGACGCGTGGAGGAGGACGGACTGGACTCGCTGAGGACCCTGGAGCGGAATAAGGACGAGGCGGCGAAATATGTGGCGCGCATCAACGGGCTGAAGGAGGCGGTCGAGCAGCGCGACGAGGTCGTCCGCAGCGTCAAGACGGCGCTCGCAGCGTCCACGGAGCAGATCAGCGTGCTGAACGCGGAGCTGGCAGCCAGCAAGGCGGACGTGGAACACCTCACCACCCCGGGCGTGTCGCCGAATAAGGGTACGTTCCGGCGCACGAGAACGTCGCTGGGCTCGATGCTGGGCGGCGTGAAGCTGGATGGGCCGAGCGATGACGAGCACCGCTGGGGGTACAACTCGGAGCCGTCGGTGAGCGATGGGAATGGCAGTGGCAGCTTTGGGAGCTTGGGGAGTGTGGGATATGATACAACGATCGGTGAGTACCCGCACGGCTTCCGCGAAAAGGACTGGGAGGGCCATGTGCCAATACCGGCGCCCGAGAACAGTGGTGAAGAAAAAGAAGATGAAGACGAAGATGAAGAAGAAGAAGAAGAAGCTAAGACAACAGACAAAGCCGTCTCCGACGAAGAAGATTCAGGCCTCCAGGAGCAGCAGCAGCTCGGGAAGCTCCGCGACGACGTGACAACGCCGACGCAAGAAACGTCGGGCGGCGAAAAGACACTACTGCTGGAGGCACCAGAGGGTGCAGCGACACCAATCGATAGACAGAACGTCGTAACGCAGACAAGGCTGCTGAGGCTCGAGGCGGTCAAGGAGATGACGAAGCACTATCCGTACCGCGAGCTTGTGCTCGATATGGCAAGGGACTACCCGTTCGCGCAGCTGATCTCGGACCTGGCGGAGGAGTATCCGGCGCTGCTGACGCCGCTGCCGCAAAGAGGCAAGGAGGATGAGAGGCTGTCGGAGCCGGAGGATCTGGGGGAGCTTAGCGGGTCGAGTGAAGGTGGGGATGTAAGGTTCTCGGAGGATGAGCTGGAGGGGGAGCACGGGGAAGAGGTTGTAGATGTGGGTGTGGACTTTATAGAGGAGGAAGAGGATGAGGAAGAGGAGGAAGAGGAGGAAGAGGAGGAAGAGGAGGAGGAGGAGGAGGATGAATACCTAGAAGAGGACAAACAGGAAGAAACTGAAATTGGGGATAGAGATGACACAGCCGTCGAGGCACCACCACCAACGTCGTCGGAAACCGCACTGCCGCCCTCGAGGACAGTAACGCCGGAGAACAAGGCGAGGTCGCCAGGCGGGTCGCCAAACAGCGTGGATAGCGCGTCGCAGACGGATCCAGCGCCGAGTCTTGCGAGTGGGAATCTGAGGGGAGGATGGGCGGGGCATGGAGCGCCGGGTATTGCTGGTGGAGGAGATGCTGGTGGCGATGGTGGAGGTGGTGGAGGTGGAGGTGGTGGTGGTGGTGGTGGTGCGGGCGTTCCAGCTCCGCCACCAGCCCCGGCCTTGGTTCCGGCTCCAGTCCCGGCCCCAGTCCCAGTCCCGGCCCCAGTCCCAGTCCCGGTTCCAGCCCCAGGCGGTGATGGTGATGCTGGAGGAGGAGGAGGTGATGGTGGAGACGGAGGAGGAGGAGGAGGTGATGGTGGAGACGGAGGAGGAGGAGGAGGAGGAGGAGGAGGAGGAGGGGGAGGAGGAGGCGGAGGAGGCGGAGGCGGAGGCGGAGGAGGCGGAGGAGGTGATCGCGGGGGTTATTCAAGCGGCGTCTCCTCAGACGAAGCCCGCAACCGCCGGGCCAAACGGCGTGGATTCCGCGACATTCCCCGCTCCCAATGGCCGCACCCGCACGACTTTGGCATGGGAATCCCACCCGGCCGTGCCCCCGTCGTCGCCGGCGCCCTCCCGCGCGACCCGCAACTCTTCCCCCCCGCCGACCGCGGCCAGCACGAGCCCTACGCCGACTACATGCAGTACTACTACGGCAACTATCTCACCGTCGACCAGCGCATCCCTCGCGGCGCCGCCGGCCGCAACTACGAAGCCTACCGCCAGTACTACTTTGGCGCATACATGCGCATGCCCGCCGACCGCTGCGCCCCCGGCCAAACCGGCGAGCGCGACCCCCGGCGCCGCGCATTCATGGCCGGTCGCGAGCGCACCACAGCCATGGGTGACGGCGCCTACATTGGCAACTTTCGCATCCCCGCGCCCGACGGCGAGTACGTTGAGCGCATCTGCACGACGCTCGAGACGCGCGTGCGGCTGCAGCAGCTGAACGAGCAGCCGCGGCTGACGATCGACGAGGCGCACGAGGTGGCGCGCTTTGTCGAGAGCCAGTTTAACCCGCCCGAGAACGTGCTGCTAAAGACGATCTGGATGCTGGCGGGGCGGGTGGAGAGGGCGTCGCGGCGCGCAGTCAGGCAGGCTGAGTGGCCGAGGGAGGATAGGTTGGACACGCTGGTGCCGTATCACAACCCGCTGGGCGTGCTGGCGTGGCCGTGGAGGATGCTGTGGCATATATTGAGGTCGATGGACTGGGCGGACTATCAGGCGCTGGCGAGTAATGATAATATCATGCTGGTGATGAAGAACAATGGCATGATTGGCCTCGACGAGTTCCCTACTGCCGCCGTCCCACCAGAGGGTCCAGCCCCTGCCCCCGTTCCTGCCGCCGCCGGAGACGGCCCTGCTGCTGCCGGAGACGGCCCTGCTGCTGCTGGAGACGGCCCTGCTGCTGCTGGAGACGGCCCTGCTGCTGCCGCTGCTGCCGCCGGAGACGGACCTGCCGCCGCCGAGCCCCAAACACCCACCTACCTCGTCGACCCCATGACCGGCCTCCGCACCAATCGCCCCCTCGCACGTCGCATCCCGCTCGGCCGCTCCGCCGACCTTTTGCGCGCGGGCCCGCGCCCCTCCGCCGCATGGAGCATCCTCTCCTTCATCCTCATCACCGGCCTCGTGAGCCTGACAATGTTCAACGTGTACATGTACGCGCGGCTAAAGGTGCACCAGCGCGGGTGGGAGGAAGGGCTGGGCGTCTACACGGACCGGCCAAACTGGTACGACTCGTGCTATACGAGCTGCCGCAACGACATGTATCGCTATGAGGTGCCCGGCGGCTGGAGGAGGGCGGTGGAGCGGCTCGCCGAGTATGTGGCGCCGTTGGTGGGGGTTGATGAGGAGTGTTTGGCGGGGGGGCCGCCGCCGACGTAGTGTGTGTGTGTGTGTGTGTGTGTGTGTTGTGGGGAGGAGGGAGGAGGAGGGGGTGTTTTTTTTTTTTTTTTTGTTTTTTGGGGTTACTTTACTTATTGGTGTTGGGATGGGATGGGTTTTCTTTTTTCTTTTTCTTCGTTGGTTTGGTTTGGTTTTGTGGGAGATATAGCCATATCCCTTGTAGCTTTTTTAGGGGCCATGTCTGATATTATATCGGTACCTTTATTCTGTTTTTCTTTTTTTTCTTCTCTCTTTCTACTATTATTACCCACTGCTATGTCTGTGTTCGTTGTGGCAGCCCCCCCACTAATCGGAGTTCTTTCGGGTAGTACATACATCAAGAAACCGGGGTTGAGGAGGGTACGAGGGGCGGAGGAGGGACCAGACACAAAAACAGAGATATCCATTCCATTATGGTTTTGTTTTTTATTTGTTTTTTTCGGGTTTGTGGTGCACGATATCATTCTGCTTCTTTTTTTTCTTTATTATTATTATTATTACTACTTGCTTGCTTGCTTGCAATTGCTGTGGATATATATATACCTACATATTTATCTGTACTTTTTTTCTTTTTTGCTACGATGGCGGCGGGGGGGTTGAAGTTTGTATTTCTACGCTTCGGGGCGGGGCTGACGGGGAATGTGGGATGTGGGATGTGGGATGTGAGATGATGGCATGCTTTGTATGTATCTTATCGATCTGGGAACGTAGTTATGGACCACATAAAATGTCATTGATGTCTTTTTACCGCGGTCTCGGTCTTTGAAGCACATATCTCTGGGGGTACGTGATAGCTCACCCCAAACTCACCTCGCATCTGGAGCTTGCTACAGCTCTGAGGTCTGAGACAGCACCGAGTGATCCGCGGTGTCTGGGGGAGCAAATTGCAACAACAACAATCAGTAGATTGGTAGAGGTAGGCCCGTCCCTATCATAGGTCCTTCTATTCTCCATCTCCATCTCCATCTCCAGCTATTCCTGGCTCTCACAATATACAGCAACACATCCCCCCTCCCCCCATCTCTCCATTACAACCCAACCCCCACAATCCCCGCTCAATCCCTCCGGATCCTCCTACTCGTCATCAAAGCCCGCCGGTATCTTTCTCGCGCGATTCGGAACTACACCACCCCCACCTGTTAGCCCTCCTCTCCCACCACTATCCCTCATCACCACCCCCGGGAAAGAAGAAAACCTACTAGGATACGTCTGCGGCACCATCTCCCTCTCCGCAATGCCCAACTTGCGCTTCAACGGGATACTCGCAAGGAACACGACGGGGCCCGCGGCGCCAAGCATGACGGACCAGAACAGGGCGGGGCTGGTGTGCGAGGCGTAGCGCATGTAGCGCAGCGGCTGGTTCCAGAAGTAGGGGGTTGACATGGTTGCGTGTTGTGTGTGTGGTGTGTATGTGGTAATCGGGGGTGCGAATTGGAGGTGCGGGTGCGGATGAGGCGGGTCGGTTGGTTGGTTGGTTGGGGTGGAATGGGATGGATGGTAGGGTAACTGCTGGTGGTGTCGGTGGGGTTGTCGCGACAAGGGCGAGTGATGGGATGTGATTCGTCCTGGTGGTGGCCGGCGGGGTTATGGTGCGACCGGGCAGACAAAAGTCCTATATTTTCTCTTACCATCATCAACTCATATCATCTCAATTCACCCCACTGTTTATCATCAACCCCAACCGCTGCAGTTCGCGCTCACCCTTTCCAACAAACACAACTCCCTAGATACAGGGCCACAAAGCATAAAAGGAAAATGCTGGATTGAGCTTGCCTCAGCTAAGAGCTAACCATCAAGAGAAAAAAAGAGGAAAAAAAGGAGATAAAATAAATCAACGTAATTAGGGAAAATACGAAAAGAAAAAAAAGAGGATATGATTGGACCTTGGTTTTCTAGGTTCCCTTCGACCTCCCCGGGACAACGCTCATTCCGTTTCAAGGAAAAACAAACACTCTGCCATAAGACAGACAGAGGTAGCTATGTTAGTGCAACGCACCATAGCTAGATTGAGAAGCTGGTCTCGGGGTCCTGACACGTTACATACTACCGAATTTCTCTATATGAAAAAATCCTAGTTCTCGGTTCCTTGTGCAGAGATAGATCCCCAATCGATGGCTCCAGGATGCAAACAGCTCAAGACCTGGCACTAACCTCGCCGTCTAGCTTTGTCGACTCAAATAAGTTTTAGGCCACAGAGTTTGTGTGAGCTTGACTACACGCAAGGTCTTTTGAGACTGGCGTTCTCAGGCTGTTCGTGATCGGGATCTTGCTATCATAGGCTATTCTCGGAAGGGGCGATGATGCTTGGATTCGATCGGTGTAGCGGCCTAGTTTTATATACTCCAAGAAACTAACAGATATACCTTACCAATTCCAGCCACGTACCCGCCGAATAGTGTTACAACACCTATGCGCGTAACCTGCACCAGTGTTTCGACAGCTGAAAAGGTAGCACAGAAGCGCTACCGCCTCTATCCTAAGAACACCGGAGCAGAACCATACGGTTACAAAAGTCTGGTTCTTCAGCTCGAGCTTATAACGTAATAAGCTCTCCATGCCCGGGTTCATTGCTCCACTATCGGACTATCGAGCAGATACCGAAGCTGCCCTGTTCATAACAGACTTGGAGAAAAAAAATCCACAGGGGCTGACCATATCTACCATAACGCATAACACCGGCCACTGCATATCACCCTGAAGCCGTACAAACCAGACTGCTGGAACAGTGTACGTTGCGTCTGGGATGTCGGGCTTGGCCATATGGGACGACTCCTGAGTATGTACTACAGTCGAGTCTCGATAGTAGCATGGGGTCGGGAATAAATTTTCGTATGCCACTATCGAGAATATGCAAGAATATGCTTCTATCGAGAACAACTTTGCCCGTACCGACTCGTTTGGGATTTCCCAACTATATGCTACAATCGAAAATATGCTATTATCGGGTATGCTACTATCGAGACTCGACTGTATGTACTTGCCTACCGTAACCGTCAAGCTCTAGGTACCAGGCACCATAACATTCCGGGATTACGCCAAATATTGGCCATTCCAAAATCAAGTCGGAGTCGGAGTCAGAGTCGGGCCGGGGCCAAGCCCGGATCCATGAGATAAGCGGAACCGAGCTTTCGGCTCGGGATCTTTGTCTCAAGCCCTTACAGGCCCGGGTTGAGTCTAATACTTTGATCGGATTGAGCCAACTCGTCCTAAAATTGATCGTAATAATAGCATTGGCGCTTGTTTCCCGCTGTGGAAACAATTATCATTCCGTTTTTCTCTTGCTACAGGTCATAAATAACAGGCTTTAATGCCCCCACCTCCTGGTACACCCAAAAAAAAGCTCGAGCTTTGACGAGCAAGTCGAATACAAAAAAATCTTAGCTCGAACTGACTCGCAGAACACACCACCATCGACCGGTAAAGAACCGGCGCATTTTACTACTAGGAGACAAATGTTTAAACTGGAACTATGCATGCAGGCTTGAAGCGATATTACAACAGAAACATCACCTGACAAACTAACAGCATAGAACATCATTTTTTAACAAGCCATATATTACCACATATACACAAAACTCACCGATACCATAACCAGGCAGGACTATCTTTCTCCACCTCCACACACACACCCCCGCAACACCCCCCAAAAAAAAAAAAAAAAAAAAAAACTTGGTAACAATCACAAGATCTCACTCGTTCCGCGAAAAAATCACATCCACATCTATGTAACGCAATCGTAACCACCCCCTTCAATTCGTCCCCACCTCCCCACATCACTACCGCGCTAAACAATCGGGACCTCCCGCCCCCGCCCCACCCATCTCATCTAGTTTCAAAAAGATAAACTTCTACATACCCGCCTGCCCGAAGCGGATGTGATGAGTGGGTCTGTGACTATACGTAACTATAAAGTAGACAACGTAATGTCGGATCCTTGTGGCTGTACGGAGATGGGACGTTGTTGAGGTGTCTTCATGACAACCCTCACCCCTATATCGATGTTGCGGGATGACCGACAGAAGAG
This sequence comes from Morchella eximia, assembly GCA_024713935.1. Taxonomy (NCBI): domain Eukaryota; kingdom Fungi; phylum Ascomycota; class Pezizomycetes; order Pezizales; family Morchellaceae; genus Morchella; species Morchella eximia. The sequence continues at coordinate 401,594 of JAMGZG010000022.1, read as the reverse complement.
TAAGGGTAAGTACTGCGGCGGATGTCGCGCCAAGGTGGGGGTTCCCGTTTGATGTTGACACATCTAACGGGGCTGCCAAGTTACCGCTACGGGAGCATGTCCGAGAATCAAGCTCTTGGCTTGGAGCTTAAACTTTGAGCCATTTCCCGGAGGCTACATACATACATACTCTACATCCATTCACAGGTCATGGTGATATTGGAGCTGGGCCGGGCCGGCCGGGGCTGGGCATCTTGGCTTTTAAGTAATTCGGACGAGCCGACCCGCTGTCAACGTACTATTTCATCAATTTATTTTTTTATGCTTATTTGTTTTGTTTGATGAATCGTTATATACATCTCTGGCCGGCCTCGTCAGGATTAGGGACTAAAAATATCGTGTACATCCAGAGAAGAAAGAAATACAAAGGAAAAGAAAGAAAAAATACATAGTAATAATGAGAGGGAGCGAGAGGGAGAGGTAGCTCCCCCGACTAGACTAGGTAGACCCACGCCTGCGCCGTCAAAAAACCGTGCAAAAATACTAACGCCGCACTTGGCCTACAGAGAGACATCACCACATCCACAAAAAATCACCTGCGCCTATAATACAAAAATAAATAAGTAGTGTGAGAGGTAGAGAGAAGCCTACCAACTCCCCACTCTCGCAACATCTCTTCCTCTTCCTTGGGAACTCGTCGAATCGTCCTTCACAGACTCACTTTGCACCAGAACCTCAACCGTCTTGTTGACGCTGATGCCCATCCCTTGGTGTGGCTCCCCCGCCAAATCATGCATAATGTACTCCTCGCTGTCGTTATTATGCGTGGCGGTGATGGTGCATGTTGCACCGCCTCCCGTCGTCCTCCCAAGCCCTCCCAAGTGACTCTTTCTCGTCGCGACCGCCACTCCACCGGTGCCATCATTCGTATGGTATCTCAACCCGCCGCTACCATAATATGCACTTTTCTTGATACTGCTGCCCATAATCCCCGGCGCAACCCAGGAGAGAAACTGCTTGAAAGCTGGTGTGCACGCGCAGATAATAGCGACGTTGAGCTCGACGGCGGACCAGGTACTCGATACGGCGCCAGTCCACGAGAGATCTTTGCTCCCCATTGCGACGCTGACCATGTGGAGGCGGACTATGCTGACGCCGGTGACAAAGGCGCCCATGGAGAAGACCAATACGAGGCCGAGTTTCTGGCGGAGAGGGAGACGCAGCTTCCAGATTACGGGCATGGGGAGGAAGAGGAGGACGAGATCCGTTGCGAGGTTGTTTGCGCCTGAGAAATAGTACAGAGGGGTAGTCTAATTGACAAAACCTTCAAGTTAGCTTTTTGCTTCAAGATATATTGACTGACCTCCTTGGTTTCTTCATTTCTAGCATGCATATGGGGATCTTACGTTGATACACTTCCGCCCTGGAACCGTAAAGTCCCATCCGCCTCGTATTGGCCGGCACTGGAATATATTCGAGAAGAAGATACTTGTGCTGCTGCAAATAACATATCCCATTGTGACCCAGCACACTTTGCGGAAGGTCTTTTCGCTGCCCAACTTGTTGAGATAGAAGGCGAGGATGGACGTCTTGGTCATCATGAGGGTTGGATTGTAAAGGGCCGTGAATGTGTATGCCAGTTTCCACGACGTTGCGTGCCATTCGGGGGGTATATCCCAGGAGTGCCGGCCGAGGCCATATTTAGTCGCTAGATGGGGCTTGTTAGTATAATAGTTCGTAGTATTTACTGACTGTTGATGTGAATATAAGATGGAGAACATACAGAATGCTATGGCCATTGTCATGGCGAATGAGAGAGCCTGTTGATTCAAAAAGTTGTATATCAGTAACTATCAATGCAACCCATATTTCTTAGAGAAGTCATCTATACCCAAGCCACACATATCAAAATATCATCACTCCCCAAATTTGTGAGTTTGTACCTCGTAAAAACTCTCAACCCCACAAAGAAACCAGCAAGACATATCATTCCCGTGTTTGTGCCCACCACCATCACTGCGCGCGAGGGCGGGTCAATGTAGTTTGGGGTGGGGGTTGTCGCCATGGCTGGCTAGAGTCGAGATGGAAGGCTCAGAGGCCTAGTGAAGAAGGAATCAAGGTTATGGCGGGCGAATAAATGGAAGAATTGAAGACCAGTGGGATAGTTGAAGAATATGTGATCGAATTTCTAGATCTTGGATCTTGATATCGAATATGTATTAGTACCAACACTGTACCGCCGCCAGCCGGTGCAGGGAATCGAGAAGGAAGGGTGAAAATAAAAGAATGATAGATTCTTCCGCAGAAAAGTAGCAAATGAAGCACACAAGAACCTTCTGATCGATTTGGATCCCCACCTTCTGGATGAATTATCTTCCTGGGTAGCGATATCCCTACCTCTGGCTGTTTTTAGCCCTGGTTTTTATCTGTACCCCTGGTGCTGCACTTTAAAGTATGCACTGCTTGAGCATAGTAGTAGTGCTCCAATCCCAGGTAGGTAAGATTTGCTATCCTACTCAACTCTCAGACCTTCACCTTAAAGTATTTTACATGTATGTAATCCGAAACAGTCGCCCTTTTTCTTCAATAGGATCAAATTTTTCGATGATTCTGCTCGTGCACGACCGCGTGTGAATTGCGAAGCATACGGAGATATTCTGGCGTAAATCGATCTACAAAGGAAACATACCATTGTGGAAAATAATCTTCACGGCTTCATGAAAGATGTCGATTCACCGGTAGATCCATGTAGAGAGACTTGCGCGACCTTCGCTAGAGACACTTGGTAGGTTTAGTAAATACATACTCGCTTCGGCAGATGTTTCAGTTGACAATACCTACGCAGACCACTGCCTGCTCTGGTTTTATCTCACTTACTTGGCAACCGGCCAGGCAGGTAGGCAAAACGGGCATGTCTCTACTGCTGAGCCAAATGAAGGAAAAACAAATATATGTCTCGCGGCCGGGGAGCCGGGTCATCTAGGGCCCTGGACTCGCTCACCACACTAATTTGCAGATAGTACCTAGTACCTAGTTAGTTAAGTCGACACTTCAATGACCAAAATAATGGTCGTGGGAAATGAGTTACACACGTGGATATGTAGAATAGAGTGGAACATTAGTACATACTTCATGAGTGTAAGTATCTTTCGTGTCTGTTCCTATGGCCAAAAAAGCATGTAAATGATCCGATTGCCCCATATTGCGCCAAAGAATCCTGTTTTGTTCATGTACAGGTGCGGGTTTATTCACACCGTCCACAATGTAATGTCTACAGTCGCAACTCGATATGCCGGATCTCAATACGCCGGATCCCTTGCTGTCCCGTACGAAATCCTCTGGGATTTTAATTTTCTTACTCCAAAATCAATTTGCTATCCCGGATTTTTTGCTATCCCGTACGAAATCCTTCGAATCTTGGCAATCCGGCATATCGAGTTGCGACTGTAATGCCTCTTGCCCCAGCTCTCCGGGAAGGTTCTAGCTGGGGGGGTGCAATGGCTCGGGTTATTTTTCTCCTCTGCTGGAAGCGGTGCGTGGTGTTGGCAGCTAGTCTCGTCACATAAATTAGCGAAGAGATGTAACGCCAGGGAAGGTGCTAAGCCCAGAGCTGGGTGAAACCTGATTCATCTGATCATGGCTGATAGGTAACCGATAATTCTCTCAGTGCTTGAGTAAAGTATAGTTCTTGCTCAAAAGTCCCGGGACAACGCAACCGCGAGTTGCTATGGGGGCTTGTCCCGGGATTTTTGACATGGAGGTATACATACATAGGTGAAGCATTCCTAAGTAATCATTGAACCGTGGCATATGTAGGTAGATGATATAGAGTAGCTTCCCAAGAACTGTGCCCTGGGAAAGCTTGTTATACCGTGAGAAATGCAGGGCGTGCAATTTGCTGGAATTGCCTTGCGGTAGCCATCTAAAGGATCAAAAAAACCATGCCATTTAGGTAGCTGGGGGGTAGAGAAAAGGAAAGTTAGCGGAAGACAAAGAAGCGGAGAATTTGTGGCTCCATCGATGATGTCTTTGAATCAAGATACATAGGCATTCTAGATCATATGGAGAAACCGGTGTCCCGGAACGATAGTAGGCGGCACGGGAAGGCCGAAATTTCCATGGTTTACCGCCGCACCCGGACCGTTCAACAGAGGAGAGATTCATAGATCCCTCAGCTGACATTTGGTGTCGTACGTGGTGCAAAATGAGACACCTCATGAATCGTGGCTTGAGTGGCACTCTGTCTGATTAGACCACATATATGTGCTTTCAGTTAGTGCAAAGGTGATAACATTTGTGCTGGCACATTGACGAGAGTCCGTAAAATAGAGAGTTTAACAGGACAGTTTTGAAAATGAAATACAATTAACAAACAAATGGAAACAAATGGAAATTTCGAAACAAATACAACCTACGTGAGTACGGACCTCCTACTAGTCCAAGCTGCGTAATTGGGAAGTACGTAGGTGGGTATATGTATTCTAGCTATAAGTATCCGTGGGTAGTAAATACACTGATCGATGATACCAGTCTCTTGATAGATTCTCCCAGTAATGGAGTCCAGCTGGCTAGTGCATTGCGTGCGTGCATTTCAAATTATTCATAGCATGATGAGATGGGCGGTGAATCTTCACTACATGTAAGTTACTTAAACGCGTCACTACTAGTTCTTACTAATATCAACTCGTACTATACGTATCACAAGCGCTATTCCGGCTAATCTTACCCTTAAACGCAGAATAGATCAGTAAACAAGCGCAAGCTACCTTTCCCTTCAGCCAGCCTCCAAAGTTCACATATATACGAGATTACAGGACAGAGGGAAACACTGAGCACTCGCCTCACCGCCATGAATATGGTGATTGAATTACTTTTATTTCTTCCTCCCCCCCTTGTCATAATTGAGTACTACTGGTGGCATTCGATTGGTCCATAGAGACGTCGGAATAAAGTGTGGCGGCCACCCCGCCAAGCGCCCCCTAAACCGGTACCCCGAAAGGTTGGGCACTAATGCTTGTGTGCGCCCTCCCATAGTGACAGCTTTCAACCCCACGACTTTACTCTAAATTATGTACTGGGATCAGGGATTGGGCAGAGTAGCTAAAGTCTTTACTCTACATGTAGTTAGGCTCGTTTAATGAGACCATCTAGAGTAAATGTATTCTAGGTTTATGCGTTACGTTACTTCACACTAGCTACTCTACTTGACGGGTCGCAGGAGGGGTTCGATCCTCTTTTCCCTCTTTGTCGAGATCCTTTGCTTGGAGGGACTTTGCTTCTACGTGAAGACACAAAGTCTCTAAGCACATGCAGGGCGCGCGCAGCTAGGCAGTACTACAAAAAAATTCATCACCGGTGTTCAAACTCGGCCTAATTTAAAGTCGAGACCCCCCCTCGACCTCGACTCCCTCTTCCGAAATCTCAAGCCGGCGCAGGAACAAAAGGTCCCTAACTTGATAAATAATTTATACACAAAGCTAGGTGGGGAGGCGTATTTTGCTACTGCAACGCGCTGGAATTTCTTTACCGACGGGTGATGGGAGTGGTGGTGGTGGCCGGTGGTGATATGGTAGGCCGAGCGTAAAGAGACGGTACGGGGATTACGACTCATAGAAGGTCTTTCTATAGGCGCTTAATCTGATATCGCGATGGAAAGGAGAGCTCGCGGTAGGAACCGTTCTAGATATATAGGTTATTGACGTCAATCGACCCAAAATCACCCGATGGAACGAGCTGGCTCAAGAAGAATGTGAGTTTAGTTTTTTTCATTTGAAAAATTTATCGCCAAGACGTTGATCATGCCCTTTGAAGTTCTTGTATCAGAGTCTCCTTCCAGTTGGGTATACCCTGGTTGTGTATTAGAATATTAATACTAATACTAATCTTTAGATAGCTAGAGATCCTAGAATATTAATACTAATCCCATGCTTTAGTGGCAAGTTATTGTAGGAAAGTACGGTATTCCGTGCACAAACCTCGATGTGACTTGCTATTCACTTTAGCCTACAGTGTTTTGTTAGTCAATCATATCTCAAGTACTACATGTAGTTCTCAAATACCATGGAGTAGTGACTCCCATGCATAGAGTATGTCAAATCAAATAGACGTACCCCTTTGTCAGCCACCCCCACCCTCGAGCCCGTACCTACTTTTACATGTAAAGTTAAAGTATTCCCTTTAATCTGCATATATTTAAACATGAGATGTCAGTCTTCCCCTTAGCTCTTTTGCGCTAGTCTGTCTATCTATGTCTAACTCTGTCCTAAGTCGAAAAGACCATTAGAACCACATGTATACGGAATATAACGATCACAGACTCTATGTACATACATATAGGGTGCTCTGAAAGCATGTTAATATTCTTTTATTTGAGTGGAGGTTTTCACTATTAGGTGACATGTAGAAGAGGATACGTTTTGCAAGTCTACGAGGGACTCTTTGAACATCTTCCCTACAAGTCAGTTCGTCTAATCAATAGCTTCCCTTTGCAAAGCCCCCCCAAAAGACAAGAGGGAAAAAAATTGGGAAAGCCAGTGGGGTAAAGGGATATACACACGACATGGGTAGTCAGATGTCTCTGATCCTTCACCGTTCAACATGACACTGCTGTAATTTCTAAGGAGTCTTATTCTAGTAGAGATAGGCGTTCCCAAGTCTAGGCAGAATCGTTAATACGATCCCCAGGTAATATTCATCTTAACTAGGCAGCAGGCACATCTAATAATTTCCCCTGCATACCCTACTAATAGGTACTTCCTCAGAGCACACAGAGCCTCTGTGAAACTCTACACTCGCTTCAGACCGAAGATGCCCTCACTAGTACATGTACTCTCACCTTGGCCACGAGGGAACCGCGATACCCGGTCGCCGAAAAAACGTGGCGTACCCCACTAATCGCTATACTGTATGTTACGGTATCGTGAGTACGAGTGCAGTCTTTGTATATAAGTTCTCTTCTAGATCTTCCTTTTTTCCTCATCAGTTTCTAAATATCTCTCAGAATATATACACACTCGTTCTTTGAATACTCACATTCGTTCATTAATAATGCCTGGTTTATCCTCCTACCTAGTTTCTGCGCTATCACTGGCATCAGTTGCCCTAGCATCTCCAATTGCAAAGGCTCAGCTTGTGGGACGAGATACCTCACTCCTGGCGTCCTACGACTATGTTATTGTTGGTGGTGGGACCAGTGGTCTGATTGTCGCCGACAGACTTACTGAGAACTCAAGCAGTCAGTTTTCTTCTCCGTAACTTCAACTCTCTTCGTTTTTTACTAACTTTTGACCTTGGTATCTAGAAACTGTGCTCGTGATTGAATCCGGTAATCTTGACGACCAGGAAGATGGAATTCTAGTTCCTGGCATGGCGGGTGGTACAGGAAAGAAGTACATGTACAACATGACCTGTATCCCCCAGAAAAATATTAATAACCGCACATACAGTCTCCTGGCTGCGCATGTTGTTGGCGGAGGGACCGTCGTGAACGGGATGTTCTTTGATCGAGGTTCAAGGGGCGATTATGACCTGTGGGAGGCGCTAGGTAATCCTGGCTGGGGCTGGAACGGGATATTCCCGTATTTCAAGAAGGTCAGTTTAATTCTTTATGCGATTGCGATGGAAGCTCTAGCTAACAGTTCTCCAGAGTGAAACTTTCTCCCCTCCGGATAAGGCGTTAGCAGACGAGTTCAATATCACCTATGATGCGAGCGCCCACGGCTACCAGGGCGTCATCAAGTCTAGTTTCCCAAAGTTCCAGTACCAGGCTGTCAAGGACTGGTTCAAAGCTTTCAAGCAGATTGGTATTCCCATTCCTAAAGACGGCGCCAACGGTGATGCTATCGGTGCATTCTGGGTTTCCAACTCTCTAGACAACGATAACCAAACACGCTCCTACGCAAGACGCTATTACGAAGAGGCCAAGAAGAGGTCGAACTATCATCTTATTACCGGAAAGACAGTGACAAAACTTGTTCTGTCCGGCACCACTGTTACAGGTGTTGAGTTTGCTGGAAGTGCAAGTGAAACCGCTACTAAGGTTTCTGCGAAGAAGGAGGTTGTATTGGCGGCCGGAACAGCACATACGCCACAACTTCTCCAGTTGGCCGGAATTGGGCCAAAAAAGCTGTTGGAGAGCTTAGGGATCAAGGTGGTGGTTGATCTTCCCGGTGTAGGAAGCAACTTCCAGGACCATCCCGTTCTCTACTTCTCAGGATCATGTAAGTACCCTTCATCATATCATGCTTCTAGAGAGATAGATTCTAATCTTAGCCCTAGTCTCAAACGACTACCCGATCAATCCTGCTCTCCTTGCCTCAAACGCTACCTATGCCGCCGAGCAGCTAGCTTTATACCGCACAAAGCGTGAGGGCCCGTACACTATCTCCCGTGGTAACTCGGTCGCCTTCAACACTCTCCCCCAGCTCAGCTCCCAGTCGATCGCCAACAATCTTATGCAAAAAGCCCTCTCTCAGAATCCCGCCGACTTCTACCCCGCCGGCACTGACTCCACCATCCTTGAGGGCCACAAGCGCCAAACAGAGCTCCTCGCAAACTACATCTCCAGCGGCCGTGTCGCCATCCAAGAAATCGCCTTTGGTGGCTCCGCCGGCGGTGGAAATGGCCTCGAGAAGCCATTCTCACGTGGTAGCATCAACATCAACTCTACCGACCCATGGGCTGCTCCCGTTGTTGACTATGGTGTCATGAGTAACCCGGTGGATATGGACATGATGGTGCAGCTCATCCGCTTTGTGTGGAAGCTATACGATACTCCAGCCCTCCAGGCGCTGGGTGCGAAGGCGCTCACACCAGACCCGGCGAACGACTCGGATGAGGCAATCAAGGCAGCGATTAGAGCAACACTAACCCCGACTTTTGCGCACCCGAGTTCGACGTGCTCAATGATGAGGAGGGAGTATGGAGGTGTGGTAGATAGTACGTTGAAGGTGTATGGAATGAATAATCTGAGTATTGTGGATGCGTCACTTATTCCGATGACTCCTGCGACACATATTCAGAGTACTGTGTATGCTGTGGCGGAGAAGGCGGCAGATATCATCAAGAGTAGGCAGTGAGTGGGGTTGAGGGTATAATGTTGGGGTGGTGTACTTTTATCATATAACAATATGTACCATCTAGTTTAAGCAGGATTTCTTCTTTGTTATAATAGATTAAATAATACGATCCATTTATCAAGAATATACACTGCTTCAAATGCGAGGAAAACCTGTGCTTCGTGCCTAGAATTGTAATCACAATATATCACTCGGGCCTTGGCGCTCATCTATCACCTTGAGGCATGGGTACCTAAGATTGAGCTATAAACATTTCTCTAGGGCTACCTACTTCCGTACCTGGGGGCGCAATGGCTATTACAGACTCTAGTGTTATGGGGATTTGAGATCACGGATTCGAGTACGAGTCCCTACGCTGAATCAAATAGGCTTTCCTCCGCATAAATCTACACGCGCAAAGGAATGAAAGTGACGTTTGATTTTACATTTTTTATCCCCCAGGGATTTTGCATGAGGTCCTATTATGTGTACATACAGGGAGGAGTAGAAAACTATATGTAGTCACTGTTATCATGTCGTACTCATAGCTTTTCACTCTATGACAGAAACAACCAGTGTATAGAGAACTGCCTGTAGCCTCAAATCTTTGATTAATTGCTGTAACTGTTGGCAATTCTCACCTTAATTGTATGTTAAAAAGACTATTTGCAAGTAAGGATAGGACTATATGGCCGGCCAGCTGGATATAGAGCTTGGAATCTGGGGATGTGGCCGGCCTCCTATGTTGAGTTTCTGTCTAGCATGGACAATGTACTTGAATACTATGTTGCGTTTATAGAGGGTTAGTGCATGGTTATGCCGGGGCTTGCGTTTGCGGGGGAAATCGCTTATGTTCTTGAATGGTGTATGGTATTGAGATGGGGTGAGGAATATTGATGAATTTGGAGAGATAGCAGAGTTAGAGGTTTATCTAGTTGGCCGGTGAACCGATCCACTTATATGTATTGTAAAGGTATTTAACAAAGCCAGTATATTTCCGGCAAAGAAAATGCGATTAAAATTGCTTTCCTGGCGGATAGAGGGAGGGCATAATACTCATATTTTTCGTAGTTTCTCCTCTTTTCCTTGCGTGGATGCTTCCTCGAATTCAATTCATCCACAGTGATATTTTGATTCTTCTTGTGAAGAGTGGTGGAAAGGATATACATATGGGGATCGAATGACATTGTAAAGTTTAAAGTTTGTTTTTCGTGTACTTGTTCGTTTTCTGGTGGGCCGCTCCTGACGTGACACGTAACGTAATATCTATTCATTGACCTGTGAAAGAATCTCATACCCCAATCCTCTTGATCACTTTCTCTCTACATGTACTCGGATCTCGCTGTTTCAGACCCCACATTCGAGCACCCCACTTCTAAAGTCTCTCACAGAGAGCCGGATACGTGGCATACTGGCACCTGGTCGTTACAAGATGGTGTGTTTTCCCATCGAAGGGAAGTGCGGTTGGGCTCGTATCGATATGGGGGGCTGTTCGGTCTGCGTCTCGTATTATATTCTCGATCGAACCAGCTTCAATTCGAAGGGGGGTTTCGACTATCGTCGAATAACATCAGATATGATTGTTATTTCGGTATCTATCTCGTACATACGCGCGTGTTCATGATGTGCTAACTAGCTAGCAGGGTGTTACAATTCGACTTCAATCCGGATTGTCATGTGCGGGGTCTTTTGACTATCGTCGAATGGTATCAAACGTGTGAACGTTATCTCCAGAAGTGCTCATTACATCAAGCTAGCGTCATATTACAATCCTTATTGATATATGGCTACATGCTATATTTGTTGGTGTTGACTAGTGCATGTTATTCAACAAGGCTTCCTTGAAAGCCCATACCGGCTCCTACCGTCCCGTTAGCTTCCACCAAGGCTTTCTTGAAAGATCATACATTATACCAGTCTTTAGCTTCAACCAAGACTGCCCCTGCCTACATTTCTTCACAGCACGTCACTCGCGCCACGAACAAGGCTGCAAGCGTAAATAGACTCTCGAGATCTCCCAATTGATATACATTATATGTCGTATTGCGCGACTTTTATAACTACAACGTATATTGTACATGTAAGTGTACATACGGGGATACCGAGAACATTGTACAAGTCAGTGGTACATGTGCGCCGTGGCTTAGACTCGTACCACCAGCGGGGGTGGTACAGTGGTACACACACAAGTCACACAAAGCAGATCTTTATCGGTTCGGTAAAACAATGCCTCCCTCCTAGAGTCAAGAGTGAGTGGTTGGATACTTGACTCAAGGGCCAGTGTCACAGGGTACCTGTCTCGATTGCTCATGCCTTGTATGTTCCAGGTACCTATAAAGTTGAGCCTCGCTATCAGGGCTAGGCACCTATCTAGTGGCTGGATCTCTCCGTCCAACGTTGTACAACACCGATTCTCGCTCTCCCAAGGCGTTCTGGAAGGCGCGGTTTCGAACGGGTATCTGATGATTTATCTGATTTATCACATTTCTAACTGTCAAGATGGTTTGTACTTATCATTTGTGATAAGGAGGTGGATCTCGTGGCAGGGATTATCCTATGAGGGTAGAGGGTTCACTAGAGGCGCGTAGAAATCGGTACAGGGCTTGTTAGTACTCGCGACCAGCAACAAGAACCCGAATATGCAGCTGTAAGTATTTGGTGTATTTTTGACTTCTATTCCAATGGAAACTGCAGATTAGGACGTGCATTTTCGGGTTCTTGTTGCTGGTCGCGAGTAAGTACATGTATGTAGTCAACATCTACATGTTTCCTCGCGATACAGTTCCTATCTCTCCTGAAGCCGGGGCTAGGGTTCAAGTATCTAGCTAGAGGAGAGGGCGCGGGTTGTCGTCTCCAAGGATGGCGTACCGCAGTATCAGCGTGCAGGGACCGCGGTAGTAGGTGCTCTAGTCTCGAGATAGATTACTAACTACATGTAGCTAGATTCGTCTAATCTCTACGGGCAGGTGCGATAGAGTACGGCTATCTAGTCTACTTACCCTAAAGTCTAGAGTAGCTACTCCATCCTGAATAGTAAACCAAACACGCGACGAAGAGAACTCGTCAGCCCAGGAAAAGCCCAGAGATCTCTGGGCAATGTGGCAACGGGACCTTCCCGATGTTGAATGCTGAGGAATCTTGTTTACCACCCGCCAAGAGAGCTGGTGGAGAGGATGAGGAGGAACCTCGCGAGACCAGCCGGATAAAATACATTTTGAAAAAAATAAAGTAAATTCTCTTGCGTGCGGCCTCTGTCGGTCAAGAGATATGACCGTATGTTTTCCTATGTTTCTCGCTCAGTTGGCCGTTGTCATCATACGTCGTTCGGCCCTGATAAGAAAAAGAAGAGTTGGCAACGGCTTTCTTGGGGGGCTTGATGGCTGGCTGGCGCACGGACAAGCGGACGCCCACCTTTCCACCACCAACCACCAGATCTCACTGCGGGGGCATTCCGGTCGGTGATATTTGTGCAACATTCCCAGCGGCGGTGCTGATTCGTGGAGGGGTTTAGTTACACAGGCTGGTGGTTTCATCCTTCTGCCACTACCACCACTAATAATAATGATAATACGAAAAAGAGACAGTGGGATTGGTTGCGGGGGGAGGAGGTTCGGTTTTCGTCGGGAGCTTATTTGATTGTTGAAATTAGGGTTGGGGAGAACGTTACTGGATCGAGATAGATCTCCGGGATACATGCGTTTTGCTTTTTGGTTGCTTTTGGCAAAGAGGCAACTTCCCAAGGCTTTCGAGAAGTTGGGGTACTTGGAAGACTTGGAAGCAACCTGGGCAGAGGAGTACATGTATGTATGTTGGTGGAGTAGAGTAGGTAAGTTGATAGTTTAGCTTCATGGTTATCTTCTGGGCGCAGTTGTGATAGCTAGGTATTCTCAACTGTATGCTCATTTTGGGAAGGAGACAGAGGGCGCCTCGTAGAAGCAGCAGCAGCAGCAGCAGCAGCAGCAGAGATTCACCAGTGAGGCAAATTAAAATCATTTTCCCTGTCAGCACCCGCCTACCCGCCTACCTCTCCCTGCCTTGTGCTTTTTCTTCTTTGTATCACGTCCGCAGGACTGGACCGACTATATCTTACCTCCCCTCCCCCCGCATAGGGGTGTTTTCCATTCTCTAGATCAGTAGCTCACTTGGAATTGTCATTCTTCACTTGCCTGGTAGGTTTCTTCTCCTCTCCATCATATCATTCATTACCACTACATGACGGCACTGCACCCTATCCGCTGGGAAAACAATATATACTTATAAATATACGCGAGCACTGCAGACCAAACAGACAGAGCGATCCAGCCTTTTCCTTCTCGCCAACCACCACCATGAACCGCAGAGGAAACGGCACAAGTATCTCCTCCTCCTCATCGGAGCGGCGAGGTACCCGTAGCAACGAGAAGATCGATGAGCCAGTCACAGAGTTGCCCAACGAGGGCGAGATGGATCTGCACCGAGGGCTCAAGGCGAGACACATCACCATGATTGCTATCGGTGGTGCTATCGGGACAGGATTAATTATTGGAACGTGAGTGTCAATGCGCCTGGCGTTAAGCTTTATCGTTATGTGTATGATGGATGGAAAGGTGCTAACTCGATGTGTGTGCTAGTGGATCGGCGCTGGCCCGTGCGGGACCTGCGTCTATATTGATCTCGTATTCGATTGTGGGCTTCTTGGTGTATTTGGTAATGTGTGCGCTGGGTGAGATGGCGGCGTGGCTGCCAATGTCTTCGGGGTTTACAGGGTATGCGGCGAGGTTTTGCGATCCGGCTCTAGGTTTTGCGTTGGGGTATACATATTGGTTTAAGTATGTGCTTTTTCCATGGCTTTTTTTCTCTATACCTTCCCTTGGGATATCAAGTGCTGATGGCTCTGGTACGTGAATAGATATATCATTGTCACGCCAAATCAATTGACGGCTGCGGCGCTGGTCTTACAGTATTGGGTAGACCGAGACAGAGTCAATCCGGGAGTCTGGATCGCTATCTTTCTGGTTACTATCATCTGCATCAACTACTTTGGAATCCGTTTTTTCGGGGAGTTTGAATTCTGGCTATCCAGTACGAGCACCCCCCCCCCACCCCCTCGAGTAATCCATGAATGCCCTCTAACTCTCCCACAGGTATCAAAGTCGTGACCATCGTCGCCCTCATCATTCTCTCTGCCGTCCTCGTCCTCGGCGGTGGCCCCGACCACGACCGCAAAGGTTTCCGCTACTGGAAGAGCCCCGGCGCCTTCAAAACCTACGTGGACACTGGCGACACTGGTCGCTTCCTTGGTCTCTGGTCCACCTTCGTCAGCGCAACCTTCGCCTATCTCGGCACCGAGCTCGTCGGTGTGACCGTCGGCGAGGCCCAGAACCCGCGAAAGACTATCCCCCGCGCGATTAAGCTGACATTCTACCGTATCGTCTTCTTCTATGTCTTCTCCGTCTTCCTCCTCGGCATGCTCGTCCCCTACGACTCCCAAAAGCTCATGGACGCTACCAAGGCGAACACCGGTGCCACCGCGAGTCCCTTCGTTGTCGCCATCCAGCTCAGCGGCATCCCACACCTCCCCGGAATCCTCAACGGGTGCATCCTCATCTTCGTCTTCTCAGCCTCGAACTCGGATCTCTACATCGCTTCACGAACCATTTACGGTCTCGCAAAAGAAGGAAAGGCCCCAGCCTTCCTGGCCAAGACTGACTCCCGCGGTGTCCCCTATAACGCCCTCGGCCTATCGGCATCTTTCGCCCTGCTGGCATTCATGAACGTTGCTGAGGACTCCAAAACGGTGTTCACGTACTTTGTCAACCTCGTCACAATCTTTGGCATCCTGACGTGGATCTCGATCCTTGTCACCCACATCTACTTTGTGCGCGCGCGCCGCGCTCAGAACGTCACGGACGACCAGCTGGCGTATACGGCGCCTTTCGGAGTGGCGGGATCTTATGCCGCCCTCGTGATGTGCATCCTGATTGCGGTGTTTAAGAACTGGAATGTGTTTGTGGCTGGAACCTATGGCAAATGGGATTACAAGTCGTTCATAACAGGTTACATTGGTATCCCGCTGTACTTGATTATGATCTTTGGGTATAAGTTCTTGTACAAGGGCTCAGGGCTGGCGCCGGAGGATGCGGACTTGTTTACCGGCAAGGACAGGATCGATAGGGAGGAGGAAGCGTTCTTGGCCAGCCAGGCGGAGAAGGGGACCGGAAATGACGGCGGATGGTTTTATAGAACATTTGTGTCTTGGCTGTTTTAGAGGACCTAGATATACATGGCCTTTCTTTTATTGTTTCGTTTTTTTTTTGCTCTCTGTCTGGTTTTGAGGTGCGCTGCTGCTGCTTCCGATTATGAGGTGGGCATTGCTTTCTTTTGTTGTGATGAAATCTTTCCTTACGGTTGGCTATGGTTATGGTTATGGCTGCGGGATGGGTGGAATAATGAGGCGAGAGAGAAATGGATGGACTTATGTATGTACGCACTTGGCTATAGTAGAAATATAAATTTATCTTTATAGACACACTTGTAATCCGGAAACTATCATACCGTTGATCATGAATCCATTTGTGCCGGGAGCCGGATTCCTCTCTGTCGGCGGGGGTGCGGCTCCTGATCGCGATGTGAGGTACAGATAGTAGTCGTGACATTAGCAAGAGATAATAGATAGGTCGGTGAATATTCGCCCAGGCTTGATCTAGAGTTGTATAAGAAAAATCCATAAAACTGTATGTTTCCTTTAAATGCGCCATTAGAAGAAATCCACATGGCGTTGGGTTTAGTGCGGAGCGAGTGAGTGGTTGTGAGCCAAGTCCACTAGTGGACCCCAATGTGCATGTGGGGGTCAAAGTCCTAGTAATAATCCGGTGTATTCAATTCTCAAGATCGAGTTATATACTAATATCGGTATCTCTAGAGTAGGCGTTCCATTAAGCCCTCCTGCCTGAGGCTCTATCTTTTTTTTCATTCCTTTCGGTGAACCCATTGAAGATTGGATCTGTGGGTGGGTGGTTTAGATCTGGGCAGTGCATGGTTCTTAACTGAGTTGAGTCCGATCTCTCACTAGCTAAAGGGGGGGAAAGAAGTTCTTCAGACACATCTTCAGTATAGTAATCATTATAGGTCGGCATGCTAAAGAGCTATATATACATGTAGCTTTGATGTAGCTACCTACAGCCCCCCCAAAAAAAAAAAAAAAAAATTAGCGGGTGGATTAGTACCTTATCTAGCAGAATACCGCGAAGTTGCGGTATTTCTAGCTGCGGTATAAAGACTACAAATACAATTTAATTCGAATTTTTTGCGCAATTCTGTATTACTGAATGTAAAGTACATGTACCCTTTTTGGTACTGTAGTCTGTAGCTACCAGGCCTAGGAAGGTCTCGAGCATGGTATTCAAGTCAGTCATTGACGGTTCTTCTACTAGCAACAACATAGCCTTTGATATTAAGGAGTATTTATGTTCTCTTATATTTTCTGTATTTGTATCTATTATTGCAGTTATATTATAGTAGATTGTGCGAAGTAGTGGGACGAGGATATAGAATTCAAGTGAATACTGAAAACCCTAACCCTGGATTAGTAGTTATGAGCTCTCATTTTGACCCTGTATATAACGAGCAGTTATATATACATGGGTCATGATTAGGCTTTTGAGTGTGCATAGTGGGGGATGATGTTGATACTTGTAGGGATCTTCAGGGAAGATAGTGCTCAGACCTCTAGCTTCCTATCTCGTCATGATTACGGCACCAGGATATTCCAGTATCTAACGATTCTAACCCCAGTATAAAACCGGCCTAGTCTCAGATCGCCAGCCCAATATAAATACGGTGTTGCGCATTTGCTAGGGCGCGAGAGCGTTCTCGCCTTACTTGTTGCGGGTACCTTGACGGGTTTGGAGACTGAGGGAAACCTGGGATCGAGCTTGATTCCCGTCTCGTGGGCCCGGGGCAGGGCTGTGCAGCGTGTAAATCTTCACTTTTGGCGGAATCTTGTCGATCGTTAGATAGCCCAGCCTAGTTAGCTTTTCAACAAATACACATTACCGCTAAGGCCTGGTGGGGAAAGTGAAGACTTACTGATGATCATGGTCATTTATCGTAGCCTTGTAGGGAGGATTCTGATATCTAACTTGTTAAAGGTCTATATATATATATATATATCGCTATGGAGCTAGATAAACTTCCCGAACAGCCTGCGATTCTGATAAAGGGCCCGTAAGGTCTAGATAAGGCTTACATGGCGTTGCGTTTCGATAGCAAATGAGAGATCGCCATTTAAGCTCAAAGCGGAACAAGGCTACATCCAAAATATATATATCTCAACCTACTTTTTCGCAGTGGTGGCCCAAGCTCCATGTAGCAGCCCGATCTCACTGAGGCTAACTACGCTATTGTCTTTTTCATGACAGACGAGCTGTGCTCTTCCTACCTGTGTCTTGTCTAGAGTACGTGGCTCGAGAAATACATGTTACCAAGTACCACTCTTCTATATAAGCATAGGTGGAACCCATCTCACAACCACTACCGTCTAATCTATGATATCTTTACCTCTGTTGGAGCATACCCTAATATAGAAACTAATAAAGCTGTCACCAGATATAACCACCGACCTGCAAAGATAAACACGTGCATGCACATGCTTGTTTTGAGGATCGAGGCTGTCCAATCTCAGCTCGGGAAGGACGTTTACCAGCCAATCAATCGCGGAAACTGGGATGAGTTTAAAGAATGTGAGTGGCCTTTATGCTTTTAACTACACTCCTTCCTCAAGGTCCTGGCTGTGTGCTCAGTTTACCTAATGCGACGTCAGAAGTTAGGCACCGAGGAGGCGCTTGGCGAATTAGGGAATTTGTTTCAACTTAGCGCTCTCTCAGGAAACACTTTTGAGGAAGAGATAGCCTGGTTGCTCTTTGAGGATCGACACCTCAAGAGTGGCTGTCGTCGTCACCGCGAAACTGCCTATTCCCGACGAATCGCAATCACGCCCGTCCGCCTGATTCCTGAGGTTCTAGATCGTAAGATTGCTTTTTGGCCCATGCGACAAGTCTTCCATTTAGGAGAATTGCAGCGACCCGATATATATAATTAATTGTATTAACCGCCTATCACTCTAGATGCTTCTATTTCTGACTGGGAATCCGGTTGTTAAGATCAATGCGACCAATCACATCCACTATAAAAAATAAGGCGGCCAGTCGTACTCACGTGGAATCACTCGGACAGGGCTATGCTGCTTGCCTAATTATAATGATTCATCTTGTTGCTCAGACCAAAAACGGGAGGCCTTAAAACTTGTATATATTGAAGTCGAAATGTGCAGTTGAGAATAGTTTTTTCTTCTCCACTATCCGCGAGCTCTCATCCAGAATCCTTTTACGAATAAGCGACGCTTGTTTCGTTGTGGTATACCGGCACTAGTCTGTATTCTTGTTGTTGTTGCACAAGGCTACGAAAGGACTTAAGTAATTGTAAGCGCTAGCTGAATTCAAGTTAATTGTATAAAACCCGGTCTTCTCGAGCTTCTTTGGCTTATATAATACTAATTCGAACAGATGTCATCCAATCGATTTTCGGTCCTTGAGGATAAAATTGGCGATTCGACCAGTTCTAGTAATTCCGAGAGGCCATGGCCGAGAACAAGGTTTTACACTCGTCCATCGCAGCCTAAATGGTCAGCTGTAAAGGCATACCTCGAGAAAAATGTAGATGTATACAGAGAGCTGCAAGTTTTCCGTGGACAAGTACGTATTTGACGCCAAATTTCATCTGCATTCCACCAGGTCTATAACTTACCGAATTATGGTATCCAGGGCTGGAAATCAGAAGAGGCAGACACATTCTTTAAGAATCGACAGTTTGCCGCCGACACCGCAAACTTGCAGAAACAAAAGGGATTCTATAATATGATGATCAAGATCGCTGCCCAAATAAACGATGCCACCCACGCCTTCAGCCAGGAAAATTGCCAATCGGTGCTCGACCTCTGTATTGCCCCCGGCGGCTTTGCCGACTACGCACTCCGCCAGAACTTCCGGTGCGTAGTTGACGGAACTAGCCTCCCAACATCCCAGGGTGGACATCAAATGCTACTCCGAACTCAGGGAAGAAGCAATGTGGCCATCACATATACGGACATTACCATGCACACTGTATTCCTCCCAGCCGGTGCGAGCATCCCCGCAGACTCCCCTGATAGGGATGAATTTAGTAAGAATAGGCCATTGCCAAAGCTATGGAACTATGGGCTTGTTATTTGCGACGGAAACAGGCTGAGAGGCCATGAGCATGGGATGCTCAGAAAGTGGGAGCCGCTGAGATTAACTTTATCCCAACTGATCCTGGGACTAACCCACGTGCGTCCCGGGGGGTCAATGATTGTGCTGCTTCATGGGGCAGATCACTGGGATACAGTAGCGATGTTGTACAAGTTTAATAAGTTCTCCGATATCAGCTTGTTCAAGCCTAAGGCTGCGCACAGAAACCGTTCAAGTTTCTACCTAGTCGCAAGCAACATCAAGCCAGAACTAGCGGCGCCGTGGGTCGATCATTTGAAGGATTGCTGGTACCGGGCCACCTTTGGTGGTGAGGCTGGACTAGGCGAGCATGTTGATGTCGACGACGACCTAGATGTCGATGTTGTTTTGAAAGAGTTTGGCGAGAAGCTGATTGATATGGGGACGGAGCTGTGGAAGATTCAGAAGGAGGCCTTAGAGACCTGGGACTGGAGCGGCAACCTTACGTGGTCGAATTCGGGGGGTGCGAAGGAAGGTGGATTTGTGAATAAGGATCGGTTGGCCGGAGGAATGGCGGATCTGGCTGTAAGGAGAAATGCGGCGGCCGTTTGAGTGGATTCAAGAATCTTTTGATTCTCGTCGTTTCGATAATAGCTTTGTAGATGATTATCCCCGCTTCCTTTTTATTAACGCGTAACGCATAACGGCCGCTCACTCTCCTATTTTAGTTTATGATAATTTCCTATTTTATTGTAGGGCGTCTGGGCTCTCATTCTTTTTTGTAATTGGGTTGAGATATTGTGGGGGAAATAAATAAAATACTTAAGTTCTGTGTGTTGTTTGAGTTACTATGAAAGGTAAGTTTTCCGCCGTACTCGAGTATGCAGGCACCATGAGGTGAATTTAAGGTTCAATGCAAGGTTATCTTGCATGAATCCCAAAACGGGCTTAAATATTTAAGTACCTCCAATGACCTAATATTTATAACAGTGACTTTATGACCTCGCCCATGATTGGTCTTTATTTCTGGTGAGCCGCGCAGTATTTCTTGAACAGGCGAGTGATAGTCGGTGATTTTAATCACAGGGTATCACTCGAGCGATATGTATTCCCGGTTTTGCTCGTAGGATTTATCCTATGCGTTCAATTGAGGCTTGATCCGCTTTATATAGTATTAATGATAACCTTGAGCCCTAGCGATCTTTCGCGGGGTCAACCTGCGTAGTCATGACAACCCCTCATAAGACTGGTGGACACCCGCTGATACTAGCAGTCTCGAACCAGACCAACTAGGCATATTTATAGTCTTGGTAAATCCAGGGGCCCTGGTTTTAATATTCAGTCGGAGCCTACTTCGGAGAGAACCCATGCTTGATTAGTAAGGTTGTGGTAGGTGCTCCTCTCTTCCAGCCTCAATATGTGCACATGAGTCTTTTTGCTAGAGTTCTCCCCTTTTTTTTATTTCTTTTTTATTCTGGCATTTTGGGCTGTGCCTTATGCAACGCTTTTCTTCCAAGACAGGCTGTACGTGACGAGGGTGTTGCAATAGCCCAATCAGGTATGATTCTTGGCCAAGATTTCTTTCGTCTGTATCATAGCTCTTTTAGCTCTGGTAGACTCAGTTTAGCCTTAAATGATGTTCGTTATATGGATGTCATTGGGCTCCTAGTTTGGTCAGTAACTTTCTGGAGCCATTTGTGTGTCCGGCGGAGGTGAAGAGTTATAAAGGTTGACGTGGAGTAGATGGCAGATGATAGATTGATGGGTGGCGTGGTGGGGAATGGATGGTGGTTTAGGAGTTGGTGATGTGGATGACGACGAGGAAGGTGAAGGTAAGATGGTGGTTGAGGAGTTGGTAGTGTGGGGTGACTGCTCTATTTGTAGAAAACCCTAACAGGCGGTACATTGGGTCTCGGGCGCCCCGGAACAGCGTACTTGAAGTTTATTCTAAACGCTCAACTCCACCCCCAGTGAGACACCAAGACAACCACTATGGGCACCAGGTTGGAGATTGTCCCTTTACGCGCTTTGTGGGTCTCGATACTTCTGCCATTGTGAATAATTGTATGGGGTTGCAAGTAAGTTCCCTCGCGAATATCTTTCGAGTGATACGCTACATTCCACAATCATGTCAAAGATCTCGTAAGTCATGATGGAGAAGTATGTATACACTGTTGTGGCCTCTTCGTATATAATCATAGATATCTAGTTACTCGTACATGATGACTTCAACCACGCGCGCCCTCATCACCGTCTTAGCCCACGCCCACGCCCTATTAGTAGTCCGCCACTCAGCCTACTACTACCCCTGAACAAATGATTTCTACCCCTTTCAGTACCCACGTTACTCTTCGGGGAAGGACGGCGCGAGCCCCCCATCTCCTTACTATCCAAAAGCGCAAAAATCGGCTCCGACAGCACCACCCACTTTACCACTCCCAGTACCCTCATGACCGCCACATTCTCCATCCCACACGTCCTCTTCAGCGTCCTAATCCCCTGCAACGTCTCTGAACTCACGACCCCCACCGGCGTTTTCGGCGACCACCAGCGCACCTCGCCACCCTTGTAGCGTATGATCTGGTGCCAGTATCTCAGTCCATTCTTCGTAGCAATAAACGTCTCGGGGAGGTCGGGGTCAGTCTCGGTGGAGATTATGAGGGCGGGGGAGTAGGCGGGGCCGATGCCGGGGGCGGCGCAGATGACGTTGACGATGTCTTCCATGTACAGCCATCTTGTGATCATGAGAAGAATCTCGTTGGGGAGGGTTTCGATGAGTGGGGTGGGGGGCGTGTGTACATAGTAGAGCTGATGTATATTCTGGGGGGAGACGAAACTGAATATCAGGTCGTACCAGGGCCAGGACCTTGGGATCAATGTGGAGTACATTACGATCGAAGGCCGCTGGTTACGGCAGAGGGTGGATCATGTCATGATAGTGGCGACCTGCTATATAGTGCGTATTGGCAGGAGCTTCGAAGTGTTTCTGTCTTGATCAGGTATGTTCCATCACTTTTGAAGTATCTGATTAATGTATTTTCGGAGTTTGATGCACATAGATCACCGAAAGTGACCGAATACTCTTAGGTAAAACCTTACTGAGGAACTAACTAGAAATTCTTGGAACGCATCATCCAAAATAACGTTTGGTGATAAATTAAAGCTAATATGGAATTTTGACGGAATGGACTAGTAGATGTGTGTACCAGACGGAACTAGCAAGGGTTGTTGTATCATAAGAGATCACTCGGTCGATTCCAGGGTCAGGGTTTGTATTGCTTCATAAACTTTTGGTGAACAGGGTATTCAACGCAATCTGGTTCCAGAACTTTACCATGTCACTCCTTCTCCTTCTTCGTTGAGTACATATCACGATGTACTAAACTTCATTCAAAGGCTCGCCCAAATAACCTTGAAATAGGCTGTACACTATGATTCTTTTCTCGGCGCTCGACAAGTTAGTACTGAAACAACCACATTTCTACAACACCCAACAGAACACATTTCTACGTATCTATTTCAACCACGTACACCAACCAATGAAACCATATATATCTTCCCCAGAAGTGAATAAAGCGCACTCCACCTCTTCCCCAACCTCGATACCTCCACAAAGCCACTAGACTCGTATCATGCCACCCAGGCAATACCACCGACCCCGCGGATTCTCTACCCTAGGGAATGATCCTGCACCAATACGGGGACAATTTCACAGTAACTTTACCTATAGATACTTTGGTAGTAGGCAGGACTCGTCAAGGAGGAGGAGGCGTGCAACAGGCCGACCGGTAGCGACAGCGACAGGAGCAAATATGGTGGCGGTGGCTTCAGTTCCAGCGGCACCAGGTGTAGCTGCTCCAGATGTAGCTACTCTGCGTGGAGATACTCCTCATGTAGCCACGCCACGTATATACGTAGCCACTCCACGTGTAGCCACTCCGCGTGTAGCTACTCCGCGCGTTGCTACTCCGCGCGTAGCCACTCCACCCGCAGTCGTTCCGGAGTCAGTGAGCTCCGAGACAGCTATTCAGGCGGTAGTAACTCAGGAAACAGCTGCTATGGAAGAAGAGACTTCGAAAGTAAAAACTCCAAGAACGGACTCTTCAGGAGCTGAGACCGAAGGAACAGATGCCACTGAAGCAACAAATGCCACTGAAGAAACAGAGGCCACCGAAGTAGAGCTTCCAACTCTAGAGGCAGAGACCACTAAAGTAGAGCTTCCTACTCCAGAAACAGAGACCAACAAAGTAGAACTCCCTATTCAAGAAGCAACGGCCCCCAAGACGGAGACCCCAAAAGTAGAAGCAACAGAAATAACGACAGCTACAAAGCCTATACCAGTTGAGAGGCCCATGGATGGTATAGGGAACCTCGAAACAGATGATTCCGCGGTTACAGATCGTGAGGAATTCTGGGCGTTTCATGACTGGGACGATATTGAAGAGGAGCTTGCACAGATTTCTGGAACATGTCGGGCTCAAATTGATGCGAATAAGGCTAGATTTCTACCAAGTTTTCCGGTGAAAAAGGAGCCCCAGGGGACAAAATTGGTTATACACAAGGAGCCCGTCGAATTTAAACCATCATCCATGGCCAAGGTACAAGTGGGACTAGGAGCAACGTACAACAAACCTCGTGGCCCTCCGAAGCGCACCAAATATGGTCCCTCACAGCCTTTCCAGCCCCCAAGGCATTTACAGAATCCACGCCCTCCGTATCATCAGCCACCACCACCTCCTCCTCAGTTTCCTCCGTATACTCAGTATCGCCAGCCCCCGCCTGCTCAATATCCTCCGTATCCTCCGTACCCTCACGTCCCCAATCCTCAGGTTCCCAATCCCCAGGTCCCCAATCTTCAGTATCCTCAGCATATTCCATATCCACCACAGGCTCCACAAGGGTGGGGTGATCCACGTCAAGCCCAGTCAGTTATGATAGATAGACAGCATATTGGACCCCGTGTAGCTTCCCAGGCACAGATAGCACCACCACCACCACCACCCCCAACGTTTTTTATCCCACAGCAAGCGAATATACAATTTCCAATGCTACCTGAAGTTGGCAAGAATCACACCCGACAGGAAAATCTCCCCCCATTAACACATCTTCCCATGTATAATCCGCCCCACATGAGCAATTATGTCGAGTTGCCTAGTAACAGTGTTGTGACCATGTTTGACTTTTGGCTAGGCGATCCCTTTGATCCACCGATGATCGGCGGGGCGTGGGAAAGACTAACCATCTCGGCGCCTGGAGAAATGAGACTCTCTACTCTTTTCGAAGATTACTATGCAAAGAGTGGGTTTAATATCACAGCTCAAAAGGGAACCGCACAAGATCTGAACTTCTATCGAATAAATATCAAGCCTAATGGGCAAGTACGTATGGGGGAAGTATACAATTACGAAGCTGTATTACATTGCGGAGACATGTTGCATGACACGGCATGGTTTACTTGGCAGAGGGTTATATTGGTGGGGGGTGATAGGATGCGTGCTTTTCAAAGCACATATGGCAATCTTTTGAAGCCCGAAGATCAGCCTTCTTCAGGCCCCGAGGCTAGTTAAGCCTGGGTGTATCTTTTGGGGGGGAACGTAACGTGGTGTTTAGAGGAGTTTGGGTGGTTTTTTACAAAATGCAACGGTTTATAAACTTCCCAGAGCCAGAAGAAAATTCTTAGCTTCCTTAGAGGTTCATTATAAACAATATTAGATGTAAAGAAAACTCTTCCTCGATCTTCGTTTCTTGTGGCTTTTCGTGACATGATAGAAAATACCTGCTAAGCGATCATTGACACCACGAGCCACAAAATGCTACAAACAGATGCTTACCTAGCTTCCGCATGCATGCTGCTATAGATCACCATGAGGAGAGGTCGAGTTAAGCTTCTTCTCCCTGGATGGGCCCTGCACAGTCCACAAATTGCCGGGTAACCAGCCAGCAAGGGCCTTTCCAAATCCCCAGCACGGAAAGCTTCACTCGGGTCCAACATCACCAGTACGTCACACATGTCCACCCCCCCCCAAACCCAGCCCTCGAAAACTAACACCCCACAGTGTCCCGGCGTCACAACAGAATCGCCCCCAGCGCCGATGGCTGGTCAAACATCATAGGCAAAGGGCGAGCCCCCCTCCGGAAGCCCTCAGAGCTCACAAAAGCCCACAACACCCTCTCCGACTCCCCCACCCCCGAATACACCACCTGGCATCCCACCGCCATCAAGAACCTCGCCGCAGCCACCACCGACCTGCACTCCTCGCCCCTCCTCCAAACACTCACAGCCGCGCTCACAAGCACCTCCACACCACCCATCACCTCCGTCGTCGTCCTCGGCCTCGGGAGCCTCCACGGACCCACCCACACCAGCAGCTTCCTACAGCTCTCTCTGGCGCTAGCACTGTCACAGCTCCTGGCCGCAAAGCTCTACCTCCAGGACCCCGCGTTCAGTGCCGCCGATACACGCTTCCTCACAGAGGAGCTCGGCGCAACGGTCCTCGTGGACCCGCAGGCGCAGGAGCGCATCGGCGCGGAGGCGATGCTGTTTGCGCCGCATTTGGAGTATGAGGTGTTGCAGAGCGCGTTGCGCGCCAGGCCGGCGGTGGTGCTGGCGAATGATGTGGCGGCGTTTATGGATTTGTGAGTTTTTTTAGTTTTTTTTTTTACCCGTCGTCTGTGGGGCCGGGGGGGAGGCTAGTGTGGTAGGAGGTAGGGGGGGTAGGAGGTAGATGGGGGGGAGAGCGGTGCTGATGAGATGACGATATATATATATAGGAAGATTAATGCGGCAGTGGCGGCGTATCCAGAGTTTGTGGAGTGCCTGCGGGAGTGTGATGCGGTGGTTTTGACGGGTGTGGATGGGAGCGAGGATATTGGTGGTGGGCGGGCGTTTAATCATACGGCGCTGTATGTGCGGCGTGAGAGGCTGCTAGTGGTGGTGGTGGAGGAAGAGACAGTGGAGGGAGAGCAGGTGGTGGCAGTCAAAGGCACCACCGCTAAAAGGAAGAATCGGAGGAATAGGAAAAAGAAGGTGAGTGGGGTGGATGTAGATGTAGAGGATGTCGTCAAGGGTATGAATAGTATTGCTCTTTAGCATAAGGTGCACGTGTGGGTGCGGGCTTGAGTGATTGTTGGTGATTATAGCATTTATTGTGTTTTGGGCTGTTGGATATCCCCTCTACGCACACCTAAAGCCTAAAGCTGGTCAGGTTGAGTTTTCCTCGCCAACTACAGTGAGGTATGTCTAAACATCAGTGGCGAGGTGGTGATCATATTCAAAGAGATTAATCCGTAAATTAGGGGCATTGGTATCAAATATCAAAGTCCAAAGCTTGGAGCCGAGATTAGGTGAGCGATATGCTTAATGACTGGAGCAACAACCTTTATCTCGGAGATTTAACCATACAAATAAAACTCCTGGAACAGGTCGTAAAAGAAATAATCCACAAAAGAAAGCCCGTAACGAGCTCGAGCGGCGATGCCTGGTATCCGCAGCGATCCATATACATAAACTCATAGCTACCAATCCAGCCCTGAAAACAAAAAAAAAAGATTACAAGAAGTTAGTGGAACAAATGCATGCACAAAAGAAAACATCCCAGCGCCGTTGAAAAGCCAACCATCCCGTTCCGTAAAACCCGCCGTTCCGTAGATCCCATGCTAACTAACAAAAAGATAACAAGAAAAATACATTGGTATATTTTTTAGTGAGAGAAAAAAAAAACTAGATTAATTTCCCTATAGATGCTCCTCGCCCATGGAAACCGCCCTTTCCATTGGGGTACTATTGACCCTGAGCCGCTCTCTCTCTTCCTCTCCTTCAGTGTTGCGGCGCTTCCTTTCAGCGGTGCCGGGGGCGCCGTTGGTGGGCCTTAGCTTCCGACGGAGACTCTTGATGCGGAGGTTGGATGCAAATGGAGAGTTTTCCGGGAGCTGCGTGTTTGATTGTTGATCTATTGGGAAATGATTGTCAGTCTGCTGTCAAGTATGCAAGTATGACTAATTGTGTGGGGACTCTTACGAAGAAGATAATTGTCACGACGGAACTGTCCAACGAACACGTGGGGATTAGACGAAGAGGGTGGACACATATTGTTTAAATAACCGTCGGGCTCGTGGCTTGTTTCGAAATCGTGATAGTGGGATTCCTCACTGAGCTCGGAGGCAGCCGATGCAAAGTCTTCATCAGAGACTGAGGAGCATGCATATGAGTTGGGGTTTTCCCATAACGCCGCCTAATAATCCAGTCAGTCATCCCGCTTTTATCAAGCTACAAAGGAAGATTTCTTACCTTTTCTTCATCAGTGGACGGTTTGCTCCAAAGCGAGCGCGAAGTTCCCCACGTAGGAAGCTCTTGCTCCTTCTGGTCTGACCTGGAGACTCCCTTTCCCTTTCCCTCTGCCGCCCCGATAGGCCTCCACATATTCTCCCCAGCCGCAGAAGAGATGCTAACCTTTGTGCTATGAATCCTCATGACCTCTGGCTCAAAAGCATCCGCATTACCTGTCGTCAGTGGGGACTCAGTCTCGTCGCTCATGTCGCTGATTGTTGAAGCACGGCTCACGCCCGGAGAAATAAACTCAGATTCCAGGGAAGAGGAACGAGAAGAGCGTGTAATCCACATAATACCCTGTTCATTCTTTCCGTCCACACAGGGTCTCCAGAGACTGCCATCCACCTGGGGTACGGGGGCTGGTTCGGCGGTTTTGACCTTCTTCTGTGGGGTGTTAGAAGTGATTTTGCTGATATCAACTATAGCGGGCTTTGAAGTCAAGACGCTGCGACGCTGCCACAGTTCTGTCTTGTCTCGCCGTGTTGCAAGCGCAAGCTTAATTTCGGCCAGGGTTGGCGTACGACCTTGAACATCCCAGACGCCGCTACCACTGGAGGGAGTGACTGGACGGGACCAGAGACTGACTGTTTGTGGTGTTGCCGACGAGGAAGGCATCCAGAGATCTCCAGTGGCAGGCAAGAGTGTAAGAGATTTTTCGTCGATAACCTTCGGAACGAAAGGAGCACGTTCTGGCTTTGCAGATGTTGTTCGAGAAGCGGACTCTTTTGACCATAGGGAAGTTGTACTTGTCTTGCGGTATGTCGCAACTGTTGGGATGGTGCGTTTCCAGAGACCCTCCTTAGGTTCATTCGATGGCGCCTTCCACAGGGTACCGCTGACAGTTTTGAGGGGCTCCTCAATGAGACGTTTTGGCACTGTGGTCCGAACCGGAATTGCAGTAGTTGTGCGTGCTGCTGAGTGGGATGCCCAGAGGAGACTCGCGCTACGGGGTCGGCGGGTTGGTGGGGCTGGGGCTTTCCAAAGTCCCTTCTCGAGAGTGCGCTTAGGCGGCTGCCAGAGCGAGCCTGTTGCCGGGGGAAGGATGATACTCCTTGTATCTTTCTTTTTCGGGACAGGCAAACGTTGAGGCACGGCACTGGTGGTCCTGGAGGCTGTCCTCGCTGCCCATAGAGGTACAGATGGAGCGACTGTGGTTACCGCCACCGCTTTGATGGGACGCTTCCAGAGACCAATCGGTCCATCTGCCGACTTTGGATTCCACAGCGAGCCAGAAACTTGAGCAAGTGGAGCATCAGAGGGGATGAAGGGGACCTTTGTTCGCTCTGCAACTGCAGTTGTTGTCTTTGACCCAGACCCTTGACCCCAGAGAAGTGTTGCGGTTGGCTTTGCGGGCTTTGCGGACTGCGTAACAGGTTTCGGCGCTGTCCAAAGCACTGGTGCCTGACGCACAGGAGAATTTGGCTTCCAAAGATCACCAGTGGCTTTGGGTAGAGTTAGGTCATCCGAGATACGAACGATGGCGAGCGGTGATCGTTGAGGAACTTTTGCAGTGGTCCTTGAAGCCCTCTCCTTTGACCATAATGGCTTCTTCGTTCCCTTCGCTTTCCTCTCCAAGGATATTTGGGCCAACGTTTTCGTCTTTGCATTTGCGTCCCATAAACCTGTTGCCTTGGGGATTGGTTTCCATAACTGAGGGCTTTCCGGGAGTGCGACCTTTTTCTTCCACATGCCCTCTGAGAACACAGGAAGCGTTGCAGTAGAGTGATCCTTCTTTGAGCGGAAAGATTCAAGGGGTAGGTCAGCGAAAATTGGAGTTTTTGTGTTTTCCTTCTGCCAAAGTGTCTTAGTAGGGACATTCTTGACAACGATTGGGGTAGCGTCTGCTGCTCCCCAAAGACCAATCCTCGGCACTTCAGCAGCCATCTCCAACGGTTCGCTGGTTAGTGCCATTTCCCATAATCCTTCAGGCGGGGCCGAGAACGCTTTGGGGGTAAACTCTCTGCGAGATCGGGAAGACTCAAGCGAAAGGTCGGCGAAAATGGGCGTAGTAGTAACATTATCCTTTCCCCACAAATGCGTAGTTGCGACAGTAGGAACTGCCTTGGTGGTGATAGTCATATCAGTGCTGCTACTATTAACATTATTATCGGCCGCCCACAACCTCTGTGGGATTTCTGCTTTGCGCCATAGCTTCGGTTTTTCTGGAGTAGTTTTGCGTGATTTCACCCAAAGTGATCCCTCCATGGGATTTGTGATAGAATTGTGGTTCCTGGTGGTTGTAGAGGTAGACCTGCGAATGGACTCAACTGACAGGTTTTGAAAGATTGATTGTCGCTCTGGTTTTGTCCCGGAAAAACTCCAAAGATTCGATTTTTTCTCCGGCAAGGTAGCTTGGTTGATTACGGTTAGGGTGCTGTACTTATCAATGTTGTTGGGCTGCCAAAGACCCTTCTTCGTCCCTGTGCGCTCGTTTTTCGTTTGGCGCCAGAGTCCACGCGGACGGGATTCACTCGTTTTATCAGCCGTCCACATTGGGCCACCTACACGCGCCAAGAAAAGCGGGGGAGGAATATTCGATGCTGCTCGCTTATTCGATCGCGATGGAACTACAGGGATTAGCATTACTGGTGCCGGAAATATCGGTGCTAGGGGTTTGTCACTTTTGTTCTTTTGCCAGAGAGCGCAAGTCCTCGGAGTAACAAATGTCCTTTCCCGAGGAACCGTGTCTACACCTGTCGTGAGCGGCCTCCCTTTTACCGGCTTTGTCATGATGGCTGGATGCCACAGTCCGTCATGATGGACATGATTGACACCATCCTCTTCTGTTTCGGCAGAGATAAAGGTTCTTAGTTGATCGGATTGCACGGCGACGAACGATCCAGTGGTGTCTGTTGTCAATGTTTGCTGCTTCACCGCACCTCGATCCTTGCCAATGACAGTGTGCCTATGCCATAAAGGAACTTTTTTCTCCAGCTTGGCATGCATTCTGGCCGAGTTCCACAGACCATCCTGAGGAGCTTGCTTCATCCCGGTGCGAGGTGTTGATCCTCCGGGTAAAAGCGACGGAGTCCCTGCGACCCAGAGATTGCCTTGCAGAGGTGTCAGCATCAAATTGGCAGCTCCAGCCGACTTCCTTCGTTGAGCTGCTGCGACTACGATGGTTTCCCGGCAGATTGTGGATTCTTTCCTGGGTGCTTTGAGGGAGGATGCCGTCCAAAGTACGGCAACAGGCGTCATTAGATTTGCAGGAGATGGAGAGGAAACATGAGATGAATTAGCCCATAAACCGGGTGATACTGAAGCGACATCGTCTTTCGCCTGCAGCTCAGCAGTCTTGATTTTGGGCAATTCGCCGATATATTCAATCTCTTTTGTCCAAAGCCGGCCAGTAGATTTTAGTCGGATATGTACCGGTCGACTCCACAGCGCGCGGGATTCTAATATGGCCGTTATTGCTTTTCTCTCATATCTTTTCCTTCCCTCAATGGTTGCTAATTTCAATATAAGATTTCTTCTTAGAGCAGTTTGCATATTACTATCAGCGCTCCAAAGCTGCCGCTTTCCAGAATTGTATGCGCCCTCGGGCCACAGACCACTTTGCCCATTTGCTTGTTTCCAGAGTGATTGCTTGATATTGAAATTACTCCAAAGTTCACGGGATTCCAAAGTTGCTAGATCGGTGGGGCTGCGTTGTTTGACCTGGCGAATCGACACAATTGCTGGGAGCCTTAGTTCAGTGTTAGAAGGCCATAGCCCAACAGATTTGCTCTTAACCCCCTGACTATTGGGCCATAATCCTGTTTTCTTAGGTAGTGGGACCCATAATTCCGCTTTTATTGCTGATTCTGCGCTCCAGAGTCGCGACGATTCTATTTGCAAGCCGGTAATGATTATACGGGCGTTGCGGAGACTCTGGTTCGCTGTGCTCGCAAGTGGGCGTGCAGACGGCCACAGGGCCCTCGTTTGCGCATGTTGAAGCCTTCCGTGCGGCCAGAGTCCAGACTCAGTTACTGGAGCAGACCAGAGGCGTGGAAGTAATACTGGTGCTGAGCTCCAAAGCCCTCCAGAGAGTGATACAATTGTGCTTTTGGTTGGGTTACGAGACCTCGTTGTAGACGCAACGCGTGGGAGGGGGGAGGGGAGGGGATGGGCTAATGGCCAAAGATAGCTAGGAGTAGCTACATACGGAGCTTCTTCGGGTGCAGTCCAAAGTAGACTGGTGAGCGTTTTTATATTCTGCTCGACGATAGTTGGCTTGACCGAAACGGTTGCTGCTTTCCACATACCCTTTACCTCAACACGCTCAAATTGGACGTCACTATAGGACCATAATTGCTTCGACTCAAGTTTCTCAAGTTCGGCTGTCATAACCCGTGAACGCTTCGAGGCAACTTTTGCAGGAATATAATTTAGTGCCGACGCGGAAGGCCAAAGGAAAGAAGCAACTTTTTCAAGCCCTCCGTGAGGCCAGAGCCCGGTCGATCTTTCTGGAAGTGACCACAGCCCGATCGCTTCTTTGGAAAAGGTCCATAGTTGGTTGGATTCGAGCATCGGGAGTTCAGTCGAGGCAACGCGAGCTCGGATAGCTGTCAGCGATGACGGTAACATAGGAAGTTCAGGCGCATTGGGCCATAAGTGTCCAGAAGCAACGGGCGCAATATGCTGTCTCTTAATCCAA
The DNA here is from genome assembly GCA_024713935.1 of Morchella eximia. Lineage (NCBI taxonomy): Eukaryota > Fungi > Ascomycota > Pezizomycetes > Pezizales > Morchellaceae > Morchella > Morchella eximia. The sequence goes on along the minus strand of JAMGZG010000022.1, from coordinate 369,368 downwards.
AGCATAGTCTCCTGTTTCTGCGATCCTATAACGTTTACTCTAGAATTAGCGGGCTCCCAAAGTGCAGTAACCTTGTTTCCACCATTCTTGCAAGCAACAGTAGCTACCCAGAGCGAAGATGACTGGAGGCGCGGGAGGCGAGTGATCGCTCGTGATCGAGATCTGGTTGTAACAACCTCGATTTTCTTGGCGGCCGGGGCAGAAGGCCAGAGATAACTGCAAGCTGTTGTTCCCTCTCCGTAGGGCCAGAGATACCTGGTACTGGCGGAGCTTGTTAACCAAAGTGATGGCATCATCGGCTGTTCAACATATCCCCATAGTCTGTTCGAAGTAAGGCTTGGCAAGAATGTTTGTTGAGGAGCTTTTCTACGGAGCGAAGGGATGTCTTTGAATAATTGAGTGTTCTGGACCTTTCGTGCATGTGTTTGATTCCACAGTAGCGATGATTGAGTAATGGCTGGAGGACTGGGTTGACGTAACCAGAGGTGGTTGCGGGTCGTATTCTCGGGCTCTTTGTGCTTCATAATATCTGTCCTTGGAGGAAGGGGCGGAAGAGGCGGAAGCGTCTTGTTTGCATATCTCACAACAGAGTCGATAGCTGTGTCTACATCCCTCAAATATCTTGGAACAGCGGCACTGTCAACTGAATGAGACTTTGTATGACCCCCCCAAAGTTTCTTAAGTTTTCCGAATAAACCAGTTGTCTCGACTACACACTTGATTAGACGAGGATATTAATAGAGGTTTAGATGAGTTAGTACCTGTCACTACTTCCTCCATAAATGTAACTCTTTTAAGCTTGAGTGAGCGGCTTCTACCATGCCCGAATGAAGAGGCGATGATGCTTTTCGGCGTTTGTTCCCTCGGGTTTCTCCACAAACCTGTATTGGGTTGGATTTGAGGGCCGTGGGCCTTTACCCAGAGGCTTGTGGTAGCTTTAGTGATGGGTGCAGTTGAGATACGGCGTTTTGGGCGAAGGTCTAATGCAGCAGGGAGTGCTAATGGGGTCCTTGGAAGGAATATAGGGTATGACCATAGCTGATTACTCGCAGGAGGGGAGCTTCCTTGGATGAGACGGGTGTTCCAAAGAAATGAAATTGGAGGTGACCCTGCACTTCGAGAGAATGACTCCGAAGTAACAGAGTATATAAAGTTGGGATGAGAAATTATGCTGGTAGAGCGTGTACTCGGGCAATACACTGTAGGTTCAAGAAGCTGAATCTCACTGTTGTCCTCGAATGTCTCTTGGTATTCCGCATAGTGCTCAAGTCCCTCGTTTTCTTCTATGATAAAGTTTAAATTATCATTTCCATAGAACGACTCCATGTGGACCTCGCTGTGATTTGTACCATACGGCGACTCATCCCTAGAATCATACGCCTCGGTATCTGAGTCTGAAACTATCGATATTGGTGTATTTTGACTTTCGAGGATAGAAGTCGGTCTGGCCAGAACATCACTAGGATTTATCAATGGTGCTTGAACAAGGTAACTCATCTGAGCATGCCACGCACTTGGCTTAGCATCTGAGCGTACAGACTCTGTGTCAACAGTACTCAACCGTCTGTTAATCAAAATACCCTCATCAATCTTTCTCAGGGATGAGTGGCACTCTAAAGTGTCTCGGGATAACCGAGAAGCTCTCTGCTCTGGAGTTTCCTCGATTGATCCCATTGAGCTTCTTTCCAGTGTCTTATGCATTCCCATCCATTCGTTTTCCTGCTGCCCCATTTCCATCTCCAGCCGAGCTAACAGAGAGTTTCTACCGTCAGATACGTAACTCACACGGGAGTCACCCTTCTTGTTTACTGGAAGCCTATTCATAAGATCTTCAAGAGGAGCGAGATGTTGAGTTCCAGCGAAAATTGTTAGCCGTGCCTCCATCGACTGCTGTTGAGAGGTACGTTTCTGCTGTACTAAGAACCCTATCGGAGATGGTGGTGGCTTCCTCTTGGTCCCGTATTTCCGCCTGCTCTCCGAGAAGGTAGGGATACTGTCTCCAAGATGAAAATGGATGGGGATTGGAGTGGCGTTTGTTAAAGCTTCGGTGTTTTCTTGAACCTTAGCATCAAGCTTTCGTTCAGCTGCCGCGATCTTGTCATAGCTTGCTCCTTCCTCCATGTCCGAGATCAAAACCCCATTATCGAGGTAGCGACCTTCTTCGCTATCAGTGAAGAAATCCTCATATGACTCGCCTTCTGTGGAATATCCCTCTCCCCCGCTCACGATCATCTCATCCGCCTCACTTTGAGTCTGTTCATCTGATACAGATTCCACAGTAGCCGCTTCCGGGTCTTGGTCGCCTCCATCCTCGGAGCCAGAGTCGATTTCGATGTCTGTGAATGCATCGTCCTCTATTTGAAAGAGGGGGGACACTGTCAAGGCGATCAGACTCTTGCGCTTATAATTACCGTCTGAGATAGCTGCGGCTATTCTAGGGGTTATGTCGTCTGACATGTCGTATGCAATTGAAGGGAGAGGTTCAATGATACTCTCAGCATATCTGGGCTTATCACTAGCAGCAGATACGCTTTCGGCCCACGCTTTCGCGGTCTCATAAGTAGCAAAACCAGCTCTTTGATCATTAATAGCCGGGCTCATCAAACGCTTCTCTGACTTTTCGGGAATCGCCGGCTTGGGGCTGGGAATTAACTGAGCGGTTTCAACTTTACTGGCAGTTGTGATCTCTTGGATTATTTCTGGAGATAAAATCTTCGGAATGGTGACGGTAATAGGCGGCGGGGCACCCTTCTTGGTAGTGGCTCTAGGAGGAGGGATAGGAAACACAATTTCTCTTGCCCGCTTCTTTTCTGTACCCATCCTTTGGGCTGGAACTTCGGGTAGTGTCTTCGAATCAACTTGTGGAAGTTCCGATTCCCTCCGCATGTTTGACTGCTTTTTATTGTATTGCATTTGTGCCGTCAGGTCAGAGTCCCTATTCGGAGGGAAAATCCCCCTCTCCGCAATATTCTTCACGCTTCTAGGTCTATCCATAACCGGCGACGCATCCATAAATGGCGGTGAAGAGAGGATAGAATCATTTGATTCCTTAGCCGGCGAGAGACCTGGAAGACGCTTGGTAGTAGATGAAGGACTCCTCCTGACTGCTCCTGTTTTAGATCCCGAGTATCTGGAGGTTGTTGAAGCAATATCCGTCTTCCCCATTATCGACTTTACCAACGCTGGATCATCATACACAATTTCATTGAGAAACATGACCCTCGAATCATCTTCCAATAAATCGATCTTTGGGATTCTTGGGGGTGCAGCTAGAGTGTAAGGCGCATGAGAAATTGCCGTATATCGCGTCGTATCATCATCCTCAGTCCCAAGGCTACCCACACTATATCTCGTTCCCCAGTTCGATCCCCCTTCTGCTGCTGCGAATTCAGACTGTCGTAGACTGGATGAGCTTGCTGGCCCATTTCCCTCCCGTTTGACAGCAGATACCCTAAGCGCAGCGGCTCCTGACGGAAGCTGCGGTAACAAGGGTTTTCTCTTGATGCTTGTTGAACGATCAGTGTTTAGACAGTCTGCTACCGATTTTGATGTGGTGACTGTCCCAGCATCGGAGTTTTTTCGTTCCTGCTCTCTCTCAAACACGGCATCGATACGTTGTCGTTCCGCCTCTGCTGCTGTCTTCAGACTTACTGTCCTTATCTTTCCAAAAGAATTACTTGTTGGAATCCCAGAGATTTGTTCTACAGCGTCAAAGGAACTGTTTGTCACTCTTGAGCCCATTGGATTTGATACACTATGTTTTGCACCATGAGATGGCGCAATACTAGGTCTTCTGTTTTCTGGCATAGTCTTTGTAGGTTTAGGCCTTGTAATGCTCTCCGCGTTATTGGTTTCTAGTGACCATGGAATGGCAGTACCAGGGTGAACTATCGGCGCGCCGATGATGGACCGGAACATCATACTTGTTCGCGCATCATTAAAGTTTTTATCGATATCCACTCCATGAAACGGGAATCTATTGATTTTGTTGGACTCAATATCTCCAGGGTTGGAGTTGGGTGAGGTAATAGACTGCCCTGCTCTTGAAATGCTGGGCGGCGAAGAGACGAATCGACCGAGTTTCCGATTATATGATTCGTTAGATCTAGAGATAGGGACAGAGAATACAATAGAAGGGAAGCACCCAATGACACCTATATGATAAGTTCGAGGTTAATTTTATCCTCTTTATCTATACGTCTAGAATATAGGTTATATTCTTACCAAGAGCTAAAGAGAGAGTTATGATATAGGGGATCATCCTAACGAAAATGCTCTCTCCCACATTCATCAAATATGGAAAACTTCCCTAATATTGTTGAATTCAATTAGCCCGGCTTCTTTTTAAAATAGCACCTTCCCAACAACCCTGCACTTACAACTGTCCACCCAATAAAACTCAATATGATCAAGAAGAGCCCATAGCCTTGACTCTTCCCGTCCACCTTCCCACCCCTTCCTTGATCTGCGAAAAGTGACCAAATCGCAACAATTCTAAAAAGTAAAAAACCCCAGCATAGTCCATCAAAGGTCACATTGACAATTCCTGTTGCCAAGTGCATTGGCTGCGGAAAGCAAACGGGCATAAATGTCCATCCCGTAAAACCAACAATTATTCCACCCAATAGTACCCGTAGCCCAAGGATCACTGCCCAGCATATTTTTTCAGTTGTGTTGTCCGTCTCGTCACACACCTTCCAAACAATAAGTGCAAGTACGGATATCCGAGCGGCTTGATCAAAAAAGAGTGTAAATCGGACTATAACGCTGCAAGATGCATCTTCAAGAAGTAGCAGAGTAGCAAACTGAAACACAGAGTATATTGAAACGCATAAAAGGAATGAAAGAAGGACCAGCCTTCGGCGGTGGAGAAACAATGTCTTTATATGGCCATTGATGGCTGTAAAGAAGGCGGCTTGGGAGGCATGTAAGAGAAACCCTCTATAAATATTCTTCGTCAGCATATTCAAATACCAGAACTATTGCGGATGTATATCAAGTGGGTCAGTTACAGTCCAAAAGTGGCTGATAATACGCCCGCAGCCTCCATGATGCTTATTTGTTGTTGCCGATAATTCACTGGATTTCAGTCACTCGCAGTCAGCTTAAGGTATATTAATGAGCGATCCTCCTTGTTGTCAATATTCACAATTATTAAAAAAAAACTTCTTCTCGGAAGAATGTAGTGTAAATTAATCGAACCAGTCGTAATTATTGGTCGTACGTGTTGACTCTAGCAACGACGTCAAGAAAAGAAAAATCAGAAAAAAAGAATGGAAGTCGAAAGGAAGAATGAGAGAAAGAAAGAACGAGATAAGAACGGGGCACTGATAATTATTGCACTTACTGTCCTTACTAGCAATCAACCTAGAGTGGTAAGCTCATGAATAACAATAAGCGCCCAAGGCTTTTTTTCTACCCCGAGTAAGCAAAAATCATTGGCCAACTTGACGAAAGCGGTAACAGGTAACAAACTCAACTGCAAGGCGGTCCCTTGATCCAACTGATGTACTCAATCCACTTAACTACGGCGCGTTGGGCCCGTATTGTGTAGTGTCTATTTGCAGTGGAGCCTTCTGCCAAAGAGAAGAGAAAAACAAAGACAGATGATTAATTAAAAAACAGTGTAGCTACTTACCAAATGAAAAACCTAGAGTTACAAATTAAAACGTAGAATGTATGAATGCAGCAGAGAACTAGCCTGCGCAAGGTAAAAAGGGAAATCGCAGTATGACTTGCCTGCCACCGTTGGAACGCGTGAACGGGGAAAGAAAGAGAGAGAGGAAGGGAAAGAAGTGCGGCATGGGCCACCTACCATTTGAACTTATCTTTTGGGGTCTATTGGAGATGTATCGAAATGACAGATGGAAACGTCAAAGTATAACTGTACGACATCGGTGTACCTTGCAAAACGAGAAAGAGGAGAACTTGGTACGTGGGAGTAGATCAGGAGTGATGCTGTATATGTGAGACAGTATCTATAGAGTCGATACAAAGAGTGAAGTTCGCAAACCCAAGATGTTTAACCGCTATTCTTCAACGTCAGGAGGTGATCTAGAGTGTAAAGGATGGGATTTTTGACCGACCACTAAGATATCAGAACAGTAGTCCATGCGTGAAACCAAATCCTCACAGTCGCAATGAAGATAAAAATGCAGACTCTGTGCTGTAGTTAGTGCCTCGATTTTTGAAGATTCATCGCGCAGGCACCTCGAGCCGAGGAAGTCCTAGTGACTGGAAGCGCCGATGATGGATTCAGCCCAGTTGGACATCGGGTAATGTGCATGTGCTCATACGCGACGTTTCACCTGGTGTCCGAACCCCGTTTCAACAACCCAGACAGAAACCGATGGCGTAAAGAAGAAACCGCACCGTTATCCGAAGATCCCGCAGCTGTCCACTTTTTTAGCCTGATAAGCATTACTATTAAGCTTAAATACTGCCCAGGAGATCTTCTTGATTTTATACACGCAACGTAGATAATGAGAGATCCCATTCTCGTTAGCTGTTTTGCCAAGACATTTCTTTTCAATCAAATGATCTCAAACAGCATAGATGTAGGCATGTGCACTGCAGCTTTGATCCAAGAGACTTGAGAGATATAACGACCACGCAAATTATTTTCTTAGGCTAAGTACTCATACAATTTGCATCTCGATTTTAACCCCCAAGAGCTCTCTCTGGCTTGATAGCCATGTAATGGCCTACTTCGAAGCTATGGTCTTGATTACTCTGATATTAATCAGTTAGCCATTTGGCATCTAAATGACTTTCCAAAAACATTGAAGATACATGTAGACCTATACCTCCAGCAATATGATTGCTATACACGTGTATCTACCATTAAATATCTGCCTGGGATCGTGTTAGGTAGAAAGAAGCTGAGTAGTGTCAATGTTGAATAAACTTTAAACTTTAGGCCGAGGTTCCTCTCTCATATCCACTTAGTGGGTGGATAAGTCGAAGGTATCTGGGTGGAAAATGGGGGAAATATGTCGAAGTTAATATTAAGGTTGAAAATATCCCAACAAATCAAAGAGCCAAACATCTACATGTAATGAATAGAAAAATGGAATTACGTTTTCTCACTCTATCTCATTGTTAGCGAACTGGCGAGTGATGAGTCATGACTACATGACGTAATTAAAGGCCCAACTAACACTGGGACCACCGTGAATCCTCATCCGATTCCCTACATATTATTTTCTTCTTTTCGATTCCCTCCCCCCACTAATGTTTGGTGCTCTTAACGTTAAAGGCTAACATAAGTCCATTATCTCATTGGTTGCTGTCAGTACGGCTGAGAGATGAAGCTTTATAGGTCTAGAGTTTTAAAATAGATAATCTTATTTGATGATCATCTCGATCTTACCAGTCGATTGCAGAATTTGATGACAGAGCTGTTTAAGCATCACCGATCTAGCCATCCCATCATCGAACCTTATGTACCGTTGACTAAATGTGCATACTACATACATGTAACGCATGAATCCGTTACTTACATGAGCCCCATAGTAGGTAATTTTGTGTTCCATGTGCCATGCCACTAATTAAAAACATTTCATGTATACATACATGTATATGTTGCAATCCATAGTCGTATACCATCATGTCAAAAGTCCCGGGACAAGCCCCCGTAGCAACTCGCGGTTGCGTTGTCCCAGGACATTTGAACAAGAACTATACAAAACCCAGGACCCAGTTTTTTAAGCGTGTCCGGAATTCTACTCAAACCTCTCCATGGATCTAGAAAAGCCTCCAGTTAATTAGGTACAGTACCTAATGTGCTCCTCGATAAGCCCATATTAAAAAGTCAATCCATGGTATGGAATCTAGGTGCGAGTACTACGTAATTAATATATACCCGTCAACAGGATTGTACGTGTGGCTTCGCCCATTGGGCGATAGTATGGCTGCGCATCGCTCCTTTTTGCAGACGTATCCAGATTGATACATGTAGTGATCGGGTGGGGGTTTCACACGGGACTTGTTTTCTACCATTTGGAAAATGTAGGATTTGGCCAGATCGGGTCCCAGTCAAGTGCTTCGAGATACGCTTGATGCAAGATTCCGCTACTATCACGACATTGATAATTACAAGGGTCCACTGAGCTCCTACTACGTCAATAACCGCGACCTTCGCGAGTGAAATCAGTATGTAGTTTGGGTTAATACCTCAGCAATCTATATAATAGGCAGACTTGATCCCTCCTGAAAATGTAGAGTAAGCTCCGTATGTGTTGCTGTAGCCCTTCTCTTGGCACAAATCAAGGACTCGTGACACGCTGGGTTCCGCCCTAGCCCTTCCCTTATCGGACGATTCCACCGATATCTGCAGGGCCCATAACACCTTGTTGGCTACACATCAAAGATGTCGCGCGCCGCAGGGGCAGAGAGGACCTGGAGGGCGCAAAATGACTGGCAATCCCCGCAATCTACAGCCGCATACATGTAATCTACTCTAGGTAGCACCCTCGGATATGTAGAGTAGATAGCTAGACCGGATCACACACTGCTATCTGCTCTGTTTTCGTACCTGCAAGTGGTTGTGCATAGAAAGTGATCCTGGGTAACTTGAGAGGTTGATAAGCAGTGCTCCCCCCTCTTCCCTCCTGTTCGTCCACAACAACTCTTCCGCTCCTACTAATTCGAATTTTGCTCATTCTCTATATTCTCTATATCCTCACTATAGAAACAAAATGGGCAACTCAAGCTCCAAGTCGCGTTCTGCCACCTACCCTAGCCCCGAAAAACCCAAGCTACATTCAAGGCTTAGCGACCTCACACTAAATGATCAAGAGATTTATGCAGAGCCTTCGCTTTCAGTGCGGATAGAAAGTGTGGTCAAGTGGGAGGAGCGACTCCTTTCAGACCCCAAGGTGGGCGTCCCTTAATACCATCCTGTGATAAAACCATTGCTCATGCCGTTTACGCTTCTCTAGAATCGGCTCGCTCTCGCCGCTCTCAGTACACATGCAGCCACATCAATTCTCCAAAACCCATCCGTTCTGTTAAGCGATACACACATATTCAGTGATAAGATTGAACTAGAGGGGACACCAGTCACAAATCAACGTTCGTCCGGCAGATGCTGGTTGTTTGCTTCGACCAATGTCTTTCGTATTGGATTGATCAAGAAGTATAAACTCTCAAGCTTTGAGCTTTCGCAGAGCTACCTATTTTTCTGGGACAAACTCGAGAAGGCAAACTTCTTCCTCGAGCGTGAGTTTATATTCCTTCAAGGCCCCCCTAACTTTATTACTAACTAAAACGTTTATGTAGAGGTTATTGATACTCTTGATGAACCGCTTGATGGCAGACTCATGCAGTACCTGTTGACGAGCCCTGTTGGCGACGGTGGCCAATGGGACATGGTGGTCAACTTGGTCGAGAAATACGGCTTAGTCCCTCAAGCTTTGTATCCCGATTCTTTCAACGCCAAAGCATCGGCCCGTATCAACTGGCTTATAACTGCAAAACTGCGTGAGGCAACATTGGTTCTGTAAGTGTGAATACTTTGTTTTTTGTACGGTGCAAGGCTAATGTTTTCACAGCCGTGATATCGCGAGCTCCTCGACCGCTGGCACTAAAAAGTCTGACGAGCTACAAGCCTATAAAGCTAAGATTGTCCAACAAGTCTACGGAATCCTCGTGCTCGCACTTGGCGCCCCACCGAAACCAGAAGATACGTTTACATGGACCTACTATGAAAAGGACGGGAAGTGCAACACTCTTACGACCACTCCAATCGCTTTCTACAAAGACAACATGGGCGCCTGCTCTATGGGAGCTTCTGGAATGTTGGATACCGTCAGTGGAGTTCTCAGCAGCAGTGACAAGGGTATCGGCGAACGATTCTCCCTTGTCAACGACCCCAGAAATCCTTACAATAGACTCATGACCGTTGAGCGCCTTGGAAACATTGTTGGCGCTCGAGGTGTGACATATGTCAATGTTGATATGGACGTCATGAAGGCCGCCTGTATTGCCATGATCAAGTCCCAGCGCCCTGTCTTTTTTGGCTGTGATGTCGGAAAATTCGCAGACACCCAAAAAGGCATTTTGGACACAAATCTTTTCGATTACGAGCTTGGATTCAATGTCACGTTGGGTATGAACAAAGCCCAGCGCCTCCTCACCCATGAGTCTTCTATGACCCATGCTATGACCCTCACTGGTGTGCATATCGTCGACGGTAAGCCCGTGAAATGGCGTATCGAAAACTCTTGGGGTGCAGACTCTGGGGAGAAGGGCTACTTGGTCATGAGCGATGATTGGATGACTGAGTATTGCTACCAAGCGGTGGTGGACCCTGCATTTGTTAGTAAGGAGATTCTAGACGTACTTAAACAAGATCCAATTGTATTGCCAATCTGGGACCCAATGGGAAGTCTTGCTTAGATCGAGGTATATAGTGGGTTTTCGAGGATTGGGATGGAGTTCATTCTGTCACTGTGTTTCTATTCTTAATGATGTATGTTGGAAGCGGGATATGGGTTTTTCTTTTTCTTTTTGTTGCCTTAATGCCATTCTATCCTTCTTTCTCTGAAAACGGCGAGATCTTCATGTAAACGAGTCAATGATTGATTTCAACCGGCGTACATCTGTCTCTAGGTGATAATGTCGCATTTCAAAAATACTTCTTTCGAAATAATGTGCAATTTAACATTCTGTGTTACCGCAACACTAAACGCCTTCCCGTAAGCGATAGAAGGTATTCTATTACAATAGAGGATGGCCCTCGAATAGACCAGATTCCCGTAAACATGGATGCTATACGTTCCTAAAGATCTAATCGGTTCCTAAAACAAACCAGGCATCGTTAAGCCATCTTTTAGTACTATTTTTCAAGGTATCTGCTCTATTTCAACCAATAAAAAGTGGATAGAAGTATATCTATCAAATAGATCCCCCATTCTACTCGGTAGAACCCCAAAAATTGACCTACTCGGCAATTGGACGAGTTCTATCGCTTACGGGGAGGTGTCTACTACGTCATGTCGCGAGTGAGTGATCTTTCATGATTCTGATGAGAGCACATGCTACTCTAGATAGGTGTCGACTCGAGTCCTTCCACATCTTCTTGGTATACGTCACCTATTCTACATTCCTCTCCTCATAATCAAACATCCAGGAAAAAAAATTGAGAGCAGCCCTATCATCTCAAAATGCTAAAACGCCGCAACACCGTCTCATCGCCTAACCCCGCTACTGCGACCATCCGCCGTAATGGCCGGATCCACCGCTCAAAAACCGTTTCCCATACAGCCACAGCGTTGACAAAATCGGAAATGATGGCACCTGAAGAAAGAAACCAACAGGCTGTTGCTGCCGCAAAACGTGCGTATGGCGATGACCTGCAGCGTCGTCAATCTCAGATTGTCAGGTTCGAGACTCCCGTTAGTAGTAGCGAAAACCTTGAAGATACTAAGTATCCTCAAGCTACTACAAATTCGAACTCAAAGAGAAAAACTATCAGGCTAGTTAATGAGGGCGAAAACGGCGATACCTCTACTGATTATGATCTTCCTGAACCTTGTGATACGGGAAATACCAAAGGAAAGAGAATATCTGGTTTGTATGAAAACATAGAACAACGATTCACACCTCGTGGCCGCCGTTCAATGAATTTCACAACTTCGGATACCGACGATTATCAAGGCAGTTACCAGTCATCGAATCCATCATCGTACAAAAGACTCCAGAAAACACGAAGCATGTTTAGTGTTGGTCAAATGTTCTCAAAAGATTTGTCACAGGATGAGTATTCCTCGTCCGTTGTATATTCATCTGAGCGCTCCCCCGATAGTATGTCGAGCAAGAATAGGAGAAAATCAACATCATTCTTACGAGGAGGGACAGACTTCATGCCTGAGTCAGTGAGGAGGCAGTTAGAAGAGGAAAAATATACACAAAAGGAACGTAAATCTTTTTATCTCTCTGCGTCTAAGAGACATAGTACGTTTCCAGAAACGGTACGCGGAAAAAAGGACCCAGAGGAGTCGGTGTCTATTTCAGTACGGAAGGCAGTTGGTGAAAAAGCGAGGAAAATGTCGGCCTCTTTTTTTGGAACTATGCGGAGAGCATTGGGGAAAAAGGTCAAGCTTGAACCAGCATTCCCCGAGCAACATGTCACATCGACTCGGCAACACTTTCGGGATTATGTCAGTCCTTCAGAGCTGCACGAGGATATTATGGATATCCCTGAGCCGAATAATCTTACGATCCGTCCAGCTGTTATCTCAAGGGCACCGACATTCAGACATGTTCCGTCATGTGAAATGTTACGTTCCGTCGCCGGGTCTTTGGGGGAAGCAACCCCGCCAATGAAAATACAGCCACCGCATAGAATTTCATCTACAACTACAGATGGTAAGTCCACATGGAATGCCACATTAGGGGCTTCATTGAAGAAAAAGCGGCTCTCTATAATAGACGAAAACATACCAAATAAGATCAAGGATAATATTTATTCTCCACCTTCAGTTGGAGAACAACAGGTGAGAAAGAGCTACGAAGCAAAGAGAGTTTATTCTGCATTGATGAGACGTTTGGATCGGGGCTCACCGAGTGCAAGAAGAGAGGAAGCCGAGTATGTTCATGGACCTGGGTACAACGGACCTGGGTACTACATGGCACCTGGGTTAGCTTTGAGGCCAGAAGAAGAGAATATGTTTGAGAGGCCCTACACAGCCGCATCTACTAATACTGTAGTAACTGCTATCAGAAAGAATAGCGGTAAGTGGATGCGCGACTTGAACAGCGGGGGCGGGGCTCCACCACCTGTGCCTGCGCGGCCATTGTCTTATCAACAAGGAGAGAGCAGCAAGAGCAATACGAAAGAGTGGGTTGTTAGTACCCCTGTACATGAAGAATTACGACAGATGAGCGTAGATTCGCAGCTTGCAGGGCTGGCCAAGCAAGTTTCAGGTTTGGCTATCAAGTCTGAGAAAGATTCTGAGCCCCCAGTGGATATCCCTATTACCCCTCAGAATACAGTAAGGAGAAGGCTGCGTGTAACCAGGTCAGCATCCACGTTTTTTCCGTACTCGAGTTCAGTAGATGAACTCGCGAGGGAGTCGACTCCGAGCCCTTATCGCAAGGCGACGGGAATTATGGATACCGATAGCAGATCAAGTGCCTACACAGACATTACTGCCACGCCGAAATTTTCGGAAGAGAATACACCACCGCCCCAGATGGCAGCGTTAACACAAGGGCAGAGTGAATACACCTACCGTGGAGTGACCATCGCACCTCTTGCGCCAAAAATGAAGATCAGGAGCGGTCTCAAGATCAAAGATTATAACCCTAATTGGAATCACAGAAGCATTCTCGCCGGCAACGAGAACTACAACACCCCGAGAAACACTCCCAGAAACACAGTTAGTAGCATCGGTATGAACGAGAACTACACCAGCAGCAAACTCAACGACGAAAATGAGAATAGAAAAAGGAAATCCAAAGCTCTTCTCAGGTCTGGTAGCCAGGGGCATGGAATACCACCTGTGGTCTACAGGCCCCGTAGTGTATTATCACAAATATCTACGGTGGACATTGAGAATGCGGTCAACACGCAATTCGGGCCCGTTGTTGGCGGCGAGGGGATGGGTTGGAAGGGGAAATCGAAGGAAACTATTGTGGAGGAGAGGGTCTTTATGGAAAGGCGGATGGAAAGCCACTCGGCTTTTATTTGAGTGATGGGCTTGTGCAATTTTGAAAAGCCAAATTTGCGAAACGGCTATTCTGATGTTTTTTTATTATTATTAACTTATAGTATGCTTTGTGGTTTATCCGAGTCTCACATTGAGATTGTTGAAGTGTTCGATGGGCACTACATACTTGTAGTTAGACTTTTCATTAATGAAAAAGCAATATTGTGATCACAGATTATCACTCGACCTTTGAGATCATCATCGTATATAAGAGCTGCAAAAGGGCTACTAGAAGATAACAGTCATTCCTGTATTCTTCGCTTTACGTCCTCCGCAATCTTGATCAGAATTTCCTTCATACCAAAGACCTACCAAGGCCAAGCCGCCATAACAACTATCATAACTAGAAGTATACGCACACGCCACCTACACCCGCAAGATAATTCAACGCCACATGTGAGATGTGAAAACTATTTCATGCCAAGAAATACGAAGAAGGTTGGGGTTGGTTATGATGACTTGATTTGACTGTGTGCAGCCACGCCCCATAAATCATCATAAATTATGCACTTGCACAAAGCCAATTGAACTAATGAAGGCCCAGCCGCTATAGATATTTAGTTGGATCATAATGGTTCGAGATTCAATGATCAAGCAACTCCCGCCTGTGTATCAATCATTGGCTGAACGCCACTACTCAGCCAACTACTGATCTGTCAACCCTTGATTCGCTGGCACTGGCTTAAAGTTGCAAGCCTGTCAATCACGACCAATCACTCGCTCTACCAACCACCTTGATATTCCACCAATCATTGTCGACGCCATTTGAAAAAAAACATCGTCAACAATAACAAACAAACAGAAACATGAGGGTATCAAAGGTTGGGAAAAAAAACATGTCCCTTCGACCAGAGTCGAACTGGTGACCAACCGGTAAGCAAGCAATTACAGCCGGGTGTGATACCAACTACACCACAAAGGGATGTCATCTGTTTCTGACCAAACATATTTGTTCACAACTACTGGAGGTACACATCGACAAAACAGAGGCCAAATCTCCTCCACGAGAAATAATTCTAAAGATCAAGTAAAACCACCTGCTTATATACTTTCGAGTTCATGTACAGTTGTCTTCGAATACAATTGTTAAACTTCCACTTTACCCGAGCATCCGACAGAGTTTTCCCTGTCCATGTCCATGTCGCCGATCTGGTATTTTTAACCTTATGTAAGTCTAAGTTAGCTCAAACACGTGATGTCACATTAGCGCGATTTCCCCAGATTTGGCAGGCAAAAACAACAACACACGATGCCGGATATCGGGTAGCCGAGTTCTGAATAAGAGGAGAATGAAGGGTGGGTTGCACAAAGGCGGTGCCTATTTGAGTGGAATGGAATGATGAAAGTAGTAAGAAACGCGTGCTCGTAATATAAGTGGACTCGTATAGATATTAAACTACTCTAATCACGGCTGTATTATTGATCAGAAATAGAACTGAGAAGAGGTGGGTATTCTTTGTTCCCGTTGAGTCTTAATGCAGGTACAGGCAGTTCTGATGAAAACTGTACTGATCTAGCACGGTAGAGATTGGGGTCCAAAGCGACCCGGGGTTGTGAAACTTGTTACAACTGGCGACGTCATTGATCAATTGATGTTATCCAGCATCAGCATCGATATCGATATCGGTATCTTCGAGTCCTTCAAAGCCAAAGATCTGCAACCGGGACCAACCTCACTTGTCCTATTCTCATTCTCAAATGGTCTCGCGGAAAATATTCCTGAAATGCGGACTCTCAAATTGTCCTGGGTAGGGTGTCTTTTGTCCTGATACTGGCATTGGATGGATTATAAAAACTTACTTCGACATGCAGAAGAAGGGAGAGTTCCCAGGACCATAGCCAATTGTACATCTATTTCCCCATCAGGAGCTGGTTGTCCTGTGCAACGGGCGCACCCCAGATTTGGTGATGGTATCAACAACACAGCGGCGAAACTCCTGCTGTGATCCGTCCAGCCTCCTGCCAAAGAGCTGGCCACCAGAGTTAGTGGGTGTGGTTGTCCCTGCAGGCGGCCTCCCGTGTATTTACCTTTTTTTCTTTTCCACGACCTATATTGTTATTCTCTCTTTCTTTCTTTTCTTTAATCCCCTTCGACTACCTTTCTATCCCAAGATCACACGAACTCGACTTGCGGCCCAGTGTTTCTGTTGCAGTGTCCGAGTAAGTGCCCCCCCCCCCCCCCCACCTAATACAATTATGTGACTATTATTCCTTACCAGCCCCCCCATATATCTTTCTCACTTGCTGACTCTATTCGTGCCAGCTACAAGCTAAATCTATAGCCACTGACCTCCCCACCATCCAGTGTGTAGGCAAGCAGGAGTAAGAACAACAAAGCAAGGAGTCTCTCCCACACTGTAAACACTCAGTCCCCCTCCCTCTCCCCCCACTACCTGCACGGTCCACGTCGCCAATAAGAAATTGCGTGGCCGGGCTACATTGGATAAAACAAAAAACAAAAAACTTTTGGAGTGCATACATACTACAACCATGCAGCGCAGCTTTTCGTTCCAGGCCGAAGACGATGTCCCCGAGTATCGTGACCGCACTCACCCACTTCTCCCTCCCACCCCATTGAACCAAAAAAGCGCCTCTAGGTACAGCGATGATGAACAGCGGCAGCCGTTGAATAGTCTTCAGTATACCACACCAATACCGCAGCAGCAGCAACAACAGTCAAGATATAATCAATACGCCCAGGACAGGCATGCAAGACACGATTCAACCTCTAGTAGTAGTTCATCAGATTCTAGTTTCACAGACTCGTCTGTTAGCCGTGCGCCAAGGACTGCAAACGTTACGAACCACCAACGAGAACCGATGGGGAATAACGCTCCACGTAGACCAATCGCTGCCGCCGCTGCTGCTGTTGGAGGTGGAAACATAGGTGAGACGAGACCAAGTGCAGGCATAAGTGTCATTACCCAGACACGAGCCTATTTGCACCTTCCGTGAAACTTTATTAACAATTCTGACCAGTAGGTGGATATCGAGATGAAGACGACCAGTGGAGAAGAGGAGGCTCTTCGAACTTTATGGAGCCGGACGACCAGTACTATACGTCTCCGTCACCAGATACTTATAACCAGTATGGGCAGGGATATTCCGTGCCCCCCGTATCGCAAATTAATACCCCCCTGATCCCCGGGAATCGGTTCACAAACCCATCATCCCTGCCCTCGGCTTACAATCAGCCTCCTCCTCCCTTGCATCATGGAAAAATCAGAGGACCATTACCACCCACCCCACTCCAAGGATATAGGCCTGGATCAGTACCGGACCGTCCAGTCCTTAACGACCCTGTTGGTGGCCACTATACTGATAATCCGTACAAGCGATATAGCACCACATGGGACCCGCAACTGTCAGCAAGTCAGGTTCAAATTGATGGCACAGCGAAGGATGCGGAAACTTTCGTATTTAGCGACGATGAGGAACAGGCAGCGTATAATAATGGTGGTTATATTGCAGCTGCAGCTGCAGGAACAGGGGGCGCAGCCGCTGCAGGGTTGGGTGCTGGAAAAAGTGCAAACACACCGCCGAGAAGTCGTGGAGGTGGGGGCGCGTTGCTGGGTGGTGCAGGTGGTGCAGCTATGATGAGCGGTATGTATATAATATGATCAGCCCTCCCCACTATCCTCCCCCTCCTTTCATCCCCGCATTTATTCCAGTCGCTGATCATGGAACCTGCAACGACTACAGAAAAGGCGCCCTCCTCGGAATGGATGCAGAAACAGGCGCACCAGCGGAAGAAGACACGATGGATCTGGGGGATCGTAATATTAGTGATCATTCTTGCAGCAGCTGGCGGTACTGCAGCTGGTGTCATACTAAGAAATAAGAACAACAACTCCAGCGGCGCATCGACAACAAGTAGTGCAGATAGCACCAACGGCGGAAGCGGGTTAAGCGCAGATGAAGACGTCAAACAAAACGGCGACCTCAATAAAGATTCAAAAGAGATCATTGCGCTTATGAATAATCCCGACCTCAAGAAAGCATTCCATGGAATGGATTACACTCCGTTGAACTCGCAGTATCCAGCCTGTAAGTTACCCATCATATCCCATCACTCGTACCCACTAACCCGTGCAGGTATCGATAACCCACCGACCCAAAACAACATCACACGCGATGTCGCTGTCATGTCGCTCCTTACAGACAAGCTCCGTCTCTACGGAACTGACTGCAACCAAACCGAGATGGTTCTTCACGCCATCGATGTTCTCGGCATCTCCATGAAGATTTGGCTCGGTGTCTGGCTAGACTCCAACACTACTACCAATTCCCGTCAGCTCAACCATCTCTATACCCTTCTCGCAAACTACGGCGCAGACCGCTTCGAGGGTGTCGCTGTAGGAAATGAAGTCCTGTTCCGCGAGGATTTGACAGAAACGCAACTGTTCGGAACCATCGCCGATGTGCGCGCCAACCTTACTGCGCTCTCCATCGATCTTCCCGTAGGTACCTCCGATCTAGGGTCTAACTGGAAATCTAGTATGGTCCCATACGTTGATGTGTTGATGGCAAACGTGCACCCCTTCTTCGCGGGTGTGACGGTGGAGACAGCGGCGAACTGGACATACACGTTCTTCCAGCAGAATGATGTGATTTTGACGGCTGATGTTACGCCCGCACCGAGAGTCATGATCAGTGAGGTTGGCTGGCCGAGTGGTGGTGGTAAGGATCGTGGGAGTGTGGCGGGTATCGACGAGATGAATCTGTTTATGGAAGATTTCTTGTGTACGGAGAACAAAAGGAAGACGGAGTATTTCTGGTGAGTGCTACTTCCTCCCCTTTGTCAATGGATAGGTGAGGACGAGGATTGACAGGAGAAAATAGGTTTTCGGCATTTGATGAACCCTGGAAAGTGGTGTACAATGAGCCTGGAAAGGAGTGGGAAGACAAATGGGGCCTCATGGATGTAAACCGGAACTTGAAGGATGGATTGAAAATTCCAGACTGTTTGGTGACTTGATCTGGACTGGACTGGATGGCTGTGTTGTCGGATCCCTTTACGAAAATTGGCGCCCCGATATACGGGGTATTCCTTTTGATCATTTCTTTTCTTCTTTTTTTGGATTTCACCGGTGTTCTGTTGTTTGTTTATTTTTACTTATTCCACCTTGGGGGGTTATCTAGGCTAGGTTTATGATTATGTTAGTTTATGATATGTATGATGTGCGATGATGTGGAAGGAAAAAAGAAAAGTCAAAAGGCGGATAGGGTTGGCTATGGGTGTGAGTATGAGTATGGGTATGGGTATGGGCGTGGAGATGAGTGGAAGATGATAGTGTGGTAGTGAATAGTACTGTATATCTTTGGACGAATATACATACATAATCGGCTACGTATCTCTACTTAATCATGCCACCGACTATCAGTAGAAATAGGTATCTCTATAACAGCTGCTCTTGACCATAAATGTGCGATTAAGCAGTAATCTTTTGTAGTTGAGGGATTAGTGTCGTAGAGCTGGTGTGGTGATGATATATATTGGGATTGGAGTCTATCAGGGCGAAAGGCGGTATGTATAGGTAGGGTCAGGGTCTTAAAGGAAAGAAATCAAATCCAGCTGCGCATGTGCACGAACGGACCCGCACTTCTAAAGTTACCCTGTAGCTACCCTCCTTACGTACAGCGATGGGGAAAATTATTGTAGAAACAGGGGTCTAAAAAACAGGGTTTAGGTGGCTGCCCCGGCCAATAGGACTCTTACCATACTTCTACAATAATTTTCCCCATCGCTGTATTAGGTCGTGCAGTCTATGACGTAGAGTAAAGTGCCAAGCCGGCTGAGTGATATTGCATGATTTTAATTCTGTCGTTGTACTACTTGGGAAGTTGCCAGCAAAGAATAGTAGAAATTAAAGTGGTGTTTAAACTAAAGTCAACATATACACGCTGCTTCGGAGTGCAGTGTTTACATGGTTTCAGCAATTGGTTGGCCGGTGCTGTTTAATTAGGGCCCACCTGTACTGTACATGCATACCGGCCTATCAAATCTCCGGATCCAACATTTAACCTGTAATTAATTGGGAAATACTTTAGCTCAACTAAATCAAGATATTAATCATTATAGGTGAGTCAAAGTACATACTTTTATTCCAAATAGACTTACGACCAACTAATATACTTTCAGGTCGATCAGACGCACCATATATATACACAGATGAAACTATTCTCGAATTTTATATCCTATATTTTATTGATCTACTATAGGTAGATCAAATACATTAGTACTCCTTGGATTACTTGTTAATCTATCCTGAACATCAGCCTGCTTCGAAAAAAAAAAAAGTCAACCAATAAATAACGAGTGATTATTCATGATGCCAATAGCCTAGCTGCCAACAGGTTCAACTACGACTCCCTCATACAATACCCCTAACGGATCATGATTCTTATAGGAGTACGTGCTAATATAGAGTCAGACTTGGTTGCCTTTATGTGCTTGATCTGGAGAGGAAAGAAATTGTGGGTAATCTAGCTAGTGTTAAAGTAGCTATGGTGCGAACACTCTTAAAGGTGACACAGCGGTATTTGGAAGTGGAATAATAGTGACTGCAAGATGACTCCTAGGCCAATGAGAGGGCCTATTTCTAGTCACTTCCCTGCATTCCTGCTGCAATTCGCTTTTGAGGGGTATAAATGGGGTATAATCCTGTTCCACTTTGCTCTATTAACTTCACAACTAGGATAGATATCAAAAATTTGTACAATAAAAGTAAACTTCACCGCTACTACTACTACACTTTTATTGTACCGATTTCTTTTATGTTTTTTGGTGGTAAAGTTGTTAGCGAAAGTTGTTAGCGATTGACCTTTCGTCACTTTTGGTTACCTCTAAGACGGGGGGCACCATAGTAGTTGGTATAATTATAAACCTACCCTTTTGGCCAACGCCAAGTGACGGGCTATCATTTGATAGGATGTAGTTGGCTAGAGATATTAGGCGAGAGATCGATAATATGTAAGTACTACAACGTATGTTCTCTACAAGTCATATTTCCTCGATACTTCTCTGCAGCTCTGCCTTTCGCCCAAAGATGTATGGGGTTAGGGTCAGTGGGCTTCGACCTTGAGTTTCTTAGGATTAAACCATTTTAGAGGTCTTAATGCGATCCGTGTTTATAGCAAGATGCATTCTTGAAATTTACAGAACATGTAAGTATAGTGTACACACCACTATCATAGCTCCGGGCTGTGCACAATGCTGGCATACTGACCCCTATAATAGAGGAATTGAATTTATATGGGAGATCTGTTATTTGATAAGAGAGATAACACGATCTGTTAGTAAAGCCACACAAAAGTTTGCTCTTTTGAGAGAGTCACCATTTGTTGCTAGCTTAAGGGAGGAGGATACCCTTCGAAGTTTGGCGCGTACCTTTATAGAAATGGTAGGGCTAGGGTCAAATTTCTCCACAACTTGCAACTCTCCATTAGTTCATTCATTGTTCGACCGGAAATCAACTGAAATAACCTTAACCCCGATTTCTCATCTCTATAAGGGTAAGTTGCGATCCGATCTTTGGAAACTTCCGTACCCTTATAGCGAGGGTCAACTGTATCGATCAATCAATCAACCAATCAAGTGCAGTGTAACTAAGTCAAGATACTAGCAGCCGATACTTCTTTATGGTTCTCTAGGTATGTTATGGGGTTGATATTTTCTGTGGGTGTTCTTCTAGAGTGGGAGGGCCGGTGATGTGGACAGCCTCTATCATCAAAGTCTCATTAGTTATAAACTATGGTTTATAGATGTCGAGTTATCACATATGACCAACCCACATCCACCTACCCCGTATTTTTGTAATAGGGAAATCTTCAAGTCTGGCTATGACGCGCGTTAATTGCCGTAAACAAGACCGCAGCATACATATAAATGAGATATGCAGTCATAAGGTGGGCACTGCGATCAACATTTCTCGTCTACAACGAGTTGAGAAAGATGCATATGGTAACGAGCCGACCGAGAACGTCCAGGAATTCATCCTAAGGTCAAGAAAGGGGTTTGAGGCTCAGGTAGATATTACCCCCTTACTATAAGTACGTGTAATACTGCAGTAACCTCTTCTACTGCAGTAAGGTGTTGTCACTAGTAGGGGGCTCGGTTAGGGCCAAATATTAGCTCCTAGGAGCGCATCATTGCGAAAGCTTGATTGAATTTGACAACCTCCACTCCCAACCTCGTTTCAAAACTGTTTCCACAACACTATTTTATCTGAAATATGCCCACCTCTGGTTGATATCCTCAATCTTTAGCTATTGTAAGACCTTGACCTAAATGAGACGCACCAAACTACATCCCTTTGCTACCGAATATCAGCGGTATTCTCATGACATACTGATACACTCTATCTATATGTGTTTATAAATCTGCTGGTAAGTTTATTTCCAACTATCAGAATAGCTGACTAACATTAGGTATGCTATACTAGACACATGTTTTTTTTTTATTACTGAAGGTTTCTTTTATACGAATATGGAAATTGAAAAGCGAGATCTCCATGCAACGCAACAAACAATAGTGGACTCGAGGCTTGACCGGGCCGAAGTTGTATCAGACTGCCATCTTGTGAAGTCGGGAGACATGTGAGTGATCGTAACATCTCAGCTTGGTAATAATAGGTATGACATCGTCTGCACCACTCCCCCAATTCTCAGGCATGATATTAACCTTCGACTAGTTTCTTCGATA
Organism: Morchella eximia; assembly: GCA_024713935.1. Taxonomy (NCBI): domain Eukaryota; kingdom Fungi; phylum Ascomycota; class Pezizomycetes; order Pezizales; family Morchellaceae; genus Morchella; species Morchella eximia. The sequence goes on along the minus strand of JAMGZG010000022.1, from coordinate 346,949 downwards.
AAATAAATCGGCTCTATCCACTGAGAAGCACGAGAACAAGAAGTCGCGAGACCTTTACTCCGAAACTTTTCAGACCTAACTATCTAAGTATAACTATAATACCCTTTATATATCGTCTCCTATAACCGGGCCGATCCATGAGTCAATCAATCAAATCAAACCGGGCCGATCCTGAAGACATGTGTCTTAACCCGCTCCACATCCTAGTATGGCTGGTCTTAGATTCACGATATATCACTCGGATTAGCTCGCTCACATTTTGTTCCGTGTGGTCCGAGATTCACACGCATTTTGGACCGTCTTCTTGACTCTACAACCCAAGCGTAAAAGCGGCCAACGAAAAGCAAAATCTTATATCATAAATTCACGACCCCGAAATAAATAGGCTCCAGCGGCTTGAGAGACAGAGAAATACACTGAATTTGCAAAGTAATCCCGATCGAGCGGGGCTTTGATGATAACCGAGGCAACCAAACCAACGAAATAAAACAAAAGCCCTCACGAGACCATGAAAAGTTTCATGAAATTAATTACTTGAGCTATTATTACAGTGTAACACCTTCCTTTCAGAAAGCTCCCATCTCATCTCTTCATCTCAGGTTGCTCCATGTTATACTAATTGGCTACATGCGCGCAGCAACGGCGGTACCTTGCGGGCCGATTCGACAGCGTTGAAAGGCCACATGGACCCCTCATCTGTGACTCTAGGGTTAGGGTTTGGTTGCCCGATTTTCTTTCCTACAGCCGGCTAGTGGCTTCAACTTTGTCCCGAGCGGTGTATGCGTATGTGGCAGGGCTTCCTTTCGACGGACCACCGTTCCACGAACCGAGTTTTTCGCCTCGAGTTGACCTCTTCGGCCCGAACACTCTTTTCTCTCCTCCGCGAGCCGGATTGAGCAGCGCAGGACAAGGGTTCGTTCCAACTCATCGTACTTTATACATGAATCAGCGCGCCCAACAAATATCGTTGTCCAGAGAGAGTTTACCGAGGAAGAAAGAAACCGCAATTGGACTGATATGCTTGGTCAGGCCCTGTGTTGCCCCTTTTTTGGCTCAAGGACTCCACTGGATAACTTACGAACCTGGGGCGTAACCCATTCATGGGTTGGAACTGGGTAAGTTATTGTTAGCATTGTACGCCGAGTGATAGTATGTGATTGAGGAATGCACCTTGATCATTGAACCGCGACGCTAGTGATTGGTTGATAATTCATTCTGTGGACTACGATACTACAGACAAGTTACAATATTGATATATGCCTTGGGGATATTTCTTTGAGGATAGCCATCGAGATTATTGACGGCACACTCAATGGCTCTCGAGTCGAACAAAACCTTATAAGTTAGGCCTCCGCTGGGAATGATAGTCTCCCAAGAAAGCTCAAAGACGGCTCTAAAGACGAACGATATATTTGTAGGGCAAATATTCGAGAGGCGGGCGACAGGAGCTCAGGATGCCGACCCAGCCGAAAGATACCGGCAGCAGGATGTGGAAGCTGCATGTCGGATTTAATCATGCCTGCGGTAAAGAAACCTTTGCTCTAAACCGAAACTTATTATCTAGGACAGAAAACCACAAACTAACCTAGACATTCCGCGTCAACATTTGTTTATCGATACGGCGTATTGATTAGCGTTTGATATTCTTGATATTTGAACGAGTTATAAACAGAGGACAGTTATCCTGACCCCGACGAAAATATTACAACATCGTAACCAAATGTAGGTGATAATGTATTCTTTTATTTTGGTTTAAGCTCCAGTCCAGTAGCTTATATGAACCGAAACGCAAAACGCGAGTCTCTCTGGGGAGATGGCTCCTCAGCGCGGCTTTTTTCGAGAAGCCATCAGCCGTGTTCTCCAAGGCTCCATTTCTTTACCGTAGTGCTTCTGAGTCTTAGTAAATTACGAGCGGTTAGACATGAACATACGATAGTCCTTTCTCGAAAGTGAGTGCCGGTCTGGAATCTTAACGAAGCCTGCTGATTCATTTTACTTAGAACTTATCTCTTACGATGCAGTTCTAGCTCCGGCGGCCGAGGATAGAGGAACGGAACACCCCCCGAGAACAACGGAAGGAGTGATAGTGATAACAAAAGAAAGGCTAGGAGATGGATAATTCTCCTACATTGATCAGGGTGAACATATTCAGGGTTTTACGGGGAGAGGTGAAGTGGAGCTCACAGCATCGTGCTTGATCGTATCCGCCCGAAATGCGAGTTTTGGCAACGCCTCGTGAGCAGAATAGAATCTCCTACACGGTCGCGGACCCAGATAGTGCGAGGGCTCCTTGCCCACTGCCGAAAACCCTTTCCCCAAAAATTTCTCCGAGAAACAGCAATCCAGGGTTGCTGAACGAGCGAAAATAAAACGTGTTCTTACCACAAGGCTGCGGTTTTCGTGCGGGGAAACTGCAATTTCCCCTCTATATCCGGCTGATACATTCCAAAACAACGCATTAATAGTTTCACCAATGCCAGAGACGGAAAATCAGGCAAAAATGGTAGTGAGTGATAGTTCATGATCGAATTTTTCATCGAATCCTCGTCGGCAAATATAGCCGTGGTCAACTGCCACCGCACCAAGTGAACATCTAAAACGAGGGGGAAAAACAAGCTCTGACCCTGCAAAATAACTAATACACGTATCTCTCTACACAGCCTTCCTCCTCTTATTCGTCTTGTGCCAGAGAGAGCGCTAGAGACCAGAAATATCAAACTGCACCACCACCACGAGATGTCAATCTACAGGTTCGCCGTTGAAACAGCTGTACCCCTCTGCCCGGCCATCGCGGCCGCTACCGATCAGACGTGTGATTGAAAGGCAGGTCGGTGCATCGCACCAGCAAGAAAAAGAACTCATCGACGAACCAGATGGGAAGCAGATGACATGATGATGAGAGGGGAAAAGAAAAAGAAATAATAAAACCAACAGGAGCAGAAATAACAAGCAAGTGGCAAATTGAACGCAAATGCACCACACGCAAGCTGCTCCCGATCTGATCTCACATCTCATCATCATGTCGCTCTCACACCTTTCCCTAATTACTTCATGATCAATCATCATCATAATCATCATCATTATCATCATTAACACGGCTATTGCTGTATAGTATAATAAACTATAATACAAAACGCCGGCATTACTTGGACCACGATAGCTGAGTCCAGCCAGTCCCCGGCAGGTAATAAAGATTGATGATGTGATGGTATCTGTGACCCATCATGATCGTTATATTATTCATCCACACACAAAACAAATCAATTAGAGTTTTTAATCAAGACCACCCGGCACACTCTCAGCTTTGATGAGCTTTTTTTCCCCTCTTGGAGGCTCGCCCGACCCCCGTGTGTGACGGGATGCAGGCCAGGGAACTGGGGATGGGGGGTTGATGGTGGGAGGAAACCAGTATGAAAGTACATGGACAGGGGGGCGGGGTAGTGACTACTTTATCTGAAGCACAAGCAACGTAAAGTTATGCATACGTGACCATGGATGACCCTTGGAATCTCGACTCCACCCTCCCAATTTCTAGATACCGAGCTACCGGAATATTAAGCACCCCCCTAACTTACTTCTTTCCTTTGCCCCGCTAACTATCAAATATTACTGGTACCTGCCGCGTTCTAATAATTGGGCGAAGACTCTTCTAGTATTCCAGGTACTGGGTTTGGTAGATAATGTACGGTAGGCTGAAAGAAAACCAAATCGGGCTACATTACCATTTTCTCATGATACTGGAGGAGCTCAATCATCCAAAGACCCACCTTTCCAACTTACCTTTGGCTTCTATCGTACTGACTGCCAGGTGCCTATCTAACTAGCAGTGAACCTTACATACCAGTAAGTACGTTAGCCACTGGAAATTTTCCGAAGGAACCCTTCTTTGAAGCTGTCGGGTAATCATTCAACCTAACTCACTCACTGTTTGGCCAGGGCATCTAATTCGGTAAATCCGCACACGCAAGAATAATCCGGGCCCCGCCTTGTGTACGCGGAAAACGTCCCTCATCCCACACACCCCTCCGTGTTTCCATCGAATCTCCTGATTTCATATCCCATTCATTTTAATTCCCTCCTTCTAGCCCCTGGCTTACCCGCCGAGTTTCCCCGCAATGATGATGTGCCTGGATTAGATGTTACGTATGCTTCGTCCTTGCGCCAGTAATAGCCAGGTACGATCAGCATCGTTATTTTGGAAAAAAATCTTGTGAGGTTTGTATCAGAAGAGCGGCTTGATGGGCTGGACTTGTCTGGTCTGGCGTCTAGTTACTGGATTGACTGGGCATGGTCTATGATAATGAGAGTCCGTGGTGTATGTCTGTGTGTATGTAGCCAAGTAGTTAAGAGTTGTTATAATTAACATGACATAAAACGTTGTACATTACATGGTACCTGGCAATAGCAACCAGCTAGTAACCAGCAACTAGCGACCAATCAGCTTGCTACACCAATCACCAAACCCCAGTACTACAATAGGTACACTGCACACTTACTAACTCATACCTGTACCTGAACAAAAAAAAAAAAAAAAAGAAGGGACACCGCGTGCGCGCACAACCCTCTGCGTTGTTGCTGCTTCTGCTTCTTTGCTTGACCGCGGTATCGATAGTTAGCAATACTAAGTTTCAAAAGCGGAAACGTTGAACGTTAAAGACCAATGATTAGACCAACAACGTACCCAACACCCCACGCCACTTGCTTGCCCCCTCCCCTGATCACGATAGATCCTCACCAGGAACACACATACTCACATATTGCTATCGATACCGGTGTGTGCGGCATCTGATCATCGGTAAGCATTTCCCTCCTGCTCCTTCTCCTGGCGCTGCGCTGCTGCGCTGCTCCTGTTGCTCCTCACTCAGGGCAGCTTAGTTATACGTAGTGCACATATGGGGGTACAATTGCAATTGTAACTATGTACGTACTCTCTACTTGGGCTAGGCTAGGGCTGGCTTAGTTAGAATTCCTATATCCTACCCTGGTTAAACTCCGATCGGGTTCGAATTCTGAAACAGAAAATCCGGATTAACCTGTTGCTTGATTGATCCTACTTTAGTAAATTACGTCGTATACACTGTTTTAGATCTATAGATGGGATGCTTTGCGGATTTTCGGGGGCGGAGGGAGGCAAAAAGGGTCAAAAAATAGTAGTATGTAGTTAAAAAATTGTCATTCGATAATTTAACATCATCAAATCAAATCAGAAAACCTAGCTACTGCTACTAATTCTAGCCCGAGAAAAAAAACAATGAAAAACTATCTTTAAAATAAAAACATGCAGGATATCTTCTGCTGCTCTCTCTCTCCTCGTTTAGAAAAAACAAAAAAAGACACTTTCTTTGTACTAGCTACTAGATAACATACAAAATGACACACATACAGGTAAAGGAAAAAGGGGGGAAACATACAAAAAAACAAATAGCCCCCGCCAGCCCGCCGCCGCCCCGCACGCAGAAGAAAGTAAAATAAAAACACCACCATAGTAGCAACAAGGATATAGGACAGATACGTACGTACAAACAAGGGGATATAAGACATTGTAGAAGAAACAGCAGGTAGAAATGAAAAAAATGAAGATTGTCTGCCCATGAGATAAAAGGCGAGAGAGGTGGCTTTCTGAAGAAGAAAGGGGTTTCGTTAAATGGATTTTTTTCGTAAACGGGTCGTAAGAAGCCATGCCATAGAAACGTCGTTCGATCGGAATGTCCCCATCAGCAACGTTAAAACAAGTGTGAAAGAGAATGAAATATGAAAGAGAAAAAAACACAACATAGAAAATAATACAACACAAAAAGATAGTGACAAGAAGAAAGAAAAATCGATATAATAATGATAATACGCCTCCCATATCAACGATGTAATAATAGACCCTTAGAAGAGAAAAGAAAGAAAGGAAAAGATGAAAGAGATAACCCCCCGTATTGAACAAAAATGAATCCAAGGATACAGAAAGTAAAAACGATCAACGTTTTTAAAACATTTTCAATTTTCCTTCCTTTTGCTTTCTGCTCCTGGATTGATAACAATGTGGTGGTGGTAGCTGGTCAGCGCTTTTTCCCTTTTTTCCTCTTTCTTTTTATAAGAACTGTTCCATGTTCCCAGTGCCCTTTATCCCAATGTAAACCCCCCAAAGCCAAGCCGAGAATTCCCCCCAGATTGTGTGTATTTCCCTATACATTCCCATAGAACAGAAATCTAAAAATGCCAAAGCTTTTCGTGTTGTTAAAAATTGAATATTGATTTTTTTTTGTATCGATACGATTAAGAGGAGTCGGAAGGCCTCGACCGGCGGTTTCTCTCCAACCACTTTCTCTTTCCGGCCCGAGTTTCGAGGTGAGGCGCTGAGTTAACAACATCCGTTCCGGCGGCCATCATGCTGCTCCTCATCTTATTCCTATACGCGTCGACTAAAAAAGAAGAAAAACCAAATTAACACTCGCTCACGGCGCCGCAGGAAGTTCGCCGTGACTTACGAGCTCGCTGCAAAAACATAGTCCTGCCTGCAAAGACTCTGGACTGGCTCCACGACATTCTGTATCCCAACTCGTTCAAATCCAACTCCTTCTTCCTCTTCTGGTTGCTGGGTGGTGGGGGTGACACGGTCATGCTTGATCCATCGAGCATGGGCACGATAATCTGAGTCTGGGTCTCTGTTTGCGAATCGTCCTCCATCTGTGACGCCATAAATGAACGCGGGTAGACAGAGTTTGATTTGCGGTAAGAATCCGGGATCTCTTGCATATGGACCTGGTCAAGCATCACACGGACACGGACACGGGAGCCACGGGCCGGGTCATCAACAAGAATAAACTTCCGACGCTTGTGGTCCGGGATGTCTCCAAACAGCGAGGTGTTATTGGGTGGGGTAGACGCGGTAACGGCATTGGGGGTGTTGGATGAAGGGCCCATGGGGTCCATGCTATCGTGCATCGAAGGTGGCATGGAAGCTCCCCCTACGTTTTCCGATGGGTAAGAAGTGGGATATCCGTGAAAGACGTGTCTTGGTCTGATATCATTCCCACTTGTCGGAGCATGATGATGATGCTGTCCCGCATGTCCATTCCCGAATTCCTCACCTCCAACGGCCGGGGAAAGGTGTCCTGAACCAGACCTAGAGCTAGTGTTTGAGGGCATCTGTCCCTGGACTCCATACTGAGCTTGGGCAGAGTGATGGTGGTGGTGTAACATCGAGCCCATATCTTCCTCACCGTTCGCCGCGGTTGGGGAGTCATTGTGGCCTGTAGCTGTTCCCGGATGGTGGTGGTGGTGAAGCTGTGGCTGTGCGTTTGGGACAAGAGGCCCCTTAAGTCCGAGTCCTACGCTGGCCGAAGGAACACCATTGTGAACGTTAGGTGAACCTGCACCGAGGTGAGCCTGAGCAGCCTGAGCATTTGCTTTGCGGTTGTTGATCTTCGCCATGCGACGGACCCTTCGGCTTCGTAGCCGGGGATCCTGGTTAGAGTTCCTCCAGCTGTCTACAGCTCTCTGGATCAAGCCTCTCTTCCCCCTCAAACAAGGATTAAGCTCTGCCAAAGCCCAGCCAACGGCATTGCACTCGGTCTCGTAAACCAATCTGTTACCCCGGTACTGGTCCTTGGGGCAGCAAGCGCGGGGGTAGACGCAGTTCTCAGTCTTGAACTCGTGTGATAGGGTATCAACACTGATGGACTCGACATCGCAGCGAATGGTGTACTCCATCTTGACCCTGTCGCGAGAGTACTCGAATGCGATCCACTGCACGCCATTATTGTCCTGTCTGACCACCAATGGGGTCGTCGCCGGGATCGGCCCAGGAGCGGCATTCGGGTTGATCGCGGAGTTTCCAGCACCAGGCTTGGATCCAGACGAGGGGGTAGATGGGGAGGCTCTGTGAATAGGAGTCTGGGAAATCTTTGCCGCGGTAGAAGTGTTTGGTGCGACATGCTGGTGATGAGGTTGTGGTGGAGTCATGGTCTGTCCTGATGACTGAGACATCAACAACGGCTGTGTGAGACCATGGTGAGGAGGCTGGCTGGAGTAGTTCTGGGGGCCAGCCGGTATTGGGGGGTATGTCTGCGGATACCCGTACAGCGGGGTCTGCATAGACTGTTGTGAATAGACTCGGTGATCCGCTGTGGGAGAGGCAACAGAGGCCGGCGAGTTGCTCTGAGGAGTGTGGTAGATTGGGGGATACGGTGGACGGTTCATTGTGTGAGTAGCCATCAAATCTGTGTAATAGTTTCGTAGAATAGTTGTTAGTCAAGGAACGTTTTTGGTTTCTTTTCTTTCTTTCTTGCTGAGACACGAGGCGGCGCAAAGGTGCGAAGGAAGGTGTGAGGGAAGGATGGAAGGTAAGAAGGGAAGGGATGGAAAGTAGGGGTGGGTGAAAAGCAAATATAAAGGAATAGGATATGCTGGGGAAGATCGGAAGGATCTACGGACCTTGAGGTGGGTATGAAGGAGCACTACCGCCGGGAGTGCCGTATGGGGAGGGATGGGCAAAGTAAGCGATCTCTTGAGAGTGAGGGTGCTGTGAACCGGGGAGGTTTGAAGACTGGGCGAAAGGGGATTGATGTTGAGGGGGGTGCGGCGATGGGAAAGTAGAAGAGGAGGGGGGGGGCTGCTGCTGCTGCTGTCCTGGGTGTTGTTGTTGATGGGGGAGGTTAGGTCTAGGGTGCTGCTGCTGTTGCTGGGGGTGTTGTTGATGCTGTTGCTGCTGTTGTTGCTGCTGCTGCTGCTGCTGAGGATGTTGCTGCTGGGAAGTAGCAGTGGAGGGCGGTGGCGGCGGATGGTGTTGATGAGGGTGACCTGGGTGGCTATCCGGTTCAGTGGCCGGCTCCTCCTTATAGCTGCCGGGTGGATGCGACATAGCTTGCTGCCTGTGGTGTGACTGGGAAGGGTATGCCACTGTTGCAACTGGGGGAGAGAGATGGATTTGGATGGGGCTGCGGTGACGACGGAGGGCGGTGAAATCTGTGGAGGTGCTAAGCTACTCCCTAACAGGATCTAACGCTTCTTGTTCTGTCTACTGCTTCTGCTTCTGCTTCTCTGCTGTCTCTGCTGCAACGCCCTTCCGATTCCTTTTTTCTATTTTTTATTTTTTTTCAATAGTGCGAATTATGACGGCGTTGATGCTTGCCGTAAGGATCAGATCTGTTTCTTCCGTATGGTTGGGCAGGCGTGGCACAGCACCGCTCCTCTGGGAATTGAAGGAATGCGTGGGTGGTGAGTGGAAGGGGGGGGTTCCTTTTTTTAAAAAAAAAATTATTTATTTAGGTATTTCTCTTTCCTAGGTGGGGAGTATGTGTATGGTCTGCGTTGATGGATGATGGGTGGTGGATGGACAGAATGGCTGGCTGCGTGGGTGTGTGAGTGTGAGTGTGAGTGTGAGTGAATGCGTGAGTGATCGAGGATGGGCACTGAAGCCTTGGGAATTCTTGGTTAGCTCGAGGTCCACAGTTCCTGTCCTGTCCCTATCTTGATCTGTGTGTGGTGTATGTATGTAATGTATGTAACGGATGGGATATGTATGTACGAGATGTGGATGTGGGTATGGATGGGCAGGTATGTGTATGTGTATGTGTATGTGTATGTAATGTGAATAAAGGGGACAACGCTGTCTGAGCAAGCAAAGCGAGCAAGCAATCACCTTGAAAAGACCAGAAAAAGAAACTACCAGAGAGGGTAGAGACAGGCAGACAGGCAGACAGAGTCAAGGGGGAAAAAATAATAAAACTTCTGCTAATTTCTGTTGCTGAAGAGGAATCAGACGGAAGAAGAACCACGAAAGAGAGAGAATAAAAAAAGCAACGAACGGGAGGAAAAAATCAACTGTAAAAAAAAAAAGGGCTAAGAAAAATTCAACTAAAGAAAAAAGCCGATATGATATGGATACAGAAACACCCCCCTCCCCGGGAAGAAAATTAGTTACTAACTAGCGTAGGGTCGACCAGTAGTCTCCACAGTGATGCGGGACGTAATAACGGTAACCAGTTCGAGTACGTACGTATCAAACGCCCGCCAATGCGTGCCGAAACCCCGAACAGGAAAATAATGAAAAAGGGAACGGAAAAAGCAACGCTAAGGAAAAAAAAGAGAGGAAAAAGAAAAAAAGATATAACGGCTTCGTCTGCGAATGAGAATAAAAGGTCTAAAATAAGGTGGGAAAGTAAAATCAAAGTGATGTAAGGCAAGGAATAAGCTAAACAATCACTGAAATCAGGAGGGGGCGTTGGGAAATGATACGTCTTCCTCTATCTCTCTTGGTCAGGCCAAGCGCGGCGCCAGATACGAAAGTAGAGATGAAGACTGGAAAAGCGATCGAGAAATGACTAGGAAATGATGGAGATTCACCAGAGATCAAGCAATCGATTATTTCCCGGCAAATTTCTTGTTTTCCTTTACAGCAAGAGCAATTGGAACGATTGGACGAAAGAAACGAACGCAAAAATTGGGTTGTAAAGGGAAAAGAAAGAATGGGAGGAAAAAAGATAAAAGGAAAGGAAAAAACAAGTACCTTAGGTATAACTAATGCTGATAGGACGGTGCAAGCTAAAGTTGACTAGTCAGGCGTAATCGCGCAGCTGATAACCTGCAAGAGAAGCTATGGTGGTTTCTTTTCCAGAACACTGCTCTACACAAAGCCGGTCGCTGGAACGACAAATTTGTGGTGAGATGTTGCCGTTGGAATAATTGCTGGGCGCTTTCCGAAACAAAACACTGTGTGTACTACGCGCCAGCCAGATGGGATGGAATCCTTCGGTCACGTTCTTGGTGGTGACCTGAATGTGTCGAACTAGGTAGGTAGCTACTGGATGTAGGTACTGGTACTACTACTAGTGGTATATTGCGCGGCGCAACGGGGACGGCTTGGAAGGGGTGTGGTGTGGGAAAATTGCCGGGTGAAAGAGTCTTGGTCAAGGATATGTAATCGCGCAGGGAACGTAAATGGTATGGTAAGGAAACCGGCTGGACAGGGGTAAAGGAGCTAGGGGGGGTGAGTGGCTCGGTGGTGGAACACAAAGAACAATAATCCTCGCAAAATTTAATCTATTAGATTTATATGTACCTCGGAGATAGGCTTGCTTCTTGCATAGACTGAATTGAGAGAACGTTGGTGTGTCAGGAACGGCAGTGATGTAGGATGACTGGATGAAGTTCTGGTTAACTGCCTCCCACGTTTAGTAGAATCAAACTGGGCCCTGGGTAAGAGAGATGCCGCGGTTGTTGCCCCAGTGATTGGACGATCGCTACGATTGGTGGTTGTGATTGTGTCAATGGTGTGGCTGTGCAGCCTTTCAATTCAATGATAGGTCTAATAGGAGAAACTCGTACTATGAGAGCATTTGTGAAACATGTCAGTACTGGAGCCCTTATTCTGCTACGGATTTTCTCTGGTATGGAATGTTTTTGTGCGGTGCTGGCAGCGTGTACTGCGCGCTACCATCAAACCACATGTACAGATGAAAGAACAATATGCGATGTGATGCGTGGAGGGGCGTGTTTAGGGTTAGGTGTGGATGAGCTGGGACGTTGGATCTGGGACTTGGCAATCATAGGGTACATGTACATAGCTTGTATGTAACTCTTGAGACAAAAAAAGGATATCGATTCGATGGGCGAAACAGGGACGGGGTAGAGAGTGTGTGTGTGTGTGTGTGTGTGGGAATGAATGATGCCCGCCTAGGAAGATGACTTGCGTACATACCTTTATTTTTCCTTTTTCCTTTGGGTTGGCGCGTTAGTTGGGACGAATTGGTTGAAGGATACGAGGATGACCAGGTCTCTGATTCTGCAAGATCGTTGACGGATGACTAGGGAGGCTTGTTAAAGAAGGGGAAAAGGAACAAAAATGACAAAAATGTCTCTGAGCGGCGCGATGATGATATTTGATGCCTAATGGCTATCACTATGTTACACTTAACCCTCAGCGGAATTATTATCTTTCGATTCGTGATATCAAAAAGTACTGGGTTTCGAGCCAGATATCGATAGAGTAGTGGTTGGTTGTCGAGGATTGCGTGGGTGGAATTGGGGAAGGGGGTGGACCAGGGCAGATGCGAATGCAGCAGCGGAGCAGTGCGGTGGTTCAGGGTTTGAAAAGCCACTGGGAAAGGGTACCTTGGATGGATCGAGGTGACAGACGACAGGTAACGGTAGGAGCAGGGGAAGAGAAACTGGATGAGCTGGGCTATAAGAGCAGCAGGGTGGGGGATGGTGATGGGGGAGGGGTGATTGTTTATTTCTTTTTTTTGTATCAATTTTTCTCTCTTTAAAGAAGCTAACTATTTAACATGACGGCGACTGTATCTCTACGATTCTACAAGTACATGTAAAGGGGGACGGTTATAGATCACGGAATAGTACGGCGTAGAGAGCAATCGAACCGCAAGGCCCAAACCCGTCAGTTGTAATTGAAGATGTGTAGATCAAGAGGGAGGAGTACGTATGATAGACGAATTTGCGTGCTGCGGTGAGGAATTGATTTTCTCGAGCGCAAGTACTAGAAGAGAAAGACCTCGTGCAAAGTAGAAAGAGGCTACTAAGCGATCGGGTTTAAAGGACTACGGACGAGTGGCCGGATGAAAGCTCCATCGATGCACCTGTAAACATAATAATAGAATAGCACACAGATATCGAGTAGATAAGTGTAACCGATATCCAAGGCCCTACCATCAATTGTATTGATTGACCAAGGCAGAGTAACGCACTTTACAGACATGGTGTGATTGGGCCTCTCTGTTGCCCCATCAATCGTCCTTTGCTGCGTATCTCAATCTTCAACACCTGTGGGTGGAGATTCCGATTCCTCTGCAGCCTGCCCTGCCCTGCCGTATTCCTTCGGATATCTCACTTTGATTGATTGGAATTTCAAGGGCGCAGTGGCTTACCGGCAGAGTATGTAATGACCCGTCACATTTTTCCCTTCTTTCCCTCTCACTCGTTTTCTTCTTGTCCTCACCCACGGGCCATTCGTCTTAGTTAGCTCCAACAGGATTTAGGTCAAGTCCCCGGGTCCCGCTTTCAACGCTCTTTCCTTGTTTAGTAACCATCTATTCCCCAATTGGCTATTGCCAGCCCCCACAGCGACGACGACGACGCACACCCGTTTTTATATCAGATCTTCAATATGCAATCGTAAATTGAGGCAGAGTCAGTGAGTGAGTGATCATGAGAGAGAGTCGAGCACTAACCTTACAAACGAGTCATCATCTCCCAACCTCTCTTGAAAGCAGAAGGAGGAGCGCCCAGAGCAATTCGCCCGTCGGAAAACCGCGGCCATGCTCCGACCACCGTAACTGCTGTCCCCCTCCCATATGTAATTCCATTCCGTTCAGGTTTCAACTGACTCGGCTGCCCCGCGGCCCGCTTTACCTCCCGTGATATTGTTAAAAGAAAAACAGCAACATTAGTAGGCAGGGTGAGCACGGTTTGGTGTGTATGTACCTGTGTACTAATAGAAAAGACCATCGAAACATGCACGTCTTGTGTTGACTAAAAGAGGAAACGGAAAAACAAATATCAAATCAGGTGTGACTTGAGTGAGGGCCGGAACAAAATGGAATTGGGGGGGGGAGGTTGTGGATGTGATGATGATGTGATGGAAGGTTGCTCTCACAAACCACTCCCACACGTGCCATCCAGGGAAAAACAAAATGCACAGACCGTCTTTTCTACCCCCCTCCCCTCCCTCCCTTCCATCTGCCCCACGTGTATGTCATGTCAACCACGCTTTCAGTGCCTTTCAAGCTCTGGCTGCAAGGGATGAGGTATGTAGGCAGGTGGTGTAAACCTTTGGCCAAACCACCACCAAACAAACATCGAAGCGCATTCAATGGTTGCCCTGTCCGAACCAGGGGAAGAAACCCATCAAAACCCATCGTGACGGGAATCTGGTTTTCTCAAGGTTGGGCGGGAGCGTGCCTGGATGCTGATCCGATAGCCCTAATGCTCGCCCCTCCCCGCCCTGTAATCCAGCCCTGGCCGTGTTGCTAGCGGCAATCACTCGATCTCGCTCGCTCTCTTCCACAACACCAGGTCCCAACGGCGTGATTACGAATTACGATGGCTACTGAACCACAAACGGACCTTGAAATTCAAACCGGAGAGTCATTCGTGCGATTCTTCTAAATAATAATGTGCAGAAGAGGTAGGTGAATGGCACCAGAAAGAGATTAAAGGACCATAAGCTTTACCGGCCTACATAGCACTCTAACCAGCACAGTGCCATCTCGACAAATTCTTACAGATTGGTCGTCGTGGAGTGGGGGCTACATACGGCGATAAACAATTCGTTTGCTGTGTGTGACCTATGTAGAGTAGGTACATGTACCTACATGATATTGACTTACTTACTGACTCCCCCTTCCTCGGCAAAACGGCTCAGCCCGTTCACTTAGACACACACCCCCCCCCCCCCTTCATCCGCTGTTCACTGTTTCCCCTGTTTAAAATTTTGGCAAGTGACCAGGCATGCGTAAGACATCGAAAGGTCTCTCAATCAATCAATCATCAATCAATTCAATCTACGCAATTGAAATTCGATTAGGGAATCTTGCTGGTTTGCTGGTTTGCTGGCTGGATGGCTGGATGGCTGGATGGCTGATAGATGGCTGGCTGGTTCGAGCACTTTATCAATTATGGTCATTTAGTCCTCAAGAAACAACCGGCGGCCTGCAGTGTCTCACAGATAGTACTACAATACCTACCCTCCAAAAAGCGTGATGGTGATAGTGTCGTGGGGTCGATTCCGATTTACTTGTTGCCCTTTTTCAAACGGCTACCACTCAAAAGCATCAAAAGCTTTCAAGCAAAAGGAAAGGCTACAAAAAAAAAAGCCACCATAATTTCCCTAGCACTTGTTATTCTTCTGCACTGCATCACGCCGTCATGCTGATACGATTTTATGTCGGTTGTCGCGCAAAGCCGATGTTTGGTTGGTTGGCTCCTCCTCGGGGAAGAGGGGAAAAAATAGCTATGATGGATTACCAATTTTTAGAACTGGAACACTTGCTCCTTCTGTTCGGAGTCTGGTTTTCTACCTACCCTATGGCTGGTTGTGGCAGGTCTCTACGGAATGCATTTTTGTTTTACCAAGAAATGGCGGATGATCATGAATGATGCTAGTGTGTCTTATACTTAGTATTACTTACAGTATTATTACTTTACGTCTAATATTCACAAAAGAGGTGCCATTCGGAAAAGGGATCACCAAACCGGAATCCTACTACTCTACGGATGGCCGGAAATATGAGCTAGAGTCAACTACCAATTTATGAATGTTTGAAACTTGTGTAGACTGGTTCTTCTACGCCACATCTGGCTTTCATCCAGACGCGGCCGATGCCGGTCCTTCATCGTTGCTGCCAGTGTTGGAGGGAAAACCCCCCTCTCGGCATTTTTTTTGGGTAACCACGGCGTACATTTTTCGGTAAAAGATGAACCGAATTCCGAAGGCCGGTACTCAGTTTACTAGATTTCATGCCGGTCTCATATTTTGCTTTTTGCAAATGCTTTCGTTTGAGCTTGACCTAGAGACTAGAGTCATATGTAACGAATATCAGAATATGGCGGTCCCCGCCATGTTCGGTGCAGCCAACCGACCCCCCGGAGAAGGTGCCTACATGGGTAAAGAGCGCGGGTTCAAATCTTTATTTAACCTCAAGATGGCAGTACGTACGACAGTACTAATCTTATTAGCACTGCACTACATTCTTTCTCAGTTGATGGTCGGAAATGATTTCTGCTCGGTTAGAGGGCGAAGTGATTGTGAGGCAAAGTTTATCAGCTGAGTGTGACTGGTTCTGATTCCTGACAGAGATTCATGATAGCACTACCGGCGAAACCCTAATATCGATATCAAAATCGGTAGTAGTCAAGCGGTTGTTGGAGTATTATCAATCAAAGGAATTCTTACTCCAGACACTTTTTACTCACGATTAAGAGTTATATCAAAACAAAAAGAAAGTTACTCTCACCATGCTACAACCCGGCCGTTTCGCCCGTTACTCCTTTCGTCCGACCTATTGAGAACGTCACGCCTTCATCTCGGCAAGTGATTCTGCATGGTTTTCGATAAACAGCGGGTTCAAGGATGCCCCCCTCCCCCTTCAACGGCGGGAGGGCAGGGACTCAGGCTGGCAAATGCGTGCTGGGTACCAGGGCCCGGTAAAGAACGACCGAGGGTGCCCTGCCCCAGTCAAACAAATCCTACAGGGCAGCAAGATCCGTTATTGTGAATTCCATCCAGCTTTTGCTGCCTGTCATGTCGACAACAAGGTTTTTGACCCAGACACACCTTTTTTTCTGCTGCTCTTCTTTCATAAGCACTTTACTTTCTTCTTCCCTCAACTGCAGCCTTGTAGAGTACCGTACCGATCTATGAACCCTGTAGATAGTGTCAATTGACGTGGCTAATATAGGGCTACCTGACCTGACCTGACCTAACCCAACCTACCGTAGGTACTCAGAGCAAACCCAGGCTCAGCCTATCCTTCATCGTGGTATCATCAACACCGTGGTCGCCGATCCGATAGCCTTCCCTAGCTAGGTGGCTTTTGGGTTCGGTTTTCAATCAAGATGAGCCGACGATACCAGTATTTGGAGGTTCATGTAGGTACCGACCGCCAGCAGCCGATACATACACGACACATACCTACATTTGTGGAGTACTTGCTTTACTCTACCTACCGTAAGGTACAGAAGTAAAGGCACAAAGCGCATACGTCGGTCGGAATCTCGGAATTAAAAACTGGTGCGATACCGGATATGGAGTCTCGCGATTATGTTGAGCGCAACCTTTCGTCCCAAGGTACAACGGCAGTTGAGGCTGGCACTCAAGTACCTAAGTCAGATCGTATCGCGAAAGAGAAAAAAAAGCATCGTAACCTATCCGCCTGGACAGCCAAGGATTGGTGATAGTGTCGCTGGACGTACCCAGTAGTAATCATCCATAAAGTACCCTTCTGCGGAGCAAATCGCGCACAGCTGCACACGGTCAAGGATAGCTTTCCCGGAATTAGATGGTTTCTCGGTACATAGGGTGCAACTGTACCAGCACTTTATCTGCGTTTTTTTTTCTTGCACCAGTGGGGATACATATGGAACCTGCCTTACCAGGCTGTATGTATGTACTCTATGTATGGAAAGGTGGGGTTATTTTTCTTTCCATGCGTTACTGGAAGGTCGTCCCCCCGGCCGACACATGACTTTATGAGAGCCGGCCAAGTTGTTCAGCATCTCGCGATATGTGAAGCGATTGGAGGGTTAATTGGGTGCTGTTGTGCCGTTGACTACATATGTATGTGCAGTAGAGTACCTACACTCACGTGCAACCTATGGAACGGCCCTTTTTTTTTTTTTCTTTCTTTCCCTTTCCCGCCTATTAGTGGACTGGACATCGTTTGGATGTTCGGATGGAACCAACATAGGCTACAGGCGGTAGGTGTTGCGGTGAACCGGCGCTGTGCGGCGGGCGAGGAACAGAACAACAACAGCTGGACGGACGCGGGATGCGTCATCTTTGCCGCTCAAGGTGTGTGAGTTACGGTAAAGTACATACAGCTATACATACCTACCTAAGAGGTGAGGGGGAGATTCGGGAAGTCCCCGTTAATTTGCATTATGCTGCTGTTGTTCTTTTGTACAACGGCCGGCCTGCTTTGAACAAAATGACGTGGACAGCTTCGAAAAAGAGGTTTCTAAACTCGCAATACTGACTGACAGACACTTACATACATGTAGTTACTTCGATTTCGTGATTCCTTTTTCTCGTGTCTCGATTCTCGAGGGAAACATAAACTTGTGGTCTCTTTTCTGGTCCGGTCACATCTCATCCCACGCAGTAACGTGTGGTGCGCGGTGAGAAAACCGAACATCGGTTGTCTTGTTCCAGTCAAGTTCTACGATTGCTTCTAGCGAGCTTCGATTGTTTCGGCCGCTGGGATGAGATCACAAGGGACCCTCGTGGACATCCTGAAATATGGCTAGCGAACTAGCGTGATAAAACTCAATTGCCGTACTCTCTTCAGGGTTTGGTTTTTGGATTTCTTTGGTTGTGGCTTGCTTTCTGAATCATTGGCAGCTAGGCCTTATTCGCTGTGTTTTACATGCTCCTCCACAACCACAACAATTAACCGTTCAAGACATTGGCCGTCGTCATCGCCAATATTAGGAATATTTATTAGGAATCATTGCGCACGCGCGCGGTGTGGAACGCAAGAGGAGAACTTCACTAACGGTATCTATAAAAGTAAAACATTGAGATGTTATTTTTACAAACACTATCTAACCAGATCCCCCCTCCGAAATCACCCAACAACTAAAGTACTTGCCTAGCGAGTCTATCACTTGCGAAATCGAACCCGTGAACAGTACAGCGAGAGGTAAAATTGTTGTAGAAACAGGGGTCCAAAAACAGGGTGTCTATGGCTGGGCGAGCCAATAGGACTCTTCCCATACTTCTACAATAATTTTACCTCACGCTGTAGAGGGGCAGGTAAGCCAAGGTTGAGTTGGGATGGATGATGTTTCGGTTTCATATCCGAGATACCCTGTGCCCATCCCCTCCCTTCACGATCGCTTGAACCCTTGCCGCATATCGACTGGGCCGGGGGGAAGGCAAAAAAAGAAGAGGGCTCGCAAAAACAAATATCCGAGACACCTTATGGGTTGGTGATGGGTATGGATGGATGGGATGTTACCACCGTCCACTGGTGAATAATGCAGGTCCCCGCAATTGTTACTCTAGAGTATGTACAAGAATAACAAGATTTTTTGTACCTACCGGCGATGCTGCGTGAGGTAACATTTTAAGGTATCTTATCCCGGTCCCTCAGACACTCTCTCGGCTTGTTGTGGTAGTAATGGTGGTGGTGGAGAGTCGACTTCCCCTATCATACCAGCCACATCGTTTCCTCAAACATGATCCACTGGTAGAGGGGAGGGGGGGTAAGAACCGAGAGGCTAGGCAGGTAACGCATGATTCATGTTCATCAAATTTCGCTTCAATCAACACTAACAACCGGTCCACCTGCACCCTGGCCGGAGATTAACTTCGCGATATCTTGCGTACCTAGGCCGGCATATACATAGCAACCACCTAGCCTTTGATGTCGGGCCGACTTCAGCCTGTCCTAGTTTTTGCTACATACATACATAAAAATTCTAGTGCATTTCTGGAAAGTAGTGAGCCTAGAGCAAAACAAGTTGCGAATAGTTGAAGCTACTGTTCACTTACCGCATACATATGTGCAGCCACGTGAATATTCTAGAGAATCAGAAGGAAAGAAAAAGAAAGAAAAGAAAAAACCTCACAAATCAGTTACAAAGATATCTACTAGTTCGATTATTCCTAATTCGTATACCGCGAAAGCGAGTATGCCCGGAATACCCCGGAGTCTAGAATCTAGATCTCACGGTAGGTAGAAAGGTGTAATCTTGGTTTTAAGGATCATGGTTATTATTACCAGTGATGCTTCTTGTGGTTTAACTCGTTCAAGCATTATTAGACGGCCAGTACGTTCTGTGGATTACACATATGCACACAGGTAAGTTTCTTTAGAGAAGTAATAATAGACTTTTTATTGATTATGTGTTCACTAAGTACCGACCCTGTCTAGATCTGCAGCGGGCCTAAGTCAGTGTCGAGTTTCCTCCCTTGAAACCGTTTTCCGACAATTTCGCTTACGCCGGGAGGTACTCGGATGTCCCCCGAGAAATCTTCTGGCAAGGAAATCCCGAGTACGAGTAGGTACTTGTGGATGTATCAGCAAAGAACAACTCATACCCCCACCGCAGGAAGAACCGGTCGGTGAGAAGCAGTATACAGCTGTCACTTTGTCACTCACTCTTTCTGTCCTCTTCTCTAATCTATGTAGAGTTTTCTACATACAGGAGTTTCTTGCGCCCAAGTCATTACTAGACCAAGCCTAAAAAAGTAATCATAAGAGACAGAGGCAGAAACAAGCCACAGCCAGGATGAGGGGGATGTTTCCCTGGGATTCACATTCTTCGCTTTCCCCAGGATTCATCGTAATCCTCACGACAAGGACAAGCATCACGAACCATGAAAAAAATGTCAGGGGAGCATAAGGGGGCAAAAAAAAAGCTTCTTTACGCCCTCCCCCAGAATAATCATCATCATATGGATCTTCTTCTCTTACACCTGGTGGCGGATATGTGCTGCTGGCCGTGGCTCGTAGGTAGGGTAAAATACGATATCACAGTAACCAATTTCTTCAGGCTGGGTCCTGCATCTGCTAGCATAACTGTCACAATAACCTACTCTGCCCCCTCTATCTATTGGGTAGAACCAATTCCAGATCGCCTATCATGACCTCACCCCCCTTTCCCCTCCCCACCCCCCTCTCGTATTTCATCATGTAACCCCCACGAAATGCTCTCGTCCTCTCAGCTCAAGTAGGTAGGCGGGAAATTCTCCGGTGCGTACTTTCGGTGTAAGGGAAGCACTTTCTGATTGTTAATTGTGAGTGCCGTAATTGGCGGAGCTTTATTTACATATCTTACATTCCTTGTGTGTGATTGATGATGACCTAGTAGTAAGTACCGTAGGTCATACCCGATACCTAAGGAGGTAGAGGAGGAGAAATGATCGGGCTAGCACCCGTTGCTACTGATGCCATCAGATCAGATGCTCGAGCGAGCGTAAAAATACGTAGAACCAATATAATATGCATGAGGTATTTTCTCTCCCTCTTTCTCTTTTCCTTCAAGCTCTTTTTCAACTAATTATATCTAATGTCCCTCCCTCGTGAAACGCGGGGAGGGTCTGGAGTAAAGTGGGGTCCGCCCAGTGCGTGTCTCAGGAGAAGATGTGAGGGTCCGATCTCTAATAATTTTCCTTTCTTTCGATGGCTTGATAGGGAATAATTATTTCTAAGAAGCCCATTATCGGTTACGGTCTGAGAAGGGATAGCCGGCCGGGGCGGTGCAAATAGTGGCGGATAGAGGAATTATGGTACCTACTACATACCTACTACCCACTACTTCTACTACATGCAGTACCCATATATCCAGAGTAGGATGAGGGGCCCCAGGATGACGCGCGCCTCTCTCGATTTGGGAAACCGGGGTGTTAATTCGTAGCAGGAGGTTCCTCAGATTGATAAAGGCAGAAGCCGTAGCCGCTGCCTGACTGGAGGGAGATTAAAGGAAAGCTAGACCGGCCAGGAAAGGATGGAGAAACGTGGGGAATACATGCTGTATAGTTTTTTTTTTCGGTTGCTGCGACGCATCACCGCCGCGCGGGTACGTTAGGACTAAGTTCGTTTGATACTCTACTGAGAAGAAGAAGCGGGTAGAGCCGATATTGGTGAACCACTGTGAGGGAGAGAATAGAGTAAAAGGGATAGGGTATTAGGGAGTAGGGATTATGGGTTATGGATTAGGGATAGGGATAGGGATAGGGATAGGGATATTTGCATGCCTGTATAGGATCTGCCGACAACGGACAGACAGACACAGACAGGACAGACGTGCCTACAGACAGACAGGTATTCGGGAGTTTTGTTCTTTCCTGGCTGCGAATTAGGTACCTGGACACTCGAGGTACAGGTACATACCTAGGCACTCTACCCTACCCTACCGACTTCTCGAAAGCTTCCAGCGCAGCGAGATTGCAGTGGGGTGCCTGATTAGTAGTTGATGCAATTGGATGTTCTTCGCAGAGCAGGCCGTTGGACTTAATGATCATGGTACGGTAGCTGCTGCTGGCCATGGGCCTGGGAAGAACTTTTTGAAAAGTGAAGAGTTGCCCAACAGGGCTGCATACAGGGGCCCACCATGATGCCGGGAGATACACTCTGCCAGTAAAGAGCTACCGGTACCTAGGAGTAGGCTACGTTTATCGGGCCTAACCACCTATCTATCGCTATGGTATTGTATGGCAACTCTTGGAGCCGGTTCCTTTTCTCTCTCTTTCTCTCATGGGAACCGATCCAAAGTGCAAATGCAGATGCGGGTTCATATTTGGAATACCCACCGCTACGTCCGTGTAGAAGCAGATACCGGAGGCAGGCAGGGCAGGACGAGGAAGGACGTACTACGTACGTAGTACGGGGACCTATCCAAACAAGAAAAAGGCTGTTTAGCTAGTTAATTAGTTTTAGCGATTTCACCCGGTTGGGGAAATAGCTATGGGATCCAATGGCCCTCGAATCGAATCCACTTTCATCATACGATTGTATTAAGTAGTTGTATGTGCACACTATCTATCGGCCGGGCATACCCCTTCTACGCGAATTAACTGCAAAGCCGACGTTCACCGATTCCCTGGCTAAGTATGTATGCGGCTTATGCTTATTCCCTCAGTAAGACATGCTCACGTGCTGCAGGAGGCGAAAGAGAGAAGGAGAAAAAAAAGGAAGAAGATTGCGTGGGTGGAGTAGAGTAAATGGGATTACTCCACGTTGCAGGTTTTTTTTCTTTCGCGGACACCGGGTATCACTCGGAAGTCTGTTTCTTGGAACTTTCTTTGAAGACAGCGGTTTTGTGCCGGCCGAGAATGGCATCACAAATACAGAACAGCTCACTGCTATCACTTCGGCCTGAGTATAGTGTATGAAAGTAAGTGAAAAAGAGAAAAATAAAAATGGAAAAAAACTCAGGTTTTGGAAACGAGGGGTGCTAACTAATCCAGCTGCGCAGAGAAATTTTGTTGTTTTTTTTCTTATTTTTCTTTGTTTTGCTTTACAACGTGCGTGCAGGTAGGCGCATATTGGCAATCTAAGTATGAATAGAAATTGACACTCAGTGAACAAGTAGCGGAAGGGCTCTTAAATGAAACACCTGGAAAGAGAGGACAGCAGTAGCAGCAATCGAGTCATTCACATAAATATCTGTCTTGTCTTAATACCGACATTTTTTTTTCCTGCTGCGGTAGGTACATAGACAGACCTTCCGAGAAAAAACTGGGTTCGCAACTGCCAATTGGTGGACGCAACCCAGGTTTAAGACCGAAACCCTCGACTGGCCCGTTGTGGGGCTCTGATTGGATGCACGAGTTTATTTACTGAAATCTAAAGTAACCAAACTACTAGTTCGATAGGTTCCTGATGTAGGTGCTACTGATACTGTTCGAACCACAACAAACCTCCGGCCGGATGCCTTCATCACCGGTAATCTCACTTTCAGCTGCGGCCGGACAGTTATACAGAAATGCCCAGCCCGCCCCCCCATCCCCTTCTCCACAATCACAATCGCAATCATAGCCCGGCGCTTGGGGCACGCCCCCACCAGGTAATGGAGGGGGAAACGTAGGTACACAGTCCGCTACTGTGCTGGTCTGTGCTTGGAAATATTCTGAATCCGACCCGCCATGACTGACCACTGAATTCAACTGAGTACTGACGTGCACCGACCGACCAGCCGCGGCCCGCACTCACTCAGCAATCGGTCAACTAGGCGCTGGCCACGAACTAAACGGAAAAACAAAAATGGGGGTGGGGAAAAGAGGTACCTGCGAAATACTTCATCATTACTATACTTCCCCTTGATGATCATGAGGTAGCACGTGATTTATCACCCGGACCGGCTGTACGTTATCGAGTGAGATCTGGTGAAGATAATTACTCTGAGGAAGGATCGGCAATCAGGTTATGCAAGGGGTACGGGGGCGGGTGAAGATCGAATGACGATTAACGTGTGCGGCCGGACCTGCGTATCACGCGGGGTAGGAAGCAGGTGGTGGACTGTGTGTCCGGCTCTATGCCTGGCTGGCCGGCCCTGCATTGTCGGTGCCGGTGCGGGGCAGAAACATGGCGAGGGCTAGAAACACGACAGCCGCGGGACCAGAGTTTCCCTACTACCTGAGGCTTGGACTCCGCGATGATCATGAGCTACTGGGGATGTTACGTCTGGAGCTGTGGGGGTTGATGCATCGGACAGAGGGCTGGACCGGGGGAGTGAGAAGTGCCTGAATGAATATGAAGAGGGATATCACATCTATATATGTGGGGCCTGGTGGGATCCCCAATTTTGGGCGGAATCACGAGCTGTGGAGTTTCGACTTCAAATTCAGAACTCAGGTCAAACTTGCGGGTGAGATCGACTCAGGTGGCCTGCGTCAGGCAGGTTAACTGCAAAACGATGGGGAACCAGTATCGTATATCACATCTCCCACGGAGGAACAGAGTATGGAATATCCGCGCTTTCAAAGGTACTGTTGCGATCTGTTTCTGGCCTCTATAATGCTTGTAATCTGGCTCACGCAAATATGTTATACAGAATCAGCGCTGAAATGAGTAGGGACACCGCGCTGGGTTGTGTCGATTCCGGTGTGTGTTTAGTGGTCTTTAGGGGCCCGACCGAGCTCGGTTTTGGTGGTGGATGTTGGAGGTCGCGGCCGCGGCTCAACCGGCCGGGCATGCGCGGGTCGGATTCCGCGGAGACTTATATGCGGGTGAGCGCCTCTGGAGCCGAGCAGACTCACTATGATCGGCCGCCACCGGCTTTTGGGTGGTGGTGGTAGATGTGGCTTTGGCTTCGCCCATATATTAATCAGGTGATTTGCTATTGCAGATTGTTTCGATGGTATATGCATGGAATATCACTCGTGATCGACATATAACCGTACCAAAATGAGTGCAGATTCCGCTAACTACGGTATTCTTTTTGAGGCGCCGCTCTAATCCTGCATTTTTTCACCAAATTCTGCAGTCTTATGGCAGTGATTTCACACCGTTTTTGCATACTCAAGTAGTATAGCGTCCTCAACTAGAATCCAAAGCTCGAGCACCCACGAGCAGCTAAGTACCCTTACGAGTCGAGCTTCCACGGCTCGACTTGAAAAGCTCGAGCTTTTTGGGTGTTATTTTTCCGCTTATTTTTTCCTTGAAACTATACTAGATCAAATGCGACAATATCATTTGATAATTAAACCCTAACCCTATCAGTATACGAGATCTAGGATGACAAGAACTAACATCTAGGACTGCTAGAAAGCTCGAGCTCGAGCTTTTGTAAGTAGAGATGAGCTGAATATGAATGACCGCTATCACGGGTCAGGTCGGGATTTTCCTCCTGCGAGTCTCGGGCAGGCTATCATTGGTACTGTTTTTCTTAAGAAAAATTGCTAAGGTAAATTTCCAAGGAAAATCGTTAAGGAGAATCGTTAAGGGGAACCGTTAAGAAAAAAAAAGAAAACTGTCACGAGAAATCATTAAGGGAAATCGCTGAGTAAAACCGCCGAGGAAAATTGTTAAGGAAAATTGTTAAGGAAAATTGTTGAGGAAAATTGTTAAGGAAAATTGTTGGGGAAAATTGCCAGGGAAAATTGTTAAGGGAAATTTTAAAGGAAAATGTCGTTAGATCTTACTTATATTGTAATTGTTATCGAGACTACTTACTACTTCTTACACTCGATTGTCAAAAGGCCTTGGTGAAGCCTTTTGTTCTGTCCTCTGGAGGAAGCCTTCTCTCGCTATAAAGCATGTAAGTGTTATGGTTGATTAGTAGTGTCCTTTTTATGGTCTCGAAATAGTGGTGGGCACGTCGAAACAAAATGTCTCAAAGCTTTGTTTTTCTAGGTAATACTAGACAAGACGAATCTAAGAGGTAACCATGACAACTAGTCTCGAAACATTGAAAAGTCGAAATCGTGGCTTTGTGCATATTATTATTAAGCCTTGGCCCTGGTTGTCGCAAAACTGGTTTAAGCACTAAAAATGTCCGAGTAGATAATGGGCCAAGTGATTAATCATGGTCTCGGGAACTCGTCCAATACCTGACTAGGCCTGTTCAGTAACAAGACTCTGGCTCCTCAGATCCAGGACGAGACGAAATTAAGCCAAGTCTCATCAATATCTCATCAATATCTGGCCGTTTTGTTCCACTGTATACAGAGGTACTCAAGGTGGTGTCGATATGTATATACCACCAAGGCATCTGAATATCCTTTTATACTACATGTAGTACTAATTTGTATATGTGGGTAGAGTTCCGGAACCATATTTAGGACTTGATACTCTCATTATGGCCCTCACACAGGTGGGAAAGAGAGATTTTTGAACCGAGTCCGGGGTCTGTATGTCGTTGAGAGTGTTTATTCATTTGTTTCCTGCATGATGTTCCTTCAATGTCGCGTATACGTAGCTACGACATGTTTTACAGCGATACTAATTGTGTAAGAGGTACTTTTATTGAGGGTGGCTAAAGGCCAATAGTTTTATACGTCTACGGAATGCACGTCTATATGTTGAAGCGAGAACGCAAGTGTCGAGATGGGAATGTGAATTCTGAGGTAAGGACGTAGGTGTCGCCCCCCATATTTAGCTATTATTTACCCTGCTACCATAAATGCCTTCAAACCTCCTTGAAAGCCAAAAAGCTCAATCCGCCTATGTGTCCTATATTTGTGATATTGGAAGGAAAAGAGAAAGAAAAAAGATGAAATGAAATCACAACTGCAGCTGGCTATATCACTGCCCCAAATCCTCCGCCAGAACTCATTCAATTCCTCCTCCTCTATTTTCCCTTAGCAAAGAACCTTGGCAGGTGACTCGGTTCTCCATTCTTCTTCTTTTTCTTTTCGGCATCATCTTCTAGCTACGCAACGCTGTTGTGTAAGGGAGATTCTTAGAACCTATCCTGTTTCTTTACACCAAGTTCTTCAGGCTCACGTATCTGATCTGTGTAGACCCCTACCATGTTCTAATGAAAGATTCTCTTCATAGCAGCGCCCGCAAATCTTAGCTTAAAGCAATTAGTTGCGGCCTACTGGGTAGTACAGAGTTTTTTGGGTTATGTCCGTAAAGGATGAACGAACGGTTGGTTGTTTTCGAGTATGCATCCACCATGGCTCGACAGCAAATACATGGACTCCCGTTAACCGCGATATACTCAAGAATTCGGGATTTGATCGATACTTCGCGAACTGTTGGTGATAAATCAACAAAGCCTTTTCAGGATGCACCGAAAGTGACGATGCTCTCGCTGATAATGCTGCCTGATCCGCGGTTTTGGCTTGTCGTTCGTGGGTGGCTAGCATCTTTCGTGCGGGTTTGTACCAGGGTCGTACCACGCTGTGCCAAAGACAGGTTTCACGAGTGACGCAATTTCGCGGTGAGAATACGGTTCTGGTGCCGGATCGACTGTAGAACCCCACAAATATGATTTCAATGTCCTTCTGCAGTATAGTATGACGCCGCGGAGAATAGGTGAAGTCAAGTAACTCGTAGATATAAGTTCCTGGTTCAGAAACCTTTTGTATTGTCTTCAGCAAGTTGAAATTCTTCAAGAAGATATTTTTAAGGGCCGAGTGTGAGTTTTCGATATACAATGGGAGGTTAGGGGAGGGGTAATCTTATTTTTCTATTGTTGTGACTCGCTCAATGTATGTAGGATCAGGCGAGTCCGCCCTAAGACCCCACCCATGTTCGCTACACGCCTGTGGTGTGGAACCCTAAACATATGTAGCAGTTGGCTCCAATCAACACCTGGGGAGTTATCTGGGTTGACCTCATTAATTTTACTATTAATATCCGGGAGATGTGATATAGTGTATGGGTAACTTTGGCCAAAACATCCCCGTGGTTCACAGAGTTCTTGTTGATGTCGAAGTAGATTGATGTCGAAGTAGAATTTATAAAATTGTGATATCCCGGGAGCGAGATACTTCTTGACTCGATGCCTCGTTTTGGGGTAGCAAACATTTGAAAATCGTGCATGAATGTCTTTCGGAGCTCTTCCAGGACGATAAGATCTGGATCCCTTCCTGAAAATTTCTCTGATAAAATCTGTTCCATAGTAGCAGTCTTAGCACTCTCTGAAGATACATCCTCAAACAATTATTACTCAGATTTGGGTTTCTCAATACTAACCTCATTAACCCCCGAAGGTGCTTCCTCAACTTCAACGGCAGCCCAGCCATGACGCTCTGATGAGTTTCCACGGCGAATATAGTTTCTCACATATGCAATGCACTGCATATGCGTCTACAAATCTTTGAGATGGGTCTTTACCGCCTCATCCGGCTCCTCCCAATTCTGTGCAATGTAGACATCAACCTTTTATCCAATAGATACCGATAAGGCCATATGCTAAGCCGAGCTCTCAAACTTAGTATAGACAAAGGCGAATGTATTAAGAATATTGGGTGGTCTTTCGTAACCCAACGTACCGCACCCACTAGCGAATCTTTGATGAGATGATCCCTCACCATTATTTTCATCGAGGGAGCTCGGGTCATCAAGATGTTGTAGCGAAATTTCATGTTGAAGAGTGCTCTCGTACAGTAATTGAGATAGCGCAGCGATTTCAGAATCAGTGAGTATAGGTGCAAGAGGGAGATTATCTGGAGTTGATGACATTTGACGATGCGGCGAGTGATGAGAGATAAAGTGAGAGATGGCAGCTGAAGTGAGTGTATGAATTAGTTGTGGGGGTTTGTGGTTATTAGAAGCCGGCTACTGAGCAGCTCAATGCATGGTCAATGATCAGTTGGTGAGCAGCGTAATCTTCCCCTAACCCTTGTATATTGACCCTAACCCTGTGCACCACACCTAGCTTATATTTTTGTGCGGCTTCATTGTAATAAATATATTGATTTGAATATGTGTTTATAGAATCTCAAAGCTCGAGGGTCGGTTCATAGCTTCACGTTAACTCTAGCTCCAGGTGTTTTTATATGCCCGATGAACATACAAATTATCCTTCCTGTGATATGTTTAAAGAAAATTCTTAAAACCGGGATATATAAATATAATACAGAGGAAGGTAGATTGAAACCTAGCAACTAGGGAGACTCTAATTGCCTTGCAATTAATGAATTAAACAAACAAACACCTAATTGCCTAACTAACCTAACCATCTCTTGGCGCCAAGAAGAACATATCGAGTGACAAACCATGAGGACAAACTCCAAAACCAGAATCCCAATACCAAACCGCACAAGTGATCAAACCGCTGCTAACTATCACAATCTGCGCCTCTATATATATCTTCTTACTTTAAAAGGGTTGTTATAATATAGACTCAAATTTGGAAATGAGTTTGTAGATGATAGCAACACTACAGCCTTCAGTCATCCGTCACGCGCAAAGGTCAACTGTCATTGTTTGTTAGTCTCCTGCTCAGATTTCTATAACATTCAGCGATGTTTGTGTATTCGACAAGTACAGGGTCATACAAACAACACATACATTCAGTACAGGTGAGAGCTCATACCCCAAGTCATTTTCTTCCATGAGAATCAGGTACTATGCAGGTCCAGTCACAGTCTCAAAAGAAACGTGTCCACACACACACACAACTGAGATAGACTTGCTGCTGTGCACATGCACTCCTCAATTGTTACAGAGAACCTGTGCGCCGATCATAATGATTACAATACTTAAAGTCCCGTATCAGGCTACAAAACCCTGGTCCCGAAAAACTCTGAGGTTGAGCGGGTTCCAAACTAATTGGTCAATTACCGAGATATGCAAAACACTCTCATCTGCTAGGTGTCCTATTAGGGTATAGCTGACCGCTTAGCCCTTAACCCCCAAACCTTGAGGGCCCTTTGCAGCTCGGCACGAGACCACACCAACCTCAGGGGCAGCATCTGACCACTATCGCCTTCAACGTTCACCAGAACACTAACAGCATAACCAAACCAACACATTACCACCCCCATTTCATCTTATGAGAGAATAAAATTCTTCACCACATCGTCAACACCGAGTGATATCTCGAGATGCGGCGATCAGAGATGGTGGTACAAAGCCTACCCAATGAACGCAGGTTGATGAAATAATGACTGTCTCAGATACTCTAATGGAAACGACCTATCAGTCAGCAGGAATTGAGATAACCGCAGCCAATTAGGACACCGTCCATTCGCCGCCGCCGGCCATGGGTGGGATAGTGATGTTTGGTTGAGCGGGTTGTGGGGATTATCAGGTCCATATACATTCAGTTACCTACTCGGTATGTACTCTCTAAATATCTTTCGTCTCGTGGACCCCAACTGACTCGACATAATCAAAAACAGGTCAAAATACAGAGAGCCCGCCAATCCACCCTAACATCCAGTGCCTACACCCCAAGACCAAAACAAACAGTCAAAAACAAGGAAAAAACAGGACAACACGGCTTAACCGCCTCGTGTCAAGAGAACCAAAATAGCATACTATGCAGGGTAATTATAGACGGTGCGCCGATCCATGTCAATGATACACTACCCACAATCTTCGTATCACGTCAACTGACGCTGTCAAAGGCATGGTCCCAATATCAAAAATCCAAATGTCTGCGGCTGGCGGAATAAGAAATTATGGTTCGCCCTGTGCTCTTCTCTGGCGGTTTCCATATCTACAGATATCTAAGTAGTTATTTGGTTCGATTCATAACAAGACTCATTATTAACTCCGACAATGAAGTGATACCCGGCGCCAACTGCCTCCAACGCGGGCACCATGTAGTCATGAGAGACTTCTCGAAAGAAAACCGGGTCCTCCAATATGTGGTTGGACCCCTGTAGCACTGTTCACTGGAGTACTTTAGTCGTATACTCCCCCCGTATATGTAGGAGCGGGAGCAAGTCCCAGGATAATCAGGCTTGTTCGCAAGATGAATGAGTATTCCGTGCCGAGAGAGGTATCAAGAGCCGGGAGGTGTCTCTCAAGATACGATTGGCATTAAGGTAGTATCTCGCCCATGGTTCGATGCCACGGTGAACCAACTTTCGGTAAGATTACAAAGGGCGATGATCTGCGAAGATGCAACAAACACACACCCTCTTGATCTCCGTCTTGGAAAAAAAGCGTCAACTCATTCGTTCGTGGATTAAAGCAATTGGGCCACCCGAGCCTTTTTTCCTGCTCCCCATCATGAATCTGCTGGTTCTAACCAGGCTAGTCATGTTGTGAATCGGCGATGGTACCAGTGGATTGTATGTATTGTATGCCCAGTGTGTCTTCCAGTAGTAATTGGCAACAATACTTACTGGAACGCTCGGTCCAGCACGTATATACGAGATGGGGCGACACCCACCACCACTACAACCACTACTTCCACCCACGCCCCAAAGCAGATATCAGCCAGGCTCGGGCCACCAGTCGAGCCGAGTCTCGCCAGCCAGGCCGGATGTCAAACGGCATACCATCCTCCAATTCACGGATACGAGTCATTTCTGATGAGCCCCGCGAGCTTCATTCGTGGATCATGGCAATTGGCCCATTACATCTGCCCAATTAGTAAGATGCATCCAATATCGATGGCCTTCCTTCATCCTATGTCTGCCTGGGCTAGCCAGATACATATTCCTTAGATAGATAATGCCCATCACATCACATCACATCATAGCAACGTTTCCTAATGGCTCGTTGGCAAACGCCCCGGAGGAACCCTATTTGATGTGGCTCTGCGTGTATTACGGCACAGCGCAAGGAATGCCGAGAGAGAGAACTAAGTTAGATATGGAGAATTCCGGAAGTATCCTTTGACTGACATCTCTCGATATCGATACGAACTGCCTGTTTGCCTAGAATATGTAGATTAGATATTGGAAGCAGAGGAAGTACTAAGGGGAAGCGGTAAGCTGACGATTATCAGTATTCGAACAAGCACAGAGGATGAAGGAGACGAAGAGGATGATGGAGAAGAGCATAGAAAATGCACCTGTCATGTGAAGTAAGGTAAGGTAAGGCCAGCTTGATTCCCGTTGTCGATGCATGTAGGATAGGATGTAGGACCGAATCGCTGGCCGACATACACACATATACATTATACATTTCTTCATGTAGTATATCCGGTGTCTATGGGGCTGTGGGCGATTTTAACTTTTGACGTTTTCGGACCCATGCTGTTGTGCGAAGAGTGCGTGGTTTCTAGTCGTTGGATCCATAGTTCTTTATAGCAGACCCCCCTCCCAGAATGTGTATATTGGGCCACGATGAGATGTTCGTCAGGGATGTGGAGAGTAAAGTAGAGTACCATACAACCCATCTACGACTCGAGTGTGGGCAAGCTTCAGGCAAGGCGGACATGACTCCGGAGGGCGGGGGGACCGGGAGGGGGTCTCGCTTATGAGAATCTATGGAATTACCCAGCATTCCCTCAAAATGCAATATAAAAAAAATGTTCCATCATGGCCCGAGATCGAAACACTCCGACCTCCCGGCAAAGTCACGTTACGCAACAGCCTGCCAAGTAGCGTGACATACATGTTCTACTTGCTAGCTCTGTCATGGTCACACAAACTTTTGGGTTTCGGGAAGAAGAGGCGGTGTTTGCTACAAGGCTGCTACTGCACTTTTTTCATTGCTTGACCCTCCCTCCATACCTCACACCCTACCCTCGTCAGCGGGACCGGGCTAGGGTTTCTTGAATTTCTACTTACTGATCATGAATATCCACCACTGCTGTGCCACAGAGCAATACTACTGTCAACGGTACGTTTATTGAGATCCCGCCCGCGACGGACAGCCAGCCTTCACGCGCCCCAGGAAAAAAAAAAAAAAAAGAATAACGCACCCAATGCAAACGAGCGGTTATGATAAAATTTGAATGAGGCTCTGAGTACATGTAATATCAAAATGTTTCATCAACCCTCCTCCAGTCAGTCATAATCACTGGCACTGGCCACGGTGAGAGAGGTTATGTAGGCAACAGCAGCAGCAAACGCGGCGGCGGATAAACGCGCAACCTATACCTATATACCTTGTAAATAAATTTTTTTTCTTTCACACTCGCTTTTCCCCGCACCGCTACAGTCATGCCAGCGTACTGTGGGTATACGTTTGTCTGTTATCGATAATAGTGGGGTAATTATAAGCTGGCAAGCATACTAGTAGAGGCAAGCAAGCAAGCAAGCAAGCAAGCAAGCTGGCAAGCTGGCATAGATAGAGGCAGGCACTCACAACCCCCCCCCCCCCCCCCCAAGTGCTTTGATCTCGCCGCAGATATAGTAGGCAGAGTAGGCTAGAGTAGAGTACCTACATGTACTCACATGTACGCGCACACTGTACGCCGTCCCCATCTCTCGTCACCTGTTTCTCGCACCCCCTCCACGGCTGGCTAGCTGGACGTTGGAAGAGCTCAAGCCAGCCGAACTACGTCACAGCTAGTGTTGGGGTGGTAGGTAGGCAAAGTTGCTCCCCCGAGTATCTACTATAGCTACCTTACCCACCCGCTGCTATGGGCTCTGCTGTGATTCCCCCTTCAGGCGAAACAGTTTGACAAGGACAAGGCTCCGGGAGGGAAAAAAAGCAACTGGAGGGAGGGAGGGGGAACCACAAGGCGCGCGCGGGGAGAGGAAGAGGGAGAGAAAAGTGCAGTTTCACGAGCTATATAAAAAAAAAAAATGGATTTGTGGGAGCAGCGCTGGTACAGGGAGCCGTTTAGGTTTCTTGAGATGGATGGCATCATGGAGGGGAACAGCGGAATGACACGCGAAAGAGGAAATTGGAGTAGAGTGCTGTGCAGTGCAGTGCAGTGCAGTGGAGAGAGAGTGAGGCGGCGGCCAGCCGGGGGTTGTGCTGTCATGATGGGTGGGTGGGTGCGGACGACTTGAGGGACTGTAGATACTCCGTGCTCTGCTTCTGCTCTACTGTGCTGTGCTGTGCTCTACTGTGAACTGTGAGAATGGGTACCTACATAACATAACATAACCTGTCCACGGCCACCGTTGCTGTCGTCGTTGTCGTCGTCGTCGTCGTCGCCGCACACAACCCAGGGAGTCAGTCAGGTCAGTCTAGTGGGTGAGCTCGTAACACGTGTTTAGTTCTCCTCCAACATATCTGTCTGTCTGGCTGGCTGTGCAAAAAAAAAAAAAAAAATCTAATTCCCCGCCCCCCCGCCTTCCCCTTCCCCCTTTGCGTGTGCTGGGCAGCAGCATTCATCATCATCATCGTGCACGCTCGTTCATTCTCGAGTGTAGTGGGTGAGTGATGTTCAGAGACAGAGGAGGAGAGAGAGACACAGCAGAGAGAGAGAGAGAGAGAGAGAGACATGAGACATGACGTTAGTGCGGCTGCTTACCGCTGACCCTAGGAAGGAGGTTGTGGTGGAAGGAGGGAGGGTGGGAGGGAGGGAGGGGCAAACAGGAAAAAAAAAAAAAAAGTTGTACCTTGCCGTAGCTGTTGGAGCCGTAGCCGGTACTACGGTGCGGAAGCAAGGGTCTCTCTCTCTCAGCAAAGAACTTCCTTAGAGTAGAAGAGATGGGGCCTACGTTGCGTTACGCTACGCCACCCCGCTCACGGTAGAAGGTAGATTAGACTGAGGTATGATGATGATGGAGGATCAACTGGAGGTAATAAAACTCCGCTGGAGGGCAGCCCAATAGATAGTGGGCATTGGGAGGAAGGGTGACCGTCGACATCACGGTGCAGCATTTCACGGAGAGGTAAGGTAGTAAGTCGGGTTAGGTAGGGGTTAACGTTTCCTTTTTTCTTTTCCTTTTGACGCCCGCCGGCATTTTGGGAGGGTCGCGGTCACAGCTGGTGATGGTTGACTGTAGCAGTAGTACTAGCTAGCGGAGGTAGCTAGTAAAGCAGCATGGGTCACAGAACACACAATTTCACTTCTGGACAGCGATGGTGATGAGGGGAGACGAGTTAAGGTCGAATAGATTTCGAGCATTCTCGGATGGAGTAAATAGATCAGCATCATCGTCCCCTCTCTCTGCCTCTTTTGTGAGTGAGAGTCTTTTAATTTTCTCTATTTTCATATTCTCATCCATCCATCCATCCATCCATCCATCCATCCACATATCCACATATCCCATCGATCCACCCATCCATCATCCATCCATCCATTATATCATCTCTCTTCCCCCGCTTCGACGTGGCACATCGCACAAATCATCTCCCATAGGTACGTTGGAAGGCGGTGGTGGTCTCTTGCCATTCCAATTTACGACCACTCGACTCTCCGATACAGCAAGCAGCAGTCTGCAATTGCTGCTACTACTGCAGTATCTCAGATATCTACATATGTAGATGCTACTGCCACAACTAGCTACATTCTGCTACTACTAAATACTACTAGTAGTAGGACTACATACTACTTATCCTACATACATACATATCTATCCTCTACTTCTGCTTCTCTGTCACGGGCAAATCAACCGAAACCCCTCATCCACTCCTCCTCCTCCTGCTCCTCAATCCCCATAATCATATCATCACATTCCGCCCAATAGCCATCCGTCCTCTTCCCAACCAACCAGAGCAATCCCTTCCTCACATACATACATACACACTAGCTACCACTGCTTGCATATTCATACATATCCATCCCCACCCTCCCTTCATTTTATCTTTCCTCTTCTTCTTCTCCTACTTCCTCTTCCTCTTCCTCTTCTTCTCTTCCTCCCCCCTCTTCTCCATTCATCATCATCATCATCATCATCACCATCCATCACCACGACCATCACCATCATCAGCACCAGCATCTCTCAGTGCAGCCTCATCGGTTTGTCTCGCTAGAGATCTCTTTCTGCACTGTTGTCGCTATTTATCTATCGTGACAATCTGTGTTTTTCTGCTGCTGCTATTATTGCAATCACCACATAGTATTTCTTTCTACTACTATTGTTTAGTTGTGTGTGTTTTGTTGCAACCCCCCCCCCCCCCCAAACATCTCGTGATACAAACCCCTCTCTAGCCCCGCAATGGCGCATAACAGACGAGGTCAATCACCCGCACGCCAACGATACGGAACGGCGTCAACCGGCTCACTCCACCGCCCCCCGCCCGAGAACATGTACTTCAGCGGCGCCCCCATGGCCCCCGCGCCTCCCGCCCCCGGCCCGCCACACGGCCACCACAATAGGCCCTATTCCGGCCCCCACTCACCACAGGACAGCGCCGAGGATCTTCACTATGGGTACACCCCCCACCCCCACCCCCAGTCGGTGCCACCCACCCCCAGCTACGCACCGCCGCAGGCCGCTCCAGGGGGCGGCGGTGTGGCGAGCTGGATGGGCATGAGTGGCCCCCCGATGCCTGGCAGGATGGGCACAGGCCCCGCACCCCCTCCCCAGCACATGGCCCCTGCCCCGGGGCCCCCGGGTCCGCCGCAGCAAGGGATGCGCGGCGGAATGGACCCGCACATGATGCACAACCGCATGAATAGCCTGAACAGACGGAACACGGAGAGGGAGGGCGAGAAGCCGCCACAGCGACCAAACGTGATCCACCAGCAGCAGCACCACTCCCAGCCGCCGCCACATGCGCCACAGGGATACGACCACGGCGGCCCGGAGTTCGATTATCGGCCACCCCGGCGTGGTGCCCAGACTTCTCGGTCATCGTCACGCAGCCCGTCACCACCCGGGAGGGGCCCGTATATTGTGCCGAACCAGAGCGGTGGCGGTCGCCCCCAGTCTACAGCTTACCATTCTAGCAGCAGCAACTTCTCGGGTGAGAGCTACGATATGAACTTCCCGATGGAGAGGCCGATGGACAGGCCGATGGACAGGCCGATGGACAGGCCGATGGACAGGCAGCAGAGCTATGTTGTGCCCCACTCGAGTCAGCCCGGGAGCGTCAGGGACCGGGAGTATCACCTTGGTGGGCCTCCGCCTAGTGAGTTTAGGCGGGAGGGAACCGTGTATCACCCTAACAACCCGAGGCCTGTCCTTGGGGAGCAGCAACGTCCGCGCCAAGTTAGGAGGGAGCGAAGCAGATCGAGGGGGCCGCATCCCGGTTTGGGAATCACTGATTCTCAGGCTAGTGGATCCGAGGATTTCGAGGAGGTGTACCGCCCAGGTGCAAGGAAGGCGGCAAGCACTACTGATAAGGGAGCTCTGGTAAGGGCTAGGTCACGGTCTGTACCGGCGAGTGACTCGCGGGCAATGATTCCGCAGCCGCAGCCACAGGGTCGTCCCAGCTCGGAAGGGTCAGAGAGCAGCAGCGAATCAGAGCAAGAGCAGAGTTCGAGCAATATCAGGATTGAGTATGACGGACGCACCATTGACATCAATTACAGCGGCACCACTCGTGGGGGCAAGCCTCCGATTGGGAATATCACTATTAACACCACTTCCCGCTCTCACACACTGCCATTGAACTCCCCCATCAACCAGCGGGCAATTGCTGCGGCACCATCGCGCGGCACCCCGCCCCCTACTACTCAAGCTATCATGCCGCCACCTGCCACGGAGGCACCAGCCCCGGCCCCCGCACCAGCTCCGCCAGCGCCTGAAGCAGCACCGGCGCCCCCGGCACCGGCACCAGCCCCACCACCACCACCACCACCACAGGCAGTCATGATCCCACCGCCGCCACAACCAGCTCCATACACCCTCCCGCACGGTGTCGAACCCGTGATCCTC
Organism: Morchella eximia; assembly: GCA_024713935.1. NCBI lineage: Eukaryota > Fungi > Ascomycota > Pezizomycetes > Pezizales > Morchellaceae > Morchella > Morchella eximia. The sequence continues at coordinate 309,691 of JAMGZG010000022.1, read as the reverse complement.
CCACCGCCACCTGCCCCAGGCGTTGTTCCCCCAGCCCCGGGTACCATGGGGCCGATGCAGGGAGCCATGATGCCGATCCGAAGACACACGGGCAGCGACGGCGGCTACGACGACCACGACTACCGCGACCGCGACCTCTACCGCATGGAAGCCCTCTCCCTCGACGGCCCCAACTCGCCCTACCGCGACGACCACCGCGGCCGCGACCGCGACATGGGTCTCCCCATGGGCGGCCCGCGCCCCCACAGCCGCCGCCGCCGCTCCGTCAGCCGCACCCGCAAAGCCGACGGCACCGAACACCGCTGGACAAAGATCAGCCGCGACATTGTGGCCCGCCGCGCCGTTGAGGTTATCGGCTACGACTTTAAGGAGCAGTCGGACTCAATCATGGTCTTCCAGGTCCTGAACGAGAACCAGATTGACGAGCTCATCGCGCTCTCAAACCGGATCCGTAGCGGCGAGGTCCGCGTCATCCGCCGCGAACGCTCAACTACCCGCGGCGACGAGGACAAGGAGCACCGCCACCGACGTCGCCACTCATCGCAGCACAGACACAGCCACAAGAGCAGCCGGCCAAACTCAATCCATGGGTTTCCCAGCCCTGGCCCGGGCCCCGGGCCCTCGGCGAATAGGCCGCCGCCCGGAAAGCCGGCGCTTGTTAGCCCGCCGTCGGTGCCGCCTGCGCCGGAGCCGCCGCAGGTGGAGGCGCCCGCGCCACCGCCCGTGAGGCAGGCATCGACGGCGGGCGGGAGGAGGCTGCAGGAGAACCCGGAGCAGTCGGGAACGTATATTGGCTATACGAGGAACCCGCCGAGGAGTACGCAGGGGTCGGGACCTTATGGGTATGTTTGCACTTGACCTTTTTTCTTATTGTGGATTTGGGGTTGCTAACGGTTTTGGCTTTTTATAGGAATAGTAGACATGGTAGTGTTAAGAGATGAGATGCGATGCGATGCGATGAGATGAGATGAGATGATGGGGGGGTTTGTGATGTGATAATGTGGTGATATTTTTTCTTTGGACTTTTTTTTTTGGCATCTCGGGACATTTGTGTGTTTTCTTGGTTTTGTTCTTTTTTTTGAAAACATTCATTGTTTTGGGATCTTTATATGTTTCATTTTATATGTGTTGTTTTTCGTCTTATGGTTATTACAAAAGTTGTTGGGCCTTGCTTGCGTTAGCGTTACGATGTTACGTGCAAAAGAACAGCTTTTTTTTTTTTTTTTTTTTGGTTATCTCGGCTTCTTTTGTTATTTGGTGCATGCATGCATACAGACTAGAATTGGATACTGTTTGTGTAGGCGGGAGGGCGTCCAGTCCAGTCCAGTCCAGTCGATCCAGCTTAACTAGCGACGACGACGAATTTTCTTTTTTTCACCTTCTTTAGTTGTCACATCTTGTTGGTCTACTCTACTTTCTTGTGGTTATGTTCGGTTCTACTATGTATGTTGTCGATGATACCTTTTTTTTTTTTTTTTTTGCCTTGTGTGGGGGAGAAGGGACTACGACTACTGGCTGGTTTTTTTTTTCGGGAGTGGGGGAAGGAGGAAAAAGGGAAGGGCGAGAAATGATACCACTGCTTTAGCATATTCACGATACTTATGCCCTTTATGCCCTTTTTATTTTGCCGTGATCTTCGACCAGGGGGGAGGTCACGTAGTGTGTAGTAGGTAGAGTGGTAGTTACACTGGGTTAGTAGAATAGTTAGCAGTTAGTCGGTTGTATTAAAAAGGGCCATGTATGTGCAACATCACCCTATCAAGCAGTGGTGGGCATAAAAAAATAATACCGAGCCAGGGTCACTCTGTCACGCTCTAACCACTCTCGATTATCTACACCCTCAGACTAAGGTCGTCCAGCTGCACCACCCCCTCGCGTCTGCCCGTTGCGGCAGCGGCTAGGCCGCATCAGACACGCTACTATTAATAGTTGCGTGGTTGGCGCCCGCTTTGGAGGCCGGGCACGTCCACATGTACCCCGAACAGCTGTCAATGTATGTAGTGTAATATGCTGGAGCACGTATTAGCTCTAGAGCACCTATTTTACTCTAGAGTAGAGAGGAAGAGAGTACATAAGTAGGTACTCTTGCGTGCAGTGTCTCGTCTACTCTAGCTAGCTGGTAGATCATGATCAGAGTGCTGCTGCTGATGATTTGGCGGTTCTGGGCTAGCAATGTCCCAACAGTTTACAGTGGTGCGCTTTTGGCGCTGTGCAGTGGTGATGAGAGAGAGGTGGCGGGGAACGGGGAGGAAAGAAGAAGAGAGGGGGCTGGCAGGGCGTGTATGTCGACTTCATGTAGAGAAGAGAGTACATAAACGACTACTATCCACTAGATACTCTAGAGTCTAGACTTTGTAGATTAGTACCAATGCTTAGTATCCACCACCAGGCGCTGCTCTAGCAGACACAGTACATAGTGTCAAGATGCGTCTCATCTGAAGATCCACTGAACTCGCCTGGTTACAAGCATGTACTAGCCGAGTAACGATGCCGGCATGACTGGATTTGAGATCATAGACGGTCACTCGTCCTACATGACTCCTTGATGTACATCCATATACTGGTCAATATAGCACATCAGCACATGCCGCTGCACAGATCGATCCGTAACGTAATGTAGCGGACATGTACATACATATCGATTTCAATCAAAGTCGTGATGTGTGTATGTGCAGGGGCCGCAGTAATCCTGAAACCTCCGGAGCTTAACGTAAGGCTTATATACATGTCGATTCCCATTGTGTAACGGTGATTACAACAGTCGGGTCTCAAGAGTCGACGGCGGGTGGCGCTGGACTTGCAGCTGGCCAACTGGTCTGGAATGACACGGCCCATGAGAAGGTATGTATGGGGGTCAGGGTGTGACTTGGTAAGGGTTAGGTTAGTGCTGTACCGCATATGAGGCATGACGATGTACGTACCTACGATCTTGTGCTCTGTCACCGCCAACCAACAGCGCTTCGCATGGCGGCGGCTGTGGAAATATGCCATTGCGCCCTTCCTTGAAACCATTGTGAGACTTCCTCCAGGTCTCAAGGACACACGCGCAGTCCAATGACCTCCAAGGATATAGTAACTAGTCTCCCACATGGTGCCTTCGAGTGACGAGACAAGGTATCTCACACCAACTACTATGATTCGTGAATAGGCATATAGGGCTGACACAAACCGTGAAGTAGTGATTGTGAAAATGCCTTGAGTCTGAGCCCTGCTGTATTTGTGCTGGTTGATCATGATGGTATGTATGGGTTCGTTCTCTTGTAACCGCAGCCGGTGTGATTTTCTATCCAGCCAGACTAGAGAAGACCATTTGGTCTCAATTCGATAGGTTATTAAGGAGCGAGACAGAATGTGCCTGTGTTGATGATTGGAGAAGAAGGGAAGGCTCCTTCTACTCCTGTATTTATCTGGGCGCTAAGAACACCTATCTCTGTGATTTTACGGACACCTACGATGTCATGCCCTGAACACCTAGACATGATTCGTTAAGGACAGAAAGTAACCCTAACCTTACGAAGACACCCTAGCCTTGTGTAATAGTTGTAGACGACATTCTACGCTCATGGCTGAGAGGCATATTCGGACTCGTCTCAGGCAGGCCAGTTAGTACTTGGCTACGCTACACAGATAACCAAGCCCAAACTCACCGCCAAAGCCTCAGTGTTCCTTAAGCAAGCTTACATACTCACTGAACCGACGTACTCGGGTACAGCAATAAGAACCAGAACATGCAAGTGAAGAGACAGGGATTATTTGTATGGAGTGGCGCCGCTCTGCCATACAAATAACCTCATTACATTTTCTGGTTCTAGCCCTCGTACCCAAGTATGTAAGTACGCCACCACCGCGTGGCTTGCAGCCGGGCCGACCCATCCAATGAACATCCAGCGTGTATGAGTAAGCCAGCCGAAGTAAAACCGGCCTATCAGGATCCAGTGTCTGTTGTTCCCTGTGCAGCTACAGTCAGCAGCGTAGAGGTCCCGAGTGATCCCGCGTGGCTCGGAGATAAGTGAGTGGTTTCTGGTTACGTGTAGTGATGTGGTGCTTGAGGTCGGTCGTTGCATGTGGGCCAGGGTTACTCTGTTCCCGTGGGCTGCGCGTGTTCGGGTGCTGCGGTCCTCGGGTGGTAGGGCTGAAGCCTGCGTATGATGTATTCGTGGAATGATGCTTGCTAGCTCAAGTAAACGCGAGCCTCTCGAGGAGATGTGGTCGATCCGTTATGACGTTTAAGGCCCATTATCCAGCTCCGGCCTCTCATGAAAAAACTAGTAAACTTACACAAGAATGTTCGTGAAAGCCACAATGTACTACATACTTATATCATCAGTAAGCAATGACCTCAATAATCGCCCTATCCAGGTGCCAACTCAGACTTAAGCAGAGAAACTTTATACTAGCTCTACCTCTCACCGAGCCGGCCCAGCTAGGCTGACACACCACTCCGCCTGAAGCCGGAAATGGGTACACAGTACCCCTATAGAGAACCCGCGTAATTTCTAGTCCTAGTAGAGCTCAGCAAAGGACGCCAAAAAGTAGTAATTTGGTTATTCAGCATTTGTGATTATGCTTCACTCAAATGGGGGTTGATCCAGTTTAATCTAATCTAATCCTTATCTTTAGTGTAGGGTTAGGGATTTGAGATGTGCCACAAATAGTTCGTAACTCCACTCTAAATAAAGCCTCCAATCGATGGGCTAAGGGGCCAGAAGCTTACTCCAGGCCTTTACCAAGGTCTTCCGAAGTCTAAGAATGTTTAATCCAGAATCGATTTGCTTAGTAGCTCGGCGTAGTAAGGACGCTGCGTATTCGTCTCAGTGGTGCGTGATGAAGAATCAATACCCCATATCTTGTGTTATTTGTGGTGATATTTTGTGGGAAGGGATGGTAGTTGCTAGTGGTGGTGATGGCCGGCGGTGGTGGACGTAGTGGTTGGTGTTAGGGCTAGGGTCGCGCTAGTGTTCGAGTGATACCGCATGATTTACCCCACCAACACCGGAATCCAGATTGCACATCCATCACAACCAACGCGGCCGTCACGATATACGTAACCTCAGAAGCCACGGCAATATCCGAGAGGAGGACGACTTTGACCACAGAATACCCTCCTCTAATCTCGCCTTCCCTTCCCTACCACGTCCCCATTCTTTGGGTGTGTAATCTAACTACGTAGTTAGTAGTTACAAGAGGGTATTTACCCACTCTGTGGTGGTCTCCCTTTAAGATTTAAGCCATGAAGAAAAGGACAGCGAGGTATCACTATATTCCCGATCCCCCCCCCATAGCTATAGGACTGCATAGACGCCGCTCCCACGGTTAAAATGTGGGGATAGCTGGCCATCTGCAGCTGTTTGGCGTGGCGGTGAGTAAACAGAGGTACGAATCTACAAGAACTGAGTGGCTTGGAATTATTGGTTGGAAAGTCATTTTCAAAAGACGTTGCGACGGTCGTGACCCAGCGCCCGGACAACCAGGGCTAGGGTTATCCCCGAGTGACACCCCATGATCCACCCACGCGCGGTGCAAAACCTCCCCTGGCAGTCACAACCACCCGACGGATGGGCCCGCCATTCTATGACCTTATTTCTTTACCTCTACAAAATCACAGCATAAGATGACACGACACGTAGAAAATACCACCACCAACAACAACACCAACACCAACAACAAAATCACAACCTCTTTTTCCCTCCCTCTCGATCTCACAGCCACCACACTGTCTGCCCATCCGCGTTTCTAGCTGGGCGCAGGTAATCATGTCCTCTCTAACATTGGTCTTGGCCTGGGGGTTCGGAGGTCGGGTGTGTCGGGTGTGTCGGGGCGCTCTTGTCGCTCCCGGCTGGGATGTTGTTAGTTTGCAACGACGACGCTTCGGTCGGCCGAAAAATTACCACATCGTTGAAAGCCGTCAAAACACAAGTCTATCAAATCGTTGAAATCCGTCAAAAACACCAAACTACCACACCGTTGAAAACCGTCAAAATATCAATTTACCACATCGTTGAGAACCGTCAAAAAACCCATCTACTATATCGTTGAAAGTCGTCAAAACATCAATTTAAAACATCGTTGAAAGTCGTCAAAATACAAATATACCACATCGTTGAAAGCCGTAAAAACACTACTAAACCACAAAAAAAAAAAAAAAAAAGAAAAGAAAAGAACAAAACCGAAGCAGCACAACATCACCGCCCATCCCAGCGGCCGGCACATAAGACTGCAAAACCCCCCTCTCAAGCCAGCATAAGTCAAGACCAAGGAACAAAAAAACCAACGTAAGGGAATGTCCACGTTTTATGTGCACGTGGCCGGCCGCTGGGCCGGACATCCGCCCCACCGAAACAGTCAAGGGAGAAAGAGAATACAGAACTTGTAACCGGCTGTTATACCTCTTCTCTACGTGACTGTACGAGTGAGGGGTGTGTACCAGCGGCTGGGAATTTGGCTGTGAAAGCGAGTGGGGGCGAATAGACAGATCTTCCGAAAAGAAAAAAAAGAGAAAAAAAACGCTCCCAGAGGCCACAACAACCAAACCAGTCCTACGTGCCGGGAATTTGAAAGGTAGGATTCACGATCGACGGTGGGCATATAATGTGTGTCTGGGGACTTTGGTCCCTTGGAGGTCATCTGGGAACTATAGGTAGGTAGGTCAGGGCCACCCCCGAAGCCGTCAAAACGGACGTAAACAGGGATCACTAGCCACGCACAGTAGGCGTGATACCATCAACACATCCTATATATCGTGTGTGGCTAGTGATCCCGATTTACATCAGGTAGGGATAAAATAGTTTTTTTCTTTTTTCTTTTTCTAATCTCCCGATATTATCTCTCGCAAGTACTTCTTTTGCTACAGGCAGCGGTTTACGGCAGGTCCGTGGTGGCTTTCTGCAGTAAGAAACTCTGCTACTTACTGGCCCTTTTGGAGAGGTGTGCCTCGTGGGGCCTATGGAACAGGTAGGTCAATAGCAAATTCTTCATACGCCAGACAGGCAAAAAAAAGAAAAAAAAGAAAAGAAAAAAAAGACCAAACACTACAACCTCGATAGGTCAAGTTTATCTCAACTATTCAGCTCGAGGAGACAGAATAAGATTCTTTCGGTACAAAGACCAAAGTTTAGAGGTAGGTCAAGTGGCGATCGGTGCAAAATATTGGTCCTCATTCCGTTATGGCGAGGTGTCTTTATAGGGGGAGTCGATTTCAGTCATTCAGCAATGGACTGGCCAGTCAAGAACGGTCCGATACTTAATCCACAGCTGAATGGACCAGTTCTCCTAGGGGGGGGTTTGCGGAGAGACCGCGTTCGTGGGGAGATTAGAACACCTTTAAAACATCAATCTATCTAGATATCGACCAACGCCCACCACCCGGCTGGACCCAGGAAAGGCGGGAGGTAAGCTGGAGTTATCAAACCAAGGCCGATGAATGAGGAGTCTGTCGACTACTATAATGCTACAGGCAGCCACCTATTACGATTCCGGACCGCTTATATCTACGACGAGATACGTTAGGGCTAGGTATACTTGGCGGGGAGATGTGCGCAAGAACACCCGAAAACAAGCCTAGCCCTGGTGGATCTCGTCATAAGAAAAAGCGGTCCAGAACCGTACTGAGTGCGAATAGGTAGGTGCAGATATACTTCAGATCCTACAAAACACGACTTATCGCTCCTCACAGCTCAAAGACAAAGATATTCGTCTTTTAAAATCCTACATACTTTGGTCAGGTGGTAGCACCTATTGCTCACGCGAATGTGAACTTTCAGCCAAGATATCCTTGTGTGGAAGTTCGTTGCAGTACTAGATACATGTTTGTAGGTAGCGAGCTCACAAGATAGGTAACGGGAGTGGTTTGTAAATGTGAAGTACCGCCAGAGTTGTAATCATAGGATATCACTCGGATGTGTCTTGGCGGCAAAATAGACTGAAGCCAGATCAGCGGGGCTGGGATAGACAGTTTCCTAGCCATTCTAACATTGCCTCACCCGGATAGCTGAGAAGATCAGCGTTATAAGAGGCTTCCGTACAGACCATCACTGACTGTACAAGCGAATGGGGTCCCCGAGTAGCTAGGCAAGTTGTCTATCAGACACTGTAAACAAACCAAAACCCTAGAACGGCAACAGTCACCCCACGAGCCTGCACATCGACATAGACACGGAAATTCCTATCCTAGTAGATACTCGACCATGCAGGTAACTAAATGTACATATACGGTAGGCACCGTCGCTCCAACCCGCCCAGGACCAGCATCTATCTCGGAGGCTTTATATACAAGACACCCAGCAAGTCAATCCCGACAGACTCTGCGCATGCCCCAACACAACTGGCTAGTATACCGCCAGGCCAACCCGCAACCACTGCATGCAGGCTGGGGATTCCAATAGTACAATTTAGGAACCACGCCTACCGGATCAATACACAGCAGCAACAGCACTTTTCTCGTGATGAAATTAATTATACATGCAAGAGCATCCATCTTGGAGATATCGTACCATCATGTTTACATTCTCCGCTTTTGGCTTGGTAGTCGAGAGGCAATATGGGCAAGGCGGTCATGGGGTAACACTCGGTTCTCACCAACCAACCAACCAACCAACCAACCAACCACTCTACACATGGAGGCGGTACAGCTCCACCAAGTCCTTCATCTAGCCGGACTTTCTGTTTCACGCACAAGTGGCATGTGAGGAAAAACCGACAGGCATGGATGGACCCACGATTTTAGGACCTTCTATATCTACAGCGAGTCCGGGACCACCCACCCATAGCCACAACAGGCAGTGCACAACCCGCACCAACCCCCCACAAGTCACCTATCCCACCCCAAACACAAAAACAGCGAGCATACCAGGTCCAGTGAGAGCAAAATACCTCTCCGGATAATACAGCATCGAGTGATAACCCATGACCCCACAGCACACCAAAACTAAGAGGTGAGGTGATTTTGGGCCGAGAGAGATACCAGAACTCCCTAAAAAAACATACATCCGTCGATTACTAGATTGGCTTCTAGGCGTTACAGTGGGTAGGGAGGGTGTGGCATTTCGGGTTGGATCGGGCGGGCTGTAGTAATTGTGCTCTAACCCGGCCCGTGTTCCATTTCCTCACAAAATTACCGATATCACCCACGCTGCGATACGATACGACACGATGTACGCAGTTATAACGTAGTACGGAATGCCGTTCAAATCTATATTATCCCCACGCCTCACTCGACTCGGTCTAGAGAAAATATGACTACATAGCTACTTATCGTACATAAACCATCCTCCCATCCATTCGTTCCATTACGTGCGTTTTACTGTCACACATGCCTGCCGCGGCCCCCAATAAACGAAAACGAAAGCGAAAACGAGAGCCAGAAAAACCGTCAAAAAACGAAAATAAAAAAGATACAAAAAAAGATACAAAAAAGATATAAGGAAGCAAAGAGAAGAAAAGAACCAATAGCATAAGAGATACAAATCGTAACCTATAGCTAGTAATACAACCCCCAAAGCCCAGCACAGCACAACACAGCACAAACAGAAAAAAGCCCGAAAGAAAAAAACCTCTATATAGTCCCCGTTTTATATGGACAAGACAAAAAAAAAAGCGCCGCACAGCAAAGGAACCCAAAACCCCCCCCCCAAAAAAAAACCCCCACAGTACTACTTCAGCCCCAGCAACCTCCTCACTTTCCACAACCTCCTCTTCTTCCCCTTCCCCTTCCCTTCCGCCACCCCCACCCCCTTCCCCTCCATCCCCATCCCCATCCCAGTCCCCACACCCCTAACATCCAGCACCCCCGGCCCCACCCCCATCCCCATCCCATCTACACCAAACTCCTTCTCCCCCTCCCACCGCCACACTCCTCCTCCTCAACCTCCGGACCCCCAGCCCCCCCACCACCACCACCACTCTTCCCCTTCAAAACCCCCAAACCCACCCCGTCGCCGCTTCACCGTCCCCTCACTCCCCGCCCTCTCCTCCCCACCCCCATCCCTCGCCCACAGCATACACCTCCCCCACCCCCCACACCACCATCCCCCACCACAACCGGCAGATCCGAATCCGTCGAGAACCTCGAGTGCGTCCTGACATGCCCCCCGCCGCCACCGGTACGCAGCGACGTCTTCATCTCGCACGAGCTGTTACCGCCCGGGTGTGTGCGCATCGTGGTGAGCAGATGCGACCCAGGGCGGTTTTGGTTTCGGGGCGTGAGGCGGCGGAAGGAGGATGTTGATGTTGATGATATCGAGGACGTGGCTGACGGGGTGCGGGTTAGTGTGTTTGTTGGTGGCGGGGGTGGGTTACGGGGTGAGAGGAAGTCTGGTGGGAGTGGGGGATGGTCTGGTTTGGATTCTGGCTGTGGTGGGTCATGGGCGGGGGCTGTTGTTGGTGGTGGTGATCTTGGTACCGGTGCCGGCGGCGGTGGAGGAGGAGGTGGTGGTGCAATCTCGAGGATCCCCGGCATTGCGCCGCCGCCGAATGATGGTGACGGTGATGGGGTGAAGTCCTCATATGCATCCGAATATATACTCTCCCCACTATCGCTATCACTATCATACACCACCCTCTCCATCACCGGCAGCGCCATCTCCATCTCCCGCTCCTCCGCCGGCGTCGCCGCCAAAACCCTCACCTCCGGCACACCGGACCGCGTCCCCGGCGGCGTCAGCGGACCCACCCTAAGTCTCCTCACGTCCTCGCCCAGCGCCTCGCCCTTCCTCCCGCCCAGCGGCGGCGGCGGGCGCGATCCCTCGCTCAGCAGTTTCTTGACGGCGCTGCCTGCGCCTAGCGGCGGCTGCCCCTTCGGATACCGCAGCGCGCTCTCGAGGCCGATGATGCTCTCCTGGCTGGAGTCGCTGGGCGGCGGTGACGGCGCGGTAATCCGGGAGCCGATGCCAAACATGGGCAGGTGGTGGTGGTGGTGGCGCGGGCCGCCGCCGTGCAGGTCGTCGTGCAGCAGTGGCGCACGGGTGTAGGGCGAGAAGCTGGCGATGGAGTCTTCGTCGCTGAAGCTGACGCGCGGCTTGGAGAGCGATGATGCGTGCTTCAGTGCTGATTTCCCGGGGGAGACGGAGCGCGCGGGCGGGTTGTGGCGCGGCAGGGAGAGGATCGTGCGTTTGCTGCGGGTGTCGTCGTCGTCGTCGTCGTCGTCGGATGAGGACTCGTGTTCTTCGAGGATCTTGGGGGGGAGGGGGGCGTGGCGCGGGGCGGGTTGCGGGAGGAGGGCGGGGTCTTCGGCGATTGATTCGAGGGAGGCGGAGGAGTCGGCGTAGTCGAGGGAGTGGCGGCGGCGCTCGTGGTCGCGGTCGCGGTCGCGGTCGGAAGAAGAGATTGATGATGTGTCGCGGGGGCGGGTGAATTGCTTCTTTACCCGCTTGCTGCCACTGGCACTCCCGTTACTCGGGGTATTCCGCAGCGTCGAGGGGAACGAGAGGAAGGACGGCGGCGACCGCGGCGGCATAATAGGCAATGGCAGGTCGCTGCTATCATCGTCTGCGGGATAGTCCTCGCTGCTGTCCTCCTCATGGTAGGCCGTCACCTTCCTCGCCAGCGGTCTGGGCGTGGAACCCCCGTGAGTACTGGTGAACCTCCTGCTGCTGCTGCTACTACCGCCAGTACTAGCCCGTCGCCCGATTATATCGACACCACTGGCCTTTCTACTGCTGCTGCCCGTGTCAATGCTCCCCCGTCGGCTACTGACGCTGCTGCTGCCAGGGCCTCCTCTCTCCTTGCGGAAGCTCCGCTCCGTGAGACTGCCCGTGCTGCTGGTCCGCTGCACACCTGGCCTGCTGTCGCTGGCGGAGGAGTAGCTGTCGCGTCGCTTCAGCATGCGCTTGGTTGGGATGCTGCCAATTGGCGTTGGCGAGAGCGCGGCATGGCGGAGTGCTGCGCCGGCGGCGGCGGCGGCGAGCGGCGGTGGTGGTGGTGGTGGTGAGGGGTTGTAGACGGTGGAGGCTGCGATGAGGGCGGAGGCGGAGGGCTCCGTGGGGGTGGAGTGGGAGCGCCGGCGGCGGTGGTACATTGTTTGTGTGGGATTTTTTTGTTTTTTGTGGATCGGATCGGATCGTGTGTGTGGGTGTGTCTGTGTGTTTGGTGGTTGGAATGGACAAGCGTGGTAATTGGCTGGTTTACCGGGTTCACGAAAGGGGAGAGAGGAAGATCTGCAGGGCTGGGATCAGTTGGTGGGGATGGATTAAGAGAGCGAGGAATTGAGAGAGACAGACAAACCTGTGTATAGCCAGATGACAGTTGATGATTGCTGATGACGGACGGCTAGACTGTGATTGATACTCACGGATGACAGCCGATGAAGAAGCACGTCTAGCTGCAGTGATGATGATGAGAATGATGATGAGAATGATGATAGTGATGATGATGATGATGATGATGGAGATGGAGATGGAGATGGAGGTGGAGGAGAGGAAAGAGGAAAGAAGAGAGGAAAGCGTTTCACCTGTCTGCCCGTCTCAGTGTCTTCCTTTGTCCACTCTCTTCACCCGGCGGACGTTTTCAAGTTTTTTCATTTGGCTTTTTCCAGCTGCAGCAAACTCTCTCTCTCGTCGACACAGAATTCACCCGTCCGGATGCGGACGCCGTCGACGTCATGCAAGGTCAAAGAGATCTCGAGAGGGCCAATTCAAAGTGACCGAATAGCTTCAATTGCAGTACATACAACTCCTCTCCTCCTCCTCTAGATTCTCTCTCATCGTTCCCCAATTGCAGGATCTCCCTCTTCCCTGCTCTTCCCTGCGCGCGGCATGATTCCCATCCATCTAGAAAGTGGGCGAGTCCCAGCCAATCCCCTCGCCGTGCCATTCACGAAACCCAACCGATAAGTGCACTTTTCAATGCCGCCATCCCTCCCCTTCCCCTCCGACCAGTACAGTCCTGACGTGTGTGGCTTGCCCAGGAATGGATCGGCGCAACGTGCGGATACAATAATGGGATTGTTGCCGTTCAACGGTGCCGGTGTCTCGGATGGCTTTAAAACATTTAACTTTAACAGTCCTGTCTTTGTTTCACGTCAGACATCAGACATCAAGAAAACCAAAGCTCTCCCTCCAAAGAACTGTGCTGCTAGCTACCACCATCCAAGCTACCATCTACCACCCCTTTGCAGCTGCCATCCCACAACTGCAAACAAACAAAACACGACCCAACCCATCACCACCACCACCAATATCAAACATGCGTCACATCACCCGACCAGTCACCCACCTCCCTACCAACCTCCGAGTCAAAAAAAAAAAAAAAAAAAAAAAAAAAAAAACCTTAAAATTCCCGCTCCGAGTCAGACACCGATGCACCAGCAAAAAGCAACCACAACCCACAACCCAACCCTAACCCTGTCCTTATCGTTGACTGACTCAGTTGACTCAGTTGGAGGATTGTGTGTGTGTGTTTGTGTCAGATGCGAGTGATATGCTGTGTTGGCATTGCCCCCCCCCCCCCCCGGGGGAGCTGGGGGCGGCGGCGGGGTTCATGAACGAACGTTTACTCGGAAATCCAAAACTTCTACACAGGAACCACGGCTTTTTTTTTTCAGAAATCCAATCTTTCTGATAAAAGTACCTACACCCCACGTTCACATCCACACTCCAGCTCGAGAGTACGCTTTACCTGTACCCACACACATACAACTACAACTACCAGATACATTCAGTGCGAGTGATACACCATGCTCCCCCCCCCACAACCCACAACCCACAACCTAAAAGTTCAAACCCAAACCCTTCCTAGCCAAGTACCCACCTCCTTGAAATCAAATATGCCGCCGTTACACACTCCAAGTGTGGGTGTGAGCGTGAGTATGATGAGCGTGGGGTTTCTATCGCGCCAGGTAACCGTACCGCTGGTGCTGGTGCCGCCGATACAGCTTATACCAGTAGCGGACCAGACTCTGAGGGTTTTCAGCAATCAAGAGCGATTTGATATATAGGAGGTTGCATACATACATGTAGTGTATCTAGCGTTATTGGAGTAGAATGGCTTGCGAGAAAGCCAAGATGATTGTGTAGACTTGCGCCGCAACTAATCGCTACCAGAGCTTTACGCGTAGACCAGCCAACAGAATAGTTTCAATGATTCCAAATAATCTACTCTACCACACATCCGCAAAACCCACCTGCCCTCAATGTTGACAACCCCCCACTCTCATTACATAATCCCCAAGCCCCCAAGCCGCCGCACTCAAACCCCTAACCCACGCCCGAACACCCTTCCACCCTCCAGCAGGGATAAACATTCAGCCTAATCGCCACACCGCACCACACCATCCCTACCACACCACACTGTATTTTCCTGATATATATGCCGGCGCGACATTGCCATCATCCCTTTGTGGTGTAGTTGGTATCACACCCGGCTGTAATTGCTTGCTTACCGGTTGGTCACCAGTTCGACTCTGGTCGAAGGGAGTTATCTTTTTTCTTTTCTGAATGGTGGTGGTGGTGTGTGTGGTGGTGCATGTGGTATCTATCATTGACTGCGATTGTTGGAGGAGTGTTGATTGGTTGTATGTATGGCGGAGTCATTATTCTTAATACACGATCGTTTTACCCGGCTGGATCTGTAAATCCTGATATGAAAGACGAATACTTGCGCTTGGTGTGTGCCATTCTTCAAAAGAACTGAACTGATGACGCAGGAAAGAAGATCCGTAATTGATGGATAGATGATCCAGAGGTTGAAATGGTTAGGACCGGCCAAAAAGATTTCAGAGAGCCCAACCACAGTCCATTTGGAAAGATTCGTACCAGACAGGCGATAATGGCCATACATGGTAGCCAAAAAGCCTTCCCAAGTCCCTAGGCCTTAATCTACATGTAGGTACTGCGAGGTACATGCTTATAAAATTGAGGATTATTGATTCTCCAAATTTTATGCGCGTCAGATATATTATAATTGGCATGTTATACGCAGTGTGGAAGTTAGGGCAAGTAACGATCACGGGGGAGGGGAATATCGAAATCTGAGATCCTTTCTAAGTTGTCGCAGTAGCTCAAGTAACCTTTGGTAGGTTGATATTCCAGTCTCTTGAAAGACGATATCCAAATATAGCCGTTGTAGAGACGTTTCCAGGGGTGGATATGAGCTGCTTACGGACTTGAAACCAGCAGCGAGTGATCGTTCGTGAACCACCTTGAAACATAGTTTCAAGATGAAAATGCTTCACCGCGAATCGTGCTTGAAACTCAGGAACTTGAATTATTAGTTCCAGTATATATAGCTTTTGCAGAGCTGTAGGAATATAATCATCACATCACACACAATTTATCGATATCAACTACCACACTTACCACACTTACCAATACTACCACCACTTCAACTACTACAACCAGAAACATGTCTATATCAACCAATTTCTACGCCAACCGCAACGATCTCTTCATCATTCCCAGCGCGCCTGAGAATGTCTCAGAGCCCATCAAGGCCCCCGCTATAACGTTCCTCTGGGACTGCTATAACAATACCGTCATCATCCCGCGTTCTCGGGACGAACTCGTCGCCAACCCTAGCCTTCCCAGCTGTGACGCAATTACCATACGCACCCTCTTCAACCGTCACGAACTCCATTTTGACGCCTTCAATCCCGGCCTCATTAATATCCGCGAAAAGGCTATTAACCTACCTCGCGGGACAAGGGCTGTGAGAAAGTGGGAAGAGGAAAGCACGCCAGTGCCGGAGAAGGTGCATGAGACACTGCAATGTCCTATCTGTATTGATGGTACGAAGCCGGAAGTGATGTTCCGTGGGTGCTGCCATGCATTCTGTACCGAATGCACAGTAGCACTGGCTTCTAGCTCTACTGCGAGGAGAGAAGGGGCATTTGCATGTCCGTTGTGCAGAACGCCTGTGAGAGAGTTGGCGCCGGTGATCCCGGACGGTCTTAATCATGGGGACTCGGGGTATCATATCAAGTATGATGAGGAGACCTTTGCGAAGTTGAATTGGATGGGGTTGAACCCATGGATGTTGAGGGTTAAATGTCACAAGAAGTTGAATATTGATGACCTTTTGGTGGTGAGATTGAAAGAGGACGGCGAGATGGAGGTGAAGCACTTGTCGGGATGGGGAAAGGATATTGAGGTGCCGTTTGAGAGTAAGCCGATGGGGATGGCGATAGTGACTTGGGTGCTGGTGTGTTTCACGAAGATGGTCGCGATGGATATGCCGATGCAGAGCTAGCTAGGTTGATTAGAAATGTTTGGGTAAGAGATCAGTCGAGTCTTTTGATTGATCGTGAGTTGAAGTTATGCGAGAAAGAGTTTAGACCGCTAGAATTGCTTGTTGTCTGTGCGTTCGGTAGGAAATTAAAATTGCAAAACTCAATGCTTATCTCAGTAGTTCGTTGTGAATTCATAGTTCTTTCCCGTGAAAGATACTTAAGGAACTAAACACAGCTTAGCTCGTGAAGACTCAGAGATGAAGGGGTTGGTTTCTCCAAAACGCAGTTGACATCCCATGCATGAAATTCTAGAGCTGATATACCATAATTGTGATGAGTAAAACCATAATATCTAGAGCCTACCAAAACTGGCCTTAGACACTGGCCTCGATGAGAAAGACCTTTTGAATAACGAGCTTCCTAATTACTATATGTAGTTAATTTAAACGACGAAATGGTTATGAGCCTTGAAAGCTAGGATTAGAGAATAGTGTGGGAGTATTGATTGACAGAACAGAACTTGCCATTGATAGCAGCATGCCAGGTGATGGCCTACGCTCACTTAGAGCTCATATAGCCTTTTTCTTCTGAATTTCAATTGATGGAGAGGAGAAGAAAGAATATGAGGAGAATTACATTAAGTCGGCAAGCGTACGTACAAGTATGGATGCATGTAGTTGACAATGAGCCGCGAAGTATAATGTCTGTATCGCAGCGTGTTAATTCAATATGATATCCCGCTCAGAATAAAGTTCAGGCGGTTGTACCTACATTCCCATCAGCTTAAAACATGTCTTCGTCGAGTCGCCCTCTCTTTCGGCTTCACTCTTGATGAGATAAATTTAATGTTCTTGGTCATATTCATCAAGTTGTCGCTACCGTTCATGATTTATGCTCATCAAATTGAAGATTACAATTAACTGCCCCTTCATTTGTGAAGATCTTGCTTGCAGGGTATGGGCGTCCTCCTACCCCCCACTTAATCTTCTCAACTCCTGAATGCCGATCTTGCGGTGAAGTCTTGTCGCAGACCTATCGTGTGTGCTATGCTGATCCTGATTGGCGGTTTATTCTAGTAAACAAACTAATGTAGTTAAATACGCATCACGAACCTCTGGGCGTATCAAGCGCCCGTTTGTCCGTGTGTATGGTATCATTCCTGCTGAGATTCTTTTTCGGAACCGCAAAAGGATTAAGAAAGCGTGGAAACCCCGGTTTCTAACATGCTCTGAATCAACACTCTCATCCGGGAGTGAGCTCGGACGTCTCTAGATCTACGGTACTGGACCTTCTAGAATCTAGAGCACATTAGGGAATTAATGCCTTCGCGAAGCACACGGCACGCAAATTGCCACCCAGAGAGGCATTTAGGCAAGCGAGCAAAGGAAAAAAGAACCGCCATCCGAAGGACTGAATTGATCGAAGGCTGCGGTAATATCCCCGAACGCCCCCGGGAGAATAATCGGGGATTAAACCTATGGTGATCTCCACACGGAGCTTTGCATTACCGAGACTTTTTATGCGGGGACGTTGGAGTGTTTACTTGGCGATTCATCATCATGTTTTAACTGGCTGTTCCCGCGCTTCAACTTTCAGCCTCAAGAAACTGACTCAAGGGTGAATGTTTCGGTGGACCTCATGCTTTCTTATCTTTCTACCAACACCTTCCATGCATGGCGCGCACCATATAAAATCCAGCCTTCCAAATAACCACAGTTGGGGCGTCTCAAGCGCGGGCTGTAAAGCCTTCTAGCGCCCGTAGGCGTCACTCCTGTGCGTAGAGCACGCATCTTCGCGATTGGTTCTCAGGCCGGTTCAGATCATGTCATTGTGCTCTGGGCCCTATCTACGAGTTTTTGAGCTTGCTGTATCGTTGCTTTGTCCAAATATTTTCACCAAAGTATGAAGAACACAAGATATCAAACTCAATCTACAAAACCCTTGCGGCAAAGAACAAGCTTCTATGCAGCCACGTAGTTGTACCCGAGCTGTATTGGTAGTTAACATTTCAGCCCTACACATCACCTCAGCCTGTAAGCGGTGATCCCTGATAGGTTCAGGCCACGCGAGAAGCAAATATTCCAGGATGAGCCCACCACGGTTCCACAGCCAAGGGGGTGGTTAAAGGTGGGGGGGGGGGGGGGGCTAATCGTAATTAACGACATCTAGGTCGCGCTCCCACTTTTTTTTCCCTCACCTCACCTCGCCTTCTCAATAAAGTTTTCCTTTGGTTCGCTTCTCGTGTTCTGGTTGTTCGTTTTGCTTCGTTTTAGCTTTCCTCATTCTCTCCGCCTAGCTATCTAGCTACCCTAGCTACCCTAGCCTGCTAATTTCTTCACCTCCGAAAGTCGCGATGTCAACAACAAGCGCCCCAATATCCACACCAACAAGCTTTCTTACGCCTCATCGGGTACTTGCCATGGTAAGTGGGAGGCGAGATTCGTACCTGTCCCGGAATTGAAGCTAATCGGTCCTATGAGTAGAACAACATGAGCGCAATTCTAGCCGGCGTATCACTTCTGCTTTGTTTGATTGTGTTGGGAATTGTAGGATTAATATATTCCAACCGGGAGTCGAGAAAATCACTAGACCGATTATCCTTTCGATTATTGGTGTATGCGCTGCTGTCAAAGTAGGTAATCTAGTCTCGGGGGTGCAGGGCACAGGTAGCTAAATAATGGCAGTTGTATTTATTCGATTGGATATATAATATGTGTTAAAGTTAATCCAGGTGTAAGTCTATTTAGAACTCCTTCCAATAGATATTCAAATCGGTTGCTGATTATCTCTTTTACAGTTCTGGTGTGGTTAGTTGATCTGTAGCACCACGATAAGACCTTGCATAAATAACTGAAAGTAACAATTTAGTTGCCGGTGTGTGGCTGATCCAGTTTTGGCTTGGTAAGGACTCCGCTCTCCAACCACGTGACGGCGCTTTCTAATAATTTTCTACAGGTATAACCAACTACTTTATCCTCTGCATTGCGCTTAACCTCCAACTCGTTCTTGTACATTCTGTCAACGTCCTAGCACTCGAAAAATATTACATTCTTGGCACTTTCGCGCTCAACCTTGCTATCACTCTACCACCACGTATGTTTATTTCACACCAGTCGAAGAACCATAACAATTTCACTAACGCCAAACGGGGGAAAGTTATAAAGGGAAAATTTGGTTGGGACCATGTAATAGGTGTTTGCTGGCTCACTTCCACCAACAAGCGTGATCGCTTGGTATGGCAAATTAGTACGCAGCTATTATGGATTTTACTTGCAGTGGCGATAACGGGTGTGAGTGCGGCGATTACCTTAACTTATTTGTATAAACACAAAGTACGTGCGATCATTCACATCCTCTTCACTTTTTCGCTATCTAACTAGGGAGTTTCCGGGCAAGGGGACTTTAGGCTCTTCCTCTACGGCATCCGCGTCCGGGAGGTTTCGAAGCATTCCAATGCTAGACACAAGGGGACACCCGTTAAGGAACAATGCTACGAGGTTGGCAAGTAGGAATTTATCAAATGATAAGAGTTTCAGAAGTGTCGTTTTCAGGATTTGTAATTTCCCTTCCATTTTTTTATCCACTTCCAGTTTACACGCTAACGCATGTTAATAGCAATATACCCAATCGTAATGATAGTACTCAACTTTGTATGTGTACTACTGCTTCCGCCATAGGAACATCAAGCGACTAACAAGTATGTCAGTTCATAACCGTTGCAGATCTCCGCATCTCCACCGCCTCAGGAATATACACCCAATACGACTATAACCTCTGTCCGTTCCTCGTTCCTTTCGTATCTTTTTATATTTACTGATAAACTATAGACGTCGTATACTACGCCTTCTACGGCGGCCGCGGGATATTCTATGCTCTGATGGCATTTATCGATCCCTGTATCAGTAGGGGCCTAAACGTGTGGAGAGGACAGCATTCACCATCCGGTCTGGAGCAGGAGGAGGATGCGCTACAGTATTCTCTGGGAGGCGGGATCATCAGTGTACAGGCTGAAATTATCAGATTTGTGGAGGAGATTGGGTTGTTTCCAGGAAGTAATAACGGGCGAGAGCAGGGGTCGAGGGCAAGGAACGGATCCGGAAGCACGATGGATAGTCTCAGGTACGAAGAAAGCAACGTCGAGGGAGAAGGGGAGCGTGGGGGAGCGATGGAAATGGAGAGGGGGAGAGAAGTTGAGAGGGGGAGAGAAGTTGAGAGGGGTAGGGAGTGGGAAAGAGAAAGGGAGAGAGGACCAGAGAACGTGGGCGTGGAGGAAAGGGGAACATGGGAGTCACATGGGTCGGGACAACTTCAACAGGAGATACAAAGGAGTGTGCAGGAGAGGATGGAAATAATGCATGCAGCGGAGGCACACGTCAAACGACAAATCTAATGAGGACACGATTTATAGGTTTCGTTCTTTTTTCTTTTTTAATTGTATGTATAAATATCACGAGTATATATAGGGCGGTATCGGTTTTCTTATTCTGGTCTGGGACGATTATTATGTATGGGTTTAATCTGGTTTATATTATGGTTGGGACAAAAAGCGCGCGCAGAGGAAGGAGCTTGCTTCCTCTTGATTCATTTGTAGGATATCTAGGATACAGTAGACACGGACATGATACCTAAATAACAATAACGGCTTTTAATAACTTTCAAGGCACATTTACTATCCCCTCTCTCAATGGAATAACAAACAAACAACCACCAAAAATACCCCAACCCACCCCCCAACCGAATCACAACCCATGACCCAACGACCTCCCAACACAAACCCAACCGAGTGATACCCCATGACCCACCACCATCCCCGCCGGCCCCCACCAATTACCAACCAATCCGGGCCCATCAAACCCTAGGCCCTAGCCTGTCCACACCGCCCACCAACCAACCCCAAACCCTGCTGAAAATAAAAACCCGCGACACCGATCCAAATAATTAGTCCTCATTAATGATATCGATATCGCCTTCCTAGCTAGCACACCATACCCAGCCAATCATGGCTAATCGGTCAATCAATAACAACAAAACCGCACATCACAACACAGCACAGCCCCGTGGGGGCTGGCTGGTCCCTACAAGTGCGTATATGTATATGTAATACTTTTTTTTTTTCCGTCGGCCGCCGGGAGCCCGGTTTTATACGTGGCGCGCGCGGGCCGATGGGGGCAGGGGGAATTTTGGGGTTTGTAATCATTGGCTCTGATCTAACCTTGGTGCTTGGCCGATGGATGGATGGATGAAGGGGCGCGCGGGTGGTCAGTGTATTAGTTGTATAGATTGGATAGGCTAAAATCTAAGTACAGGTAGAGGTACAGGTTGCGGTTTTCTTCTTCTATATACTGATCTGAAAAAAAAAAAAGAAGGAAAAAAAGGATTTGTAGGAATTACAGACAAATGGGATCCGGATGGATGGTGACAATAACGCCAAAGAGAAAAACCGAGAAGAAAAAAAGAAATCAAAAAAAAAAAAGAGAAAATAAAGAGGAAAAAAAAAGATAAGATGAAATCTACAATCCCCCATAACCATAGCCATCACCAATAATATAATCATCACCATCAATGCCATTACCCCAAATAAAAAAACCCCAAACCCCAATTCCCCAACTAACTACCCACTCACATCGACTCCTCCTCCCCACCCTTCTCTGTCACCCTATACCCCTCCCCAAAGCACCACCCCGGATGGAACACATTCAGCGCCCCCACCGCACACACGACCATCACCCCCTCCAGTATAAAAAACAGCGTCTCATCCGCCATCAGCGCGCCGCTCCACCCCTGCGCCATCTCAATAACTCGATACACGCTCCTAATCATGATAAACGTAGTACTTAGCGCTAGCGCGCACAAGAACCCGCGGAACTTGCGGCTGGCCCGGAGCTTCGCGTGCGTGGGGTCGAGGCTGCCCTTGCGCCGCACCACGCGCAGCGCGTACTCGGCGCACAGAACCATGAACATTGCGAGTGTAAACACCTGGAAGGCGAGGCCAGTGATCATAATGTTGGTGCCGAGCGTGGGGGACTTGCCGTCTTGCGAGGTCACTGAGGCGATGCCGCCGCCGGCGGCTTGCAGGACGAGGGAGATGAAGTCACAGGTGACGAAGAGCCAGGTGTAGGCCTTTGGGGGGATGCGGGAGATGTCGGCGCCAAAGATGATGACGCTGGAGAGGGGGGTTAGTATTGTCGTCTGGTGAACAGAAGGGAGGAGAGAAAATCACTTACATCCGGGAGAGACAGAGGTAGATACCGGCGGCGAAGAAGGCAGGTGCGAAGGTGAGGCAGCATATTTGGATCAAGAACTAGTGGGTATATTAGTATTGGGGTATTCAATATCTTTAGAGATATATCGTGTACTTACGGGGTCCATTGTAAATGGATCATTATATCCCATGACTCGCCCGGCATAGCCAATGATCTCTCCAATATTCCCCAGCAGCATCACAGCGAGGAAGCTCCATGTCTTGTAGCGGATACCCTGAATAAGGTACAGCACCACAGAGAGCCCAAACAGCGCAATGAGCAGACTGTTGAGCGCGAGTGAGGGCCGGTAGTCAAAGTATGAGTCGTCGATCGAGCAGATCTCGAGCGTGCAGTCCTTTGAATCTATGATCGTACCGTTCAAACTAATAGTGTCCGACATGATGAGTGGCGGATATCAAGACTTGTGGTTGTAGCTCTTGATCTTTGGGGGGTTGTAGTAGATATATATAAAAGTCCAAGTGACTAATTAAGAGTACTAAAGCCTCTTATAATTGCAAGAAGAAGAAGAAGCTTGTGCTGTGATTATTTATCGACTCTGAGATACTTCGGGACCAAAGCAGACTCTCCCAAGCTCTTTATGTATCACAGTCGACCCTTCCCATCCATCCTCTTCCTCGTCTCCAAATCGGGCAGTGTTCCACCTGGAAAACCGGGCTCCAGAACCCCATGAACAAAGGCTCCTAGTTTGACCACCTATAATAAGGTTTTCGTGAATACGAAACCCAGCACCTCGACGGCAGATTGTATGACGCGGCCGTAGAAGGTACATGCACATATCACAACCTTGTGGTTTTTCTTTTTTTGTTTTTCTCTGGCTGCCCGCTATATGCTTATTTGTTGGCGGGGATATTGTGCCAGGGATCGAGAGGAGTGGGGGGGAGAAATGCACGTTGTTTGATGTGCAAAACTACTGGGCGAAGCTCTCGCTCGCTTCGATCCCGACGGCCATGGGTTAATAGACTAGCCGTAGTAATCGCATTGGGGTAGAGGGGGAGGGGAGGTGGGAGGTGGGAGAAGGGGGGTGCACTGGTGAGATATTGTAGTACGTACTGTAGGTTACACATATACAGCGCAGCCTCTTTCGACTGTTAATTCGACCACCGTTTATCTACATGTAGCTACATATTCTGTGGCATTATCTTTGTGGCCCTGTACGTTTCTATTCTGGCTGGCCGGAAACGACAACGACGACGCCTTGCTGATGAGGTGCACTTTCTGCTTTCCTCTTTGAGGTTGTTGCTGGTTGATTGCGAGTATTTTCATATCCATCCATACACTTGAGAAGGATTACTCAGAGGCACGTACAGGCAGCGTAGGAACTTAGGAAGAGCACCCGTACCCGCACCCTGCTAGACGTACTCGAAACAGCTATCAGATACCATCATCCTGACCATTGCAAGCTGCAAGCCCTGCAGATTAAGGAGGAATGGGTGGGGGATAGCACATACGGTCAATTGTTCTTGAGAGTAGAATGTAGGTAGGTACTATAATAGTGGCTTTGTGAAACGGGCGGTCTTCCCGGTTATTGACTCACTCACTCAGGATTGCTGTGTGGAATATGTATGGAAGAAGAGGAATGCAAGGAGAAAGAAGCTTACTTTGCCCTCATACGATATCTCATGACGACACCCACGTAATAATGCAACTACATGCTCTTTTCTGAATCCTGGCCTGTGCGTAGACATACGGGTTCCCTACAGGCAGTTCCCATAATAGTAATTTTCCGACAACAACCTGCCAAGACTCGGCCTTACTCTCCGCCGAGCACAGTTGCCCAGCCCCCAGTGCAACGTCTTTTTTTCTCCTCGCTAGCGATTGGGCACGCGTAAACGATGAGGGAAAATATTCCCCCATCGCACTTTTGCATTGGATGCATTTGCACTCCAAGGCAGAATTTTCTTTTTTTTCCTTTCTTCCCCTTCATTCTTGTTCTTTCGTCCTCTCCCCGCGTTGGATGGTTGTTCGGAGCCTCCGACACAAAAAAAGCAACCGCTTCTTTTTGGGACCTGGAACACCCGTGATTGGTAGCATAGGCGAGTTGCGTGGTAACGTTCTTCCGGAGCCCGGATCGCCGATATAGTATCCCCATCCAGGATGTGTCAGTACATGGGTGAAAGCTTAAGCGGCCACCTTAATTGATTAAACATACATACATGTACATAGGACATGCCTTGAACTCTACGAAGAAGCTTAAGATGATGATGTGTGGGGTTCGTGTCGAGAGAGAAAAATAGAGAGAGCCTTATTTCAGCCGCAGATGTGACACGGTATGATGTGGGCCTCATTGCGGAAGAGGAAGATTTTGGAAGGCAGTGAAAAGTTCTCTTTCGGTGTCTCACGTAATGAACCAAAGGCGGCGCTGGAGAATGACTGGCTCGATATGTTTAGTATGTAATTTGTGGAATCATGGAATATCACTCGCCGATAAACCCCGTGGTCTTCTGTTTGACGTCGGGAGTTGACGAGGCGGGTATTTTCTGAACTCTAAACATCTCAGCACGTTAATATTGTCCGTTGTGGTAGGAGCAAGTATGGGGAAATATTCGTACTCCGCCTCATCCCTGGGATCATTTTTGGAACAATCAATTGATCAACCCCCAATGTCAACCCCAATATCAATCTCATACGTATACCAGGCAAGGCGCATGACTTCCATCCTTGAACGCACCCGCGGCCATATATGTCACTCCTTATTCCAACACCTTGATAGCTATTAGGCGGCACAGAGAAGATAAATTGATCCATGGATCAACGTACCCCCGTAGGATCCCCCATTACTTTACCGATAGCTGTATTCAAGCAAGACTACTTCAGTCTAGTTTAGTCTAGTTCCTTTTATTATAACTGACATCTAGAGATCGAAAGCAGATGAGAGCCAATGGACAAAGTCAATCGTGTGTAAAAACCGCCGCAGCTTGAAACAAAGAAAGCTTAGGAGGAGAAGTTTATCCCTGAACTTATAGTTACAGTTTAGAGGACAGTATGCTCTCAAGACAGAAGTACAGATATAGCTATAGTTTGCAGTCACGTCTAAACCACATATTGAGACGTTTTCAAGTCAACAACAAGCAATAACTTGTCGCGAAGAACAGTTTCACCTCGACTAGCATTAATGCCGCTCGAACGGCGGATCAACTAGACACCATCATAACACACAACATCATACGTATATACTAGCTACACCATTCCACACCACTCCTCTTCAACTAACCCCCACGTCTCCCAAACCAACCCAGAGACAGAACTATAGTGCGCATCCGTGGCACGAAAGGGGTTCCAATAACACTCACTCCGTACGTACGCGTGTGAAATGGGGATCCCCTCAGGTAGCACCGCCCCCAAGAGACATAAATCAATCATTAACCAACCACAGTCTACCGCTTCAGAACCGGTTTCGCTTTGATTGACATTTCAAATTATGCATCCTAATATATATGAGCGTCTTTCACAGCAGCAGCAGCGTCACATCCCAATCGATGCTCTTACCCAACCGGTCGATCCCTCTTTCCCAGTCGATCATCCTCCTCTACTCTACTCAACTTAATTCAGCGGAACGACAAACCGAAGTAAGCATCTGGACCGGTTAGGTCATGAAACAGGCCGAATAACTACCTCGTAGGGAATTTAACGTGTTTTATATCGATCCATCTCCTCCGCGTGATATAAATTAAGTGAACGTAATAACATCCGCTATACAGCTGCAGTGTCAAGGGTCCAAGGCAGATTTTTCACCAGTTTCCAGCCATAGGAGAAGGAAGAAGATTGGGGGGCGCACTGAGGGGGTACTCAAACACCTGTGCACAGATGTATGGCTACCGTAGAACCCCTCTCAGTGCCTTAGGATATAGGGATACACAATATAACCCCGGCACTAGATAGCGTTCATCCTACAGATCGATCATATCATATGTATACGGGGTAGCGGATTCCCTACTCCCGCTTGCTCACCTGGCGCCGGTCGGGCGGACAAGTGGGTGGATGAGCAGCGCCATGTATCTGCTCCTCCAGCTGGATAAATATTAATCCAAGAGCCAGCATGCGTGCATACAAGAACCTGTGTTTTAATCCGCCAAGAATAGTCGAAACCGCAGTTGTCCGAAATTAAAGCGAACGCTTTGAAATACATACATGTATCGAATCCCCTCGGCGGTGATCAGGACCAATTAGTATCTGTCAGGTTAGCCATATATAGAATTCCTGATATTAAAAAAACTATGAGAGTCAATCATTAAATCCGCAGTGCACACCCACCCACCCAGTCCCTATCTGATAGGATATTGATAATGGATTTGCAAATTTGCTGTATTATATTAGTATGAGTCTATCTGTGATTTCGGGTATATCTTCTATCACGCCTGCCCTTCTCTGGGCTAACCTGACAGATACTAATTGGGCCTGAGGGGATACCTAAATTTATCATGTACCCAACTTCTCTGGCCGGCCACTCTGTACCTACGCACCATAGAAAAACCTCTCCCACCCCCCACCCGCCTCGCCCCCTCCTCTTTACCACCAATTAACGCCCACCATCAACGCATATGTATACCCAAGCAGTCACCACACCCAAAGACCATGTACCAGGCGCTGCGCATATGTGCCACCCCCTAACCACTAATCTCAGACCAACAACAATAAAAACCCCTTTAAGGTATCAAGTGAACTGCACTCGCACAAAAAAAACTCCTTCCTGCCTCGGACACACTACTCGGATAAAACCAGATCACGGGCTATCACTCGCAATACCTCCCGGACCACAAAAGGAAGCCAGCGGCGATAACTAAAGTCCTAACCCAGATAAGACTGTCAGAAGACCATGTATAGTTCTATACACACACTCAAAACACATACCAGCCCCTTCAAAGCAGCGACGGGAAACAGTGATGGGGCATATACAAGACAAAAGAATTCAAAGTTTCCGAGACTAATTTTGTTTTCTTGGTCGACGATACAAGTTGAAGGCGATATCCATGCACAGCTGGGCGATCTGATCAACCTCCCAAAGCTACATACCTTCAGACAGTCTCGAGAGGTGGCGGATCTACCTGCAATGTGCATACATAGGTCAATCTAAGAAATGTACATAAACCCTAACCCTGAATCTAATTTGGAGTGATCTATGGTCTCGAGACTTTGCGCAACACCTCCTCAGTCCAGATTTTTTTTTTAACCACATCCAAGATGCAAGACGAGGTGAGCTTAAAGCAAGTTTCTTCTTACTTCTGTCTCGTACCTACCACTAAAAACAGCCCGATATACAAACCTTGAAACAAACAAAACCCCGGCCACGCAACAAAACCCGCGCAAACCCCTAACTCCTACCCATATACAAAGTGCCTCAAGAGGCTTACTCACAAGCTCAGATCGAAGTAAATATATAACCAATATTGACCTTTTCTGCGGTGGGGGGAAGTCTGGCGACTTTTTGTCGAGCCTGTCACTACGCAGAGCTCCCGTTCATATAATATCTCAAAGCTTAGATAAATAGCTACTTGTTACTCACCGCAAACCCTTGAGAGTATATTGGCCCGTCTCGGGCTCTCTCAGTCTGAACCTAGGTTTAAAATATTATTCATGAGATATCACTCGGTCATGTGATGCCAGAGTTTCTCTAGGTTCTATCTCTGGTTCTAGAGATAATATTAGTTACGGGAACTATAGGGTCTTTCACAGCGTACCGAGCTACAGCAATACATATTCCTCTGTAAATTAAACTTGTCTTTATTATCACTCTAGCCTCTAGCCTAAGTTCTTAAAGTCAAAATTTAAAATGTTCGAAAAAAGCAAAAATAAATATTTATTCAAGAACCCTGCCCCTCCCTCGGGCCATAATAATTAAATCATATACCACCCTCCTCTCCCCTCTCTCAAACCCTCCTCAACGCAAAAACCAAAACCGAAAAAGCACATCACCATCAAGCATTACGCCAATAGACTAAACAAAAGAAACCACTACTCTACCCTACTCTACTCTAAAAGAGGGCCACGAATCCGGCAACCATCAATCCAACCATCACACCGGCGGCACCCTGGACCCTGTTAGCGGCACCCTCAAAGAGGGCTCCGGCAGGTGTAACGGTGGGCTGCACCGGGTGAGTTGTGGTCTTGGTCGAGATGGTTGTGGTGCTGTGAGAGCTGGTAGAAGAGCTGGTGGAGGTGGTGCTGTTGACAGCGGAGACGGTGGTGGTGTTGTGGACGGCTGGGATGGTAGTGTTGTGGATGGCGGGAACTGCCACAGGGGAGACTACTGGGCCTCCGGTGACAGAAGCCGGGTGAGGGCAGTCGACACCGGGAGTGCATGCAGATGGAGCAGATGGGACAGCAACGCCTGCAGATGAAGCCGGAGCACCAGGAGCAGACGGAACGGCAACACCAGCAGAGGAGGCTGGGGCACCGGGAGCAGACGGAACAGCGACGCCAGCAGATGTAGCTGGGGCACCTGGTGCGCCAGTAGCAGGAGCAGATGGGACAGCAACACCCTCAGAAGAGGCGGGGTGACCGTGAGGGCAGTTAACACCAGGAGTGCAAGCGGATGGGGCGGATGGAACAGCAGTGCCTGCGGATGAAACCGGAGCACCTGGTGCGCCGACAACTGGAGCGGATGGGACAGCAACACCGGAAGAGGAAGCGGGGTGGACGTGGGGGCAGTTCACACCCGGAGTGCAAGCAGAAACAGGAGTCACGGTCGACACGGCAGGGGCCTCAAAGGTCGGGACCGGGGGGTATCCAGTGACCGCCGGGTACGTGACAGTGTTGGTGTAAGTCACACAGTCCGAGCCCGCGCACTTGCTGACGGTGACGGTCGAGCAGGGAGTGTAGACGGTCAGGTGCAGGGTTGAGGTGACGACTGTGGGCTTGACGGTGGTGGTGGCGTGGCAAGCGGTCTGGTCACATTTGGTGAGCGTCTTGGTGATGTAGGAGGTGTACGTCACGCATGGGGCTTCCTCCTCGTCGGTAGGCAATGGGGCGGCGGTGATGCTGGTTCCAATCTCAGTTGGGGCAACAACGACGCTGCTTCCAGTGCTGGTTGGGGGAACAATGACAGTGATGTTACCGTATGGGGCGGTCACGCTGGATGTGTGCACGGAGCTGGTGGGACCCGTGACAATTGGAGCGGTAGGGTTTGTGCCGATTGGCAGGACCGCGGTGACAGTGGCGCTTGTAACCTCGGGGAGCGTAACGTTGGTTGTCGGGATGATAGAGCTGATAGGAGGAAGCACAACAGTGCTAGTGTTGACGGGGACTGTCGTGACCGGAGCAATGATAGTGGTGTTTGATATCACACTCGTAGAGGTGGTTGAGGTCTCAGAAGCAGATGTTGTAGAAGTCGATGTTACCGGCGGGGCGACAACAGCCCCAGTCTTACAGTTTTCCGCATCCGTGCAAGCCCCAAGAGTCAAAAAGACAGAGCTATCCAAGAGCGAATCCGCCGTGTCACAGATGGCAATCTCAATCTTGTGAGCACCAGGAGCTATCACCGACCCACCCGCCCTCAGCAACGGCGTAGATCCATCAAAATTCGACCCCGAAGCCGGCGGCGTCACCACATTCCCACTCGAGAAGAAACCCCCGTTGATGGTGATCGGGGCACCATTCGAGTCCGCCGCAATCTGTTTACCGTCGATCCAGATGCCAAACACATCATTGAAGTCGCTGCCCACCCACTCGGGGTACTCCTCGCTGGCAAAGACGAACTCCGTGAAGAAGCCCGAATAAGCGGAGTTGAGGACGACGTCCATGCTGAGCACCGCGGCGTCGTACGTTTGTACGCCGCCGTTGAGGGTCTGGCAGAGCGCACTACCGGCGGTATCAAGGGATTTAGATGCTTCTGCGTCGCTATTAGAGGGGATGGTGTCAATTGCCTGGCCTGAGGTCATAACGATGGAGTCGCGGATACCCAGCGGTCCATCGGTATAGGTGCCGGAGCTACCGACAGCTCCAGTATATGTAGCCGAGACGAGAGTGATACCGGGGCCGAGGACGGCATTGGCTAGTGCTGTTGCGTCGTTGGTCGGGATAACAACAAGGGCGTTGGTAGTGGCAAACGCAAGAGCTGCGAAGCTGAGAAAGTATTTAGAGTTGTAGGTCATCTTTATTAGAGAGAGGGATATAGATTATATTAACGATAGAACTATCCTAGATAGGATATTTATTATATTGTAGGTCAAAAACGAATGGAGGAGGCCAGGAAAGAGTGACTGGCTGCGCTGCTGGATACGGTGGAGGTCGAGAAAAGTCGAGATATGGCGGGAGATTCTCTTTAAATATATCTTCAAAATCTCCTACCAACTGAACTGACTGACTAGTTCAACCCCCGAAAAGAACATCTGCAGGTCCCGGTTCTTGGCAGGAGTATAACAGCCAGTAATGCGGCTAGAAAACCAACTAAACCTCCACCACTTGTGTCTAGCCTATCTCCAGTCAGCCACATGAAGAATTGGGCATCAGAAAGGTACCGAACCCTCCCTCTCCCCCACACACACAATTATCATAAGGGGAGATTGTAAGCCCTGAAACTGTGTTGAATTACAACTTGTGGTTTCCCTCAATGATTCGCATTCACCATTCCTCCTATGGAATATGTTTGCAATATTCATCCACTTCCGGTTCCGTCCAGCGTGGTACAATGAATATCGGTAGATCATAATAAGCTCACCCCTGTCTTCTCTCCATGCCCATGAGAAAATCTTATCTGTACCACGCTTAGCACGAGCTGGTTCCGCGCCATCGGATGTATGGGGAGAACAACGCAAACAAAAGCGGTAGGAAGAGTACCAAGACTAGAGTATCTTCATCCCTTTTCGCGCGCGTCGCGACGGATGGTGAGAAAATGTGGCGTTCGTTCCTGGCTAGACGTTGCCCTTGGCACAATTTCGAAGCGGCAGAGACTTAGAGAGAGCTTGTTCTTTCCTTCTTCTTTGTGGCTAGACTAGATGAGATAGCCTTCGATTATGCAGGCACACCGCACGCAGGCACAGGAAGTGGTTGTTTTTACCGGCGCAGGAACTAGAGACAAATGTTTCGACTCTTTGCATCATTCCTTCTCCTGCCTAATATCTGATAGGGCTAGATCTTGAAAATTTACCGTCCGTCCCCTCAGTTAGGAATCAAACTGCCTAGGCTTTAGTATAGAGAAGTCCAGAAAAAGGGATCAAAGACAAACAAGATTGCGATCAAAACGCTTGACTCTCTTCCAAACCTCCATCATCCACGGACGGATAGTCCACTATCCTTCCTCTATTGCCAATTCTAACTTCTTTCCACAACCTGCCTTTGACAAAGCCCACAACCAATGCATCATCAAACGACTTGGTACCGTTGGCTCGGATACTCGTCTCGCTCGCCCATCATCGGGCAAGCCGAGTTACTGGTACGACTCTGAATCAGTGCTATGCTCCATCGGGTGTCTGTGCTGCATGGAGGCGGTGGCTGAGCCTTGAACAATGGTCAAGGCATAGATAGATAGATAGAGTGGAGAGTGATGGGGGTGGGCAGGGTTGAGGTCGGTTGGGATGATTGGGAGATAGAGCCAATCGAGTGGGTATTGCAGATATCGATAATTGGCACTGCTTAGCCCGGGAGCAAACACTGAGATTCAACATCCTCGTTACACTCCACTCCACCACCGGGAAGGGCTTGCAGCAAACAAACAAATAAACTCTCTATACATACCTGAAACATGACGTCCGGACTTTTTTATGCAGGCAGGAAGCCTCTTCTGTGTTTAAGGTACGGTGCAGTCGGGCTCTCGTCCTGAATTTATGGCGGGAGGGTTCTTGCACTGCAAAGCCATGCTAGATCAATTGATTGATTGATAAGGCGTATTACATGCGCAATACAATCTAGAGTCCCGATGAGCTTTCATCTTGGTGTTCCCGAGTGTGCTACACGGGAAAGAAGTGTAGAGTGGCCATAACCGGCCAATATTGAGCTCTGTCTTGGCGGGTCAACACTCTCAACATGTCTCAACGCCCTCGCCCCACGATGTCTATCAGGAAGAGATAGAACTCACGAAAAAATAAACTTTCTTGGCATGACATCTAAGTTATCTAGAGTAAAGTACAGGACTTATCAAACCAACTACTTTAACTACCCAAAACAAGTAGTGATTGACATTTATCGTTGACAAGGGTTGATTGATATGATCCTTTGATCAATTGGAGACTTTTAACGTTTAGACTTGTCCGGAATCCTGCAGCTCGTATACAATTGTATGTACATGTATCTCTGGCATAAGTTTGTAATTTAAAGCTTAAGCTTAATCGTACTTGCTTGATGTACCCGCCAGCCCGTTATGTACATGTACATGTAAATACATGTAGTCATGTATATACGCAAACGTCTGCGGCGGTCAACCGGGCGAGAGGTGAACAAAGCTCATACTATCCTAATATCGGAGAGGGAGGAGTTGGTATGGAATCAGATTGTGGCGCGTTGAATTATGAACGCTGGATCCGATAGTCGTTGAGGATCGATGGATTGGATTCAGGATCGAAACCATAGCAGTAATCCAATGATGCACGCCGCGAGGGTCCCTGGAATATATATTCAGGAGATATATATGTGTATTGATAATTCGAAGGAACCCATTTTACGTTATCATAGCCGACGTAATATTGGGCGTGTCGAACTTGAAGTCTAGCCATTGAAAGCATCAAGCTTTCCCCGTCAGGTGATCCGCACCCCAGGGATTTTCAATCACCGGTGTCATGTAGGACGAGGTAGTTTGTACCTAGATGCTACGGAATTTGAACCAAAACTAAAACTCAAGCCGGACAATAATCGCACAAGCTTTGGTGCTTCCATTAGTACTTCTAGCCATAGTTTTATTCTAGGATACGGATCAGGCATGTCGCCCGTTTTTCGAAACACTATCTAGATGTTACCAGATGTGCGGAATCAAGGGTCGGGGGTAGTTCTTGGTCGTAAAGAAGGTTAGTTTTACGGCCTAGTTACATGGCTGGCCAGAAATTCCCTGTTATCCATGACGCTATTCTATCGGGAGGTTTTCGGCGGTAGTAGATGTGTTTATATATATACTGTGTTTTGTTGTTGAAAGTGTACCTGCATCAGAGCAAGCATAGAAGGTCTTCTGCGAATGTTGACCAACTGAGAAAAACAGAAACGTGGCAAGATGAGATCCCCCCTCCTCCCATAATTTTATCCCCCCTAGCTTATCGTCACTGTTTTATACACCGCGTCGACATCATCCCATCACTTTGAGAAATGTTACTACCATTTCACTAGCCCTTTTCTCATCTAATCTGTTCCACATGACAAGTATAAGAAGGCGGCGTCATCATGACTCATCACTCGGCTTTGGCGCGTTAAAATACAGGGATACACGACAGAGATATGTAATTGGTTGACTGATTGATAATTCATATATAACAGAGATTCATATATAACAGCACGAGGTAGCAATATAGCGCCAAGATCTAAGGAGTGGACCTAATCGATGCAATCCTCGTTAATACTTTATTTCGAGCTGATGTTTACCGGGGTGGGTTCTTTCTTGGCTTGATACAATTCTCATATACTTTAAGTGACTTATAGTTATAGATATCAATCACATCACTAGGAAATCAAAAACTGCAAAGGTCATATTTTCTGATACCACGAAGATTAGGTTTGCATTTATTATAAGCTTAAGAAAAAGAATTAAGCAGCCCCCCCCCCCCCCCCCCCTCCCATCAACAGAAGCTATATAGCCAGTTTTATCAGCAAATGTGAGGTAAAACTATCGATTTCTATTAATTTTAACATACATGGAATTCCGACGCCATAAAGCGAGCGAAGATATGTGATTTGGTTTCCCACCCGTGCTATTGACGGCCAGAAATCACACTCCCCACCAGTGTAAAGAACTAGTGGTCCTTCGGGCCAGCAAACAAACTTCCTATTCCTATAAAAGGAATGGTCCTTGGGACCAGCAAACGGACGCACATGCCATGCCATCAGTGTGTAAATCTAAACTCATATTAATCTCATCAGCAAAACATTCTGGTAAATAATATTCTTAGAAGTGTGCTTATACATACCTTCTCGAGCATTTCTTAATCTCGGATTCAACTAGGGATTGAAGTACACTCGCCCTACAAGAATATTCTCCAGTCCTAATCCCACATTCTTATTAGTAAAAATATTCATAGAGTGGATATTTCTAAAGGAACACTTACACCTGGAATATCGACCTCGGTGCATAATTGGCTGGTGGCCACCGAGATATCGGGGTACATTCGCCCTACAAGAACCTCCTCCTCCAGTCCTAGTCCCACGTTCTTATAAGTAAAAATATTCACAGGATGGCCGATATTTCTAAATTATAAAGGAAAACTTACACCTGGGATATCAAGAACCTCTTATGGACTATCGAAGTAGTGCAGTACGCTCGCCCTACAAGAGCAAGGCAGCAATCTGTTCTCGTGTTCTTATTAGTAACATGCCCTCATAGAGAATATCCATGCGAGAAAAGTATTTTTTACATTTCTAACGTCATCTGCCCCAGCCCGAGCCTGATGTGTGCAGTACACATGCCCTACAAGAATATAGCGAGGAACTATATGTAGTTTAATAATCTCATTAGTCTAATACTCTCGCAGATGACATTCATAAAGAGGGATTAATTGTACTTACTGAGGTATTGACGACTATCTGCTGGAACCCCAACCTTGAGCCATATAATCCACCACATGCACAGCACCACATGCACAGGCAAGCTCGATGATATCTTGCTCTTTGATACGACCCTATACATCATAGGGCCGAGAATTTCGGCTGGTAAACACTGGCATGAGTGAGCGGAACAAGCAGAGGAGAGTTGTTTCTAGACACGAAGACATACCTGATTGCAGTACATATGCTCTACAAGAATACTCACCCCCAGCCCCGGGGCAGACCAATGCAGCGAGTTTGATAACTCTGTTGCAGTCAGCCCGAAGCCGGTGGTGATGAAGCTGTTGCTGATCGTGGGATCACGATGCAGCTGAGGGATAAAACCCTCAAAGTGAGCAGCAGGCCAGCCGCAGAGAATGGTGTTGTCAAACAACAGGTGAAAAGATGCCATTAAGGCAAGAGAAAAGAAGCCAATTTAAAGAAAATCCACCCAAGAGGGATGGGAAAAATAAATATGAGGTGATAGACCATAATTGTACGGGAAAGTGAGTTGCTTTCACACGTAAAGAGGATGGAGATGGTAGCTCTTGGAATGGATAGGAGATTAGGAGAGAGTATGAGAGAGAGAGGGAGATAAATACAGTCACATTAAGAGAGGGAAGTAATTAAACCAAGAGAGTAGCATATTTCCCCGCGGCCCGGGGAAGGCTAGGTAAGCAATTAATAGTACGGCCAACTCTATCAATGCGAGCACCATGCATATCGCTAAATACACTCCCTTCCCCGAGAAAGGGCCGCGTATTACACCAGTACCACATCTAGTATCAATATTGACTCGGTCTACTCTAGAGACTGTTTATTACTATTCCCCTGCGCAGCCCCCAAGCAATCCCCACCTTCAAACCGAGCCTAAAATGCTGGTTTACGAGTTTCAATGGCGCAATTTAAGTACGCAATAGACGCTCAAGTTCATCTTGGCGGCTCTAGTGATCTATATCTACTTCACAGCCACCGGTAGACTGTTGTGGTGGTGATAAGTCATTTAACACCTTTAACAAGTCTTGCGAGTGATAATTTGTGATTGGGTTTCCTCCCCATTTCATCGCGATGAGTGAAAGCCACTTCAAATGGGTTTATCTATGGCATATAGAAGATTACTGTATCAATCTTATCGACCACAAAACTATAGTTTGAAGATATATTTACAGTATTTGTCTGATTTGACGAGGCCTGGCATATTGTGGCATATTGTGGCATGCATGGGGAATGATACAATTGCATGATTTAAAGTAACACAACCCCACCTCGGTTACTGAGTCAGTTATCATGTCATCTCTGAATCCCAAATTAGAACATATCTGAAATAGAAAATCTCAATTATCCTCTACATTTAACGAGTCTCGAAATAAATGGAGTTGCAGATATTTTCTCATTCGTGAGGTAGTGGTCTAGCTAGTGTCTTGGCAATCAGACTAGGAATGATATTTCCAACATGAATTCTCTTTATAACCCATCCACCACTAGTGAAACTCCAATAACGACGTAATTCTTTCCAAACAATACATAAAAATACAACCGATGACTCAACACTTATTTATACCCCAACCAAACTCTTCTACCCCTCTTCCCCCACCTCCACCACACATCGATATCATCACCATTCCTGTCCTTACCATCACAACAAAAGTCTATCCATCATGTATATGACCACCGTCACCTTGTTTCTTCTCTACATCGCTCTCGCCGCCCTTGCGGTAGAGTGCAGACCTGCCCCCGCCCTAGACAGCCTCGAAGGCCTCTCGAACAGGATCCGTACCGGTGCCGTCGCTATCGCGAACCCCGCCCACCCGAAAGACTCGAGGATTCAGAGGATTACCAGCAAGGATGGCGAGGTTATCAGAGTTCAGAATGAGGGCGGGCCTCAGAATGAGGAGGCGCAATATGAGTAGGACCTTGAAGGTTATCACAGTATTTAAGACTACATATACTTTCGCTCACTCGATTATATACTTGTATTAGCTAGAAGATACGCTCTTTACTACATATAAATGGAGAACTTCGAACGCAATCGATGTTAAAACTTGTAATTTTACGCGGCATGAGGTGCTGTTCATCTATAAGTGACGGTATTGTAAACTGATGGGAACCTACCACCACCTTAGGTAGCCAAGTCGTTCAACGCCGGAGAAGGTTCCGGAAGCTAGCGAACTTCCTCGCTCCTGCAATACCATAATTCCGCCTCATACTCACGAACGGAACTTATAAGCCAGTAAGCCACCAAATATATCCCAAATTGTACCGATTCTGGCATGCTTGGCATAGGGTTAGGGATGGAGTTAAACTACAAGTGCCACAAGTACCACAGGGCCAGCGTGGCCCACATACGACCCTGTTGTATGCAGATACATCGAGTTGCCTCATTTTTTTTAATTGAGGCTCGCCTTATCCGCCAATATCGAGCCAGAGCTCTCCAATCCGGCCTAAGCCTACCGCCAACCTACCCATACGTACCCTCACGAAGGGCGAACTTATTCCAACTGGATTTCTGATAAGAACCCAAAGGATCTTCAACCTGAGAATCAACTGTTATTATGAATTAGTTATACTAAATTAGACAAACTTAGCCTGCCAGGAATTTAGGACGGAAATTTTATACCGGTAATACCATGAGTTACAGACCTGACCCGAACTGGCTCGTCTATTAGACTACCGCCGCCGCAGCCGCCGCCAGCGAGGAAGTTTCGTAGCAATGAAGCTCCTCTTGTGGTACGTAGACACTTAAACCAGAAGCTGAACTTGACAGATACAACGAAAAAGCTGACCGCATCAGACCTCTTAAACTTTTATCACTTAAAGTTATCCATATGAGACTCCTATATGCGCCTGGATACGGTCGACCTTAGCAGAAACTATGAACCATAAATCGCCCACGGCAATAGCGGAGTTATAAGTACATCTAAGCCTCTCCACATGGACGCCTTCCCACACCACTTGAATACCCCCCCATTCTAATGGTTAATAATTACTGTTGGTGAGGAATTCCAATTCGAGAGGTATATAAACCAATCACAACGTAGGTTCTTTTTTTACGTTAACTGTCAGTGAGATGGGTGTTCTAACTAGTGACCTCCTATCCACCATTCGCCACAAGGGCTGGAGTGAATGAAGTAATTAACGAGAGACACTCATTAAAGAGCCGTTCATGGACGCTCATCGACGTTTGTCTGTAATATATATCTAGCTCGTTAATTGGATGAAAAACATACTCAAGAAAAGCCCGAGTGATGTCTTATGATATATCAGTTCTGACTCTGTGTCGAGGATTGATCTATATAGATACCTGGTAATGAAACACGGGTCCATATGGCAGAATGTTTGATTATGCTAATCTCAGCTCAATTTCACTAGCGTGTACAGATTTTATCTGTCTGTGTTGAATATGACAGGCCAGGCTTTGAATGGCACTTTTATATGCATAACATATGCTTGTTTTATCGAATAATTTAGTATGGAGAGCGTCTAAGTATCTCAGGAAATTGCCTAGAAATATGTACATATTTATATAAAAATACCGGATCAAAGCGGGATTATCTAGCCAAAACATTGCAGTGATACTACATACATGTATACATAGCAATATTAAAGGTTGGCAGCACCCTTGTTATAGCTAGAAATCCCAGGAACTATATCTACCAACCAGCTCAAGCATGCACAATAAAAATTGTGCAAAATACCTCCTCAAATACCCTGTCGTCAAACCAGGTAGATCTCGAGGCAACTATGCGTACTCGGGGAGTCGAATTTCGTTCTCCCGCTTGGGAAGCGAAAATCATAACCGTTAGACCAAGTACGCTTGAGTTACCAAAAGATTGATTGAATAATCGAGCTTTTTCAAAGTTATCAACCTTTGGTGATACATTACTCCTGATTGGGGTGCATTTTTATCTTTATTGATTCATTCAAGCCTGTTTTCAATGTAAATTTCCGTTACGTAATCTACATATCCTTATTAATGAAGTCATATCAGTCTTCACCATTCCCACTTTTCTCCACCGCTTGGAGTACGGCTTACATGTACCGTGGTCGATCATATTAGCAGAACCGAAAGCTTTAGGGCTACTATATAAACGAACTTGGACTTGTGTTACATAAGTAAAGGACACACCTGTCATATGTATAACTTTTTGGTAACACGTATACGACGTACGCTAGAATCGATATTCAGCCCTCTTCAACTCCCAAGCAACCACCAAGACTTACATCTTCTCCTTCATTATTACCTTCTCAAGGTCAAAACTGTCTATTCAACTATCACAGGAAGTGCATCTTCTTATTCCCCCCAGAGACACGAGCGAGCTCACGTCACAGGGCTGGGCAGAACCCTTCATCCGATCGAACTACCTACTTTGTTCAGAAACATTTACCGATATTCTTAGCCTCAATCTACTTGACTAGACTTACAGTACGAAATATCCATTGTTCTACGTTATATACGTGTACTCATACCGAACACTGCTAATAAGAATCATTGTACACGTGATGGCAGACTCAAATACAACCCGTAGTACTATGTATGTACTGAACTCAATACACCTACCACAATCAATGATGTAACGAAGAAAAAATACCAAACAACAACATAGTACTCACCAAGTGGTAGTACTTGAGTTCTCATATCCTCCAGCCCTCCATGCCCGTCCCACAGAGGTGTGCCGCATCCGAGCCTCATTCTTAAACGAACTATCTTTTGAAAGTTTTCCCAGCTACATAGTCACAATATCTGAATAGAGAGTGGCTTCTTGATGCGCCGTCATGGCCTTTAGGCTGCATGCCAGTGCATATCAACTAATAACATATTGTACTCGAGTGATATACCATGACACATCAAGCCTAGCCCTATGCAACACATATTACTTACAATTACGGGAGCAAATCGTTGGCATCTTGCCATAAAAGAGCGTACAACTTGTCGAAGATCGTCAGTCCGGTTTCTAATTTATGATATCGAATTGCATATTGCTGCCACATGCACGGCCACTAAACATTCTCGGTTTTAAGCAGGTGGAGATTGATTGATCAATTGACCAATCCTACATATTATTTTCACCGTCTACCCCGCAATTGACACTGCGAGATATCAGATGGGGCATATGCTGCAGATGACCATGCAGACCTCATTACGGTGTGCGGAGCACGGTGCGCGGAGTACGGTGCACCGTCGCCCGCATACATATACATGGGCCCGTGGGGATGAGTGTATATATACGCATCAATCATACCCCTCCAAACCAGCCCCACCACCATATCTCCGAACCCACAAATAACCAGAACGCCAAACAATCCCCACCACTGCATATCACCGCCGCACACCATCCAAAAGCCACAATGTCTGCCCCAATCCCAAAAATGGAGTTCGCCCGCCCAACAGCGCCCCCACCACCTTTCCAACCACTGGAAAAGGACAACGGCGAAAAGGAGAGCGCGGCATCAGCACGTTTCTCTCTTAAGGGAAAGGTGGCTATTGGTATGTACATATCCAATATCTGACCTCCTACCCCCACCTACCCATTCTGTGACCTTCCCGATATCTACAAAACCAATCATAATCACTGACCCCCCACCCGCCCACCAGTAACCGGCGGCTCCGGCGGCCTCGGCCTTGAAGCCTGCCGCGCACTCCTCGAGCACGGTGTAGCGGTAGTCGTGCTACTAGACGTCAACGCCACTGTCGGCGAGGCCGTAGCAGAAGTTCTACG
This sequence comes from Morchella eximia, assembly GCA_024713935.1. NCBI lineage: Eukaryota > Fungi > Ascomycota > Pezizomycetes > Pezizales > Morchellaceae > Morchella > Morchella eximia. Next base: position 268,904 of record JAMGZG010000022.1, on the reverse strand, counting down.
CAACAACTATCCAACAGGCACCGCGGCCTTCGTGGCAGTCGACGTGACAAACACAGAGGCCGTGACCACGGCCGTCAATATGGCGGCGAAAGTGTGGGGTGGTGTGGATATACTGGTTGCATTTGCGGGTATTGTGAAGTGTGAGGATGCGCTTGATATGGGTCAGGCGGCGTGGAAGAGGGTGCTGGATGTTAATCTTACGGGGTCGTTCATTTGTGCGCAGGCGGTTGCCAAGTATGAGCTTTTATTTGCTGTTGATGCGGGTTTGATTTCGGGCTATAGGCTGACGGTATTTTAGAGCGATGGAAGCGGGTGGTTGTGGAGGGTCGATAGTGCTCATTGCATCGATCTCCGGCCATGCAGCGAACTTCCCGCAGCCGCAGGTCAACTACAATGTCTCCAAGGCCGGCGTTCTAATGATGGTCAAGAGTTTAGCGGCAGAGTGGGGGCGCTATGGCATCAGGGTGAACTCGATTTCGCCAGGATATATGAATACTGTGTTGAACGAGGGAGATGGGCTAAATGACCATCGGAAAATGTGGATTGAGAGGACGCCGTTGGGTAGAATCGGGGGTGTTGATGAGCTGAATGGGGCTGTGATTTTACTTTGTAGTGATGCTGGGAAGTTTATAACCGGGACAGATATCAAGGTTGACGGTACGTATTGAATGGACCTTTCTTTCTTTATATTTATGGTCTCTTGTTAACTTTTGGTGATTGTAGGTGGTATTTCGGCTTTAGTTTAGACATGCAGTTTGTAGATTTAAGGACCCTTGGTTGCAAAAAAAAAATCATGTATGTAGTTGGGTTTAAATATTTGGGTGGGATTTCTATATCACCGGGCGCACGGTATCAACTATGGAAATTAAGATGGGTCATGGCGAATCACTCGATAGATCTCACACAGCACAAGGAACAATATCTGCTCTACTGCCCCATTAACCCAGCCCAGCCCAGCTTAACCGCACCCATCCTCACGCGTCATTCGTAAAAAGATTCGAATCCAACAAACCCTCGTAACCCTGATCAGCCATGCTCATCCATCCCTCCAAGCCCACCGCACCCGCTGCTGCATCGAAGCCCCCAATCCCCTCAATCCCTAACCCATCCATCCCAATGCCACCGCTCCACTCCTCCATCCCCACCAACAAATTGCTACTCCCCTCCAACACCAACACCTCCTCGTCGCCCCCCCTCCACAACCTCGCCACCCTCCTCAACACATCCAAGCACCTCCCCGCCCCATCCCCCAAGCACCCCCTCGCCGCATCCAAACACACCTCCGCGCTCTCCAACCCCTCCACCCACACCGCCTCCTGCTCCTCCGTCTTCAGCACCGCAATGACCAGCACCAGCGCCGCCTGAAACACAAAATACGTACAGTACCACGCCACGCCCCGCCGCAGCGTCTCGGTCTTTACATACTCGCGCACGCTCGCGATTGTCTCCAGCGCCAGCGAGATGCATACCGCCGCGTCGCGGTCGGGCAGCTGCCGCTTGCCCTTCTGCAGCAGCGGCAGGAAGCGCTTGTACATGATCATGCGCAGGTTGAGCTCCTTCCAGAGCACGACTGCGCGCGGCTCGCGGAACCACGCGGGGACTGTGTCGGCCGGCGAGGTGAAGAAGGGCGGGAGCGAGGCGTGCCAGGTGTGGATCTGCGTGTCGAAGGCGTGGATCAGCTCGCGGGAGAGCTGGTTGTGGTATTGGCGGGAGATGAAGTAGCTGTGGATTCGCGCGGCGAGACGGACGAGGGAGGCGTGGGCAATCATCGCGGTGTAGGTCGTTATGCCGCTTGTTGCGGGTGGGAGGTGTGAGGTGGGGCTTGTGAGTTCCTGTTTGAAGGGGTGAGTTAGTGGCCCTTGATGGTGTGTAGAGGGACTTTCGTCTTGGGGTGGCTCTTGCTGGGGGTACCTGTTACTGGAGATGCCGGGGGATCAATTGCGTTCTGAGATGAGTGCAGAGAGCCATATCAAATCATAATCGACCCCTCGGCATCACAGTAAGAGGGAAGCCCCGGCGTGAGTGAACAAAGGGAGTGAGTGGCCTATGATGATTGCCCAAATCCCAACAAGTGCACCATCTTTCCACAGAGGCCCTATTCACCGGCCCTTAAAACGAAAGCCCACTATACAGCAGAATACTAGGGTACGTACCGCATCGTCCACATTCGCCGGAATCTTTGTTGAGGCCTTGTCGCTCACTATTGCAGGTCTCCCAAACGTAATACTCGCGCCGACGTCGAAAATATACAGTAGCCACCAAACCCTTCTTCTATGCTCTCGACCCAGTGTCTCTCTCACGCATCGGTAACCCTCATGATGCAGGCCCAATCCGAACCCCATCCGCACTGCTGTGCCCATCATGTTGTACCCCGTATTGGGGCGGTCCCTCTTCTGTAGATACTGCCCCATCATTGCAAGAGACTGCACACGCTCCAGCGTGCCCGACTCGAGAATACTTGCCATTGACAGCCCGCCACGGACGGCAGTCCAGATCCTCATGTCGACATCCATTTCATCACTGTTGCTACCATCGTATGCCGTGAACGCACCAAGCGTCAGTACCATTCCATATACCAGCCGAAACGAAGACGACGGCGGAAGCGTGTTGAGGCTATTGCATGCATTCCGGAATAAAGGCTCATGGATAAGCGGATACGATGGATGATAGTGTTCGAAATAAGCATCGATTAAGAACGACGCCGTCAGCGTTGTAGTCAGGCTCTGCGCAATTCTCGAAATCGACGGTGTGGGCGTTAGCAACAAAGGTTGCGGCGAATTGTTCTGTCGAGAAATCAGACGATGTACCGTCCGCAGGAGGGCTGCGCCAGAGGATGTGCCTGTGTTATACCTGCGAGTTAGCAAGCACCCTGGGGGGGAGGTGTGGCAGGAAAAGCTACCCACCAAGGTACCCAACGTCACGACTATCGACATTGAGACTGGCCATGCCATCCGACAGCTCGTTGATCTCGCGCTCGTGCCACTCGAACCCGCAGACATTCTCACTCTCGGGTAGCATCTCCTCCGGGTCACCATCACCGTACTGCTCTGCAGCTATGTCGCCATCGTCGGAGGAGTTGCAGTCGGGGCTGGAAAGCAGCGCGACGATGTCGATGCTGGGGTCGAGCGTCCGGAGAAGCGTCTCGAGTTTGGCACATCGGGCTTGGAGGTAGTCCAGGTTTCTAGAAGGAAGGCAGGCACACACTCAAATGTTAACCACTACCCCGGGCCCCGAAATGCGGGGTAGTGAGGGGGTGGGCCGGAGAGGAACAAAACTCACTTCCTGGTCAGTGGAAGCCGGACTGGCCGGGCCTCATATGTGCATGTTCGGTTTGCTTTCTGGCAGAAGGCGCAGGGTGTCTCCCCCGAGCACTGAAGATCTCAAAGTCAGCTAACAGAAAATAGAGAAGTCAGGGTTGGGTTGTTCTGCATAGATATGTACCTTTCCTTTTCGACGCTGTTATGCTCGGTCGAGAATAAGCCTTGGTAACTCGACTTTGGGGATATCTCATAGGTAATGTAATGTAAGGTAAGGTACGGTGGTAAACATACCTTGCATTCTGTACACTGGGGAAACACAGTTAGCCTTCTCTTCTCTTGCTACTAAGGGGACCACCACCACCACCACTACTACTAGTACTGCATATTGAATTATGACATGTAGAGTAGGGAAAAAACGGGTATGGACCTACCGCCCAGACTGTAGTATTTGCCGGTGAGGCTCTGTTCCGACGTTCCGCCGGCATGCTTTAACCTGCTTGTAAACAATATGATCCTCTCTTGTTGCTTGTGGATGCTTGGAGATGTGGGAAAATCAGGAACCAAGGACTGGACTCACAGAGGTTCGGTCGGCTTTTCGGTTGCGAACACCAGCCTCGGGGGCGATTTGGCCGAAAATGGGGACTCACGATCGAGAGTGGGGTGCCCAACGGTCCAATGGGGGTGGTGGTGGTGGCCACCGGCGAGGTGGCCGGTGGTGGTGGTGGTGGTGGTGGAAACGAGTGATTCATGAGGGGGCACTCGGTTTTGGTTTTTGTGTGGGGGGAGGTGAGACGCTGTGCTTTTACCAACTGTAGGTATATATGTACATGGAGTGATATGATGTGAAGAGGTTGTTCTAAGCGGGAACTAACTACATGTACAATACATACATACCTAGATGCTCGGAATTGTTCCAGCAATTGGGTTGATGGTATCCCGAAGAATGACTGATTGCCCTGCGATCTCGCGTTACACTTCCGTGCCGGAGAAAGGAAGCATATTCGAACGGAATTATTATTTACAGAAGCTTCTCTGCTATTACTACACGTACTAACAATCAGCTAACAATCCCCCCAAAGCAATCAATTAACCGGAAAATTGCAGTACAGCACCACATCAGATCATATAAGCACAACATATACATAGAACACTCTGCATACCCTACCCTCTACGCCATCTCAAATACCCATATCACCACCCCCCCCCCCCCCTCCTCCCGTCACTCTATCGCGCGCAAAGACTCTCCCGTTTCACAATTCCGTGTCAGCAGCATCCTTCAATATCAGTGCCGCACGCCCATCACAGGGTTAGGGTGTATATATGTGTGTGTGTGTGATGTGATTGTTAAATCCGCCCATAACCACCTTCACGGTTCACCCTCATCCGCGGCTACGCTACCCCCCCCAGGCAGTCCAGCTCGTTATCTCAGATTGGGGAGGGGGATGTAAGTAAACGTGTCCGTTTCATCCAGCTCGTTTGTTTCCGTTGCCCAAAGCAGCATCATTACCGCGGATCCACAGTGCTCTTCAGCTGAGAAAAAAAAAAAAAAATTGGGCGACTAGCTGATACAGACATGGCCTGTGGACCTCCCTCCTTCCTGCGTGCGTGCATGAAAGCGAGAGTGGGAAAAAAGTGGAAAGAAAAAAAATTGGTAGGCAGAAAGAGGTTGGGGGTTGGGTTGGGTTGGGTTGCACAAAGGAGGTGCGTGCGTGCGATTGGTTATGTTTGTGGCGTAAGACAGTGAGACTGTGGAGAATAATACAATGCCCGACCGACCGGCCCCAACATGGACCAAGGCGACGTCAGCAGTGTCACGCTTCGCTCCTTCGGCCGGGGAAGACACCAGCCTTTCCAATTTTTTTTTTTTTGTATTTGTATTTGTATTTCCCTTTGCTCTGCATGTCGAGAAACCCTACCTGCTACACATGTACCTACCCCCTAGGGTATTACTGCACACCGAAGGTTTGGAACGTGATGTAAAGAAGGCAAGGGGAGCGGGAAAGGGAAAAGAAAGCAAAGGATGGTGCAATTGCAGGCTCAAATCCGAACACCCAGGATATGGGTTCATGTCCATGTCGTGCGGTGCGGTGCGGTGCGGGACAAGACAGCAATCGCAATCTCCAGCAGAGGGAAGAAGACTCCCAAAGCTATGAAAGTGCAGCACAAAACAACGCAGCACTACCCCCCCTCCCCGACCACCCCCAAAACGCACTGTAGATCCCCATCAGACCCATCATCATTTCTCCCCATCGCGCGCGAGAGGGATTGCCCAATTGCGAGGAAACAAACGAGCTGATCCAATGGCTCAATTGTTCCCGCTGATCGAGCGTGGGAAATTGGTTTGCTGCGCGCAGGGCATGGCATGGCAAGGTATGGATGGCATGGTAGGATGTAGATATGCGACATGCGCGTTGAGACAGAAAAAGAAGACCCTGAGCATGACCTCCACCCGACTCGGATGTCAGGCCGCTGTTGATGCTGTTGCCCTGTTGCCCTGTTGCCCTGGTGTGTGTGTGTGAGAAAGTGTGTGAGAGTTGCCGCTCTAACCCCCACAACAGGGAAACCACGCGGCTTGGGTGTGGAGGTAAACAAATAAAATACGCGTCAGACGTAAGAGCGGCAAAGTCAACAATAACGCGTCAAGATATGTAGGATTCAAAACACCTAGAAGCCACTCCACTCCCCCCCCCCCGAGACATCGGAATTGGTCAATGGCAGGAATTCACACATGGCAAAAGATGGAGAACTATAAATTTTGGTGGGAACCAAAAAAAAACATCACTTTGTATTTCGTTCCCTAGATAGAATAATTTTTTCCAACCCGCTTTGCCAGAGACAACGTAAAAAAAAAAGGGCGAGTGCAAGAAAAAACGAATCGAATGCCAAACACAGAAGAAAACCCCCGCTTGATATTGCCTAAAGACTACAAACATGATTATCCCCCACAATTCCCCCTCCCAAATTAAAATTCGTACCATCTTCTTTTTTTTGTGGTGTTTTTTCGCATTAAACATGAAAGATATCTGAAAAACGTGACACAAAAGGAAAAAAAGACGTAACTATCGCGACCGCCAACACTACTCCCAAGAACACCCGCCCACAGAGACTAGTACACGTTCATTCAAGGGACCCCACAAGAATGAATTTTACACACAAATGGAAAATGTATTAGAGATATAACACGTTTACAACTTGTGGGCAAGGTGAACAATCTTGTAGTCAACGGCCAACTCCTTGCCGTGGTCAGAGATGACCAAGACACGGACGGACCCAGATCCGTGGCCGAAAGCCTCCTTCAAGCGTCCCCAGAGGTGGCCCTGGTCGACGACCTTGAGACCCTGCTTGATCTCACCAGTCTCAGTCATGGCAACGAGCTTTCCGTCATCACGGATGTCGATGAGACGGTACTGCTTGAAGACGGGTCCGAGAAGGGAGTGGAGGACGACCGAGGGAGATGGGTGAGAGACAACACAAGGCTCCTCGTGAAGCTGCTTGGTGAACAAGTCAACACCGAGGTAACGGTGCTGGCCGGTCTGAGCAGAGGTGGTGATACGGATGATCTGGCAAGGGCGGTGCTGGAGGATCACCAAGTCACCAATGCGGATGTGGTGGCAGGGGATGGTGAAAGTGGACTTGGTTGACTCGTGGGCAGATGAGATGTGAGCTGCCTTGGAGATGTGGGAGTCGTGGTGGCTAAGACCGGTGGAGTGGTCGTAGCTGTGAACATCACCGTGAGCGTGGGTGTCGTGGAACTTGACCATTGTGAGAGATGAAGGGTGTTGTTCGAAAGAGTGTTCTTTTTCGGTGAGGAGATGAGACTCGCGGACTTCGACTACGGGAGTGAACTCGTCGACGGTGACTTTATGAACGGTGTGGTGGGAGGGCTGTTCGTAGACGGGATCTACAACTGTTGTGCGTTCGACAGTACTAACTTCACTGAAGACAATGGGATCTGGAGAGTGGTGACTGTGGTGATGGTCTTCCGAGAGATGCTGATGTTGGTTGTGGAGGTGAGAGGAGGAAGAGGTGTGGTGGGAGTGCTCGTCTTTATGTAGATGGACGTGCGGGATGTGCTCAACAACCTTGTCAATAACCTTATGCACGATTCCAGAAGGGGAATGGTCGCTGTGGTGATGGTGGTGGTCGTGGTGGTCGTGGTTGCTGTGGTTGCTGTGGTGGAGGTGGTTGCTGTGGAGGTTGTGGTTGCTGTGCTCCTCGTGTTCGTGGTGCGAGTGGGAGGCGTGGTGTTGGTGGCTGGTGCCGTGCAGCAACTTAGGGAGGTGGGGGCGGTGCGAGTGGTGTCCGTGGTGGTGTCTCCCGCCCTCAGAAGAAAGGGATGAGACAGAAGACCTGTCAGAGAAGATACCCTCTTCCGAGTGGCGGCGCTCCTCGTCAACGTAAAGTGCTACGTGTTGAGAGGGCTGCTCGTCATGATGGTGATGGTGAACAACCTCCTCGACTACATGAGTCGAGTGATGGTGCACGGGCATGGGATTGTGAAGATGATGATTGTTATTGTGGAAATTTTGATTGTGATGGTGAGAGTCGTGACGAACTGTCTCAGAGATTACAATGCGCTGATCCTCCTCTTCCTCATGAGATAGGTGGACATGATGTCCCTCAAGATGATGTCCCTGTTGTTTCTCCACCTCTACGACTTCGTGATGAGAATGATACTGGACAGGCGGCTCTACCACCCCCCCAGTATGGTGATGCTCAATTGTAGTTTCTTCAACTACGTGTGTACTAGTCCCAGGTGTCTTGTACGATGACGGGAAGACACTGAAGGGAATCGGGACTCTGGCGTCAAAATCCAGCTTGTCTGCTTAGTGATTTCTCCGGGATTTTCCTGTCGCCTTAATTAACGCGACAAGAAAGGAGAATACCCTGGTTTGTGGTATTATAAAAAGGGGAAAGAGGTGTTCAAGCTAGATGAATAACACGTCTGGCTGATTGAGAAGAGGCTGGAGCGGTTGGGATGCGAGTGAGGCGAGTGATTGATAGAGGAGGAACAAAAGGGAACCTGAATTCGTGATGAATTTGCGGGTTGAAGTAGGCGTTCGGGGACCGGGATGAGAGGTGACGCGAAATCTCTATGGGTGGGTTTCCTCCAGGTGTATTCTGTGGTCCGGGGATTCTCTAGACGAAGATCTGGGGTGGGAAAGTAGGTACGTGGGGAATGGTACTAAGGACAATGGAGCACTATTTGCCAGACGAGACTACAAAGCTACGGTTTTCTCGAGGGGGGAGGCGGGGAAGAGAGACCCGTTTGTTGTTGTGTGGCTGGTGCTGTTTACTCTTACCAGGATCTCAATAATAATACGATCACCATAATAAACGACCCTATTTGGGCAGTTGATCATATCAGCCAAATAGTAGTATAAGAAACCAGAACTCTATTATGTGGACGCACGTGAGTGGCTGTCTTAGCACGGCCTATGCGATTTTGTTTTGTACTTTTCAGCGGGATTTGACCATAGAATTGGCGACTTTTCAGGTCGTGTTGGTGGCCAATTCGTTGCCTATCCGCTATGCAAACAAGAATAGAAACACAACCGGGGGCCGAATGGGTACTACTGTGCAACCTTTATCTGCACTCTGCAGCCCCTTTCACCCCCATATGCACCAATTGTCAGTATGAGGCAAAATAGGAAATGAATATCAATCAAGATCAGAATTGCCTCAAAGAGAGACCATTATTTCCACCACCACCACCACCACCACGATGAGGGAGTGAGGAGAATGATGACAGCTCATGAGACCTTGTCTAGGTGAAAGGGAAGTAAAAAATCTCCCGAAGAAAGGAAAAAAGGAAAGGGGATGTATGGGGAAGCGAAAGTGAGAGGCTGGGGGGAAGGGGACAGGAGCCAGCCTCTCAATTTCCTCTTTAGCGAGAAGCCTTCAGCGTAATTGTTCCCTAGCAGACAGTTTTGATCAAGCAAGTCGAGTCGTTCCTAATTCGGTCTTGGCGTTTTTGTGGATCTTTTAGGTTCAGGTGCGACGAGTGCGACATGGGAGGAGCGACGGACAAGCCGGGATTGGAGAATGATGCGCCAAGAAGCAAGGGTCCTTCTCCTCCATTAGCGCTGTTGGCTTGACAACCGGGAGATTGTGATGGGCTGAAAAAGACGCCTAGCGATAAACTACTCTAGCGGGCAATCTCGATCGATCTTGGGAAGGAAGGTGGGGCGCGAGGCGAGCCAGGATACCCTAGGGCCAACCCGAGTTGCACCACCACCCCAACCAACATGATGCAACGCAAAGATCGAGACCAGTTGGCTATGCTTGACGGCCCTGTCCATGGAGAATAAAAGACCAAGGAAGGAAGGAATCTGGAATAAACTCCAGCTTCGGCCCAGCTTCAGCTACCTAGAAAATTGTCATCGTCTGGATATTTCCTCGTTTGTTTCGTTTACTGGCTGGGAATCAACCGCGCGCAAGCCTGCTGAATACTATATTGTGCCATATCAAAGGATAAGAGCATTTGCTGTTCAATGCATTCAGCCTTCATCAGCCAGGAGTCTACTCTGTCGACCAGGCCATTGGGAAGCTCGGACCGCCGATCGCATGTATGGCCTTCCACCGAGCAAAATTTGAGAATAAACAAGAGCCATCTTGGAAATTGAGCGGCTTTTCTTACAGTAATTCATTGCAGAGAAGCAATCCTTTTTGTTTGTTGGTTCTTCTTCACTGTCTTCAAGTACAGCTAGCAGTAAACTATCTGTACATAGGCGCCATTGACCATAGAGTAGTACATGTATTCAACTCCTCGTTTCGCTAGGGCCCCTACATACCGGCGCGGTGAATTCGGTGAATCCGGCCGGAAACGCCTGATGGCTTCCTATGTTCGCAGTTCTCAAAACCATTCTGACACATACTCGTTCACCCGGTCAGCAACAGGTGTAGCAGGAACCAGGCCCCAAAGCCACCAACCACTAGAACCCTAGGACACTCAGAAAGAAGCCAGCAGAAGGTTCGGGGAGAAGAAAGAAGCCTCGAAGTTCCACATCGGACGTATACCGCTACGGCACACGCGTGTATCTACAAGGATCCCCTTTCGCCACGCAGAACTCAATTAAAAAGAAGGCCGGCAAGAGCGAGCTGAAATAAACCACTTTACCTGAGTGTAGAGTGACTTGTGACGAATTGGGTACAAATTGCTCCCTGAAGGAAGGGAGGAGGTTGGGTTGACTGGGTTGCTGATATGCGAGTGGTTGCGCATGCCTACGTCGGTATAAATCGGTTTAAGGTTCGGGCGGGAGACACCGAAGAGAAAAATAATGTAAATGCCAAACGGAACGGGTTCATGTCGCTGTTGAAACCAATTAGCAAAAAATAAATAAATAAAAATATTGGCCAGTATTTTGATATCCAGCCGTTACGATATTACAGCTATGCGTGGACATGAACAAAAAAGTATCATTTTACGATACGACCCGGTCGTTGGAGGTTTAATGCCGTACGTCCTCTCCGGCCGTACTCGGTAGCCTCTCCAATACCATGACGCATGAGATCCACGTTTCTCATCATGGGCATTTTCTTTCTTATCCACTTGCAATTTCACATGCAACGCGAAATCTGTGAGATCTGAATGGTAAGGTTTCGATCGGAAAGCATAGATGATCACTCGATATGCAACCAACCACGTCAACAGGATTCCATCGCAACAGAATGTACCCCGCAATTATGGCAACGCCCGCAAACAGTCCAATTGGAATCTCAAATCCAGGAATCCTATTCGATGTTTGTGACGTTTCCCTCGTGCAAGCCACTTCTCTCCCTTCCCGCCCCCATAGCGTTGGCAGCCAAGAGTTTCCGGCGGAAAGATCAGGAAGTATCCACCGGTAGATATCAATGTTTGTAAAGGCCAAACGGGATAAAGTGGGAAACATATTTATCTAGCAGGATTGGAAATTATAAACGTGTCAAATACCTCATGACAAGATCCGACGTAACTATGTTGAATTTTGCTGATCAATTGACTCGCAAGGAAGTGATGTGGCGTCGTTGGGTTAGGGCTAGGGTTAAAAGCTAGGCGCATATGTAGCACCAACGAATTGAATGCTGACACCCAATCGCGATGGCCCGCACTGGTCTGGTCTTGAAACGCTTCGAGTGCGAGGATCCCTTACATACGAAACTCTGAGCCCCGATTTCGATAATGCTCGAGAATATTCATGAATAAAGGACGAGTGATATCACCTGATTCAAAAAAAATAATCCTCTGCAAAGCCACGAGGACGGTCCTTGAATGATGTGTTCAAAGGAAGAGTAGCTCGTTCCGGAAACCATAAGCAAGGAGCTACTGCAGGGTGCAGAACATCAGCTGGAATATCAAAAAGAATGAGAGGATACAGTTCATTTTGTTGGCATACCGGCGTCCATGTATGTATTGTCGCTTTGCCGTCGCATATGGGCAAAGTGTTTTTTTTGCAATCGAGCTTGATAGTGCTTACTGAACATGTGTCCCCGAGTTAATTCTTCCCCAATTGTGCTCTTTGGATGTGAATTTTGACCGGCGTATACACTCGTTCCGTCTTTGCTGCGAATCATGGGGTATCACTCGGACCCGTTGATTCGTGCCCGTCGATCAGCGTACCGCATAATGTCAAATGTGTCAAATAATTGTGCTGCGGGTATGTGTCAAGAAGACCCCTTTTGAGTTGGGAAACGATCAGGACGTTCTGTCACGCAGAACATCACGTGTGTCACGTCACACCATACTGGAATACAGCATGGTATACTTTAATATTCTGACTGAGCTTGAAACGAAAAGTCAAATGGACAGAAACTTACTGTATATGATATTGGCTGTACGTGTTGGTCAATTTGCGCAGTTAAACCCCCCAACACATCCGTTCGAGTTCCCGTTGGTGACACCAGGGTAGACTTGGCGGCGGCGAAGATCCAGATTCCTAACACATTGACCAGTAGGTAAAATGTTGGCGAAGATGGCTTGCAATTGAATCTATATTTCCCGCAATGCCGAAATATCCCTAAACCGCGCTAAACTTCATGTTGGTAGATAAGTAGGCCCACGCCAGTACGTACTGTCACTATGAATAGAGCCGGTTTTCCCTGGCATACATCTGGTAGTGAAGGAGATATTCGAGATGGCGATATGTATGTACGGAACTCAGGCTTACATATAACACACGGGTCAGTCTTCAGGTAATAGGGTTGCTTTTACTCCGAGTGTAAATTTATCCACTATTCAATCGCCAATTCTGAATTTATTCTTAGAATTTATCCATCATTCCGGCCGGTAGCTAGCCTTAAAGAAGTGCGGTACTTACAGTGGTGAATCTAGGCGCGTAGAGAGCTCCAGCGGATGAATGTAGAAGTATGAGTGTGATAGGGTTGTTTGGGGTGGATGTGATAGGATGGAGGGGCAGGACGAATGGATCTTATCGTTGAGGTGGGGAGTGAGGTCTACCCCTCTCCCGCGTTTTGTCATGATGGTTTACTAGCGTGGAAAGTATATATGATTTAATTGGAGTTTGACACGGCAACGGGAGATGGAATCGGCACGTCATGGCTAGATGTACATGTATGTTACCGCCACAGCAGGGCTGCCACAGGGGCACTTTGAATGGTTGTAGGTATCATTGACATCTGTAATCTTTTCAATAGCATAGAATGACCCAATACCTACGCGTATCTTAGTTCAAATATGTAGGCTGTCCTCACTACATGCATTGATTCGGCATCACCAAAAGAATCTGTCCTATGGATTCATTTCGTCAGACCCAGCCGACTGTCTTGAAGTACTTACATTTTCTGGCCTATAATATGTAAGTTATATACTAAAAGTATGTCCTCAATTGACACATTATATCCCCGCACATACTCAATTTTTCGGTTTCTTGCGTGGGAGTTTTGCAGCGGCTGCGTGCGGAACCGACATATATTCAGCCATGATGCTCCTGCTCTATATCAAAATATAAAGCCTTTTGCCAGGTCAATCTGCTAGCACATGGTGGGTGTGTACATACTAGAGGACAGTGGGGAGTCTCAGACCCATGTCCCCACTTTTATTAAAACTGAATCTCGCTCGATAATCAGACTTCTGGGACTTTAGCTCATTTGTTCGTTAGCACATGTATAAGTGACCCAATTCTAACCATGTTATTTAATTATTAAAGAGATATTGAACAGGATGAGCTGAAAAGCGAGAAAGATTAAATGGGGGTGCTTATTTGGCCTTGATACGCAAACATAATGAAGACCCAAGATCTAGAAGAAGGAATGATAAATATCAAGCCCGGCCGGGAGCTTTGCTCTTTGTCACAACATGGAAACCTTACCAAATGAGAACTTATAGAGGGAAAAAAGATAAATAAAATAGCTTCTTCTAAGGGAACGTAAACTTTTCTGGTCGTAGTTTTGCTGTTGGCTGATCATGATTTCATGAATTAGCCGTTAAAGCTTAAGGGAAGGTCTGAAATGACACACTTTCTGGTAACTACACTTGATGTACGCGTACGATAATATGTAATTTAAAGCGATATAACATATGTTTCAAAACGACACAGTCTCTAGACCTTACCTTCCGTACGGTACGGACTTTTTGACCTCGGTATTATTCACTCCCACTCCCACGATCTAAAGTGACACAGGAAACCCGAATTTCACAGCCACAATACAATCAATGACTTTCAAAATTCCGTCAGGTAATGGCACAGCCCAGATTTCATAAAGAGTAGTTTTTTAGTCCAATGGAAGTGCTTAAGAATATGGTCTAGAATTGGGTCACTAGGGACAAGCTCCCCCCCACCCACGCCCCCCCGGGGGTGGGTGGGGGGGATTTAAGGTTAAAAAGTAAGGGTGATGCTGGCTTTGACTTTAAGTTTTACAGTAGCTAATCATAAATATCGAATATGTGATTTACAACATATGTGAGTACCGGGTCACCGGAATCGAACGCATGAGAATGGCTCTGAATTTCTGTGTCAAGAGGCCAACGTGCTGTCTTCCACCTATTCTGTCATTGCGACCTACGCCCTTGGACCAAGAGAGTGAAGTGTGTCAGTCTGTATTGTATTTTATTGTGCACCAATTGACCACGTATACCAAAAAGCACCATATTAGCCCTTTCCGTAAGCTTTAGCTCCCGTTATCACACCACCTTTGTGATTCTATCTACCCGATAATTGCAACCATACTATTCCAACAATGACCATCGTGATTTAATGGAATTTGATATATCCTCGAGCTCTCTGACCCACTTTTACCCATACTAACAGTGTTTGAAACAAACCTAGCCCTACCTCAATCGAAATCTCTGGCATTTGCGTTTCCTATGAAATCTAGGTTATTTTCGAGAAGTATCTCTACCACGGGGGTAAATGCCTCAGGAAATGCATCCTACTATAGTAGTATTTTGGGAAAAGCGTCGTCTTGATACCTTTCCAGCAAGCGTCTCTTGGAAAGGCATCGTTTCGATGCTTTCCCAGTGGAAATGTATCAAGAGATGTCTTTTTTGACGCCTTTCGGGGATGCATTTTGGGGATGTCAAAATAACTAAAATTATAGATTTTGTAGACTTAACAATATGTTATTTATAACAAAACCAAAGCTTAGTGGTTACTAGGGGTTAGGACCCTTCGTGACCTGAGTTCAAGTCGATTTTTTCGAATAATTTTTTAGCTTAGTTTTGGTCCAGGATCCATTTCCCGATCCATTTCCTAACCCATTTCCCGACGAGTTGATTCACTGCATTTCCCAACGACTTTCTCAATAGGTGCATATTTTTGATGCATTTCCTTGATGCATTAAATCCGGTGGTAGGGTATCGTGGGTTTGGTACAAGTATCTTTATTCTATATCAGCCATCTAACCTTTTTAACGATCATTGAATGAATACATGACATGGCATTCTACAAAATATCACTTCTACCCAAATACACGCATTCCACTGTGTAAATGTCCACTAGCTTGTATACAAGTAGAAGTTAAGGCCAGTTATTACCGTGTATACAGCGAGGGTGGAAATGTATGCCTCATGAATATTGATGAAATGTGGTTTAATATGTTAGGTGCGTACATACGACACTGTCTAGATTTTAGGATAAATTCACTGGAGGTTTATCTATAAACTCATAAGAACAACCGCAGACACACAATATCCAAGGAATCATCGAAACTAATCTCTGCGTTGGGTTATTAGTCATGATCTTTCACTCGAAATGTCACACTAACACTAACCCTAACCCTAACAGTGGATGATGATAATAATAAGAATAATCCGTCCTACTCGTATGTAACCCGAAGATTATGAGGGCGTACTTGGAGTTATTCGTACCCTATTCGGGTATTGTAGCTGGGGGAAAATTCTAAAACCTAGCTCGCGCAAAACGGTGAGGCCCCTATGGGGAGAATGAACTATAATATATTATTGACACAGCATTACAGAAGTGGATTCGATGACTGTGACGTAAATGAAATAGGATGTAAATCTACGGTATTTCCATCACTTTCTTTGGGGTAATACTACGACTTTATACCATTTAGCATCGAAGACGTTCATTCCTTACTGTCTTAATTTGGACTATATATAGTCAGAAAATTGCAAATTTATACCTAACATCATTAGGTAGAATCTCACCCGCGACGTATATGTTTGAACAAAACTTACGAGATTTATTTTTTCTCCGGTTAATCCTACTCACCGCGTATCACTCGATTTTCAACGACCCCGAAAGGGAAAAGCGTCCCCAAAGTCTGGTTTTTTTATCCTATTGGACCGACCCGCGCATGAAACTGTATCAGAACTTCACCAATGGATTACTATCTCCAAAGTCTCTAATAATTGGCTTGCTGAAACGGATATGTTGTTGTTCGTTGGCAACGACCGTCATCCATAAATAGCCTAGCCATAGATCTCTCATCGTTTTGATCAAGCCCTCTACGGGTGGACCGTTTCCCCATGGCGGCGGGTACGTCTCCCGTGTAGGCTCGATCTAACAGGTACGTAACCCTAACCCATTGGAAAGAAGAAAAAAACTGCATTTCTCTTTTAGTTAGGAGGATGAAGGTTCGTCAATATGTGTTAATATCTGTGGGAGTGTAAATTTCACTTGCCCTAGGTTAATAAATTAACTGGCATATCCACTCGGTATCAACCTCTAGACGGACCAAAGCGGAAAGGTCAAGCTGCCTCTAATTGGTTGGCCAGACTGGCTTAGTAAGTCTTATTTCGGAATATCCTTATCTCTTATCTCTTATCTCCTAATTAGAATCAGACAGTTTTTCCGTTTATTAATCCGGTCTTTATCGATCACTTTGAATGGTCGTTCGTGAGTGGTATCGTGGCCGGCCTTGTTAGTGTGCTGTCCGTGCGAACCTCTGCCTCTACAACACCAAAGACTCAGTTGACCACCATCGTGAGAATAAGAGATCTAGAGCTTCCCACCGCCTCTAAAACCACCTATGTAAACAGAAGGCTCAAACTACACCTCCGCCCCGAGTCCCCCGAGACAAAACCAAGCTTTTCACCCTCACTCGGCCCCCACTCAAAAAAGGGTCCTAACGTTTCATCTAGTGAGTAGCTTTGACGGACAGCAAGCAGGAAGTGACCACCGACCCTAGCTCACAGTCCAGTATTCTGAATCGTCGAGTGTCTAACACAACTGGACGGGATATATAAGTCATGCGGCGAAAAGACAGACAGAAACACGCTTATGCAGCCGCACGCACTGCTACTGTGCGTACATATTGCCATCCGTGACATGACGCAGGGCAAAACCTCTATAATTCTGCCTGCATAATGGGACGTGCGAATGAGCGGAAAGGAAACGAAAATAAACAGACGTGACCCCGGGATTCGCCATAGGCACTGTAGATCTGATCGAAGAAGGGAGGGGTGATTGCGAAAAGTTTATCCAACGTAGCGGAAAACGTGGATATCATTGACAGTTTGTGGGATATCGCTGGTTCGCCTATTTACTCGCGTATGTGCTAACGCAATGATTAGAAGTGTACACTGGTTGCTGGTAAAAGTGGGCTGAGATAGAAAAAAGCGGGTTTGGTCGATCTCTGTTTCCGATGAATCGATGCTTGCAAGACTTGGGAACCTACAAAAATTCAGTTACGCCGTGTTTCGAGCATGAGATGTCACTCGTCCCGCCTTGCCACGAGGGCTAAGAGGTGGTGAGATGTTTTGAGATATCTACTGGTTTTGGTGTATCAATGGACGGTATACAACCAGGGGACTTGGTTGGAAAATTGGAGGTTGAGTAATTTGCGTTAAGAGTTTCTATTGCGACTGGATATGGGGTCTAGGTCGAGTGACATCGCATGACACACGCACACCACCACGTCAACTATCGTGAGGTTTTAGTACACTTCCCACGATGGCGAATGATCACGAGCTCAACTCAATCCCTCTCACCGCAGCTTGTCTGTCTGCCTGTCTGTGTCTTCCTGTCGCCAGCCTTAAGTGACGATACTTCTAAAGTCCCATTTTTCTTTTCGGCGCAAGTTAACACTAACAACACCAACAGGACAGATCGCAATACCAGTGAGACGTGAGCAGAATCTAATTCGGTCGACCGCCTAGTACGGTACACGTCCCACCTACGTCGCTAGACATATTCACGACGGGGCCGAAGATACGTATGTACGTATTCCTCCGCTCCGTCCGTGTGCCGGCCATTTTTCAGCCTTCTTTCTCCTAAAGACCGTGCGGGCGCTCATTCATTCGATCGTGAGATTCGCACTCTTATCCCTTACACATGCTCTAACAGTGGTTAGTGCGAACGTCCCCGCACTTTCAAGGAAAAAGCAACAGAAGGGAACTAAGGAGTTGGAGAAAAAAGTAATTATGACATTTCCTCCTCGTCCCAAAAAGCCTAATCCTGCAATGGACAATTTGTGTAGCCAATGTCGTATTCCATCCACGATATGCGATCACATTTTTTAATTTTTTCATCGCCTTTTTTTTTTTTTTATTCTTTACTTTTTACGTCGCAAGCAAGCCACCGATTGTGGGCGGGCAGTCGTCCATCTGATGAGATTAAGCGGACGCTGTTTTTTTTTTTTTTTTTTTTTTTTTTCTTCTTTCACTTTTTTTTATTTTCTGCAGTTCTGCAGGCGCGCAACAGCGGGTGGAGACTGCGCTGCGCTCTAATTCTCATTACGATGTTTGTGAATCGATATGCTGTGAGTGTCTCTCGACTCTTTCTTCTCCTTCTAGTATACAACCCCATTCCAGGTCGTTCACGCACAACAACAACAACAATACAAAAGGAGTAAGGATAAGAATTGAGCGGAAGTTGGTACAGTAGGAAGTAAGGAGTTAGGAGTAGTGCCGTTTTGTTTTGTAAGGGCGTATGGATATTAGATAATCTGCGACGCTACATGCATTGCATGTTATTACACTTCGATTGACATGAATCTCGTAGCACATGTCACGATCCTTCATTGTGCATTTGAAAGGCGAGGCGACAAACTAAAACGAAACGGAAACGGGAAACGGGAAAGGGCAAAAAGCAATGTTTGAATAGAGTATGTATGTATGTGTTAATTCTTGTTCTCTTTTCCTCATATATGGTGTGCGTATTCGCATGTGTATGTATGTAGAACAGATAGGCAGAAATAAACCACCCCAAGCAAAGAAACGAATATGGATGATGATGATGATGAATAATGGATAATGGATATAATGGATATGAAAAAAAATGCGTTATGCAACATGATCCTCCACCTTCCCCGAAAAACCTAGCTCCCACTCTCGATCCCGCAAAGAAAAATTGAAACCAAAAAAACCCTTTCCCCCTATAACCCAGATATACCTGATACGGTAGAACAGGCACACAAAGACGCCGTCGTGATAAAACACAAAAACAATAAACCACAATACAAGCCAGAAAAATAAAGAAGACCCATCAAACAAAGCAAAAGCCTCGGAAAAAGAAGAAGTAAAATTAAAGTCGAAGAAGTAGAAGTGAGGTAAAAAAAAAAGAAGCCCCCCGTGCCGAGAATGACAGCAACTCCCAAGACCCAGTCCAAAAAACACTCTTAAAAAAAGCAAAAAAAACCTCCTAGGAAAACTTTTCCTCTTAGACGATACTGATCTCTCCGCGTCTGCCCAACTCGGCATCGGCCCTGGTGATGCCGTTACCCTTGCGCATAGCGGTGAGGACAGCCTCGACAGAGGTGAGGCCGTCCTCGTCCTGGCCGGGGTTGATGGTCTTGTAGTCTGCGAGGAGGAGGATTTTGTATACTCCTGCGGCGAGGCATGCGCCCATTACTGGTCCGAGCCCTGGAAGCGGTTTCGTTAGCGGGTGTCTTGGGAGCAGGGGCCAGGGGAGGGATTATGAATTAAATAAGGAGAGGGGAGAAAGGAATGAAGAAGGAAGAAGGAACATATAATGCGCTGGCAATATCGGTGGAGGAAAGAAGAGTGGGAGAAGAAACTTACAATAGATCCAATGGTAGCTTGGGAAGTCGCCTGTCACGACAGCCGGGCCGAAAGATCGTGCGGGATTTAGGGAGCCTAGCCGAGTGAGATGGATGCGTTAGAAACTGGACCGGTAGTACATATATGGGACAGTCGGGTTGGGAATGATAGCTATGGTAGCTAAGCTAGCAGCTAGGGCAGGAGGAAGAGGAGGAGCTCAGATCTGGGGGGAGAACTATACGACATACCTCCGGTGAAGTAAACACCGAACAGCTGGGTGATGAAGAAGGAAGCGCCGATACCAAGAGGCGCAATATACGTTGCGCGGTGCTTCTCAACAGCAAGCTGAATTAAGGAGAAAGAGAGGAGGTTAGTTTTATGTTTTGTGGAACTTGCGGGCCGGAGGTAGAGTAGGGATTTCGTACAAGGAAGATCGTAATCATGAGTTCCGCAGTCAAGAACATTTCCAGAAACAATCCCTGCACAGTTGAAACTCCCGCTACACAAACACCAAACACTGTCAGCACTCCCCCCATTTTGCGTATATGCGTCTCCCGGGGGTCCTGAAAATACTTACGTGCCAGAGCCGTCCCGACCGCCAAACCTCCCGGCAACAATCCCGCAACCACCGCCGACGCAGCGATCCCTCCCAGCAACTGCGACGCACCGAGCAAGGCTCCCTTCAACGGGCTCATCGCGCCAATGACCACAAGTCCCGTTGTGATCGCGGGGTTGAAGAGGCCACCGCTGACACGGTAGAAGACAAACACATTTACTGTGAGTGAGAGACCGAAAGCGACGGCGATGTAGAGGAGGAGATCGGGCGATGCGACGGCTTTTGTGGGGTTATGGGCGGGGTTCGGGGCGGCGTAGTCCCAGTTGACTTTTGCGGCTTGGGTGCCGCCAAAGGCGAAGAGGAGGAACAGAAAGGTGCCTGGAAGGAGCAAGGGTACGTTGGTTAGTTTATCTCTACTGGAGATCATCATGGAGATGAGACATTTGGAGGTGAGGGAGGGGAATGATCAGCGGTGCACTGCAGGCTTACCTATGAATTCAACGATCTGGAAATGGAATATCAACTACATTAGCACATCCCAAATAAAAAAGAATAGTATGATGTCTAGTAATAGTATAAACTATTACTGGTAAAGCTAATCTAACTAACCATCTGAAGTGCATCTGTACGAAGCAGAGTCAGTAAAATGTTTCTGTACAAAGAGACAAGTCATTATGATTATAAGTACTACTCACAATCCTTATAAACACTCTTCTTCCACCCACCGTACTCTGCGGGGGGAGTACTGATATCTGAAGAGGCATCCATATCCACCGGTGTAGCGACGGCGCTGGCCGTCGACTTTGAAGTAACCTTTGAGGTGCTCATGATTGATTGAAAGTGTAGATGCTGTCAAGAGTGATCTGATCTGGTCGAAGGAATAAATGAATGCTGCCGGATATACAGTGAAAGTGTAAAGGGCGAACTCGAATGCTTTAATACAATACGGAACTCTTGAAAGCCCCGGGGCACTATAAGGATATTTAATATATCACATCATACCCACCACCACCTAACGATATTGTATGTAGGGTGGAAAAAATAAAATAGAAAACTAAAAAAACTCATGGCCGGGCGAACCCAATACCTCAGGAACCCCGATGCAGGCCTTTCACGAGCTGGATCCGCTAGATCCATGGACCCCCACCACCATAAGCACCAGCAGCAGCAACAGATATCGTGAACGCCCTGGTGCAGAAAGCTCCGCAGCCCACTGAGGGTGCAAGCCATGAATGCAAGTCATATGGATTCCTACGACATGGCAACCTAGTACAAGTACAGACTTTGGGCTGATTGAAACCTGAAAGGGGGAAATTGCCGACTCACAATGGATACGTTTTCAGAAGAACCAGTGTGACCGTATAGTTTCATCCTATGGTGAGTATTAGCGTGTGTGATACCACAAAGAATTAAGAATGAGAGAGTGGGTCAGACGTTTGCGGACTTTCTTTGGCAATATGCAAGTATACCTATAGCTTATACCGGCAATTCAATATCGATGTACCCTGATAGAGTAGGTAGAGTAACTAGAACTCGACTCCTCTTTCTGTACGCATACTATATCTCTTTCTTTCTTATTTTTATTTTTCTTATTTTTTTATTTTATTTTTCTCTCTTATTGGGGAATGGGTTTGCACCGGTCCGTAATGTACGAAAAACATGTGCCGGAGTTAGGTAAAGGACTTTAGTAGAGTGAAGGGGTGTGATCGAGTTGAGATATGTACCCATATGTCTAGACTTCCTGAAAGCAAGAGCCGCCACGTCCTAGAAAGGGGGTGCGCAAGACTCGACCGTTTAACGTTACGCGATATCGATGTGGATCAGGAATCCTCTAAAGGAAAAAGCACTCATCCAGCCTCAGAACATCACAGCGATATCCGTGATATTGAGCCCTCAACTTTCAGCGCAACGATAGAAAGGTTTCCTTCAGCTTGCGAACGAGCAGCAGTGATTTTAATTGTTCTCTCGTGAGTGGCAACAGCAAACAAAGTCTGGCGACTCCGAAATGTTTCATGCACGACGGCATGATGTGAACTTCATTATTATCCGTAGCCGCTGTTCTCCCTTACTGTACCTGGCCTTGGCAAGATAGTCCGATGAGGGCAATGGTTAGCTTCCTAAGCCTCCTGTAGGTAAATACTACATGCCATGGAGGTATTGTCATTATCAGCTCTAAACCAACGATAGGTGATCTTACTTCCTTCTGCCAAACGTATCAGGATCCTCTCGCGATCTCCCCATTGTGACCTACCCAGCAACAATTCGTATAGGTATATCATATCAGACCACCAGCTACTTACAGATATGGAGACACTCTGTTCCATACACCATACACATATATTCTCGAAGATTTTTTTTCGCAAGAACGTCCCTGAAAGGGACACGGACGTCGTAAGCCATGTGGCAAGCTTTCCCGACAAAACCCAACAACTCGATGTCGTTATTACTGTACCTACTCTAGGTATGTAGCCTAGGTGGATATGTAGAGTACCCACTTGCACCTTTCCTTACATGATTCAGTAGTTGGTGTTAACGCTGTGCTACTTACCCTCTTTATCCTATATCATATCATATATTGGAGTGCCTAGATACTAGGTATTCAGCTATTCAAAGTACCCGGAGCCAGTGAACCATGCGCCTTCAGCCCACATGAACCTCCGACAACCCTGAAGCGAGACTAGCAAATTATGTACATGTGAAGTTGTACCTAGTAGCTCCCCTGGATAATTACTTTCTCGAACGAGAAAGGGGGCGCAAAAGAAAGGAAGAAATCCGGCAATGCCACCATCGTCAACAGTACTGTAAAGAACCTTGCTCCGTTGTTGCTTGTCCCCGTAATGTCGGATTAGCCACTCTTGAAGGTTGAGAAGGCATGTATGTAGTTTTGTCTCGACGCGTCCGTCCGGGCGTAACGTAGAATACCTACTGCTGTAGGCCGGTATGCACGCTATCCGGGATGCCTGGTTACATTTCTAGGCGAAGAAAGAACAGCCGAAAATAAAAAACAATGCAGGATTTTAGGCCTATTAACCGTCTCAGATTGCGATGCCTTGATGATATATTTCCATCGCATTGGTAAGGTGATCGAGCGCGAGCATGGTATTGCCAAAACTAGCTTTTTATCAATTGATTCAATTTCTCAACACTTCTCTCACCGGAGCCTCCTGCCTTTTCACTAGAGTATCAGATATTATAGTGGAGTACGAGCAGACCATGCTAGGGTACGTGCTATTTTACTGCATGCATTGGTACTTTGAGGATTCACTCTTCTATTCTGACAACTGATAGCTAGGTTAGGAAGATTAACTAGAGATAAACAAAATAAAAGGGTACTTAGTCAGTGTGTACCGGTATTGATTGATTCTGGAAAATGACCGACCTGTGGACATCTAGATCAGCGAACCAACCTTGTTCTTTTCGCGCAAAAAGAAAGAAGCTGATGGTTGGAAAAAATATAAAAAACTATAAAATAAAAACTATGCCGTGGAGTCGGACATGGCTTCCTCCCCTTCTCCAACTAGAGCCCACATGTTAGAAAAAAGTTGAATCAGCCGGAGTCCTTACTATATGCAGCGCGCCGTAATAAATTGTGGTTATCATGATCACCATGCGTAGGCCGGTCGGCAGAAACCGTCTCAGGTGTAAAAAGGAGCGGAAAAAAAAAAGACAAAAGAAAAATTAGTCGGGATTTTCAGGAAGCTTGGACCATGCATTCTCCGGGGCCTCCGAGCAAGATATGCCAAGCTAATCGAAACGGGGGAATGTGCAAAAATACAATCATTGACACTTAAGGGCTGTTCCTCACAGTTAGCGAGCTGGGTTATATAATTATTCAACAGTACGTGTGGAAGAAACGGGGGGATGCTTGTCTTAAACTACATGATCAGGGATGCTGTATCGTACCCCGCAATTTTGTTTACAGGTGGCGGTCCTACGAGAGAGTCGGTGCGCCTGCTTTCATCCCAGCGTTAATTGCTTAGGGGATACATGAATTCGAATAAGTAGGACTGGAGGTCATACCTGTGCTCTATTTTCCGAGAATATTTCTTAAGAGTCGGACAGAGGTGGTCTTCTTTAATTTAGCCGCGAACACATGCTATGAAGGGGGAAAAGAAAAATGCAAAATTGCGTAGTTTGCTTGTGGTTATCGATATGAAGTACATATGTAGGCTGTTCATCTCGTCCTGCGTGAGCATCGGTCATAGGTGGAATGGGTAGTTCAAAGTTTGCAGTCTACCGTTATACCGGGTCTGGGATTCGTTGATAAAAAGCCTGAATACGTATGTGGAGATAATACACATGTAGGTACAATACCTCAGAGAGTATCCTTTCATTGTTCCTACGTGAGCTATAATTCCACGAAGACTGTGCGGTCAGGTCTAATTCTGGAGGTTCCGTATGTCGTCATCCCTGGCATCAACGGTGTGAAACACAAAGCTCTTGGCTGTGAAACCTAGATCGCTAAAATCGACTATTCCATGCATGATGGATTCAGCTCAGATGAATTCGATGCATAGGTACTGTACGGCCGCGCCGGGTTATACCTTTCCGAGCTTGCAAATGAATGAGGCTTTATTCACTCTAGGGCTCTTGCTGAGCACTGCCCGAGCATTAGAGCTTAGGTAGTACATATAGATAGGCTACTTGGTTAGGAAGTGAGAAATGTCCTGTAGTTAGGTAATATGGTAATATGTGCCTAGCGACATCAGTCGTCACTCGCTCTTGACTTCTGGCAACGAGGATAGTGTCAAAGGTCTAAACTAAGAGCTTTCGGTATCTGAAGACAGATATTTTCAACAGCGGAGATATTCGTTCCGGGGAATGTAAGCGTCCATCATCTTAACTCTATATCCTTGAATAATTCCGGCCCGCGGGAGTCTTGTACCACTTCTCACTATCACCAGAAAGGAATATTGCCAACTCTAATATTCACTCATGTTAATATATTCGAACCGATATGGAAGGAGTAGTAGGAGTCATCTCGATCTCGAAATCGCCGTGTACCCCGAACTTCTGAGTCTCGGTGCGGCCCCGGGCCCGCCGGCGAGGTTGCCGGCAAGCTTATTATTTAAATAGAGTTCTCCGCAATGTTTTTTTTTTTGATAATTCAAGCGTGTATCCTAACACCTAGGGTGGAATTTAGGGTCTCAAAAAGGGAGGTAGTGAGTCTAGAGGATACCGCTGCCGCGACTCTCGGATCTCTACTGGCTTAGAATTGTGATCTACCGATGATCCCGGGATAGTCCTTGCCGGTTTTCATAACCCTGGCCGGAAGCTAGCTAGTTAGCGCTAAATACCGTTGATTTGTGGGGAAGTGTTTGAAGTATCACCTCCGCCCTAGCATTGCAGCGGGTAGTGAGCCATGGACATGTAAGATAGCTATTTTAGCGAATAGGGTTTTTGAGATAGGTGGAGAGCGGAGGCAACGGTTTTGATATCATCAAAGATAACACTGTGCGTACTCATCCGAGTGATATATTTCTATGTCTGTAAACCGCCGTCGTCGCGGTTAAATATTGTAAAAATAGTTCATTCAATTCCGTGCTAATTCTCCAATGAAAACAACTTGGTTAAGGGGAAAAGACTAGACATGTAATGATTCTCAGATATGAGGTAAATAGTTAATCAACGGGAAAAACAAACGCCGGGAATAGGGGCCATACGTACCTAAGTTATCAGTAAATAATTAGATAACCTTAACCCGTAGATCCTCCGGCTGCGGAGTAGAGCAACCTTGACTCTGCGGTGATCTTGCCGCCGATTGGCTAGGATATGCCGAAGGACCTCGAAGATCATGTTTCAACTTTACGTGGAGGTTGACTTCCAGGTTTGTGGGTAGACCAAAAGAAGTTTTGCCCTGAGTTTCATGAGTTTCTGCGCAAATGTTTTTTTTTGCCGAGCCCAATTATTGTTATCGTAGCCTCTGTAGGTCTCGAAAATCCTTTTCTCGTGAATCAAGTCACTAACTCCGCTGTATCCGCGCGGATTCTTTCTGACCTACGGAATACTGAGCGAAGCTTTCTTATTTGATTATTCGTATGCAGAGTAGATCTGATATTTTCGACCTGGATAACTGTGTCAATGATCAGGGATTATATGATCCGAATTATTCTTATATAATTGCATTCAATGTTGATATATATATATCCTTGAAAGCAAAAGGCCAATTGCGTACGTGTATATTGTACTGTGGTCTCTGGGATTTGAAGCACAGTTTTTTGTCCAACTCTATCACAAAGAAGTCAAATGATCTTTTCCGTCCCTAAAATACGTTTATTTCGGTTTAGAAATTTAAGTTGGATATCTAGACCTCAATCTCTAGTTATGTCATTTGCAAAGGAGATTTAAGAGCTGTGAATACAAAGAGTTTATTGCAGAATAGATTTGAGGTGGGTATACTAGAAGGGCCTTATAATTAAGCTTACGCGTTGCCTGCCATTACCTGCTGCCTGCCGGCTGACGTTATATCATATCAGCAATAATCACCTTTGACCTAGGTCACTCGAATATTATCACGAGTTTCTCTAGTACAGTTTAATATATCGAGATCGTAGAATACAAAGTGAGAGTTCCCTGTATTTGGTTTTGTTTTATTATTTTGACATGGAAACCCAGTCGATGATATCCT
Organism: Morchella eximia; assembly: GCA_024713935.1. Taxonomy (NCBI): domain Eukaryota; kingdom Fungi; phylum Ascomycota; class Pezizomycetes; order Pezizales; family Morchellaceae; genus Morchella; species Morchella eximia. The sequence goes on along the minus strand of JAMGZG010000022.1, from coordinate 242,058 downwards.
ACATGTAACTCCCCAATTCGAAGTTTGGTTACGCGGGGCCGTTGAGGGATATCTGAACTATCCGGGGAAGTAAGCGAGCGACTAAAAGGCAACCGAGGATTAGCTCCATAACGTGACAGTGAGAAAGCGGAGTAGTATCGCATTCCGTACGTCGTAGGCATACTTCGGGACTCCTTTGCCTGCGTGCGTTCCCTGTTTTTCAAGGTACGTTATTATCACTTTGTTCAATGTTTGATAATATGATCACGTAGTTAAATATTTGCGTACGTTATTAGTTTTTAATATTTATTATTAAAAGACGGCCTCGGATGAAACAACTCCTACGTATGGCCTCAGAAAATCGGATTGAAACCTACTTACGTGGATCAAATGTGATTGTCCCTAGCCTTTAGAAATCTTCGCGGATTGATAATCTTTGAGATTCCCTGATAATTGGCATTGAATCACTCAAGAGAAGCTTCAAAATTATGGATCATTAATCCTGGTTGCAGTTGGCCAGCTTAGGCCACCTGCCGGTCTTTTTGATGATCCAGATGTTAGTCCCCCAGTGTAGGATATAAGCTGACCATAATCGACCATGGCCCTGTAGTGGAAGAAGTGCCGTCTAGAGCGCTGAATAATTCAATGATTTCAGAAAGTTATTTGTAAACAGTGGGGTGCGAGCAGTTTTCGGGGGACTGTCGGAGGCTGTTGAATCGTCAGTGTATATACATGTACGTGTATATATACGTATGCGCATATGCCAGAAATATCTCGGGAGAGGATTAGCTCTTCCCTTCCGCTCTTCCCGCCCCTCATACTCCAGTGTGTGTGTGGGGGGGGGGGGGTATCAGTATGAAGGTACTCTGTGGCCATATCTTGTATGCAGAGCTTCACATGCTTTTGAAAGGTATTCTACGTACTCATCGTGACGTGTCAATGAACATGGACATATATGCCTCATAGAGAGCTAGAGTTTCTTGAGAGACTAAACTATACCTGTTTATATCGCCACTAGCTGTAGAGAAGCAGTGTGATAGTATGGTGGTACGGGTATACGTAGGAGGTAAAATATTACCAGTTCAGCAAAGATTGACTGGCAATGAGATCGTGATTCGAGTTACTATATGAAAGATCGATGGGAAGAAGCTATAGTAATAAATGTGATATAGGGAGTTTGGTCTTAGAGATCCGAGAATTCTTATTGGGTATTCGCTGGCCTAGTGTACGTGTACATTGTAGTCTCCAAACTCTAAATCAATGAATTAACTTTATAAAACTGACCAGGCTAGCACCAATGTACGTACATGTAGGTATAGACATCAGCTGTGTGTGGTACATGTATGTACATGTGTTTGTAACCAAATTGCAAATCACAGTCGGTAATCCGACACGTATTCTCTCTTGTAGAAAAGCCAAGGGCTTCATGAGAGACACAAATTTTTAAATATTCGAGTGATTTCTAATGATTAAAGATCCTTGCTGGTGCGGGCAGGGACTATACATAGAGCTACAAAGTCTAATATCATATAATAGCACCCCATATAGACGGATAGTCTCAGTTAACTACATGTGTTGACCTGCAGTTATAGTAGGATTTAAGCTTGTGAAGATGTTTTGAGGTGGTTGGTTGTAACTGTCTTTTTTTTTATCAACGACAGAGAGATTTATTGAGTAGCTCCTATATGTGTATCTTTGGTGCTATAGCCGATGAGTAGCGCAGCCTGATTGACAAATGAACCCAGCTTCCACAACTGCGAAACATAAGTACTACTTATCAATCAATATTCGAGTTCACGGTACTATGAGCGCTTGAGCACCTGAATAAACCTGTGGATTTTATTTTATTTTTTTAGAATCTGGGCCCTTTGACACATCTACATGTTATGTAGATACATCTCACGAATCCTACCGAATCACGAGCGTAATTTATAATTTTAGATAACATGTCGACACTACTTGGCTGATAGGACTATATACTACTGCGACATGTGCTTATTTCATCCTGAGTGACGTCTTATGACGGAATTAATGGCCACCATCCTTCTTTCTATATATGCATGTTGCCTTCCGTGCATTAGCTACTGGACCTAACCCCTATACTTTCATCCTATCTAGCAAACTACACGTATCGATTTAGTTCATGTACTAAAATCGCATTCCTCGCTGCTATGATTCAAGACCGGCAACTTAGATAAGCTAGCACCCAAATGGAACCAGAAGATCGATCCACTGATGATACTCAGGACAGATTTGATGTCTAAACCCGCTTTGGCAAACACTAGAATTTATGGTAAAACTGCGGTATGTTTTCTATCGGTTGACGCATGCGAGACATTAGAATATTAAAGCATACTGATAAGTGTAGTGGTTCCGAACGGTTTAATATTTCCCTTCCTAGTAATAAGTAACCATTCCTAGTAATAAGTAACCAATAGAATCAATTTGTGGGTAACACAATCTCGCTGGGGATGTTGAATTACTTGTCCATATCTAGGTAAGCAAGTTTGCAAGCCACTCCCGCTCTCCGCTGAATTAGAACACAACCGTACCGGCAATACGTAAATCCGAAACCGACAATGAAGACCGTGACCTTGAATAGAGGCCTATGTGACAGCAAATGCTTGGCTTCAAATAGGATAAGCAGGGAACCAAAAAAAACGATGTAAAAGTGCAATTAGAAGAGAACAATTGAGAAGTTGTAAGCGTGATATGCATACATATTTGGCATACATATTGCCTACGTGCTCGAAAACGATGAATTCGTATCGAAGGGCATGTTCCATAAAAGTGAGAACAATGGTTCATGATTTGCTTTATTTGCACTTGAGAGACCGTGCCCGTGCGTACCTACATAACCCCCCTTGTCTTTAAACGAGCATAATTACCGAATCTAGCCACAACGTTAATAGGATTCTGTTAGGTCGGTGAAACATAATCGGACCAATACCGGGATACCCGCGGAAATCAATGGAAAGACCCGAGTACATAGAGCGCATGCTGCCGTACTCTGCTGAGAAATTAAAGCCAGCTATCGGTGCGGTAGCGTGTGAGAGAACGATTGGCGGATGAAAAACAAAAATTTCAACGGCCCGAGTCACAAGGTATCACTCAAGCTAATAAAGTCATTTAATAATAAACAGAACTGAAATCATGCTAATGGACAGAGATATGGGCCAATGGAATTTTAGCAAAATCCAGGAACATTAACTTATATGTTAAATATTCTTAGTTCTTCTTCAACCCCTGTTCCTCAAAAAGCAATCATTTTTGGCAACTGTGATAGCCGTACATGGAACATTTGATATGGAGCAAGAACTGGTTCAGGTCGAAGTCGACGCTCGGTCTCAATTTCAGGAGGTCGGACGGCTACTCTGGTTCGACTTGTCTGACACCTTAAGCCATGGGAGAGGCTTGCCAACCGCGTTGCACAAACCATGATACCAATTACACAGACGAAACACTAGAGAGGTGAGTCCTTCTGGAGTACATAATGTCTTTCGGAGAAAGAACAAAAATATAGGGGCGGCGGTTCTACGCACGGAGATGTTTCGGAAGTAGGTACCTGATCGCCTGAAAATCTCAAAGAGGGCAAATCATCAGCTCTTATAAGTTTACAAAGATTTTACTGCCAAATGTGGTACGACTTGGATACCAAAATGTGTCCATCCCATCTTAAAGTGGGGTTTAGTTTTTATAGAAAATAAGTACTAACTCGACTCCAGCTATCGCTGAATTAATGCAAAGCGCGGCCAGAATAGAGTCCAAAATCTTCCCAAAGAGTATCATTATGCCTAGAGCGAATGTTTAATAGGTAAAAGGAAAATGCCAAGGCCTCTATCAACTTCATATGAGAACATATATGGAATAAGAGAAGTATTTACTATAAATTATTGGTGTCATAGACATCTACTTTACGGGTCGAATTATTTTATACATGGGCTACATAATTCCCTCATATTTGTTGGATTGTGCATGTCTCTGAAAAACGATCATACAATCGGCAACCCGATCAAAACGCCCGGAAACATTGCTTTATATGGAAATATTGTCTTTGCTCGAAGGTAAGCCATTTAGAATTCAAAAGATTATTTTGTGGGGGTTATTTTACAGGAAAGTTTGAAGGTATAGATTTTCGGCCAAAAGAGTGCTTCAGGCATGTGACTGACACTGTTCCTACATGCATGTGAAAGAATCGGCGTACATATCTTGAGGAGAAACCCGCTCTTAAAAACCTCAAACTGCTCAAAGTAAATAATCTAAGTTATGACGATTGAGATGTACCGCGTATCTCTGTTATGAACGAGATATAAGCATCAACAGATATATATGAGACGTCCTCAATCCTAGTCCGCTATGATATAGCCATATTATACCGACATTACCTGGAACTAACACTGAAAGTTCTCACGCCGGGGACACAGAGGTTGTCACGGGATCCACTGTGTAGTGTGAGGGGTTGTTTGGGTTGTTTGGTTTGACTTGTTCATGTGATTGGATGGCGCCTAACTATCGTACAGTATGCCGGCCGGAACCCAATACCCCGGGTACCTTACTGTCCAGTACTACATATCGCCTGGGAATTTTATTTTCTTACTAGGTACTCTAGAGTACAATGAACGTTTACTATCCCATATATGGAATTCTCAGAATCTTGGTAGTCCGGCATATCGAGTTGCGACTGGACTGTGGACCGTGAGTGTAGAGGACGCCACTTTTATGCACTTTATATTCCAAGAAGCTAATGATCTCCGATAAGCGGAAGCGGTGAGGGTTGAGTAATCCAGGTTCTTGGGCGCATAGAGTAAGGAAGTGGCGTAGGAAACTGCTTTGCGCTAAGGCCGATGAGACACCCGCCTGATACAAATTGAGATCATAAAAGGATTTTTAGAGCAGCAATTGACATTCGCAATTGAGGGAACCCTCGCTAATCGTGGCCTAGGATCCTAAGACGGTAGAATCAAGCGACCGTTCCCCCCGAATATCCGCGAACAGCGATTGACGCGCCGGCTATGTTAGACCTTACTTCGGGCATTTTTAGGCGGATTATCCTCGAACTAGGTCTTGCTATCTCTTAAGATTTTCAAACAAGGCTATCTGTTGGTGCTGCTAGTAGACCATGCATATCAGTGATGAAGATTTGTACCTAGAGTACTTCCCAAGTTTTACCAGATATCTATTTAAGAATCATTTCTTCATCCAACTATATCGGCTATTATAATGCGACGTGTTAAGACATGCCAGCTATATCATTACGCTACCACTCATAGAGAAGCCCAACAATGTTCTGTCTCTACCCGCCGGTAGCATACCTACACCTAGCCATTTAGCAAGTTTGTCCAAAACTTTGATATCCCTGGGCCGCCGCATCCACTCATGGTGGAAATAATTAGGATGGGCCAACGCGGATTCGGGGTTTAGAAAGTGACTGGGAGGAACGAGGTCGAAATAGGTACATACAATCGCCAGAACCCGCTGGGAAGTCAAGCAGGTATTGTACGGACGCCCGGATGCTATCCGACATGGTTTGACCTTTTTTTCTACCTACACAGGCACATGCTCAGGTGATCGAGAAAGTATGTACCTATCTCATCAATTGTTATAAAGTGGAAAACTGGACAGTCTATCAGCGGTCTGATAATGCCGGCGAGGTCCTGGTGCTGGTTGTCATTGTAATTGTCATTGTCATTGACAGGGGTTCCAATCAGTCCATCGGGGTGCTAATCAGTCCATCGGGAAGCTCATTGTCGAATCCGTTGTCAAATCCGTTGTCCGCCAATGGCAGTGTTCTACCATTATCGGCCATGTACCCAAGAGTATTAGAATAAATGACGTTATGAACGAATCCGAGTGATCGCCTGAGGTGTTAAGAAGTTGGTTGGGGTGGAAAGTGGCATTGACCCCTGCAGTACTGCGGCACAGATATCTACTCAAGGTTAAGTGGGGTCATTTCCCTAACGATGCATAATTGCGACTGAATATCACGCACCAACGCAGCGTCTTTGGTTCAATCGAGGTTCTTAACAACGTGGTTTTTTACTTCAGGGCATGGCATCTAGAATACTTTACTCTACTTGGGTACATGTATGTATGGATGTACCTACATGGGATGCTCATTGAGAGATATTGGGATGGATGGGATGAGAAATGGGCTGGGAACTGGGAAGGGGGGGGCATCTGCATACGTAGAGTTCTCTACCCACGCGAGAGTTATCCAGCTGTAAGTCTGCAGACACCCTCTTCGAGTCTCTCTTTTATCAACATAATCCCCCTAGTCATCAACGTTTGAGATGGGACGTTAACGCTACTCTATAGTAGGCTTACTGAGCTACTCGAGAGGGTACTTATTTGCTGCCCTTGACTTGAGTAAAATCATACGTTTTGGTCACTCTAGGTATTTCCTGCAATTAATTCCACTTGACCTACCTATTTCTTAGGAGTCTCCTCGACTCTGCCTTATGATAGAGTACCTGCTCCAAGAAGGAGTAGTCCTAAAAAGGAAACGATCATACATACATGCATACATATACTCTACTCTATCATGTATGCATATGTGGTGTGGGTAACTAATAAGAACCATTTCTCGGAGGAGCTCATAACCGGAGCCTTCCCACCTGCAGGAAATAATGATACTTTATTCGCCGATGTTCCAGGGCTCAATTTGATTCACGAATCAAATTCCATACTGGTAGGCGAAAAAAAAAAGAAAATACTTTGGCGTACTCTACCTACCTACCTATAATATGTGAGCATATATCTTTCATGATAATAGGCGAAATATTACCGGGCATGAGGCGGGTGTCGGGGTTGTTAGAGACTCAGGGCGGGGAGTAGTGTAAGTAGAGTAAAGTATTCAAACTGGCACAACACACACAAAATATTTTCAGTATTAGCGCCGTACTTATTTGTTCCCGATCTGGATAACTTCTGAAATGGACCGCTATTATTGGCAGCTTGGCAGATGGTGAGGCGCGGAGTACGAGATGTGAGATAAAGGCAGCTGCTTGCGGAGCCGATAGACCAATCTTCAGGGGTGAAAGTCATAATATGTGAACCTGCATAGAAAAGTGCAAAACTCACTTAATGCGAACACTTTTGAAATCATACAAAGAGCTTTAGACACATGAAGTAGTAGAAATCGACTATTTGTTGGACTAGGAGCATTTCGTTGGTACGGGAGTAGGCGGGGCAGGGATGAGGAAACGTATTGTTTTTATTGTTTGTTGCAATGTACCGAGTACCTGGGAAGTCCGTGCCATTAATTGGGGTGGAAGGAGGAGACAATGGATAGAGTACCTATTGTCTATTGGTAGTTGCTCCATGGGCACGGGTACTCTACACTGGTAGGTAGGTCTCAGTCAACCCCATCCACTGATTGACATCTGACGTGCTCGTACTCTACTCTACACGGTTCTCTTACGATGTCTTCCTTTTTAGGCCTTCCCCCTCGCAGGCCAGCATGCTCCGCGCTGGACATGACTAACGGATTTCTCCAGATCGGATGTTACCATTATTCCTCTCCTTTCTTAGGTTCCAAAATCATGTAGCTAGGCTACATGTAAACTGGATGTATAATGGGGGGGAGATATATGCCTCTCTAGCTTCAACAGCCTACTGTGGGATCGGTGTATCATCAAGGACGAGTGGCCTCCGTAGCTGACAGGATTTGAACCAAGTGATAAAATACTGGTCAACTTTATCTAAGAAATTTCTTTAGCTCCTCTGGAGGGCCTGAGGTCTTACAAAAAGCCTCTCTATCCCCTGCTTTACTCGCTCAAGGTTCTTGTCGGGGTTGCTCCATAATCACGGTCTTCGTCCTAAATCCAAGTCAGGAGGAACAAGAGGGGGAGGGGTGTACGACAGGGTCGATATCATCAATTATACGGAACGCTTGGACACAAGCCCTCCTCGTGTTTTTTTCGCCTGGCATTTTCTTTCTTTTGCTAGTTGCGGCCTAGGAGAACCTGATCGCAAAACACCAAAGTGAATCAAAGCCACACGAGGAAGTTACCAAGGTTTCCCGCGGGGGTGGGGAATAAGAGAAGGCCTCGCAAAAACAGTATTCAGCACGGTCTTTATTTGCTAGGATTGGTGTCTTGGAATTCACGCTGAAGAACTTTTTTTTTTGATACTGATCCCCCATCGAGTAAGTTTGGACGCTCTGTTGAGGGTACATAAACGGCCCCTTGAATCTTGGATTTAGATGTTGGTTCCGAGGAGAGCATCTTGAACGTATTTGAAGGGAAAAAAACATCAAGAGGGCCTATTAGCTTCTACATCCCTAAAGAACTGACAAACCTCTGACCAGAAGGCACGAATCTTCCTCTATCTACGAAGTGCATACCCAGACTACTGCGCTTGTCCACCTGCGCTTAATTGCCCCACGCCGGACGATACCACGGAGACCTATCCCCCCGGTCCGGTCTCGCCTCATCATCACCCACAACAGGCATTAACAACCTGGCGAGCCCGCCAAAATAGAAATAAAAGCAAAACATTGGGTGTGCGTTTTTTTCTCGCACTGCAACTGTCCCGATCCAAAACTTCTCGCAGGTATGTATGTAGCTAAGAGAGAAAACCCACCGCCTGGGGTCACTAGGTACCTTACGTTGATCGAATCAGCAAGCTACTTCCCTAACCTTGCCCAGCCCGCTTATGCCTCATGAGACCAATTCCTTCCCCGGATTTATAAAATGGACACTGCAGCTGATCAGTAATCTGCTGCATTAGGCATATCGATCATAGATCTTGAGGGCCTTTTTTTTGACCAGTCATCATATTTTTCAGGTCGTGGACAACGACTTTGAAATTTCCAATCGTTTTGATTGATTGATTGAGACGAGGTACTTGTTTCTCGCCGCATGAGAGACCTTTTCGGTGGAACATTGAGAGGTCTAGAATTCGAACTTCACTTATCGTTATCGCGCGCCACCATTTCTATTTTCAATACCATAGAAGCAAGAAGTGCTGTCGTGGGCGTCTACAGCTTAGGTGATTACGTATTTGACTGTTTACGGAAGTGAAAGAAAGAAGTGGCATAGACCACATAGCATACCGTTACTATCAACTGGCTTGCTTGCGCTAGGTATCTTTGCTAGCTAGTAGCTAAACCCCGACTGTAAGTATGAGCTGGTCACTTTTTTTTTTTTCTTTTCTCTTTTCATTTCTCTCGTCTAGAAGGAACTTATGGTATTTGCAATGTTCATCCGGTCGCCGGTGTACGCTGCTGCTGCTGCGGGTTTCAGATGGATTTTGTATTATCTCTTTGTTCTATTCGCTTCTTTGGTGTAGCTTCATCGCTGCAAATGCAGCTTTGAGCTGTTCATCCTCATCCCTCGATACATACTACCTACCCCTCACTGATGGATCCGTCCATCCGTCTCATCTGGTCACAGTCGGTATCAAGCTGTATTATTTTCAATTATCTGCATTTTCTTTACTTACCCCACTCACTCGCTTTTAAGAGAGCTCTCCCCCCTCCGTCCATTCAAAGTTTTTCATTCTTCACTTCTCACCACTTTCTTGCTTTTCCTCGTACCTGCCTGTGTTCCTGCAGCGGTCTTCTGATTGGTGAATCCTGACTGATCTGATATTTGCTTTTTCTTATTTCTTCCCACAATGAAGTCCCCAGGCTATTTCCTCAGCGCATTGATCGCTACAATGAACATCCACCTCAGCGCCGCTTATTCCGAATCCTATGACTTCATTGTCGTCGGGGGTAAGTTCCGTTACTCTCTCTCTCCCCCCATTGGGTCCGTATAATCTAACAACCAACAGCCGGTACCGCCGGAGGCTACCTTGCACACAAGCTCGCCACCTCGCCATATTCGCCCTCCGTGCTCCTCCTGGAGAACGGGCCGAACACACTGAGCAACAACACCAACAATCCGGCCGACAACCCCAACCTGAAGTCCCTCATTCCCGGTAATTTCGCCGAGAATGTGGCCAGGCCGGACACAAACTATATGTATAAGACTGTTCCGCAGAAGCACCTCGATGACCGCGTGCTGGTGTACCACAGAGGCCGTGGCCTCGGCGGAACCAGTAACCTCAACTATATGGCCTGGATCAAGGGCTACAAGGGCGATTTCGATGAATGGGCGGAGATTGCCGGCGACCAGAACTATGGGAGTAACGAGGGCTGGGAGAGGATCAAGAGGGTTTGTGGCTCCTTGTGATGTTGTTTGCGCGAATGAAGCTGTACTAATGCGCTGCTGTTGTAGTTGGAGTCGTTTGATCCCAAGGGCTTGCCAAAGGCCTACGAGAAATATGCTTCCCCGGACATGTCCAACCATGGTACAATGGGCCCAATCCACAACACCCTCCCAAAGAACCCCCTACCGGGTATGGGTTCCTTCATCGACGGCTGTGTTGAAGCCGGTATTCCCAGAGCCTTGGACACAAACTGCGGTCAGAACATTGGTGCTGGATTGGTCAATATGGCAATCTACAAAGGTGCCCGTGTCTCGTCAGCTACCCAGTGCCTCAACGAGGAGGGCGATATTGGCACCGGTTTGATCCGCCCAAGAAACCTCGAGGTCAGAACTGATACCAAGGTCGAGAAGATCCTTTTCGACCACAAGACTGCCATTGGTGTCCAGGTCGAAGGAGGCCGCAAGTGTAAGTCCCATCATTTTAATCTTGTTTCCTGTAGATTTTTCTAATTTTAGTCTGTTAGTCTTTGCCAAGAAGGAGGTTATCATTTCCGCCGGATTTATCGACTCTCCGAAGCTCCTTCTCCTCAGCGGTATTGGTCCCAAGGCCGATCTCCAGGAGCTCGGAATCAAGGTTGTCCACGACTCTCCCAATGTCGGAAAGAACATGCTCGACCACAGCACCGTCCTCCTCGATCCCATCTTCAAGCAGGATCTCCAAGTGCCCACCGGAAACCTCCTCTTCTCTGAACCCGCTCGCGTTGAGGCCGAGAAGAAGCTCTGGCTCGATACCTACCAAAACGGTAAAGGTGAAGCTCGCGGCGAGATGGCCCGATTCGGAGCCTCCGCTGGTGTTGCCTTCATCAAATTCACCGAGGAAGAGCGTGAGCAGTGGCCCGAATGGCAGGCTCTCTCTGACGAGGACCGCTCCCGCTTCCTAGACAAGGGCCGTCCCGATACCGAAATCTTCTACCTCATCGGATACAAGCCCCCCGGGAAGGACTTCCCCGAAGGCACCTCACCTAACTCGTACGCTCGCCTCTTCCTCCTGCAACAGAACCATCTCGCCCGTGGAACCATCAGCCTCAACTCGTCTGACCCGTCTGATGCCCCTGTCATCGACCCCCAGTACTTTTCGCACCCCTACGACGTCCGCATCAGTGTTGAGACCATCAAGAAGGCCGTCGAGATATTCAAGACCAAGGCTCTCTCCGCCCACTTTGTCGGCATGGAGTTCAAGGGCTGCGCCGAGGACCCAGCCTGGATCCAGGACTCGCCTGAGAAGGCGGAGGAGAACCGCCTCAAGGCGGAGCAGAACGGTGGCTTCTATGTCAACGGCATCGAGATGACCGATAAGGGCATCGAGCACTGGTTGAAGAGCAAGGGCCTCGACCAGGGCTACCACGGCATGGGAACCCTCAGGATGGGCAAGGCTGGTGACAAGATGAGGGTTGTCGACTCTAAGGGCCGTGTTGTCGGTGTTGATGGGTTGAGAGTCGCTGATACCAGTGTTATCCCTGTCGTCATGAAGTAAGTCTCCCCCTTGCATTTTACTGAAGCATCAATCACATACTAACATCCCCGCCAGCAACCACCCGCAAGTGTCTGCATACCTCATTGCCGACGTCGTCGCCGACGGTATCCTCCGCGACCACGCAGCCTCAGGAAAGCGCCAAAAGCGCCAGAAGATCATTAGACGCTTCGACTAGAAACTCAAATAATTCTTCCCCCCCTCTTTTTTTCTCCCCTTTAATTCCTTTGTTTCGGATCCTTCTTTTCTGTTTTCTGTTTTTGTTCCTTTTGGCAAACGGGTTGGGATTTGGATTACTGGGTAGTTATGGTGCATTTTCGTATAATTGGGTTTGTTACGGTCTTATTATCACTTTCCTTTTTTTGGTTTGAAAACCTTTGTTGTGCTTGTTGGCGGTGCGCGGAGAGAAGGGGAGGAAGTTGGGGCCGAACGCTTCTTGTATATAGAATTAAATGAGATTAGAGCATCAAAAATAATCAATCTTTGTGCCTGACTGGGGGTGAGTGATATCTGGTGATGAAATTTTTGTTTTTGGGGATTGGTGGATTGAAACAATTGTTGATTGGCTGTGTGATGGCGCAGGTACATATCTAGGGCTCTCGGTATTTGACTTCCGACATACCGGTAGTGGTACAGGTACCGGTACAACGCCGAGATGGTGTACCTGCACCCCGACGCTAGTTAATCCGACCGGCACCCGCACCCGCACCCGCACCCGCTAGCCCGGCCCGTATTCCGCACCCGCACCCGCAACTATCGGGACCGGCCCGGAGATGTGACAAGAAGCTATCTATCTAAGCAGTGTCGACCGCCGAAATAGTCGTTGGTTACTAATGCTTATATGTGGGTCGGTCTGTAAAGAGGGTTTGTTGTCCTGTCTTCTCCTTTTTTTAGTGGGATTACTTATGGCCTCTTCTCCTTTATTTCTTTTGCTCATGGCGCGCTGAATACTGTTCTCGTTCACCACGACGCGATGAAACTGATATCATTGCAACACCCGCCTGGATGATGAGCTCGGGCTCAATATTACAAGACAACAGTGATATTCTGTAGCTGGCTGTCGGATAGCTGGCTGCGAATGCTCAGTGTCGGTATTGATTCAAGCCGGATACGTCTACGTCCAGGTATGGGACAGGCTTTTTGGTCGAGTGCTGGTGGTGTAGATCTCCTCGGTGTTTTTGCTCATACTTCGGTCTTCAAGGGGAGCAAGGAGGGCGGGTTCACTTGTTGCGGAGTGGTGTCGATGGGGTAAGTGAGATTGTTTATACCGTGAATCGACCAGCTGCAGCAGTGTTCCGGCTTTGCAAAATCTTTGAGATGTGCGCAAGGTCGGTGGAATTGTTGAAAAAGGTCTAATGGTGGATTTGAACGGTTCGAATATGTCAAAACACAGATGAATCCAGAAGAGGGGGCGAAGCACATCCAGGTTGGCTGAAAAACTCATTAGTATATCCGGACTAGAGTAGCATTTGAATATCGTTGCAATGCCATGGAAGGAGCTTGGAGCTGTCAGTCCGGTCGAGTATGAATGAGTGTCTGGAACTGTCAAAGGACGGAAGTATATAACGTGCAACTCTGGATCAAAGTGAGAAGAGAGGGAAGAGAAAAGCACAGCACAGGAAAAAGGAATTTTGAAAAAAGGGATGAGAAAAGAGGAAAGAAGGAAATGGGAATGAAGGAATGAAAGAAGGGAGAGTGACTGGAGAGCCAGGAGCAAAACACCTAGAAAGCTATAACCTTAAAATTAGGCCTCACCTCACCTCACCTCTCCTTCCCGTCCTGTCAGTCTTAGATTTCTTCGGCGACCCCGGACACGTCCACTCATCCACATCCCCAGAACATGCTGATCTCCCGCCTGCCGCGTGGGAGTTGAGCCAGTGCGGGAGGCTGGTCGGGGGGATATCTATTTTGAACTCCCCAGACCGGAAGGTGGTACGATATTTCGTGTTTTCTTTCTTTCTTACTTTTTATTCTTTCTTTTTAACGGCGATGGAGATGGGGTCGATGGCCGGGGCCGGGGAGGTAACGTTACACTGTGGACCTGCAGGCATATATTAAGGAATAATGACAGGGAGGTATTAAGATATTTTGAGGGATATAGGTGTTTTTGTTTGTCGTGTTTTGGAGAGGGAGGAGAGAGCAGTGAATATTGTGCTGAATGAGATGAGGAATGAGGTGTGTTTTGGGTTGAGGTGGTGGCGATTTCTAGCGAGGATATTTAAAGTCGAGAAAAGCATATAAAAGAAGAGGACTTGCTAATGGATGGGAAATTGGTAGTGAAAGATATAAGATGGAGGGTTGAAAATGCCGGAAGGAAGAATTGAAGAGAGAATAATAAGAAGGAGACGGGATATGCATTAATTAGAATGGGTCATGACACTAGCGAAATAAAAAAATAAAAAAAATAAAAAAGCCTACATGTAACCAAATTTGCAAAGCCCAACTAGGGGGCTCTAGAAGAGAACTCTCAAAAGAGCAGCTAGCAATGCTTTCGTTGCCTATATGTAGCCTTAATTTTGAATTTTCATTAGTATCGACAAAAACTCAACAATCCAAAATCCAAACCAGGGTTAGTTAGTTGATTAGTTAACTGGTAGGGTTAGCTATGTGAACCTGCATACTGTGAGTATTACTGATAACATGCCGTAAAGGCCCAATCCGAATAATTAATCCGTTACCGGCGGCTGCGTTTTAGTTCGTTTCATCTTCGTCCGTTTCGATGAAGCAGCAACAGAAAGAATAACTAGCATCAAGAAAAATAAAATAAAATAAAAAATACCAACATCAGAGCAGACTCCACAGCTTAATATATAACCCACCTCCCTACCTCCCTAGCTACACCTACCCCTACCCATCCCGCAACCTGCCCAGACCTAGACTTGGCCCATACTATAGATACGTAAGGCAGCACTCTAATTCACCTACCTATCCAGCTTACTCCAATTCACTAACCCCTAGGCACATTCCGTTCGCTAAAAATCTAGACCTCCACAAGGTGACCATTGCTGTGGGGAATCATTTCCCTGGGGTGTGGTATGTGGCACGGTCCTCAGGCTTGGAACCTTTTTGTGGCGTGAGCACGGTCGTTTGGGCCGGCCAGTTCCAGAACTGGGCCTGGGGGGCTGGAACGTATGGGAAGTGTAATTTCGAGGTCGAGGTTGGACATTGCAATTGAATGGCTATTAGTAGGGAGTTGCCGTTGTGATATATTGGGTCGGGGGGTTACTCGGAGTTAATGGTGCGCCGGGATCCACAGTGTGTTGCCGGGTGTGTGGGTGGCTTGCACGGTGGTTTCGGTATTGCAAATACTTGTCTATTGGCGTGTCGGTGGAGGAGTTGGGTATGGCCAATCAGACGTAAGAGATGGGTGCTGGGTGGTATTTAGTAGGTGTGCGATTTGAGTTAGTATTCTTACAAAAGCTCTCTTTCCGGTGTTGCGGCGGGCGTAACTACCAACCACCACAGGTCTTTAGGTGGTTCTTCCAATCAATTGTCACTAGAAAAAGCTAATACTGCATCATCCCACGCATCATCCAATGCTAGGTGTCGACTGTATTTACAAAACTGTCTCTCGGCGTCTGAGGCTGGCGACTGAACTGAAACCACGGGATGAGATGATAAGGCGTGTAGGTAAATACGTAGCTAGCTCTGTATCAAAGACTGATCAAAGACTGATCGATCTCACAACGGAAGAAAAGAAACCTCCGGAGTTCCGCTGTCTGTTAATCAAGATATGAGTGATCACTCACAACTCTCGGAGATTTTTTTATTCTCGATAACTTAATCCCGAGACGGGATTGGGTGGCCAGATGTGTGGGGGCAGAGGATAGAGACGTATATACGCATGCACCTACCTAAGCCAGTAGCTGATCGATATTTGAGATACGATGTTGTTGCGGGGCATAAATGAAACTCCGATTAAGTTCTCAGCCGGTGAAACTCTAAAACCTCCGATACTCGATGGAAATGCACATGGCCGTCATGTGACTGCCCCGCCTGGCCTGCCGCCAACATTTCAGTCGTGAGACTACTACATGCACTAAGTACCTAGGACAATTGTAGGTACAAGACGTTGGCTGCACTATTAGCCCGAGCAACATAGTAACAGTCGCCCAGTACTGCAATCAGCTTTAAAACCGCTATTCAAAACCCCCAATTGCAAGGGCGGATCCAACCTCCTACCTACAGCTACAGCAACAGCAACAGTTCCATGGCCCACCCTCCTGTCAATGCTCCCACGATCTCGTCTCCCCACATTGCATTCCTCTTGCCCCCACATTGAACGTTATTAATAGCAAATCTTTTCTCAGCTAGGGCAGCCTTATTACCGATCCACCTATGTACCTAGCTACCTAGAGTAGTCCTTTCACTGACACTCGCTACCACAACCACTCACACCCTCCTTCCCATGTTCTCGGGATGGGGATGGGCATGCAGTTGAGTTCTGTTGGTAGATAATGACAGGCCTTCCACCCACGGTTTCAGTTCCCGGCGCTTGCAAACGCGTGGTGTTACTGTCACCTCACCCAACTCACCTCTTGCAATGTCTTGTCTCGGGGAAATAGAAGAATGGGTTTCTAATTATGTCGTTGTGTGCCATGCATAGCATAGCACAGTAGAGTAGTTGGTAGGGCGGAATTGCATTTAAGCTTTTTTGAAATGTGTGATTCTCGTTATATGGTCGATATCGGGATTGTGAGTGGGTTTCTTATATTAGGTCCCACCCTACTGCCACTGGTTGTGATTGGAGGACCACACCCTCGCATACATACATATGCGTGAGGAATATATGTATCGTGATGTGATGGATATATGCAGTGCTGTTCTATATATCGCGGGGAGCTTTATATATAGCGTTATACAGCACCAATCGCTTATTGCCGGTTCGACGACAGTATCAATGTTTCCCTCAACGTGTTTTTTTAGTGTGTATGGGTGTGAGGAATTGAAAGGCTGGCAGTAGTATAATTATAATAACCGGCATGATCCATAAGGCGGAGGGAAGGAAGAGTGCACTTTGGAGGGTGATATTAATAGTAGATTATATACATGGCATCGAAGAGTACAGTACCCTAGTAGAAGAGAGTACGTGGTAAGAGACATATGTAGGCTTTCTCGCCGTACTTATGCTTCTCCCCATTGTCATGCTTTTTCTTCAGAAAAACTGTAACTAGGTACTTTGGTATGTGTGTATGTAGATGTATGTATGTAGGGTAGAGTTTGTACACATGCATACGTGAGCTCCCAGCATCATCCACGCTCACTCACTCATGCTCATGCCCTCCGTATGTACCCCACAACACCACCTGCCGCCGCAGCGACCAGAACTCGGAAACAAATAAACGAGCTCGAATGCTTTACAGAAAGAAAGGAAACCAATTCCTCGCCAAGGTCCTTGGAACTTCCGGCCGAATTCCGGATCTACATAAAACCACCGTCTCCAGCATCATCCCACCATGTTATGCAGGTACAACATCAGCGTGGGCGCTTGTGTGTAGGTACCACGGGCAACAGCAGTTCTGTTGGCTGATGGCGCCATATCATGTGGTGGCCCAAGCTTTCAACGGCGTGGAATATTGTTTTTTTTTTTTTTTTTTTTTTTTTTTTTACTCAGAGGGTATATCTAGGAAGCTTATATTTTTCGCATTATTCCGGTGAGTTTTAAGGGCTCGAAATCTGGTGGTTTATCACTCGCATTAGAGTTAACAACAGGCAACGCAGGGCTGTAACCGCCGCCAGCGTGTTACGATGTCGCTTCAAGGGACCCTGATCGAAGTCAACAGGACCCAGGGTCGGGCCGAAGGTTAACGTTAGAGTTAACAGTTAGTGTCGTCTCGGTTCGGCACCACCGTCTCTGCCTCCACCATTCACCTCCACCGCTAAAAGCTTTCACGTAGCTGAAAACCATGGAAATGATTCCACCATCTCGTGTTTTTTGATCTTGAGTAAGCACACACGGGTCAAGCGAGCGTACGGCGCGGGTAATTGTATGTGCTTGTAGTACTACTTTCCTTCTACAATATAGAGTGCATAGAGTACATACTCTAGGTAGAGTACTTGGCCAGCCGGGAAAGCTTACAGCCGAACAAGCATATGAGCATTGCAAGGATATAGAGGGTAAAGTCCCGATCGTTCGTGAAGTTCATCGCAGTAGATGGTAAGGCTTTAGAGTACCTACATCAAGTACTTTTAAACTGGTACCTACATTTGGTTTCGTTTTTAGTTCATAAGACACTCACCGTAGAAGTAGCACTTCTAATTGTCTCATTTTAGTAAATACTCGACTTCCATTTTGTAGCAGAGACACCGTAAACGTAAAATATCTCCCTGCTGAAAACTGCATGCACGTCTCTCCAAGCGATCCCACACCTAAACTAGGCAGATGCAGCTTGACGCCAAGAACAGGGGTCCCAGGCACGGTCCGACCTATCATAATGCGTCGCGGGGGTTATGGAGATCAGCCGCTTGCTCTAGTCCCGGCGCGTAGAGGAGTTGTGGGATGGGGGCATATGTGGGTCTACTATCACTCCCTCTCGCCCTCCAATTCTACCAGTTATTGTTGGAGGATGAGGAAGAGGAGAGAGTGGTATCTAATTACGGCGATACGGATCAGTTCTCTCTCTCGATTTTCTCGGTAATGGGTTGATTGGTTCGATCCGAGTATGGGAAAGATCCCCAGTCAGCGCCACCCCAGGTGCAGGAGTGAGTGTGGTGAATGGTTGGTTGATCGATGGTTGGTACTGAGACTGAGAAGACTCGCGGGCCTTCACAATAACACCTACGTATTCATGTGGCTATGAAGACTGTAGCTTGCAGAGAGGCAGAGAGGTAGACAGAGAAAGAATTGATTTTTACTCTGTCGAGTGTAAATACCAACATTGTGGATGTTTACTATGGTTAAAGCACAGTAATTGTAGACCTCGTAAAGAAGAGGAGTAGGTGCATACCCTTGATCACTAAAATCTAGCCCATGCCAGTTCACTTCATTACAAGAAAGATTTGCCCTCCCCTTCTAATAATGCCGCCTCCAGTCACGATTCGATTCGCCTCCCTCCTATTACCTGCTCACCCCTACCCACACACAACATACATATTGGCGCGCTCTCCCTCCCCCCCTCCCCCCCATTTCTCCTCCTTCTCTTCTTTCTTTCTCAAGTTCCCGGTCTTATTGATAGATATTCAACGACCCCAAGTGACGTTTTTCGGCAGCAACCACCACCAAAACTACTCGAATACTGCCGTAGTACCTTCGACAAATATTTGGCTGGCCACTAGGAGGAAGATCAAAGTCTCACATACCAACCCATCAAACATGTTTTCAACATCATCCTCATCATGGAAGCTGGCACTAGTAACAGTACTGTCGACGCTCCAACTCGCAACCGCACATTTCCAGATTCAATATCCTTCATGGCGCGGTAACACTCTCAAAGATGATATGCAATGGAACTATCCCTGTACGCTCTCTTCTCCATTCTCCTTCTTCGACCCCCACAATTAACAACATAATAGGCGCTGGTGTTCCAACGACCAACAATCGCACCAACTGGCCGATAACAGGTGGTGATATCTCGATTATTCCAGGATGGAACGCCGGGCATCCGACAGCCTTCTTCTATGTCAATATGGGTTTTGGATCAACACCACCAAACATGACGAACATCATGTTGCCAGTATTCCAGATGACGGGGCCGAGCAAGAATCCATACCCGGGCAGCTTCTGTCTGACACAGGTCCCACTGCCGGTGAACGCGAGTGTTAAGGTCGGCGATAATGCGACAATCCAGGTGATTCAGGTTGCACTACATGGAGCGTCGTTGTACAATGTAAGTGCCCGCGCGTTGGGCGGTGCGAGATGTGTCATGTGCTGACGATAGCTGGTTAGTGTGCGGATATCACGTTCGTGGAGCCAGAAGATGCGGACCCGATGCCAGAAGGAATGTGCCAGAATTCGTCGACTATCGGGTTCAACATGGTGTACACCACCCGTTCTGGAGCCATGGCCAATTCGCTTATTGATAAGAGCACAATGCTCACCGTGGTCATTGGAGGGTTGGTACTGGGATGGTTTTTGTAACGCGGTTGAGGCAGCCTAGTCTCCTGCAGTTATAATTATCGGTTTTTTTTTTTTTATTTTTATTATAACTTTTCATTTTGTACAAAAGGGTTCCTTTCTTGTTTTATTTTTTCCTATGTTTTTTTTACAGGGGTTATTTAGGTTCTTGATTTTTTTGCGAGGGGAACGGGGAACGAGATGGGTGAATGCGCGCATAGCCACTGCATTGTAAATGATCAGTCTGGAATAACGTAACTCTAGCTCAAGCATGAAGCAGCTACACAGGGAAGGAAGGACGCAGGGTGCATCCTTTCCCTTCTCTTGCATCTTGAGATTTATTATATAATATAGGTTCTTTTTTCTCTAGAAATTTCTCTCGGAACGGTCGAGATACCCTCTGTTGGTTGAAGGTTGCAGTTTCGTTTCATATGGTGTCATCTGTTGGATTGGGGCTGAAGATGAGGCTGTTTCGTGTCTGTGGAGAAACATGTACTGCAGGACCGACGACTGGTTCTGTGGTTTAATTGCTCGCTCGGCGTATGAATTAATGCTGTGTATCTTGGAAAAGTTGAGAGTGGTAATTGAAAGCTTATTTCCTGTGCAGTGTGGGTGATGGTAATTCGTAACCCGGCACTTTATGGAGACTACGCTAACGATGCATAAGGCTGACATGACACGAGTTCTTCATTGTAAGAATGCCCATGTGCAGCAGAGTTGAATGATTATTCACATTACTCATGTTACACCATCGAATCGAATCTGGCTTTGGTGCTTGATAGGTACATCGTGATCTGGTGGTGTGGTGTGATAGGTGTCAATGAAGAAGAAGGTTTACTGGTGGAGGTGTAGTCGTCAACGTCAACTCTAGTAAAGTTATTACTGGAATGCAGATCCATTCCATTACGTCAAGGTCTGCGATATCAACGATCATATAGTGAATCTGTTTATCGGTAAATCAAGCTAGAATGCCATCGGCCTTAACATTGTGAACCATGGTTGCGGAAGGAACCACATCACGAGGTATGACCCTGGAAAACCCTCATTCGAGAATACACCGTTCAGTGATCTGATCTACAATTCGAAAAAAAGGTTGTGTCTATTCCGACCCACTCAAGAAGTCGGCCCACTCGGGAAGTTTTCATGAGCGGATCTTTTGCCCAGGAAGGGAAATATACTGGAATGCCCCGCTAATCACCGACCCATGGATTCGTGGTTGATAAGCAGAACTGTCTTATGATCTTGACTGTTTGAGGTGACGTTTCCCATCGCCACGGGTTCCATAATCTGTGGGAAAAGATGGCCCAAGTTGTACGTTGATTGACTAAACGATATAATAATGTTCTCGGTCGTGTAACGGCCGAGCGATCTTCGAATAAATATATACATGCTGACGAAGTGTTCAGAGCTTATGAGGTAAACAGGCCTGTGAGAGGCAATGCTAACCGGTTTAATATTCCACAGTAAAACCTCTAAAAGAGACTTCTTTGCCGGTAACCGGTATTATACTGTTGGTTGAAGATACTCCCCTCTTAGGGAAACGTCATCTCCGATATATATCGAGATCCAGTCCATCCCGAATGGACTGGTCGTGGTCCAGTACAAGATAGAATTGAAGCTCCCTCGACTGCGGACGTCAACATGAACGGAGAAATTAGATGGAAAGAATGAAATGTAATCTGTCCTTGCTGTCTGCTGGGTCAGGCAGTCTTCCTTTCTTGGGTCCGTATTTTTTGTAATACAATGCTTCCTAGTAGTGTGGGTCTTCATGACGTCCTTAGCTTAGTCTGTACCAAATAACCCCCAAGTTAACAATTGGTAATAGGAGAAAGGCCAACTTGAGTCTGGAGATGGGTCCATCTCATTAGTGATGAAGGTGGAGGGATGGTAGTTGGTGGGAGGATGAGCAGTACATGTACTTGAGAGCTTGGTAGTGAGCATGGGAGCAAAGGTGGCGAAGAGAAGATGACGTTGCCGGTTGAGGGCGGAGAATTATATTTCCGACCCGACCCGGGCCGTGCTCCTAGCATCAAAAATTGCCAAGCTAGCTTTAAAAAAGGAGAATACCCTGTGGGGGTTTTGGTTTCTGGCTGCCGCCAACCAAATATTGCCAAGCTAGTTTAGAAACTGAAACGACATAGCACCAAAACAGCTACTACAAACACCCTCTGAATTGCCCATTCATTACCTGATCTATTTGAACTACGGCTGTAGCTGCTCAAAACCACTGACTGATCTAGCTATCCTTTGATTTTTATGCGCAACACTTCGATCTTGACTTTCAGTATACGTACAGGTTCATACTAACGAACTTAACTTTAAACACACTGGTACTGGTACTCCCACGCTGTTGAATAACTCTCTCACTTCGCTAGACTTTATAATCAAGAAATTTTTTATTAACATAACTATATACTCGCGTGTTTATTAAATGGTCGGAAGCCGTTGCAACCAAATCCTTACCAAAAATTCCGACTTTTTAATGAACGCGCGAGTAGACACCCATAAACAAAAACGCTCATACATATACACCAGCTGCAGTATACATAATACCGGCATGAAACAAAAAATCAAACCCACAAAAGAAAACCCCCAATCCTAGCGGCCCGCATGTTACCAACTCGCCCAGTCATGTATCAAACACACTCCTGGACGACCTTAAAGCTGTGCACTTCCATATCAGGCCCACTGACACCTTCCTTACCCCAATAAACCTCCCACACCGGCTTCGTGCCATTAACCACACCCTGGGGGAGCTTCTGCGCCGCCACCCACCCCTCATCTTCCGCACCTCCATGGACCAGGATCTTCCCGAGTTCGTGTTGCTTGAATTTCCACCCAGTCGGAGTTCCCTGTATATACACCCATTATTAATAACTACAGTTTCTCTATATATCGGAAGATCTGAGGCTAGATTGATATACACACCTGCTCACCAACACACTTGAACCCAACCCTTCCGTTGGGCATAACACACATCCTGTCATATCCAGGGATAAGAAGTTCAGTTCTATTCAACAAGGTCATCGGGAGTTTGGCGGTGATGGTAGTACTGAACTTGGTGCTGATCGTAGCGTTGGAGCCGACGGTGTGGTTTGTGAGGTATTGCCCGCTGAGGAGGCCCTGGTTGGTGTCGTGGGCGACGCGGAGGCGGAATTCGTTGCAGTAGGCTGAGACGACTGTAACTATTGTTGTGAGGGTGATGAGGAATCTCATATTGATGTGTGATTTGATGTTTGTGGCGTGTGGTTGTTAGTGTAATGATAGTGGTTGTTGATGTAATGATAGTTGTGTGGATTAGGTGTTGAACGAGTGTTGTTTGATTTACAGATTTTTATGCTTGGGAGAGCAAGCGGTCTTTCTATTCCTGTGGTTTTATAGAAATTTTCTCGGACTTGAAACTCCATAGTACGGCGCTAGTCCTCGGTATTTAAGGTTCCTGTTTCGTTTTCAAGTCAACTGCTGAACGACCATATTCAAAGATTAAGAAAGAGCACTAGCACGACCCTTAGAACACACTCTTTAGCGTGGAGCCGCCCGCACATGAAAATAGTATAATACCGATTTTCTCCTAAATTTGTTGTGCCCACGGGATCCAGCACAAACAATCACTCGATTACAGTCACCATGCTTACATAACAAGAATTACTTCGCCAGAGCTCACTCGGCTTTTACATACCGCTTAGCCCAACCATCACTCACGAATCTGCACTTGGCTGTTAAGTATATGACTTTGATATCGTTTCCGCGCAGCAGAGCATCCATTTGGACACAACACATTTTTGCGAACCTATCGTTTTAAGAGACCGAAATTGAGGAAAGAAGGAACGAGACTAGAGAACAAAAATATCTCGTCTTGTACTTTGGCGTTTATATTGCACTTACTAATAGTACATGCAGGTCAGTATTATAATTACTGAAGTATCGAGGCTTTGTGATATGGCCAGCGGCGTCTCTGATTGTGATGGTTTGAGTTTCTGATTTGAAAGGGTTCTTTATTTTCAATTGTATATACTTCACCGGGGGCTTTTTTGTTTTAGTTGTTTCAACTCATTTTGAATGCTTTGCCGTAGGGCTTTTTCGTGTTCAACTCTGAAATCAACTTGTTATTTGTGTTAACAGGAATGCGGGCCTTGCGGCTCGTCCCAGAATTGTTTCTAGCTAAGTGAAATAAAGAAGAAAAAGGCCCTATTGGTTGCGAGGGGAATGCGGCCTCCAGCCGCAAATATAGTGCGGAAATAGAGACGCGGTATACTATGATAGCGATTTGCTCTTCTTCCCCGGGTTATCAGGTATTAGGTTGTGTGAATATGTTCCGGGCCGTTGGCGAACACCTCGGGCTCGCGGATGGACTGATCAATGTGTAGTCAAAATGTAGTTTTTAAACATAACCGTCAATATTTGGACCCTACTGGGGGTTACAGGTCACTACCGAAAATCGCGAGTCCCCTGACTGGAGGTTATAGGGAACGTGCTGTGACGATTATTGACGTGGGTTCTGTTTTCGGGTTCTTTGAGGTTTTGGGGGTCTTTAGGGCGTTGGTAGTGCTCAAAGGCTAGAGACCACAGAGGTCCCCAAAGGTTACAGATATTATTGGAGGTTGGCCTAAGATATTATTAGTTGTTAACGCTGGAATATTTACATATTTACTAAAACTTCATTTTACCCGTGCTATTCGCGAACAAATGTACTGGTTAAGTCACAGATGACTGAGACTAGGAGTCTACACTGCCCATTCGCGAATTAGTCAAGTCCATTCGCGAATCCATGTTCGCCAATGGCCCGGAACAAATAGACTCTAAACCTCCTACGGTTGACTCTCCCTATACTCTAAGGATACGGAAATACCGCGAACTCGTACCTTTATAGAGCATTTGCCCTTATAGATATTCCAACAGCAGAACAATCACCAGGATACCATTATTGGTGCGTACTGTCTGTAGTCCAAATGCTAGGAAAGAAAGTGATAGATCGATGAATTGTAATCAACCAATCAGTAACGCCGGGTATTTTCTATGTCTAGGAGGTGTCTATGATAACTAGCTATACGATAGATCTGATTGTGACACCTAAAGTGACCATTGCTTTGACCCATATCCGCAGACGTGACCAACAGTACAGCAGTTGCCCTTTATATAAGAATCTAACGTCTCGTTACGTCGTTGGTTTCATCTGAATAATAACTTCCTTGGTATTTCCTTTCTCCTATATCGTCATACTTGATCAGTAGTACGTTTTGCCCGCCATATTCTAGTAATAATGCGTGCTATTTCCTCGCCTTTCTTGCCTTCTTCGGACTCCTTGCCTATGGTGCGATACCTTGGTACGGCAACCAGTAGGGACCAAACGCCAAAAATAGGGTAGTGGTGGTGGACGCGGTTGCCATGCCACAACCTTGGTCAGGTGAG
Source organism: Morchella eximia (assembly GCA_024713935.1). Lineage (NCBI taxonomy): Eukaryota > Fungi > Ascomycota > Pezizomycetes > Pezizales > Morchellaceae > Morchella > Morchella eximia. The sequence continues at coordinate 216,932 of JAMGZG010000022.1, read as the reverse complement.
AAGTGAGGTTGCCATGCCAGTCCGCGCGATGAACAGGTATTACTTGCAAATCCTTGTGCGGTTCATCGCGACCAACACAACCAGTGCCCGATATCGATGAGGAATAATAAAGTTCATGTACAATTTAGTTCTAAGAATCCCAATCTTTCATCTTTTCTTCCACCAATTGCTCCAATTTCTCCTCTGAAAACTCCCCCGCCCTCCTCAAATTTCTCTCAAATTTGAGCTTGCTGCCCCTTTCGCAGATGCACGCTTTGCCTTCCTTTCATTCTTTGCCCTCAAATTTGCTGAATTAATCCGCTCCCGTTCTTTCTTGTCCAACCCTAAAGTAATGGATAATAATCAGTTATTGTTCCCCCCAAAAACCGAAAATAAACAAAGAAATCTTACCAGAAAGCTTTTCAGGCTTTCTTGCAGTTTTCAGGGCATCCCGGGCCTCTTGATGCTTCTTGTCTTTGGCGATAGTAGCATGATGAAGGAGGTGTTGCCAAACAGCTCTATTTGGATCACAGCGGTGCTCAAGGTTCTGGAAACATACTGGACAATTCAGCATTTTCTGCTTTTTGAATTTCTGGTAGTTAGCCATAGTTGGCTGGGCAGTTGCGAGTATCACTGGTACTGCCTCCTCATCTGCCGCCTCCTTTTCTGCCGCCTCCTTTAAGAACTGTTTGGTAGGCTTCTTTCTGATCCTCCCAGTAGCAGTATAGCCACAAGGGGTAGCTGTAGTGTTCTCCTGGATTGGCGTTGGGGTACTGGTGCTGGTGACGGGTGCTGTTGACGGGTGATGGTGGTGGTCGCGAAGAACGGCGCGCGGACTGGCAACCAAACCACCTCACCACTTCTCACCCGACCACGGCAACCGCGACCACCTAGTTTTTGGCATTTGGCCCCTACCGGCTGCCGTAGCACCTTGGGATTTAGTTTCGGCTTTCTCATCGTACTCTTTTACCAGAATGCCGGCATTTGGAAGGTCAGCTTCGTTAATCTATTGGTTGATGAAGTACGTCGATAGATGATAACTTCTATTGATGATGATTCTAAGAGGAAGAGAAAGAACATCTCGCTCTTAACCTCCTTCTATGATGATATTCTGGCTCTCTGCCAAGACTACACTCTGTCACCGCCTGTTACAAGACACCTTACTTAATACACTGTCCCGACTTCTCAGCCTCATCCTAGCTACATGACTTACTCCGTATATACTCTTATTCTACTCCCACTACACGACTACCGCAGTTGACATTTAGGTTTGTATCCGGCCGCTGGAATTATGCATCTGTTGAGATGAACATTGTTGAGGGACCGTTTGATCAAGTCCGGAGTAGTACGAGCTTATCCAGATCCATCTGATCCCAAGACAAAAGCGATGAAAGCGGACAAAGTGTGTAGGTACTAGAGATGAGATTAGCAACGGCTCATTTCAGGATGAACCCAGACGGTTCTCTCTATCAGTTCAAGAAAAGAAAAGTGTACTTATCTAAGCAAAACCTAAACAAATGTAACCGTGTGAATCATAACCCATCACTCGAGCCTTGGCACGTGCACCCCTTGGCATCGATCCGAATGATTCACGGTGAACCTTTCCCTCTAACTCTAGGTATATATCACTCGAAAAGAAGTTTCTATTTGTATTTGATTTATTGATTATCCCTCACATAGTTTAGTGGGGTGCGCATGCAGCGATTTCTTAGGTGTGTATAGTACTGGATATATCTGATAGGCTCCAGTGGTCAACGTTGGGAGACTATTTTTTCACTTAAATCCAAGCAATTATAACTTTATCGGACTAAACCACCATCAGGATATGTTAGATCATCATGGTCACTTTCATATCGAGAACGAGCACTACAGAATGTGTTCTGTAGATTACAGCACACAACCACCACGGACGAACGGTTTTGCCTAGATTAACTCACTGGTGCTGAGCGGCTATATTTATTTGGTAACACAAGAACAAAAAAAACAAATATAAGATTCATAAAGCCAGCATGCCTTTTTGTGGTAGCTTGACTAATCCATCCGACTAGGTCGTCCCCCAAATATACTTCTAGACTTTCTCATCTTTGCCAATAACAGTTTCATGATGTTCAAGCTCTCCTATCTGTTTCGCCACCTTTTGCGTAACCTCGGCCCTGACATCATCACCCTCGAACACTATTTATCGAGATCAATCATCAGTATGCAGATTTACCTGGTGAGCACGAAGGGATCCAAAGAGACTTACAGAAAGATAGTTCCTCAAGAGTACGCCCAGCGGTTTCTGGGAAGAAAAAGTATATGACAAAACCCTCAACAGTAATCCAGCAGCAGTACCAGATATAGTATCGCCATCCAATATTGTCCATTCCGATGGGGTTAATGAAGGTGTTACAGAAGGTTGCTGCACGGCCCCACCACTGCTGCATTGTGATACCCTTGGAACGAATCGTGAAGGGGAAGAGCTCAACAAGGTAGGCTTTTAAACACGTTAGCTGAGAAGATACGAGGGAATATAAGAGGTAAAGAGGTGGTCTTACTGTAGGTAAGAGCGTTGAAACCCATGTTATAGAATGGCGAATAACAGAAAATAGCCACCACGGTCAATATTCCAGACGCCGTGCTTCCTGTTGCTGCATATCTTGCTGAACTGACTGTAAGGATGATATAGACTGTGAGGATACCGAAGATACAGGTCATGTACATCTGTCTTCTTCTGAACTTGAACACCGCAAGCGCCATACAGGTACCGTTGACCCATGACCAACAAGTCATACCAAGATTGACCAAGTTTTGACGCTTTCCATCTTTGATACCAACTTGATCGAGAATCTTCTTAAGATAGAATGAAAGAGGGTTGTTTCCAGACCACTGAGTAAAGACACCAATGCAGAGAGCGAGGAGGGCACGACGACGGTTCCCAGCAGTAGTGAAATATTGGCGCCAAGTCATCTTCTTACCCTCAAGCTCGAGCTTAATGGTAGCTTGAATCTGAGCAAGTTCGGTTGCGGCTAGCTCAGAGCTCTCATCTCCCTCAGCATGGTATTTCACCAAGATGTCACGGGCCTCCTCGTGTCTATCGTTTGCAATAAGATAACGCGGTGACTCCGGAATAAACCTGGACACTAGTAATTAGCAGATATCCTTTGAGGGAGGGGGGAAAAAGTCTAGACTGATCATGAACATACCAGATGCTACCAAGTTGAAGGAAACTAGGAACACATTGAAGCAGAGAAGGAATTCTCCACGACCATGTATTCGTCATCTGGAAAGTGCCATAGTTCACACCAGCAGCAACGATAGCACCGATAAACCATGAAGAGTTGAAAAGGGATGTCAAGACAGCTCTTTCTTTGGGGTATGAGAGTTCTCCAATCAACGATGAGGCGGCAACAATAGCGAATGGGATACCGAAACCGAGGATGATTCTAGCGATGACGAACATGGCGTCTACCAATATGTAAGTAGATGCATTGTTAATTATGCAGCTCGATGCACTTACAGTTCTGAGCTGCACTCTGAAGAATAGAGCCGACAATCATAATAAGGGAACCAAGGATGATACTCTTCCTACGTCCATGATGGTCGTTCACCCACGGGACAAATGGAAGCGCAAGAATACAACCCAGAGAGTATGAAGCGGACATGAACCCCAGTTTGGCCTCATTTGGATGATCAAAGTCTTATCAGGTTAGCAGGGGAATATTATTTACACCAAAAGAGTCGACCTGAACATACAAGTCTGCCAGTTCTCGATTGTCTGGATACCGTTCATCATCGAGGAGTCAAATCCAGAGGTCCATTCGACACCAAGACATGATGGGACCATGACAAAGTACAAGGAACGGAGGTTTGGTTTCTTGTACCTGGATGGTAAATGATACTGTTAGCCACAATTTCAGGAATCTATAGGCAGCGGAGCGATACACGACTTACCATGGCACATGATCTTGCTCAACCAATCGAGTTACCACTGGATCAGCCTTTTCTCCAACAACCATTTTGAGTTTTTTTTTCTTTCTGTCTTTTGGGTTGATGTATGGTGTTGAAACTGGCCTGGAATATCAAAACCCACAGTTCTTCAAAATCGGAGAAGAGGAGAGGGACCATTTAAAGGGTCCATAAATGCTTCCTGGATACACCCATGTCAGGATGAAATAAATGGATAAAAAAATAAACCTGGGTATTTGCGACCACCCCGCATTGAGGGGATCCCTATCAGTCGGAAAAAATAGCAAAGTCAGCCGCTTCATATGCATGATCATGATTCTAACGTCTTTACCCGGAAGGAGAAATACCCCAGAAGCAAGATGAACAATCTCTAGGACGTTAGTGAGACTTCTGAAGGACTCCCGCTTCCCCGGTGGATGTCTTGAATCTAAATGGTGATCGCCCCCGAAATAAGACTTGGGAAGCGATTCTGGGGTAAACCACTAACAACCTATATGTGGGGAAGGAACGGTGGTAGATTTCACTGGCTTGGGGCAAATCTATCACACGTGGGGGTCGGGTTGTACGGACCGCATACCGACAGTTCTTGCCTCCTTCGGCTCTGCAGTACGATATGCCAAGACATATGTCGGGTTCTTATGATATTTGTCTCTGGAATCTCGATACTTGGCCGGCTCCCGATACCCAGTCACACCTTTTGAAAACTGGGTTTGATATCGACAGAAATTACACTGCTCCTTGGAAACCCCAAATTAATATATCCCCACTTCCCCACATCACTTGGCTAGGAAGCACAACATGTGGCACTCATAATCCTGGTTAGGATAGATATTGGAGCAATTGAGGAGCTTAACGAGATCGCACATTTGCAGTTTGGCCCTGGGATTTCCTTCTCGTGAAACGCCACTTGCCGAAATTACAGCATTCCACTGCAATATGGGGAGAAGGTTGATACCCTGGGTATGAGAATAAAACGGAGGCTCTGAAATCCAATACTTTGGGTTTTGTGGGGAACCTAATTCTACTCTCTTTGACCGGTTTCGGACGTGTACGTGACCAAGGCCTACATGAACTACTTCCCCTGACATCATCGGGGATGCGGTGCTTCAATTAAAGTACAGCAGCCAGCCTTAGGGAAGATTCCCCTGCTTCCGAGACCAATTGTCGGTTCGATGCTGCCGAATAAACTAATCCGTGCCGCACGCGTGGAACCGGGAGACTTTCCGTGACAGATATTTTGACACTAGGCCTTTTTTTACACTGCTGACCGACGACGATATGTTTGCTTGGAAAGAGACTGACTAACCCCGTTGTTGGGAGCTAACATTTTGTGAAATACATCACTTCTTGAGTGGATTTGTGTTCCCAAGCTTTAGGCATTTGCCTAATAACCATTTAAATCGAACGCATGACTTGCTGCCTTAACGAGTTACGGTACGATATATATAAGATCGGCCTATTTTCATATTTCTGTGGCGAAATCTCTATCCACCTTCTCTACAGGTAATATAAAACAGTGGTCGATTGGCATTCGGAGACATTACTCTCCAAGAGACCAGTCTCACAACACCAACCTTTCTCCACACCTGCCAAGAACAATAACGCGTCCTAAAGGCTGCCAATACTAGTTCACCAGTAAGCAGACATGTCAGATCATGGGGGCCCGCTTTGACATTAACACATTCTCGCGCCAAGTATATATTATATTAGCGAGTCTACGCCGTCGGCCTGCAGATATATATACGAAAAGCTGCCAATTGGCGTGTTCACGGAGAATTGAGTTTGTCAGTAGATGGAGGAGTGTTTTGAAGACATTGTGGTCTGTCGTGTCGCTAAGCCCTGACGGGCAAAGCCCACAATACTGATTGAGCCTATGCACGTTAGTGCGAAAACTACTCTATTACCGGTTGACCTGAACCGGTAGGTGGCCGGTTTCGGAGTTGGGGTGCTAGGATGGTGGTGCAAGAGAGCATCCTCACATAAGCTAATTCCATGACTTTGTGGGCTGTTGTGAAGAAGAGATAGTAACCATTTTACGACAACCAGCTCTAACTCTAGTAATTTTGGGATTATTGATCTTATTCGCTCAGCATCAACTTGAGCTAGATGCTGTTGACCTGGTACGGTATAACGCTAACCTACTAATTAACTTTATTGACAATATATCAGACCTGCAATATATAATTCGCAATTTTGGGACCGGACTAGGTTCCTAACGAGTCATGAAATAGGATAAAAGTCATTTGATTGACCCCCACGGGTGTTTTTGTATTTCGGTCCGGAGATTCATCTATGGTGTCTCTGATTGGACATTTAGATACTTCCTTTCGGACCGATTTGACGTGGGTAGGCTCATTGTGCTTGGTCTCTGTGGGGGCCGGCGGATCTTGGGGGACCCACAGCTGGTAGTCGAGCGAGATATCATATTGAATCTTGGATGTTGGGTGGAGGTTCAACAATTTACGAGGATCACAAAGAGTGGTGCTTCCGACGGCTAACCATGAATTAACAAGTTCAGGCACTTCTTATGATTTCGCTTTGTAAGGTCAGTAGTTAAAGCTCTGTAGTATAGACGATAACACTATCTTAAGGGCCAGTTTGTTAGTGTCCTTATATGAGGTGAGCGTACTGCACAACCCCAACTATTGTTTGTATTGATCTATCAAGACATCAGAATATGTCTCAGACGGAAATTCAAGACGCCCTTTTAAAGACATGCCAACTGTCTTTGATATAAATACTCTGAGAGTGGGATGCAAGTATACAGTTTGCTTCTGCAATCAACCTCTTAAGTGCTGGAAACAATCCCGTTATATCTTCGATGGCAGAACAATCTCAACATGTATCATTTCTTGGAAAAGGTTAAATAACGCATTTGCCCAGACAGCACTTACTCCGGACGAATGACTTCTTTGGAAAAAAGAACAAAGAGCAAAAAAAAGTCGCAATATCTTTATCATGGGCTGACATCACCCAGCTACCGCATGCGTTCAACACTCTGATATATCCGTATTTACTGACGTTTGTAAAAGGAACCTCTATTGTATAGCATACTAAATCATCCACTTTGCGCGTTTTTGACCAATCTAGTCCACAAACGTGAAAATGCGAGTACTGGATCTGTCTTGGACGGATTATGTACTGCTTGATGCAGCTCGTCAAAATAGTACAAACCTCTTCCCGGTTTACCAAGGGGCTAGTACTACCCGGTTCCCAGTTATGGACGTATGTACTCTATCTATCCCATCCCCGAGTCTTACCTACCACAATCATAATCGATACTGAAGGTGGGTTAGGGTTGGCAAGGTTAGGGTTACAGCTACACCTTGCTATAAGAAACCTCGCTATGAGATGTTTCATGTGTGAGAAACGAACAAGGTGGTACCTTGCATCACGGAAGAAAAGAAAATTCTATTTGCGGGGGAGAAGGAGGAGAAGGAGCGGGGAAATTGAAATTGGACGGTTCCTGCTTTTTGCACTTTTTATTTTATTTTTTTTTTGTTTTGGAATTCTTTTTGTTTGTTTTGCTTTGCGTGTCTGGTGACATCTAATACATTTGGGGTACTTGGCATAGGAATCGGAATCGGAATCGGAATCGGTGTCGCAATCGCAAAAAACGGGGCAACAACTTTTTTTTCTTCTTTCTTTTTCTTTCCGTTGTGGTGAACGGGAAACGGGCGCAGAGCAGCACAGGGCAACAGCAGGTATATACAAGTAACAAGACCAAGATAGGCCGGCCACCATATACATGTATGGTAGATGTATCCAAAACAGGACATGACGCGACATCTCATGAAACGTACCCCAGCTGGATGTTGCTGGGGTGGTTGTGGTGGTGGTGGTGGTGGGAAAACCGTGATGTAGGTATCTACACAGTTGTTCCTAGTATTAGCTCGCTGTTTGTGTGTTTTGGAGCGAGATGGAGCGGTAGGGTTATGGTTCAGGGCCGGGTTGGGGGTTGTGGGAATTCCCGGTGTTGCATGTTGCTTTACATAATTAGAACTTCATGTAGACATGGAGGTGCTTTTCATGATCAGAGCTGAGGATATAATATATGAGGATGTGGATATGTATGTTCGATACGGGTTACTCTGGTAGAGATGGCGAGTGGTGGGGTAGGGCGAATAGAGTAGATCTATAGTAGCGAGTATCCGTAGAGTAGGCCGAGCAGAGCAGGTAGATGATTAACATAGCATCCGGAAGCTGCACTATACGTGATCCGGGGGGGGGGGGGGGTCGGTTGGTATTAATCATGTACTCTACGCAGCTCTCTGAGTCTCAGCCTCGTCAAACAGCCTCGACAAACATATCATATCATCCACCCACGGCACTCTACTGCAGGCCGGCCCAGATCATCCCATTGCATCTAGAGTAGACATCTATCCTGCAACCTGGCTAGCTAGCTATATACAACCATCCATCTCCCTACATGTAGCTCCATCTATATCTACACTACATATATACATATGTTGTGCAGTAGAGTTCCCGGCAATTGATAGGGCACATGAGCTATATTAGTTAGTCATCCGCCAATCCCCATCTGCACCCCATCAACTGCCGCCAAAACTCGAAAAATTGGCCATCTCCGTCCAGGGATTACCGCTTGGGGTGATTGGTTGAATGGCATCGATCTGCTTTAGAAATTTCCCATACAAGTAGTTTTAAAAAAAAAAACGTCAAGTTTCAGGTTTCACGCACGTTACGGGATGGGATGGGATGGGATGGGATGGGATGGCGCGAGTGGGGGGGGGGGGTATATATAGCAATTTTTTGGTCCTGGCTTGTTCCTGACTAGCTGGGTATGTATGTAGTTGCAAGTCTATACCTGGATGGCCATGGATGGATGGATGGTTGTCGTTCGCGCGGTTGGAAGGGTGTGTGTGTGTCTTGGCGGGTGTGTTTGACGTTGGCCGCCGTCGTTTTAGGTGGCAGCTAGTTACTAGCGGGGGCGGGTATCTTCAATGTTTGAAATCTCAAAGGTCCCCAGCCAAGCATACTCTACCGAGTCTAGCCAGTTCAAGCGCGCAAAGACATCGCTGTAGATAGAGGGTAGAGGGTAGAGGGTAGGTGGTGCTGGATCTTGTTTTATTTTTGGCCCTCGTCTCGCCAGAGAGGAAGGTAGCTGTAGTAAGCGCGGGCGAGAGGCCGGCTGGGTAGGGTAGGGTAGGGTAGGTTGGGTTACATCATAGCATGATGGGCGCCGGGCGGCGCGGAGTGAGTAGAGCAGATCAGATGAGATTGACGGCGGGCGCCGGGTGGCATAAACGGGATAAGTAGGTCTATGCATGTGTGCATGCGCAGTGGAGAGTGCAGTGGGTTTATGGCATAACCTTGGGTGCTCTGCACAAGAGAGTAGAGTGGATGGGCATAATGTATGTAGACAGGTATATGCAGAGAGGGTTGTAGTTGGAGGGATGTAGGTTACGGGCCTGTCCCCTAGCCTCATGACTGCGTTTTATATTGTGTTTGTGCCTCTTTCAAGGGATGGCTTACGGGGTGGGTGAGATTTGTGGTGTGGCGCGAGATGGGATCTGGTTTCCTGTGTTGTTTCCCGTGGAGGGGGTGTCCCTGCGCTGAAGCCAACTCGGTAGTGTGGCCGTGGATCGGAGCGGTCGGTGGTGGGAGACATGTGAAATATCAAATAGAGTACAAAGTGCAATAAATAAACCTCTACACATTGACGTAGTTAAGGCACTTTTCACTTTCAGTCGAGGTGGATTGCACCCGGCGGGCGGACCAGAGAGCGGGGCGGCTTTGACATGGACATCTTATCTGATTGATCTGCTGGTCTGCGCTGCTCGTGTGCCTCTCTCTCCCGGCCCCTAAGAATAGCAGCTGGACCCGGTTGCTTAACCGGGAAGATAGATCCACTTGCCCTCGATCCCTTACACCTGCATACTCACCTTAGTCCACATACACATACACACACCCACATACACACTCACACCTACCACACCCACATACACACCTACCACATCCACATCCACACACACACACACCATCTCATCGCCCGCCTGCCTTCCTGCCCCTGGACAAAACAGGAGGAGCCCGGAGGAATTCAGCAGAGAAAGAAGAAAATAAAATCTCTATATTACTTACCGAGGCCATCCTCCCCTCCCACCACCCCCTCCCTCCCTTCCTTTCCTCTCTTCTCTTTCCTCTTTTGATCGTGACCCATCGATTGTCATTGTGGACGCTCGCACCGTACCGGAGAAATTAGGACTGGATCTTGAGTGTGAGAGAGTGCTAGAGTGCTAGAAACCATTGTATTGGATACATTTTTATTTTTTTGTGATTTTTATTTTCTTCTTCTTCTTCTTCTTCTTACGTTCGAGCCATACACATACATACACGCCTGGTGCGGATATCAGCTTTTTTTTCTCTCGCCCTTTTCGATTTTGGCCTTTTCGATCGCTTTTCTTGGATTAACCAACCCTTTGTCCATTTGTTGAGGGACTGGATTGTGCACGGTGCAGCCAGCGGTGGAACATAGCACTTGGACACACGACACACGACACCAACCGCACGCCCCGACCAAGACCACAAGAAGAACCACAACCACAACAACAACCACCTCTCCTCCACAACAACTCTCCACAACTCTCCACAACTCTCCACCACCACTACCAAACTCCTCCACAACAACAACAATCACAACAACAATGTCCTCCCCCCCCTCCAAGCCCCGAAAATGGGCCACAGTCCGCAAGAAGTTCAACCTCATCGTCCCCCACCGCAGCACATCCCCCACCCGCGCCTCCTCCCCCGCCAGCACCCTCTCCGCCGAGTCCCAAGCCGCCAGCTTCTGCCGCCCCTACACCGCCAACCCCTCCTCCCCCTCCAACTCTATCGCAACAACAACAATTGAGGCCCCCCCGCGCTCCCCAAGGCCCGTCAGCAGCCCCATGGCCTTCCCCGTCACGCTCCCCCCAGAGCCCACACCCTCCCCTTCACCCGCACCCCGTGCACCACCGCGTGCACCACCCCCGTCCCACGCCCACGCCCACGCCCACGCCCCCGCACCACCACCACCCGCCCCTGCCGCTGCCCCCGCCCCGCAGCAGCAGCACCAGCACCAGCAAAAAGACAAGACCGCCGCAAAACTCGCGCTCCTAAACGGCGAAGCCCCCGACATCGACCCCGCCGACGAAGCGCAGCTGGCGCCCACGACGGCCGCAGAGGCCGAGTGGGACCGCCTCACAAAGGCCAACAGCGAGCTCAACAACAACCTCGACCTGTACGGGTCCGCCGCCGAGAAATCCAAGGGCATGCGCGCGCGCGCCAAGAGCCGTGTGCGCCGCAAGAAGGGCGTCAAGTTTGCGGACGCCGAGGACGTGATTGGCCTTGGCGGGTTCGAGGTGTGGACGACGGATGGTGGGCGGAGGAGGGATGGAGAAGGTGCAGAGGGTTAGGGTGGAGGTTACGGCGCCTCGTCCGCCGCCCCCGCCGCCGCCACAGAGGCCGCAGAGTCTGCCGCCGAGTGCGAGGGGGTCGCAGCAGCAGCAGCAGCTGCCGCCGCCACCACCACCGCCGCTGCCCCCGGCGCTGGGGAGACCGGTGCCGAAGCGGCCGCCGCCGCCGATGGTGGGCATTGTTGAGAAGAGGGAGATGAGTAGGAAGATGCTGCCGCCGAGTGTTAGGCTTGTGCAGGACGATGGAAGCTTTTAGTTCTGCATGGTAATTGGGGTGGGGGGGGGGTTTCTTCTTTTGTGTACTTTTTTAAATTCTTTTTTTTTCTTTCTCTTTAGTAGTAAAAACTGTGACTTTTCTTCTTCTTCTTGCTACTTTTGGTGCTTCTTTTTGTTTGTGTGTTTGGGAGTTTTATTTTTATTTTTACGATTTGTTACTTTTGTTACTTTTATGCGTCTTATGGTTTTTAGTATGTGATTTTGGTGTGTTTTGCTGTGGTGTTTCTTCCTTCTTCCTTCTTTATACCTTTTTTTTTTTTTTTTTTTACTTTTTTTTTACTTTTACATCTTTTTCTCTACATCTTTTTCTTCATGTCATGCGATACAACGAGACGGGACGGGACGGGACGAGACGAGACGGGATGGGATGGGATGATGGATGGACTTTGCATTGCAACATTCCAATGGAGCATTGAAGCATGGAGCACTGCAACACTGCAACATGGGGAACATTGAAACACTGGAATATTTGACACTGAGCATCAAGCACGGGGACGGGACGCACTGGCTGTTGGGAGTACCTAGTGGATGTATTTTATGTTGATGTTGATATTGACATTGGTGCGGGGTGTGGTTTACGTATGTATGTATGGATGGGGCATTGCGGTTGGATTGGGTTGGAGCGGAGGGACGTTTTGTGTATTGTTTTTTTTGTTTTTTTGTTGGCTTGCGGGGGAGGAAGGGAGGAAGGGGGAGTGGAAGGAGAAGGGGGGGTGGAATGGGAAGATGGGGAGGGGGAGTAGGGGTGGAAGATAGAGGGTAGAGGGTAGAGGGTAGAGAGTAGAGAGTAGAGGGTATAAGAGAAAACCCCGGGGGGGGGGGGGTGCGGGGTAGGATAGTGAATAGACTCTTCATCTTGATCTTGATCTTGGCCTTGAGCTTTTCGATCCCTTCTCTATCCACATACAGCTCCGGTAGAATTACTGTGGAAATGTGCGTTGGAGAATCGCCTTGCTCTCGGTGTGGCCCTTCTTGGTCCATGTTTCTGCGATGGTTCTACCGATAGCTGTACACATACACATACACGGCCGTCCCGACCTACCTCCTAGGCTCTCCCTCACTCCATACAACCATATTCCAGTGGTGACGAGAGATATATCTAGTCCTCAAGAACCACGTATGGTAATCACTAGACTCTACTCGTTGTAACCATGGGGTGCCGCGCGGGTTGATGTGGATCAACAAAGCTCGATCGAGGCCTAGCTAGATGTTTGGGGGGGGGGGGGGGTTGATCATGGATTATCACTCGGCCGCCCAACCCCCCGCTAGAACTTTTTTGTTTAATTCATTAATTGCATGCAGCCTTGCGTTTACAGCTATGGCAATACCGCGCTAGTGCTGCACTTGTATCTGATTAACTGTTGTTGCTGTAGAGCTAGTATATAGGGATATGGAAATAGAAGGCTCGTGGCGGAGTTACTATTATGTATGTTTCATTCATTCTGGAATATTTCTTGCGGTACTACCGTGCAGTGTTTACGTGGCGGGTGTAGATGGTCCGAAAACGACGGTTAGCTGGCTGACGGGCTGGCTGGCTGAGTAAGTAAAGAAGTGGCTTACTTTAATTATCACCGGCCTCCCTACTAGCTACATGGGGGGGGGGGAATGTGGCTTCTGACGAGGTGCTGTTGCGGGTGTTGTCCTGTGCCCAGTGGTGGTATCTGTCTGTCTCCCTATATGCGGCACTTATGCAGTAGGTTGTATGTAGTCGGCATCGGCTTCGGGAATAGTAAGGTGCCGTGCAAGCTAGTCTGCTGTCCAATTACAATAGCAATTGGATATTCCAACCCAATCCAATCCAATGCAATCCAACCCAATCCAAAAAGTAACCGACTATGTACCCAACATTCTGCGGGGATATAAGGATAAGGAGCAGTATATATAGCGCCCCGTATCCCCCCCCTGCCGAGCATGCCTGTAGCCAGATCTCCGGGGTTCAATTGGTGCTACCCATGTAGAGTATAATGTCGACTGGCACTGACTGACGTTGGTGGCACCAATCAAGTGCTCGCCAAGGCTCGGAGGGAAAAGTGCTGGAATGTGGGGTTGGTTGGTGGGCGGGAGTGGGGGCCGGTGAGTAAGCTTTGATGTGCGGCTTGGCCCGGGGTTCGTTGGGTGGGTTAGTGGATGGTGAGGATCGTGAGGATGGATGATAGGGTGGTGGAAGGTGGAAGGTGGGAGGTGGAGGGTGTGTGTGGAGGGTGTTGTAATTGGGTCGCAGTTGATTGTAGGTGCTGTTTGTGCGTGGGACAGAGTAGATGTAGTTAATCTTGCGCCCACGTGTCAGTAGTTCAGTAAGGTGCAAGTACCTGTGGTAGCATATAGATAAGAGTACATAAGATCGCTTGTTACTGGGTTGAAGCCGTAACTTACTACTACAAGGAGGTCGTGGGTTATAGTGGCAATATAGCTACTCTATATAGCCACTCTCCCATGTCGCAGGGGAAATGCAGAGGTCTAGCCAGTTAGACTACCGTGAGAAAACAAGCTAGCTACATGTACCCACGCACATGGCCGGAGATGGTGTCGGCCGCCGCGGATGTGTGCCGGGCGGGAATTGGCGGGGGCGCTGGTGGGTGTGCGGCCGGTGTCGATGTTGGGCTCGGGATGGTTCGGGGGTGGCGACGGGGTTTGTAGGTTCTTTGGTCGGTGGTGGAAAGAGAATTAAGAGACCTAGTGGCATACTTCCTTCGTTTCTGATGCACTAGCTATGTCTCGACAACACATATATCATGACAACTATTCTCGCGCAGCCTAGCTTTGTGGGCACAATCTAGATCTCTCTGAGAGCTCTATTAAACAGGTGATCGCGTAGTAGTGCACCGGTTTACACAGGCTTGCGTATATCTTAATACGGTATCGAACAAGCTGTTACAAGAAAGTATACAAACCTTATGAATCTCATACGTATCTATTTTTTTTTCTTTCTCTTACCAAAAGTAATATAGTCGCGATCGCTACTGTACATGGCTTTTGGGTACCACTAGTGACTTATGGACAACTGAGAAACCATTCGCCCATGATGGCTATGTATAATAACACACATCACACAGCTCTCATTCTTGACGTGACGGAAAAATGACCATGATGCCATGGCCCTGTATATCCTGGCAGTGACCGGCCTGATCCGACAAACTTGCGTGAGAAGGTTATATATCGGTACCCGCACCAGTATAAACCACATGCATGCAGACGCCGAACGCATTAATTTAGTGTAACGACTCTAACGCCCCAATGGCCAATACACATTGTAAAGTTGCTGGTTTATATTGTTGTAAACGTTTTTTTAACGTATTAGTAGATATTTGCTACTGCGCATGATGAACTATCAAGTAATCAAAATCAGTTATCATTACTGTGCATGTATCTCGAAACAAGCAAGTAATTATAATCGCTGCGCACTTCGCTAGTAGCCAGATGTAGGATAACAAGTAAATAAAAATTATCATAAGGTTTACCGTGGATCATTCGCACAATACGTATCGCCGGTGCCAAGATGCGAGTGATATGACATGACGTCCATGAATTGTTTCTTTTTTGTTTAATTCATTAATTGCATGCAGCCCGAATTGTTTCTTATTTGTTACATGTACTATTAATAATGAGTTATATACTGCTACAGCACCTACACGCAGCTATCAAATACCCCTTTTGGTACTGCATGCATGAACAAAGACCAAAAATACAGTTATAAACTTAGATTCAAAGGAATACGCGCCATGGACATACATGGACTAAACAAGAGGGAAAATGCAAAAGACAATGACACAGAATTAAATGTATGTAACGTGCTAACACAATCATACACACTACATATTTTAATATACCTCGCCCTGCGCGTGAATTACCATAAAGGAAATCATAAGTAACTCCTCTCCTTTATATACTTATAGAAGCACTCCTCTAAAATACTACCAAGCAGCTACTCTTGATATTGACTGCCCGAGATATAAACCACCTAAAATCATTGCAGTGAGAGCCTCAGTTTAACCCCTGTTTAATGCATTTCGTTGAACCCCGGTGGCCCGCGATGAAATTGAGGAGCCCGAGACTTCTGCCGGTATCCGAGTAATTTCCCCCAGAAAGGTTATCTCTACTATTCGGTCCGACTGGTATTTTCCATGCTAAAAGTGGAGTTCCCCAAAGAATCGGTCATTGCATGTTCTCCGAGATTGGACGGATCGGTAGAAGTAGAGTGGTCGTTATTAGGCTGCCGGTTTTCTGTGTGGAGTTGTAAATATTGAAAAATTTCATCGTACCAAGTACTGGCCGGGTTGATTGCTTTGATGTAGAGAGTTAGTGGCAATTATCTGGTTAAGAGCTGTTGGTGAGTACCCATTTCCCGAGAAATCCCAGTTATTCAGTGGCTGAAAATATCTATAGGAGTCGGGAGTGATGGATGATATGGCAGAACCACCGCCTTCCAAAGATACCTGTGGAACCAGCTCAGGACATAGATCTAATGTCTGACCACTAGTTAGATCTCGTCGTTCGAGTTTAGATAAGAGAGAGTTATTTTCTACCTGATGGAACGATCTCAGTATCTTCTCCGAGCAAGAACCCTGGCAAAATATCCCACAAGTGTGATCTAATTGGCTACTCCATTGCTGAGTTGCGGCGTATCGACTAGAAGGGGAACATAGATCTCTGGGATCAAGATATTGTGGCCCTAAGTCTGAGTTCCCGGCCTGAAACGTTGCTTGATTTCCGGAAGCAAAACAGGCTCCAGTATTTGCTAAACCGAACGAAATGGAAGACTGATTGGTGACATGACCTAAAATAGGACGTAGCTCGCTATACGGAGATTCAACCGGAGATGGCCCTTGAATAACCGTAGGAAGAGGAGGTTGAGATGGTGGGTAACAGGGATCGGCCGGAGCTGACGTTTGAGGTGGTTGCGACTGACAAAAGATCGGCGGGATTGAGCCTTCACCTGTTGGAGGGGTGGAAATTGAGACACTCGAGGCCGCAGCTCCTGATGGTTTGAGCGTGGAAGTAAGTACACGCAAAACATATCTCCCAATAAAGAACTCCACGTCCACTAAACATCGATATATGTCAGTATATATTTGATTCCCCGAAGACGTATCTGCGTAGGTCTGCATACATGCGTCAAATATCTACATCTGGGTTGTTCGTGGAAAATAGTAGGAAGGGATGAAACTCCCGGAAACCGTGAGCTATTGCCCAAATAATTTCTAATTTTTGTTTTGCGTAATCATTCAAGATTTTTGGAGAGTTCCGGAAAGGCTTTTTCGCAAGCTTTGTCTTTAGAGTACTGTCAGTATAAATGTCTCTGTGGGTTTTCATTCTTATTCTGTACTTACAATTTTTGGTGTATTGATGAGGATGTTCCGAACAAGAACTAAAAATGGCGTCAAATAGTTTAGTTGTACAGAGACCTGGTTTCTTCTTCAAAATCTCTTCAATCTCTAAGTCACGCTCGCCAATTCTCTCAAATTCTTTCTTCACACACTCTTTAGCTCTACCACGATGTTCCTTTACCTGGCCAGCATCTCCTCTGAAACCGCATGTACTGCACTGCACCGGTTTTATGTGGTATCGCCGTATATGTTGACTTTGGAAATTATTGAATTAACATCTTTTTGGATAGGAAGGGAGTCCAAAGTCCATACCTGGGCCTGGAAAATATATCTGAGTCAACATGTTCTGTAGAACTTGCCCTTCTTGCCGTCCTTAACGCCAAAGTCTTCGTGGTCGGGATCAAAAGTTAAGGTCCATGACGCTGGAGGTTGTGAAGTTAAGCCGAGGGCCCTTAACTTCGTCTCCATCCCCTCCATCGCTATCTTCATCGTCACGAGTTCCAAGCTTCCTCTTTTTGGTTTTTCCTTTAGGGTTTCTACCGTTAAAATCACGACCACGTAAGCTTGAACTTTCCCGAGATGCATTTAAAGCACCTACCCCGATTGTTCTCCCGGTCTTATCTTCACCTGTGGAAGCTTTTGTTTTGCCTCCGGAGTTCGGCGGGGTTCCCACAAGAATGGCTGGGGTAGCGACGATGATGGGCACTGGTCTTCTTTTAAGATTGATATCCATAGGTCCAGGAAATATGGTACGATGTTTCTATTGAGTACATGGATCACGGCCGGCAATTCCCACCACACACGGAAAGATGCCGTTAAACTATATGAATGTACAATTTGCCTTAAGGATTTCATACCTATATCACCTCCATCCTTCCCTACAAGTTGAGGTCGTGGCTTTGATCGAGCCCCGAAATCGTTTTCGGATTTGTGGTCCCGCCACTGGTGATCCGAGTCTCTGCCACCTGACGAGGTATGATAATATTCGACTCCTTCTGCCTTTTGCTGGATATGTTTCCTCGTTACTATATGGTTATTGTGAGAATATATAACCCCCTTCAAATCAGGGTCTGGGCCATCGCTAGTAATACAAGTTGTCAGCCGTCAATAAAATTACCCGAAGAGACGTGATGGGTAGATGTCTATCATTAATATGGCAAATTTAGGAGACGTGGGAAGATTGGGGCCATTCGGTAACCCCTAAGAAAACGTACCTTGGAAGTCGATTGTCTATTGTGGTGGAGAGATTAATGTTCTTAGAACACCTCATGAGTCTGGGTATCGTTTGTTTCTTCCGGGATGAGGATACTGCGGTTTAGAAAAAAATGTGAAATGTTTCGTAGCTGGTCGGGTTATAAAAAAACTAAAAACCTTGAGTAGGATTTAAAGCTTGCAATTTTGCTTGACCGTGCGCGTGCTATATAGGCCTCCGAACTGCAAAAAACTAATGAACCATTAATCAATCAATCAAAGCTTGGTTGTACCTGAGTTCGATATGTGGTATACACACTTGTCTAAACCGTGTACTTGCAATTGGATTAGTCGAGGAGTCGAGGTGTCGAGTGATGAAAACTGGTAGCGAGAGCATTAGCTAGGAGGAGCCATATTTATATAGTAATAAAACAGGTTGATTGATCTGAGTGCTCAGAATGCTTATGGGACGTCCTCTGGTATAGTGAATGTATTGCACGCGAGGCCAGGTGTATTCCTATGCATTTTACGAGTATTGTGGTCGAAGCCCTACGAGTTGTGCCAAAAAGCAACCTACCTGTACGTACCGCCGCCAAATCTCGAGTTGTTTGGAGGGTTGCCAAGGCCACCTGCTAAACCATGATAGGGTTAGATCCTGCAGAAGAGGACTGTTTCTGGAAGATCGCTTCCTTTTAAGGTAAAGATCTTGTAGCTAAAAAACCTAGAACTCTCCGGAGTTCAATAACTCTAGCCACCCGTAGTCCAGCATATGAACCAGGGATTATTTGTATGGACTGGCGTATTAGATCTCCTATATAAATTTAATCCCCTGATGCGACCATGCGAATAGGTCCGAAATTCAAACCCGCCAAATGAAACTCCCTAAGACCAGCGATCACGAATCTACTGTATTCACTCTAGTAAGCCGAGGAAAAAAAACATTACAGATAGACTAAAATCAAGGCATAATGGCATGACACATCAGCGTACTCCCTGACGTTTTCCCACCTAAATTCGAGATCACATCATGATATTTATGCATGAGAGAGATTTCGCGAACATCCAGATGGACGAAGGAATATAGGCCAATTGCAACGGGCGTCAGACCATAAGAACCATGTAAAAGAGATTCCCCTGGAACTGCTAGGTTCGAGCGCACAATGTATTCATTGCTATTTCTTGGTTTTGGAGGCTCTTGGATCTAATATTCATACAGTATTGTAAGAAATCTAGTATTAGTATGGTATTGATGTGGTAATTCGCCTAAATACCGCATCTGTACTGCTAGAGTTTATAACAAAATTTCATTTCAGGCCTAGAGACTAGCAGATTCTCGATATAGAATTTAAAACTGTCCGTAGAAGTTACATTTCTGTGGGTTTTGATACCTCGGGCGGGTGGTACGCACATACGCATGTGTGGATGATTTTTATTAGGTTGTCTATTCCTATGAATTATGGCCTATTAGCTTAAGCACTACTAGGTCAAAGACCTCTCGTGATAACTAGGGGCAGAATTGCGCCGCCAACTGCTGGTTCTACTTAGACAGAGCTACGAATTACCACAAGTCCTGAAGGGGTGACTGCGCTACTAGTCACAGTGTGACCACCATCAGGATAACGGTACTTATGTGGCATGCGGCGTTATCAGTGGTAAGAGCGGGGAAGGCCTTGATGGCCGCCATGTGCGGGTATACTAGAATTGTTGGTATGGTATTGGGATGGTATTGATACAGTATCCCTCAAAATTTAGTATTTTCTGCCATACAGTATCAATTCCATCTAAATTTAAATACAGCACTTTATTTAACACGTCTTTATAGGAATAAACTATTCCCAACACTACTGGTTTAACTTCGGGGCGTCTGGGCAGCAAAAGATTGCCTACCTTACGGCATTACTACTATAACTAGGGTACCCCGATTTCCGGTATTGTAGTATGTAGGGACAGGAGTTTGCCTAGTAACGCGCTTTAACTCCTTTAAGTAGCGCTGGGGAATTCTCACCGCCAAGTTACCCTGGATGTGTAACGTACTCTATGTAAGATAAACATTGATTACCTGTAGGTACGTGGTGGACTTGGGGAACAGAGCGACAAGAGCGAGACAAGACAAGACGAGACCTACGCACTGACAAGACAAGACGAGACAAGACCAGGTCCGGAGGTGTCGAGACCTTTTTGACTTTTTTTCCCTCACTTCAATAAATATTCCCGCCCCAGCTCAAAGATGAGATGAAGAAAATAAAGAAAATTAACCTTGATCTTTATTTGCATTGATTAGGATGACTGCAGTGCTTTCCTAGCCCCGTGGTCACATGACGGAAAGTCTCGAGACTTTGACGAGACTAACCCATTGTCTCAAGACTTTCAAGACCTAGTAGCAAGAATACAAGACGAGACAAGGCTTTGGGGGGTCTCGTCTCGTCTCGTCTCGTGCCCATCACTAAGCGGGATCCCGGGATCCCAGAGCCTCCTGTGGTCAACACAATCTACTTTATTCTCTGTATTCCCTAGATCTCGAACCTACAGGCAATGCGAATACGTCAGCTAAAAAAATAATACGTATGCTAACTGCGCAGGAAAATCGACCCCTTGATTGACCTAGTGAACACCACAATGCTTTGCAACAGTACATTCCTATTCACGGTTGCGAACACGCCCTACCTACTGGCCTGCTTACCATATGATATGACGGTTCTAATAGTACAGGCCTCCATACCCACAAGATAGTATACGTACAGCTACATCGAGAGGAACCGAGAACGGGCGTAAATTGACATGAAGCTCGGTTGTTCACGCGTTGGCACCCCTACGGTCCTCGAACCGCATGCTACTAGCGCTTGGATGTATTTATGGGTTGGTGTCCGGGTCACAATATACGCTATACATATAATATAATACCTGGAGTCGATATCGTCGATCAAACTACCCGTTCCATGGTACGGCCTGACGCGGTAAATTAAGTGCGTATGTCAAGCTAGGGTCTTGTGTTACTGTCTCACTCTCGGATATTTTGGACTTTCGGATCTCTTGCTGTCGTACGAATTTGTAGGATATTGAGAGGTACGTACTACATTCCTCCACCAAATCCTATTTCCTATATCGTACATATATTTGGGATTGGGCTCCCAGAATACGCCTACAACATAACGGGGTGCGAATTTACAAATTACCCAAACTTTCCCAGGGTCTATTGGCGGCCTAAAGTTCCCAGCTCGTGAATTGATATAGCAAGGATTAACAGTGGCGGAACAGTGACCTAGGCAATCTCTATCCCTTAAACCGTTAGTAAAGTGTACGTGCTGACCTACTAAAAGAAAGCAATTTTTTTTATGGCTTTACTAACAGATCTTCTCAATTGACGGTTTAAGGGATATGGGAATGTGTGAATGAATCACTCTTGTAATCTCCCAACTGCCCGGTGCCCTTTACTCCGGAAACAATATGACTATTAACTCCACACAGACACACCTTCTCTAGCTAGCCACGCGCACCCGAACACCCCCCTCACCCGAATAGCTGAGAATGATTGGTACAGAAACCAGTTGCAACGAAGACCGTTTCGTTTTCACGTCGACTGTTCGGGCGAGGGAGGTTGTTAGAGTGGCTAGGGAAGTGCTCGCGTGGTTCCCAGTACATCAAAAGGTATGTGGGATATTTAGACATGTATTTGCCAAGAGTTTCCACCCATCTTGGCCTATGCATCAATCAGTAAACAATTAACCGGTAACGTTAATACACGAGCCAAAGGCAGGAGGGATACCAAAAAGCACAGTCTACCGAATCCCTATCAAAAGGAAGTCTCTCTCCATAACCAACGGCCGGCTATATTGAAGCACTCACAGAAACCAAAAGGAGGAGAGCCAGCTCATCCCAAACAGGTCGGCAAAGGAAAGTTAACCCACCAAAGAAAACACAGGCATTTCCGAGATCAGGCTCTCCTGATGCGCATGTATGGTCTTCTGAACTACGGTTTTCTGTGGGGAAAGATAAATAATAGGATTATTGTATATTTGTATTTTCTATCAGGTGGTAGACTGTTTGGTACTACCCCTGCGTGATGTGGCGATCCAAATAACGCTTTTATTTTGTCTTCCTGGGCCATCAAATCCACAGTGGCAGAGAACTTTGCAATTTCACTTCTTGAAAATAACGACAGATACTCTATTGCTGAGGTTCATTGAACAAATTGCCTTCGACAGTGGTTTCTCAATACTCCGAGTGATACTCCATGATTCTAAGAATCAATCACCACACAAACGTCTATTGGACCGCCTCCAGCTAGCAAAGCTTTTTGAAATACATCTACCTAAATCTTGGTGAGGAACAAATGTTGTATCCGGTAAAAACGGAGGGCAACGCTCGCTGGAGAGCGGACCGGTTTTTTCCGGACTCATGTAAAGTACTGGCTTATTCTATTTCATTCGAGCACATCACAAGCGGTCGTTTTATTCACGTGCACGTGTAGTAAGCTGAAAGGAAAAAAAAAGAAGAAAAAAAAACAATCCCGAAACTTTGATGGAGCTAAAGTACAAACGGATACTCAGGTATCTCAAGGAAGTCAATTTCAGCGGTTATCTCCCGAGGTAGTTCAAGCTACTATTCTATATATGGGCTAAAGCGTAAGCCCTATATATGTCTCTCGGTCCATTATGTATTTTAAACTTCATAACATCGTGGTTTCGATGCCTAAAGCCTGGAGAAATAACATCTTAATCTGAAAATTGAGATTCTCCCTCCGATGCTTTCCCGTTTACTAGTGATAGTCTAGCACGAATTAAAAAACTCTTGCGACGATGATTCCTAGTTTGGATTAGCATTACTGATTATTTCAATAGCACAGAAATCTGCTTACCAAGAAGGAAAAGAAAAATATTTGATGGTGACAGTTCAGTCAGTAGGGCACACAAAGCGGTGCCTAACGCGCTGACCAGTCCCAAGAATGCCCAAGTAGCCCACTACATGATCTTGATTAGCAGAGGGGAGACAATTTTGGATCACGAACTCACCTCTTCAGCAACAAAGGTAGTTTTCAAGCGAATGTTTCTGCCACATTGGATCATGGCCGGAATCAACTCCTTGATCTTTTCAACATCCGAATCCAGAGCCACATCGTACGTATCGATCGAATGCTTATGCATCATCAGATTCTGAAGATGAAATTTGCCAAATCTGGTTAGAAAGTTTGAATTATGATTCAGCATCGTGGTTAATTCAGCCTTGATAGAAGTTGTATCGCAGTTAGGACACCAGGTTGTGTGGTATGGAAAGCGGTGCGCCCCGGTTTCGCCGAATACTTTGACTTTGACACAATTTGCTGAGCCGGCATGATGGGTATGCTTGATAATTTCAACCATTTCTTTCTCCGTTTCTTTGGTTAATACCGTCACATCTGATCCGTCTGTTGAGGATGTAGCTGATACTATGCTTGTAAAGTCCTCAAGACGTCGTCTAGCATTCTCTTTTTGTTGCTGTCTACGAACAGATTTGGTCATTGTGAAAGGAATCGAAGATTTGATGTCGGTATATTCTGGAAAGATAATGTTGATATTGAGATTTAGAGAAGAGATAGGATGTTAAGAAGAAAGGTAGGGGATTGAACGGAAGATAGGGAGTTATAAAATACCAAGGGAAGAGGTGACGTTTCCTGTGAACGGTGTAGACATGACATCTGTCCTATATAACAAGTCAGCACTGAAAACAACACTTATAACTTTAGTGTATTCCACGAAAACCTCGCAAGGGAACTATCTGTCCTTACCAGCTCGAAAAGACAAACAAGGAGTCTCGAGGAAACTAAGTACACACCTGTCGATCCTTGCATCGGCAATTCTTGGCATACACTCGACCCCCGGCACAATGATATGCCATATAGTGATACTCTCTTAATAGGAATGGAACGCAGGCAATGATATGCCATATAGTGATACTCTCCTAATAGGAATATAGGTACTGTATTCAATACAGTTTTTCGGTCCCGACCGTATCCTTATATCGAGAGGCCACTATATTATATACTCATGTTATAACCAGGCCAAGCAAGATGGAATAATGAAGCCGACTATGCAAGAACAGAACATACAATTTTTTTTTTTTTTTGGCTCTCCCAGATCAGCCCTCGAGATCCACAATCGTGGTGAACCTCGAGGTTGATCTGGCAAGGACAGGTAGGCGACGAGGCACCTCGAGGATGTTGTTACCTCATTTGGCCACGTTACCTTCCCTGCTGCCCGAGCCTCCCAGTGTGGCAGTGCACCGCTTCATGTAATCGCGCCACCCCGAACACCCCAATACCGCCTACATGTACTACATGTACTAGTAGTACATACTTTAATCATGCGCTGTATCTGTCCCTGGATCCCACTACAGTTCCGGTACACCGTACGCGTTTTCACCAGCTTTCCTTTCAATGCTAACCCGCACTTATGTATGTTAACACCGAAAAGCACCAACAGCACCTCCGAGTCACACCACACCTCGCCGGCGCTCGACGAAGGGCGCAAATATAACTTTCTTCTGTCATAATTCCTTCTTGGCCCAGGTGAGGTCTATATAATCGGATAGAAACCCTCATACCCTTATACCGAATTCAGAATACTAAGACGCGATCGACTGCACAGGCTGGGAGCGGCCATGATCTGCGGTAGCGTTGGTCTTCTCGGAGACCGAATGAATCGGTAGGACCGGCTATAGCTCAAGGGGTAAGTCCGCCGTAGTTGTGTTAACGACAGACCACCGACAAACCGATCGAATAAGCCGTCGTTGTTTTACAAGCAATAAGATGCTAAGTAGGACTCCGACCTGCAGTCTAACTAATCTCTGGCCCAACATTTTACCACAGGTAGTTCGCCCGATCACATACCTACAAGTGCTTCATTGGTGGCTACCACAAAAGAAAGATACAACACCCGTCCGGCTTCTTTTCTCTTATGTAAAAAACCGTACGTTGTCTGGATATCCGTTTCGGCATATGAAGGCCGCCCAAGACGTCAAGATTAGCAATACACCCCGCGGTACCAAGGCGGTACATTCAGGCTACCTATAGCCTACAGGTGGGCGCCAGCTGCATGTCGGTCGCGGGTCGCGGGTATGCAGGGTGGTGGGTTTCGACGGGATAGTGAGGTGGCAAGATGGTGAGCCTGATCTCATGCGTGAGTTTGTCATATACTACACCATCTGCGAGGTGAGAAAAAGTATAGGTTTCTCAGTGTTGTTTATTCAGCCAACAATAGCTTTGAAGCTTACCATTGGAAAAACCAAACGAAAAAACGTGTCACAAATGGGCATGCGAGCAATGACAGCAGATATTATGAGTCCCTTTACATCCTTTCACATATTAGTACGGGGTAAAATCTTGGAATGGAGATGGACATGGAAAGCATAGACCCTTTGGTTTTAATTTAACTCCACTTACATATCATTAGAGAAAAGGTTAGGCTTTTCAGCCACGTAACAGGTTCACCTCGTGCCGCGTATCCGTCATATACCTAGAACCTGACAACGGTACGATCTGAGATCTTCTCACTGAGAACTCAGATATTCGAATATAAGTAGTTAAGCCTAAACTCAGACATATGGAACAAGAATTCTGTGAGTCCGTTTCCAACACCCGACCCACCCTACAATCAAGAACCTTAGGCTAACTTCGTACCTTACACATTTTCCTCTTTCTTTCTCGTTTTTGCGTTACAGCTATTGGGCGCGTGCTGGGCATTGGGTTTTCGGGTTTCCTGGTTCCGAACATGATCATCGAGTGATAGTTTATGAAGCACCACCTCAAGGACATCCTCACCGCACATGTCCCTCATAGTCCAACCACGCGACAGACCCCGGGATAGCATTCACGAAGAGTTTGTCTGAGGTCAGATATCATCTCCCACTCGAGAGCTCGCATACCAAGGACGAATCATAAACTATCACTCGGTACGAAAACATGTAATAACTATCATTACCTCCGGTGGTGTAATATAACGACTCATAGGTTATCACTGCTTAGAGATAGGGCCTTTTGGCACCGAAGGCAGATATTTGCCTACTATTATGATCAAATATCCACCGGTAGTGGATACCCACGCATCGACGAGTACCCTCGCGCCTACCCCGATGTAGGGCCCCTCACTCGGGAGGGGGGTATATAAAAGAAAGACCAAAGCGGGAATAAATGCAAAAGATTCACGCACTTGGTGTTGGAACTGCTAATACCCTGTTTTACTAGCTCTTCCTCTGCAGTTGACGGCGCCGAGGAGCAGGAGCAGGCCGCATTTGGTTGGTGCAAGTATCTTTTCAAAACAAGGGTGACGGAGATGTATTTCCGGGGAAAGGCATTCTACGTTTGAGGTGGGTCGGACACTGTGGGTGTTGGGGATGGTGGTGCATTGGGTTGTGATTTGAACTACGCGCAAAGCTACGTGTTCTAGAGATAACAAGCTTCTGTATAAAGGAAATTCCGCACGGGGACGGAGCCTATCACAATGTGCACTATAGGTTTAATTTCTAACTTCTCCCGTTTATTCCGATAATAACAATATCACAGTACGAATTAAGTCAAAGTTCATCTTCACTGTCATTTTAAGTATGAGTGTTTCGTGGAAATAATTGGATTTGATCGAGCTGACTCTTAACTTGATTACATCTTTTTTTTACCCTGTTAAGGTATTATAGTTTTGGTATTTTCATTGTTTTCTATTAATATTAATTTTTACTTCAGAAAATGAAAACCTCTCTTCTCTCTGTAAACTATCCCCGAATAGATACTTGAATGGTCATTTAAATTAAAATTGAGCAAGGAGAAGAAAAATCGACTACTATTTTGGGGGAAGACTTTACTAAAGTGTTCGATAAGTTGGGTTACGAAGAACTACAGGAATCTTTGGTAACATGGTTACCGAAAGAACTTGCGCACCAAATCCAGTGGGGTTCAAAGTCTTTCGAATCATCTGGAGAGTCTCACCTCTGCCAAGCATTGAACAATATGTCTGCAAAGAATCGAACTGAGAATTAATGATTCTCCAAGCTCTGACCTGAATACTACTTGGAACCATAAGTTCCAATCTCCCCTTATACTATGGCGGTGATTATGTACCTGATGGCGAATAGTACCGCAAATTCTGTGTTTTGGCTTTTAGGGTATTCTAGCTGCTGTGTGTATGCTAGATTAATTACCTCTTCTGTCTGAGCAGCTCCAATCAAGCAGCCCGAGTACTCTAAAAAGATTGGGTAAAAGACTTAATGCCACGAAGAAACCCGGTATATACCCAGAATTTTCTGGTAAAGCGTTTGGGATGAATCAAGAAGTTTAGTGGCTTGCAGTAGTTCGCTTTTTTTCTTTTCTTATGAGTAACTTAGAAAATCAATTAGCACATTACTAAGAAGTATTTTATAATTTATCTTAAAGTTACTAGTTTGAAATTTGTAGTCTCTATGACAGTGATAATATTTCAAGAGGTGCTGTTTTCTGGTTGTTGCACCATTGTAGGGTTTCCCGTTGATATGACGGTTCTAATAATATAGGCCTCCCTCCGTAGACCGTGCTTCCTCCACCAACGACCTATTGTCAAAGAGATATTGATGATTACGCGGCGGTTTCTGAATTTGTTGCAAGAAAACATTTGACTTGACAGGTTTAAGTGTTTGCGGATGTATATTGGTATCGTCTTCGTCAGAATCAAGGACGTTTATCACATTTGCCGTCAAATCCGTCGGGAATTTTGTGGAAGTATTTCTGATTTCGTTACCACAAAATGGACATGCTTTCGTTTGCAATGAAACATGCTTCAAACCGGGCTTTTCCGTACAAAATCGTGTTGACATCGTTGTTGACTGTGGCAGCGAAGGGATAGAAGAAATTCACAGAATTTAATCCCGTCTTTTGAAATAATGCAAAATGACCCTAATCCTCATTTTAGTATAGATATGTAAAAACCTTTATTCTTGGCATTAGCAAAACCTTATCTATATTTGGGTTGGTTTTGTTTACATTACTAGCTTTATTTACATGCAACCGCCTACTAAAAAAAAATTCAATTTGCCCTTTTGTAACAATAGGCTGCCGTAATTTCCTTAGTTGGTAGAGACATCTTAAAAGGAATTAAGACTATGCATGATCGAGGACGGTATGTTTGGTGCCTAGCGGTTCGAGTTGGGATGGAAACAAACGATAGAAATCTCTTAGTATCACCAGTTCATTGCGCCTATGCTGGCGGATCAAGGCCCGCGTCCTAGTATTCTTGTTCCACATCTAGCTTTCTGGCTCAACTATAGCTACTTGTCCTACTATCTTAATTTAGGGGTACCAGGCGTCTTTGTCTGCAGCTAGTAACGTCCTTGTATGTATGGATGATGCTAGATAATTTTGCCTGAAAGAAACTTAAAGAAACTCTGGCACTGTATATATATCTCCAAAGGCCCGTAATATAATAGCTTGTCACTCAACAGCTAAGGTGAAATAGACGCGTTGAGAAAGAGGAAAGAGATAACCAAGCCGAGTAAGAAAAGAAAAAAAGCCAGAATATATCCCTATGTTCTTGCGGAACATATATAGTATAGAATACACCCCCGACCCTTGTATTCCCTTTTACATGATCACAAATACCCGGTAATACTTTTAGCCCCCATCAATCTCAATTAAGCTTGTAACAGCAATATATACCCCATTTTTGTAATACTTTAAACAACAGATCGATAGCATCGGTGATCCCACATCAGACTTGCTTATCTAGACATATGATATTAAAAAATAGAGTCTTTAGTGAATAGGGTTATTGTACCTACTCGTTGCTGACTCTTTACTGTTTCGATTTGTCCTTCTCCGCAAACCCTTTGCTTGAGGTATTTTTCGACCCGCAATGGGTGAAACATCTCTATCACCAGGTGTAATCGCTACTGAGTTTGCTTTCTGGCCGCCGGTGTCATCACTGTATGTATTATAGATCGCGTTCCCAACATTGAGGCTTCTCTTTAATAAGAGATTTACCACTTCAATCGAGCGTGAAAACATAGCGTTTTGCGGTATGTTTCGTCCGTTCCCGTCCGATATATTCATACCAATACAGTTATCCAATAAAATGCCAATTATTTTGGCATTCGTCTGTGGACTGAGTGAGAAAGTATGAAGTAATGGTCGACCGCATTCCTCTTGAATTTCGAGGCAATAATCACAATAGCGTAGTAGGTTAATTATTTTATACAGTTCTAGGTTTGGATGAGTTTCCGCTGTGAATGATATGTCTTCAAACCTTGTTCCCGCAAGCAGGGCCCTCGCTGACGTTTCGAAGCTTTCGGCGGAGATATGAGTGGGGATGGATTGGTCGGGCTTGCCAGAAAACGTAGGGATTTGTACCTGCGTGCTAAATGACAATACTCCTGGCTTTGTTAAACCTTTCTGATCACCATAATTGACTGTAAGCTCCTGCGGGTACTTGTTGGCGCAAGTATTATCGTCTGGTGATGGCACCGGTGCTTCATCGTAGTTGTATCTATTAATCTCTTTAGGTGATTGGCACAGAACTCCCGAGGTTGCAAGTTCGGGTAACATAGGTAATTTTGAATCTCGTTTGCTGGCCGTGAGATGCAGCACACTCTTAAACCCATTGCCACTTGGTATCGTAAAGTAATTGACTAATTTAAATTTCTTCAGGAGAACCTTTAGAATCTTATCATCGATATTCGCACGACGGACTGCAACATCTAGTAATGTTGATCTTAGGTTATTTTCCGTGGAGATATCAATCGCTTCTAACAAAGTCTTTACCACCTCTTCGTCCCAATTTGCATCTCTAGAAAGATACCAATGTAGGAGCGTGTTTCCAGACGCATCCACGAGAGTAAGATAGCTGGTTCTCTCTAACACAAGGTTTAGCACGCTGGGGGAACAGTTACGATTCGCCAGCGCGAGATCTAGTAGAGCTCGGGTGTCTTTATCCTTTGCTGAATAGTCGCAGGCATTTAACAAAATCTGGATTAACTCGACACCGTACTTGGCTTTATCAACTTCCAGATTTGCCACAGCTTTAATAGCACAAGTTAATGCTGTCATTCCAGCTTTGTTTTGTGTTCCAATTTCGATGGTCTTCTCCAACAACAAAGATACGACGCATAAGCACCAGTGTATGTCTCGAGCCCCGATTTTTACAATCGCATAGTGTACTGGGGTGTTACCAAGATAATCTCCCGCCGGCGCCATAGTTGTGCTTGACTTCTCCACTAGGAGACTGAATATATCGAGAAATTGTTTAAACGTGTCATTGTCACCCTCCCCTATATATAAGGCTAAACCGTCGACAGCACAATGCAGTACAGTCATCCTATCGTTGTTCTGTATTGTAATGTCGCCAGTATTTTCCGAGAGAGCCCGTGTTATTCCCAGCCACTCCATCGACCATGTATCCTTATTCAAAAGGTAAGCATGTAGTGCAGTATTTCCCGAGTTGTCTTGTACTGACATCGCAGCTTGGGTGATTTTCTTTGATAAGAGCTCGAAGACGGGGATAGTATTGGCCCATTCATTATCAAGTCCCCACTCCCTTATTTCAGGTAACATTTCCACAGCACAATGCAGTACAGTCATCCCCTTCTTGTTCTGTATCGAAATATCGCTGGTCTTTTCCAAAAGAGCCTGTATTACCCCTAGCCACTCCTTCAAAAATGCACCCGGATCCGAAAGGTAAACGTGTAGCGCAGTATTTCCCGAGTTGTCTTGTACTGACATCGCAGCTTGGGTGATTTTCTTTGATAAGAGCTCGAAGACGGGGATAGTATTGGCCCATTCATTATCAGGTCCCCACTCCCTTATTTCAGATAACATTTTCATAGCACAATGTAGTACAGTCATCCCCTTTTTGTTCTGTATCGAAATATCGCTGGTCTTTTCCAAAAGAGCCTGTGTTACCCCTAGCCACCTCTTCGACCATGTATACGGACCCGAAAGGTAAGCATGTAGTGCAGTATTTCCCGAGTTGTCTTGTACTGATATCGCAGCTTGGGTGATTTTCTTTGATAAGAGCTCGAAGGCGTGGATAGTACCGGCCCATTCATTATCAAAACCACACTCCATTATTTCAGGTAACGTTTCCACAGCACAATGCAGTACAGTCATCCCCGTTTTGTTCTGTATCGAAATATCGCTGGTCTTTTCCAAAAGAGCCTGTGTTACCCCTAGCCACCTCTTCGACCATGTATACGGATCCGAAAGGTAAGCATGTAGTGCAGTATCTCCCGAGTTGTCTTTTAGTGACATCGCAGTTTTACTGGTCTTCTTCGATAAGAGCTCGAACACAGCGAGAATATTGTTGGTAGGACTATACCACTCGATCTCCGCGTTCTCGAACATCGATTTCAGAGCACAATGTAAAACAATCATCCCCTCTTCGTTCTGTATGTCTAGAAGGTCACTGGAATTCTCTAACAAGAGCCTTAGTACCTCATAACCGGCCTCCTCAATGATCAGATCGTCCAAGTGTAGAAAAGCATAATGTAATGGAGTATTTCCCGAGTTATCTTGTATCGCCAAGATAGACTTATCGGTCTTCTCCAATAGAAGTTTTAATACCTCAGGGCAATCATTGGGAATTTCGTCGTACCCCATAGACATACATGTATCGACTATACATTCAACAAAATGCCGCAGTATAGTTTCCCCTTTCTTGTTCCGTGTTTCGAAATTGCAGGTTTTTCCAGACAAAATCTTTACTACATCGATCATGTACCTTTCACCCCACTCTAGCCGATCCGAGATATAATATAATGCGGTATTCCCCCAGTTATCCTGTATAGAAATCGCTGCCTTGCTAGCCTTCACTGCTAAAAGCATAGACGCCAAACTAAATTCATCTTCAAACATCTGAGCAGCAAGATGAAGTGCAGTGTTGCCATTGCCGTTCTGTACGATGATGTCACCGGTTTCCATTAGAAGGCTTATTATTATCTCTAGGTTGCAATTATCCGCTTGGGCCGCCACATGAAGCGCCGTATCCCCTTCACTATTCTGGGCGGAAGTAAGAGCTCCGTACTGTAGCAGGAGCTCGACGACAGCCAGATGATTATTCTCTGTGGCGATGATGAGGGCAGTATTTCCATCCTTGTCGGTCTCGTGAACACTCGCACGATCCTCTATCAGCTCGTTTATGGTTTTTAGGTCACCAAGCTTTGCTTCAAAAAGTAGCATAGCACCCAACTCCTCGCGAGTTAGATCTTTCCATTTTCGGCAGTCATGGGTAATCTTCTTCCATCCTTCACTCTCGTATTGCATCCGGCAATGATCGGTGGTTCGCAATTGCGAAAAATGGAATGGATGTTGGTCTTGGACAATGAAGTGGAGGCTTTTAACCCAGGTAAACCAATCATCGCACTTGTGGATGGTCAGAACTGGTGTTAGCGCGCCGTAGCTGCATTGACGGATGGCTTTTTGCCGTCTCTCAACGTTCTTATTTTTCCACATGGAGTAGAATCCATATGTGAAGTAGGAAGTTGTTACAACCGCAACAAGAATCTGCCCAGTCTGGCCCCAACTACTGATGTCATTGGCCGCTGGGAGATCGAAGCCTGACAGGGTGACCTCGATATTAACCATTGAAGAGAGAGCGATGACTATGGATTCTCGGTACTTGGTGAACGCGGTTGCTGGGATGGAATCGTATACAGTGTTCTCGATGCCGTTGATATTAGTGTTACTGTCTCCACGTGAAACCTTTTCGGCGGCATCGTATTGGTCCATGTATGAGAAGCAGAGCCATGCTCCATGAATTATGGTGACGGCCTTGCAGGCTAGGTACATCCAAAAGGTTGTCGAGGGACCAACGCAGGAGTCAAACGGACCCCACCAATATGCCTGAAAGCAGGGACATGACTCGATAGAGGTGTTTGATTGCCATAAGCGAGCGCGATGAAAAGTAGACATAGTCCTTACTAGAACAACCATTGAAAAGAATTGAACCAAATAGCCTACCCGTATGAGTTGGCGGGCTGCAAGGCATTCCTTCATAGAAAAGGTAATGGGTGTAAGGAGCGTCAAACAATCCAAAATCATAGAGCCAACCAATTTATCCGCGGAACTCAGTTCCTTTGTCCAAAGATTCCAGATATATATTATCTGTGACCCGAGTACAGCAGAAGCTATGACTTTAACGCCCGTCTCTTCTGCATGATAGTGGCCTGAAACCGCTATCAACATCACTATTATTGCCGGAACCCACAGACTAACTCGGACACCAAGTCCGGCAACATCCGGGTTTAGGATGCTGCAGCCTTGTGGGGATTCGCCAAACCGCCAGAACACACCCGTAAGTATCACAATCGCCACAGATAATAAGAGCCAAGCAGCAGCAGGGATATGTAAGACTAGATTCCGTTGAGCTTGGGTCAAAGTCTTTTCAACTGAACATCCAGCCGGACCAGGCAGTACTGGTGGTTGCTCGGGTAACTTGTAGGTTTTACGCAACTCAATGATATATGGGACGATAGTGACAGCTATAGCGAACGGCAAGAAAAGGGGTAGAGCGCTGTCGATAACTGGGACAGTGTCCTCACGTTCGACAGGAACGGATGTGTCGGAAAAGCCAGTTGCAAATGGCAATGAACATAAAATCAATGTGGTCCACATTGGTGGCCAAATTGGTGGGAGGGTTTGAGCCTTATGGCAATGAATTCAACGTTAGTTCATTGTTATTGCGACAGATAAAGGTACGAAGAGGGTGCACACGTATAATAGCAAATGATTCCAGAACCTTGCCAATGTATAACGAGCACCTTCAATGTTCACCGTGATGTCCGGGTGGGCTGGGATCTAAGATATAGAGTACGTAGCATTAGAAGCGAATATCACCGTTTCTATTCATCAAGGAGTATTAACATAAGGTAACAAAAAGTTTAATCCTTTTCGGATATGCGAAGTTGTCGAGGGAGATGGCGTCTGGGGTAGAGACTGTATTAGCGGGCGTACCTAAGTCTCGTGTATCACATGCACAGCGAGGTTAAGAACGGAGTTAACCGTTTGCACGAAAATGAAGATTTTCTCTACTTACCTCTGATATCTGGGCCAAGCGGTTCGTCAGGGGCGACGAGCTTATCGAGAGAGACGGAGTCGTTGGGCTTATATGTCGGCCCTGGGTGTTGGCGGTCTGTTTTTTCCGTGTTTCGCTTTCGCTTTCGAATTTGGGTTTTTTGTGTCGTCTCTGCATAGGATCCTTAATCTTTCTTCCCACAGCAGCGTGAAGCAGTTGATATTCAATATGCAGTTGGTATTCAGTATGCAAAGATCTCTATTAGAGGGTATGTACTGGTGATGATTCCGGAGAACCGCAACTTTCAGCCTTGAGCTCAGCGACATTTGTGTGGTAATGATTTGTTTTTCTTCTGGCCAAGCCTTACCTCAGCTCAGCCTCGACGCCAAGGTTAGGTTCCCACGTCCACCTAGGTATCAATGGCAAAATGAAAATGACAGCTTCACAAGAAATGGTAAATTGTATTATACTTACACTCCGAGTCCACTGGACAAAACTTTTGACGCGATGTATTCTAGAGTTTGAGCAAAAGGCTGCTGTTCTACATTTGGACGATCTGATTGGCCGATTGGAGGGCCGGCAATCGTATAGGTACTAGTTGGTGTGTCTGGCCAGTACTTTCCGTGAGAACGCTCTCTTTATTAACTAACGAAAATTCCATAGCTGTTAATTAGTGAAACCATCGTTGGTTTAATGCCATCTTGGCCCGAATGCGCAACAACCGCATCAGAGTAACCTTGGTCTACCTCAGACAAAGCCTACTGCCGTCCATATTGACAAACACGAAGTTGGACAGCCAGATATTCTTAGCTGATCTATCTTCATTTGTTACTCGAAAATCATGTGTCTACCACTAGTAAACACAGGTAATGACTTTTAAGGCCTAGCCAGCACATGTCAGTGATATTGTGTATACGAGAGGACAAGGTTGGCTTGTGCAGTGCAAAACGGTTGAATACGATGACAGCACTCAAATAACACTAGGATCCTTGCAATCCTTTTTTGATAATGTTACTTTTGTCCAAAAAAGATTATCCACTGTCGTAGATGCTTCACGTTATCAAAACCAGTTGATACGTTCAATATTCCCCCAACGTTGTAGAAGAGGCCCGTAGAAGTACAAAAGGTCATATAGAGACGAGGAATATGTACGTTCTCCTGGCTCTTCCGATCTAAATGCATCGTTGTTGGTCCAGGTAGAGCGATGGATAGTACCGATGGATGCTGTGATTATCAGAGGAGAAGAAAGCCCAGGAAGCGGTGAAACAACACCTACGAGGTCTGTTCTGGTTCCCTCACGATATCCAGAGGGGGCTCTAATCCGCTCATCTACCTGGTTACCTAGTGCATATCTCCCGAGCCCCGCTAGATTCTTCGACGACTGGGATGGCGCGAGGAAATGCATGAACTAACTCGAGGTATGTAACTGCGGATAGAGATAGAAGTGAAGAGTCCTCTTCTACTCAGCATGCCATCTCATACCTCAAGTTACGTCTCCGTTTCAGCAAGAAATAGCCACTCTCGTCGTGTTTTAGACACATATCCTGTCCAGACACATACACTGGTACAAGTACATAGAATACCGGTCGCGTGGAGGCCACATAGTAAGGCGTAAGAGTACAGTGGAGTCGCCACCCTCACTCCGGCCGTCGTCCATCTCTGTGATCTTGATGTTGCCAAACATTCTAAAATGCGATGCTGTTAGATGCCTGCCTAGCTACGAGAGTGACGTCCGTGAGATACATTAGCGCCGAAAAGCGCCAAGCCAGATCCAACTTGGCATTTAAGCTTGGCATTCTGGCTGCGCGTTTTGAGTTGCGTGGTCCGACTGGCCATGGGGGAATGCGGATTCTGGGAGCATCAGTCAATCTAGCTGTCATGATGGTATTTCAACCCTTGAGTTATCTCGACATTTCACAGTCTTTTGGGCTCGTCGGTCGATCAACCCCAGGGGATTAAACTCCATCACGAATAGGGCAATGAGTACAACTTATTACAATAGCTAACGGTGATAGCCTAGAGTGTTGATTGATATCGATACCTACGGTGCCGGATATGATAAACGAACATTCTCGCCTTTGGCGGAGTCGAAAAACCGGTTTATTAATACACACACACTACGGTTCTGAGCCTTAGAAGATGGTTTATTGAGTAATAAGCTGGGTTCGGGCAGGGACGTTAAAAAGGCTTGGTTTTGGATTTTGGGGGCGGGCACCCTTTCTTGCAGGGAAAATTGTTGATTTGTCGTGTCTAGTACCCTAGGATAGCGGCAGCAAGACCTCAAACACCGATAAAGCAGCAGTGTCACCTATCTTGATCAAAATCTGCGAACCTCACAAACAGAGGAAAGGGATACACATGTAATAATTGGGCCACAGTCCATCACTCGATCTCCCAACTCGTAGCCGGAGTATGAAAATTGGAAACATCATGAGGTGCATGAGCTATTCCTTCGTTTGCTCCCGCTAGCGATGCGATCAAGCAAGATCTAACGACGGCTCTTCAAAGCACTACTCGATTGAGAATCTCAATGTGACGGACGCATAGTCTAGCGTTAAGGTCCCGGAGTTCTTGCCAGATATGATTAGGTTTTCAAGATTAACGAATGTGTCTGGGAACGAAACTATGGAAAAAAAATATACGTACGGGGTAAGTGATTGGAATTAGACTAATATACACAACACTAAACAAGAATCCATCTATCTTCATATATATACAACACCCAGACTCCGAACTCCTCCCACCACAGTTTACTACGCCTCCACACTAGCCACCACTACCCCACTCTCCACAAAGGCGTCCACCCTCTTCCTCACCCTCCGCAACTCCTCCCCCTCCGGCTCCCACGTCAAATCCCACTGAAACATCTCGGGCAGCTTCATCTTCCTCTCCTGACAGATCTTATAATAACTCGTCAACAGAAACGGCTGCATCAAAGTCGGCATCAAATCCCTCGTACTAAACAGCACATCCTTACTCCCCATCAACCTCTTCATATGCGCCAAATACCCGCCACTGCGATCCCACATCAGCATCCCGGGCATCAACTGCCTCCTCGCCCCCGGCCTCGCCTCCCACACCCCGTCCCCATCCCCTACCAGCGCCTCCGCCAGCGCCCTCGTTCTCGAAAACAAGTGTATCCCACTCGTCGCCCTCGGATTACACTCAATCGCCACGACCCCCCGCCCCTCCACGTCCACAAGGTCCAACGCAATCTGCCCATCCACCTTCCCCAACACCCTTACAAGCCCCTCCACATACTCCCGCACCCCCCCATGCTCCACACTCACAAAGCTCACCGCGCTACTGCCATCAATCGTGTCTTCAACGGGGTACACCGCAAACGCCCTCACCCGCCCCGCACGTACAACCGCATAGCTGCACAGCCGCCGCCCCACTAGCCACTCCTGCGCGACATAGTGGTTGTCCTCCTGCACGTCCAGAGTATCGGGAATGGGTTTGCCAGGCTTGAGATGGTGCAGGCCGGCGCACGCGCGCCCAAACACCGGTTTCAGCGCGAGCTCCCGCGTGCGGTCCAGCTTCTCCACGTCCGCGCGTGAGCGACACAACCACGTCTTTGGGGCCGCCAGCCCCGCGCGGGTGAGCAGTCTTGTAAACTCCCACTTATTATGCAGCGCGATGAGG
Source organism: Morchella eximia (assembly GCA_024713935.1). NCBI lineage: Eukaryota > Fungi > Ascomycota > Pezizomycetes > Pezizales > Morchellaceae > Morchella > Morchella eximia. Next base: position 179,162 of record JAMGZG010000022.1, on the reverse strand, counting down.
GTCTCGAAGGGGGGCGCAAAGAGGCGCTTCAGGATGGCCTGGTCGTTGCAGGTGGCGAGGTAGAAGATCTCCTCGTGCATGGGGATGATGATGTCGATGTTCTCGGACTCGACGGCGGCAGAGACGGCGGCGATGTAGCCTGTTGGATCGACGTGCGGGGTTGGGACGTGGATGGACTTGTGGACGGAGCGGGAGAAGCGGCAGACGTGGTAGTGCATGGGGTCGACGACGGTGATGGTGTGGTGGGCCAGGTGCAGCTGCCGCGCGAGGTCGATGGTGGTGGGGAAGCGGCCGTTGGTGAGGAGGATGTTGAGCGGGGGGGTGGAGGAGACCCCCATTTTGGTTTTGGTTTTGTGTCTGTGGCACATGCACATTTTGTGTGTGTTTGGTATGCTGTTTGGTGAGATCTCGAGAGAGAGGTGGAGGAGGAGGAGGAGGAGGAGGAGGAGGGAAATGATGTTAAATCGTCTTCTGGGCAGTGATGAAACTTTGACGTACGCTCATCATTGACGGTCGGCTGTCTGTACCGGTGCTACGTCATTCGCTGTCAGTCAAATAGCCATCCAGGAGGACAGGGGCTTGTTTGGGGGGGGGGTATAAATATTACAAATTATTAATTATTAGCACAAAATAGTAGATGATGGAACAACGAATCCATTTTGGGAAGAGTCAAGGGTGTTGTGACGTCCTTGGCAGGGCTACTATTGGCCCAGATTGGGATGGTGTGATGCTGTTGCTATTGATCGATCAGATTGCGACAGATAAGGCTAGCGCGGTGGCTGTCGCAGAGACACGGCCTGTTTACCGCCACAGCGCCGTTGTGCGGACAGACATCAGAATAGTAGACGGCAATGATTGAACGACATGTATTTCTACCACCGCTTCTAGCTAGGTACAGAACCTCGAAAAAAAACCACGAAAAAACCACAAAGAAAGCAACTGATATCTAACTCAACCCAAATACCTTCCTCAGCTCCCCGCATGCCTCCTTGTATGCCTCCTCCCTCACTGGATCCCCGGCCACCGGATTCGGGCTCTTGTCCCACGCGTGCGCAGTCCCCTTCACCACCTTGCCGCCCACCCTCTTGCCCACCTCCCCCAACCGCCCCCTAAACCTCTCCCCCTCCGCCGCCAACTCATCCCACTCACACGTCCACAGCAGCACCTCCTCCGGCAGCACCCGCAGCACCCCCTCCTCCGCCGCCCCGGGGCTCAAATACGGATCATCCATCGCGACCCCGCCCGGCGGATACAGATAGCTCGCATCAAACAGCTCCGTAAACAGCCTTGCCAGCTCCTTGTCCGGCCGTACATTCGTCCCGCGCCGCAGCTCGCGCGAAGACGTAAAGTCCGTGCTCGGATACCACGCCACCACCACACACAGCTTCCCGACGCGCTCCTGCCCCGCGCGTAGCGCCGCCTCGTACCGCAGGATCGTCGTGAAGGCCATGTTGCCCCCCGCGCTGAAGCCGCTGACGCCGACTCTGTCTGCATCCACCCCCAACTCCCCCGCATGCGCCAGGAGATATAGTATCGCGTCCGCGCCGTCCTCGACCGCCGTCGGGAACGGGTGTTCGGGCGCCAAGCGATAGTCCACGCTTGCCACCACGGCATCGACCTGCTCCACTACCGCCGCGGCCCATCTGCAGTCGTCCGTGGCGCGGCCGAGCGTGAAGCCGCCGCCGTGGAAGTTTATGAGCAGTGGGTATTTGTGTGCGGGGGTGCGGGTGGCGTACGAGAGGGGCGTGTAGAAGACGATTGGGATGTCGCCGCGGGTGGGTGAGAGCGTGGAGGGGATGGTGCGTGTGAATGTGGGCTGCGGGGGCGCGGGGGGGGCGAGGCGGTGCAGCGCCATGCCGGCGTCCATGAGCGTGCGCCAGATGAGCGCTTCGGCGTGGAGGGTCCAGCGCGGGCGGCACATTGTGATGGTGCGGAGAAGGGAGAGGGGCAGATGTCGCATGCGCGAGCGGGGGTGGGGGGGGCGAAAAATAATAATGGACCCTGAGTATAGTATGAGGTCACGTGCAGTTGTGATGTCAGCTTGAATAATGTGTGACGTCAGGCGAGTGATGGTGTGTGACCAAGATCACGGACTCTGGCCTCGCGTGGTCAGGGGCCGGTCCCAGACTCTTAAATAGAGCATCGCCAAGTGCCGGTTCTTGTTCGACTGCAGGGGCGTGTATATATATACCCACTCGCGGGTGGCAAAAAGAACAAGAAGATGCAAATGCCGAGCTTTTACGGCTGATCAGCGCCACTCCATACAAACAGTCCCTACTTCTTCACTTGCATCTTCTGGGCAGTGCGAATGGCTGTGATAAGACCGCCGAGACATGTGCTTAATTTTTCGAATCATGAATATATTCAATACATTGTAGGCCCGCCTTTAGCATCGATCACGGCCTGTAACCTGTCTGGCATACTTCTTACCAACCCATCTAAAGTGTCACCCGTAATTACTATCCCAAACAACCTTGAGAGCATTCTTCAGCGGCTGTAAATCCTCAATCCTGCCCCATGTCTCCCCTAGTTCACACTCCATAATGCTCCACACCATCTCTATCAAATTTAAATCTGGCGATTGAGGTGGCCAATCTATCCTATCTACCCCATTCCTCTCCCGATAAAAATTGGAAAAACCTTGATGACCAGGTGCATTGTCTCCAACTACTCGTGCCCAACCGCAAGTCTCACAACACAGATGCCAAAAGAGAACAAGATGGGGTTCCAAAATGTAGTTTGTGCACCTTGTAGAGTTCAGAGAGACGTTTGAGGGTACAAAAACTAATTCTGACTGTATTGAACCGCAAAAGGCACCCCAAACTATAGTTCCTTGACGACCAGATTTTTCCCTACTATCTAGACAGCCCGTATGGCCTTCTTCCTTTGAATGTCGAATAACCATAGATCTATGGTGGAAACCGACCGTTGTAAACCAAGACTCGTCACACCAGAGCATCCGACTCCATTCATCATACGTGCAGTTCAGATGTTCCCGGCACCACTCTAAACGCTTAATTGCATTGTAGGGTCGTATACCAAATTTCTGACATGGTACGCGTTTGTGATACCCCATTGATGACATTATATTCCGAATGAGGTCTGCAGAGCAGTTGTAGCCTGTGCAATAACGTATTTGGACCCAAGTCAGACGTCGCGTAACCCGATTCCGCGTTACAAACCGATGCAGCCGCTCCTTTTCTTGCGGGTCAAGGAGAGGTGGACGTCCAGAAGGCTTTCTATTTGAGGGTGTACCGTCCGCTTTTGCTCGGCGATAGATGCCTTGACACAATCTACAACCCAATCCCAACTAATCTTGGTTTAGTCTTACATTCACAACAGGAATAGAATAGGTCTCACATCCCTACCGATAGCGGTCCATGACATTTGTGGTTTAGAATGGTCTCGCAGCGTAACAACCTGTAACCGCTGGTCCCTTGTGGTTTCCCTCCGCTAGCCTTCAGGGTCGTCGCCGTCACGGGTACCTTTTTCCTTCATGGTTGGCTTTGCCATCGGCTTGACCCCGCACAACAGCTCAAAGAAAGCACTGATGTCAACCGAGTCTCGTCGGCCTTGGCAAGCCTCTCGGACCGCCTCCACCGCCGGGTGTCTTCTCACTTACCCCTACTACCAAAGTACAGTACTTACCCCGATATTGCAGACCAAAGAAGAACCACTACATGTAGCTATATCTATGGCTTGTCTTTGATAAAAACCGATCCAGTGATGCTCTCTGATTCCACCCCATCGGCCACCCACACCCCCCGCTGTTACCCGCTACCGAAACGGGATCTGGCTGATTAAAGCCCACATTCAATTGGGAGGATCGACTTCAACATACAGCCCGCGCGCACCCAGGATCATTGAATGCTTCCATGCATCCCCCGGCCCCAAGCCCCCCACCCACCCCCCGGGCCACAACGGAGCAGGCCAGAAACCCCACATTCAATACCCCAAACAGCGGCAGACCAGATTCAGTCCGTGTTGAGGCGCTATGACTTGCTAAATCCATACACATACATGTAGGTATTTCCTCTCCCAGTTCTTGGCAATCAGGGAATCGAGTGATAAGTCATGACCCCACTTCTTTCGAGTGGCCCTAAATGTGTGTAGTCATGAGGTATCACTCGATACGTTAATTCGAGATGGAGAGAGAGATAAAGTCAAGTAGGGCGAATTGATAGACTGATTGATCATGATTGACCCCTATAACGCGGTGGAGAATAAAGCTTCACCCGGCCGGCCCCCTAAGGACGGGCAGGGCAGCTTTGGTTGTGCGCCGCGCCGTGCCGGGAAACCGAGTGAGGTGCGGTGATTCTCACAGCGCTGGATTCGGTCCTCGCAAATGAATGCTGGCGCTGGGAGGATAGCTTTGGGCAATTAAGCTGCAGTATGCATGTATGTACATGTAGTTTTCAGATTCACCGATAGGGTTGGCATTACAGGCGCTCACTCGTGCGAAGACTGTTGGTATTGGCCTGGCTTCACGATCGCGAGTAGATATGTCACAACCCATTTTCGATCCCCACCCGCCTCACAAGTAGCTGTATCGCCGGCTTAATTATTAGTGGACAATTTTTACTGCTATATGTACCTTATTGATACTAAAAAAAAAAAAAACCCTAAAAGCAACAAAAGAGGGGCTTTGTGCGGCGCTGCTCTTTTCAACCCAGTCACACAGTGTTTCCACCAAGCCTGGGAGGTAGACGGTTCGAACCGTCGACCTCGGCCCCTCTGGGCGACACCATAGCAACTTCGGCTACGATGGCAGATGTTGTATATATTCCTGACACGCTTATGTAGGGGTGATTTGTCACGGCCCGGCACCTTGAGTCGAGGGCGACGACCTTAGCTCTATCGTGCCTGTACAGCGGTAGATAATAAGTGATGGAACAGTGATACCTGCAAACACCGTATGTTGGTGGCGTTTTACTGAAAACAGGTATCACTGGGTCTCAGCCGTTCTATTACTTGTACCTACCGCTGTACAAAACGTTATGACTTACTACTAATGCACCCCGCCCGCTTCATGATCCAACCTCGCTCTAAGGTCCATGTATGCTCATGTGCATACCGCTCAGATCGAGTGACACACCATGACCCACTAGTACCGTTTAGCGGTAGTCTTACCCGCGAGGAACAAGTCGTGCACACATTCAATGGGACCAAACCTCACAACAAGCCTAGATAGTAACGCTGGTCATTCAATACTAGTAGTAAGCCATAGTATTATCAGGCCAAAAATGCCTGTCGGGGACTTGTAACTTGCCATCTTTAACTGTAGCTGTGTTCTGCCGGGTTGTTGGCAACCGAGTGATATCCTGTGATGTTATTTCTGGGGTGGTTGAATTCGTTCTTTGCATCTTTCTTTTGGGGGCACCAATACCGAATAGAATATGAAAAAGTATTGAAACACTCCTGAATCCGTAATTATATGGTTTGTGTAGTGGCCAGGTTTCGCTAGCCGTGACATTTGTGGGATTCAGGGCCGGAGGAGGAGTGGGTTATCAATTTTCAGTAAGCTGCAGTGTTTGCCTGGCTACACCGGCTCGCCCTTGCCCAGGAAGTGCCGTAACGAGTAAAGTCTGATAGAATGGACTAATTGAGGTACGATGGATTTCGCCGTGAAGAGCTCGCACATCGCACATTCAATTAGACTAGTGATGGGCACGAGACGAGACGAGACGAGATCACTTCCCCAAGTCTCGTCTCGTCTTGTATTCTTGCGACTGAGTCTTGAAAGTCTCGAGACAATGGGGTTAGTCTCGTCAAAGTCTCGAGACTTTTCGTCATGTGACCACCGGGCTGGGAAAGCCCTGCAGTTATGCTAATTAATGTAAATGAAGGTCAAGATTTTCTTTAGTTTCTTCATCTCATTTTTGAGCTGGGGCTGGAGGATTTATTTAGGCGAGGAAAAAAGTAAAAAATGTCTCGAGACTTATCTCGAGACCTCCAGAACTGGTCTTGTCTTGTCTTGTCTTGTCAGTGCCTAGGTTCTCGTCTTGTCTTGCAAAAAGTTTTGAGACAGTTTCGAGACAACTTGTTTCGTCCCCATTACTAGATTAGAGTATTAAGACCACCCAGACATCCTATCGATCCAAGTAACCGGCGAGTTTCGAAGCTGTATCAGTGGTGAACACTGCTGTAAGCTTGTGTCCCGCTGGCTCACCCCTATAGTTGTAGTTCAACGAGACTCGCTGGATCGAGTGATAATTGATGATGCACTATACTAGCTCTACATAATACGATGAATCGGATTATAATTCCGGTTCTTTCCCAGCTGGTACTTTACATTCGTTTCATGTGTGGCGCCTTCGGCATAGCATGTGTCAGACCTCTCTCGTAGATGGACATCCAATCAAGATCCTAGCTACCTCATTTGGAGCCTTATTTTTCGAATACGAGTCATGCGTACGTCTGGTGACGTTTCAGGTCTACCCAGCTCAGTTAAGAGGATGGTACTCGCGACACCAGAAAAAGAACTGCGGGCCTTGAAGGATTCTCTGGACTGAGGCCCAGGGGGACAGGATTTGATACTATGAACTAATAGCGGAGAAATCAGGGGTGTGGTCCGGAATAGTGCGGTGAAATAACTTGTTGGTATGTTTTCAGGAGTTTCTAATCTATGAGAACCGTCATTATATGTTCAGTTAGAATTAATAATTACAGTATCGATTGAATTTGATTATGAAGTGATAGTATGATTCGTATTCACCATAAATATATAATTTCAATAGTGAAAGAACTATAGAATGGAGAGATACTAACTCAGATACATTAAATATAGATATGATAATGTGCTGTTCAAAAAATCAAGAACGTACCACCAAGAAATATCAATACTTGCTCCTCCATTGCCCTTAAAGATGCTTTCCTTTTACGATAATGGAGATCTTAAAGGTCCCGCAGACCACTTAAACTATTACACTAATACAGAATGGGAACAAGTGTATCAACAAGTACCATCAGTCTGTCTTGCCAAAGCTGTGCTAGAGCAACTTCTCGATAAGCTACGACTAATAGTACAGAAATATAGTGATCTTTTGTACAATGCTTATAGAACAAGCAATATTCCTCGAGAGTATAATGCATACTGGTCGATATACTCTCATTGGTATATTCAAGAGAAACCAACAATATTACGTGAGCTACATTCTGGACTAGATACATTTATTGAACGAGGCTCAGGTAAAATATTTTTCGATAGCTACAGTGATGGTGAACTGAACAGTTTGAGGAAGAGAAGTTATAAGTATATGGCTTATTATATTATAAAGAAACAATATAATGTTTTGCGAACATTTGAAAAAGATTTGAAAGATCGGGATAATGATAATATAATTAGACAAAATTTAAACCCCACTGCGAGAGGGGCAAGAATACTTATGTTGAATGAACGTACTCCTACAGTAACTACAAATCCATTATAAAATTCAAATTCTGATAATGTTTATATACACGAAAATATTTCTATTCAATTTTCATAACATTCGTCAATCAATTCTATCTGACTGACGAATTCTATGTATATACCTGGTAGTGTGTTATCAAACTCTGTGTCTACCAGCGACGGTTGACCTACTTATCTACCTCCGTTCTGTACCCCACCAGTCTCTACCTCAGGCTGCCTATAAAGTTGATGCAATTATATTCATTTGACTCAATCTATAAACATTTTCTTTATCCATTCTGAAACATGTTTCACCTTTACGACAACTGGGACCTACAAGGTCCTACTGACCATTTAAATTATTTCAGCGAAGAACAATGGGAAGAGGTTTATAGACGTGTTCCATCTGCTCGGCCAGCAAAACTTATGCTACAGCAACTTCTAGACAAGTTGCGAGTGTTAGTTCAAAAGTATAGTGATCTTCTTTGGAACCCTTATAGGACAAGCAATGACCCACAAGAGTATAATACATATTGGGTAGAGTACTATCATTGGTATATTCATGAGAAACCAACTCTATTACGTGAGCTACGTACTGAACTAGAGATGTTCATCAAGTGTGACGCAGGTAAAATATATTTTGATGATTATCCAAACGATAGAGTAGACGGTTTTAGTAGAAGCAGTTATGAGTACAAGGTTTACTGCATTTTCAGTAATCAATATGGTGTCTTGAAAGCATTTCAGAAAGATTTTAGCAAACAGTGTAATGATTCAATGATTCGACGCAATTTGAATCCAACTGCAAGAGGTGCAAAAATATTTATGTGGACTGGGAATACTCCGACTGTAACTAAAAATCTATGATAATGTCATTCAAATTGTAATAACCTCCTGATATAACTTTATTAATTTCTGTTATATAAAAAGAATATTCGAAAATTAAAATCAATTATGTATTCCATCAGAAAAAATAAAGTCTTGCTTTGAGGTGCTTGGGTACCAAGGCTGATCCCCAAGTGCCTAACGAATCAAGAAGCTTTCTTACCTGTAGACATACGTATCGGCGCCTCCCGATGAGATTAGTTTGATGGCATATTGTCGCAAAGATACTGGCTTATCTTCCCGCATAAAGATGTCGTCGCGCGAGAGGTACATTTCGCACGGTTAAAGGATATTGTTAGTATTTTTGCTGGCGGAATGAAGTCATTCCGCAAAAATCACATTCACTTGCACAACATTTCCGCACAATTGGCATAATACTTGTCTAGCTGTATAACTAATTCTACGTACATATTTGCTACCGCGCTAACAAACACCGTGTCAACCTTAGAGCCTGCCGCCTAGGTATGAGCTGTCTGCCTCTGCCCCTTATGTACTACCATGTACCTGCCTACCTGCCTGCCTACTTCCCTATTTAGCTTCGATTGGGGTATTAACTTGGACACTGGTTCGATATCAATTACCTGTCAGATATAGTAGGAGATCAATCATAAGTACCCATTTGTAACATTATCGCAGTTAGAATCATGGGTATGAGTTTTTAGTTTCACTACCGTGAATTTCACAGGTATCGTGCCGGTGAACAGTTTGAATCCCGAAGTTTATTTTGTCGTACAGTTGATCAAATTAATTATACCCACTAAAACTCATCTCCTGCAGCTGTCAATTTGCAATTTGGATAGGCAGTTGAAATTAATGGTTGGGAAATACTATCTAATGTGATGTGTCCGAACCCAGATATAGAATGTATTATTGAAGACCGAAAATCTTGTTTGGAATTGGGAATGATTTGTATAGAAAGAAAATGCCAGGATCAGTGTTTATAAAATACATAAGAGAATAAAATTTCTTATACTAAACCCACTCAACTATTTTCGACTTTATCGTTTTTCAACATCTGAAGTTGAATCATATACATTTACCATTATTACTCATTGTTTCTCAACCTTGGACAATGTTGGTTTTTTACGAAAACGGAGACCTTAAAGGTCCCATCGATTACCTCAACGAATGGAATGGCGATAAGTGGGAAAGAGCGTTTCGAAGCATTTCCTGCTGTAGAGAAGTAGTCGCTCAAGTAGAGGGTATCCTTGCTGATATCCGAGAATTGGTACAGATGCATAGCGACCTTCTCTACCATCCTGGTAGGACAAGCGACGATAGAAATGAACAGAATGTCTACTGGAACTTGTACTACAATTGGTATTCGAGGACATTACCAAGGGCACTTCGAAGTATTAAGAGAGATTTGGATAGGTTATGGACGGAGGGGACCGGAAAATTATTCCAAGATCGCTACCCCCAGGATTCGGACAACCATCCGCCGGGTAGTGTAATATGTGACTCGATTATCATCCTTGAGACACAAGTAGGTGCGCTGGTAGATTTTCGCGACCAATTTGCTCGCCAAAGCACTGATAGGATGATAAGAACTTACCTTAATCCAACCGGGCGTGGGGCACGAGTCCTAACAACTGGAGCAAATCCTGAAGTTCCTGCCATTTTAACACTTCGATAATTTTGAGGTGTGGTTTTGGGAGATTCGAAAACTGTAATTTCTCAATAGTGGACACGTCTTTAATCTTTCCTTTTCCCTTTATTTTCATTACATCCAGAAAAAAACTAAAGTATTAAGATTGATTTCCTATATTAGAATATATTCTTCTCAAATAATTGAAGTAAGCACTAAATTATGAGCCCCGTATGCAAATTTCCCATTTGGATTAATTGTGAAGAAAATGAGGAGTTATAATATGTCAGACCCGTTGTGTGAACATTACCTGGGGCTTGCACTGCGGAGTTATAATACCGTACGGTACACCGCTCACCCAACGCCTCTCAAATCTCCCGGATCTCGTTGAACGTACTTCAACTAAGTTAGATCGACTCATCCCCGCCCCAAAGAGAGCAGAACTGTTGATATCCATGGTGGAACGCATGGAAGCTTCATGATGCCTTACTTCAAATCAAGTTATAAAAGGTCTGATGAAAATCAAACTCGGGAGAGAACTTGGTTTCATAATCACTTCTTACTGACATAAAGTCTCTCCGTTATTCGAACTACCAGACAGTAAACGAACCCAACCCCGTACGGTCGAGTGGGCTTTTGCGCCGTAGACAAAAACTACATGGTAGCAACATTGGGCCTATTTCAGTAATTATATCCTGGCCTGTTGTTCATTTCCAATCTCCAGGCCTCTGGGGAAAGAATATCGACTTTGTCCCATGGAAGACTTCAAAAGATCTTATATTATCGGGAAAATCTCTCGAGACTGAAACCTCAACCTTCCAAGAAACCTCCCATCAGCTTGGCATAAATCACGCTATTACACATCCGCAATCCACTTATTAATCCACCCAATCACCTCCTTATGCCAGACCAAACTATTCTCACGATTTAAGACCCTACAACAATAGTCAGTACATTCCTGAAACACCGACTAAGAAAAGTGCTTACCAATGGTTTTCGTCCGGGAAGTTTAAAAACCGACTCGGCACCCCCCTGACCTGGAGCGTATTAAATACAGCGAGTCCCTCAGAGACTGGAAGACGGTAGTCGAGGTCGTTGTGAATTACTAGTTGTGGGGTTGACCAGTTTGCAATGTGCGCTGCAGGGTCCCAGCGTTCGAAATTTGCACGGTCATCCCAGAGGGTTCCGTTGAACTGTAAAGACATTTAGTCAGGTCTGTAGCTACTGGTGATATATATTCATATAACTTACATCGTGCTGAGGGAAGTAAAGCTCCTCCGAGGTTAGTACGTTCAAAGTTGAGAATACACCGTCATGAGAGACCTTTAGGATGTTAATAAACTTTTTGGGGCGATTCAAGCATGAAGGCGGTACCTACCAAAGCCTTGAACCCGCGTCCAAAGTCGTGTCCTTGGATCCAGTTCACCATATATCCACCGTAACTAGCACCAAGAGCAACTGCTCTGTCCGCATCAAGGAAAGGATAGGTTTCCAAAATGTATTCGAAACCCTTGACAAGGTCCACATACGGTGCGCCACCTAACATTTTCATAATTAGATTGCTTCAATCGACATAATTTTGCTCTCAGTACTTGCCCCAATCATTTTGAATGGCATCCTCAAATTCCTTTCCATATCCAGTGCTTCCAGTTGGGTTGATGGCAATGGCCACGTATCTTTGGGAGAATGTTAGGACCTGAGGTGCGGGTTTGAAGTTAAGATTAACATACCCTTGCTCTGCGAAGAGCTTCGGGGACCACCTTGTGCTCCATGTGTCTCCCCATGAGCCTTGAGGTCCGCCGTGAATCAAAAACGCTATAGGATATTCTTTTTCTTCGTCAAAGCCCTCCGGTTTGATGATCCAGCCGTGTACCTAAAGACATCCACCTCAATCAATTAAAATAGATCCACTCATCAAGTGTATCCGCAATGGTAACGAACCTTGCTAGCGGCACCTTGATACCAGAAGTCCCCAACCGAGCTCTTTGAAAGTCCCTTTAACTCTGCATCAATAGCATTCGGATCCAAAAGCGTAGTAATCTCTCCGCTGCTTAATTGCAGTTTTGAAAACCCAGTCGAGGAAACAAAACTTGAAGTCGACAAGAGCAACTGATCATCCGACAACGGAACCGCCAAACCAACCGATCCATTCTCAGCTCCAGTAATTGCCTTTGGTTTTCCGGCATAGTTTGCCGTTGTAGGGAGCGTCCATAGCCTCTCCCGTCCGTACTCCTCTGCAATCAATAGTAAGTTCTTTCCGTCTTTCGACCAGCTGACTGATCCCGGCGATCGGTCCCAATCCTCTGACAGGACAGAGGTGCTTTGCTTTTCAAGGTCATAAACATAAATTTTATTTTTATCAGACTCGTAGCCATTCTCATCTTGCCGGAGGTATGCCAGAGTTTTACCACTCGGTGAGAAGACGGGAGAAGCAGAAGCTCCCTCTGGAGAATACGAGTCGGAGGGCAAGTTGATGGCAACCGGCTTTTCGGAACCAGAATGGGGAACGAGATAAATATACGACGCAGTGTTGTTTGCAGGGTTCAGTACTGGGTCCTTTGATAAGAAGGCGACTTTCTGTCCATCTGAGGAGATGTCAAAATCCGAGGTACCGCCGAAAGGCTGAACTGGCGATTCAAGCCCTTCAATTCCACTAAACAGATTCTTCAATCCGCCCGATGATGAATAAACTCCGTTAGAGTTTGAAAGACTGCCCGCAAAGATGGCGTATCTCTGTGGAGTGATGTAGGTGTCCCAATGGCGCACAAAGAGTGAGTCATAGATGCGTGCAGAAGACAGAGGTTCTTCTACTATTTCTGCATTGTAGGCAGTGCCGTTAGGATATGCGAGGCCTGTAACTGCGTAGCTTACGCCACTTGGAGTCAAAACGGCCTTGAGATTTGCGAGAGGCGCAGCGAGAGAGGCGGCCTTATATCTAAGAGTTTTCGGTTTTAGCGGACTATTGTTGTCCATCGTGGTGGAGGTCCGGACTGTATACCTTATGGTGGAGTCTGTTATGTCCGACACCCAGAGCTCCACCCCTCCGGCAATGTCCGCATTTGTTCCATTGATATATAAAACAGTATTGTCCGCTATCCACACAACCTCTGAGACCTCTGGCTCCAGAAACAGTACACTGGTATCTCCGGTGCTCAGGTCCAAAAGGTTCCATGTATGAGTATTTTTGTGTGTTTCGAAAGAGTAGCTAGACACATAATAAATTGCAAAATCCTAGAACATTATTGCCATTAGCTTGAAATCTGTAATTTACTCAGGACATGATTGCTTTCATACCCCCGCGCTATTTGGGATAGCCGCTGTTCTCCGTGGAGCACTGATGAACTGCCTAGCAAACCATCAGCATATACAACACCACCGGCGATGGGTTCGAAGCACAAACTCTGGCGTGAACCCGTTTACGACTCCACAAAAGAAAGAAACAACCGGTATCCAAGCCTTGATTCCCATTGCTGTAAGCTTCAGGTCTTGCAGTAATCAGACGAGCACTCACTCTCAAGACTCCTCACAGACCATCCACTATATATATGCTGACTCAACCCTAGAACATAAGCAATCCATACCCGTACACACGCATAAGGCGAACCCGCTTTGTTACGTGTTTCTCCCGCTACACCGCATATTTTACGAGCACGCTCGGGCCTGGGTCCCAAATATGGCCTCCACCGACATCGAGGTAATCCTCCGACTTGCTGGATTCACGAAGAGCATCAATCAAGGATAGCTGCACTGATACTGGGCCGTTTGTTTTGTATGACGTGATTGTTTCTTCCTACTTTGTGTGTTTGCAGTTGCGGACACCTTCTTCTTCGGAAACAAGCATAGTTATTGGTGGGGGATAAGGACGTCCTTGCCAGGTTCCGGATAATGCTCTACAGAAGATCATTCCTGTAGCGACTGATTTGATAGGTAGTGTGTATGGGTGTATGGGTGTCTCGGTGTCTAGGTACATACAGCCACTCTGCAAAAGTGTTCGTGATTCCGATTTCGGAGTGAGAAATTTCTCCATGTAACCGTGGCGGACTATCAAGAACCCCCCAAGAGAAGACTTTCCCAGTGACGAATGGTGTCCAAATCAATGAAGAATAAGATCAATGAGCTATCTTATTTTTATATATAGTCACGAACTATATTATATATTTCTCATTGTTTTGAATCTCAACTTTAATAACATCAGTATAATACGGGTGCGCCACACTGCGCATTGACATTAAAACTAATATCACGAACACTTTTGCTGAGTGACTGTAGATACGCCCCAACCTCCTCGAGGACAGAAATATACTGCTCACAGGAACGGAGAGCACCGAGTGAGCAAACCCGGTCCGACGCGGGCTGCGAAGTTAAGGCACCAACCAACTTGAGGCCGTTGTTGAGCCGCCTGTCCTGATCCAGTAATGGTGATGCAGATCTACCATGTTGGGTTTAGTGGCCAAAGTGGTCCATGCCACCCAATTGTAACAAGGCTTTTTAAGGTTAGCCAACCAGCCAAGGTGCACAGGCAAGCACTCGTTCATCTTGGATGTGCAGTGTCTCCAATATGCCCCTATCGATAAGGAAGAAAAAGATGAACTGCCGTACAAAAGACATGTGAATTGCAAGTCTACCTTGAGCTGCAACTTAAGGTAGCCGTGATCAAACTTTATCTATATCTACTGCACTCCCGATCAAATGTAGATTGGTCTACGCTTAGAACCCACTCAAGCGCGATACCTAAATACAACAAAACAAACTCATGCGGCATTGATACACGACTCCCTTCTTAGTTTACAAATTATACGGTGTAATTCTACAATATATCAACCTCTGAAAATCTTGATCTAAACAAAGTCAGCATCGATATGTTTCTGTCGCGGGGACCAGAAAAGAACAAACCCTATCCAAAACAAGCCTCCTGCATATCGGACAGGGAACCGTTCGCGCTCCTGGAGTGCACCTCCCTTTGATTCCCATCTTATCGCTACACATCTATCACGCCAAGTGGTCAGCAAAGGTAGAAAGGGAGCTCTGTGTTTGTGTTTACATACCATACAAAGTACCAAGTGATTGCACGGTAACAAGACCGTATCTGAAACCTCGTCACAGCAAATTATGCATGCCGAATCTATCTTCAGTGTGTCTTCGGCTGTAGGTTCCGGATCCTGAGTGAGACTCGCGGCGCTTCCAGCCTTTAATGCAAGGGCGACTCTGTATTGCGTCCGAATCTTATGAATATTCTCGTACGCATCATCGATTATCTGTTTATAGTCGCTATCCATACCGAGGTTATCGTCCAGATCAGTTTTGCCAATTAGCTCCAATATTATAGAGGTTTCTTCAGCTAGCTGCCTCATCTCCTCGGATAGTGGTGGTGGGGCTTGTGGTGTGGCATTTCTAAGGACCGTAGTAGGCGCAGGCTCTTGACGCAAAAGATTAGGCGGTATAGGCTCCCACTCATCATCATCGTCATCATACGCCTCCAGGAGGTCATCATCTTCACTTAAACTAGGAAAACGTTAGCATAAATTATTCATAGATCGTTTACGAAAACCATAAGGCCTGATTTAATATGTTTAACTCACTCTAATAATCCAAAAAGCCGTGCTGGGCTCATATGACGTACTCCAGAACCATAATTTCCTGGTTCGGGGCTATGCCTAACAGGCCTCGGAGTAGCGGCCTCCATATAATTCCCCCAACCATAATTTATACGTTCTCCAGGACGACTGCTATGATCTCTCGGAATTAATATTATTCTGGGCGCACCCCCGAAAGACTTTGGGTGACGAAAATAACTCACGTGCTTCCGGTGTTATAGCCCAAACCAAACCTTTGTGGCTCTGCTTCCGCTACTGAATTGTGTACCGCACCTAATCGTGTCTGCAGCGGATTCGAGTTTTGTGATTCGGTCCCGGTATATATGGACACAGATTGGGGTTGGGGAAGGCCCCGCGGTTGAAGAGACGAATTCCTAAGCTGTTCGCGATACGATAGATTCTGAGATAGCATAAACTGATTTGCGAAATTTGTAATACGTGGAGCTTCATCTGTTGTTGTCTGAGGCTGCTGTTGCGAGCTTGACGGGGGCGATACCCCCCGCGTAATAGATACCTCACGCGGGCGGGTGGTATTAGCGGCTCGAGGGCCGCGGGGCGCGTTTAGGGGTGCGGGTGCGGGTGCAGAAGGTATTGGGAGAGCACCGACACCAGCTCCAGGTGGCGGTACATTGTTTTGGGCCGGAAGGGGTATTGCCCGGATAGCTTGCAAATCTAGTACTCTTTGACGCTGTTGCTCTTGAGCAGCTGCCCGCGCCCGTTTGGCAGCTTTCTTCCTAGCTGATTTGCTAAGGCCAGGAGGGTTTCCAGCTTGAGGGGGCCCAAGTTGCGGCGTAAAAATACTGACCCAAGGCGCGGTATTACTAGTAATGGGAGGAGGTGCACTTGGAACACTGGCCAAGGGCGTGGTACTACTGTTAGTAGGAGGAGGTGCAATTGTCACCGGTATATCCCTTCCAGCACCAGGAGCAGCAACCGCTAGGGGTAGATCATTTGAGCTAGAAGGAATACTCGGATGTTCTATAGAGCTAAAAGAGCTTATGGTTGGTGTATTCGTCGAGGTACCTCGTGCATTACTCGAAGTGCTACGCTCTGCCGGTGGTGGGGCACTATTCATTAGATCTATCAGGCGGTGTGGGAAATCGAGTGACCATCCAGGTGGCGCTTTCAATAGTCGGTTCGTCCAATAATCTGTATTTCATTTACAAGTGAAGGTCAGGCAAAATGATAAGAGCGATCCTCAGTCGAAGATTGAACGTGGATACATGTAAGCCTACCTTTACATCTATGACAGTAGAACCTAGCTCAAGATAAGAGGATCGGTCAGCGGGAGACCACTCCGACATCGACAGGGGATCACTAACCCCCATCGAAAGAGATATGTTGTCTCTGGAACCCCGTGCTTCACACCTGAGCTCTTCACAAACCCCATCGAAGGTGACCTCTTATCAGTGCATCCGCAGCAACTGTTCTCGTGAAGAAGACATCTCATGTTACTATCAACGCCAGCAAAGTGACCGCAGACGACATCGTTCGTGACAGATCTGATGGACATTTCGAAAATACAATAGAGATTGAGAGTAAACCGCTCGAGAAGAGGGGGGTGTTATGTAGACGGACGGATAGGTAAGTGGGGACCGGTACCAAAAGCATCAGGCCCCCCATTGCGAATTGTGGCGTTGTGGCTGGTGAATATGTGGCTGCAATAAATGGGGATAGTAGATGGGCGCGCAGTATAAACTTTGATGAGACCCTTGACCAGTCCACTCTAACAATAATACAAGTATATGTTGAAACTCAAGCTGGTGAGTAGGAGTTAGTATAGATAGCCTAAAAAAAATCTCCAGGCTAATTTATACGCCTAGTTATGGATCCATATATAGTAGATACATACCTTTCCCTTTAAATGTTCGATATCGCTCTCAATACTCAATATTCAAGGCCCTATCAGACAAGATTCCTGATCCCCCGTGGTGAACTTGTGGGGCTCATTTAAGTTCCGATGAGATACCTGTAACTGCCAGCAGATAGAATATGATGCCAGTCTTTGGCGCCAATGTGTGTTCTATAAGGTCGGTATATAACGGACAGGTGACTGCTTGCTCCCGGAATATTGATATATCACGGTCGACAATTAAAGATTCCTCCGAAGGATATGATGGGGTTGATAAAGGCTTATACATCAATAAGTAAATATAGTTTGTTGTCCTGTTTCGAGTTTGTGGAGTAAAAAGGTCGGCGGCCACGGGCGTGATCATGCCTCCCTAAGAGGTAATGGCATTCGGCGGGCGTTAGTAAGAGGATTGAGGGGTAGAGGTACATGTATTTGTGTACTTGCGCCTAGTGCGGGGGCTAGACGCTCGTTCGGAATGCTGAGCGGTGCTGCCTAACGGAGCTGACGATTATAACATAACTGGACTTAGTTTTACCTGGAATGTCACAGAATTCCAAATTGCGGGCGAGTATGACGGAATACGGTAGAAAAACTCTTGTCCTTTTCTTTCATGTAAATTTCCTCCATCTATTCGACCCAAGAAATATGGTTATATCAGGGCTACTAACAGCTGGGAAATAGTAGCGATAGAAGGAAATTGATTGTTTGATGATAACCTCTGAGCTTAGTTAGATTCCTGTGGATAGGCTGTATCTATATGATGCGTAACTGCGTACATATATCAAGATATCACCGAAGCCTAGGGCTGTGATACTTTCTGGTCACGCATTGAATTGCGTCTAAACAGTAAATACAATTTTAAACATGATATTGAGCCATGAGACCATGATAAATCCTTCCCATTTACTCGTCCCGGGTTCCTATCGGGAAGCTACAGGCGAGTCTTTCAATCAAGTGATGATTCGTGACGCTAGGAGAATGATAAATAGTGGAGATGTGCATTGCAGCAATAAACAATCAATAATCAACTAGATGACTGAACGGGGCCTACCAGAAAAAATCAAACATAGAAAGTTACTAAAAAGACAAACCGCTGGCGCCCCCGACCTATATAAAACGCAATTTAAAGACAAGAGCAAGTCACGCAAAAGCAGAAACGCTATAACGCAGGAATCAAGCGATCTCCCCTGCGCCGTCAGACCAATACTCCCAATTGTTGGCTTCAATACTGTTTGCCTGACCAACTGTCTCACCATTCTTGTAAAGATACTGGATTCCGCTCTCCGTGCAACTCAAACCTGGTAAGGACCCCGTATTTCCGTTTGAAGAACTCCCAATCCCGGCGACCGAGCATTGAGATTCTGCATAATTTAAAGAAGCCATGCTAGTCAGGGAATCACCATGCGTGTATTTGCATATGTTTTTCTGAGTACCAACAGCACCATCCGGCACCGATACACCAAACAGTTGTGTGTTGCCCTGGTGGGAATCCCATTCGTCGGCATGGCCATTGAAAGCCGCTGAACGCCCGTCCGAAGCGTCCAAAACACAATAGAGACAGCTTAGACCAGATTGCTCGTACGCCACTGGTTGAGGGGCTGCCTGATGCTTGAAAGAGCTTTCTGAAGGTGTGCTGAAATCATAACCAAGAGCTGGAGGTAAGATCAAGGGCCGTCCGTTAGGAAATAGGACAGCTTGTTGATAATGAGATGATTCTGGCGGTACCGGGTCTTTTAGAGGGTAGCTATACATGTTATACGGATTTGCATACGTCTGGGTGAAAGCCTCGTGGGCCACACATGTTGAAGGTGCTCTCTCCGATGCATCGCCGAAACCAGAAAATAATTCAAGTTGGCGAAGCCCCTGAGAATAAACTGGCGAGCAATCACCCAAGCCAGGAGGAGTGTCCAGATACTGAGCGCCGTCAACATTTGCAATGGACTTTTTATTTAGTTCACCATGAACTGAGGGGAGTTCATTACTGATGAACTCATTAAGTGCCATCAGTGAAGAATGGGAGGTAGTTGCTGGCATACCGCTCATTGGGACGTTATACCGATCTGGCTGTTCGGACGAAACCCGGAAGGTAGATTCGACGGGATACTGTGCGGAAGATTGGGATGAGTCATTTCTCTCGATGGTACCAGGCATGTTGGAAGCGGAGAGTCGTCGATGATCAAATGACATAATGTGCTCGGCGGAGGTTTGGTCGGCAGCCAGGGCCGGGGGAGGTTTATTATTTAATGAGGAATCATATCTCTGTGGAGAATCAAACCAAGATATCGAAGACAGGTCGTGGGCTGCTAAGCAATTTGTCTGAACATCTACCGTCTGAACGGGAGCTGAGAGCTGAGGAGCAGTCTGAGGCATGTCACCTATTTGTGGACTGCTTGGACTGCCTGGACTGCCTGGACTGCTTGGACTGCTTGGGCCGCATGGACTGGCCTGGGATGAAGGCGTTGTTCCTCCTTTTTCAGATGAGCTTGCGGACACCGGTGTGGGGTAGTTATCTGCTGCTGCTGTTGGTGGTGGTGGTGGTGTTATTTTTGGCGTTATTGTCGGGGTTTCAAACGCTCGGGGAGGGCGGCCGGGGAATAGGAACCCTTCTACAAAGATGCTCTCGATCTTCGATCTTGGTCTGGACGGGTTATCTATAATTATGGGTTAGTATATGAAGGCTTAAAGTAATGTGGCAAAGGACACCATACTTGGACCAAAATCCACACCTGGATGCTTTTCAGAGAACATTTTGTAATCAGATGACTCGTAGTAGCCTTTGATTATCGATTCCCATTTCGGCTTTAAATAATTCGCAAAAGACCTAGAAAAGTCCGAGCTGGCCTCTCGACAAGCGACATCTTTTGCAGGACTTTAGTATTGTATATGTATATGTGGGTGTTGTTTTAAGGCCAACCTACATTTTACCGCTTCCGAATAGTTTGACACATCAGAACCCATTTGTATTTTAAACACCTCGCACCAAGGAGAACCTCTTTTCTTTTTCAAAAGATTTTCTTTCTCCTTATCTGCGGGAGGAACTGGATCAAACAGCTTCCTCTGGCAAGTGGTTGTTTCCTCGTGATCCTTGACCTGCCCTGTATCTCCTCGAAAACCACAATTGTTGCACTGTGCTGGCTTTATATGGTACCGTTTCATGTGTTGGCTTTCATGACATCTCTAATTAGCGTCCCATAGTTTATAATATCGAGATCTCTTAGGATTATACTCACGGGATCTTTGAAACATGCTTCGTGCATAAGCTGAACTTCCCATCTGGACGAAAATCTGGGTGAGAAGGGTTGGCCACGAAGACTGGACAAAGCTGCGGCGGCCATGTTGTTTGTAGTTTTTCCTTCTTTGTATCTCTGATGTTATCCTCGTCTTCCTCTTCATTTCCATCCTCAGAATTCAAACATTTTCGCTTTCTGCCGTTAGTACTCGGACCTTTACTGTACCCCTGAGTCAACCTTGAGCTTTCCCCAGACTTGACTGGTGGAACAGTTCCTTTCCCTTTCACTCCCTTCCCCGAAGAATGATTGCTAACTCCCAAGTCGGAAAGATCTTCGTCAGAAAAGATCTGAGCTAGAAGTTTATTGGGTAGGGTGCGAAAGATATCGTCATCATCGCCGACGCTGCATATTTCGGATCTGGATGATTCAGAGTCGGTCTCTGCACTATCAATCTCGGAAAGACAGTGCCACTCTTCCTGCTTCGCAAGATTGACCATCTCAAGAGATGACTTCTCCACAAGTTCTAAGCTGTGGCTGGAAACGTATATAGGTAGAGCAGCGCTGATATCAGAGCCACCGACATTGAAATCATCTTTGAACTCCTCTTTGATTTTCACTTCTAGGGGTCCTTGAGAAGTTGACCTGGTTGGAGGGAGAGGATTCAATCCAGCTTCGGTATTCGGTCTTTTGGGAAACTTGAAACGGCCAAGTCGACTTTTTCTTAATGGGCCGTCTGTCTTGACATGGGATTCCACTTGGGATCTGGATCCTAGTAACTTAATAGAAGGCCAAGCGGTACCAAGTCGCGTTGTTTCGAGAATAGATGGCTCTTCGGGAATATGAAGTTCTGAATTTTTGAATACGGACTCCCCAGTGACTGAATCAGTTGATGAGCTGCTAACCCCGAAACCACGCATATTAGTCTAGCTCACCCGATATTAATAGGAAGATGTGGCCATAATTTTGTGCTATCATACACTAGGGGATATATCTTACCCATCAATCGTACTTTTCCAGATAGAGTCGGAGTCGATATAATCGCACACTGATGATTTCGGCGGGTATTTTGATTCATTGTGATGCCGACGATCCCACGCTGCCTTCAGGGGATGCCATGAGTCAAAACTCAAAGGCGATTTCAACCAGGCTTCAAATAATGGGGCGCCAAGTGACAGTTTAAGTCTTTTCGCACCGCGCAAGTGAGGGGACTTTGTTGGCGCATTGCTTGCGCTTGCGTATACTCTGTCTTCGCCGATAGCTGAGGGCTGATAGCTATTAAACAATCAACTTTAGTTTGGATATATATTCACTGGCAAAAGAGGGGGGGTTTCGCTTACTATAAACGATCATCGATAGAGAGGCGCTCGAGGCTGCTTAAAGAGGTAATATCCGGCTCATTGAATGTTTTCGTCATTTTTTCTTGCGCCTGACTTGGACGAGGCGTCTGCACGAGGCTATAAAAGTCGAAGATTGCAGCACAGGTTAAAGGAAGTGGCCGTTTGAATAAATTAACCACAAGTAGAAGAAAGAGATCTCGAAATTATCACATACATGTAGTGATAGGAGATTTCAAAGGCTGGTGACGAGAGAATCCGGCTACACTTTATATCTTTCTATATATTTCTTGCTGAGCGCTCGTGGCCTGTGCGCCGGTATCTTACAAGGATCTTGAGGACCAAACTACACTTGGGTCGTGCCCGAAGTGAGTGCTCATCCCGTGTATTTTCTGTGGCGATGACGGACCCGGGGCTATAACCCAGCCAAAGCAAACCCCTCTGTGTATTTCCCTTTACTCGTTACTCTGCAGAAAAAGGAGAGGCATTTGCCTTATCTTGTGTTTATTCTGAATTAAAAGTTGTTTTAGAAGTCATGATTTTGTTTATTAGTTTTTTCTGCTTACTTTTTTCGAATATAATTATAATAGTGTAGATGGACCCGAAATAAATCAATTACACATACTTCCACTATTGAAGACACACCCTTTCTGTCAAAATTTGCGGTTTTTTTGATTTTGATTGGCCACTAAGTACTTAAGTGCATTTGATATTCGCCATCGAACCGGTACCGGACCCGGGCCCAAGCCTTAAATAGAATTCTCAAGGTAATGCATGTGCCATTTAAATTTCAGTCCGTCAATTAGTTGTAGAGAGATGTGCGCATGCTACGGCTCCTCCAATTTGTATTCCCCTATTGTAATCATTAGCTAAAGCGCCAGACAACTCGAATTTTTTCCGCTTCGTGACGAGATCATCCGGGGACCACGTTCGACCTGCAGGCCGCATGATGGGAGAGGTGGAGGGATGACCGCGCACCATTTATTTCTTTTTCTACCAGGCAACCATTTTGCCTACATGTTGTGCTTTCGGTTCACCACCAATCAAGGGAAAGTGGCCAGTGCGTTTTAAAGTCTTCAGAATGCTGTCGGTCAACGGGGTATTGACGGACACTGGGTCACCGTTTGACTGACAAGTCAAAAGAGAGACAGCCAAGCCCAGCTTTACCTTCGATTATTGTTCAAAAAGCTCCTGTCCGTCAACACCCGGTATCCCGTGAACGACAGTACTCTATGTATAATGTACTCCCCTATGGATAGTGAAGACATCCGGTGCCATGGCACCAATGATATGTACTCTACCTGCAGCTGGAAGACATGTACAGTTGCCCACCATAGCAGATTGTTCGGTACAGCAGGTAAAATATCATTTTCTTTTGGTATAGCAGATTTGTGCCTTTTTTGGCATTCGGTATAGCGGTGGGCAACTGTAGATTCACCTTATTCTTAGCTGACCGGCGTTCAATGGGTTGAAAGCAGAGCTACATGCAGAATAACATACGCAACGGCACAGTAAGTTACAGCTCGGGATTTTACGTGCTTGACCGTTCGCTGTTCCTGACTTGGTAGGGAGATGCTCTCGATCGAACCAGAATCAATAGAGTAAGCTTCCCCGGATAGACTAGCATTCGAATCCTTATTGTCCACGGGAGTGTTGCAGCTTGCTGGCCACGGCTACTGGTGGCTCGCTTCCCGCCTGGTATGTAGTACGTTGTTTCGAAAGCGAGGGTTGGATGATGTAGGGCATGTCACCACCCCTCCAACCACTTAGCAGCCACATCCTGGAGCGACAAGAAAATAAAATTTCTTTCTATCCCCAATCCCAGCATTCCGCCACAATAAGAATTTAAAGTATCACCCACCACAACACCCTTAACTAAATCAGAACGAACTTTATCTCAACGACGTAGAGCACTCAGAGTACATACTCCTCAAGAGACTACATTTACAGACTAGAGTATGTAGAATTACCCGCTCAGCTATACTTACTACATCACCGCCTCTCTTTAAAGATCAACACGCATAAGTACAAGTAATTGAGTAGGGGTAAATTATGTAAGGGCCACTGGCTTCCCCTCTCCAACCAGCCGTGCATGTACTCGTCTCAAAGTAGCCTAGGTCGCACTTAAATGGAGCAACCCAAGGACACTGCAGATGGCAGGCGCTGGAGGTGACAAGCGCTGGAGGTGACAGGCGCTGGAGGTAGGTGACAGGCAGTGGAGGTGGCAGGCGCTGGAGGTTGCATGCCCGGCGACATACATCTCGATACCTTCCCCTCATCACTGGAACATGTACCTACAGGAGTTGATTATATTAGTGATCGCTGAGTTACTGTCCGGTACTCTATTCCTATCCCGGCGTGGGAAAGGTCAAGTGCCAGGCTGCCGGTTTTCATGTCCATCTATTTCTCCTGGATCGACCCTTTCTTTGCTCTTCGTTGGGACTTATGTCGCCACGTCTTACCAACCTTGTCGCTTGCGTTCCTCTGGTTTTCCCATTCCGTCTATTGATTTCATTCCATCCTCCCCTGTAGGCCTGCTCATTTCCGCTTCCTGCGGTTTCTGTCTTTTAATTTTCCACTAGACGTTTTCCCGGGCCATTCGAACCCCCCCCTCACTCGAACAGTTGGGTACAGAAGGTACAGAAGCCAGTTACAGGCAGGTCCTTTCTTTTTCACGTTAACTGTTCGAATGAGGGGGGGTTCGAATCGAGAAAACGTCTATTCATTTATTGTGGGGTGTCAAAAATAATGGGACGCAACGGGTTCGAACCGCTTCAAACATCGCGACACCGCACCGCGCACCCATAAGCACCCCCGCCCACGCATTACGAACCCCAATGCCTAATCAAACTACGGAATGACATTTGACCCCATTCAGAGGAGAAGTACTAGGAATGCATGACGGAAATATTCCTATCTTGAGATCTCTGCCAACAGGCATCCTCTTTCTACTGATCGGGGTGTAAAAAGTAGAACAGCCAAAACTTGAAGGGAAGAAGAAGGCAGGAAAAGGAAAACTACTGAAGAAGCGGGATACAGCAATGTTAGCGAGCGATAAGTGATAGGCATCGAGTTATTTAGGCATCGGAAAAGCGGTTCTTGCCTCCGATTCACCCTGTAGTCATCAGACGAAACAGAAGTCGATATACGAAAATGGATTGCAGAAGACCGTATCAAATTAGACGATACAATAAGCGAGAGGCTTGGTATCGAGCATCAAAATTAGGCAGACGGATGTGGAGAATCATTGCGTGTGGGGTGATGAGGTTACAATTGAGAGAGAGAAGCGGCGGTCTTGGACCTTCGCTACCCAAAAGAAAAAAGGACAAAGCGTCGTAGAGTGACAGAGTGAGGGAGAAAAATCAATGATGATGACGGATGTTTTATGGAGTATAAATCTGGGATGTTTGTCCCTGTGTTCCCTGATGAAACTTCAAGAGGTGGGGGGGTTACAAGTTTGTCACTTATTCGGAGCATGGATAGATATTTTTTAAATATCTGGGAAGATATAATCCGAGATAAAGAAGAAGGGCAGGAGGTCTATTTTATTATCGACAATGCAAAAACCCACCTTCCTCTAAAAAGATCGTTGATAGCCCATGGGATTGTTCTAAAATGTAACGGGGACTATGGACGAGGGACTATAGTGCCAAGGAATACAACCGAGGCAAGGACGTAGCAGGAAGTGTTCGAGACTTTGGACTATAGATGGCTCTACCTGGTATGATAAATCAGGTGGGACCCTATGACGTAGCGTAGAACAACGTGATATTCGCGAAAGTAAATCTGAAAGGTTGCGTGAAGGAAAGGAAGGAAAAGCGTGAAAAGCGCCCTTATATATCCAACTCCTAGTCCGTTGATGACTAATGCGCAGAAACCGAAAGAACGTAAGAGAAACCCCATTACAAATCCCAACTACATCGCAATCCTTCCTCTTCAGATTTGACAACCCAAAATAAACCAGACATTCTTACAGACTCTCCTCTAAGGCCTACCTCCTGAGTGAGGCTGGATAACTCTCATGGAATCGTTTAACAATATCGGTGAATCTTCGAGGTCGATAGGGGTTCTTAGAAGAGGCTTCATCATATCCTATATATCGTCATCAAATCAAATCTTCCCTCCGTTTCGCGGAATCCAAGATATCCTCGACTTCCCATTCTTCCTTCGATCTCAACCGGAGGTGGTGGTGACTGCTGTCAGGGTAATGGATTCTTCAGGTGACAATAGTGAAACATGGAATACGGAATCTTTCATGGAGCAGGAAGTTCTAACTCATAAAGGGTTAATGATCCGCTTAATGCTATAGGGTCCGATGCGTTTCCAATCGAATTTCTTGGAGGGTCGTTTTGTCAGAATATGGCGTGTCGATAAGAAAATTTTATCTCCTATACTATAACGGCGGGAGAGATCGCGATTAGTGATTCTTCAGATCCTTTCTTCGAAACATTTCACTTTTCAGAAACTCCACTATGTCCTTCATTTCTTTCGCAATGCTATTAGCTTGATCTTCCGCCGTTGTTCTCCCATGCTCTAAAAGACCGAACGTCATCCTTGGATTTCTTCCCGAATTAGCATAGAACGGAGAGACCTTCGTCGTTCCAAGCATGATTGTTTGTTACCAAACTCGGCCATTAATAGACCAATCGTCTTGTTGATAAGAGACATACCGGAGATATCTATTGGCGTTAATCCTTTCGGTTTGTCCATCGATGGAATTGGAGAATCGTGGGGATATTTCCAGGCGTTTGCAAAGCGACTTCCAAAACTCTGCGACAAACTGTGTTCCTCGATCGGATACAATAGTTTTTGGAAGGCCATGGAGTTTCCAAACATTGTCAACATACAATCTCGCTAACTCCTTTGAATCCACCTCTTTAGTAGTTGGTATCAAATGCCTCATTTTCGTTAGCCTATCCACCACAACCAGAATTGCATTGTATCCATTACTCTCAGGGAGATCGGTAACAAAATCCATCGAGATATCCGTCCATGGACCATCAGGTATTGGCATTGGCGAAATCTCATATGGTGCGTTGCGTGGTCTTCTTCTGAATAATATATGCAGTTTCTGACATAATCGATCGACATACTTTTCGCGTTTGTGGCCAATAGATCTTTCGCAGGAGCTCGATGTCTTTCTCTCTGGGATGACCTGCCGATGGTTTATCATGATGTTCCTTTAGGAGTCTCAGCCGGAGGTTGTCGTCATTTGGTACGTAGAGTACGCCTCGATAAAGTAGCCGACCATTGTTGTCTTCCGTACATTCGGCAAGTGAAATTTTATTCGAATGGCGAACGTCGTTCCGAAGCATAGCGAGAATCTCGTTTGGAAAACTATCAACTTGGTAAGCTTTTGAAAATAACTCCTCAATAGTGGACGCTCCTTCAGCGGATTCATTTGATAAAGAACCCGCGAACAAACTTAGCTTTGAATCCAAATTTTTTCGCTTCAGAACCACTTGGCTCGATCGTCGCCGTCATCCTCTTTAGGTAGATCACCGATCTCTAGTCAATCATCTGGTTTTCTCCTTGTTTTCGCAGTGAAATTGTATAACGTAAATCAAAAGCGTGAAAGAAATTCGGACCACCATCGACGATTTAACAATTTTGTTGTCGTGAAATATTCAAGAGTTCATGATGATCTGAAGACTTCGATTAGGAATTGTCTTTCATACAGATGATGTCGCCATTCTTGAAACATCGTATAATTCTTAGGAGTTAACATTTTAAATCTCGTAGTTACATTCCGCAGGGGAATGTTTCTTGGAAAAGAATGCAACCGGATGTAGGGTTCCTTCATTGTCTCGTTGCGATAGGATTCCTGCTGAAACATAGTCGGAAGCATCGGTTTCTACCACAATTTTCCGATCTGGATCAAAATGAACTAGTATGGGTGCCGTCGTGAACATCTTTTTCAGAGTTTGAAACGCTTCTTCTCTTTCATTTGTCCATTCGAACTTGACATTCTTCTTTGTTAGAGCAGTAAGGGGGGCAACAATCTTTGAATATCCCAAAATAAAACGTCGATAAAAATTTGCAAAACCCAAGAACACTTGAACATCACGGAGATTCACTGGTGTAGACCATTCCAAAACATCGATAACCTTCTTGGGATCCATTCTATTACCATCCGGAGTGAGAATCAAACCCAGATACTTCGTTTCTTGAACCATAAATTCACATTTCTCAGGTTTAAGGTGAACATGATTCATCGAAGTTATATGAGCTATTATAAAGTTCTGTTGGAACAGAAGGACAACAATCTTGAAGGGCAGGTAACTGGAAGTTCTGCTCCCCAGCAGCCTTTAGCGATAACTCCGCATAGCCGATGTCCGGAAAATATCGTTAGCGACAGAAATGATCTGGCGGTGCTCGGAGCAATGGAAGGTCCCAATTAAAACACGTTTTGGACCTCAAAATAACTCGAGCGTCGAACCGGAGCCTCCTGTTTCGCTCCGGAGCATCTTTGAGGCGGAGAGTGCTAAATTTAACAAAGCAAAACGATTTGAATAAATAGGCTGTCTATTAACATTATTAGAATAAATCGGCCATACAATGGCCGATCCCGCTAGGGGCCGAGGCTTGGCGGATTCGATTTGACTCGGATGGAAGTTCCTCCGGTGGGGGTTCTTCTTTCCCTCGGAGGATAGAGGCGGAGATAGAGATCTTGAGAGCGATGGCGAGGCCAAAGCTCGTGACATCTCCTATCCTCTACTGAGATAGAGACGGAGAGAGATCTTGTGAAGCGATGGCGAGACCAAAGCTCGTGACATCTCCTATCCTCTCTGAGATAGAGACGGAGATAGAGAGAGACGCTACAGCGATGGCGAGGCCAAAGCTCAAACATCTCCTATCCTCTCTGAGATAGAGGCGAGATAGAGAGATCTTGTGCGATGGCGAGACCAAAGCTCGTGAACATCTCCTATCCTCTCTGAGATAGAGGCGGAGATAGAGAGAGATCTTGATGGCGAGCCAAAATGAACATCTCACTATCCTCTCTGAGAGATAGAGACAGAGATAGAAAGGGATCTTGCCACAGGACCTAAGAACATCTTCTATCTCTCTGTTGATAGAGAGAGGTCTTGTATGGCGAGCTCAATGACATTCTACCTTCTACATGGGATATAGAGAATTAGTCTTTCTTGTGAAGGAATCCCTTAAAGTTATTAAGTTCTTGACTTAATCATACTAAAGAAACTCTATTCTTCAAGAATGCTTCTATTGAGTTTGTTTATTCTCTATTACACTTCTATCAAACATGAGTCGCTGTGTTCTATCGAAAGACCACATAAAGATATAACTTTAAGCTCCTCGCTTAAAGAACCCATCTAGAACCTCTCCCAAACCTATCTGAGAAAACAAATTAGTGTCACTTTTCACTAAGAGTTGAGTGGAGACTTACTCTCATGATAATTCCACGTTCATTTCAGTTATAGGTTAGCTGAGGGTTATAAGCCAGATTCGCTTCTAAAAATCCGAATCGCCCATTTATCATAGAAAATTCATTCAGCCGTGACACCAGTGAGGTCGAGGCGTGGACGCCGGTGAGAAGCGAGGAGGATAGCTGGCCTCATTCCAAAAACTCAAAATAATCCTGAGCCACTCTCTCTGCCACCATCTCCTCTGCTTGATCCTCCGCTGCGTCCATTCCGTTCGATGGATCACGCGAAATCTCAGCCGCATCCATTCCATCTGAGCCTCTCCAGTCTATTTGCCGAGGCGTCTGAACAATAGACCTATCTTCGGTGGGAGTAAGGATAAGACGGCGGAAATCGTCTCTGGTCAGCGAATCTGATTGAAGTGGCCCATCAGTAGAAGACTCAGACCATATGAACGGCCCGCCTATTGAGCGTTAGGGAAAGGAAGTAACCAAAGTTAATGAGGATACACCAACCTTTCGGTCCTTTTGGTCTTTTTTTTTATTAACGAACTTTTCGTGTTATCCCTCAAATCTAAAATCCAGACCGTAATATCGATCTAGTTTTCTCTCAGGAGATCGATTAAAAGAAGATAGGCATGATCCCACAATTAAGGAATTGATGGTGATGAACAGAGACAGGAATAAGATGAAGAAGAGCATAACTGTAGGAAAAAAAAAAAAAAATATATGATTAGGGATGGGTAAAGAAGATCGGACTCGTTCGAAGAAGAAATGTATGGGAAGAGAATTATTCTCGCAAACACTTTTATAATGAACACTATTATGGTTAGGATATAAGCGTTCTTCTGTAGAATCATACGGAGTTGACGGCGTTAAGCGAGTCAACGAGCGGTTATAGAGCGGGATATGAGGAAGAAAGCCGTCGTAAGGGATTCACTTCTTTAAGGTCTGCAGTGTGATCTCTGCGGGGAATAGGAAAATTCTCGACCGTGCGGAGATAAATTCTGGTGAGTCAGCAATTTCTGTTCCTTGGGGCGTAAAACGAGTGGCAGGTGGTAGAACAAGCGTGAGAAGGCTCCCGTTAAGCAGGAGCATTCAGGCTCAGGTCAGGAGAAGGAAGGAGAAACGAAGGAAGAAAGAGGAAACAAACCATCTGAAACTCGCCGGTCTTACTGGCGAGGCGTTCTTTATCTTTCCAAAATAAGACAATCGATATTCTCTACGAATGGGCGAGTTGAAGGAGGCGGTAGGAAGAAGTAAAAAACCCTTCTTAAAATCGATCTGGAATGGATTCCATCTTACATATGAAAAGGGGCGAGTGGAAGACAGTTTTTTAATTAGGCAAATGTATAGTCTGCGATTTTGCCGTTTGGGTGGTATATCTGTAATTAATTCAATAGCCAGGGCTACATGCGCGATTGGTAAAGTTCTCTTTGATAGCGTATGGTCGCGAGTTAAATACTGTTCGTCATGGCGGCAATGACATGACGTGGAGATGAACAGCCTCGATCTCACTCGCTCTTGCCAAATTGGACATTACGGTTTCGTCGATTTTGGCGTCACCAGATCTTAGGAAACTATGGGGATCTGCGTTCTCTAATAGAAAAGAGTCTTTCGAAGAGCCAGAAAAGGCTATTCAGCAACGTTTAAAATCCGTCTTCGCGTCGAAGCCGTCGGGTTCTGATGTCTTAGATAAAAAGCATAAATGTCGCCGGAGGTGAAAAGCAATCGAAGAGGTCAACCGTGGGGTTTGACTTCAAGTTTGTATACATGGTGGGAAACTATCTTGGGAGATATCTTATCGCGGCGTTGGGACTGCCGCGGAGAGGGGTAAAGCTTATCAGCGTCCCAAATTCGCTGGTTAGCGCGGACAATCTCGTAATGGGTTCGGTCAAAGACCTATTCGGATGATTGATTCAGCGTTAGCAAGAATCAGAACCTTCTGCGAGGCGGAAACATTTCCGTAAGGAAAGATGAATCTCTTTTGGTCAAAAAGTGGATAATGATATGGAAGAATACGTGTGGAGTTGCGATACGTGTCGGTAAAAAATTTAAGATATAGAGGGTATGGAATCTATATAGCTCTTAGAGTTTAACACTCATAAATAGTTCATCACTATAGACTATCTTGCAAAGCTATTGGAACTTTGCTGTTAAAATCAAGCGTATAGCGTCATCTGAAGCAGAAATCGCTTTCGATCAGTATCCAAATTCGGAGGCAAGTTCTGGATTTATTGAGGAAGGTTACCGAGTCAACCTCCATTTGTCGACAGTATGATGTTCTTAAACTAAGGGGCAAATCGGAGAGAGTCAATCAACGAGCAATATCTCAGAAAGCAGTTCTTTATCAAGCAGCAATGACGAGTTTTCTCGATTCTGAGAATATGGGTACATGTCTGACGTGGCAAATGCAGCTGGCAGTGGTATGATCAGAAGTATATGGAAGTTTCGAAGTGGCGAGAATGAGATAATGTCGGATCGATGCAATATCATGCTAAGCGACCGTCAATGAAGCGTCCTCCTCGATGGAGCATTCGTATTATCACTCCGTATATCTTTTATTGAGGCGATATCGAGAACCTAAGGACTCAAGCGAAGTTTTCCTCCTGCACTTTAGGCTGAAGGAGAATCTGATTCGATTCTCGAGATTTAGAAATCAGATGGCAGATGAAATTTGGGCGTTAGAAATTTAAGTGTCTTATCGGATTATCTGGGGAATTGGTATCGTTCAGAAGTCTCGCAGGGCCATGGCGAACATCTTGCAAGATGGCAACGAGGACTTCAAGGAATCTCATCAAAAATCACGAAGACTTGGGACGTGCAGTGAAAACTCTAAGAATCCTCAAAACCGGCGCGAGTAGCGCGTATCAAAAATCTGGGAACAAAGTCATTTCTCACTGTCTGGGGTTTTTATCGGTCGCGTACCGTTTTCCTGATGACAATGCAGGATACTATAGGGAACAGAAGATGAGATCCTCTGTGTTTGATGAAGGTGTTTTAATCTGAGTTTTCTTCTTGAGAAAATAGAGATAAATCTGAGTGTTACGGGACTATATAATCATGCTATATGAGTATAGGCGGTACTAACATCTTTGAGAGTTCTGATGAAAGCCAGTTGTGACGGCGCAAGTCTTGCGCAGTGTGGATTAGCTAAGGTGTCGAAGAATGCTACCGTCTGCTTGTATTTAGGAGAGAATCTATCCATAGAGAATGACCGACTATCGCCAGTGGACAGAAGACCGGCCAGAGGAGGACTCTGAGTGTCGGTGATTCTCTATCTACCCTGGCGTTGAAGTCCGTCGATAGCGGCAATCCGGGAAGTCTACAGTAAACAACAGCTTTCTACAACGATTGAGTGACATCTGACGAACTCGTTCATGCAGGCCCGGTTGTGTGGCAACCAGAAATTTGCGAGTGTCATCAATTTCTAAGGGTGGTAACTCGGTATTTGGAATCCTCCGCTATGACTTAGAGAAGCGGGGTAGCGGAAGAGTTTCCTCCGCCATTGTTAGGCACCGGAGCTTAGTAAGGAAGTAGGAGCAGAGAATCGGCCTTTGGAGTATAGGTCTTCGAGCCGTTCGACCTATCGCATTCTCTCGATTTTTTTTTGCGTGCAAAATACTCTGGGCCATAACTTGCTAATGGGAGCTGAGGCGAGTTCTTTGGAGAGGAGTAATGTAACGTATAAAGCACTATTCTGGCGGCTGGAACAGAAGGACAACAATCTTAGAAGGCGGGAGTAGCGCGGAAGGGAGTTCTGCTCCTGCGATCCAGCCTTTAGTAGCGATAACTCCGCAACCGATGTCAGGAAAATATCGTTAAGCGCGACAGAAATAATCTGGCGGTCTTTCGGAGGCAATGGAAGGTCCAATTAGCGTTTTGGGCCAAAAATAACCCCGGGCGTCGAACGCCGGAAGCCTCCTGTTTATTTCGGAGGCATCTTTGAGGCGGAGAGTCTGCTAACTATAAAGCAAAAACGATTTGAATAAATAGGCACAAAGTCTATTGAAAACATTATTAGAATAAGCGACGCCATACGATCGGCCGATCCCCATTGGTTCGTGGGCCGTGAGCTTGGCGGATTCTTGTGATTGGCTCGGATGGAAGTTCCTCCGAGGGTGGGGTTCTTCTTTCCATTTCTCTCGGAGGATAGAGGCGGAGATAGAGAGATCTTGCGAAGCGATGGCGAGACAAAAGCTCGTGAGCATCTCCTATCCTCTAGAGATAGAGAGCGGAGAGAGAGAGATCTTGAAGCGATGGCGAGGCCAGGCTCAGCGAGCATCTCTATCCTCTGAGAGATAGAGACGGAGATAGAGAGATCTTGTGAGCGATGGCGAGGCCAAAGCTCAGCGACATCTCCTATCCTCTGAGATAGAGGCGAGATAGAGAGATCTTGTGAGCGATGGCGAGACCAAGGCTCGTGAGCATCTCACTATCCTCTGAGATAGAGGCGGAGATAGAGAGAGATCTTGAAGCGATGGCGAGGACCAAAGCTCAGTGAGCATCTCCTATCCTCTCTGAGATAGAGACAGAGATAGAAAGGGATCTTGTGAAGTATGGCGAGGCCAAAACTGTGACATCTTCTATCCTCTACTGTTGATAGAGAGAGGTCTTGTAGCTATGGCGGACCTAAACAGCGAGCATTCACCTATCTATGACGGGATATAGAGGAACGTTGGGTCTTTCTTAGCGAAGGAATCCCTTAAAAGTTATTAAGTTCTTGAAACTTAATTGTTTACCAAAGAAAACTCTATTCTTCGAAGTAACTCTCTATTGAGTTTGTTTATTCTCTATTACACTTCTATCAAAGCGTTGAGTCATGATCGTGTTCTATCGGAGGCACCCGTTCTGTAATCTTTAGAACCTTTTGAATATGATCGCTTATATGTTCTAATTATGCCGGAATAGATAAGGATATCGTGCAGGTATCTTTATTCTGAATTGGTCGAGATAAGGGCCTTGAGGATATCGTTGATCCAATGTTGAAATGTAGCGGGAGCGTTAGCTGAATCCAGAATGGCATTACTGTATATTCGAAATGTCAGTATCTCGTCACCTGAACGCTGTCTTCCACTCATCTCCTTCTGCTATCCTAATCGATTGTATCACGTCGTAAGTCCAACTTGGTATAGTCGCTTCTTCTTGACAATTTAGTAGGGTTTCCTTCAATAACGGTAATGGATAACGATTCTTGTCGTAATTGCATTGAACGCCGATAGTCAGCACATAAGCGAAGGGTTAATCGCTTTCTTGACAAATAATATGGTGTATGGCGAATGATTCGAGTAAATTTTCCTGCAGGTAATTCCAGCGCCTTTAATTCAATTTGGGATAAAGCGTATATTGGTCATGGTGGTTGTTTGCCTTCTTAATACTATTTTCATGTAATAAATGGGATGATCGATGTGGTGGGAGAGCTGAGCGTCGTATTCTTCAAACGTATGAATATAACGATGGAACTCCTTGATGTATCGGTATTGATGTCGATGGTAGATTTTTCAGTTCTGAAACAATAAGCGTATGATGTTCGTAGGGAATTGAGATGCCGTGAACGATGCGGTAGTCGCTGAGTGAACAATCTTGACGACAGATTCGAGAGTCAAAAATAAGCAAATTCTCGCTTTGGTCTGTCATGCTTGTCGTGGCGTCGCATCCAAGTATCATCGCAATCGGATAATGTCACAAACGTAACAAACGTGGCCGTCTACCGATGGTAGAATGTCTATGGCTTGTCGGCAATATGGGTGATTTTTAAAACTTGATAGAGTCTGCTGTCTATAACGTCTACGTGGCGAGGTATTTTGAGAGGGGTCATTATGCGTTTGTTGTGGCGTGCAAAAGATTAAATCGATAAAAGCGTATCACGATCTTTCCGGTATCGATAAGGCGTGGGTGGGTATGAAAGAGTCTTTATTCTGTGAAATAGAACAAGTTACTACAAGTTGATTCCCATCCATTTCTCCTCCGATAAAACCCAGAAATATGCATCCTGAAAAAATCCTTAAAAGGTCGCGAAATTTAACTTAGTGCGAGGGACAAATCTTCTTACTAGATTATCGCTTCCATCGTTTTCCTCCACCTCAATGCATTTCCCCTCATCGCGGTCTCGCTGGCGATTAAGTTCTTGCCGACAGGGCAATCCTGACAAATGTGTCCGCCTCCATGATAAACATCGGCCCTCAAGCGGGCGTTTCTTCGGCGGTGGGCGGCAACGTCTCGAACAGATCGTTGATCGCTTTGGTGAACGAGGATGGGGTTGATGCGGTCGTTAGCAGCGGCAAAGCGAGCAGGGCAGGGTTAGCTGGTGGGGGCGAGGGCCGAAGTAGCGATAGTCCGAGGCTTTTTACTTCGCCATTTGCCGCTCGGCGGCGATTATCCAACCGTTCTGCAAAGTGTCGTCATCTACCGTCGCGAAGTCTCATGATGGATCATCGATTCGAGTTCGCGATAATCCATCAGCGCCGATCAGAAACGTCCATCACGA
Source organism: Morchella eximia (assembly GCA_024713935.1). Classification (NCBI taxonomy): domain Eukaryota; kingdom Fungi; phylum Ascomycota; class Pezizomycetes; order Pezizales; family Morchellaceae; genus Morchella; species Morchella eximia. The sequence continues at coordinate 143,421 of JAMGZG010000022.1, read as the reverse complement.
CTCCATGATACCGTTGAAATTCCATGAAATAATCTGCAAGCGTCAGATTCCGTTGTGAATGTTTTGAGGTTCCTCCGCCGCCGTTCGCATCCGTCCCCAAAGCAAGTATCCAAAATCTCGTAAAATCGCGGCGTAGAAGGTAAGCGATCATGTATGACGTCTTGTAAGGCGGTTGGCTATTCGCCAGTCTCTTTGAATCGTAAGATAACTTTGATTATAGCGTTGGGTAGCGATCGGCATTCAATAACGATTCTCATTTGTTGTTTGAATAGGTGGAGTCGTTACCGATCGCGATCTCCCCGAACACTCGAGTGCAGGACCTCCGACCGATGGGTAGTATCTGCAACAGGTGGTGCTGGGGGGGCGATTGGGGGCTCATCTCCGATAGGCGGTTCGTCAGGGGCAACGACTTCAACAGCAGCCTGTTGAGCTCTGGCAGCAGCAAGGTCTTGTACAAAAATTTCTCTTATCTCGAACCTCTACCATTTCCTGTAAATCCGTTCGCGTCTTGGCGAGTATTGGCATTCTTTGAAGAAAGCGCGTAGAACCTGCTCGATAACGTTATCGGCGCAGGGGTGACTTGGAAGAATCTTTCGAGGTTATTCTTAAGTTCTTGATAATCGATAAGGCGTGTTCGGCGTGGTAGTATGGTGTTGTATTGGTTGACAATAGGTGGGCGCACAATGTAGCGGGTATAGACGAGGGTATAGTCTTAGGAATACTGGCAAAGCGAGGCGTAGCAGGAAGTGTTGAGACTTTGAATTTATAGATGGCTCTACGCAGGTATGATAAATCGGTGGGGCCTTATGGCGTGGCGTAGAAACAGCGTGATATTCGTGGAGTAAATCTGAAAGGTTGCGTGAAGGAAAAGGAAAGGAAGGAAAACATGAAAAGCGCGACGCTCATATATATCCAACTCTAGTCCGTTGATGACTAATGCGTAACGAAAGAAAAACGTAAAACCCATTACAAATCCCAACCACACTGCGCAATCCTTCCTCTTCGTACTTTGACAACCCAAAATAGCCAAACTAGACAGTTGCCGTTACATAAAAAGCCTTCCTCGCTACTCCCCTGATCTCAATCCTATCGAGCACATCTGGTCAATTATCAAACACTACCTTCAGAAGTTTTACCCGGACCTTGTAGACAGAGGCACAAAGAATCCAAGAGCTATTAGACAGGAGATGGTTGATGCTGTAATTCATTGTTGGGAGTTACTTGATCCTAATCTTTTTGATGTTTTGGCAGAAACAATGGTTCATCGAGTTCAAGCTGTACTTGAGGCTGAGGGCTGGTATACTAAATACTGATGTATTCTATGTTTTGTTTAAATTCTTTTGTTTAATTCTATCTATTCCCTTTTACTACCTATCACCTTGGTTGGTCGTGGGGACAGGAGTTCGTTGTGACCGAACCCGTTGAACGCCGAACCCGTTGCGTCCCATTATTTTTGACACCCCACAATACCTACTTCTGGATTGCCCCAGCTGGAAACAACGGGCCGCCCTCCGTTCAAACAACACAGACGATACCCCGCGTATGCGGCGTGTCTTGGACCGGCGTGCGCAGCGCTATGTCGACACGTTTTGCGCTCATGATCAATAAAAACCCACAACCACCACTTTACCCATACCCCACACAGCATGCTGGCAAAAAACAAAAGCAGAAGGCAGACTGGATATTTCGATTCGTCATTCTTAGCGCTCCCGCGCCCGTAGAGTCGTTTGCTGTCACTCGACGAATACCCACTGCCCGTACGATCACGGTTTAATTACGGCAAGAAACAGTTAGAGTTGCAGGATCTCCAGGTCCTTCTTGATTTTGTTATTTCTATTGGCCCAAACCCCCCCCCCCTCTGTTCGTCACGTCAACCTCCTGCAGCCTAGCCACCTTTCGGGACACAAGCGACAGAGGCGATGAGGCAGGAAGGAGTCACCAGCACCACACCCTCCGACATCTGAAATCTTCTGTTACATTTTTCCAGAAACGGAGGAAGCAGGCAGTCTTCGCCGGGTGATGGTGAGCAACTACATGTTACTGTTGCATAGTGTTATTCTCAGCTCGGTTCCCTATCCAACACATGTAGAGCGCGTCCAGGATATTCCAGAACTCGAATTACGTCACAGAGATTTGCGAGCTCTACGGTCTCCTCTCAGCCCCCCGGGTACCCAGCCAGGCCTGACGTTCTCGCGGAATACTTACTACCTTACTGTTACGTGTTCTCAACGGTCGGTGGTTTTTGGGTTCGCCAGTGGAAAAGCCACACGAATTCTAGAAAAGCTTAGATTTATATATCAAGTCACAAGAAATTTTAGTTCTCATGTTGCTCTCGCTTGCAGGGGATCTTCTTCTTCTGCCCCCCTTAACCAGCTTCTACTACTTTGCCCCTGTACTGCGAGAAATATCAAAAAATAACCGATCACTGGCACCCTCGTGAGACTCATAGCAACTAAAACTGTGCTGCGAAGAAACCTCACACCGAGACCTTCGAGGTCAGAGGGGTAAGCTCATTCTTTTCAAGCATCTAACTCCGTTTAGGAGACTTTAAAATTATTCAATTGCTCTCCTGGTTGTTGAATTATTCTGACCTAAAGTGGATTTCGACGTTGTCTGAGGTGATTGGTTATTTTTGATACCCGACAATATCTCTACGATACTTTATCAGGCAAGCTTCGAAGATCTGTACATTTCTATCTCGTTCAAGAAAGGAATGTATTTTAGCGGAGTACGAGCGTGATATAATGATAATGACAACATAGTATAATAAGGCGAGTGAGTTGTTGTGACCATTGATTGATAAAGAGACCGCATAAATAACTACATGTAGTATTTAAAACGAAATTAAGAAAAGAAAAATAAATAGAAAGGTAAGGAAAGATTTAAAAGATGGTGAAGTCAATGATAATAAGCGATAGGGACTTTAGCCTTAGGCCCTCCTCTCAACAATCCAATAGACTGATCCGACCAAGGAAAGGTAGTAAACCGATCGACAGAGGAAAAAAAAAAAAGGAAAAAAGAAAATACATGAAGTTCTCAGTTCTCTTCCCTCAGCCCTATCCCACCCCACAACGATTATGCTCGCGTGAACGACCTATATCGCTGTCTGTACGTTTAAGTAGTTGCAGCGTGTCCATCCAACCAACGATTGTCAGGTTTTCAAACCTCCATCACTATCCATCAATTCCCGTTAGATGCTGTCACGAAGCTGTAGTGGCGCATACAGGGATTTTGTATGGGTGATTTTTATGATTTTTTTCGTCTACTATAGACGATTTCAGGGCATTTATCGAGTGTTAAGAGTCAAAATTGTATCCGGCGTCAGCTGTGTTCCTATCGTAGATGCGGGACCATCCCTCTTCGGCGATTTGAAGTCCTACCATGTGAGTATCCTCTACATGAGTCTGGAATCTCTCGGCAAAGTGTTCATAGATCTCGTCGAGTCGGGGGTTGGTCCCTGGCGGGTTGTTGTTCTGTGCATCTTCCCTGTTACTTGATGTCGGGAGGTGTCGTTCTTCGGGATTATAACTCTGATCTATCCACATATCCATTCTTCGGACTAAGTCTTCTCCGATATTCATGTCGGCTTGAAACCGGGGGACGCCAGGAACCTCCGCCTGATCATTCCTCAGCGAAGGGAAGCGATAGTGATGAGTGAGCCCGTCGTTATGGAATCTTTCCAATTTTGGGGGTTCAGGATAACTTGTATGGTTCGGGAACGTGTCCCACTGGCTAGCTGGTTGACTCGCACTACTATGCTGTGCACTCCGTGGTGTTCCTATGCTTCTCGCCTTCCGTTGACTCCGCGGGTATGGTGAGGCATAAGTCGTTGGATTTTGACGGTTAGAACGGATGTTGCTGGCCTGATCATGAGAGCCGACCACGGCACTCTGTTGGGGTCGAGAACGACGTGAAGACCGATCCATATTAGAGCGGTCACGGGCAGATGGAGAACGGGGAAGCTGAGAATCATCCCTTGTGGGATTGGGTTCTTCGTGTGGCCGTGGAGGTGATGATCCCCCTACATGGAGTATTCCTGGTTGGGTGTGCGACCAACCAGCTGGATGCCCATGATTGTAGGTTGAAGGCTGGGAAGAGCCTGTGAAATTATGGGAGCTTGAGGGTTTATCTGCTCCTGAAGGAGAAAAAGGAGCGAATGCATTGTTGCGTGAGGGCGTCTTAGGCGGAGAAAAGCTCAGGGCGGAAAGTGGACATGGTTGTTTTTCAGCTGGGCTAGGCTCATTAGTCTGAACCAGAGGACGGTTTACTTCAATGTCACCAGAGGCCGCAAAGTATGGCCCGGATGCCGCAACAACTGGACCAGTTGCTACAAGAGATGGATTCTGATGTAGATTAATAGAGGAGCCTTCAAATGCCGTTGGTGCAGGGACGGGGTTGCGGCGACGAGGGAGCCATTTAGTCTTCAAAACAAACTCCCCGAAATCACAATGATCATAATTAGGATGTTCTAAACCTATGTAAGCATCCCGTGTATAACCAAATTAGCAAAGAGAGACGTACTCTTTATGAATCTCTTCATCTCCTCGTTCTCCGCGATATATTCCTCGAATTTGGGTGACTTAATAAAACGTTGCTTCAACCCCGCGGCTACATTATCTTCTTGCATGAAAGATGCGAAGGCTTTGGGAAGCCCTGCGGTAGCTTTCCGAAATTCAACAACTTTTCAAACATTGTCAGCATTCCAATTTCAGGAAGATATCACGCTTCGCAGGACTTACATATTTCTGCGAGTGGATACTTAGACCAATCGGGGCCATGGTCCTTTTCAAATCGTTCGGCCCAAGTATAAGTCCGCGCAGTCTTTGACTGAGTCTTCCTCTTAGGCTTGGGCAGCTGATTTGGATTTGGATTACTTGCTTGGCCCGAACATATATCCATGTGCTCTTTCTTGGCCTGTGAAGTATCATTATACTCCCCTCCGCAGCGACACTTAACTGGAGGGTGTTTTCTCTGGTTATGTTGACTTAATCTGATTTCAGTACATAGATCTCGTCCCGGTTACATTCTGGAGGGATCAATACCTAGTTCTAGAAAACCCTTTATACCTACACTTCTCATGTGTTTGACCCTTCTTATACTTGGTGGCCTCTGGATCGGCCATATAGTACGTACAAGGCTCTTCATCATCACCAGCACTTTGCTCCGTTTTTTTCGTGCGTTCCCGGTTGTTTCTGGCGGCCTTTCCGCGTCTTGTTGCGCCGGAACCGGCTTGTTCGTGCACCTCTGGGGCGTTCGTTGCTGCCCACTGGCTCGATTCACCGCCGTCCGCTGTAAACCTAGTAGTATATGTGCTGGATAAAGTATTATGATAAACTACCCCGGTTGAAGATGTTGCTGTTATGGTGTGAGAGGGATGGCTCTTGCTAATGATCGAGTCGAGCGTAGTACTTCCAGAATCCAAAGTATTGGTAATGTGATTAACACGCTCGAAAAGCTCGTATTTACGCGCATCGATCGGTTGAGGAGGCTCTTCCGGGGCGGTACTGTGTAAATGACAAATTTATCAGACATGATGTCCCTCAACATGGTTGTTTACTTTGTACTTGGGTTGTTTATCTCTGAGGTGAAGAAGGGGAAGAAAGGGAGGAGAGAAGAGGAGAAGAGAATTAGACACGCATGTACTCACCTGCTTGTTTCTATAGGAGCGGCTGAAGTGTGGCTCGGTACCCCAACCCAAGGACTATCGTCTGAGTGGAGCCAGCCCTCCACTATACCCGAGTTCACTACGGGGGTACTACCCATATCTTCAAGTTCACCCTCTAACGAAAAGTCTAAAGATCAATGGAAGGTATGGAAAAAGGCTTATTATCGATATGGCTCAAGATAACTGACGATATTCACAATCTAATGTGAGATGCTTAAACAAATATCGTAAGAGAGGTGGTGAGAAATATGCTGAACAGCCGGTCTAAACAAAAGGGAAGGAAGTATGTAGAGCGAAATGGGGAGTCTATATCAGAGGAGGGGATGCGACTCTGCTGTATGGATACATGTACGCCTCGGGAAGATTGTAGGCCAGATATAGACTCTGCCTACCTATCTATCATAAGCTACTGCATCAAGTACATACTCTAGCTAGATATTTGAAGGAAACAAAAGCGCCACAGTATTACCCATCTCAAGTTATTCGGTTAGGTCCCCCAGGGTTTGAGCTCTCATCTATCAGTAAAGGTGTGGCTGCCCCATGCAGGGGCTGCATACATACGAGAGCCCCGGGTCCAATCGACAGAAGGACGGATAGGAAACATATCAGGGTGTATTCATGAGGTCTCAAGCATATAATTCATGCCGCGAATAGTATAGAATTGATATTTACGTAAACCCACATCGTTATCGCGGTCAACAAGAGTAGCTCTTATTGAAGGAGATGCTGTTCGTTGCGGAGCCAGTACTGGACATATATAAAGTCTTTTGGCTTGACTGAGTGCTCCATGAAAAGAAGGCTTTGGTTAAAGCCTAGCATAAGGTATTTGTTCCGCCTTGCCCAATTCCGGTCCCTGCGCACCTCCATGCAATTGGTTAGTTTTATCAAAAGCCAATGCCAACATTAACTAAAATTCAATCTTTTGCACAGGATGGCTGGTATGGAGTAGAATCTCCAGGTTCGTAAGTACATGTATACACAATTACATATACATACACATACAAGTACTTATTCGCATTCTATATAGAAGAAAAACCCTCCACACATGTGGAGATCTAGAGCCATACGCATGGAGATAAGTCTCTTGATGGTGGCCGTATTCGCAGTTACGATCTACCAATTAACCAACAACCGCAGACTAACATACCACCATAGCACATACATCTAAACGTTAACCACGGGGCGGCAAGCAATATCGTACGTGTGTACATTCATGTAGTCTTCCAAATCCGAGTTTCCTCTTTGTTCACTCAGAGACATCATGCGTACCTACCTTGAGCACTCTACCTCCATATCTTGGATAAAAGGACCAATAGGTGACGATAGAATCTAAAACTACGGTGCGTAGTTTGCATGCACGACTTTTGAGTACTCCAGATTGTCCGTGCGGGGCCAAGTGCATGTAGCCTTGTCTATCCTTGCCGAAAGAAAGATTTACTGAGTGCTCTGCTTGGTCCGATTGCTAATTGGGGGCTTGGGAGAAAGGCTTCTTTTCAACGGGCTTCACCCCCGCTGTGCTTCCTACATGTAGAGTAGGTACATATCTTGCCTGGCTTTACAATGTATTTTCCCGCCATCTAAGCTCCGATTAGTCTAGACGGAATAAAAAAGTTCGGCAAGTTGAGCACACAGAGCACACCCTCGGTATACGGGGCATCTTTTTCCCCCGGGGAATTTATGTAGGATAGAATAGGTACTTCTAAGGTTGCAACTAGGATTCGGACAAAAATATCGGCGGACGCCCGGCCACGATACCGGTTAGGGTATGTATATGATAGCTAAATGAAACCTCCGCATGGACCCATGAGTACAATGCGAGAAGAATAGCGTTAATATCACTGAATCTAGCAGACCCAATCCGGACACAGTCAGCCTGGGCACTGCTCAGAGTTCGATCTTACACCGCTGGACTGGTGGATCTTCCAGCCAATGCGCAGCGTCTCCGAAGAGATATTTGGGGTGAGTGCTCACTTGCCTCGCCTCCCAGCTCGGAAACGTCCCCTTCACCAACTGATCGATCGTTCCTGACCCTTCCACGAAAATTTCTCTTCGCTCGCCTGCTGGATCAAGTAAATTATGTCAGTACCTTGTGGTACACACTGCCATAGCCTCGCTAAGTGAGTGTGGATCTGGTCGAACTTCCGGTATTCCCTGAGCCCTCTGTCTTTCCTCGCTCATTCTGGCACAATCCCCCTTCCGAACTACGTATCCTCCTCGGTCATCAAGGAAATCGGGAAACGAGGACAGTTATGTTTCAAAGTTTGGCAGCATTGACAACACATTAGGTGCCTCCCGCCCCCATCCCATCCCATAATTCACACCTTCTAGCTGAATTCTACGTAGGTGTCGGTACGAAACTGTCTAGCCGCAAACCCTCCTTACACTAACTGGTTAGTGAACAGTCCTTCCTTCCTTCCTTCCATGGTCCATCAACATGTCAGACGGAGACCGATAAAATAAACCCTCTGATATAGACACAAACCTCTATCTCAATCGAAACTTACTACACACACACATCGTCAGTGTGAATTTCGAACTATGCGCCGGTGCTTGATTAACCATTAATCCATATTGCTACTACCTAACATCCATCATCTCTAGGCTACAGCTTGCCCAGAAAAGATCTTGCCGCGCCAGCCCCTTGATCTGAGCGGGGTAGATTTGTTGACTGGAGAGGCGGCATTGCGTTCTTCCGATGATAAAGGTCGGGCACTGTCTTACTATCGTCGTCTTGGCATGTACACATTGTGCGAATGGATGCCTGACGAGGACAACACCACATTGCACCCAACAGGTTGTGAAATCTTGATTCTACTTCATGCGGCATTTTAACTGCCATACCGACCCGCCGGCCCGCAAAATTCCGATACTTTTGTGTATTGTTCCCAACCTTTAACTATATCGTCGCCCGCGGAGACATTCTATCTGCTCGCATCAACTGCCCCCGCCCCCCTTCGAGGATGCCTGGACATGTATCTAAGGGTTTGGTTGTGAAGGTAAGTACCCAAGAGTCCAGGGACATGTTTAATACTGACTGACATTGTAACGAGAGTTCTCCCCCCACCCCCCCAACCTCCTCGCAAACTGTTGATTTCAAAGGGATACATCAGTCGAGCACCTCAACATCGGTCTAAACCCCGCAGCCGCGGAATTGGTTTCGAATCCTCTGCCCATGTTACCGGCCAATCATAGTCCGCTGGATCCACACGTGAATCCTGTCAAAGAGAAACTTTCATCTTGCAATATTTACTTCACTGCCCGAACCCTTACGTCCCCGAAACACCAATCACTTCATTTACCACCAGTGGCGAAAACATACATGTACCCTCCGGAAGGTTACTTTGAGCATTGATACTTAATCCGTCAAGGCTTCACGTCAAGATAACCTTGTTTTCGTGAAAAGTCCTACCGAACATTAGGACCCCGCCCAATGACATTAACAAGGTCACACAATAAATAAATTAACGATATCACAGATCTACCATCTTACACTGGGCTATTAGAGTATCCCTTCGTCTGTTTCCGGTTTTCATAACTTGCCGGACTGTGGACGGCGTGGTGATGGACAGAAATCTAATGATGGTTGTGAGGGTTTTTGGGTGACGGGTGGGACAAGTATGCATCCAACAGCGACTTCCCAGCTAGGCGGTGGATTTTGTGTGATGAGCCACGAATTGCCGCCAACCCTGAAAATAGATGAAGGGATCAATTTGAAAAATCGATTTCACAGGGCCCGCCACCATGCACGCAGCTATATGCACGCGACCACGGCGTGGGGGAAATGTGCGAAGAGATGGGATGGTATGCGTTGTCAATTAACCAACGCTTACGGCATGAAATAAATTTAATTTCACCACTACATATGGTTCAGCAGCTCATCGACTCAGTTGATATTTAATTTCGACTCGCTTGTGGAAGTTCACGTACGGGGACTTGGCCACTTTTGTTTTAGAGCATCGCGGTAAGGGACATGTGACGGGATGTCGCGGAAGTAGCCGAAGAGCCGCATACCCCACTCCCGTGTCCCCTGAGCTGCGCCAGGGCCCTGCCGAGTGCCCAGCGAGATGGCTGGCTCATCTTGCGTCAGTACCCGTGTCGCTTGTGGGGTGGTGTGGTGCGGTGTGGCGTAGTGTGGAGAAACTTTAGATGGCACAGATAGATTGCACGGGAGAACGTGCCTGGCTGATTGAGTACATACATGATACTTCTCGGAAATTCTCAATTATATAATCAGATAATTTAACAATACTGATTGACAATACTGAAATCACCTGGCTCCCCCAAACATTCCAGTGAATTCAAATATATTAAACACATGTATGACATTATCCATTCATATCGTTAGAGTAAATATTATAGACATGTACACTATCAAATGAAATAAACATGGCACTCCTACCCAAAGGTAAATGCCCATCATAACCCCCCCTCCCCGAGGTATCATATCATAAATCAATACTTCGCACTTGGCACTCGCAACAAAGCCAAACTAGTACCTCTCCAGCATCCACTCTCGTCTGTCCTCCGCCGGGATTGTCTCCATGAGCGCCCTCTCGCCCTTCTTTACAATGAGATACTTCTCCATCGCATCGACGCCAACCCACTCCTTTAACTTCTTGTGCTCCTTGAGTGCGTCGAGCGCCTCGCCTAGGTCTTTTGGAAGCCTCTTGACGATGCCGAGCCCGTTTCGCTCGCGAGATGTCATCTTTGAGGGATCATCTATGGCCTGTTAGTTTCTCGTTTTTCTTTTTTTGCAACTCTGTGGAGAGGAGAGTGTTATTTCCCACCTTTTGCGCCCGTCCCGGGGAGTTTTGTCTTTGCCTTGAGTCCCAGACAGCCAGCACCGATGACAGCAGCCATGGTGAGATACAAGTTGGCGATACCATCGATGCACTTGATCTCCCAGTGCGCATCCTCCTTGGAGCACCTCCTGAGCGGAACCTCCTTATTCTGGTCGCCCCACGCAACCCACGTCCCGCCCGCCCAGCACATGTCCAGCAGCCTCTCGTAGCTCGCGTTATGCGGCATTGTGAACGCCGCGACAGCCCTCAAGCTCTCCAGCACGCCGCCAAAGAAATGGTCCTCGTTCTCGCGTGTCGGCGGTGAAATCGAGATGTGCGCGTGCGCGGCGGTCCCTGCGCGCGTCGCAAAGGGCTTCGGATAGAAGGTTGCACGTATCTTGTGCTTTGCGCAGATGTGCACGATTGTCTCGCGTGTGTGGTAGAGCGTGTCGATACTCGCGAGCGGGGGCAGCGGGCCCGTGACAATCTCGTACTGCCCGTCTGCGCTCTCGGGGTGGAAGAGGAGGACCTCGACGCCGCTGCCCTCGAGCGCCTCGACGCACTCCATGAGGATGGCCATGCTCTCGTTTTGCAGGGCGCGGCCGGTGCTCCATGCGTGGATGCCGCTGATGGGTTCGAGGTCGCGGATGCCGCCCGGGTCGCGGTGGAGAAAGACGACCTCGGTCTCGATGCCGATGAGAAAGTCGACGCCGTGCTCGTCCTTGGCCCGGCGTGCGGCTTTGGACAGCACGGTGCGCGGGCAGATGTCGACTTCGGCGCCGTCCGAGTGGTCGGCGTGTTTGTCGCGCAGGAAGCACATGATGCTGGCGTGGCCGGGGGCGTAGCCCTCGCAGCTGCGGAGGCTGGTCCAGTCGGGGACGACCATGAGCTGGCCGCAGTGCTTGAAGTCGTCGGTGGGGCTGTCGTCCTGTAGGATGGAGAGGGAGGCGGAGGTGATCTCGAGGAAGGAACGCTTCTCGACCATCTTTTTCATCTGTCTGATGGAGACGACGCGCAGGCGCAGGGTCGAGGTGTAGTCGAGCCATTCGAGGCGGAAAAAGCGTACCTTGGGGTGCTTGGAGAGGAACTTGTTGAGAAGGTGGACTTCGGGGTGGGCGTACGCGGGGGAGTCGGTGGCGAGGGGTGGGTTGGTGCTCGGGTCGGTGGGGGTGAGGTTGAGCTTGTAGAGGGCGTTGGAGTTGTCAAAGAGGAGCTTGGTGGTGATGTCAGCGGCCTGCTCGAGCGTGATTTGCCCCTTGATTACGCGCTTGACTAGAACCTGTTTTATTTGGTCAGAAACCGCAATGTGAGGAAGGATGGTGGAGGGCGCACCTCGCTCAGGACTTCACGCATCTGAGAATTTGCGAGGGCATAGGTTTCGGGGAACCAGTGACCGTCGGTGCTCCATAGTAGCTTATTGGCTGGTGCTAATTCAAAGAGCTGCTTTATGACAGTCTTCTGGCCGTCCTGTGAGATCATAGGAAAGATTTCGCCAAAGTCTAGGTAGACGTTCTTGTAGACAGATGCAAGGTAACCCGCCTCTTGTGTATACGGATATGCAGAGTGAAGCAGCACCATGGGCACCTCCGGATACGCTTTTATAAATGCTTGCAGGTGCCTACCTCTCATCAGCACACGCTCATGCACAAAATCTATCCCGGAGGAGAGGGGGAGGGCAATGCTCACGCAGGATTTGACTTTAGAAGATTGATATCATTATCACCCAGCCCCGTATGGAACTGCAACGGCTTCTTCTCCTCATGCTGCATGATGCTCCTCGAGATTTCTCTCACCAAAAAGTCATTAAACACCTTCTCCTTGATCCTAAACCCGCCCGCGCCCGCCGCACACTTTGCCTTGCGCAGCACCGCCGTAAACGCTTCCATCAGCGACCCCGCCTGGGTCTCTTCGGGGCTGATGTCGAGCCCGCTGCGATAACACACCACCGACTTGAAGCCTGCCACCTTTGGATCATTCAACGCCGCGCGCGTGACGGCTGCAAACTCGGTCGCCCACTTGTTGAAGATCTCTGGGCCCACGCTCGAGATGTCCTTTGGGTCCTCGGGCAGCTCGCCGCAATACTTTTGCAGGATTGTCTCGGCGACCTTCTCGATGCGGACTATTCTGCGCGTGCCGCTGGGCGTGAACTGGTCGTGCCAGGCAAAGGGCTCGACGCTGTCTTTGTCGAGGCCGTCGTCCATGAGGATGCATTGGGTGCCGGCGAAGCACTTTCTCGCCCACTCTGTTCCGTCGAGGGTTGCGCGGTGGGCCTTGACGGCGGCCCAGGTGGGGTCGCAGCCGAGCCAGGTGGAGAGCTGCTTGACGGCGCGGTGGTGCGAGAGGGTGTGCAGGGTGTCGGGGAGGGCGGGGCCGGAGGCTTCGGTAGTGATGGATTCGAGGGGGGCGGCGGAGGAGTGTGTGCTGCGGAGGAGGTTGTGGGCGTGGTTGTCGATGAGGGGGTGGGTGAGGATGAGGGTTTGGAGATCGGAGATGGAGGTGAGGGGTGAGGGGGCCATGGTGGGTGTGGGGTATCTGTAGAGGAGGTGGTGATGAGGTGAGGGGGTGTTTCTGTGATTGATGGAGAGTTAGTGTTGGGATGAGAGTGTCTATGTAGTAGTGTTGGGATGATGGAAGTGCAGGTGCAAACTGGAACAGAGTGATGATACCTGTCAAGCTGCTGCTGAGAAGAGGGGGGGAATTGCCCACAGATAAACTGGCTGCCTGGGGGTGATGACAGTGAAAGTGAACAGGGAGAATCTCAGCAATTGTGGGGAAAGCTGCTCACGTGTGTGTAACCGAGGGAGCTGCAGCTGTTTGGTGGGGTTGGGCTTGGCGGCATGCCAACCTTCCTTCCTTCTCTGCAGGGCAACTCTAGGGACAATTTCGCGACAGGAGTAAGGTGCCTCTGCTACATACATGTAACTACAACTACATCAAAACCTGCTCCTCAATCTTCACAAGCTAGCGTTTGGCGAATTTCCCCTGCCGCGTTACTCTACCAAACATCTCTTCCGCTGGGTTGTTCCGCCGTCTTGGCGGCGACACCATACCGAATCGCGCAAGTTGATCGACGACTAGCTAGCTACTCTAGATGATCCAGGGCATTCGAGTGATCTGCAATGATCGCTACGGGGATGCAGCTTCACGTCAACCTCACGACATCATTCCATCGCTTCAGCTCCCAGCTAGCCAGGCACCCGGATTTTCAATCAGGGAAATGACAAACCTACGGTTGGGATGCCGGGATGGATGTGATGTGTGTGGTGTGTGTGTGTGGGTAGGGCCAAGATAAGATCAGCATCACAACTGCTCACTCGGGGTGATAATTGGAGACGTTTCATGTGGCTTATTGGTTTTGTGTGGGACGTTTCATGTATGTACGAGTTGATAGATCCAAGATCAAGGAAGGTTACATCAGCGCGGGTAACTGCGGTAATAATATAATATCCGTGCTATAGGATAGGTACATGTAGGTACCTATGAAGTTACTGCTACTTACCCTGCAAACCCCTATGCTGGTACTGGTGCAACAGGGTCTGGGATATATCAGGGCCTGGGGCTGGGGATCTGTTCGCGAATCTTGTACTCTAATGCTGTGCATGGATCAATTCGGTCCGCTACAGCCCAAAACTCGAAAAAGGCCATCTCCGGCCAGGGATTATCGCTCGAGTAATTGGTTGAACGGCATCGATCTGCAACAAAAGTTTCTCATACAAGTAATTTTGATCTCTAGAAGCTAGCCACTTTTTTTTCGAGTTGTGGCGGTAATTGGCTCGTTTGCTCAAGCGCTGATAGGAGTGGGCATGGGCGGTCCCCGGTCACTTGATGCGAGTCATATGACCTGGGGGGGAATTTTGAATGGACGCTCAAGGTACGACCTATCACAACTACCGTCTCCCCACCCTCTCCCCACTCTCACCCCACGTTTTCTGAAAACAAGAAAAAAGACGCTAGATCTTGGGTCGGAGAGTAAATTAAGGATCCCATGCTCAGCACTCGCTTCCAGAATCCATAATGCTTGGACCCCAATAACGTGACAAGATCTCTATTGTCTCAAGTTACCAGTCCTCGCAGCCATCAAAGGACGTGGTGCACGAGACGCACACACCAATGAGTAAATGACGGCTGGGAAGAAGCCGATTGGTTGGTGATTGCTGGGATTGCTGACGAATCCAGTTACTACTAATCACTCTTTTTGAAAGCGGTTGCGGGGTAATGGTTTACTTGGGCTTGCTTGCGGGGAATGCTTGAGTCAGAAAAAATACCATGGGGGATTTAGTGGGAAGCCGGGAGGGGAATTCGGTGGTAGCAGTGTGTTAGACACGTTACGACACCCCCGGTGGACCCGGGTAGGAAAGGCTGTGGATGCTTGTGGCTGCTGCGATTGGTGAGCCCAAGAACCGGATTCTGGGAATGGCTGGCAGCTAATCGGAGGTTTTACCACAGCTACGTAGTGACCAACTGAGACCGTGGATCTGGAAATGGAATATCACGTGTGTCTCGATTGTTGGTAATACAGAAACAACCCCCTTTTTGCGCTTGCCTCCCCACTCAAAGACCACGGGCCATCTGGTCGGACAGCCTATAATACAACGGCTATCCCCAACACGGATCGTGTCTTAGACAATTGAAAGGGTCTATTAATACTTCTGGACTGAGGCCAGAGACCGAGAAGGTAAGGATTGCTTGTTGCCCGATTGATCGTGGCACGACAACGACCCCCTTTTTTTCGGTAGCCTTTTGGCACAGATAAGCGGGAAGCTTGGTCGGAAAGCCTATGATACGACCGTTTTGTACAATCTGTATCATGTCTTAGACAGGGTGTACTATTACACTCCGGTTGAAGCTACATTGATTCGCTGCTACTACCTCAATATTAGGTACCTCGATCCAGCTACGGCGAGTTTAGGATTGATTGAGATTGAACACAGGCCTATCAAGGCCCGCCTAGCCTGGACATACATATTAGTGTTAAACGGTGTCTTAGACTAGACGAGCAGACGATCAGCCCACAAAATAATTCATGAATCATATTAAGAAGAAAACCGTTAATCACGGGATCGCATCACCAAGACACAATAGCGAGTGATCTCTAATGATGATGATTGATATTAAACCAGCGCCCGCGTTACGTCTAGCATACATAACGCCGTTCATTTGATTTATAGTTCTCTCCTACGAGATACTTGAAAGGCTTCGCGCAAACCTTTTGAAGTATGATTTTCGTGACTGCTAGTCACATATTATCACTCGATGCTGGAAATGATCACGGGGTGGTTTAAGATTTGATTACGATTCCTCTCTGGTCTATTCGGCCGAGACACTGGAAAAAAGGCCTCTATAGCTTTGGGCGTGATCTCATGCGTATTTGAAGTGCCATGAGCGTGTTCTGCCCTGAGAATGGTGCGGCGGCGGAGGTCACACCCTGACCGGCCGATGAACCTTTTCACGGACGATTAATGGTTATGCCGGTTTAAGCAGCTAGACGTTGCTGCTTTCATTACCACCAATGGTTCTAAAGACTATTAGCAATCCAAGGGGACTTCCGATACTTGGAATTAGGATAGAGAGATACACGCCCGGGTTGCACTCGCTCCCGCTGGGGGACAGCCCAAGCAAACATTATGCTAAATAACTCTATGACGCGAAATCAAAATCTGTTGCACCGCCGGGGCTGGTGGCTGAGGGATAGGTAGAAGTATCCATGGTGGGTGTGAAATATTTCTCGAGCGGGAGTGAGCAAAAAGTATATGGGTAATAATACCGTCGGATTATATCTGTCTAGTTATCCTACGATGACTCCTTTGACCTCTCGGGGTCCTAGTTTGCTTATCAGATAGTTAAAAGTGTGGTATTGTGGGTTTCTTTCGTTTTGGGGTTATGAGGGGGTTTTTTGCTTTGGGGGTTCTGTGGGTTGGACCTGCCCCTTGGGTGGGGAGTTAATGCGGATATAGTTCACCAAAAAATAATCGTATCAGTATGCTACGGTCTACCAAGTACAATTTGAGATACTAGCTCAGCGTTTCCACCTATATCATTAGATATAATTCCTGATTCGCTCAATCATGAATATTTGATACAGGCTTAAAATATTTCTTTAATTCTTTCATCAACACACTATTATTGCTACCTTACTATAACCATCTCTACATGTAGTCTTGTCGGTGAGTAATTGTACTTTCATTTTATTATAACCATCAGCTGCAATATCAGCATATTGTGTATAACTTGTAACTACATGCGGTATTTGGCATACTGGCTTTCAGCTTTTCTCGGAACAGTTCTCTATTCCGTAGTTCAGTACCCGCAAATCTCTTACACTCCGTTCGGCAACACCTCAATATCATGATACTGAGAAAATATGCAATATTTTTTCTCGTGGTAGTGTTCTGGCAACCACAAAATGTCAACTTTCTCAATCTACCATCTGCCCAATATCACGATAAAAAATATTCTGCTCCAACCTGAATATTTGAAATAGCACTGCTAGAACTAGTAGTTCGACCCACCAAGTACCCCAATTTGTGGTTGTAGCCGAACATGCCAATTGTAACACGATATCCACAAATATACTAGATCCCCAAAATCACATATTTGGTTGCAATCTTTTCGGGTTGCAACCTCGCCATATTCAGATCGCAGTTTCGCCGAACAGAGTGTTAGTGAACACTCTTATCGATATACTCCAGTACATAAAGCACTATACTACAGTAATTCGTCTCAGCAGGCGATTGCACATACATCAAAGTTGCCTTTTACAGCGTGTATGAGGGAGCGTTTGGGGAATACTTACGGGGCAAATGAGCTGAACAAGTTATTTCAACGTCAATGTGACTGTCCACTGAGACAAATTACTGCGCTTAATCACTCACGCCAAGACATCGCGCTTTCCTGATCACAAATAAAAAGGCAAGTGGGCACGACAGATGGGAAAATGACAGGATAGAACTTGGCGAAATCGAAAGGAACACGGGGACATTTAGGGTAGAGAAAATTCTTCTCAGGGGCCCGAGTTTAAGAATGGGAGGAACGCTACAAGGAGAAAGGCTAGAGGACGGGAGACGTAAAAAATTGAGTGGGCATGAAGGTAGTTTATTTTGTAAGTGGCGGTGGGTAGTTCTGGGGTGTTTTGTTTTTAGTGTTGTTTATTAGTTCATCGCCATAACCTCCGGGCTACATGCGAGTATGAAGTAATCAATCAATCAATCAAAACTCACGCCAAGACTCACGACAGGGTGAGGATTGCAATTGTTGGCTGTGCGACCGTGTATGTACGTACGTACCTGCATCGTGTTGTGTCAGATCTCGCTTATCTGGCGAGATCGCGGGGCGCAGGAACCCGAACCCCTGTCAGGCGCAGTACTGCAGTGTGGGGTGCGTGCGTGCCCTTACATGTACCTACCTACTCGTATTTTCAAAAAACTTCAGGAAGATACTAGTGATACTTTTCATAACCCTTGTCCCACTCCACATACGTTGACGTCGGTGGATAATCCATGGCCAGAGATACAGCGACCGCAATGATCTATGGAAAAACAGCCAGGGTTAAATTTGTATGTTGCACAAACATTTCGCCATACAATTATGACCCCCCCGTTTTTCCATGGATCGTTCCGGTCGCTGTACCTGTACGTAGCCAACCGTTCTTTTCCCCTCTTCTTTTTACTTCTCTCCCGTGTCTCCTGCGCCCTTTTTCTCCCGCGCATTTTTATTCTGCGTGCGGTGGACTTAGGAGGCTCTCTCAGGATAGCGAGAGAGTATGGTGAGGTTGGTGGTGGTGGTTGGTTATTGGTACGAGTGCTCAGAACACAACAACTACAAGAATTACTTGCTCATAAATTTAAGCAAAATAGGTAAAAAAAAAAAAAAAAAACCCAACTGACGGACAACTGTCATACCGCCTCTCCCCTAACCCTATCACGTACCACCCCCCGCGCCCTTGACGTCGCATCACTACTTCTACTCGGGACAGGAATAGACGACCTCCCGGGCCATTAGGACACCCCCCTCACTCGGACAGTTAACGTAGAAAAGAGGGGGTCAACGTTTTAAGTGGCTTCAGTACCTCTTTTCAACCAATCATGATTGACTGTCTGAGTGAGGGGGGTGTCCGAGTGGGTAGGGAGGTCGTCTAAAAGTACCGGACAAATAATATAATGGTTTTTGGTTCACGAGAACTACTGCGTTCTTCGGTCTCCCGGTTGGAGGGGTATTGTTGTGGAGGTTAGGATTACAAGAACAGATCCTTGAACAGTCTTACTGGGTGTGAGTGGAGGGTTGACAACTACTAGATAAATCTAAATATTATAATAAATCTAAATATTATAATAAATCATAAATCATCGATTAGTCCTATATTGTGGCTGAGGATATTAACCAGAACGTATATATTGGGGCAGTCTGCTTACCTGTCATCTCACAATCCCATCACGTTTCCCCCAAACACCAGCAGTACTCACAACTATGCGAAAGGACCGTCCCCAAACCCGAATATCCCAAGCCCCCCCGCTCAGCTTCGTGCCGTCACCGCCGCAACCTTCGTCGGAATCTCACCTCATCCTCGGCCCCCAGCACCCCACAACACCTGAGGAGGACCAGCCCTCGCCAGAGACCACTAAACCGTTCCGGACCCCCTCTGCCTTCGCATCCGCCTTCTTCACCTCAGTCAAAGCTTTCTCAAGGGTGGTTACTACTGCTACGGGCAGTCTCTCGTGCTCAAGCACGTCACACCTTCTCGCTTCAACTGTTTCCAGGACTGGATACTGAAACGAAACAAACACCTCCGGTTTGCTAGCAACCCCCCCCCCCCCGGGGGGAGGGGGGAGAGAGAGAGAAAAAATCAATGTCTGATATATCGTGTATCTGTATGCTAACAAGCATGCATAGCTACGCGTACGACGCGCCGCTCCGCACCCTTACTCTCCGTGCCATACCCTCGGCCGTCCACGAGGCGTTGACCACCTGGCTGTCAGTAGTATCCGCTAATCTGCACACCATCCTCTCCACCGAAGAGCAATCGCGATCGAAGGTGTCGCTAGTGGGCAGCCTTGACGTGGAGCTGCAAAGCGGGTCGGTGCACCAGCCGGATGCAGCCTTCTTATATGCGCGGCTCGCAGCGAATGGGCGGTGGCAGGAAGATACTTTCCCGAGGGTGATATTCGAGGTGGCCTTCAAGCAGCGGTATAAGGAGGTGGTGGAGGTGGTAAGGAAGTGGTTGACGGGGTCGGGGGTAAGAGTGGAGGTCGTGGTGGTGGTGAATATCGAGGAGGGAGCTATTGCGACTGGGGTTGCTGAGGAGGGGGAGGGGGAGGGGGAGGGGGAGGAGGTGGTGGTGGTGGTGGTGGTGGTGGTGGAAGACAAGGACAAAGATAAAGTGGAGGAGGAACGTTTCTCTTCGCCCACCCGCCTCCAGGAGTTCCATAAAACCTGTGACCATCGCAGTGGGTTGGACCCCTCACGGCCACAATCGAGTTCTTCCGCCTCTCTGTCACCGAAATGGTCCGCGATGGACCCAAATACGTATATATCCCCCACCCCCTCTTCCCCTGTATCATCGCTCCTATAGCAAAAGTATACCACAGATTGGACATTGATTGGGTTTAAAAATGTGCCACTGATTGGGGTCATAATGGTGCAGCAATCATAGTTCAAATCGGGCTTCAAATGGGAGAAGCTCAAATCGCGACTCAAATCATGATTCACATTCATATCTCAAATGAGAGCTCAATTCGGGGCACAAATTGGGAGTTAAATTCATTGCTCATATGAGAGCTCGCATCATTACCCACATTTGAGCTCGCATCATTACCCACATTTGAGCTCGCATAATTACTCACATTTGAGCTCAAATCATTACTCATATGGGAGCTATCATCATGGCTCACATTGGGGGGGGGGGGGTACTTTGGACTCGCACAGAGGCCAAAATTAGGATTCCCATTGGGACCGTCCAGATCAAATCACCTCATATTATAGAAGAAATATGTAAAGCCCAACACCTAAATATTTGACTTCCTTTTTATTACTGGACTGTTTCTTTAGGAACTATTATAGGGACACTCATCGGGACCATCCAGATCAAGTCACTTGATACTACGGAAAAAGTACCTATAGCATAGCACCTAAACATTTGACTTTCTTATCGCCGAACTATTTCTTTAGGAAATAACAGAGGCCTGAATTGGAACTTGCATCTTTACTGTTGGTCTCTTTCGGAATCTACTACTACGAATCGGTCACTATATGTCAGCAATCCCTATAAATCTCAGTGGGAGGTGAAACGACGGTTTACGCACGTCCTCCATATAGCTCACTGTGTCGCGTCCTCTAAATACCTACCTACTGAACTGGATTTGGGTTTGGAAACCGTTCTGTAAACGATGACTAGTAGGCGCTCGAAACGGTTCTGAAGACGATGCCTGCTAGGCGCTCGAAATGATGCTGGAAACGGTTCCAGCTAGGTGTCAATTTGGTGCTCAAAAAGGTGCTATTTAGGCGTCGATTTGAAGCCTAATTAGGTGTCGATTTTGACGTGGATTAGGAGTCTAATCAGGAGACGACTTGGTGCCTAATTAGGTGTCGAATTGGGTGTCGAATTACTCGTTGAATTACGCATCGATTTTGGCCTTAATTAGGTGTCGAATTAGGCGTGAATCAGGTGTTGAATTAGCAGTCTATATAGACGTTAGCGTAGATGTCTATATAGAGGCAGGGACAGAGGAATAGATAGAGGTAGAGGTAGAGGTGGAGATGGAGGTGACGGTGGAGGGGGAGGCGATCTGGGGACCCTCACCCTATTGATGTTGCGCGCTGGTCCTTAGCGAGCATAGCGTAAATGCAATACAGCAAAATCTATCATAATTCCAGTCGCTTGGTGACGGCGTTGCGCTGGAAATATGGTAGGGATGGAAATTGGAGAGGGGGGCGCTTGGAGGTCGCCGAGGCAATGAGGCCTTGGCGCGGGTGATAATTGGTGATCGGCTTCGAGGAGGGCTTCGAAGAGGGCATTGAAGGTGTCGAGGATTGAATAGCTCAACAACCACACTTAATTAAGAGTTCATATTCAACCTGATAAATGTATGCACTGAAAAAAAAATGTGGAAGTATAACAACACTAAACCTGATTTGGAAAGAATTTCCTAAAGCAATTCTACATAGTTTTTTCTATTTTTTTTTATTTTTTTTTTATTATATATTTTTTAAATATTTTATTTAAAAATATTAATTAAAAATATATTTAATTTATATTTTTACTTATAATATCATCTGTATATATATTTCGTATTTATATTCATGTACAATTTAATAGGATTTGAATTTAAAATTGTCAGATTGTACTGATTTTTTTATATTAAACATCTTACCTAATTGTTTCCAATGTCAGAAAAATTGATTCCGGAAAAATATTTCGCAAACATCAGCAAAAAATGACATGTCGTCTTGGGGCACCTGGGCACCCGAGATGCCCCAGATATGCTAGATGCCTCAAGACTTTTGCTTACCTATAGACCGACGCCGGGGCGTACCGAAACGGAGCCAGTGTGCCTCTTTGCTAAAGGAATTCGTCGCGATAGGTCTAGATGCAAATTCATCTAACGCTGTCTCAACACTAGTATCTTTGGCCCGGTTATGTGACGGGGGTGCTACGATGAGGTACGACCGTGACTTGAATGGAAATGGAGTTTTGACAGGGATAAAATTTGGACACAGAGCACACTTTGCGGCCGTCACGGGCTGGAATTATTACAGGTATGGAATTTTGATAGGGTGGAGTTATGATATGTTTCACTGTACCTCACCTTTTGTCAATATATCACATTTCCAAGAGCATGTCCTAACCGGCCGAAAGCCGCAAACCACTTGTATACTAATACTCATATGAGGACTAGGACAATTCCAACAGCGGGTACTCGGCACCATCGAGTGACAGGGCGTGACGCCTAGCGTCGGCGGCTAAGCTTTTCAGCGACGCGTCATGGCATGGGTGCCTGGCATTGTGTTTATTCTATTTTTGGAGACGCAGCGTTGCGCGAATCGGAGGACAAGGAAAACACCTTCAGGCGAGAATGGTTTGTGTCGCTGGAATGCTAATGAATCTTTGAAGAAAGGCGAGCACAGTCCTTTGCCTCTCTGCGGTGGTGGAGTCTCAATTGGCTGGCTCTGTGCTAGAGTTCTCGCCCGAAATGGAAGGGCTGGATAGTAACAGCGAACCGCATTACAGCCCTTGCCCGAGATCAGATCATATATAGAGCTTGTCGTTATTAATCCATGGCGGCGGCGCTTAGATGGCTGCATGCATGCATGCAGGGACACGGACGGGGTAGAATCGCTGTAACGTTGCGGGCCCGTTTTGTCGGGTGTTTGGCTGCCATTCTATTAGCATCATATCAAACATCACAGCTATATGGAGGACAGCTCCTTCTTATACCCGCCGTGCCTCTTTGCTGCTCTGTTTTCCTGTCTTCTCTTCTACTGTCTTCTCTTTTGCTTTTCACCTTCGATATCCCTCCCGCGAGACGGTTATACAATTTACAGCTAATCAACTAATACACTCCTCTCCCGGCGAGACACTCCCTAAACTATCTCACCATGGCCGGCGCCCTCCAAAACCTCGCCGTCAACATCTTGTTCAAATCCCCCCCACCCACCAAAACCGAGGCCGACCTCCCCCCCGCCTACAACGGCCTCGTCTACACGCCCCCCTCGCCCACCGCCCTCCGCCCCCCAAAACCACCCAAACCACCCCACTCCAACACCGCCCTCCCCCGCCGCTTCCCATGGCGCGCCCTGCTCCTGCAGCTCCTCGCGCTCGGCGTCTCTGCCCTCGCACTTGGCATGACGGCCTTTGTGGTGTGGGTCTTTGACAACAACCCGGCCCAGACGTTCCACCCGGACATTGTCTCTGGCTGGTCCACGGCCGTCTCGCTGAACGCGGTGCTGGCGTGGCTGGCCGCCGTGGTAAAGTTGGCGCTCATGTGGCCGCTCGCCGAGTGTATTGGGCAGATGCGGTGGGTGCTGTTTGCGGAGCGGCCGAGGAAGCTGGCGGATTTTGAGAGTATTGGCGGCGCGGGGAGGGATGTGTTTGGGGCGGTGGGGTGGATCTTTAAATTCCGGAGGGGGTGAGTTTTTATTCGATATGATGGTTTGATATTGAAAAGTCTACTGAGACTGATATGTTCTAGTCTGCTCGTCCACTTTGGCGCGGCCCTGATGCTCCTCTCCCTCGGCCTCGACCCCGCCGTCCAACAGCTGACCACCTACAAACTCCGGTCCGTCCCCGCCACGTCCGCCACGCCCGCCCTCCTCTCCTCCAACCCGTCCTACACGCCCACCCGGGGCTTCTCGCGCGGCCTCATCCTCGCCACTCCCCGCGCCCTCCTCTGGGGCGCCACCTCCGCGCTCCTCGGCGACCCCGTCACCACGGGCCACTCCTGCGCCTCGGGCAACTGCACATACCCGCCCACAACCTCCGTCGGCGTGTGCAGCACCTGCGACGACATCACGGACCAGCTGACCCGCAACTGCACAACTCTGACACCGAAAAACAGGTACTGCCAGAGCGCGACATGCTTCACCTCCGGCCAGCTGTGCACATACACCTACAACGCCACCTCTGCCGGCGGCGGCACAACGTTCCTCTCCATCAAGGCCGAGGGCGCAAACTCGACCGTCGCCGGCAGCACGGTCATCATTTCTGCCGACAGGATCGTGCTGACAGCGCTGTATATTCAGCCGGACAACGTGACCGCCGCGGCCACCCAGAACCTCCCCGTTGCGCCCGGATATGTGGCGGAGGGCGGCTCGCACATGGCGCGCGGGTACGTGTGTGCACTGCGGTTCTGCGAGCAGGCGTATCAGGCACGGGTGGTGAACGGGACATACAGCGAGACGCTGGTGAACAGCACCTCGGTCGACTCCTTTGCGCTGCCCGTTCCGCAGCTCAGCGAGATTACGGACGAGCTGCTCAACCGGCCGCTCCCTATTGCGGCGAGCGGCAAGACGAATGTCTCCACGGCTGCGCTGTTTGCAATGGGTACGGGCCTGGCGGTCAGTTTGAGTGGGAATGCGACGGTGCTGACGGCGGAGCCGGGGCCGGGAGAGGTGTCGGAGCTGCACCGGGGGCTGTATGTGGACTTGCTGACGGCCGATTTGGCGGACGTGATGGCGAATGTGACGGGGAGTATGAGTGCTGCGGTGAGGAATGAGGGGAGTGGCGTGGAGGGGGTGACGCTGGTGATGGAGAGCTGGATGGTGGCGAGGTGGGCGTGGTTTGCGTGGCCGGCGGGGATATGGGTGGGTGTTTTGGTGCTGCTGGTGGCGGTGGTGAGGGGGACGTGGGTGGGGAGGGGCGGGTGGATGGGTGCGAGTGCGGTGGCGGGGGTGCTGGTGGGCTTGGAGGCGGGGGTGAGGGCGGAGGTGGATGTGATGGGTGGGGGGGTGAAGAGGGACGAGGTGAGTGGGGGGCTAGGGGCGTGGAGGGATAAGTGGAGTGCCAGGAGCGTGGCCGAGGAGGTCAAGGTAGGTACGGGGGTAGTGCAGGAGGGGGGCGTGGCCGTGGTGAGGTTTAGGAGGGGCGAGTAGAGCTCTGGACTTTTTCTTTCCTTGTAGTTGGTTGTTTGTGTTTACGTAGTTGATTTATACCGTTTCTTTGTTTACTTTTCTCTTCTTTTTTCATGTAGAGTTGCCAACGTCCGATTATGACCAGTTGATCAATACTATTTTTAGTTGATTACCACCAATCTAATTAAATGCGTCTTGAATAACTTCTGTTTTTTTGTCTTTTTGTTTGTTTAATTCATTAATTGGAACAACTCTGGTGCTAGAGATGTTTGTAAAATCTCAACAAGATTCATCAGCCTACTCCCAAACTACAGTACTACTACACATATCTTTCTATTACAGTTGTGGCATCATGAATCTGGTATTCTCAAAACACGTCGGATCACAAACAGCACTAACCATGCCAATTCCCGATATTCTACTATTTCAAGTACTTGCCGAGTACAGTAGCCAAGAAGCCGGCCCAAGATGTCTACTACCAAAGATATTGTCGGTGTCTTTTTGCAACACCCCGGAAGCTCGAGTATTTTCAGTGGGAAAGTAGATAAATCTAGGGTCTTGAGTGTGTCTGCTCGAATTCTGGGCTCGAGCTGGTCAAGGACTGGAGTAAACTTGGCGAGCCGACCGTGGTCACATTTCTGCTGTTTTTTTTTTTTTTTTTTTTTTGTTTAATTCATTAATTGTATGTAGACCGTAGTCTATGACAATCACATTTCTGCTGAGCTACTTGGTCACCGACTTGGCCAGTCATCTACAGAAACGTGCCTACCACTCCCGGCACCGATCTCAATGCAAGTATTGCAGCATCACAGTATCACTGTAGCCCATGCCACTATCCCACTATCCGACCAAGCCCCCCACCTTCCCGCCGCCCCCAAAGCCAGTAACCTAAACTGTAGGCCCGTCCTTGCTAGGTCATTCGTAAAGAAGCCCACTCAACGAACCACCCCACGAAAAAGAAAACGCGGCGGATAACCCGCGTTACTGCCGTTGGTCATATCTTATCACTCGGGTGCCAAGGCGCTAGGGTGGAAATGATTGGTTGGTGGGTAATACGTGTTCGGATTCGCCCCGCGCGGGGGGTTGCATGGAGTGGGTGTGAGGGGCCTGAATCTTATTAGAACTACACGCAATAATTATGAACCTTCTTAGAAGTCCTCCCCTGCTTCCATATACCTGGGTACATAGTTGCCAGAGATTCTCTACTAAATACAACTGTCTATCCCCAGGTATACTAACTAGCTAGCTGCACGCTGTAGCTACTCGATACATGTAGAACGTACTCTTCCCCCCAAGCACGCACACTACACTAGTGCAGACATGATAGTGGAGATGCAAGTCCGTCGAAATGGAAATGGAAACATTTCAAAGCGGGAAAGTGCATGAGAGGTTGGTGTATGTTCTCTAATCGACCTCAGATCTCATCAACATGGTTCTCAAGGTGCGGAGCTCAGGATTGCATAGTTTTATGAGTGGTGGGTTGTAGGAGAGTGTTGTAGCCAAAGTGTCAAAACCTATCTCCTCCGTTACAGTTCTATCTCCACCAAGACGATCACCGTCGTGCGTATATCACTAAAACTAGCTGGGAGCCACGTGTATGTAAACGATCCGCCGAGATGTTAACGTACCACCGTCCAAGGATAGGATCAATTTAATGTTCCAGCCATGAACATAAAGCGTTTGAGGCTTGACCCGTCGGCTGGGCTCACTTACAGTTAGAGGTACGCGTGATAGTTAAGAAAACCCGAGAATGGATAATTATTGAATTCTATCCAGTAGATATTTAGTCTTCAAAATATTTATGCACTCGTGAGTTATGAAGATTTATCCGGTCTTGTGGTGCTCACCATGAACGATTGTCTATTTTAATTAACCGGCATCAACCCATTGCGGTATCGCGTGATACACTGTGTCTCACTCGGTTGAGTTACTGAACATGAAACATTACATAATTACGGGATCTGTGTCTGTGCTTTCCTTAAATAGGATAGAAAATAGGATAGAAAATAGGATCAGTTTTAGTGGCTCTAGTTGACCAGATGACTAGCTTGATGCAATAACATCTGAAATCATGAAATTGAGCATAAAATATAATTGAAAATACAAATATAAAAACATTCCTCCAATATACACGATTGGAGGCAGTACAAGCTCCCAAATATTAACAAATATTCATGTAAGGCCCATCCTTACTGACCCATTATGCGAAACAATGAGCCTTCAACAGTTCTCATTACCCGCCAAGTTTCCGTACACTTTTCCTCCAGCTCAACACTCGGAATGTTCAATTCCATCCAGTTATCCTCCGACAGAAACGACGCCTCCTTCCGTACCGTCTCCCGGATATTATTGAGTTGGGAAGCAAGAATACGCGCACTAAGTTTCTCCTCTGAATCGGCCCAGTTTATTCGGAACCTGACGGCTCTTTTAGCCTTCTTGAAGTTCGTTTCAGTTTCCTTGACCTTTTGGATCAGTTGAGCCACATGGCTAAACAGAACCCGAGCTCTTTGGATCTCCCCAATGCGATCGAGGGGAGCACGGATGCTGAGAGCCACAACAATACGTTTGACATATGCGATCGTCTTCCCCGTCCCGGTTGTCCGGAAGTCTCGACGCTGTTTGAGTACGTGCCTCTGCGCTCTAAAAGCACGTTGAATGACGATAGCAGCGGCTGGCCTTCGTGTTTCTGGGTTAAGCAGGCTCAAAGAGAACTCGATACGAAGTAGACGCTTATACACCTCCCGGATTCTCATCTCCAACTTCATGGAATCGACTGGCCGGAGTGAATTCAAGTTCTTTTCGGAGAAGAAGCTGGTATTCTCCATAATCGTCTTTGGTAATTCCAATAGCCTCTCGAACCAGATTTGGGCATGCTCGATACTGGACATGTTTCCTTCATTCATCATACCCTTGGCCTCATCCCTAGACTCATTGTATGTCCTGTCGACCTTTTCGCTCAAGAGATGAAGCTGGAGGCCAACGGTGAACATCAAAGATCGAACACGCACTCGCTCTGCCACGGTCATAACAGAAATGTCCACAATCTCCCCGCAGATCCTCTCGATAAATCTCAGGGCTACACCTTGAGGGGTGCTGAAAAATTCTCGCCGCGCTTTGATGATTGGAGAGCGGGACCTCCACATTATCTGGATTGTTATAACCGCTGGTTCAAAGTTGCCATAGTCTTTGAGGGGATGCGTAGTATCATCATAGTCTGGTTTCTCGGTAGCAGTCTGTCCAGAAACAACAGGAGCGCTCAACTCTATCAACGACACCCTCGAAGCTGCGGGCTGGAGAGCAGAGAAGAATGTTGGGGCATTTTTCGTAGCTGTAATAATTAGGGGTGCGTCTTTTCCGCTGTAGATATTAAAGGAATCTATGTAAGCGCGGCAAAAGTTGCTAAATTGCGCGCAGTCCTTGAACCCTAACGCCATAGCGAATGGAAGGCCGATTGTCTGCATGCGAGTCATCGGTGAGAGGGAGTTTATCTCAAATCGCGTGAGAGAGGGCCAATAAATACCTGACTGACTAGAATGCTAACTTGAGCAAGTCTAGACTGTAGATGGCTATTGAAAGAAGCCGTCCGCCATGGGTGGGTATTCAAACCGCAAGTACTAAGGAAATGAACATTCCGGCGAGCGAAAACGTGTATGCCCTGTCCCTTAGCTCTGATTCTCCCTGTAATCTTATGCTGAAAGGGCTCCTTGTCATTGTTGACTTTCTGTACGAGGAGACAGAAACTTTCAACGAGTAAGAGTAGGTCCTGACGCCGGCGACCAATAAAAGCCGTGTTTGGTGTTTCAGTTCGCGGTAGCAGTTGCCTGTACAGTGAAACCCAGGCTTGAGGTAATACCACATCGCCTGGATTACTTTGATATATCTTTCGTCGGAGATGTCAGCTCAATCGAACCAATGCCGACAGGGAAGTAGCTGATACGTACCAGATATGTCGCCCACCTTTCATACAGGGCGATAATTGAGTGATATGCGTGGAGATCAATCGAATCTGCGTCTCGTATAACCTTATCTAGAGCACTGATTGATTCTTGTCCTATACCCAAACGGAGACTGTTGCGGATTGTTTGCAAGGTCCACCAACACTCCCGCGCCTTTGGATCTTTCTGGACGGAATCAGATTGAGAAAGACTGCGCTCGTAATTTGGGCGCGAATCTGATAAACCTTTAGCGACCTTGTGCAAATGGGAGTGAATTGAAACTAACCGAGGTTTTGCGCGATCTGGAGTTGTTCAAGCATCGAAGAGAGGTCGCATATCGTACTCATATTAGTTTTAAGACGATGAAATAGTAAATCGTCTAGCCCTCCGAAAACACCTGCATAGACGCTATTTGGTTCTGCGATTTCATCCCATACTCTTTTCAATATCTCCGGCGATTGTTCTACCGATGATATATATGTTATTTGGGCCAATAGAAATTCCATAACCCGTCGCGCTAGGACACATCGATTAGTTTATCGTTGTAGAAGAAGGATCTGATAGTGCTGATATATTACAGTTTCCAAGATATTCACGAATAAATGACAGAGGAGCGAGGTTTTTGAATCTACGTTCACGATACAAAGGCAAAAGGCTGCTAATTGCAGAGGCCATACGAAGTAAATACTGAAATTGAGTTAGCGTAGAACTGAAAACTCACAGATTTGAGCGGGAACCTTTGTTTTAGCTAGATATTCTGATTCCTTCACAGGACCTCTATGAAGCAGCTCGCACCCGGGACGGTTGTGGAATCCTTTACAGCATTAGTCAGGCAATAAAAGCTGTATCCGATTGGACGCAAACCCCGGTATTGGAAGGTGAGACATGGTGTAGTTCTATAAAGGAAGTGTTTCGAAACTTCACACAACTCGGTCACTGCTCCGCATACGCAGCTAATTATCCACTTGGTAATAGCTTGTGTTACAAGGACTCTGGGTTTCTGGCCAGCGAGGCTACTGTTGTCGTCATGTAACAGTGATGGTTGAAGAACTATCAATAGATTGGCTTGCTTGCGACAAGGAATGACCCCCAAGAAAGTAGAAAGACTCATCGGAATATTCGAATTCAGAACTAGTTCTTTTGTTACACTGACTGCCGTAGCTATTGACTCCACCGGTAACTCAGTGATGGAATTTGCCGAGCGAATGAATGCATGAGCTCTAATGGTTACCTGGATGTTGTTAGCAGTTAAAGCTCTACTACGTGTGTGGGTTGTGGGTATATACAATAATATCAAAAACCTCCTTCATCCATTGTTCAGCAAAAACGAGGCTCTCATAGGTCATCTCATGTCTCCAAAACCCGTCAAGTTGTTGAGGCAAATCTCTCCAGAACACTGCTATGGATGGGGCGTCTGATAACCAATGGCGGTGTGGAGGTTCTGCACGATTCGCTATGAAAATTTGACTAGTGACGGATGAAAGGCTCTCGTGTAAGGCTTTGACTTGTCCATAATTGTATACTTGAATCCTGTCCTCTCTTGGAAGTTGTGCCATCCCTCGAAATTCTCCATCTATTCTCCAAGCTTCTGCGAGGTCCCCTAATGCAACTGCATGACTACAAGCATCAGTGAATCGACATTGCATGAACAAAAGTTTTAACAATTGCTCATTCATTTCATATTCTCTAAAGAACTCTTCTTTTTCTAGGTCATTGAGCGTGGAGGCGGCGAGTTCTCTTAGCTCAGTTGATATCTTGCCACGTCGGACAAGCAGAATACAAAGCCTAGAATAATGGCGCTGATATGCTGTGCTTAGGTTCCTGTTGTGTCTGTTGGTGATTGTTAGTGTTATTGTTGTAACGCCTTAAATGAACCTCACTGCATACTTATTCAGATATAAAACCAGACTGTCAAATCTCTGCCCTCCTGCCAGAATTGCAGCACCATCATTATGACGTCCGGCGAGGGCAAAACTGTTTGCAGCCTTCTCAAATAGCTCGGCTCTGGTATATAGTTCAGCAGCTCGCAAAGATTCCCCATGCGTCGCAAAAATATCTACCTAATGCATCAGCAGCCATATATATAACGTTGGCGTTTGCGCTACTCACCGCCTGCATGTTCAAACTCCCCCAGCGCTTCATAACAGCTGGCTTCACGTAGTACTTGTCCGCACTCCTGAAATAACTTTGCTGCTTCCCGGAAACTTTTCTCAGATATCTCTTCGTTCCCACGGGCTAAGTGTGATTTGGCCTTTCTCTCAGCGATTAATGCTCTTGTTAAATTATTACCCTTGCTGTCATTTGCTCGCCTAAAACATAGGAGCGCCTATAGTCAACGGTGTTAGATAGATATTATCCAGCGTTTGAGAAATAGGGGCAGCTACGCTGTCATAGTTCTTGTTCTCGATAAATTGGTATCCCCTACGTGACCATATTTGTGGCTTCGCGTTCTTTCCCGGATCTAGTTGTGCTAGCTTCTCATGTTTCTGGTTTCATTAGTGATTGATTGATACAGGTGTGCCTCCGGAAAGATGTCCGTCATACATTACTATCATCATCTCGAACTACTTCAACGTCGGGTGCCCAGAGTGTAAGGATATCCTTCACACTAGCCGAGTTACTCTCGAAGAACCAAAGTCTGTACTGTGCCCTGGTTATTGCAACGTAAAGTTGCTTTGATGCATCAACTAATGCTCAGAACGTCAAGGATCAGCTGCAGTAAACTTACTTTCAACTCTGAGCAGAACGCCTAGAATCAAGTACGGATATATCAGTGCCCCATCATTAATTGGACCTTTCTTGAGGTACTTACCAGGTGTTTGATCGAACTAAAGTCCCCGGATTGAGCAGCACGCCACGCAGACAAACATTTGCTCGTGCTAAAGAAGTCTAACAGCAGCACATCCTCGAACTCCATTCCCTTACTATCAAGAACAGTCAATACCAAAGCGAAATCACCAATTTCCTTGCGTACCCTCTCTTGCTGAGCCCTGTCCCGAACAATTATGACCTGGTCTGCACCGAACTGAGCAGGGTCTGCAGCTAGGTTAGTAGCACCGAACATATTTCTCGAAAGAACCTCGGAGCCAACGCCAACTTCTTTCGTTAGCCACTGTGATAGTACGACTTGAGGTATTACTCACCGAACATTACTGGCTTCGGTCCGGAAAACTGTCCTTCTTCGTCCTTCATACGATCCACCATGTCCGGAAAGCCTATAGCGTTTAGAATTGCCCTAGGGAGAAAATATCAAAGCGACTTACTACTATACAGCAGCCTCATGACTGAGGTTGCAACGTTGAGTATGCCCTGATGTGTGCGGTAGTTCTTATATAGCTTGTGCACATATGGTGTGATTTTCTTTCCAGAGGAAAAGCGCGCATAGAGAAGATCTTTAACATTTTCAAAACGAAAGACGGAATCTTTCGAGATCGACTGTGCGGTGTCGCCAGCTTAAGCATGTCCCGTAATTAGTTTGGTTACTTTAAAATTAAGGCTAAGTATCTCGTACCAAAGTGAACAGCGTTAGGACTCTTGACCAAATGCAACAACATCATAATCTCAAGGAGCCTTTGGTCTTGGATTTCTAAACACAAAGGGAAATAACAGTTAGAGTTAGGTAGAAATAGTACTAATCTTGACTTACCATCTATATAAATCTCATCAAACGCTTTTTCGATCCTGTTCCTTACATCGCGGTTCTTGGCCATTCCGTTAAGAACATCTCTTGCCCGGTCAATATCATCAATGTCTCCGTAATCCCTTTTGACCTTCTCGTAGCGTAAGTAGATGTTGTATATTAAATCTCTATCCACGCCTATTGGTGAAATCTTATGTCCATCCTGGAGATATCTCTCGCGTGTTAGGGGTTGGAAGTCGATCGAACGACATGCGGAGCCCTTGATGACGCCAATGATTTCCATGAACGCCAGCGTAGGCGATACTCCCCTTGTCAAGTTGGTTGGGAACAGTTCCCAGTATTGTTCGCTAAACACTTCAAAGTCCACTACCTGGCTCTTTCGGTACAGACGCGTACGGCCAGGCACTTTCTTAGAAAGAGCATCACCCATGGAGCCAGCGGAATTGAGATGAAATGAGAAGTTTTGTCTGTCTGAAGCCCTAATCTTCTGTTAGGTGATATGCTACCATATATATATATATATAAGAGAATCAAGGGATATACCTCAGAGTATTTTCCAAGAGCTTGAGAAAATAGTTAAATGTACAGATTAGAGGGAAATCATCTGCAAGTATTGTAAAGATTGTGTGGTTGACTTCTCTTTCATCGTCACCAAGCATGTAGTTTATATTATTTCCTTCCTCAGCAGAGTCAGGTTTTAAATCATGAGTCGCAATCAACCGCTTGGTATAGTCCTTCAGTTTGTTCGAAAGGACGTGAGACCGCGTGAGCAACACCTAAACCAGGGGTTAGAAATGTGCAGATCCAGGAAATTGGTAAACAAGATTACCTGATGGGGCGAATTCCTAGCATCAAGGTTCTTTGAAGTAAGATAACGCCCAAATAACTTATACACTAGGCAGGTTGTTTTGCCCGTACCACTTCTACCCTGGATTAGAGTTGAGTTCAAGGTTTCTTTGACCACTGCCAGCTCTTCTTTAGCGAGACTGAGAGGATATTGTGCGTTGAGATTCCCAGCGCGGAGATTGCTGAATGTAGTTTGGGTAACGCTGTAAAACCTGTCTAGAGGAAGACGGAGAATGTAAGCATTTCATTTGCTTTAAGTTATACGATCACAACTTAAGAACAATTAGACAAGAAATAAACGTATACTTACTAAATCTCAGAAGGCTTTCACCGAGCTGTTTTTGGGATTTATCATCGAGCTCAAGGGTACCTGTCAAGGTATCACTATCTTTTCCGTAGGAGTTCGGATATGCGATTCCGCTGAGTTGATCCACTGAAGATTGTTTCTGCGCGTCAAGGCGGATCCCGGAAAATGTCTTGTGTATCAGACAGATATGAGGTTCCGCTTCCTCAATCTAAACCAGTGCTTGTCAGTTGCTAATCGGAAACACCACATTTATATGTCGTTTCTGGCTGAAGGATTATACTAACTATTCCAATTTCTCCTATCCTCCAAACTACAAAATGAATTAGAACCAGATTTACTCAATTAAGCACGAAAGGAACTTACTCCTAACCAGTTGCAGCAATGCTTCTGTAGCTTCGTCAAACTCAACGTCCAATTGCCATAGTATACCACTCTTTTTGTCTTGCCCATACCGCGCCAGATACAGATAATTATTCACTCCCCCCAGCGGCTCGCGGATCGGGGGATCCTCCCATATACCGGAGGCCAGCTGAATAATGACGCGCTCGACCATATCAAACGAACCTGTATAGTGTGGAAATATTAACATTGACCTGAGTAACGGAGCATGTTATCCCCACAAACCTTCTTCGTATGCCTGCTGCATATCCTCCAAGGCCTCCCCAGAGGCTAGGACTTGCCACATGCCTATCCCAGACCCAAGAAGATCCTTAAAGTGTCCAAAGCCAAGACTGAGACACGTTTCTCCTCGCTGCTCCAGATCATGCCTTGCTAATTCCCCACCCGTAGAGGATTCGTAACAATATCGACAAGGAAACGACTCGCTGGCAGCCTTTAACATTCGCGCTGTTTCATCCCTCTCCAATGTAAAGATAGCGTCTTCTAGAGCACGCTGAGAAGTAGGTGGTGAGATTCTGAGGCGCTGTAATTCAAGGATCAGATCTGGATCGAGTCGTATTTGCCATGGCATGTTTGATGTTGGTCGTGGATTGTTTCTGAGAGCCCGAATTAACCGTGGATGAAGATTATCCAGTGCCTGCCAGCGGTTCTTCTGTTCATCGATATCGTGGTTCCCCATACAAGAGTCGCATTGCTCAATAATCCTCCTTGTCCATGAACTGAGAGCCTGGTAATCGTGGATCATATCGGTGAGCACTACAATCCACTGCTTCATGATTCCACCAGTTGTCTTCCCGGACATCAACGCTACAAAAAGAAGCTTTTCCTCGAATAATCGTCCAACTAGCTTCTCAAACGATCGAGGGATGTGCGGGAGGCAGCACTCTAGAACAGCACCGAATGCATCCAGGAAATTGTTCGATAGCGTAAACTGGCTAAAACTATCACCGAGCAGTGGTAGCAGAATGCGCTCGGTGAGCTCATTTGAAAAAGCGAGCCCTAGCCAGGGCTTCTGACGTGTTGCATCAATTGGATGGTTCACTGAATGCTTTTTGAACATTGTGAAAAACCTTGAGATTCTTGAGGCATAGTGATCGAAGTTGGATAGAAGCTGCAAAAATGTTTCTTCGTCAGAGAACAAACGGGATAAGGACTCAGGATTGTGCTCCAGTTCGATGAATACAGGAATGCAGTCCGACAGTGTAATTTGCTCTTTGTTGAAGATTAAAGATACAAAGTCCTTAGGAAGAGATCTTCTTTTTTTGTATGCTGCCGCCATGGCTGAGGTTTCGGGGATTTTGAGTAGTTGGTATTTGTTTGAGGAATATTTGTATCACCAGAATCTTTGAGGTAAGGGTAGAGGTTGGGGAGGGGGGGCGGGGGGCGTGTATAATGATTTATTATCATTGTGGGTTGCCTTATCATGGATGTGTGGGTTGCCTAACCTTCACCTTGCCGCAATCAAACAGCATCATATGCATCCGCCTAGCGAGGGAAAGATGTAGCGGCTCCGGGTAAGAAGTATGGCTCGAGAAGCTATGATGGGTAGGTCTGCAGCCAATCAATCTATAGAGATTGGGAGATCTACTCCCATAATAGGACTAGCGCCTAGCCTAACGGTGGAATTCTCTCTGACACACCCACTCCCTATACCTTCTCGCGCCAAACAATAGCTGGCAAGTTTGTACATGCGTACCCAGAGCCACATACCTACATACATGTACATAATCCTTGAGCTGATAATTCTACTTGCATCAGATACACAGAGAATGGTGTGTAAGCATTACTTTTTTGACAGTACCGACTTCCCGAGGGCCGTTAGAGTTGAGGGATATGTTATCTACAGCTTGTATATAGCTACCGGAAAATTGGCCATCTCCGGCCAGGGATTATAATTATCCCTTTAACAATTGGTTGAATGGCATAGATCAGATCCGCTAATAGTAATTTTGATCTTATATGTACAGCTAGTCTTTCGAGTTATAGCGGTAGATTGATGACCTTCGCGTAATGACTCCTTATCCCGCAGGGGCTGTCGTCCTTGACCGCAATAGCTCCTCATAGCTCCTCATAGCTCCTTGTGTACGTAAAGTCACTTACGTACTAGAACAGCCATTTGATGCTTAGAACAAGTGTGATCAGGTCAGAGGACTTGAATCCTATATCGGCTGACGGTATTCCAGCAAGGTATACTACCTTTACAGTCTTTTAGATGGAAATCATACTAGCCCCCAACTTTAAAATACCTCGAATTCCAGCTGCTAAAATTTTTAATTTCACTGCGGTAATGTGATCTCCGTCTTTCTTGATATATGCCAA
Organism: Morchella eximia; assembly: GCA_024713935.1. Lineage (NCBI taxonomy): Eukaryota > Fungi > Ascomycota > Pezizomycetes > Pezizales > Morchellaceae > Morchella > Morchella eximia. Next base: position 106,970 of record JAMGZG010000022.1, on the reverse strand, counting down.
CGAAAGTGATGGCAATATTCCTGGAAATATTGTCAAGGTCATATAGATGCATCTCTCATTAAATGTGAAATAACTAAATCTGGAGGCGGCACTCTTGAACCATAAGCTTCATATCACTTAAACGCATCAACTAATACTGACTGTGAGTTAGGTCAACAAGCGACGAGGGTCGAGTCAGCTGATGGATCTTCAGGCAAGATTACATAGGGAGCGATGTGTAAGCTACCTCATATGACAGTACCTAATCATTCCTAGTATTCAAAATTCTTACAGAGATTTCCACTCCGGATTGTCAATATACTCTAGGACTCGAAGTATGCCAGGAATCTTAGGCCTAAGTCTCAGATATGTGACAATTCGAGAAATTCCCATGTAGCAAATCATTCTTTTATTCTTTATTCAACCAAGTAATGATGGTGTGTATTCAATAGATCTACTAAGCTATCAATCAATCTATCTTCTTGATATAACCTACCGAGTGAAATCTCAGACCGTTAATGGAACGAGTGATGCACAGTGAATCACTCGGCCCACGACAGAGACCCGATTGAAAGATATTGGCTATATTATGGAAAGATCATGTTTTCCCTTCTTCGAAATACTCCTCCGAAGATAGAACAGCGATATGGCTCAATACTGACAGTGAAAGATCTAGGACGGAAAAGGTAGTATTGAATAAACGCTGGGTGTGTAAATCGAAAGGATGAACACTTGACTAAGTGGAGGTAATACGCTAAAAGATGGTGTTTGAAAACTTCACAAGCTAAACCTTTTGGGGCTAGAGATGATCAGCGCCACATTAATATGTGTTCTAATCTCCCTTGCATCAACACCATCCATTCAGGAAAGACAAGATGAACCAACTATCGGTGCAGCTCAAAGATTCTAACAATTGCTAGCTAGTTTATTATTCCTGGGTACCCCAATTTGAAAAATACCGAACAAAAACCCTACAAACTGCAAATTCCTCCCTTTAGTGCAGCTTGACAACTTTAATGAACTAAATGTAGTGTCGTGCCCAGACCTTTGTCAACTCGTTCCTCCTCCTTGTACTGGGCGAATCACGCCACAGACTGGGAACGAGACTTAAATTATAAACTGAAGGCTACCATCTATTGATGGATAGATGAGCGAGCCACGAGCGCGGACTATCAACGAATCAGCTAGTCTTTCCGCGGATAGACGTTTACAACTAGGACAAGATTTTGCGAGGGCTGATGTTGGGGCCAGTTATCCCTCCGCTACGTTTCCTATAGGCACGTTATGCATAATGCAGATCACCCACAGAATGCATGCAGCAGAGCCACCCAATTCTTCCCTATCACAATCCCGTATGTGTACATGTATATATGTCATATCTAACTAAAAACGAATATTGCACCTAGGCAACACTTGGCGGCGCCTATTGACTGACCAGTATCTACATAGTTTACACGCTATGAGGCGGTTATTGAATGCGGAATGAGCGTTTATATTTAGCAGTCTCCCGAGAATCCTAGTAAGGCGGGTACGCTGATATTAATTATAACGCATCTGGCCGCTTGATTCGACTCTGAAGTCCCGTCGGGAAGTAACGTCCCCTCCATTTCCGTCATTGCACTTTGAGGAGATACAGTAAATTGAAACAATCGAAAGAACTCACATCCTAGAGCTACATGTCTCAAAACCTTTCACATCCCCCGCGGCGCCCTCCCGGATTAGTAGTCAGGGTTAGGGTTACATATTTAGGCCTCCCACACACACCCACACAAACGTATGATTACTCTAAAGAAGCAAACACGCTGGCCGGCGCTTCTAAAGCTGTGAGTGGACTGTGCATATAAGATAGTCATGTAACATTACATCTCGTAGATAGTCTCCCCACCATCAATCTTCAACGCTCGCAATGCGGAACAAACAGACGAAACGAAAGGGCACCAGCACGTTAGACACCGTGAACTTGAATGAAGTGACACAGACAGAGACAGCACGCCTAACGGGCGAGAACACCCGATTGACGGTTGAGGTTTCGCGGCTAAATGCGGAGAACAATCGCCTAGCGGAGGAGAACAAACGGGTCGGACAATCGGCGGGGGCACTGGCATTGGCGAAGTCTGAGGCCGCTGAGCTTTCGAGTGTGCGCGTACAGAGAGAGAGCGCTGCGGAGGAGCTTAGGACGGTACGGCATGAGTTGGGTGTTTTGAGGGCGGAGGTGGCGAGACTTGTGGGTGAGAATCAGGAGCTGGATATGAGGGGTATTCGCGCGGACGAGGAATTTGTTGAGGTTCGAGGAGAGCTGGTGAAGTTGAGGAAGGAGCTACAGATAGCGGAAGCGAGCACCGCAGAACTGCGATCTGCGAATATACGTACGGCGGAAGATTTGAAAGCTGCTTTGGGACTGAATGTGACAATGCAGGATCATGTTTCTGAGATGGAGATGGACGGGATCCGCGCTGGTGAGGAGATGACAGTGTTGAGGGCAGATCTACAAGAAGCAAAGACGCAAAGCGAGGAGCTGAGGGATGAAAATGTAAAGTTGAAGGACGATCTGGCGGCCGCTCGGAGGGATTGCGCCGCAGTTGAGAAGTGCATCTTGGAGATGGAGGTGGAAAGCATCCGAGCTGGTAAAGAGTCAACAGCGCTGAGCGAGGAACTGCAGACGTTCAGGGTGGAGATGGCGGCTTTAAATGACATTAATGCACGTTGTGCAGAAGAGCTGGTAGTTTCCATGGAGGAGAGTGCTGCGGGGAAGAAGATCGATAAGAGGAACTGTGACCTCATTTTGGGCTTGAAGAACGAACTCCTCTCGGCTACACTCAAGATGAAGAAACTCCAGGATAGCAACATCCACCTAGAATGCGAATTGACGGCTGCGAGGCAAGAATCCGAATCCATGAAAGAAAACACGAAGATTCTCTACGCAGAGAGCCATGTTCTTGCCAAAGAGCTCGTGGCCATCAAGACAGAGTTAAAAGAAGCAAACGGCTGCGTTAGTACGGCGCAGAGAGAGATGGAATATCTTGAAACAAAGAATCGACGACTATTACAGGAGATTGGGATGTCGGGGGTGAAGGCTCTACGAGTTGCATATGACAAGTTGCCCTCGTTTGAGCATGAAAAGGTCACTTTGGATCTTCTGAAGCGCAACGCGTCTCTTTCCGGAGATCTCGCCGCAGAAAAGAAGAAAACCCAAGCCAGCCACCAGCCATCAATGTCGACTCTTGTGGAAGAGAAATCAAGGCTACTAGAGGCCTTATCTGCCGAACTCAAGAGTACCACCAAAGAGAAATCAAAACTTCAGAAGCAGAACAATCGGCTACGGCGCACATTGAAAGAATCTGCCAAGGCATGAGAACAATCACTTGTTAAGGATGCAGAAATCTAGTGGTTTTATTTATTTTTTCTTTCCTTGTTTACTTTGTAACATCTATGGCTTATTCACTTTTGATCTTTGAGAATCGCGCGAACCTCTCTTTACCTATCTGCTCTAACCAATTAATGATCCACACGGGGGTCTATTTTCTTTGTTTTCTTTCTTTTATTCCTCCTACGTATCGGTATCTCTACCAAGGTTATTCTTACGTCTTTTCCTACTGTCGGACTATGAAGCTTGGCCGCTGTGAGAGTTTCGGGGGTGTCTTGTCTTCCCTTTCTACCAGCACCACCCTCATATTTGTACCGCATTTCTTTGCATCATCATATTATCCATATTTGTTCTAGCTTGGTGCTTGTACAATTGTCTCATCATTTATAACCTTGCTATACATTTATTCGATCAACTAGGTATCGGGTGCGCTGTGCTGGGAGTGGTGGGCGCAAGGGCGCAGTGGCGACCGAATAGTAGAATATTCTGGAGTGGTGTGAGGAGGGTTAGGGTTGATGGGAGCGAGGATATATTAAGGGGTGCAACCGCCCACTTGCAAGATTAACTTGCACCCCGACTGTAAAAGGTGAGTATTGTATTGTATTGTAGGTGTTACATAAGCTGACAGGGGTGGAGGGGAAAAAAAGGGCGTATATACGCCCTTTTTTTCCCCTCCACCCCTGTCAGCTTATGTAATTGCTTAGTAATGAAATAATTTGCTAATATAATTAGTTAAAACCGTATTTCAATACCAAAACCGTATTTTCGATACCAAAACCGTATTTCCGATACCAAAACCGTTTATAACCTTGCTATACATTTATTCGATCAATTGGCTGATCGCCCTAGCTGCATATAGCCTACGATATCAAAAAAGTATTTATCGTCGGGTTATTGGCAAAGACCTTTCGTGCAACAATTTTTTTTTCTTTAGAAAAGTGACTTGGATACCGCAGGTCTGGGAGATTGTAGTTTTTCAGAGCACTTCCGGCCTTACCCTTCATGTTCGAGTCGTCTCTACATATGCTCCTGTAGCAACCAACCATCCAACAGCTGCTTAGTAAGGTACGGATGGTGGTGTCATTAGCATATCAAGTCTCCGCCATCTAATGTACCATGATAAACAGGAGCTTTGAGATATTTATCTCCAAATTCAAGGCGTTCGTTGCAATACTTACATATATAGTGCGTGTTGGTGAGTCACAGGATATCACTCGGTCATTCAATCTGCGAGACAGCGCCTAGCTGTGGCCTTAGGTTTCACAGCCAGCAATTCAAGATCATTGCTTTGTTGAGTGAAACTCCTTATATAAACCCTACTACCGAAACCTGATAGCTCGGACGTGTTAGGGCCATCGAAGAGCCACGCGTTCTCACTAAGAAATCCGGGACATGCATCGTCATTTTTAGAATAGCTCTTGCTGTGACGTTGACTTCAAAATATATTATTTCCTTCCCTAAATTGAGATGACTGATATCTCCAATGCCAAAGAAAAGTTCTACAAAGCATTATTTCTTTGATGGTTGTCGGCTGATGTGTTTTTGATGGCCCAATCTGCTCGTGAGCACGTTGTGTGACCATATGTATCTCTGGATGTCTATCTCTCGCAGTTTGATGATTTGAAACATGATGTTTGCAACGTTTTGTTTGCAACGGCGCACCCCGCAGTGTCAACTCCATGTGGGATAAATTGTGGTGCCCACAGCAGGCCCTGGCCTTCGATGATGGACGGCCCACAGTCCAGCACCTCTCCAAAAGCACGTTTCCACAGGAACCCCCACGGCCTACCGATAATAATTACCATGCCCCAACATTAATGTAAGTCCAGGGTTAGGGTTCGATCTTCAGCCCCCCGATTACTCTGTGCCCACGCGCCGATATATAAAAGACCACATCTCCTGCTGATACGTATACCTGCCGCTCCCCCGTAGCTCTCCAGCTACGCAGACAGCACAATGCGCATCAAACAACGTGCCCGCACCCCCCGCTCCTCCGACGGCACATGCACACCAAGCACAGCGCTCCCGGAGACCGCCCGCCTCGCCCTCGAGAACACGCGTATCAGCACCGAGAACACACACCTCAGACAACAGGTCACGCGCCTCAGCGCAGAGAACACCCGGCTGACGGCGGAGAGCGAGCAGCTGGTGCAGTGCCGTGCGGCAGAGAAGGAAAGCCGGCGTGTTTGGCAGAAGAGGGGGGAGCCGGCGGAGCAGGATGAGGACGTGGCGAAAGAATTGAGGGTGTGGGAGCTGCATGTGGAGGGGTGGGTGGAGGAGAATGAGGAGCTGAAGAGAAAGGTGGCGCGCATTGAGGAGGAGTTGGTGTGTCTGCGGACGGCGGTGAGGGTTGGGACCGTGGTGGGGGATGGTGATGGACACCAGGCTGCTCCGGGCCTGTTGGGTGCGGACAGAGAGGGCGCGGGTACGGGGGCGGAGGCGCAGGTGGCAGACACATCTCCTCCGGGGCCGCAGCTCTACCACCAGCTATTATTACAATGTACACCTACGAAATACACATCGGTGGGGGAGAGTATCTCGCAGGGGAACCCAGAGGTGTACTCCAAAGTCCACCTAGAGCCCATCACGGCGAGAGAGGATCAAGCCGACACCGAGCTCGCCACGATGAGAGAGCAGCTAGAAAGGGTGAGAGCAGAGCTAGAGAGAGTAACGGCGGAGAACAAGGTGCTGGAGGCGGCAAAGAAGGCGGTCCGGAAAGAGAGCGCGGGATACAAGTGGCTCAACTGCGAGAACGCGTCGCTATCGAAATACATGGCTGAGCTAGAGGGGAAGCTGAAGAGACAGACCTCCGAAGCCCGGGCAGCGAAGGAAAGCTTGTCGCAGATGGCAATCAGGCTATTGGCCGCAATGAACGGGCACGATGCGGCAGACGTGGAGAAGAAGGACCTGCAGTCCAGGAACATGGAGTTGGCGTCGGAGCTGGAAAGGACGAGGAAGGACTTGGCGTCGGAGCTGGCAACGGCCAAGATGGATATCAAGTTTAAGGGTTGCGAGATTGCGAATCTAAAGTCGAGGAACACGCAACGCTCCCAGCTGTTGAGGGCGGTGCAGGATGAGCTCGAGATGAGACGGCTGAATGATGAGGAGCTAATGGAGGAGAATGAAAGAATATTATCATTACTAGCCAGGGCGAACGAGGCAAGTGAGGCCAATGAAGCAAATAAGGTAAATGGGGAAAGCGAAACAAACGAGGAAAACGAGGACAACGAATCAAATGAAGAAAATGGGGGAAATGACGCGGAAGAGGTGAATCATGAGGTAAATGGGGTGAATGGTGTGAATGGCGTGAATGAGGAACAGGAGCCAAATGAGAAGAACGAGGGGAATGAGAAGAAAGCGGGGAATGAGAAGAACGAGGGGAATGAGGGAAATGAGGGAAACGAGGAGGACGAGGAGATCAATGAGAACAAAGAACTAGCGCTGGAAAAGATGATGGGAGAGGTGAGCGATATCGCGTTACTGGGTACGTGTTGCGGCAGGCAGAGAGAGTGGGAGCTCGTCTTGAGCTAGATAAAACTCTTTACATACCTTTTTCCGGTTCTTCAATGTGTTTCTGTCGGCACGCGTAAACATACGATATATCTGTTCTTGCAGGGCATGTACCAAGTATTTATTATTGAAACTCTAAACAGTTCTTAATGTGTTTCTTTTCTCCATGTAAATAGCATAATTAGCCGCTCGATAGAAGCAGTTTCACATCTGTTTTCCGCTCGACCAAGCATCGGGACAGAAAAGAGAGTGGCTCTAGGCCTAGAGCAATATCATCTAGGGCCAGCTGGGTACTCAAGTATGCACATCAGTGAAGGCCACTTTTTCTCGCTTGGGAGCAAAACTACCATGATCGAGTGATGATCTATGACTCAACCATGTCACTAATGTTCTGGGGTGCGTTGGCGGATAGCTGTCAACGGTCAAACATGTTTACGTTGTCCTCCGCAACATACGTAGGTATCCACTCCCTTCATTGTCAACCGTAGGTAAGCATTTTCAACTTCCTGGTGGGCTGGGATAGGGTCAGGGTTATCTCATGATCTTTTCTGTAAGTGGACATACTAGTTATGCTATAGTGGTGATATCTGCATCTTGATCACTTGCAAGGTTGGAAAAGTCTCAAGACCAAATTACAAAGTTCCTTCTTGTTTGGTCTTGGTTTCTATTGTCTTTTTCCAGCTACGTAATTTTAATCAACTCAAGTAGCGCTCCTCGGTACTTGATTGATAGCTGTCTCTGGTCCCTTTTTGCTTCCATTTACTGCATGCAGAGAGTGCATTATGATCAGTGAGAGATATAACTACCGCTATCATGATCGTTTTAATTATTGTGATTATTGTATTCCAAACGCCTGTGGGTTGGAGACTGTATTGGTGCGAACAGATAGACAGATGAGAAAGAAAAAGAAAAAAAAGGAGTACAGTCGCACCTCGCTATCTCGTAATTCGATATCTCGGATCTCTTGCTGTCTCGTACGGATTTGCGGGACAGGTACTGCCCATCTCCACCAAAAACTATTTGCTGTCTCGTATATTTGCTATCTCGTAGGGGTTTGGCTCCCAGAATACGCTAACGACATAACGAGGTGCGACTGTACATATAAATTTTAAATGCGGTAGCTCCCCTCTTTCTGACCCTGCCAATAGTCGATACATCTTAGTCTATCACATTTAAAAAGCACAAGTACATGTACCGAGACCCAACAACTCCCAGCTCCTGTGCCGTCTCCCTCTAAATCCTCACACATGATACGTCATCCAGAATCATCTTGGCAACGGAATGAAATGCACCGGCTGCTATACCGCCGTATACAATGCACATGCTGACTCTATAGAAAAACAGAATGTTTGGTATAGCTTTGAGTCTGATTTGTACACGCCGCGATTTCGCAAGGAAGGACCTGCATATCATACCCCAACAGAGGGCAGTATGTGCATTAGGTCCAATAACCTGACTGATTACCAGCCACGAGATTGCCCACTTTTGCTGGTATCGAGTGCTTTGATTGCCTTTCCACCTTGTCAAAATAAAGATGATATATTCTGGAGCAAACATGACAACCAGGGTAAAGATGAACGCGACCGTCGCCATGGTTATGAAATGCGATTTGTCTCTCGTAGGTGTTTTGAATTTGGAGGGCCACGTAACAAAAATATACTTCAGGTTTTCCCCCATGGACTTTAGCTCCCAACCGTATGAATGCGAGGAAAAGTCTCCATAGGCCTCCCCAACAACCCCAGTAACCAAGTCCGGATATTCATCGGCCGGTGATTTCATGGTGCCTTGCTCAATATCACTAACAGTATTCGATGATTTGTCTTTCACGGGTTCCGAAGGAGTATATTCAAGACATTGAACCCCTAGCGCCCGACTTTTATCCTCTCCCCCTCCACCTTGAGCCCCACCTACCCCACTTGAAGCCTTTTCTCCCCCACATTGAGCCTCCCCCTCCCCATCTGGAGCCTTCCCACGGTAATGAACAAGGTAGAGTGTCGGATACTGCGGGGTGAAGAGGGAGGAGATAAGGTTTGATAGAGACATAAGAATGTATGGGATCACGCTGAGAGAGTAGGCAGCGTATCCATACCTTTCGAGTTGCTTTCCTCCACCACTAGTGTATAGCTCAAAGCATCCATATAATATTTGAACTATTGACACCACAATCTTCAGGACACTAGAGTTGTGCCAAAGTGCCTGGTTTTTTGGAAGGCCAACAGACTTTCCCCCTGGTCCTCTAAGTTGGTTAACTTCGAACCACGGGGGCACGACCACGATAACATTATCACTAGGATCGCCGTTTGTACCCCCAGTGTCGTCTTTCGTACCTTCGGTGTCGCCTTTAGCACCTCCGGTCTCGTCTTTAGGACCTCCGGCGCGCTCCTTAGGACTTCCAACGTCCACTTTAGGGCCTCCGGCGTCCTCTTGCCAAGGCTCCAGGAGCGAAAGTGGTGGGACTGGATGGTAGCCATGAATATTGTGAAGTGAAGGCGATAGAATTTCTGGCAAGCTAGTTGAGGCCACATTGTCAGCTACCTCTCATCTCATTCCGGTTTTTTGAGGACCCTTACTCCCCAAAATGCATCCCTTTAATCTCCGAGGCCGAGATTACCATGCACAGTGCGCCAGCCTCGTGTGCGGCATTGAGATCTGTTGATTGACTCTGAGAAAACTTCCTTATTCCAAAGTTGGCCCGAAGGATGCTGGAGAAGGGTAGGACGATAGACATGAGCGCAAAGACCATCGACTCTAGGACACCGCTCCCAGGAGGAGTAGGGACGGTAAAGGCGTGCAGCACATAGTCCAACAAGAAAAACTTGGTAATGTCTATCCAGGTAGTAGGCCTGCAGATAAGTTCCCCCTTCTGGCCCTGCACGATTCGCCCTGTGTAGTCCATCTGAGCAGACTGAACTGCCAGAGTGAGGGACTGAAGGGATTATTCACCAATATGGTTAGGCGAAAGACAAGAAAATGTGTAAGCTATTTCACTTGGAAGGTGAATATGGGTAGGTAGCAGTAGGCGTACCTAATATATATGCGGGATTGCCTCAAGCAAGAGCTTTTCCGACAGTCAGAAAGGATTATTTTACGCGCAGTAACTGACCTTGAAACATTTGAAAATAGCCTTTTCACAGACAGAGTTGGCTCTAGGTCCTGCTTGTATTGTTGGTTAATAGGAGGATCGGCACCAATCAGATTACCGGTGTTTGGAGCTGGAGTCTTTGCGCAAAGGGCCAGCAAGCTTCATCCACGCCCAAAACACAACAGCAGAGGGAAACGACCAGAGTATTTGCATGAGTACAGGGCCTCTAGCCTCACGGAGCCAATATAAACTAGCCAGTGATTTTCATTTTCAACTACTATTGACGCTGCTTACATCTGTGTCCTGATAGGCCTCCCTACTTTTTGCGTCTATCGACTCAAGTCTGCCAGCATAATATCAGCGATTTCAACAGATCTAGAGTTGAGTTATTCGGCCAACTAAGCACAAAGTGAGACAGCATTCCTGCACCTTCGTGTTTGTGTAACCACACAACAGCAGTACGTTAGTGCCTTTAGGCCACCAGATAACTGTTGAAGGCGTAGAGGTTTGATGAACTTTGATGAACGATCGTATTGGTCTTATTCTCTATGTGACAGGAAAGAAGAAGGAAGAGACAACGAGAGTAGAAGGAAGAGACAATGAGAGTAAAAGGAAAAGTACAGTACGAGCCATCCACTCCTGTCTCCCACCTCGCAGGGAAGCAGTACACTAGCGAATACACTAGCGAATACGCTAATTTCAACAATAACTCTGTGTCTAGGTAGAACTACTTCATATCGTGATGGAGTACGCCATGTTTCCTATATTATGGAAATGTAGTCTTTACCTGAAAGAGTTAGATATGAAATCGAGAGGTTCCTGCATATCATATTGGTTGAACGACTGCAAGTCTCCTCCTGCTATAGAACAGCGGGAATTTCCTTCGAACCTGCTTGACTTTCTGTTAAATTTGCGAAGCCAAGAGACCCCAGCACGGAGATAATTTATGAAAATCTCTTTCACAGAATCCGGTAACTAGGGGCGGGGTAGATTCTCTTGTACCGAGATGGAGTATCAAGTGGTGATTTCGACAAAACAGAGTAGCCCCGACCTTGGGCCATTTCTAAACTGGCCTAGCCCAGCAGGGAAACAATTGTGGCCGACCAGTTGAGTATGTTATTCGCGAATTGGTTGCGTTCCTGCGCGGGTAGAGTAGGCCAGTGGACGTTTGCCAGGTGGGAGGGGTATGAGTCGACCTCAAGAACTCTTTGAACATCGATATGCAGGTTCTGATGTTAAGTACTATATCTTCAGCGCAACAGATCTTGCGGTCTCCAAATGGGTGACGGGGGCTTGGGGGGGCGGGCGGGGAAGAATAGTCTCAAACAAATTATCATTTGCTTTTTTACCTCCGGAGGATCTTTCCTAAACCTACTTACTATATTAGAGCACCGCCATAACTCGAAAAATTGGCTATCTCTGTCCAGGGATTACCGGTTGGGTGATTGGTTGAACGGCATCGATCTGCTTTAGAAATTTCCCATACAAGTAAGTTTGATCTAGCCAATTTTTCGAGTTACAGCGAGAGGTAAAATTATTGTAGAAACAGGGGCCTAAAAACAGGGTTTCTATGGCTGGACAAGCCAATAGGGCTCTTCCCATACTTTTACTCTACAATAATTTTTCCTCACGCTGTATGACAGTATGTGTGATAACCCTGCCCAATCGCTTAATTAAGCTCCTATATGCTGACGCTAAACCCGCGTCTAGCCAAAGCGAAAAGAAGGAGAGCGGGGAGGCTAGTTTCAAATCGGAGGCCTGTAAGAGCTTCGTGGTAAAGTTTTTGCCTGCTAGCTCTCCATACCATCCCCACAGGAACTAGCGATTCTCAAATATGAATACCTATCTAACTAACCAGTCGGACTAACTGCCGCTGTGCATTTAATATTTTCTGCCGCTGAGCGAGGTCTCGAGCTCGCGACACTTGAAACACATTCAGGCAATAAACCTTTTCCTTAGTTTAAAAATGATTCAAAAAGCCGTTTTTTCTTCCCACGAAATTACGCAAGGAAATGTGATAATTACTTCGGGAGCAAGATATATAAAAAGCGAACACTCTGCAAACTGTTGGCTTTCGTTGGCATTAAGTGTAGTGATGCGCACGAGACAAGACGAGACCATATTTATGGTGGTATTGTCTCGTCTTGTGCTTAGGATTAGTAGGTTATGTCTTGTCTCGTTTGGAAAGCTCGAGACCTCAAGTCTCGTGCCCATCACTAGTCAAGTGAAAATCCTTACCCTTATCTTTTTCAATGTCCATTAAAAATATAACACACCGCTATCACATTCAAATATAGTTTTCCAGAGACTTCAATGGGCTCACTATTCCGTGGACTGTCCCCAGACTAGGCCAACGATCTCACTCATGGGCGCCGGGAGTGGGCCTTTGATACCCTAAGCCTAAGACTACGGGTAGGACTCAAGAAGGTGCCATGGAAAACAACTATCGAATAGATATTTCAAATTATTTTGTGAAAACTCATTATATCCTCCAAACCTTGAGTAAAATGTTGTGTTTGTACTATAAGTAGTGTTCAGTTTGTCTCGAACTAGAAGCTGGGTCACGTGCATGATTAATTAATAACGTTAACATCGATGTCGTGAAGTGCCCAAAGGTTTGGTTGTTGCTATTAGCTGATTTATATTCAAACGCTAAGCCGAAGGGTTTGGTTCGAGACTAGCCCTAAAACCCTCGTCCGCTGTAATACACTGACTTTTCTTTAAGCCAAGCTAGGCAGAGCAATCTCTTATTAACCTCATCACCGTAGACCCCGGATAGTACAGCGCATTAATAATGGGATGATATAATGAAAGTTGCGGCCCTGAGGAAGGATTGAAAGGCCGACTTGTATAGGGACATCATGGTTGTGTATCCATAAACCCCATGGTACAATTTTAAAAAGATAACTTACCACGAGAGAGGGATATCACCTGCCATATTACCGTATTCTCTGAGAAAAGAGGTGTTATCCTCAGAACCGGGGTAACTGGACCCTAATCACTGAGAAAAGATATCTGCTAGTGGGAAAGAGGGACGGCACACCTGTGCGACAGACCATGTAGTAAGGTGACAGACCGTCATGTAGTAGGCACACGTGCCTACGTGACAGCAGCACTAACAGTTGTGCACCTGCGTGACAGCAGCACTAGCACTAGTAGGAGCGCCTGCGTGACAGACGGCAGGTAGGCTGAAAAGCTCTAAGTCCCGAACACCTATCACCCTACATGTACATTTATCTGTAGTAAGCTTCACTATCACTATCACCATCACCATCATCATCGATTAATGGAGGCAGGCATGGGCGTGGTATAGGTCACCCATGCCCGCTTTCGCCAGACTCATGTGCATGTTATTCTTTGAACAAATGTATTTCCTAACTGTTACAGGCCCATCGATGAAGGAGATGATTTGAACATGCTGTTGATGGAATTGGATAATTAGGTGGGGAGGAGAAACCTCACGATGAAGTTCAATATCATGATCTGACTTTATCCTATTAGACAGGATATATAATTTCGAATATAACCAGCATTGAGCTAGACCCTTTGGAAATGACCAGAACAAGTAATTCCAACGTCAATGTGAGTGTTCGCTGAGACGAATTACTGCGGTATACTACAAGGCCTCTGGTGCTCGAGCTGTGTCTCGAGACCTTGCGTGACACCTACCCTAGTTCTCTTTAACTACAAGAACAGCCCTTCCCGGATGCGGGACGAGCAGAGATCCATGGAAGTATCCTCTTGTTTTGTGTTGTGTGCATCATAATCATTAGGATAGGGTTGCAATGAGTGCGATCTCAAATGCAGAAACCTTTGGACAGGGTTAAATTAAGATAGTATATCTTGTAGAGCCTTGACTGTGAGCCTTTAGTATTTAGCGCAAACTATAGCTTTTGTTTATCGAATTCGATGTGCTTAATGAGATGCTTTCAAGAAAGAAGACTACTTATGTATCGATTGGACTTTACTGGGGATATCTGATCTGTAATCCTCGCAAACTTTCGAATCTCTAATACGTAAAGATTATTTAATGTAGCTAGATGTAGATTTTGGATCCACGTCTTCTTCGAGACAGAGTTCCAGGCATTATCCCTCGACAGAGAGAAACTGAGGTATCTCTATCCCAATACTTTGATCATCTGATCCAAGAAATTACTTCAAGATGGCTAGTTATTCGTAATCGGACTAATTGAGAAATCTCCAGCCTACTTGAGCAGATTGTATTAAATCCAAGTGCATGAATCATTCTCATGGGGTATACTCACCCGACCGCCTCGAAGTGTGAGGTACCGGTGCGACCTCATGAATGGCACTGATACCGCAGTAATTCGTCTCAGCGGACACTCACATTGACGTTGGAATTACTTGTTCTGGCCATTTTGCCTTGCAAACGCCGTCCTAATCTTCCCTCATCCGCGCTGTAAAAGGCAACTTTGACGACTGTATAACCGTCCGCTGAGACGAATTACTGCGGTACCATGACAGTATTGTGCGGAAACATGAGACTGCAACCAAACAATAAACTCATTGGAGAACAGGGCTATCGATAGGCATGTACCTAATCACAGTTTCTTTTTAGTACAGTGTTGATGTCGCATGTGATGTACTACACGCTTGCCAGTCTTTTAGGGAGGATTTTTGCAACCGCGTACAATACGTGTGTACCTACATCAACAGTCGTAGGTAGTACTGAATGCAGGCCTAACAATATCGTAGCGACGAGTAGTCCTGGCTAGCTTCTTGTTGGCAGTACAAACGGGTTTTTATTGTACTTGCTAGGCTTCCGTACCGTGGTACTCCAATTAATTTAACTATTTGTACATGAATTTATCATCGGAGACTTCTTCTAAGTCTACTTCCTGGCCGATACATTAGTATAGACCTTCCCTTTTGCATCCGGTCACTCTACCCTCATTAATCATTAATCATTATTCAGACTAGTTTTCGTATCCTTTTACATCATCAAGTAATCTTACTCTCAAGCTACGTACCACCGACCTTTGGACGCTCAGACTCCGAAAAGCTGACATTGACGCTTCTTATTTGAGTAACTCACTAATCTTCCCCCCCTACAGTCCCCACGCCTCCACAACTAACTCAGGAAACCTACCAATATTGCTAGTGTTACCATGTTCGCTTTATACATTTGTAGGAATAACATGATAATCTGCTTGTAACGATATTACAGCTGTTTACATAAAATTAGGCCCGGCCGAGCGTCGTAATGCATAGTGTGAATCTTCAATCGATTACCTCTCTAAATAATTCCCATAACTTCATTAGGCAATACGGCAGAAACTTTAAATTCAGATACCTAAACTGATAACTCGAACTGCCTAATGAAGTAATTATGCTTAACTTTGCAAGATTCACATTATGTGTTACGATGCTCAGCCGGGCCTAATTTTATTAAAACGCCTGTAATATGCTGTGCTGAAGTTGGAAGCGATTTGGCGTGTGACCCTGGGGCCAGAAGGAACATCGTGAAGGCGGGCGTACTGAGAGACCCTTATTTTTCCATTGGATTTCAGAGAGAATGTCTACCGAGCGAAGAGTGCCAGCCCCATCCACAGTATCACGATAGATCCGGTTGGAACGAGACAAGTGGAGAACATGGAAGGTGAGGACATGAACCCGCCGGCGGGATGAATTACCATCATGCAGAATCACTCGATTGAGCATCAGATGCGTATAGGACTGTGTTATAAAAATCAATGTGATAAAAGGTAATTCCGAATGCTAAAGATACTGGTGAGATCAGCAACACCATTTTCTCTTTTCCAAAGTACTTGGAGATAGCAGAGCATCAAGGATCATTAGTATACGCGTGCGACACAGTATGACTGTAGGCACATTTATATAATTTACACAGAAAGCTTTGCTAGGCAGCCTCTCTTTGAAATGATTTCCCCAGAAAATTGCGCCTCCGATCTATTCATTAGAATTTCTGACTCTGTCGTCTTTGGTCATCAGCCGACGATTCATTTTGTGATGTGAGGGGGGTAGTATCGCGCAGCGTGGTCCCACCAGGCATCAGTCCGTGCACCTGTGGAAAATGATAGCCTGTCATTGGCAGCCTCATAGATTTGATATATCCCCACCTTATCGCGGCCTTACAGTCTATATTTATAGTAAGATAGCTAAAGTAGATGGATATATCACAGGCCAACTGGATATATCCTATACGGTGTAGTGAATAAATGCACCTCTCCAATATTTTGAGCCGTCTCAATCGTAAGCCGAGTCGAAATATAGATCAAGTTGTCATAGACTCACGAATCCTCAAGTATCAAGTAGGGTAAAAAGGAGTAAGACCCCTGGAGTAAATATTGTGGGTTATACGTTATATATCAAAATTATCCAGACGCTCGCGTCATAACCACACAAATTGGCTAGAATAACAAAATTTGAAACCACTTTAATTGAGCTCATATGGAAGCTGAGATAATAGAGGCATAAGTAATCACAGAAATCAAATGTCTTATCTTCCCCCCTTGTGGTTGTGGGAAAAAATGTTGAAGTTGTTTTCCAATAGAAAATTTGGTTGCAATAAGCGTCTGGATAATACTGATAACTCGCAATACCGTTAGTCCCGCGACCAACAACAAGCAGTCCTCAAGAGTCTCGAAAGATTACAGGATAGACCCTTTCCACAGCCCCTGACTCCCGACAATAAAACTGACAAAAGGGTAATATAAATATGCAAAATTGGAATAAGATTGCTCGCTCTCTCTTGAAAGAATTGAAACAAAAAAAAATCTGTTGAAAGAATGGGTCTTTAGACTAAATGCTTTACGGTACCGGGAGCTTATTCAATACACTACATAGGCATCAGCAAGCACAATATATAAACCTAAACCTGGAACAAGGCGATCGAACTCTCTATATAGTGATGTACGTGCGATGGGAGCAGATGAAGACAAACACATAGCTTTGTTTCTGAATCCAAAAAAAAAAATGCTCTCCCACCCACAAGGAAATTCAGTGATGAGAGAGTTACGGAAGGAGACTAATTGTGTTCTATATATGCACTAGATAGATTAGACAAGGTGCGTGTCGACACAACAAAATCTATCGTAAATAAGGATATAAATCAAAATAGGTCCCCCTGAACGAGGAGATGATACAAAATCATAACAAACTCGATGCCAGATCATATGGTTGCTAACAGCCTATCCCAAGCTGTAGTTTATTCAGGTTCGATGTGGTCTACATTCGATCTTATTGTGGTAGCCTCAGGGTTCGGGACAGGGTTAGTGACATATCCTACCGCATCACGTGCTATAATATTAGTCAGTAGTATGTAACTCAGCATTGCCAAGCCTCTACTGATATAAATGAGTACGGTATAGCTTTGTTCCTAAGCAAGCTCGGCTAGGCTTTGATAGAATTACTAGTAGATGTAACTTGTTCAGTTGTTTGAGAATTCAGGATACAACAATGGGCTTCAAAGCGAATAATAAAAGCACATATCAATTCACACAACTCACAATATTTCACCCCTAGGGGCGGGTCGCGTCTACATGGTACTTATGTAACCGCGTTCTCGCCGTAGAGTAGCTTCCACCTCAACCTCAAGTCAAAAAAGAGACAGCCAAGCCAAGTTTTTCCTTCAGTCCGTCAACACCCAGTGTCCACCAATACCCCGTGAGTGACAGTAGAACTTACATGTCACCAGTGACTGATCACCACCGCTATCAAAGCTTAGACACCAACACTATACCAAATACGGTCCGAGCGAACGGCTGGCGTGCCAAGACACTGTGCGATAGCCGACTCATGAAACATCACTCGTTTTCGATGTCCGTTGAATTCTGGCCTCCGAGCGTAGAACAATATTCCAGTATATCGAGGTTGTATGATAATATACCTCGTCCCTCTCTACGGTACTGGAGTAGTCAATTTAGGAAACCGAGGCTGATATGTTCACACCTTAACCGACAAATTTGGGCACATAGTACGATGAACAGCGTCTCTCACAAGGGAAAACATGATATTCATTCGTATTCAAATTACGGTCGGTATACACCTACCGTTGTACGGTTTTGCGGCCACAAATATAGTAATCATATCATATATCGCACCTGCAATCCTCGGCGGTTTTCTATAGGTTCGGGCTGTCGTGCCCCCATCGGGCCGGAATAGATCCATCTACTCCTTGCTTTTGAGATGCTGTCACCCACCTCCTGTGGGTTTAGATAGTAAATATAAGCAGCAGATTGGTCAGTGTTTGGTTCAGATCAGATGATTGATACCGATCTTACCAACATCTTTAGTATATGGAGTGAAAGCGTTTGGCCAAAATTCAGAAGGGTAGGCTAGTATTACCTATGGTCATTCGCCGCCCTATACGTTGATCCCCCCGACGGACTGTAGATCATGCATCATTTGTCCAATCATACCCGGTCATGAACCTTAATGGGCTCATGTGGGTATAGCGCGTGTTAGACAACCTTCTGATCAACTGGCCCACTCGGAGTAAGCACAATTCGAGATCTTCACTGGTAAAGAAGGTCACATTTACCTTTTCACACCATAGAGGTGAGTCAGTAGAGACGAATGGAATCGTTTGTACAGTCGCAACTCGCTATGCCGGAACTCAATATGTCGGATCCCTTGCTATCCCGGATGGATATGGCTGATACTCTCATTCCTCACCAAAATTAATTTGCTATCCCGGATTTTGGCCTGCTCGTACCGTATGGGAAACTGGCCAACTCTCTGACCCCTGTCCCCATACAAATAATATTTGATATCCCGGATTCACTAGTCCATATACAGCTACCGCTAAATCGGGGGGTTGCCAAGCTCAGCTGCTAAACTACATTTAGTTGAACACTTTCTCCCATTCACTGCCAGTGAAGGTCTTGAACACTTTCTCCCATTCACTGCCAGTGAAGGTCTTG
Organism: Morchella eximia; assembly: GCA_024713935.1. Taxonomy (NCBI): domain Eukaryota; kingdom Fungi; phylum Ascomycota; class Pezizomycetes; order Pezizales; family Morchellaceae; genus Morchella; species Morchella eximia. Next base: position 88,129 of record JAMGZG010000022.1, on the reverse strand, counting down.
AACACTTTCTCCCCTTCAAAATTGAAGCGGAGAAAAGCGCTATCAGACACCAAGTAGTATTAGCACTCAATACCATTAGAAGCTGAGCTTTTGAAGCCAAAAAAATGGTTCAGAAGAGATAATGGGCCAAATCCAGGGCTAGGTTTATTTGTTGAGGATTTATTTGCTGTCCCGGATGATTTGCTATCCCGTACGAAATGGACTGAATCTTGGCCATCCGGCATAGCGAGTTGCGACTGTACTTTGATTGCCCGACGTTGGAAATCGGAGTATGTCACCGATTGGGATATAAGTCCTTGTGTCTACTCCTAGAGTAAACGTGTGGCTTCGCGCGGTACCAGAATGAATCAGGGGCACTCCTTAAGGTTAGCATGTGAGCTTACATCAACACGTTATCACCATGGTTGCGGGAGATCGATTTGCATAGGCCATGATAAGATCTAGATAATTATCGATAAGGTGATCTTATCTGATTGTCTTTAAAGAATACTTTTGTTCCTGGACTATTTGTCTAAGGATTGTTGCTAGATTTTATTTATTATACCTCACGCGGACTCGAGCATCAAATAAGAGAATTGATCACGCGTGAAGACCGAGTTAACCTTCATGATTACCTTTCTTCACACTCTGGCGGTTTGTAGGTTGGATGACTTCGATCCTGGATCCTGATGGCATACGAACGTGAAAAATATTGTCTGTCTCGTGATAGAGTACTTATGATTTCGGTGTATTACGTCCTCCAGATACTACGAGTGCTCTCTGAAGACCACGCGCGCAATGCCGTCTTAGAAAGACAAGCCAGCAAATACGGTCAAGCGGGACCAAAGAGTGGACACATGCACTAGGTAGGTATTCTTTCAGATTGATCTTGTCATTAGGTATGGGTACTGTGATATTATTAATTGCCATGTTCTGGTCCATATGCGTAGAGTTTACGAAAGTAGTAATGATTACAATGCTGGAAAATAGAGTCGGTTATTAACACTTGCGCAAATGATCAACCACCCCCGAGGCTCCCACGTCATGCGATCCAAGACAGTGGCTGGTGAGTTCTAAGCAATTATTAATAATTGCATATAATTTTGATCAACCAGTTGATCTGAAACAACCTTTAGCGAATCTCCTTCTTGGGTGTTCCGCGGCCCAATAGAGTACATACCTGCATACAGGCAAAGTTCGGCAGAATAAGGCATAGCAATATCGGTCTCCTCGGGAGTGTAACCCCCAAGTCTGCGTGACTTTGAATGATGAGATGAGCAAAGGCACCCCTGAATTGCCTCGGAGGCCCAGGAAGAGCTGTAGAATCCATGTAGAATAATTTCCGGCCACGCGCACGCTCCTAGGAGAATGTTTAGATCCAAGTGCACAAACAAGCACTCATTAAGTTACCACAAGCATTTAGTTCGTACTATACATCATACAAAAGCGTTGATCGCTACCATTGATCACAGGCCTTAAATCTCCTGTTGGCTGGGTATACTCAGACGGTTGTGCAACCTGATTTCAAAACCGCTGTTCGGCAGTGTCTTCCACAGATTTGCCGTTGTTACCCCAGATTTCTACAGACTGGATTTGCCGAATCAGTGAGTGTTGTCGTGTTGTGTCATCCATATCCGGATAGTTTATCTTTCAATTCAAACTCCGCAGTAGGGTTCATATATCCAGGGTTAGGGTTGAAATATGCATTCAACTCCACTACCATAGTCAATCTCTCTCATACCGGTACTACCTAGACATTGCATGATGTATTCAAGGATTAAGTAAATTTTTTAGCCCTATTGGCGCGGTTCATATTCCATTTCACTTGAACCTTCTCATAATACATACCTACATTCCTCTCCCTAGCTAGCAGCCATATAACGGCACTTTCTACAGCCAGCGTTGTCGACCATCGAATTTGAAATTTGAAGATGCGGCGACAAGGCCGTGAAACAAATTTACCCTTCACTGACTGCTAAGATCGGCAGTACCGCCTATGCGATCGGTTTCACCGGTCTCCTCGTACCTTAGACAGTAGGGATGAACTCTACAGCCATTCGCGAACATGACAGGCCTCTAGCGAGCAGGGATCGTCAGCCCAAGCAGAAGCGTGCCAAGGCGCCCAAGGCCACCACGGCGAAGAGTTAATTATTAATACAGGTCCCTGTTGGGCACAACAATATCTGTTCTCTCCGTTAAAAACTGTATTCCATGAACCTTCCCATGTTTTAATATAGCAATAGGTGCTAAACTACGCGATACGTGAGCCAGCACCTACGCAGTTGAACCCTTCAACGCTTCCCGACTCCATTCGCCAGCTAGATGCCATAGTCACCGACAGTGACAAATGCCAATGCCTTTGGCCAACGATACGATGCTCACCGACAGTGATAAATGCACAAAATCTCGAGAGACATTACGAGCGATCGTCTGACCGGAAGTGTTCGAATTATAATTACTAGATGTGCCAACAACAACAGTCAGTCAGTCGTTTATTAGTATGCAGCGTGTCTATTTACGAGTACCAAAAGTGCACTTCTGTGTGGCTGTAAGGAAAACTCAATCTGTAGGATAATCGTGCTTACAGCCCCGTGGGGGAGGAAGTGAAAAGATGTCGTGTAAGAAGCAGTGGTCATATGGTGGTGATGCAAGTGACTAAATCGGGGGGGAATGTCTTTCGCACATGCAAGGCTACAGCCAGAGAGTTAGAGATAGTGACTGACCAAATCTGGGCAGCTGAATCACGGCTGAAGACGGATAGGAAGGGATGGACCATACAACGAAGAGAGGTAAATGTAGGTACCTTTGGTAGAGAGGCTCGCATGAAGATATTCACGAGTAGGGAGCGAGAGAAGAACGGTAGCTCCAGTTTAGGTACATTCCTGGGCGGTGTGAATTGATGCAAGTACGTTTTTTACTCTTTTCGGCCAAGGACCATTCTTGCGATTGCGGCCGTGGCACCTCTTGAGGGGTACCTACTAGACTCGCTTATGCGAGCCCAATGTCTGTATGTCTGGCTGTCCCTCTGGCTGTCTTCTGTCATATCTACATCTTGGTATCTACTCTAGAGTGCATATCTTCTCTCTGCCTTCGTCTGCGTCTGTCTATTTTTTAAGGTTATACAAACTAGGGAAGGGATCGACCCGTAGACTGTCGATCGATTATGACGGCACCAGCGAGAAAAGGGGAAAGCTCAGCCGCAAAAAACGCCATCTTTAGTTGGTGGCGCGGTAGTACCCGCGTTCAGAGTGGAAAACACTTGTGTTCTAACTTGGAGAGGGCTAGCCGAGGGGAATTCACCAACAGCACAGTGGTACAGACTGGCACACAGACGCTGAAGTACGGGAGGTCTTACCTGAATACGGATAGAGGTCAATGGCGAAGCGGTAGGAGCTCTGAAGAGCAGGTAATTAGTTTATATTGTAATAGTGTAACATTCATTTTGTTTATCTTATCTGATGACCTCAGCAACCAAACGCGATATGTAGGTACATACTGTGTGTTCCGATGTCACTAGATGTCACTAAAGGCTTTTCTCTACATTCCAAGTTGATCTTCACCAAGATACTCAAGAGTGGAATGCATATATAGAACACTGCTTGTTGTCGAGTCTGAATCCCAACGCACCACCTCCCCCGGTCTCTGGAAGAGGAAGAAGGAGAAAATAGACATTGCCGAAAGGAAGTAAAAAGCGATCTGCACCTGAAGCTACTGGCCAGCACGAAGGGGTGCGGAACGAAGGAATGCCAACAGAGGGAGTATTGTGCTTTATCCAGCAATGGGAGAGTCTTGGATACACCAATCTGGAAATGGGTTGTCTTATTCAATGCCAACTGATACGATGACGGGTATTTTCGATGATCATTTCTCGCTGGACAGACCAGGGATGGAAATACGTACATGTATGCAATGCACCTGCATATCGAGCCAAAGTCACCGAGAGTGAAAATTTTGTAACTTCCCGTCCCCACTGGTCTCAAGCCGAAGCTGAGAGCGAGACTATGTACGTTTAGGTAAACCTCCTAGCTCCCCCACCTGATAAGCCGATGCAGACAGGCTTGCTCCAGGAATCCATCTTTTTCTTGGAAGTCCGAATGGGGAACGTGGAGAGACCTCTGGCTGTCCTCACAGGAGACACGTCTCTCTCCTACAAGAGGAGAATGCTCAAACCCCAGATACCTGGGTATAACCGTATAGTGCCGTCGAGTGAGGGCAGACGGCAGACCCATTTCGGTTATCTCGGTTGCTCGGAACAACGGCTGTCGTCTCTGTTCGGCGATAGCATGGTTCCATCGGGGTAATTCATGTGTAGGTCTGTAGGTCTGTACTCAAGGAAGGCACTTCTTGTTGCCCTACCGAAAGGGGACAGATTTCTGTAGAGTCGCGAGTCTGACAGCTACGTGTACGGGATTCTACTCGTATAGAGTGAACCAGATAATGCATGTAGCAGAGACAGGGCAGGGATCGAAGACAGGGGTTTGTCTGTACTCTAGAGTATGGGGTGGCGCCGTTCCACCATGCGACAACTGTAACCCTTGCCTTCCACTTGCATAATTCGGGCGAGTACGAAATCCAGGCTCTGATAGATATCAGTGTTATCAGATCCAGGCAAGGTGGGGTAGCGGAAATATCACGAATCCCAATGTAATTCATCGAAGACTATATATAGGAATTGCATTGAAAATATCAGTTGTATGCAAGTGGCACAGTAATACGGGGTTGAGCTGTCTACAACATATTCTACAAAGGCAGTAGCGACCAGCAACCAGGGTAGCGAACAGCACAGCAAGAAGCGCTCAGTGCTAGTAAGGGGGGGGCCTGGGAGTCGGCATATATTACCGAAATAGTAGAGGCTCAATTCGGGATTAACGAACCCTAACCCGCACGAGAGGAACACGAAATTAAATATTAGAGGTGGAGCTTAATATCTCGTCTCCGGGGGGGTGGAATTGGGAGACGACAGTTATTCTAGAGTGTTGCACGTATTTGGTTAGGGTGCTCTGCTCCACTCAGGTGCTCTATGCATGCACATCACTGGTAGAGTGAAGCGAGCAGGGATGCACCCCAGAGGCGTGGATGGAAGGAATAACTATCATCCACCATCGCGAGCGCCACACTACTTTGGGACAGTTAGACCTCGCAGATGTGTCTGAAGAACCTACATAGTGGTGCTCGAATTTTTTCTTCTTTTTTTTCTCTTTCTTTAGCCGCACCAGTTGGGTAGAGGTGGGTATTGCAACCGCTTATTCTGGGTGGGGAAAGGGTGTTCTTGGGGAATTCCCGACTGGAGCGAAATCTCCGTTTGTTTGTATCTGGACCCAATGGTTGAATAGATATGATAGTCAGCTGCTGCACTCGGATTGCGCCTCCGTGCTTGAGTCCGCTGTTGGTTGATATGTCTATAATTATCCCAAGTGTGGTATTTACTACGACCTATGCTACTCTACAACATCTGCTTCTGTTGTAGGTAACTATTATGGTAATATGTACTCAGGTAGGTAAGGGAGTATTTTAGGCCCCATCATCCTTCTATTTCTGCTGCTGTAGCCACACACACGCCACAGATCTTTGACGGAAGAGATTTATCCGAGTTATGACCTACTGCCTACTGGGGTGTATCAGAACATTCCCTAACTACTAGTCATAAATAGCTTGTAGGCAAGGCTGAGTATGTATTAATATTGGCCTCATGTTTAGAATTAGTCTTTGGTCTCCCACGAAGAATATTACCCTCTCAGTAGCACAGAGTCCCTAATATTAACCCTAACCCCTACTAAGCCTCGCTCGAGACCGATAAGTGCACTTTTTTCCTTGGAGAATGCGCACGTGTATGACCCAACGATCAAGTGTTCTGTGCATAAGCTTTGCTCTAATCAAGATAGCTATCTGACTACCCATACCCATTCTACCTGAATTCGCGATTGGTGACTTTTCCGGTCAATGTAACTACTCTAGAGTACCTACTCTCCAGCATGCAGAGATTGGAAGGAGTTACCAGGCAGCCAAGTGCGCTCGCTACCCATCCACCCGTGCCAACAGGCCTGCCAAGATAGCTTGAGTTCTGAATCGGGGCTATAGATTAGTTGGATTTTGATTGATGTTAGTTGTTCCTTTTTTTCATACCATTGAGGAAATCAATCAGAAACCTCGTCCAAGATTTGCTTGTGCATCCAGGAGTAGTACTGCAGCGATGTTGTAGGGTTGTGTACCAGCTACCCTGCCGTGTTGTCTGCATCTCCGATTTGCTCTCGTAAAGCTTTGTGCAACAACGACGGCACCTCTTGTCAGGTACAAGCCCGCGCCCATCCTGGAGGGATTCCGCCCTCCTTCTGAGACCTATCTATAGTCTTGAATCAATGTCTCACCCATGTTTTCAGAACCACGGAGAGGCTACTAAGCAGATTCTTCCGGTCGTGGGGAGCGCTGTCTAGACCCAGCAGATGAAGCTTTACAGGTCGAAGGAACAACATTTCCTGCAACGCCAGGACAAAACTAACAACGACTGAGCGCCTCTCCCCTCCTCCAGGATAGACCAAGGAAACGAGCCGTGTCCAGCGCTTTTCCCCGGAGTGTGTGGTCTGAGTCATGGATGTGAGTGATCGTCCGCAGCAGTTTGTGCGATGTCTCTGCTACTCTAGATGTACCTGCTCAAGAGCAGGATGCGAGACAGGTGTGAATACCTTGGGTTTTTTTCCATCTTCGGCGTTCTGTGTGGCCCCCACGTGCTAAGGATAGCCTTTGTAGTGCGGGAGGTGGGCCTCGAGGTAATCCTGAAGGTAAAGGCGAGATCAGAGCAGATTGCCAAAATCATATATAGATCCCGCTCTCCTCCCTCATCTTTCACCATCCAGCATCCGCAGCATCATCAACTTAACACATCCATACACTGCTTCAAAGAGACTACAAAGATGCGTCTTTCACTCCTCTCCGCCTGTCTCGGCCTTGTGTCTTCTGCTCTCGCACACTGCCCAAACACCAGCTACAATACCACAAAATGGGCTCCTCTCCCTCAGACTGCCCTTGGCATGACCATACCCCCGGTGGGTTATCTAACTCAACACCTCGGAGGGGGAGCTTATGCCATCCTCAATGGCGAGTACCAGTCATGGTTCCTTGTCTCTAACAAGGGTGTCATCGTTATGGACTGCCCTCCTCTATTCGGCCGTAACTGCATGTATGCAATTGGCAACGTTACGGATATTCCTGTCACCCACTTCGTTTATTCCCACGCTCACGCTGACCATGCCCACGGGGCCGTCTACTGGGCCGATGCGGGTGTCACCTTCATTGCACAAGAACTAGCCAAAGAGCGCATTATTGATGTCTTGAACCATGGGTCCACCCCGGTACCTGTGCCAACCGTCACCTTTGACAAACATATGACCCTCGAGGTCGGCAACCAGACTGTCGAGCTCTCCTACAAGGGCGACAACCACGCCGTTGGCAACATCTTTATCTACGCACCTCAGCAGAAGATCCTCGCCCTCATCGATGTTGTCTTCCCCGGATGGGTCCCCTTCGGTGAGCTCGGTGCCTCCGAGTACATTCCCGGCTGGACAAAAGCACACGACCAGATCCTCGAGTATGACTTTAACTATTACATCGGTGGACACGTCTCTCGTCTTGGAAACAGAGCGGATGTCGAGATTCAGAAGGAGTATGTCATGGATCTCAGGCAAATCACTATCGAGGCGGTCGCTGCGAGCACCCCGCTTATTGCTCAGATTACCGGACCAGCCGCTGCAGCAAACCCCGGGAATGCCTGGGCAGCGACAAGTGCCTATGGAGAGTGGTTGACGGACTACTGCGAGGGCCCGATGAACAGGAAGTGGGTTGGCAAACTGGGCGGTGCCGATGTGTATGCGCGCTTGAACTGTTACAAGATGATTGAGGCCGTCAGGCTTGATTGGGGTTACCTGGGGCCTGCTGGGTTGAGATCTTAAATGTGGACTCCCTAGCTTGGTCTCTGAGGACGGATTGAAGAGGATGAGGTTGTAATGTATCTCCCATGCGAGTGTTTCTACGACATGGATTCATGTATGTATGTGTTTTCTATGTTTGGAAGCGATGAGATGGAACGATTGGACTTTTTGCTTGGGTTTTGGCCCTTGACATGTAATCTGCGATTACTCCTAATGTTTATTTAATTTACACTTTTTTCTCTACTATTGGGGCCCACCTGCACCGTGACATATATCTATTCTTCCGTGCTTATTGATTGGCCAATTGGCGTTTGATATCTCCCAATAACATTTTCAGATGGTTTTATTCTTGGCACGCATCATCGCCGATCCGGCGCTCTTTATTGCGCATGGGCTGTCATTGGGTGTTTCCGTGGGGCCAATCTCTGTTGTTTGATATAAATAGACCAGAAGACAATCGCAGTGATATTCTTATCCCTGCTCTTGCGAGTAATATTCCTATGCTGAAATATTGGCGGAAGGATGAATATACACCGCGACAGCGATCCCCCGCCGAAGGTTTACTCGCCAAACTGTTAAGGAGGTATTGAGAATTATGCCAAACAACGTCGATTTTAAAGACTTGATAATACCTCCCACTTCCCATCTGCAGGCACCCCGAATCTTTTTTTATTTCTAAATGCGTCTACGCCTGAGTAAGCGTGAGTAGTCACCAAACAGGGCTACAAGGATTGTAGGCCCGAATAGGGCTGACTGAGCTGAGCTATGTATAGCGCCGGACAGTCAAAATCAACCCTCATGTTCTTTTCAAGCTAGAAACTAGTCCTAATCGGGTAAGAATGATCATCTAATCATCCCAATAGGGTAAGAATTATCCCAATTAATCTGACAGCCTTGGCATAAAGTTATTAAAGTTATTATTTCACAGCTATGTTTTTTTCGGGCAGATTGCACCAATTGTTTGAGAGGTCATAGTGCAGCCAGTTCTTAATTATTTTAAATCCTCTTTTATGGAGATGTTTAAAACCATGATTAGACCCAATTTACAAAAGAACATTATTTCTGGACAAGTGTTGCGTTGTTGAAAGTCGATGGGGTGAAGGGGAGTCGGTGGTTGCTCTGGCTGGCTGATTCTGGCTGTCCGACACCGTACCTACATGTATCGGTAGACCGTGAACACCCGTCTCGGCCCGCGTCTGAGTGCCAAGACGTGCGGAAGTGTCGTAACGGGATCATAGAGTATCACTCGATTCCGTGACTATTGTAACCAGTGCCATTTACCCGCGCACCCTCTCCCCGCTTTAAACGCTGAGGTGCTCAAGTAGTTGGATCGTTTTGGTTGCAGTGTCCGTGAAATTTGGTTGAAAGAATTTGACAAAGCTAATTCCTGTGGTTATTTGTGATAGATGGTCTTTGGAATTTTTTTTAGGTTACGGTACTGTCGAGAGATATTTTCGTGGCAGATAGGTTACGCTACGTGTCACGTATGTCACTGTACCTACATTAGCTCGGAAGAGGGTTCTCACTCCTCTTCCGACATCCATCTTAGTAATAAAACTCTTCGTTATTAAAACTCACAAGCTTTTTGCGTCAAGAAGCGCAGCGGGCCATTAAAGGTACACTGCTTCGTTTACATGTGTCCATTGATAGATAGGCGAACCGGCTATGAGCCAAGCCAAGAGTGTCTTGGCATGGATCGATATTGCGAGTGATAGGTTGTGAACGTGGGGAGTTCCAGTTTTGACGCGCAACTGTTTGCTGAGCGGTAGCACGGCAGCGGGCGCACGGGTAAGCACTACATTGAAGAGAGATACCTGAGCTGGATTTGAATGTCAAAAACTACTTTGTTTAATGATTCCGAAAACCTTGCTGCCAGGTCCCGGGTGGACGTGCACGTCCTACCAAACCTATTCTGGAATTTTCGAGAAGATGAGTGGATATGAGAATTCTGAGTTGCTTAGTATTGGCGTAGGACGATCAATTGAATGATTTTAGCAGCTGTAAGAGATTTGATGTTGATCACATTCTACAATACTACATCCGAATTCAGATATGTTGGAAGATCCGGCTTCAATATGGAGCGATATGACTGCTAGAGACACATCTATAAGTTATAATGTGTTTCGAATAACCAGTATAGATACACTCTAACGAACCGTGGTGGCTCCGGATTTAGGATCTTGGCCCGGCAAAGGTCACCATCATTGTCTCTAACCTCGCACTTTCAAGCTCTTCAAACGAGACAAGTCAGTAACAATGAAAAGAGTTTCGCAATTATCTCGGGGGTATAATGGGTTGACTGGAGGGTGGGCTCGGGATGCCCTGTGAGGCTATTGTGGACCTTTTGAGTCTTTTGAATTTTGGAAAGATTTTGGAGGCATTATTACACTCTTGAAAAATGTAATTCCCCCAAAAGATAATAATTGGCACATAAGAGTCATGGAGTCATATCGAAAACATGAGTCGGAGGTTTGAGTATTTTCAACTCTTTCCTACATTTGAGATGTATCGAATATGGCGTTGGTTACATACGAGGATAAGCCGCAAGGGCTTGGTATCCCGAGAGCTAATTCTAGGGATGTGGTTTTCCTTCCCTGACCGGGGTGATCGGAAGTAAGTAGAGGCACGATGTTGAACATAGTATGTAAACGAAACAATAATGACGTCCTATGTACGTACTGGAGCAATCTTGACGATGACAATACCCGCCATGGCTGACGGAGTGTATTCAGTGTGTACAGTTTCTACTTGCCAACTGAAATACACATTAATTGTACGCTCGGGAGTCTACAACGAGTAGTCGATATGAATAAGACAGGAAAAAGAATAAAAAAAATACAAATAATAAAAATGAGTAGTCGATGGTGTCACGGGGCCGAGTGACAAGCTCTGGAGGACAGAATGACGTTGCACAGGTTCTACACACGTCGGAGTCCGAATATAGATCTTTTTAAAGACGATTCCGCGCTTCTATGGGTAAAGCCGAATCAAGCGGTTATTGAGGAGCCCGTATCGGGCCTTTAAATAGTAGTTGGAAGAACACACTTTGGAGTGCCGATCAAAGTCATGATGAGTAGCTTAGCTAGTAGGGCTGCGGTGGCTGATTGAATCTATCGGATCACAGTGGTGAGGCGAGGCCCCTGACATTATGCATCTCTACGGCGGGTGCATCTGGCTCTTATCGCATATTGCGGCTCTGTGTGTCCTGCTTATACGGGGCGATGTGCTGGTACCACTAAAGAAATTATACATAAGCTTAGGACTTTGAGGGCTGTTTTAAGCATATAAACTCCGGTCTGCTGCTCTAGAGGACAACTATAGATGATTTCGTCCTTTAGTGAGCCAGATAAAGGACGAATATATAGCTAAAGGACTCTCCTAGCTAAATGACCCCCACTAAAAGACTGACTTACGTATGTCAGTCCTTGGCACCAAACCTCCAATACTATAAAATCACCACCGCGAGCAGCTCTCTTCTCTTGAACACTTTATCATCTCCATCACCATCGCCATCACTTGTACGTACCAAGGTAGGTCAGATCCGTCGTGCTAAGGCAATATAGCCATGACTAACAGCGGCAGCGGTGGAGCAGTAGCAGTAGCAGCAGTGGTTGCGGTAGTAGTAGAGGCAATAGTGGAGTAGTAGATAGAATAAGGATAGGTAATGGCGGACAGAGATATACCGTAGCCAGAGTAAATATTATAATCAAAATAAGAATTATTAATAAATACACGATTATATAAAGGTCATTTACCACTAAATGACTTCGTCCTTTATTAACGGTGGTCACATAAAGAACGATTTTAAAGGACTAGTCCTTTAGCCATTCGTCCTTTAGCAAAAGCACTTGGTCATTTACCACTAAATGACTGCACTAAATGACCGAGTCATTTATTGTTTGCTACTAGAGCTGCTAAAACGTGAAAACAAAATAAAAGAAACAACAGGTAGGCCAGATCAACTGGCTGATTGTACTTTTATCGCAAACAAGATAAGTGTTGATATAATACTTGATGCAGCAGACATCGGCATAAGAAATAGTATACTGCGATGCTACAAGATACACCCCAACATATCTGCCGTAATCAAACAACTCCGCACTTGAACGAAGACCCCCCATCGCCTTCCTATGCCGGACCACACGGACTGGGTGTTGCATAGGTACAGCTCTCCTAAATGTGTTGCTTCAATGAGAAATTTCAGCTGTAAATGGTGATTTGGGCCCAAATGCTTTACCCACAATATCTCAACAACGATAAAAGCTTTCTTCAAGGTCTAAATCTCTATCTCGAGTATATGACCCTGGATACTCTTGATAGAATTACAGAAATTTTCTGGCCAGTGCATGTGTACCTATTCTCTCGGAAGTATCCAAATCACAATAGTCACTAATCACTATGTCACAAGAGCAGAAATGCAGATATAATTTTGTAGGCAAGAACAACTGTACTCCAAATGTCTGTGATGCATAATTATCTTGTTTTGATTTAATTCACTTAATGGTTGTTGAGTGGGAAGGATTTTAACATTTCGTGTGGTGCTGACTGACAGGACTTTTTTAACACGACTGTACATACGAGTAAACATGTTCTCAGCCGCAGCTGCACCTCAGCGCAGCCACCACCCTATTGGCTAGGGGACAAAGCTTTGCGTTGTGACCTGTGCGAGTAAAGAGATCCGACCAGTTTCACCTATATATATATATAATGGCTATCGACTGGAGGTCAGGAACGCCACCAACGCGGTGTATAAAGCTGTTCTCCCCTTACATGTCCCAAGGGGCTCAGGTAGCGAGCCCTTTGGACGTGAAACAATCTCTGGCCGATCGCTTTGTCGAGGTACTTCAGGAGGAATTCAAGAGACTTGGAAGTTGAGAGATAACAGGATCAAGTAATCCCGGCAGAGGGGAGAGATCCGTCGTCTACCTATTTCAAGTTCAACCGCTCATCTATTTTGCTGCTGAGGCTCGCCGTAGCAAGTGCGGGGTTGATTGATGGCGATACACCAACAGTGAGTAATGTGATCCGAGTCATCACCAACGGCACCGAGACATGCGTCGAGTCGAGTAAACATGCCAACAACATTGCTTGAATTCTAAACCCTTCAGTGTGGCATTGTGGAGGAGAAAGATGACGGTGGGAGAAAATAATTGACATTGGCAAGGTGAGCACTGCGTTATATTACATATACTCCCCAGTCCGTACCATACCCGCCTTTCTAACCAGTGCCATGTCCAGTCCTCTTCCCATGCGCTCCGGAGTATCAGTCTTGGACTGTGATATTAGGCTTATCGTTACTTTCACCGTTCAGGAGGAAACAAACACACTCCGACTGCTCTCCAACCGCCGCGCCTCCGTTCCGCGCGCGTCAAGATAATTAAATGAACAGCATGAAACCTCCTTCCCTCCAACGCGGCAGCAAAGTCTGCCGATCCACAGACTGGTTAGATGTCGTGCAGTTCTGCGGCCTCATTTTTGTCGTGCACGCGCTCACTGTTGTAGCCCTTCCCGGCGCCAACGACGTCGAGACCACCATTGCCTCCCTCCTCGCTATTCTTATGCCCGACAGCGGGGCTCAGCACACCGGCATCGTCCTCATGAAGGGAGTCTTTATGTGCCGCGGGGGCGAGCTTGATGTCGCACCCAAAGCCGGCACGCTGTGCACGCTTGTTCTCTCGACTCTCGTCAAACCGAAGGTCATGGTGCAGGTCAGCCCCCTGATCACAAACATACACGGGCAGTACCCGAGGGGTAGTCGGAGGGTGATCATAGAGCGGGCGTCGCCGGTGCTGTCGGGATACGGGCTGGTCGAGGTGCCGGCAACCTTCGAAGCTGTGGCATTCCTTATACCCGCGGGGGGGGATAGGAAGCAGGCTTCGATTCTGAAGAGGAATCCCTGGAAGGAGCACCCGGCCCGGGCCCACACCACGGGCATGTGGCGACTGCCATGGGGCGGTTTCACGCCCCTCGAGCCGTCTTGCAACTACAGCCTGATCAGGAGCAGTGCGCCGCTCATCCAGATCCTGTACGGTGGCTATGAGCTGTATATGATCAGCGAGGAGCAGATAAAGAGGAATGGCTATGCAGCTTACCAGTTCGCGGTAATCCCGTACGTCACAATGTCCAAAACAGGCCTTCAAATCAGACGCGGCAATAGGACTTGAGCGCTGTTGGGAAGTCCTACCATCATCTTCTGCTATTCTCGTTTGTTTACAGAGATTGGTATTGGTAGTCATCATACATGAATGAGCTCAATTTGCTCAAAATCAACTAGAAAAACCAGCAATTTGTTGAACGCTGCATACAGGGGGATCCCGTGTACTAAAGGTATAAAATATTGAACGATAGAGAACTCCGAGAGTTTGGCAGAAGTCTCGGCGGCCGAGTGAGATTTGATGATCCCACCTTTCTACCTCTTCGGGGTAACAGAAAGCCCGGGGGCCGCGGTGGGAGTCTCCTAGAGTTCTTCTAAATAGAATCTACCGTGTTTTGAGGGCACAGCTCCCTCTCATCCATGGTGGTCGAAGAGGTGGTACTGATTTATTTGGATGCCAGTGTGATTTTGAGGGGCCATAATGCTTACTAGGATTTTATACCTGAAAGCTAGCTATAAATAATAGTATAGTCCTCTTACCCGATAAATCTTCTATATATGACCTACCAATTAGGTGATCAAGGAGGGGAGAGTAGAGCAGGTCAATTAACAATGACAGCACAGCGGAAATTCCAAAAATACATGGGTGCGGTATTTATTACACCCCACTCCTCCACATACTCCGGAATTGTACCACAGTAACATGAGCCGTCCAACCCTACACGTGTTTTGGACTCTTTGTGGGGATGATGATCATGCATGGTAAGGGGGATGACTATCGACTGTGGGGGGGGGGAATTTGATGATCTCGAGCAGGACTAGTAGCAAGAGGCAAGGCACAGAGCACAAGTGTTATTATATATATTATAAATTAAGCCCAGCTATCCAGCACTCTTCTATCAACCCTATCTATATATCTATAGGAACGTCCCCCCCCCCCTCACCACACACAAACACTCCCACCCGCCCCCGCCCCCCTCCACAAACCGGCCATACCTATATCGCCGCCCCAACGCCTCCACCTTCTTGACCCTCTCCCAGACACTGCCCCCGCTCACCTCGCCGCACGCCCTCTTTGCCTCCGCACACGCATACACCGCCGCCCACACCGCCACCAGGCTCTTTGGCGCATGGGCCACCTCCCCCCTCGTCCTTTGAAGTCCGCGCCAACACACGCCCGCCACCACGCCGCCGATAAACAGCACAAGTCCCGCAGAGAGTGCCAACATTGCACTCCCCACCTGCACCATCTCCCTCCTCCGGGCCACCGCGCCCATCACCTGCGCCTGCTGCCCCTCCATCTCTCCGTCCCCGCCCCCCGTTGCGTGTAACCGCATACCCATAGCATAAACCCGCCGCACCACATCCTCAAACGGGCCCGCCACCGCCGCAGCGTCCGGCACATACGACAAGTTGCCCCCCGGCCCCCGCACCGCCGTCACCGCCGGATACAGCAGCGAGAGATGCATATTGAACCACGCCAGCCCCACAGCGCCGGTGTTCACCGCGCCCACCGCAGCCGTCGCGTTCAAGAAGCTGCTGACCATGAACCCCGCGTCGTCCGCCGCCTCCTCCTCCTCCTCCTGCTGCGGGTCCTCCTCTAGACGCAGGACGTTCCCCCCCGCGTCTACGGTGGCTTCAACACGCACGGCCGTCGGCGGCGCCGCAGTGCACTTGAGCACCAGTGAGTCCAAGCGCGGGAGGTACTGGTCCGGGTTGGCGGCGTCGGCGGGCAGCTCCATCCACGCCGCAAAGAACGTGTGCGGGCACGCGTCGCTGTGCACGAACGCGTCGCCGGCGGGGAAGGACCAGTACGCGCTCGTCCGATTCGCGGGCGGCCAGCACGGATCGTCGACGGTCAGGACGCCACCCGTAATGTCCGGCATATTGGAGAGGCAGGGCACGACGGTGCCGCCGAGCAAGCAGGTTGTGGTGACGCGCTCGGGGGCAACAGGGACGCAGGTGGGCGCCATACCAAGGGCTGTGGTGGGCGCTGTCGCGGTGGCCAGGTCGTCGCTGTCGGCGGGGAGCGTGAAGGGCAGGACGTAGTACTCGGGCGTGGTCCAGTTCGGGGAGGCAATGTCGGCGGTGAGGAGTGCGTAGAGCGTGTAGTGCGCCTCCCAGATCTCGGCCTCAACGAATCCTATGGGCGGTGGGGCGGGCGGGGCGGCGATCATGGTGTGTGCTGCCACCTCGCGGGAGGAGGGGGAAAAGAGCGCGGAGAGAGAGACGGCGAGGACGTTTGAGAGGAGGATGGCTGCGGAGAGGAGCGCAAGGGCAAGGTCGCGGGCGCGGAGGGCGCGCAGGAGCTGGAAATGAGGCGGGGACTTGTCGAGGTCGAGGTCGAGGGAGCGGGGGCTCTTTGTGGGCCCTCGGAGCAGTGGCTGATAGGGGGAGAGCATGTTGTGGTGGCTCCCGAGGGAGACAAGGAGGGGCTCGATGATGAGGCCGAGGAGCGTGGGGAGGTAGGAGAAGAGGAACTTGTAGGTGAAGGATTCCTGCGGGGCGGGGGAGGGGATTCCTGTGGGGGGGGGAGGTGTTAACTTTTAATTTCATATCATATACATCATATATCATATATAGATGTCGTATATATCATATATATCATATACATCATATATATATCATATACATCATATATATATCATATACATCATATATATATCATATACATCATATATATATCATATACATCATATATAGATATCAGATTAAAGAGAAAGCTCACCATTTTGCACACCCACAAACACATACAGCACAATCACCAGCCCGAGCACCACCGCAAAGAACAAGCCAAAGAACACCACCGACCCCCTACTCGCCGGCCAAGCCTCCTCCTCCCGATGCTCCTCCTCCCCCTCCCTGTCCTCCTTGCCCGCCTCTGGCTCCTGCAGCATCACCGCCGTGCCCGCCTCCCCCTCCAGAACCTCTACCCGCGGTCCCACCCCCCCCTCCTCCAGCACCAGACGATACCGCTTCCCTCCCGTCCTCAGCATCCGCCTCACCGTCTTCATATCATGAAACTCTGCGGCCTGCATCAGCGCCGCCATCTCGGGGCTGTGATGCAGCAGTGCCAGCGCCGCCACAAGACTCCCCAGCTCGCCGTCAAGATGACACCTCCTCCGCCCACCCGCCACCGCCAGCCCGCCCACCAGCACCGCCATCACCGCAGCCACGGCCTGCAGCCCGCGCGCCCACGGCACACTGACCCTGTATCCCCGCTCGCCCCACTCTCTCCGTACCACAACGGTCTCATTCCGCTCCGCCAGGCCCAACACCCACTCCTCCGTGCACAGCATCGCAAACGTGAGCTTCAGCGCATCGGCATACATCTTTGCCAGTTTCTCCCACTCAAACAGGCCCTCCAGCGTGTCGTTGGTCTGCGAGTACAGCGCAAACGACGGGAACCCGTTCTGCACCTCGCTGCCCATAGTCTGGCCCGACTTGGCCTGCACGCGCTGCATCCCCTCCCTGCCGCCAAAGCGCTGCATCAGGTGGCTGGCGCTGTTGGCGGGGGGGTTCTGCGGGAGCTGTCCCAGACCGGCCAGGTATCCATTGCTGTCGTAGTACCGGCTGTCGGTCTGCCGGCTGCGGGTGGTCCCTTCGTTCATGTCTATGAAAAAGTCGCTGACGATGGACGAGTCATTGTCGGACGGGATGACCGCCCGCTGCCCGTGGCGGGTGACGTTGACCACCGCCCCCGCGGGCATGAGCACGCTCGCCGTCACGTTCTGGCTGTAGTAGACGGGCCGGCAGAACACGGCCGCCCACCGCGGCGGCAGCAAAGACTTTCCCAGCTCCGCCACAACGCTGACGTTCCATCCGGGCGAGATTGGCGGCGGTGCGGCGGCCCAGATGTACACGGCGGTGGTGGTCCTGATGGCTTTCTGCGCGTCGGTGAGCTTTCCTTGGTATACGATGGTTTTGTCTACTAGCGCGTAGTAGTCTGCGCCGGACTGGAAGTTTTCGCGCTCCTTGGACAAGTACGATGCACCAAAGAACGCGATGGAGCTCTCGTTCCTCAGGCGATCCATGAGGCCCTTGTCGGTGGTGTTTATCAGCCCCACGTCCCAGAGCATGTAGCTGAGGTACGGGAGCGAAGGGGAGGTCAGGTTGTAGCCCAGCAGCCCGACGCCATCCACATGGAACGGCGTGCTTATGGCCTCCTCGCAGACCAGGTCCACTTCGTAGAGCGTTGTCGGCGCCGTCCATGTCTCCTCCTCCTCCTGCTGATCTGCGGCCGTGGTGTTGTTGGTGTTGTTGTTGGCTGCGAGCGCCCACGGCGACAGTGCATACTCGGCGGTGGTGAACGGGGGGAGTGACCCGTTGAGCCACCCGTGCGTGTAGGCCAGATACACATGGCGTGCCGAGTACCCGGCAATGTTGTCACCCCACCGGAGATCGCTGGGCTGGTAGTCCCACCGCAGGGACGGATATGTGCTGTTTGTGAGGGTGAAGGGCGTGAGGAGGGCGTCGTCAAAGAGACCGGCGGTCAGCGGCGTGAGGACGAGGGTGCTGATGAGGACGATGGTCGCGCCGGTGAGGACCATATAGTGCCTATCCACACATACACCAGTCAGCGGGGAGAAGAAGGTGGAGGGGGAGAGACATGTGGGAGAGACAGAGAGGGGGGAGAGACGTGGGAGGCAGACCCGTTACATGCAGCAATGAAAGGCACAGCCGGCGGCAGAATGTACGGGTATTCCAGCAGCAGCGAGTTCTCCGCGCTCGCGCCCTCCCGGCGGCTCAGCTGGAACCACGGCTCCATGCGCATGCAGTCGTGGTGGACGAGCGCGCACAGCAGCCCAAACAGCACGGTGCAAATCATGGGCAGGTAGTTGTACACGAAGCCTGTTGTGACCGTGGAGGCGAACGACGGGCAGCCATGCGGGGTGCAGGTGCGGAGGATGTGTTCCAGAAGGAGGATGAGGAGCAGGATGAGGAGGGTCAAGGGGACGAGGAAGCGCCGCCGTAAGGGGAGGGGCCGCCAGTTGGTTGTTGACCGCGAGGGGGCGAGAGACTTGTTATATATTGGCATTACTATACTGTAAGAGGGATGATATGATCCGACACGGGTCTGGCTGGTGGGAGGAGGAGAGGGGGCAGTTCTTATGTCTAGCGCTCAAGTGCAATCAAAGATATTATATCAGAGTACACCACCGAGAGTAGAGTAGAGTAGAGTACATTTCATGTATGACACTGTATGAGTATCAGTGCACCTGCACACCACTGGCACAGTACATAGTGGGACCTTCCCGGGGCCTGCACTGGAGAAGTGAAATGTTAAAATAGGCATTCACACTCCATCTTGATTGGGGTGTTCCTGGCTCCTGGCTCTATTTTAACGATTAACGGGAGGGGAGGAATGCCGTCGTTGCGCGCTAGCTGCCGGGGGTTTGGATGTGGTCACTCAGGCGCGCGCTTCGGGCTCTGCTCTACTTGGTCTAGGAGTTGATTCTATTTATATGTAGACCGCGGGCGGCTACTACATGCACATACATGTACTGGTTGTGGGCGATGCATTGCGCTTGTTGTTTGGGTCTACGTACTAGGTACAACACCTTGGATGATTACGGTACTGTACTTCTATTGATTTGATATCTTGGAGGGGATCGAGTAGACTTCCCCTCTTGACCTACTGAGCTCTCTTTACTCCCTAAGCGCCTCTCAGCCTCACTCTCAGCCGCCACGCCCAGCTACTTTTACCATGATACACTCCCGTATTTACCAAGTAGAGCAAGTACGACTACCACATCTATGGGCGGGTTCGGGGATTCGAACTTGGAGAAGAGGGGAGATTGGAGCAGGAAGGCTAGTGGCTGGAATGGGCTGAGAGTGCTTGCATAGAGGGTTAGGGTTAGCGCTTCAGAGCTATATGATTATGTTCTAAGAGTAGGTTGGGGTAAGTCTGTTGACAGTGGCCGGGTTACAGCAGTTCCCACTGTCAACAAAAGTGCCTCCGATCCCCCGTAGTGGGAATTGTAGTATGTACGTGGGAGTAGACACAGTATCCAGTGGAGTACACAGCAGGATTAAGACCCCGGGTGGAATGTGAACCTTACAGGTATAGAATTCGTCAATCAAATCAAGCAAAACCACATATGGCTCGAGAAGCTATGGTGGGCAGGGGTTCAATCTATAGAAATTGGGAGATCTACTCCCATAATGGTACTAGCGCCTAGCCTAACGGTGGAATTTCCCCTAATTCCCATACAAAAACAGTTCCTCTGAAGTTGACACACCCACCCTTTATGCCTTCTCGCGCCATATTCTATTCAAAACCCTCCTCTAGGTATTATCCATACCTGCGCCGCATCCCCCCCCCGGCACCAAAACATCAGCTCGCGGTAGCATCTATAGCCGCAGCGTACTATTTTGCCGCTGAAACGCCAACACCGCGACACCCTGATAAAATCCAATGAGCCCTACATTACTGCGCGTGGATAACCCCGCTTGATGGTGTGCCGAATACCCGCACTGGCAATGTCGGTTAATTATGCATTTCGGCGTCAGAGATAGCGACTGGGTGGTGAAGATCAAGAATTGTATAGCTGGAGTATTCACCTCGACCAAAAGAGCTTTCCGGCCCAACTATAAACTAAGCTTGAAATTTGGCTCTGTCGGTCATGGGTGCAGGTACCACCGCCGACTCTGGCCTGCCGGGATAGGTAACAGTTGAGCGTTCATTTGTCTGAAAGAGAAGCTTCCCCCGCCAGTACTTGGCCAGTTTGGCGTTTGTGGTCCAGACCTACACATCTGTCCTCAGTAGGTTACCAAAAAGTAGCCAAAGCCAGTAAATACCCCCGCATATATCCACACCCAACGCTTTCAATGGACCCATAATCTTCAGGCCCTCCATAATATAAATATCCCCCCACAACACCAAATTTCCAGGGATCGTCGAAACCCTAACCCTGACGACTGCAACCACCCTGTCAGAAGCCGGTTTTATGGCACATTGGGACTTGAAAGCAGGCTGGGGCGGGGCGTACCGCGTGGGCATGGGCTTTGGTTGGTACCGTTGCGTTAGCTGGGGACTCGATACTACTTGGTATTGACCAGCAATGCTGTTACTGCGAAAGCTTAACCGCCCGGCGCCTACTTGGAACACTGTCGGAGAAAGTGTAGTTGAGAAAATATCCATACGCCAGACCGGACCAGAGAGGGCTACTATAATGGGAGGCATCATAGGTTTGGTAAATAATCACAAACCGGCCCCCCCAAGACCAAATCTTTTCGCAAGTACGTTACCACCAAGTTTTATGCTAGATTATTTCTATCGTACAAACTTTCTAACGGATGGAATAGGGGAAGCTGGAGCAAGGCAGATACCAGAAAGACGAGGTAGGCATGGACCAAATAAAGCTCTATGGATTTCCGGTGCAATTTGACCCACTGGTAGGACCGGTAATGTATGTCGTATTTAGCATTTAAGCGTTCTTCCGGGCTCGAGTGACTAAATAGTGGGCCGGTCTTGACTACCCCCCTCAGCAGTCTTGGTCTATTGGAATATCTGGAACATCAACTTGTGGTTGGTGCTTAACGCCCACTTCACAAACAAACCAGATCGTAACATCTACTGGTAGCTGCGTATGGGTTCAGGTAGTCGGCAATAAGCTTTGAGACAAGCAGGGAACTGGCGATGACAACGTATATTGAGATTGGAGATAGTGATCAGAATGATATACGAGCATGTACTAGAGTTTGAAGCCATACTATAATGGGAATCAAAACATGTCCTCGATGTGGATGAATTCTTTGAACGGATGAGCTTTTTAGGGATCTTCCGGGCTTTAATTCTCTCCAGACGGTAAGGTAGCTGAAGGTACGTATCCATATGGGATATTATCAATGATTACTGCGGTCTACGAAGACGAACGTCCTTGTGTCCCTGTCTCGAGGACATGTTTTCGATGATACACAAGGATAATAATTTAAATGGACAAGAAACTTTGAGGATATTACTTTCTTTGCTTTGAGGACTTCTAAGGATAATTTTTGGCTTTAATACACACTTGATAGAAATAAAAAATACTTTTTATTTGAGGAAATATCACTTTTTGCTCTATCGGGTCGTTTTTTTCGTATCCTCAAGACTCTTTGAGGCACCTCAATGACAACTGTCTCAGACTTCAATGACAGACAAGGACACAGGTCAACGAGGAAAATGCACTTTGGGCACACTCCTATACCTCCCCTCGAGTGTCTTCATGGACCACGCTGTCTCTGAGAGCTGGCTTTGAAGGGGCGCATCTCTCAGAGGAGGTGTGCAGTCTGGAAGATGAGGTTTCAAAGGTCGAGTGATATCCGATGATGCTGGATGTCGAGGGTGTTTTTGGGCTTTTAGAGACCCCTAGAAATTGGTAGGAGATATTCAGATAAGTGTTTGTTATAGTTGAAATTCTGATGCTGAGTTTTAACGCCCTCTATTACATGGTGGTTGAGGCGCATAGAGGCGTTATGCTTCCATCTAGACTTGCCCGGGGAACATGACAAAATTAGAGCCAGCAGCAAATTTTCATGATTTGCGAAATCATTAATTGTTTCTGGTCATTATAAGAACTGATACTTATTGGCATGTTGGGAAGATCTATTTTGTCCATTGGCTGATGCTATCCATTTACTACACATTCCGGTATAATATACCGGTAGAGGGGGTATAGAACAATTTCGTGGTGCATTTTGGGGCCTCGGTCTATTGGAGGAGGGTTGATCCTGCCCACATTTATCTAGCAGCCCAGATTAATCCACTGGGAGTGTCCTTATGTTCTTCTATCAAGCTACCATGGGTGAGGCGCCCCAAACCCAGCAACGGAAAGAGGGAAATGTTTCTAGGGGAAAAAACACGCGTGCCATCGTTGGAGAACATACATTACCGCCCGAACGGGTATTCTTATAAGCCTTATTTTGAGCTCCAAGACGCAGAAAAGCCCAAAATAAGGCTAATGTCACAAAAAAGCATTCAAAAAGCCTGTTTTGGGCGAAAGCATGACATTTTGCTCAGCATTAGCCCTAAATTAGGCTCTCCAAGGACTTCCTCTGGTATTAGGTTTATTGAATAAATAAGAATTAGTAAAATTCGTAAGGATTATGCATATATCAGGCTCTGTTAAGGTATTTGCTGGTAATAAGGCTGGGTTAGGGTTAGGCACTAAGCAAATATTAAACCGTGTTCTTCCATCTGTCCTTTGAATGTACCGGCCTACCCTCTACCCTCTACCTCTCTATCACATCGGCCCCCTCTATCCCTCTACCCCCGTCATCCTCCCAAAATAGGCTAATCGGCGAATCAAGCAGCGAATCAAGCAGCTAGTCGGGCAGGGAGTCAAGCAGCGAGTCGGGCAGCGAGTCGGGCAGCGAGTCAAGCAGCGAGTCAACCAGGTACGTAGCTAAACACCAAATCGACGCCAAATGGTCGACTAATTGCACTAAATCGGCAGCAAATCGACGCCCAAACCGATAGCAAATTATCACCACCAAATCGACGACTGACGGTGTACCCAATCGACGTCCAATCAGCACCTCATTAGCATGCAGGCGCAGAGGCATGAGGCAGGCAGGTAGGCAGGCAGGTAGCTAGATTGTTAAATAGATTGTCTTAATCAATGTACATATTAAATTCAATATTAATTAAACTTCATTTCCGAAATTTACTATTGCGAATAAGTGTAAAAACATACCTATCAGGCCAACATGCTGTTCTCACGAATAAATATTATTAAGTCTTATTTTTCGAATATACCTTAAATAAGACTGATCACGCCCGTTCAGCCTGAAAATATTTTAAGATTATCAAAACCATAGGGCAATAAGGACCTTGGAGAGAAATAAGAGAAAATCGTCAAAAAAGGCGAATATCATGCTTATATAAGCCTAATATCAGGCTTAAAAAAATACCCGTTCGGGCCTTAAAGTAGTTAACCTAAGGACAATTGTGCAAGAGGATATACCGACCGGAATACCACCCGAGTTTACATCGGGTGAGAAGCCCCGAAAGCAGGATTGTACGCCTACATCAACATATCTCATGGTTTTCTCTAACAAAAGGTTTTAGAGCAATAGCCCTTCACACGATGAATCTATATTCTATTTATTTATGGTCTCAGTTACCAGACTGATCAATTATACACTGTTCGTTTTTTTTTTTACCAGATGTCATGTCGAATAGATTAACAGCACACTGACAAGCATATAGAATACTCGCGATTTTGTAGCAGTTTCGAGGCCGAGTGATATCCTGTGAACATGAATCAAAACCCCATGAAATGACAAATATTCAGATTTTGAGCTCGGCAACCGGTTATATACCGAACGTGACGCCTACTGAGATAAAGATCTTATTGTCGCTGGTTTAGATATGCTTCGGGAACCGAGTGATGACCTGTGAACGTAATTTAAAAGCTCATCATAATAGATAATTGTATATCTAAGCTTAGTAACCTTGAATATTTAGCCTCCAGACATAAAGATCTTAGTCTCGCGAATTCTTATCGGTTTCGGAGAAGCCGAATGATAAGCTGTCAACATAATTCAAATTCCCACGGCCATCATAACAAATAATTGTATTTCTGAGCTCTGTAACCGTTGATATACCAAACCAGAGGCCTACTGAGATCAAGATTTTATTCTCGCAGGAATAAACGCGCTTCGGAAACCGAGTGATAGACTGTAAAGACAATTCAAAATATGGGACTCTGTTTCGAAAACCGAGTGATATCCAGGGAAGATGATGTAATTGTGTTTGTGCAACCGGTACCTAGCATGCAAAACCGACTCGACTTTGGGGGGGGGAGTCGAGTGCTAAACTGTGAAGAAAATTAAAAAAAAAAAACGGGATATAGGAGATATTCGAATCCATGCGCTCGGTAATCCTTGCATACAAATCCAACAGACATAAATATTACATTCTCGCAATCCGACCTCACCACTCGCCCCACGCCCACCTCGCCCACCTCGTGATCATCACCTCGACTCGCAAGAGTTGACCCCTACTTGCACAAACTCGTCCATCTTGTCCACCTCGCACAACGTTATACAATCAATGAAGTGAACAAAACAAAAAATAAAAAACCTCGTCCAACTCCGTAAGCAAAAACCTGCGAGTGCATCATGATGCATCACTCGTAGTCGGCCTTGTCTCTCGCCCCTATCGAATATAGCCCCCCCCCCCCCCCCCCAATACCAAATATGGCCAGCTAATTCTTTCCTCTCCAGTCGTGGCAGAAGATCTAGTAGTTACGGTATATAGCTACATACCAATGACAAGTATTACAAGCAAGTACATATAGACACTAACCACCGCCTCACCCCCTCCCGCATGCCCACGCCCCTCGAGCGCGTCACCGACTTCCTCAGGTAGGTGCGCTATATCCTGCTCTAAGCCGTCCCCGACCGACGCCTCCTCTTGCAGCCCACAGCCGTCTCCGCCAGCCGCACCACCACCGTCTTCGAGCTCAAGCTCTCTGCGCGCCACACAAACGTGTACGGCAACCTGCACCCGGGGCCCGCCTCTGATCCTCAGCATGTGCACCACCACAGTGCTGATCCCGCGCCCGCGGGTCGGGTTGTAGGCGTTTCTATATGTGCTACATCCCCCTGCATGATTCGGTTTAAATCTACCAACCTCCCGCCCCCCCACCTCGTACCCCCCACCCCGACTAACTGCTTGTAGAGGGGTGACTAGGAGTCTGAATTTTACGTATGCCCGCGCTGCAAGGGCGGGGGCGACAGTTGTGGTCAAATTTGCAAATAAACCTGTTGTCCCCTAATTTAGAGGAGGTTGTCCTGGTGGATATGGGTATGGCCTCCAGATTCCGGGGTACAAGAATGTGGTGCGCGGGGGGCCCCAGTGCTCGGAAACCCTGCAGATAATTAATGAATTAAGAATGACGAGAAAATTATGGAGGCTGAGGGAGATGTCAAGGGAGGAATAGAGGTACAAATATCACGCCCCAGGAATATTTACGAGACTGAAACGACGCCATAAGTATTATGTTTTGCTTTATATTTTCTTTATTTCCTTTGTTCAAGCAAGGTGTGACTGTCAGGGGGAGAATGAGTGAGAGAACCTGTCGGATATTGTGGTAGCCGACGGCCTGCACACATTTAATGAATTAAAAGAAAAAAAAAAAATGGGGATCATATTCGATCACTCGGTGTCCAGGGTTAGGGTTAGTTTGCTTACCCAGATAATCCATTATATTCTTCCTAATTATCTATTTAATACTGCTCTGTATGAAAACATCTCTTCTATTGAAAGTTAAATGTGATTGTATCATATTATCCCTTCCGTTTTATCCTGGGTCTGTAAACTGGGCGGGATAACCCAGGACGTGTCGATAATCAGATACATCTTCCTTGACCTGGCAATCGAGGGATGGTTTACGGCAATGACGCTCAAAACTCTGACATCACGCTAAAGTTATTCTCGTATAGGGCCTTAACATGCCTGTTGAACCCCTTATATAGTAATGAACTGGCCAAGTTGGTGAGTGTTTAATACCGATATCCGTAGCGGCCGGAGAAAGAACACTAAAACTCAATCAGTATTAACACATGATAGTCAAACAGAAGACTGGAGTGTAATTTATGAGTAAGAGAGATGACCAAGACCCTGAAAAGCTACATGTAAATATCAACCTAGAAAGAGCAATAGATATATAACGAACTGCACAAAATAGAATTTAACTAGATATGCATGGCCTAGGATAGTCATATCCTATTTAATTACCGCTACCTAAGTCGGATATCGATAATACTTGCCATGTGAACAGTCACCTTATACATAGGAGGGTCAAGCCAGGCGAGATATACATTGTCCACCTGCCATATCGTAACCGGAGGGATGGACATCCTACATACAAGAAAATACCTCAAGCAATACGTTGTAAAATACAGATACTGAAAGGTAGGAAACGAGAATCATCCGAAATTCAGACAGCCAGCAGTCAAATTGGGTTAGGGCTTTTGTATTGAGACTGGTCATAAGAAATATAGCGCTTGTTCACGAGATATTCGGGCCGATGTTGAAGAATCTTCCATATATATAGTGGAAATAGGGTCATAGATACTAGATTTGAGGATACCCATCAAGAACTAAGACTTTGGTGGGTTTTTTATCCATTACTTTGTGTTTGGTATCTTTGGTACTATAAAACTATTCCAATCAGCCTGCTCCCGGCTGGTACTGCGCACGTACGCCCCAACCGGCACAACCCACACACAACACAACCCAGCTCAAGCCGACAGATCGTCCTACCGCTTGATAACCTCTTTAACGTCGTGTCCCCTCCTCTCTTCCTTCCCAAATCAACATAGGTCATCTCGGGTACCGATCTATTTGGTCCGGTCGAAATCATCCTATTCAGCATACTCTGATTCCGATCTGCCTCTATCATGGTCCTGGCCGCCGCGTCTAGCCGTGGGGGGCTTTAATTGACAAGACAGTGCCCTTCTTGGCGTACTTCGTCCTATATTGCTCCGCGGTCAACCCACATGACCACCTGTAATTTGGATTAAGCTCAAGCTTCGGCAACAAATTTATCCCTTGGAAGTACTTCAGGTTTGTTGCTGATAAGCCAAGCTCTTGTTTATTGAGAACTGAGATCAAAGAGCCTCTCAAATAAGAACATAAGGAGTAGTGTATCTAGCATCGAGGAATCAACGCCCCAACCTAACTTCCGGCTCATTTACCTCTAGGACACTCATAACATTAATGAAGCTGCTCCAATAATGGTGCTTTTATTTGCTATGCAGGCTCTATCTACTTCGCAGTACGTTAATGTTATACCCAAAAATGCATTAATAGCTAGTACACGTATTGTTAACCACAAGTACTACAGGTAAAAAAAAAAGAAAAAAAATGTTAATCAGCACAATCAGAGCCGAGCAGGGAATGTAACCACTCACATTGTCACCTGTTTTGAGCCGGAAACACATTCATCCCGCAAGTCGTTCGAAATCCACCCCGAGTCCGACGACGAGGTGATAGACAAATGGCCTACCTTTACCAGGTACTCCCACCACTCTCGTGAGAATATATGTACCTACATAAGTTAAGAAGGAAGTGGCGTTAAAGGCCGTTGATTTGTTCAACCTTGTCTGTATGTAAATTCCGGTCGGCTCCAACCACAGGGAAACGCCCTGTCCTTGACATTAAATTATTGCTGCTGCTGCTGCGCGCGTCAAATTTCCAGCAAGCAGGCATATTAAAACGCTAAAGTGATTGTGGAACATTTTATTTAGCTGGAGGCCTCGAAAGATAAGATAAAGTTCATTGTGTAATATATTGCTAAGTTACAAAAGTCTGCATGCAATCAATGAATTAAACAAAAAAAAAAAAAAAAAAAAAAAAAAAAAGAGCCAAGTTACAAAAGAGAAAGACATAAGGTATTTAAAGAAAATGAGTGATAAATGATGATAGGAATTAAGGTTACCGTAAGAAGAATATATAATGATTCACCAGTACATGAAAATAGGGCAAGTAATTAGGTAAATAGTTTCTCGGTTGCACCGCGACGGGCGACAAAGCGAATAGAATGAAATAGGAAAGCTTGCAAAATAGTAAGGGTGGGATACAGTACTCCACAGTACAGCGACAGGTAATAAGTGATGGAACGCCCTGAGAGTACCGGGGGTCAACCATAAATACCGAGAATCTGATAAGATAAACACACCTATTTCACAGCAGATCCCCTTATCAGATTCTTCGTATTTACCCTCAAGTACAAACACCAAATGTTGGTGGCGTTGTACCAAAACAGGTATCGCTGTGTTCCATCACTTATTACCTGCCGCTGTACACTCTCGCTAGATACAAAAACATTGAGTGTGTAGACTGTTTATGCCCTCGCCTCAAGTGGCTGACGAGATGTGGCGCCGATATATTTGATGCCAAGACCTCTGTCAGCGTACCGGGTGTTGAGGGTAGGTACCTACATATTTTATCTTATCAGATTCTGATTTCTTTCGCAACCATCGTGAACGCCCAGGTCATCTTCAAGACAACTCATTGTCCACATGGGTTAGAGCTGTAGCTTTGGTATACCGACTTCACTGCAGCAATTATGCCGAACAGATTTTAGGACTATCAACTCAAGAGCTGGGGACATTCGTCTACTAAAGACCAGCCATCACAGCTCAGCCGACCACCAATTACTATGACCTCATTTGATCAACCCAACACGCGCTTGTGGACTGCTGGACCAAAATTAGGCGTCCTGACAAATATACGTACACACTGGTAGAATTTTTACTCCAAAATTCTGACACTGAGATTACTCGAAGAAGATAATTATATAGCTGCTAAATCTCTCAATACTAAGATTATGTTTCGCATGTTTTCCCGGAGCTCACCCGCCCTGACGGTAGCGGTTTCGCAGGGGGTTGGCTGTATTCATGAGTATGTGTAACCCTACTCATACCAGATGGGAGGAGTGCTATAGGCTAGTTATACTATTTTGTGTAAGGTTGCATTGTTCATCCCGGCCTTTAGGGGGGCATTGTGTCTCTTACTGCTCTATAGATTCGTCTTATCGCCACTACATCTGTATCCTACATGTAGTTATCATAGTGGTAGCGCGCTACCCACTACCACGGCCGGTGGCCGAATATATCTCGGCCATCCACAAGTATACACCATTCATAGAAGCTTAAGCATCTCACCCTATAGTTTGCATCTCGCACAGAAGTAAGGTAAAACAAATGATTTGTTCTATATATACATGTAAATATTCGATAGGTGTCGTTCTACAACTCCAATTGTAAGAATAAACTAGATTATGAAATGGGGAGGAAGCCCGCTCTTGTATACGTCCTGCCAAATGTGATAGCTCGTACCACTCAGTTCCATCATAATGGCTCCTCTGAAATTTGATGAGGCGGTACCTCGGTGGTTCCCACGGGTTGAACTTCATCCGTACCTGCTGAGGCATGGTCAACCGCAGTTCCACTCTCATCGTCAAGATTCATCGCATCTAGTCCGATGTCTAAATCCTTTTCATCTCCCTCTGTCCGTGCAACTGTCTCCACTTTGTTTGATTTCTTCTTCCCTTTTTTCTTCGATTTGTCCTCGTCCGGCTTCTCCTCCTCCCTCTCCCCCTCCTTTGAGTTATCACCGTCCTGTGCATGCTCCTCCTCCACCGCCTTCCCCTTCCTCGAGTGATTATCCTCCACCGCCCCCTTCTCCTTCTCCTCTTCCTTCTCCCCTTCCTCTTTCTCCTTTTCCTCCTCCTTCTCCTCCTCCCCCTCCCCCTCCTCCTCCTCCTCGTTCTTCTCATCCCCATCGTCAGAATCAGAATCAGAATCTGAATCTGGGTCGGAGTTTCCTTCTAAGTTATTATTGTCGTGATCGACCATATCATCGAATTGATTCCACTTCATCAATTGTTAGCAAACACATCCGTCTTTTTGAATGAAGGCATGGTATATTACTTCTCTGACGATTGCACCTACTAACAACTTGGGTAGCTAATATGATATCATCGTTAGTCATAGCCCACAAGAACCGCTTGAAGGGTTACATACCACACTCCATCGATATGCCTCATCCGAAAGCATTGTGAGTGGCTTGGTCACTTGTATCAACCTCACGTTAGTGTTACTCAATTTTACGGCACCTTAAAGAAGAATACATACTTGGTAAACAGTCTACATATTTACCAACAATTTTATGATTATCCAGGTTCCTAAGGAGCTCTTCCGCACCTTCATCCTCTCCAACACGTGAAAAGTGGAAGGCAACAGCTATAGTAATGCTAATTAGCATAACTCAACATCAGAGTAGAGATATAAGCATTGACGAACGAACCATCTTTGGTCTTTCTATCATGTTCAGTCTCCAATCTATTCACACATTTGATGATGACATCTGTGAGAAGTCCTTCACGCTCTCCTTCCACCTGAGAAAGATAGTTAGCTTATGCTTGGCAAAAGCAGGAAGGGTTCTTCCTGGGGATCTTACAGCACCATCTGTGATTGTCATCACAAGAAGTGGTTTCTTCATCGGTTCTTTGCAATTCCAGACAAACCGGTCAAGAACCTTCTTTTCCAGCTGGGTCCCGATTCTTGTAACGCCTCTGAAACGATGGTCTTTCAACAGATCCTTCACTCTGTTTGATTTCACATTCCGCTTCCCTTTCTCTCCGTTCAGAAATCGAATGGATTTGATACCGTCAGGGTTGGCGAGCTGATAGACCTTGGTGATCTCCTTGAGAGTTTGCTCCAAGATCCGCAGCCGTTTCCCCCCCTCCTCAGCCTTCATGGAAGAACTGTCGTCTGTCCATTGTCTTCAGTTAGCACAGTAACAATACATATTATACCTTCCAAGAGGGTCTGTTCTTACCTATCAAGATGACAATATCATATAATGTAAGCAAGGCCATATCTTTTGCAACTTCTTTACCACAACCATCGTTTTGCAAGGCCTCGATCATCTTCTTGCCCCGTTTCGCCGCTGTCTTCAAACTGGTGTCGTTATAAAACTTCTCTAATCCCTTTTTCTCATCTGCGATGAAGTCTTTGAAATGATGGAAGACCTCGGTCTCGGTAATACTTCGACTCGACATTTTGGATAACTAACTGGTTTGACGACTAGCAAAGGGAACGGCGGAATTGTGAGGGGTTCAAAAACCTTAAATGCGAAAGCCCTTATTAAATCATACGATATGTATCGAATACCTACACATTTTAACTTGGCATACAAATTCTCCTATGGCACCATTTCAGTGTTTCAGGTGTTGTGCAAATGGACCAGCTGACCAAATGTGCGGTCTTAAGGAGCCCTGACGGTTTCATAAACTCTGGCAACGTATGCATGTAAGACGAAATCTTCATCGGGATTTGATGGAAGTAGGTGGGAGTTTATGTGAGAGCACGAAGCAGATCAATGGATGAAGAATAGGCTAACGACACTTGAGATTGCACCCCTGGAGGGACCGTGCAGTTACTATCATGACGTTGTTCCGCAGAAGAGGGGTAGGTATGACATTCACCTGCGGCCTTCGGGTACCCGCTGTTCGAAGGATTACAACTCAAGAGCGTGGAACGGTGCGAACTTGCACGCGCAGCTAGGTTATCTAGGACACGATCAATCCACGTCAGACAGGCAGGTTTATGTGGTCACAGACAGTCCAGTTTTCAGAAAGGCAGCAAAAGCTACCTGTGTTTAAAACCTATCTGCTTCCTGTTTGTCTAGCTCGTTTAAAGCTCAAGGGAATGACTGGTGGAGAACTTTGCGAACCTCATGTGGCTTGGACCTGACCTCCAATGGATACTGCTAAGATACCTGCTTTGCAATTCCACCTCGTCTAAAATAATTGGACTGCTTGTGTGCTCAGGAAGAATCTCCGATTAATTAATACCACTATAGTAGCCAAGTGAAACATGAATAAAGACGTAGTAACCCCCGATGTCAGTAACGTATTCCGATCACTTTGCGAGAGACGAAACTCACTTTCTAAGTTGTGGGTTTATGGATGCGGGGACAGGCTGTGTTTATGCAGGAGCGACTACCACTGGTCAAAAATATCATTGGTCATTGGCATGATATGTACTAGGGTGTAGCGAAAAGTGATCAGAATCTGATAAGACAAATACACGTATTTACCGTAGCATTCACTTATCAGATTCTGATCACTTACCCTCAACACCCGGTACAGCGCGATGTCAAAAGTCATCGTACGGTGCGACAACATATTAGGCCCACGCTGGCGTCGTGATAGAGAAAATTTTAACCTTTTGGAGAAATTTTACGTGAAAACGTACTATCCCTTGGACGGATGAAAGTTGTCAAATTATTCGCGACATGGACCGTGCACCACTTTAGTAAGGGAATTATCTTGCTTTTTACGGTTGGCAACAACAACAGAACCAATCAAGAATTTCCAACAATTGCTATATAGGCTAGTGATAGCTGAAAGAGTGTGGTCGCGAATTTGACAACTTTCATCCGTCTTAGGGATACATACATACTAGCGTACTTTCTAATTAGGTAACTATTGGACTGGAAGGTAATTTATGTGCGACATTCGGTCAGCCTCTCACCAAAAACCCAACTTTTAGAAATCCAATAGCTCAACAACCACAACAGATAAAACTAATTAGGCTCTGCTACAGTGTTATTTATCTCTTCCCCCTACAGAGCGATTTTAATTTTAATATGCTGTGGTGGTTGGCCATTAAGCTTCAAACTTCAGCAACTTTAACACTCCGGCTCAAGGTATCCCCAACCATACAGCGTGAGGTAAAATTATTGTAGAAGTATGGGAAGAGCCCTATTGGCTTGCCCAGCCATATAAACCATGTTTTTAGACCCCTGTTTCTACAATAATTTTCCCTCTCGCTGTACCTTACGTCCTCAAGTGCATGACCCAGACCTAGATAACTATTATACCATGGCATTATGAACAAGTAAATTAGTAACCTAGATTTATTTATCCGGTTATCACACATCATTACATTAAGACATCACAATAACTTGGCATCAAAGTTTACCGCAATCAGAAGCCAAGGCTGAGCACGAGACCATGCCTACCAATCGCCAGCTGACATAACATACTACATATTATTTCCATTTGAGCCTCTCGATTTCACAAACTTGGCTCTTCGGCCATAACCGCGCAGACAACGGGATGACGGCATGCGCAGCTCAGTGAGAACTACAGTGATTCACAGGCATTTGGCGAATACACCCATTTGGCGAATTTGTATGTAGCAACCAGTAAAGCTTCGAGTTTGGCTAAGATATCCTGATTCTTATTGGCCTTAATCCCTGTTCGCCAAATGGGTGTATTCGCCAAATGACTGTGAAGCGCTGTAGGTACAATATCTATGTACATCATGCAGTCTTTTAAATGCCATCACTACAAATGAGTACATAATGAGGCTATGGTATGTGGCTTTCAACTGGAATTAGATAATTCAAGTGCACGTGTGAGGGTATTTCCATGTTATGACTTTCTTGGTGGCTTATACGGCTATAAACATACATTTTCGGCTTCGGGACACTCACTCTTGTGGGTTCGGAAAAACCTGGCCAACCAAATTAAGCGAGAATTTAAAAATGCGGGAAATTGTGTGGGGTTACAGACGAATGAGCATCCTTCGATTCCGAATGGTCTGTGCAACAATCAACAAGGCTAGCACTGCCCTCGGCACAAATCAGAATCAATTGGGTTGTTCGCAGAGCTGAGAGATCGTTTCCACCCCCCGCTTTCTTTCTTTCTTTTTTTTTTTTTTTTTGGCGACGCGAAATGCAGTGGGGTTGGCTGTGAAGGTTGGCTATCAAGCTAGGTACCTATTCTAGGATGTTAAAGCTCAAGCCTTATCATAATGATCTCTTATCTGCTCTAATCACTTCCTATGAACCAACGAGGCCGAGTAAATAAGCCCCAATATCCCCCAATACAGGCAATATAGGCAATAAAACTCATACAAAGCTTGAAATGTCGTAACTACATCACTGCTGTTCCAATTACAACCAGTGCCGCATCAAAAATTCGCTCAATCCGCAGCGAGAGGCTTTAAACCAAACGAATAATTTATCCTCATTACTCTTCAGCCACCTATCGCGATATCATTTAGATCCAAATCTGGCAATATTCAGCGTGAGCGGGGCTCAATACTATATCCGTACGACCTATTCGTGAACCCACGCGCCCCGACAACCTCATCAGTCGTCGGAAACACCAAGGCCACGTTGAACATCTCCGCCGATTCTCTGTGGATTTTGTAGCACGGCATCGCAACCTGAGATGAGATAGTAGTGCTTCTAGAACAGATATCGAAGCATTGAGGCGGTACCGGCGAACATGGATTACACATATGTGAGTGCTCCCTAAACAATCATCCATTGAGCTTCAGGACAATGTTTATTCACTCTATTATTAGCATTCACGTCTTGATATCCGCCCTCTCGGGCACGTTCGCAGCATCGCATCCATCTATTCATTCGGCAAGACCTAATCGACATGGGTATGGTCTAAGCTTCCGGCGCTACTAAACGTATCATCACCATTATGATTCTCGCCGTTTCCAGGACGGACGTGTCTAGCTGTCAATTACGCATGCTGTCTCAGCTCATCAGCCTTGGAACTTCAAAGAATATTCCTTCAACTGTTTCGCTTTGCCGGAGCGGCGCAATACCCTGCATTGCTAGCAAAGGGAGGTAGCTTTTGTATTATCAAAATATTTCGCCACCCACACACTCTATCAGTCTGTTGAACGGACAATTCCGGGAGCTTTTTGAAGGGGCTATAATCTTTTCAGCTCTGGTCAGGCTCTCCAAGGGATACTGCGGACAAAGATGCTTTACTAGTGTTCTAGAGCTTGGAGATGGTCTGCAAGTGTTGCTGCGCTGGCCGCGGATAACGCGGTCTTTGAGAATGGATGCAGTTGCTCATGGAATCTTGCTTGGTACATGAGAGCACCATATGTTCAAAAATTACAGGGTGCTGCACTGCCCTCTGAAAATATTTGAGACTGAACATATGTCGGATAGAAACGATATGAGTTTCATGTGTATGCAAGAATTTGGTTCTGCTTCCATCTATATCAAATGACAAGACAGACTTTCGATTCTTTTAGATCATCCTCCAGCCAGTATGAGTCACTACAGCCCCAGACCGGCTTTCACACGAGCAGTAGTTATTTAGTCAACCTTGGGAAAGACACCACGACGTCCTACGAGTGCACACGTATACCAATGTATGAAGTCATATTTCCTCTATTTACCAGTTCACATAATGAGTCTAACACCACGAGACTGATCCTCCCTACGCGTTTCAAAGTGGTTCATAATGAACCACCATTGCATAATTAGTGATACCTTCTTTACGTCTACCCACTTGTTGCTGACCTGGTGAAGACAATATGATGAACTTGACTACAGCAACCCCTTCCGCGGAGATAAATACATCTATATTCATAGAATCATGTATGCATAAAGTCAGAAGGCCGTTCCGGCATCGTCGAAACATGGGGAATGGGGGGATCGGAGGGCCGGGGTTTGATAGATATTTTGCTTTTTACAAGGCTTGCTACGGCAAGCCGTCATGAGAGGCTATTGCTCTTCTTAACTGGTTAATGTTGCTTGACACCGTTGAAATTTAGATACCTGCCGTTGGGTCTGTACCTCCGCGTGTCAAAAGATATTGGTTGTCTCAGCTGTCGGCCTCGTCAGGTTGTTGCCTAATTTTTTTTTATTCTCCGAGAAATGCTCGGGGTTGGCTAAATGCTCTACACTATCCCTCTGCGTCGCGGGTCGAGCTAGGCTGCATCGCCGTTCACCGGAGACCTACTCCGAATTTTCAACACAGCGGTATAGAGATCTACCAAAACACTCTACTGTATCAGGGGGCGCTGAACACACACACTCAGCTTCACCCCAAAACGAAAAATAATCCAATACCCCTGAATGACATGTATCCCAATACGCCACATATTCCAGGAAAACAGGTCACATATATACTTATAATACGATCGACTCTGCAAGTTATCTGGTAGCACACATGCCATATATACAGAGTACGCGCCTGGCGTTCAAGTCCCTCCACTATACAGGCTCGATTCAAGAGTGTCCTCTACCCGCCTTCATGCACCAAATTCCCCCGATTCACGGCAGTTATTGATGGAACCCTTTAATGCGGAATAATTTTGTTTCGTATATTCTACTTTGGTGAAAAGGTAATTGCATGCACGGATTTGACTATGAAGTGATAGGAGTGTTGTATGTACCTATTAGACAAGCTTTTCATGTTAAATAATCAATCAAAACTAAAGATTTTCCCTCACCACACTAACATTGGACTACTTATTTCATCGTGATCTTCTTGCACACCTCCTCTTTTGAAATCATTAACAAAACAACTGTTTGGTTGGTTACCACCGGCGTCCCCTTCTGTGATTGGTCGGGGACTCCGCCGCTTAGCTCGGCTGTGCGCATTGTGCGGCGCGGCCTTGAGTCCGTTAGCTCGTAGCTAGATGAATAGCTCCAACGAATGGAAATTCAGGTAGCGATGGGCAGATAGATCTTGAGAATATATAACACTCAGCTCAGTCGTTCCCTTTTCAAAACTCGGTCTATGTGAATGTGACTCTCCTCATCCAAGCCCCCACCTTTCAGTACCCACGTCTCGCCGAAACACGCTTGAACTGGTTCAAAATAGTCTCTAGTGTTATATCTGAGCTCTCTCAAACTTGTCTCAATCCTTGAGTTTAAACCCTTGACGGTGTTTAATTCCAAGTCCAAGCCTCTGCCATTTTATCTGAGTTAACGAACTCAATCAATATCCCTATGGCCTCTCTACAGAGCCCGGTGGCCCACGGCCAAGCCCAAGATCCCACCCAAGCTCAGGCACAACAACATTTGCCTCAGAGACAGGAAATAGCCCTCAACCTCCCCACATACGTCGATGAAGACCACTGCCTCCACCGCCACCCTGGTCTTCCCAAGATCAAAACCGCGGTTGGTCAAGTCAAATCGGAATCTATTATCTGCTACAACTACTCTGTTGGCCCAAAGCGC
The DNA here is from genome assembly GCA_024713935.1 of Morchella eximia. Lineage (NCBI taxonomy): Eukaryota > Fungi > Ascomycota > Pezizomycetes > Pezizales > Morchellaceae > Morchella > Morchella eximia. The sequence goes on along the minus strand of JAMGZG010000022.1, from coordinate 50,613 downwards.
AAATGGGGCAAGAGCAAGAAAAAGAGCGCTGATGCTACTAGAGAAGCATATGTCTCTCATCCGTTATCGGATTTCTGGGTCGCAAGGGGACAGGAAGAGTTCGCGGAGGAAAGGAAATTAGAGGAGGGAGACTTTCCGGATGGGACTGGGGATAGGTTACGCGTTATGTATGGTTCCTACTGTATAGCTCTATTAGTGTAAGGTTTATAAGTTTAAATTGCTGACATTATTTATTTATATCTGTAGTCAATTGCCGGAATGTTCAATCCCACTCGCAAAGGTAACACACCATACAACCAACATACACGACCCTCCTCTACCATGAATATCAAAACTAACAAAGCATCACAGGCTGTCATCAGGTCCCTGGCCCATGGAATCAAGTCGAAAGACGAGGACAAACCTGATCAGAATGGATCTAATCAGGGTGGGAATGTCACTGCAGCAGGCGGAGGCAATCCCGGAACTACTCCGGGGCATGTACATGTTCCTCTGGATGCGCAAACATCAGCCAATTACCGGGCTGATGGAGTCGACCCGACAACGAGGCACCAAGAATACGATGGACAGGCATCACAGGGCCTAAATTTCGGTGGTCCTCACTCTGGGTACGCAGTCACAGCACATCACTCGGTCGTGTCGACCGAGGAGCCTTCTTCTAGTACGGCGTCGCAGGATCCACGTCCCTCAGTCTCCACACAACAGACGAATGCCCATTCCACCACACCGAGCAGTCACCGACACTCCGCTGCCACATACAATAGCACAATAGCACCTATCACTACCAATGTAACTAGTCCTGCCACCCCAGACCCAGAAACGCCTTCGCCCCGCAGAACTTCCTTCGAAGACGACTGGGACTCCGATACCGATGTGGAAGAAGAGTATCTTCCTACACCAGAACCGAATCCTCCTACACTAGAACCAAATCTTCTTAGAAAAGAACTCGCCGTAGCCGACCAGGCAACCAAGGTCGTTGCCTCACCCAACATCACCAACCGCCTGATTTCCGGATTTTTAACCGGGATTTCACTGCAGGCATGCTACGAGTCGGAAACTGGTCCTCATCTCTCCCTCTTTGTCGCGGTTCCATATCTATCGGAGAGCTCGGATGGTGGCAAAACGTTGGCAGAATATAATGGTTCGACCAGCTCTGCCAGTGAGGGTAGCAATATGTTTGTCCACCAGGCGTGGTTCTATGTACCCAATAATAGTATTCCCCCTCTCCCCTTCTTTGCCTCCCTTTTAGGCTATCAGTGAAGGATTAACACCCGCACGTAGAAACAATCGCAGTCTTTAAATCCCACGGCATCAATGAAGCCCCGCTCTTCCCCTGCCAAGAGCGCGAGGGCGCGTACCATGCCCTCTCCCAAATGATCCTCGCTACCTTCTCTGCCACCTTCTCCAGAGGTACCCTCCACAAGTCTTCCCACCTCCCCTCTGCTCTCGCTGTCATCCTTGACCAGATAAAGGTTCTGAAGGACCTGACGCATCTCTACCAAGATAACCTATCGCCGAAAAATGGGGGGTGTCTGCCGCTGCCGGTTTTGTCGGAACAGGGAGAGCAGGTTTCGTGTGCGTTGAAGACGATGGAGAAGATGATGGCTGAGCGCAAGGCTGAAGCAGCGAGGTTGGAGATGATCATGGGCGGGAATATTGGAGAGGTCCAGAGGGCAGAGGCGAACCGCAGTGAGACGGGGAAGTTGGCAGAAATGATGGAGAAACAGGGGGAGACTATTTCGGTATTTACGCTAATCACTGCAATGTTTCTACCACTGAACTTTCTGGCTACTGTAAGCATTCTCCTTACCTTTTCCCCTTGAGTTTTCGTAATTAACTCTTGCAGTTTTTCGGGATGAATCCCCCGAATTGGAAAGGCATAGTCTCCACCGCCTGGCAGTTTTGGGCAATCTCCGGGCCCATTACACTAATCGTCACGGTTGCAATGGGTGTGTTCCTATTCCACGATGATAGAAGAATGAAGGACCGGCTACGAAAGTGGTTACGAATAAATCGTGATGGGGCCAAGAACGAAAGCAGTCATAGCGAGAGCTCGGGGGCGATTATGGGTGCGAATGTTTAGACTGTGGTGCATCTCCAGTAAGCCCAGCGATCGATTTGGTGTGAGGGTAATTGGCTGAGTAGAATAACAACTTTGCACGACAATTTTCTTTTGTTTTGGGTATTGGATGGGTGGAGTTTTCTGTCTTTTTCGGGAATTTCCTTTCTCTTTTTATAGTTGACATGCATGGCGTTGCTATGGGACTCGTGGATGTGGGCTATGAAGATTAGCCCTATCATAATCTTTTCATTTCTTTATATATACTTTTTTGCTCTACCCTTACCGTACTGGTTGATTGATTGATACTTACCCTTAGGGTACTTTTTATTGATATAATTTATTTATGGTGCATCTATTAGACCATTCGTTGTCCAAAAGTAGGATGTGACGCGGGATTTAACATCGCCACGTTATATAAAGTAAACGTATCACATCGGGCTTTTTCTTTAATAACCAGGTGTGAAGCGAACGCTAATTCACGAACGAATCATCGTGAATCACTCGTGCATAGTATATCACTCGTTGCTCGGCATCCAATCTTATTTATTTATTTATACCTCATATACGCATGCATCTCGAATGATATGGCGAAATATTACCTCTCAGTACCAGCTATACTAGAGGGGCTAGGCAGAGTAAATCTTCCTCCTGTGTACAGAAATAAAGAAACATGGAAGGAAATAAAACTATAATAAATGGTGTTACTATTTCGTCTCGTTAAAATTAATCTAAGCCTATTCTAGGTCTCTATTTTTGGTAAGTCCCTTGTACCGCCTATCCGGTGGGGTTTTTAAATGTTCTGCTGCGATAGATCTGATCGAGTGTGTGTTCTTTGTCTTAATCTTTTGCGAGCATAATTATCCTTGTTGAATGTCGCTCCGTGCTCGGCATCCGATCGAGGGAAGAATGGATTTGACAGACCCCGGTTACATTATACAGCCCGGCGCGGGATGTAGCAGAGCGGGCCGGAGATGGTAACACCCCTTGTATTTTGTTTTATTTCGGCAATTTAAGCTTTCTCTGATCATGCTATCGAAGACAAATATTTCAGAAGCGCTACCAAATCCAGCGGATCCTGTGGGCATCACTCGCCTTTCCTCCTGACGCTAATTGGCCTAGCCATCTCGTCCTCGCGTAAGACACGATGGTAGTTGATTGGTCCTGCCTCCTCAGGCTGCGCAACCGCCACACGACCTCCAATCATGCATTATCACTCGCCCCATCAATGCCCGCCAACACCCCGCCGACAGCGCGCAACCCGTCACATCAACGTCTTCAGCCCACCCTATCATTCCCGGCGCTCTAAACCCACAAAAAATCATAATATCATCGCCTTTCGCGCCCGCCCGTGATTTCGCGATGGGCTATAGTTAATCATAAGATGTCACTCGGGCCAAGACCCCGACCGTGAACTTAGCACAAGCATGTAAATCACTCCCGCACCCAAGAGAATCCCCACTCAATACAAGATCAGAATAGTTTAGTTCCTAACCAAGCACACGATATCATACTGAATGGTCTCGCTACAGCCAATCACACGACATCACTAGCGCCAAGCCCACACCAACCGAGTGAACCCGATCGACCGAGTAAAGCCCCCCACCACAACAGTTGCCAAACCTAGCTCGTATACACGTCAAAAACACATGAGATCACTCGTGGCAAGAGCCCAGGCTTAGTAAGAACAACCCTCGACCCAGTTGGGTGATATCATGGGTAACGCATTGGACCGTGAACCCTGTCAGACCTAGAAGCCGATCGGCTGGTAACCAGCAAAATCCAAAGAATCAGCATCTACTACAAAATGTGAAAATGTGATAACCATGTATATCTAGATCCTATCTGCGTAGGTAGAATCACACATTGAGAAGGTTTGTCCTCCAACTTTAAAAGAGAAGTTTGTTTGAAAATTCGTTAAGCAATGACAAAATCCTCACATAAATATTTGTATGGGGGGTCTTGAGAAGATATGATTCTCCCATAAGAACAATGAGCATCCATGACAGTTCATGTACCGGGTGTTCACCATTAGTCTGAAAAACTCTGCTTCATTGGTTGAAAATGCAGGGATTTTACAGCTTGCGGTAAGATTATTGTAGAAATCTGGGAAAGGTCCTATTGGCCTAACCAGCCAATCAAACCCTGTTTTTAGACCTCTGTTTCTACAATAATCTTACCTCTCGCTGTATAGAGAGCAACCAATTATCATCAATCACACCGGCCTTAGCGCACCAAATTCGTATGGGGAAAAAAGTCTGAAGAACTTTCATATACAGCGTGAGGTAAAATTATTGTAGAAGTATGGGAAGAGCCCTATTGGCTTGCCCAGCCATAGAAACCCTGTTTTTAGACCACTGTTTCTACAATAATTTTCCCTCTCGCTGTATCTTCACTCAAAAATCTAAATATGTTGCTAAAAATACAGAAAAATAACTGCAGAATAGCGCTGGCTCCCAGCTTCCCCTAGATAATATTTGAGCTCATGAGCCCTTGTGGGGAGTGTTTTCTGATGAAGCTGGGTGCAAACAGCAGTCAAATTGCGGTCTCAGAGGTTGCGTTGCAAGTACTTTTTCAGGCACCAAGTATCATTTTCTGCAGCTTCAACCAATCATACGCCAAAAAAGGGTTCTTCAGACTAACCCATAACCCCCGGTGCATATGTATCTTCGCTTAGAGAGCCGCCAAGGACGCCAAGCACAGTCCGTGGGTTACCTAATGCGACTCTAGTCCAAACCCAGTTGGGTCATATCCCTTCGCTTATGCACATGGAGCCAATGATGGTCGTGCCAAGCCAATGTCCCAGCCACCTCTCTTCTCCCTCCCTTTCTCCCTCCCTTTCTCACTCCCTTTCTCCCCTCCCTCGTACTTACCCTTTCCCAGCCCCCTCCCTGCTCTTTATACCTACTCTAAGGACGAGACTCCGGTGCCATGACCATGGCAATAAATATGAACCCCCCTTCTCGTCGGTTGGGCCTGCCCAACCATACTCCGCTTGCACTCCCGTGTCTTCTACTTCTCCCCCTCCCTTTCTCTACCCATGACTTCTGATCTCGAAACCTTAACCACCAAGTATTTCAAGACTCATGACCCCGAGCAATGGGGCCTCCGGTCCTACCACGACTACATCACCCAGCTCTACCCAGGCATCCAACTTAGTGAATCCAACTCTCGCTGCTGCACTGCTCTGAGGAAAATCGCTACCTCTGCATCTGCCCCAACCGAGCATATCACAAAAGCGGAATTTCTTATCGATCAGGTGAAACAACGGTCAAATAAACGTGTATGTATACCTCCCGATTGTTCGATTTTCCTTAGCTCCTGGGAATCTATCCGGAGTTGGGTTTCCCTGCGCTGTGATTGTGGTAAGCGGCCCAGTGCCAGCAGCGGCCCAGTGCCAGCAGCGGCCCAGTGCCAGCAGCGGCCCAGTGCCAGCAGCGGCCCAGTGCCAGCAGCGGCCCAGTGCCAGCTCTTGCCGCCCAGTGCCAAGGCTTGTGAGTTACTGATGTGTGTGCTTTTCTAGAAAAGGGATCGAGAAGAGCGACGACAAACACATGGTTTCGTTAATAATGGTAGAGTCACTATAGCCCACGGGGGCACTGTCATCGAACACCAACAGGTTTGCACGGACCAGCACATCACCGGAACCGCCAGCGGAAAAGGCATGAAGAAAAGGCGGCGTGTCAGCCCCAGACGTACATCTACACCTACACCATCTGAATTCTCTGAAGACGAAGAGGACCAGTACGAAGACGAGGAGGGGGGAGAGGAGGAGGAGGAGGAGGAGAAGGAGGACCGGGAAGAGAACAATATCCCCCGTGGCAAGGATGATGGCCTAAATAACAGCGATACCGACGCCCGGCCGATTATCACTCACACCAACACGTCAACCCCGGCGGGTAGCCATCGACTCGATACCTTCCTCAACTCTTTCACTGGCATGCAGGAGGCCGATAAGCAGACCTTTACGTGCTCTGGACGAGTCCTCGAGAACGTAATCCACGCAGCCGTTGCCACCCATCCAGCCACCGCCGGGGATGCCCTTGACTGGGTTATTGACCTGAAAGTCGACAACGTCCGCCGGTGGTTCTCGGAACCTGAGCTTAAGGAACTTCGCTCGTGGCTACCGCCGACTCCGAAGGTGGATCAATACTTTACGTATGCTCGTCAGCGGTATGATAAGGTACGTATCCATGGGCCTAACTTCCTTTCCCCTCATCCACTAACAGAACTACAGAAATCCAGCATCATCGACCTCCGCGAAACCTCGGAATCAAAGCCTACTCCACCACAAACCCCCTATGACCGCAAACTCACCTTCAACGCCACTTACGTCAACGCTGCTGTCACCTCCCTCCTCTCCACGATTGAACAGAGCGCCACCAACGAGTCCTTTGGCTGCCCGCAGAGTCACCGCGAGGGGTGGTATGGGTCAAAGATCTGGAGCATGCTCTTGGACCACTGTCTGGACGACCTTGACAACTTCACCGTGTCACGCACCGATATCGCGTCGAAGGTGGGGTGTCCGGGGCGGAGGTTTGATGCCATGTTCTTAGCGGGGGGTGTGGGGGTGGATCTGGCGGAGGTGGGTGCGGTGGAGGTGGCGAGGTCTGGGGATGTGTTGGGCGCGGGGAAGAGGCAGGAGGATCAAGGCAAGCTGAGGAAGCTTATGAAGGCGATGGTGAAGGCGCTGTGGAAGATGTCGGGATGTGATGATGACGCGGGAAGGAAGCTCCAGGTGGTGGGTGTGCAGCATGTTGGTAACTTATCCCCCTTGTCGTACCTAGTGTGGCAGCGGCTGACAGATGCATGCAGGATTCCACATACGCATATCGACTATGTGCGCCGTGAGCAGAGGCGTCTTTATCCTGCAGCCGGGAACGTGGAGAACGGTCCCGCATAAGCTGGCGAACTTTGAGACGGTGTTTGATGTGTTGCAGGCGGTCGTTGTGATGAAGGCGATTGTGAGACGCACGGTGAAGGTGTTGAGAGCCCATGCGAATGTGAAGGCGGAGGTGGATGATGATTTTGAACTTTAGATGTGCTGGGATGGGAGTTGGGTTTTTTTAATTTTTATATTGGGCGTTAGTGCGCTATTTTTATATCATTTTCATCTCATATTGTGCGTTGGCTGTTTATGTATTTTTATATCATTTTTATTCAACCTACAGGGGATACGGAGCATGTATTATTACTTGGAATTGAAAATACTTGGTCTCGCTATACTAAGCCCCGCGAGTCGAGTGCTAGCATGATCTTCAGGTAGGAAACAATCTAAATATAAAAATTACAAATACGAACCAATAAATAATGAAGTCTTGGATACGAGTACTCTACCAACTATGGAAATGAATCAAGAAATGCATCTTATGTGAACGTAAAACTTTAGTGTGCAATGAATCATCGGAAATGTTATGAACTGTCTTTAACATGGAAATGAATCTTTTTACTATGGACGGGCTTGGGCCCTATGGTACAATTATTTTGCTGTATGGAGGTAAATGATCCGCACGGGAGGGATGGTTAGTGCAAAAAAATCAAAAATCGACCTATTTTCCGAAAGTGTGTTTATTTACCTTACCATGCCGATATACCCTACAGTTACCCGATATATTCCAAAGATATCCTCAAGTAAACTCGATTAGCTTCTGAGGGTGATAATTTATCTACTCTGTTTTTAGGGCTGTCCCAATAGGGATAGAACAAGCGAGGGTAGCAAAAAATAAGATATAAAAGATCATCATCCCCTGTGGGGGGTAACTGCTCCGAGAGCTTACTTTGTCAGATGAAGAAATATTAATGCAGCAAAGAAACTGATAGTATAAGTGGTGAGACTCCGAGCAACAAGTCAAGATGGTCGAGGTTCGAACCCCTAGAATTTTATTTTTTTAATAATTGTTCTAATGGGTCAGAACATAGAGTACACATATTGGCCTCTACCTAGATCTTGCCCTCCATGACCGAGACCATTCTAAACTGCTTTCCCCAGGATCTGACTGCTCTAGCCCTTGAAGAAAACTAGAATTACAGGCCCTGTATCTACAATTGAGTTTGCGCAACGTCTAGAACTAATATCTTCTCTACTAGAGAGATTTCGCTACGGGTAATCCATAGGATTTTTCCACTGTGACCGTTGTGGCGCGTGGCGCATTGCTAGGTCTAACATGTGGCTAAATGAGTGTGGCTAGAAGAGAGGTGTGAATGCAATAGGCGACGTAAGGGAAAGCGCACACTATGATATCGCCATCCCTGCCAGAGTTGGATGCTTAGCTCGGTAGAGTATCCGCGCCGCATCCCGAATGCCGGCATCCATGCCCCCCGACCGTACATCGCCCATGTGGCGTGGAAATGGGACCCAGTGACCAAACGCCGATGTCTATCCGCTGATATCAACATATAGGCCGACCCAAATGACTGCTATCATCAGATGCCGCTACCGGTTCATCAATGGGTAGCATCCATTGAATTGGACACCCAATCATGGGACAATGAGCGGTTGGATTACCCAAATCATGGCACAGTCAGCGGTTGGGTTACCCAAATATTGGAGAGTAAGTGGATGGGTGCCCACCCAGCTCAAAATATCTTCATTACGAAATGGATATCCCTTCATTCGTCAGAGCAAAAATGGAGACATATTAGGCCCACGTCGTGAAGGGATGGAGTAAGGTAAATACCAATATCCTGTCACACATTTAATGGTCGGATATCAAATAATTAAATTTCCGAACGTTTATTTTAATTAACGACTGAATAAGCTCATTTAGTTAATTAGCGCGCGATCGCGCGAGTACATTGCCGAAATATTAAGTATATATACATACTTATATGGGTACCGAACCTTCAGTATTCTGTTTCGTTTGCGATATGGGTAGTTGTTTTATGCGATATTTCTGAATAGGCCACCCATCTGTACGTCACTCCCTATCTGCGAACGGGGCAGCCCATATAGGGATATCATGTCGGCAGGTAGCGTCCTCATTTAGCCAGAACATCTATATTATGCAATATGTTGAAGAGATGGGGTGCTATCGGGGCGTGGCACTGCCTCCTCCAACGCCGCGTATGGAGAGAGGTCATCATACGGTGTAATTGTGGCTGTCTAAATTTATTTTTCGCGGCGTTGTTGGCCATGCCGGTTATCGAACGGAGGCGAGGAACTGCGGCATCGGCGCGGAGAGTTTAATACTTCTCTTGTCCGTCTCTATCAAGAGACAAATGTAGAGGCAGGCTACGGAGAAGGAGTGTACAAATGCCGGGAACCTTCCCTCCCTTCTTGGACCTCATCATACAACGCTCATTTCATCGCACATAGGCCGGTCCTACGCGCTCACCTCTGTTCTTCACGCCCTGGCTTGCAATCCAACTTTCCCACGCTCATTTCATTCATCACACAAGCCAGCTCTGCAATCTCACGTCTCAATCCAGCTTCACCACTCCCATTACCTTCCGCCGGCAAGTACCCACCGTCCTTCCGCCAAAACCCTCCTCACAAGTCAATATGAAGTCTCTTATGATCCTTCTCTTCACCTTGAGCGTAACCGTCAACTCCGCCCTCCCCCTCGCTCTCCCCGCCTCAACCACCTCTCTGGCCACCCCCGAGGGATCGCCCCATATCCTTGCCGCACGCGCCCCCTCTGGCCCCAGTACAAGAGGAAGTGGCCCGAGTACAAGAGGAAGTGGCCCGAGTACAAGAGGAAGTGGCCCGAGTACAAGAGGAAGTGGCCCCAGTACAAGAGGAAGTGGCCCGAGTACAAGAGGAAGTGGCCCGAGTACAAGAGGAAGTGGCCCGAGTACAAGAGGAAGTGGCCCGAGTACCAGAGGAAGTGGCCCGAGTACAAGAGGAAGTGGCCCGAGTACAAGAGGAAGTGGCCCGAGTACCAGAGGAAGTGGCCCGAGTACAAGAGGAAGTGGCCCCAGGACCAGAGGAAGTGGCCCCAGTACCAAAGGAAGTGGCCCGAGTACAAGGGGTAGTGGTCCGAGTACCAGAGGAAGTGGTCCGAGTACCAGAGGAAGTGGCCCCAGGACCAGAGGAAGTGGCCCCAGGACCAGAGGAAGTGGCCCCAGGACCAGAGGAAGTGGCCCCAGGACCAGAGGAAGTGGCCCCAGGACCAGAGGAAGTGGCCCCAGGACCAGAGGAAGTGGCCCCAGTACCAGGGGTAGTGGTCCGAGTACCAGAGGAAGTGGCCCCAGGACCAGAGGAAGTGGCCCCAGTACCAGAGGAAGTGGCCCGAGTACAAGGGGTAGTGGTCCGAGTACCAGAGGAAGTGGTCCGAGTACCAGAGGAAGTGGTCCGAGTACCAGAGGAAGTGGCCCCAGGACCAGAGGAAGTGGCCCCAGGACCAGAGGAAGTGGCCCCAGTACCAGGGGAAGTGGCCCAAGGAGCCGCGGCAGTAGTCCAAGGAGGAGCAGCCAGTAAATGCTAAAGAAGGCCCCGTGGGATATTGGGCGGCCCGGCGGGAGAGGAGAATACAGAGGTGTGCGAAACGTGGGAGAGGAGGTGCCGGAAGAGGAAATGGTGTGTGTAGTAAGAGGATATTGTTCTGTAGTTTGTGTAGACTACATGAGATTAAGAGATCTAGTTACGAGAAATCTTGAGTAATGAGAAACAGTATTCTGATCCGTTGACCAAGACGTCGATTTGGTCAAGTGCGCGCACAAATCTTCAAGATTGATGAATAGGGTGATCATTTCAAAAGCCCCATATTATGATGAATATGGCGCTCCATCTAAAAGGCTTGCGCGAGACATCTACTCCACTCATCAAGTACACAGACACAGAGGTTCCGAACTCTATATATCAGTGCCTTCCTTTAAGCTATTTCGAAATGCGGACCCACCAAAAAAAGGATGTATGTGGTGTAGCTTTCGTAACGGATCTTGCTATCCCCCGTGTAAGTAATGGTTGTTTAAAAAATTTAATTACTCGGTATATATTGGTATATCAGCGTCGACAGCTTAGGGATATGATTATGCATACGCTTTGGGAAGAACGAAATTGATTTGCTTAGGCATTGTCTCTGGAGTATGTAATTAGCTGAACTCATTGGCACATCCGCCGGCAGTAAATATATCACTATATACCGTAAAGCGTATGTTGGAAATGGTCACTTGATCATTGGAGCAATAATCTATCAAGACGCCCATTTGGCCAATGGATTGCCCAGTCCATCATCTTGCTCGATAGGGCGCGCATTTGACCAAATGTACGTCTTGGTCAATGGATCAGAACAGATCCTTTCGGAAGGCGCATATTATAATGAATAGGGCGATCCATCCAACACGCTCGCGTAACAGTTATCTTCTAGTTTATCCAGGAAGTGCGCTGAATGAACTGGTTCACCCGGGAGGTTTCCTGGGTGGGCCGGTTACTCCCGGGATAAACTGGGGGTGGCAGCTCTCGAGTCTGCTCAGGAAGTGATATCCATGCCCAATCCATTCACGGAGTTCTAAGGTTTGCAGGGATGAAGTTTGGCCAGCGCCTTCTGCCCTTAGCTGATGGCGGCCGCCATCAATGGTTCCTTTTCCGAGGATGGGCCTTTGTAGATAGGCATATATCCCTGTTACAGGAAACGCGAAGACTGTTCTCAGGCAAAGAATAATGAGAGAAAATGAGTGATGGGTTCTGATGTGAGTACGGTCAGGTAAAGGAAGGACCAGCATAGAAAGGTATTGGGAAGTGAGGGGCACGTGGTGCAACCACACTAGGATTAAGTATTGAGAAATGGCGATTACTATTATTGGGTGCCTCGGCTTGAATAAAATATAGCGAGAACATGGCTGACCATTCTACTTGATAAGTAATTTCTACGACAATAGTATACTTGCCATTTCGATTCTTCTTTAGATCTGGCGTTCGTAGTTCTTTTCAGAATTAGAATGTAAGAATGCAACTATTCGGGAGTGCTTTTCTATTGGGATTATCTTCAGAAGGATTGTCTTCTTCTATTAAACTTATATTATTAGTATTGGAAAGTGGGTTTTAGCATAGGTTCTAATATGTATAAATAGGTTAGAATTCATCCTGATCTTAGTGACATTATCAGTAACTCAGTATGACGGGGACTATGGGCGATGGACTATGACGGCAAGGAATACAACCGAAGCAAAGAAGTAATATAGGGTGTTCAAGACTATGGACTATGGAGTGACTCTGTTTGATCTGACAATCAAACTTAACCCTATTACGTAGCGTGGAACAAGAATAATATTCGTGGAATAGAATACAAATAGATAGATAGATAGATTTTATATTGGTTTGAAGTACAAGACTTAATGCACGCTGAAACCGCACCCCCTCATATAAAGGAAAAGAAACAAAGGAAGCCGACAAAGGAAAGCGACAAAGGAAAAGGAGAAAAAATATTAAAGAAGCGAGGACGTCGATCTTGAAAGAAGAAAACTTAAGCGAAAGAAAGAGGCAAGCGTCTCTCCCTCTTTTCTCGTCTTTCTCGTACCATTTCAAGAGTTGTGTTCTTTTAACGAATTCGAAGATCAGGTCTTCTCTAAAGTTGGTGAAGATACAGTTCTCCCAAGTCTGAAGTCCGGGGATTTTCTCGATGAGGTGTCGTCTGAGTTGTGCCCATCTGCGGCAGTCCATGATTGTGTGTTTGGAAGCCTATTCTGCCCTGCATTAGCAGGGTTCTTTCATGAATCGGTTGATGGGTTCGTTAGGTTACGCGGAGTTGGATTAGTAACGATGTTTCTATGGGATTCTATGGGTTTCCGTTCGGTTGCGTCGTGTGAGTTATTTGGGATTAGTCATCGCAGGATTTCCTTGGGTATATTAGAGAATCTCCTCGCCGTTCTGTTCCTTTCTTCTTCTGCCTTCTGTAGCGTCTTACTGTATTCTATCTTGTGTCCGTCGCGGGATCTTATCTGAGGACCATTCATCAGATCGGTGATGGAGTCGTTGGGTTACGTGGAGTTGGATTAGTCAGGAGGTTTCTATCGTGTTCTTTGGGTTTCTGTTAATTTCATGATGTGAGTCATTTAGGATTAGTCTCGAGATTTCAGGTATAATAAGGCTCTCCTCGCCGTTCTGTTCTTTCTCTTTCTTCTTTCCTTCTGTAATGTCTTCTGTCTTTCTCTATCTTTATGTATTGTCCGCATGGCGTATCATCTGAGGTAGGAATACTCTCTATATTTGGTTCAATCATCTGTTCTTCTCTTAACTTGACGCCCAGCGACCGCTTCGGCAATTTCCTCTTGTCATATCGTCTGCAGGGAATACTTGCCCACATGAGATTACGTTCGTCGTCATCCGCGTCTGTCTGTCATGACAGCGCAGGTCCTCCCAATAATGTGGAGGAATTCAACAACAATTCGACAAAGCATGCACTATTAAAACTTTCAAAACTGTCATTTCGAAAAGCGAAACATCGCCAACCGCCGCCCAACGAAGTCGTCGACAACGCGGAAAAGCAAATAAATCATTCAACCTATATAACATCACGTCAGCTTCGCGCCGCGCCCGCCGCTCCTCTCGCCGCCGCCCACAGCGAGTCAGCAGCCTTCAGGTCGAAAAGTTTCGGACCCTGAAAAATTCGATGATACATTCTGTCGCAGGTTTATTCATTTCCGGATGAAAGTCAACGGCAAGGTTCCGCGAAAACAAGGTCATCTATCTTTGTTAGCAGAATGGAAAAAGCCCTAAACCAGGTCCTCTTGTCAGCCCAACCCGCACCCTCTCTCCCCGCCCGTCGCGCACCGGAAAACCGTTGAATCCACGAATGGAAGCGCCGCTCGTCGACTCAGACAAGGCAAGGAGACTTTCTTACGTCTTATTAGTTCCTCCGCGTCGTGGCATCGACTACTGATGAGGGGCAAAATCGATCTTCTGGCGAAGGATTATCCGAGGACCTCAAGGATCTTATGAGTTACAGGACGGACAGGCCAAACACTGTGAAGCTATCGACCACCCATGACCGTTGACAAATCCGGGCGAAAGGCTGAACAATCCAAATGACGATGGGCCAATTCTACTCACTCACCTTGCATCCATCCGCTGGGGGCCTCGCCCCATGGACCTTCCGCCTGCTCACCCCACGACGGCTCGAACAACGCTACACCTTCATCGATAAGCGGAAAACCTCCGTATGAAACAATGGGCGAGACAACAACCTTTAAATGTCTTTCACGGTCGCATCTTTTGCTTCCCCAACTCGCACACTATGAGGTCTCATGCTCTCTTCCGATATTCGCTGATCATTGCTCCCTCCTCCGTCGGGTTTCAGTCAGCGTCGATAGCCTCTTACCTAATGTTTTTCCTTTGTCTGCGTTTTCTATCTCTGGCTTCGGTATAAATCGTGGAGGACAAATTGGATGGTGATCGTTTTGTTCTTCTTGTAAAATTGTAAACAATAAAACTCGATTCAAACCGTTGATTGATCTGGTTCTTTCGGGTTCGCGTTCATCGATGAGACGTTCGCGTATGCTCCTACTCCCACTTAAATCACCTCGCACCCTCGAAGTCATAGACGGCCGACCCATATCTTCTGGTCAAATCACCTACTTTCATGGATCGGTTGATGCAGTCGTTGGGTTATGCGGAGTTGGATTAGTCAGGAGGTTTCTACCGTGTTCTTTGGGTTTCTGTTCGGTTGCGCAGTGAGTCATTGGGGATTAGTCGTGAGGATTTCCTTTGGGTATAATAGGGGCTCTCTTGCTTCGCTTTTTCCTTTCTTTCTTTCATAGCGTCTTACGTATTCTCTATACTATAACGATTGTCCGTCTGGCGCGTCATCTGGTAGGACCACTTCTCTATCTGCTGGTTCTTAAATATATCTGTTATTCTTATATATGCGGCCCGCTTTCCGGACGCCGTTGACGCTCGACTAACTCGGCAACTCTGCGTATCATTACTGCGGAATCTATTCTCGCGCCGCGAGATTACGTTGCGTCATCATCCGCTGACGTTGTCTACCGTTTAAGGTCAAACCCACGCCGTAATGGCGTCCGACACACAGGAATATGTTCACCTGAGTAAACAATCGCCTCATTGTCCCTCCTCCACAAGGACCATACCGGTACCGGCGCCGGCCAAACCCTCTTTACCACCCGCTCTGGCGCACCATCCATGGCGCTCGCATAAGCAGATTATTGCTATCTCGTCACTGTTTATACGCTCAGAAATGCAGGCCAGCCTCGCAGGGGCGACCCTCTGGCGCCGATATCGATCTCGCCCGCCACTCCGGCAAGTACGACCTCAACCACGAGTGTCGCTTCGCCACAACGACCACCGGTATGGCTGATCGCTCGCTACTGCCTTACCAGGCTAAACTCAGACGAATCGGCCGATCGTGTGTATTCTGGCGCGCCACATCCTCGTCGCCGCCTCCAGACATTTCAAAATCTATAGCCCACTTCCGGAAGACGGAGACTGTGAGCACTCACTGAGGCTCACGACCTCCTCCGCCTGCCTATCCTCCTCCACCGTCACCCCGCCCCGTCACATGGGGTCGAGGTCCTCCAACAGGGCCAACTCGCCTCGGCCCAAGACCAAGTGGAGGAATTACAACTCCTCAAGGCCATCGTGAGGAAGAACCGAGGGCCTTGGTCGGCGATACAGGATCAAGTCAACTGACACTGCCCATTCGACCCCCAGCATGGCAAACGCCCGCTCTCCGTAGTCAACTGGAATCTCCCATGGCCCCTCGCCAGAGCCCTGTCCATGTCGTCGTCACCCTTCTGCAAGAACTTTAAAAAGCTTTGGTAAAAATTAATAACCAAAGGGGCAAGCCTCACCCACCATTCGCCACTTGCTGCGTTCACTATCTCCGGGCCGTTATCGTCTGTGGAGGATAAATTGGATGGTGACCATTTTGTTCTTGTATAATTGCAGTAACAAAACCCCATTCAAACCTCGTTGATCGACTGGTTGCTCGGGTTCGCGTTAAATCGATGAAACGTTCGCCATCACAACTTCCCTCTCCTTCCTCAAATCACCTCGCGTCCTCGAAGTCATAGGCGACGGCCGTATCTTCTGGCCAAATCACCGTCTTCTTGCCGATGTCATCGATCTTGCGCTAAACCGTTTCTCGCCAAACTTGGCTCTTACCCCGTACTAAGGAATCCTGGCTCCAGCTGCATGACGCCACTCTGCGGTTCAAGGAAACACCATACAGTTTGATTAAATCTTAGAACAAGTCTGCAACTCAAAAGCCACCGTCAAGCAATCGCCGCCACGCCGTCAGCTCAGCCGCCTCTGCTGTTTAGGAGACAAACTCAGATATTCAGACCACTATCGAAGAAAGAATGAAAGCTATCGAAAATCGACAAGAAAGTACCAGCGATCTGGAAGGTTCGCGTCGTGATGGATGAAGACACCATCGCGGAATGCGCCACGCCGTATATGACCAAAATACCCGAGGAAAGCAAGAAATGGCTGATCTATGGCGTGTCCGACCGATCGTCACGAGGAAATACATACTGGGATAAGCTTGGAGAAAGGCATCTGATCTTCCACATTGTGTCTTTTTAAGTGAAGAAAGCCCGAACCCTCCGTCTCTGTATTCTGATTGGCTCAATGAGCTAACGATAAAGAATCGATATCCTTCTTTCATCCGGAAACTCATTAGATCCAAAGCGATGGTACAGTTGGATCTCCGCGTACAATCAAATTGAATGGCGAAGGAGGAATGGAAGACAGCTTTCCGCACCCGATCGGTCACTTTGAATCTGTGTAATCTTCCGGCCCACCACGCTTTACCAACCCATTGCGTCGCGAGTACTTGACGTATTCTGCACCTCGACGATATCCTGATTTACTGGCTCGAAGAACATCAAGTCCACGTTGAAAAAGTCCTCGAAGCCCTAAAGGCAAAGCGGAGTCTTCTTTGAAACCGAATGCGAGTTCGCGCGCACCTACCGGCCTCATCGTGACGCGGCATTGAATGGGCCCAAGAAAGTAGATCTGGTCAAAACTGGGCGGTTCAAAGCGGTTAAAGGCGTCAAGCATTCCCGGTTGCCTTCTCGCCGGTTTATATCTCGGGTTCTCAAGCTGCTGCTGCGGATGACGAATAAGGATAAAACATGGGCGTAGACAAGCTCAAGCGCGTTCAATCGCGAGGAGCATTCCGCATTCTTCTTTGAAGAAATCATTGTGGAAACTGACACTTCAGACTACGCCGCATACTCTCATCTGGCGATACCCACACCTGTACTTCAAAACTCTCTGAGTGTAGCTACGAGATCTACGATAAGGCTGTTGGATAATCCGGCGTTCGAAGAATGGCGCCGAACTGGTCGAACGCATTGTCATGTCGGACCAAAACCTCGAGTGCTTTATGAGTACAAAACAACTTAGAAGGCAAGCGCGCTGGGCGAATACCTTTCGATTCAACCGTTATCGAATATCGTAGGGAAGCGGAAGCGGACTAATGAGGAGATCAGGAGACCTCGCGGAGGGATGAAAACTTCGCACCAGAGTCGTTTGAAGAAGGAAAATGTGGAAACTAAATTTAAATTTGTTGGCGGGTTCTTTATCAAAGCAAACCGCTGAAAAAACTTGGATCTGTTTATTTAATGAAGGATATAAGTGAATTCAGGAAAAGATATTGGAAATCTGAAACAAAGGCAACGACAATCGAAGGAAATCACTGGCGAATGCAGAACGAAGAAGACGCTTTACAAAGTAACTATCGTCACGACTCTGACGCAACTCTCAAATCCTCGCTACTTCTGGGCGCTCCGGACCGAAAAGACCGAACTCATCAGCAGGGACTACTATATGCGGAACTACATTGGCGTATGTCGGAACTGTCATCTTGTCAAACAAGCCGGGGAAAATCGGTACTCGTACAATCTGGAACAATATGGCAGGAAGTATCAATGGATTTCGTCACTGGACTTGGAGAAGCGAAGGCTACGATGCCATCATGGTAATCGTGGACCGACGACAAAGATCGACTCTCTTCTGCAACCCGGTCAGCGGAGGGCGTCGCCTCTATGAACGTCTGGAAAATCCATAGTCTCCCTACATGCATCACCTCGGACCGTAGTGCAGTTCACTGCCAAGTTCTGGAAAGAGTTGTGCAAACACCTTGGGATTGAAGCAAGAATGTCCACCGCCCATCCGGAAACCGACGGCAGCCGAAAGAAATCAACGCGGTAATGGAACAATATCTACGCGTGTCCTATCAACAGGATGATTGGGCCAAGTGGCTCTGGCGAGTTCTCCGCTAACAATCAAGTCTGCCTCACCAAAGCCACCCCCCATGACTTCGATTTCCACCTCGGTTCACGATACGATCAGCCACAAGACGCGCTGGCGCCGATCAAAGACTTCGCGGAAAGATGATGAAACTGCGAATACCACGCACCAACATCCGGCGCGGGACCAGCAGGAGCAAACCCTCCTCGAAGCCGCACCTCGTCGGTGATATGGTGCTGTCTCTGCCAGAATATCCGCGCGCATGATTCGGAAGGACTGGAAACTCGGACCGTTTCAATCAAAGCGGTCATCTCCCCATCGCCGAGTCGACCTCCGAAGCATGAAGGTACATGTCTTCCAGTGTCACTATTGGGCCGCCGCGCGGGGCCGTAACAGGTCGGTACAACCCCGCCGTTATCGTCGAACAGGAGGAAGAATCACGAGGTTGAAGAGATTGGACTCGCGGAAACAAGGAATAACGGCCTGACTTGTTAAGTGGGCCGGATCTGCGGCCTCTGCAGGGCCGCCTCTAGCAACGATGCGGTCGATGTCTTCCCTCAATCTGCCAGGAAACCGGGGCGCTGGAGATGAAGGTTAGGACTCAGGCTCGCAGGGTCATGACTTGAAGGCTACTTTCATGGATCGGTTGATGGAGTCGTTGGGTTATCTTGGAATTGCGTTAGTCGAAGGTTTTATCGTGTTCTTTGGGTTTCTGTTGTTCGGTGTGAGTCATTTGGGATTAGTCATCGAGGATTTCCTTGGGTATAATAGGAGGCTCTCCTCGCCGTTCTTTTCCTTTCTCTTCTTCTTTCCTTCATAACGTCTTGTATTTATTCTGACTTGTTAAAGCATCTGTCTAGGTAGAACCACTTACCAATACGCTGTTACTTCTCTTCTCCACGAAGACCTTCGCACCTCGCTTGACCTCGTTTGACTAACTCGGCAGGTTCTACTGCTGCGTCGTCTGCTGCGGAATACTGTTATCGCCGCCAGATTACGTTCGTCATCATCGCGCGTCTGTATGTCCACTGCCGACCTCCATGGGTCCCTCCCAATAATGTGGAGGAATTCAAACAACAGTTCGAACAAGACCCCGCCGCCCTATGCGCCGCAAAAACTCCCAGCTGTCGCGTGAAACATTCCAACAACTTCGCCGCCATCGGTTCGATAACCTGGAAGAGCAAATAAATCGGCTCAACCTGGACCTCAACGTCGCCAGCATCGCCGCCGCCCCCGCCGCTTCGCTCCTCTGCGCCGCCGCCTTTCAGGTCCGAAAAGTTAGGATCCTGAAATTCGATAATGCCGTTCAAAGCTCCCGGGTTTATTCAACTCGGATGAAACTCGAGGTCAGCGGCGACAGGTTCAGAAGCAGCAAAGGTCATCTATCGTTAGCGAATGGAAGGAAGGGCCTGCAGTCGTCCTCTTGTCAGCCCAACCCGCGCCCCTTCTCCTCCGTTGCCGCCGTCGCTTGGAAGCGTCGTTCGAGACCCAGACGGCCGCCGCCGTCCTTCGTCGCCTCAGGCAAGCGAGGAGACTTTCTTGCTCTCTCAATTCCTCGCGCATTGTGGCTTCTACTACTGATGAGGGGCAAGATCGATCTCTGGCTGAAGGACTTTCCGAGGACCTCGAGGGCCGATGAGCTACAGGACGGACAGGCCCAACACTGTGGAAGCCTCTGCGACCACCCCTCATGACCATCGATAACTAGATCCGGGGCGAAGGCTGAACAAAGCATCCGTATCTGATGGGCCAATTTATCCGCCCGCCTGCACACCACACTGCTGGAGGTCTCGCACCCATGGACCTCTCTGCCCTCCAGGCCCGCTCCACCCAACGCCCCGCTCCCGAACAACGGTACCCATCAATGGCGGAAAACCTCCATTCTGAGAAGCAATGGGCGTGACAACTCTGCGTATCTGCGCAACCCGCCACGTCTTTGCCAACTGCCCTCCGCCGCGTAACACCCGGCTATGAGCGCCTCCTGACCCGCCCGCACCACCGGCGACCCGCTCCCGCAATCACCAGCTCCGCCTCCCGAGTCGGGTTTTCAGTAGTCCGGGCTTGATCAATGGCTCTCAATACCTAATTTTCCTTTGTCTGCATTCTCTATCTCTGGCTTACCGGTATCGTCATGGAGGATAAATTGGGCGGTGATCGTTTTGTTGCTTGTAAATTGTAAACAATAAAACTCACATTCAAACTCGCGTTGATCGATACCGGCTGCTCTGGGTTCGCGTTCATTGATGAAACATTCGCCATAACTTCTCTCTCCTCAAATCACGTGCCCTCGAAGTCGTAGGCGGTCGACCCATATCTTCTGGCCAGATCACCCACCTGTTACCTGCCAATGTCTATCAACGCCACCACGAAACCGTCCCTTCTTTGTCCCTGGCTACCTCTCCCGTACTAGGGATCGCAAGCATTATGGCTCTACGGTTCAAGGACAACAGCATACAGTTTGACTCGCCTCTGCAAGAACAAGTGCAACCTCGAGAAAAGCGCAGCCTGAAAGGAATTACCATGGCGCTTCCACCTTGTCAGTTCAGCCGTACTGCCGACAACTTCGATCTTCAGCGTCATGGAAGAAATCGACCGGCTATCGACAAAACCCGCAGGGGCGACTGGAGGACCAAGATACCACACGCCTAAAAGGTTCTATGGTATGTTTGACGAGAAACTTCGCTAATGGGATGCCACGCCTTATGACAAAATACCGCTGAAGGAAAAAGAACCACCGTTTGGACCACTCTATGGCATGTCTCGTGACGCATTGATTGTTCTTAAGAAATACATACAAGATAACTTAGAGAAAGGCTTTATCTGAGCTAGTCTTCCATTGGTCTGTCCTATTAAATAAAAAAATTGAGAACTCTCCGTCTCTGTGTTGACTAGCACAGTGAAATAACAATAAAGAATCGGTCCTTACCACTCATCCAAAACACTGACTCTCCAAAGCCAAATGGTACTAAGTTGGACCTCCGTTCAACCAGATCCGGATATGAAGGTGAAGAATGGAAGACATCTTCGATATGGTCGAATATATGGTAATGCCTTGACTCAGCGCCGCTACGTTCCAACACTTCATCAATGATCGTCCGCGAAGATCTTGACGTTCTGCTGCAGCCTCGCCGATGATATCCGATCTATAGCGACACATAAAGCATCAAACCCGTCGAAAGTCCTCGAGCAAAACAAGCGGAGTATTGTTGAAACCGAATCGAGTTCGCACCAAGCACCACCTCGCCCTCATCGAACCCAATGGTATCCGAATAGGCAAGAAAGTAGATACAGTGCCGGACGGTCCCCAAGACGGTTAAGGATGTGCAAGCATTCCTCGGATTCGCCAACTTTTATCGCCGGTTCATACACGGATTCTCCAAGCTGGCTGCACCGCTGAGTGGACTAACGAAGAAGGATAAAACATGGGCATGGACGAGTGAAGCTCAAGCCGCATTCAATGCCCTCAAGGAAGCATTCACTACCGCCCCCGTTCTTGCCCACTTTGACCCCGAGAAGGAAATCATTGTGGAAACTGACGCTTCAGACTACGTCTCCGCTGGCATACTCTCCCAATACGATGATAACCATATCCTTCGGCCCGTTGCTTACTTCTCCAAGAAACACTCCCCCGCCGAGTGTAAGTACGAGATCTACGATAAGGAACTGTTGGCAATCATCCGAGTATTTGAGGAATGGCGCTCGGAACTCGAGGGAGGCTCACATTCAATCGCTGTCATATCAAACCATAAGAACCTCGAGTATTTCATGAGCACCAAACAGCTTAACTACAGGCAAGCCCGCTGGGCCGAATACCTTTCACGATTCAATTTCGTTATCAAATACCATTTGGGGAAAGGCGGAAACCAGATGATCTTATTAACAAGGAGATCAGGAGATCTCGCGGAGAGGGATGAAAGACAGTTGCACCAGAGTCAGGTCGTCTTTGAAGAAGGAAAGCGATGGAAACTAAAATTTAAGTTTGTTGGCGGGTTCTTTATCAAACGAACCCGCTGAAAAAAACGCCTCACTGAAAAAACTATTTGACGAAGGATCTGACACATTAAAAAGATACTAGGCATGCGAAACAAAGGCAAGCAGCAATCGAAGGAAATATCTTTAGAATGCGAAACGAAGGGCGACTACTACTTTATCGCGATAACCTACGTCACGAATCTGACCTCAATTTCCAAATCCTCAAGCTTTACCACGATGCCTTCTGCGGACGCGAAAAAACCTTCGAGCTCATCAGCAGGGACTACTACTGGCGCATACTGAAACTATATTGGGCCTTCGTCTGGAACGCTGCCATGTCGTAGTAAACCAAGCACCCACGGAAACTTCGGTGTACTCCGACCCAATACCCGAACAACCCTGCAGCAACTGTCAATGGATTTCGTTCTTGGATTACCGGAAGCGAAGGATATGATGCAATCATGGTAATCGTGGACCGACTAGCGAAGATGCGACACCTCTGCAATACAACGGTTAACGCCGAAGCGTCGGCCTATCATAGCGAAACGTTTGGAAACTCGCACGGGCTCGCGTATGTCGCTCCGGACCGGGCACAATTCACTGCCAAATTCTGGAAGGAACTATGCAAACACCTCGGTATCGAAGCAAGAATGTCCACCGCCTTCCACCGGCAAACCGAAAGGCTCAATGCCGTAATGGAACAATACTCTGCAACGATACGTGTCTTACCAGCAGGATGATTGGGTCAAATGGCTCCCTATGGCGAATTCTCTGCCAACAACCAGGTCTCCGCCTCCAATAAAGCCACACACCTTTCTTTGCAAACTTCGGCTTCCACCCTCGGTTCACCGTGACGATTAAGTCCGACAAGACACCGCCGCCTCGATGCCAAAGACTTCGGCGGAAGATGTTGGAACTACTGCGAATCTCTGTACGCACCAATATCCGAACGGCACAAAACCAGCAAGAACAGCAGCGAACCCAGCGCCTCAATATAATGTCGGCGATATGGTCTTCGTTTCGGCCAAGAATATCCACACCACCCGCAATTCCCGGAAGCTCGACTGGAAGAAACTCGGACCGTTCCCTATCAAGGCAATCATCTCCCCATACGCTTACCGAGTCGACCTCCCCCGAAGCATGAAGGTACATCCTGTCTTCCATGTGTCACTATTGGACCTCGCCGCACAGGACCCCGTAACAGGTCAGGTACAACCACCCCCGCCACCCGTTATCGTCGAACAGGAGGAAGAATACGAGGTTGAAGAGATTCTGGACTCGCGGGAAACAAGGAATAACGGCCTGCAATACTTCGTTAAGTGGACGGGATACACCCTCGCAGGAACCCGCCGCCTACCACAACGATACCGCCGCAGTCGATGTCTTCCACTCACAATACCCTGGGAAACCGGGGCCGCTGGAGATGAAGGTTAGGACTCAGGCTCGCAGGAGCTCGCGCTTGAAGGGGGGGGCTACTTTCATGGATCGGTTGATGGAGTCGTTGGGTTATGCGGAGTTGCATTAGTCAGAAGGTTTCTATCGTGTTCTTTGGGTTTCTGTTCGGTTGCGCGGTGTGAGTCATTTGGGATTAGTCATCGCAGGATTTCCTTGGGTATAATAGGAGGCTCTCCCTCGCTTCGTTCCTGTTTTCCTTTCTCTTCTTCTTTCCTTACGCAACGTCTTCTGTATTTATTCACTATACACTTGTTCGTACCTGGCATACCATACCAGGTAGAACCACTTCTATATCTACGCTGGTTACCAATACACACGCTGTTACTTCTCTTCTTCACGAAGACCTCTGCACCTCGCTTGACCTCGTTTGACTAACTCGACAACCTACTGCCGTCGTCTGCTGCGGAATACTGCTATCGCCCAGAGACCTCTACCCCGAACAGCCTGGCGAAAGTATCGATGGACTTCGTCACTGGACTACCGGAAAGTGAAGGGTACGACGCAATCATGGTAATCGTGGATTGATTGACGAAGATGCGACACCTCCTACCCTGCAATACAACCGTTAACGCCGAAGATGTCGCTCAACTATACCTCCGAAACGTCTGGAAACTCCATGGCCTTCCTACTCACATCACCTCCGATCGTGGTACGCAGTTCACCGCCAAATTCTGGAAAGATTTGTATAAACATCTCGGAATCAAGGCAAGAATGTCCACCGCCTTCCATCCAGAAACCGACGGCCAAACCGAAAGGCTCAACGCCGTAATGGAACAATACCTACGAGGCTACGTATCCTATCAATAGGACGACTGGGTCAAATGGCTCTCTATGGCCGAGTTCTCCGCTAACAATCAAGTCTCCGCCTCCACCAAAGCCACACCCTTCTTTGCCAACTTCGGTTTCCATCCACGGTTCACAGTGACAATCAAACCTTCCGACAAGACACCACCCAGCCTCGATGCCAAAAAAGACTTCGGAAAGATGATGGAACTCCACGAATCTACGCACTCATCCGGACGGCAAAGCAAAAAGCGCAGCCAATACGTCTGATATCGGCGGCATGGTTTCGTTCAATAAAACATTCGCGCCGGTCGACTGGAAAAGCTTCGGACCATTCATCAAGGCAGTTATATCCCCATCGCCACTGACCTTCCCGTGAAAAGGTACACCCCGTCTTTCATGTGTCACTATTGGACCTCGCCGCGCAGGACCCCGTACCGGGTCAGGTACAACCACCCCCGCCACCCGTTGTCGTCGAACAGGAGGAAGAATATGAGGTCGAGGAGATTCTGGACTCGCGGGAAACAAGGAATAACGGCCTGCAATACCCGTTAAGTGGGACAGATACACCGACCCTCTGCAGGAACCCGCCATACCATAATGATACCGCCGCGGTCGGCGTCTTCCACGCAATACCCAAAACCGAGGCGAGGTTAGGACTCGAGCTAGGACTTGAAGACTTTCATGGATCGGTTGATGCAGTCGTTGGGTTACGCGGAGTTGGATTAGTCAGGAGGTTTCTACCGTGTTCTTTTGGTTTCTGTTGTTCTTGTGATTGTGAGTCATTTGGGATTAGTCATCGCAGGATTTCCTTGGGTATAATAGGGGGCTCTCCCTCGCTTCGTTCCTGTTTTCCTTTCTCTTCTTCTTTCCTTACGCAACGTCTTCTGTATTCTCTATACTATAACGCTTGTCCGTACCTGTCATACCATACCAGGTAGGACCACTTCTATATCAACGCTGGTTCTTAATACATACGCTGTTACTTCTCTTCTTAACAAAGACCTTTCGCTTGAGCCTCAACTCGCGACTAACTCGGCGACAGCTTCTCATCGTATATCGTCTTCGCGGAATCTGCTATCGCCGCCTTGAGCGGCGAAAGGAAGCAAGAACAGGATTTGCTGGTGGGGGACGGAGGGCCGGAGTAGTAGTAGCGGTCCAAGGCTTTTTACTTCCTCGTTTAGCTTCTGCCGCTCGACGGCGATTATCAAACCGTTGCAAGAGTATCGCACAGGCATCTACTGTCGCAGGAGTCTCATGGTGGATCATGGATTCATCGAGTTCCGCATTAATCCCTTCCATCAAGGCCTCAATCCGAGAGACCTCATCCATCCCCGGCTCAGCAGCATACCGTTGAAATTCAGCAAAATAATCGGCAAATGTCCGATTTCGTTGGCGGATATTCCGAAGGTTCCTTCTCGCTGTGCGCTTCCAATCAGGGTCCCCAAAAGCAGTGTCTAGAATTTCATAAAATCGTAGCATGGAGGGCAAAGCGATTCCTTCTTCGCCGACATACTGTAGGAACTGGTTGGCAGCTACGCCTTCCAGTCTGCTGAATGCATAGGATAACTTTGATTGTAGCGTTGGGTAGCGATCGGCATTACCCAATAGCTTAATTCTCATTTGTTGTTTAAATAGGTGAAGTCGTTCTCGATCATGATCCCCCCTAAATACCTCAGGGTCTGGGAGCTTCTCCGATCGATGGGTAGTAGCTGCAACAGGTGGTGCTGGGGGCGCGACTGGGGGCTCGTCTCCGATAGGCGGTTCATCAGGGGCAACAATTTCAGCAGCGGCCTGTTGAGCTCTGTCAGCCGCAAGGTCTTGCTGAAATATTTCTCTTCTTCTCTCAGCCTCCTGTCACCTCCTGTAAATCCGTTGCATATTGAGCAAGACCAGTATTGGCGTTGTTGGAGAAGAGGCGTACTTCTACGACGCGTGCTCGACTTGTGGGTGCGCTTGGAAAAAGGTTTGGAGGGTATTGCTGAGTTGCTGGTAATCAATAGGGGCGTGTTCCGACATGGTGGACTATGGTGTTGTATTGGTTGACAATAGGTCGACGCAACCTAGTGTAAAGGAGGTCTATGGACGTGGGACTATGATGCCAAGGAATACAACCAAGGCAAGGAAGTTGACGTAGAAATGTTCGTTGACTATGGACTATGATGGTATGGACCTCTACGCAGTATGACAAGTTGAAGCCTATGGCGTGGCGTAGAAACGAAGATAGTATTAGGTAGAGTAAATACAGGAGGTTGAGTGAAGAGAAAAGGAAAGGAAGGAAAACGTGAAAAGCGGATGACTAATGCTCCGCGTAACAGAAACCGAAAGAGCATAACGGAAACTCCATTACAAATCCCAATCCAACTGCGCAATACCTTCTCTTCACAATCCAATCTATTACCTTAGCCGAGATACAATGTTGCCATTACATCCGTATAGTGCTTGAGAGTATTTTTCCGGAACTCTCTTGCCTTCGGATTTGCCTAGTTCAAGTTGCCTATTATTAGAATAGTGATAAATGATCATCCCAAATTTCATGGATCGGTTGATGGAGTCGCTAGGTTACGCGGAGTTGGATTAGTAACGATGTTTCTGTTAGGTTCTATGGGTTTCTGTTCGGTTGCGCGGTGTGAGTCATTAGAGGATTAGTCATCGCAGGATTTCCTTGGGTATAATAGGCCTCGCTTCGTTCTGTTTTCCTTTCTTCTTCTTTCGCTTACCAACGTCTTCTGTATTCATATACTATCTGACATTGTTCGCAGCATCTGCATACCTGGGTAGAACCACTCCTCTCTACGCTGATTACCAATATATCTGTTATTCTTCTTCTCTCGAAGACCTCTGCCTCGCTTGACTAACTCGACAGCTTCTACTGTCGCATATCGTACCCTGCGGAATACTCGCTATCGCCGCCCCTTGATACCAAATGAGTTAATGTCATACATTGAGGTAGCGTTCACAGACATCAATTGGAGCGGTTGGAAGTGGATTTTGCGCATCCCAATCAAAGCCAGAATTATTTTTCAATGCAGTAAAGATGTAATATTTCTTCTTCAACTATATTTCAATTAGTAAATGCTGCGGCAATATACTTTACTAAGGATTTGCATCTTACCAAACTGTATTTGTTTTTGACTTGCTGCACATCTAGAGTAGTACTGTGGCCTTTATTGATGACCTGGGCGACACGGCTGATGGATTCCTACTTGAAACCATTCTCTGCTCGCTTTCCATTTCTCATTTCGGCTAGAAAAGAGTCAAATAGATCCTTTCCATCTGCTCATCCTAAAAGGCCCGTTCTGCATCTTCACTGAAACATTTCCTCTTGGTCATGGTTGCGCTGTTGTAGAACTATCAGGTGCCAGTGTCGAAAAGGTTGTGGGAAAGAAACTACTGCTACTGGCAACTCTTAGAACAGTCACTGTAACTAGCAATGTTGTTACACCGGAGATGAGAAAAACCCAAGTAAATATGGATGTTCTTGAACGGACCCCGATCAATGAATTTAGAAAACTTACCTCTCATTAACACCTTGTTTAAAAAAGTATAATGAACTTCGCGGCTATAGCACAACACTTAGAAACTGGTATCGGCAACTACATAACGCCTACTTACCCCAATGAGTACTGGGTTAGGGAAAGAAGACTTCCAATAGTATTGGCTGACCTCAACCCCAAAATTATCCTAAGAGATTCATACGATAGAATATACCTCAATTATATATTATGGGTGGTTAGTTTAGCCTTCACGATCGCTTTTGAACTGATCAAGAAAAACATCAGCCAGATCAACTATGTTTACACTATCAGCAAGCAAGTCATCTCCGAATAAATTAGAATTCGCAAACACACTGTGTGTATACAAGCAAAACAAACGTTCGAAATAATCTAGAAAGCGAACAGAATAAACGGGAAACTACATCGACCACAATAACAAACTCCTTCAATGAGGTAGACATGGTCGAACATTTTGAAATGACCGAAAACAAATATAGCTCCCGCAGGTATAGTCAAATACTGATCTACACGATCAGTGGAAGGCAAGAATTTTACCACATCTGTAACATGACCGAACCTGAAATAGTAGCTTGCAAAAGATTATACGCTGCCACAACCAACCAGATTACGGGGACTGAATTGATAACAGACTACAACAAGGAAAAAGAAAAATCTAAATGTTACGCACTGCATCAGCAAAAAATGGGTTTCGCCAGGACGAATCCGCGCGCCCAAATGTCCAAATTCGTCTTCCGCGCCCAAAACCTCGTCTATTGCTCACAAAACCTCGTCCCGCAGCCACCAAAATGTGGAACGTCGTCTTTTGGCGCCTAGTAAGCATAGGAAATGTGACACATCGTCTTTTGACGCCTAGTAAGCATACAAAATGTGATATGTCGTCTTTTAACGCCTAGTAGGCGTCCAAAATATGACCTCTCGCCTCTTGACGCCCCACCGTGGTGAATCTGCCTAAATCCTGGCGCTAGCCCTGTGTTCGCTAGCAAATGACGTCAGGTTTGACATCTCGAGGATCCCCACCTGCTTACCTACCTCACCTCCTACCTCACCTCCTACCTCACCTCCTACCTCACCTCCTACCTCACCTCCTACCTCACCTCCTACCTCACCTCCTACCGCGACACCTACCTCACCTCCTACCTCAACTCCTACCTCACCTCCTACCTTGAAACCTACCTCCTACCTGTAGCGATGCGTACTTCCTATCTGCAGCGATGCTTACCTCCTACCTGCAGCGATGCTTACCTCCTACCTGCAGCGATGCTTGGATACGTATTTACCTACCTGTATTTTGACGCCTGTACTGACACCGCTACAGACTGCTAAATAGCAGCAAATCGACGCCCAAATCGACGCCCAAATCGACACCAGACTGCATCAAATTCACAGCAAATTGACGCCCAAATTGACACCCAAAGCAACACCAAAAACGTCGACTAATTGCACCAAGTCGACACCTAAATCAGCATCAAATCTATGCTCAAATCTACACTCAAATCTACGCCCAAATCGACATCAGCAAAAAATGGGTTTCGCCAGGACGAATCCGCGCGCCCAGATGTCCAAATTCGTCTTCCGCGCCCAAAACCTCGTCTATTGCTCACAAAACCTCGTCCCGCTGCAACCAAAATGTGACACGTCGTCTTTTGGCGCCTAGTAAGCATACAAAATGTGACACGTCGTCTTTTGGCGCCTAGTAAGCATAAAAAATGTGATATGTCGTCTTTTAACGCCTAGTAGGCGTCCCAAATATGACACCTCGCCCCACCGTGGCGAATCTGCCTAAGTCCTGGCGCTAGCCCTGAGCTCGCTAGCAAATGACGTCAGGTGCGACATCTCGAAGATCCCCACCTGCTTACCTACCTGCCTAGCTGCCTACCTGCTGCCTTCATTCCTACCTTCCTCTCACCTCCTACCTCACCTCCTACCTCACCTCCTACCTCACCTCCTACCTCACCTCCTACCTCACCTCCTACCTCACCTCCTACCTCACCTCCTACCTCACCTCCTACCTCACCTCCTACCTCACCTCCTACCTCGATACCTACCTCCTACGTGCAGCGATGCTTACTTCCTACCTGTAGCGATGCTTACCTCCTACCTGCAGCGACGCTTACCTCCTACCTGCAGCGATGCTTACTTCCTACCTGCAGCGATGCCTGGATACGTATTCACCTACCTGTATTTTGACGCCTGTACTGACACCGCTACAGAAAGCTAAATAGCAGCAAATCGACGCCCAAATCGACACCCAAATTGACACCAGATTGCATCAAATTCGCAGCAAATTGACGCCCAAATTGACGCCCAAAACGACACCAAAACGTCGACTAATTGCACCAAGTCGACACCTAAATCAGCATCAAATCTACGCTCAAGTCGACGACGAAATCAACGTCAATTAAGCTCCTAATAGGTAGGAAGGTAAGCAGGCATGTGCGGGGGTAGGCAGTCGGGCATGGGGGTAGGCAGCGAGGTGCGGGGGTAGGAAGGTAGGTAGCAAGGTGCGGGGATAGGCAGGTAGGCAGCGCGGAGGTAGTTAGATAGCACGGAGGTAGGTAGGCAAGTACGCAGCGTGAAGGTAGATAGTGCGCTAGCAATTATGTACATAAAATTAGGTAGACAGATAGACGAATATATGTGACTGGCGCGCGGAAACCATGTCCTAGTCAATGTACCTTTTGCCGAGTGATCTCATACTGCCAGCAAATACTGCTAGCGAAACCCGTTAACCGGGCCAAAGATACTAGTGTTGAGACGGCGTTAGGCGCCAAAAGACGAATTTGCGTCTTAACCTGTCGCGACGACGTCCTTTGGCAAAGAGGCGCACTGGCTCCGTTTTGGTACGCCCCGGCGTCGGTCTACAGGTAAGCAAAAGTCTTGGGGCATCTGGGGCGTCTGGGGCATCTCGGGCGCCCAGGTGCCCCAAGACGACACGTCATTTTTTGCTGATGGACGTCTAACGGTGCACGAAATCAACGTCAATTAAGCTTCTAATAGGTAGGCAGGTAGGCAGCGAGGTGCGGGGGTTGGCAGGGAGGCAGCGTGGAGGTACATACATGTAGGTAGGCAGGTAGGCAGCGCGGAGGTAGGTAGGGCGTTAGCAATTATGTACATGGAATTAGGTAGACAGATAGACGAATATATGTGACTTGCGCGTGGAAACCATGTCCTAGTCAATGTACCTTTTGCCGAGTGATCTCATACTGCCAGCAAATACTGCTAGCGAAACCTGTTAACCGGGCCAAAGATACTAGTGTTGAGACGGCGTTAGGCGCCAAAAGACGAATTTGCGTCTTAACCTGTCGCGACAACGTCCTTTAGCACTGGCTCCGTTTCAGTACGCCCCGGCGTCGGTCTACAGGTAAGCAAAAGTCTTGGGGCGTCTGGGGCATCTGGGGCATCTCGGGCGCCCAGGTGCCCCAAGACGACACGTCATTTTTTGCTGATGTGTTGAAATCAGAAATCACAAAAATCAAAAGAGAACACTTGCTTGAAATAAGGCAAAATATGGCAATGATCCCTCCTGATTTCAAAATCAAAATCAGCTCCATAATCCAAGGTACTTACTGGCAACTCATTACCTGGCCCAAAAAGGACCAAAACAAATCATGTCCTGGTATCAATATTCGCAACATCAGCTAGAAAAGTATTCAAATACAAAAAAGAAATTGAAGTTGGCAGCCAAGAAGTAAAAGTAAATATGATGGAAAGTAGAATTCATCCCCTATGGTAAATGTTAATTCTAAATTGCTTTGCAACTACAATCACTGAAGTCTTTGAAGCGGGCCAAACGTCAGTATTAGAATTAGAAATAACTACAGCCGGACAATCGAATTGGTACAAGGCTAAAGATGGCTATGAATCCCAGAGAAAAGAGTCCGCAAACCCACATTCGATATAATAATTGTCCTCCCTACTGCAATGCCAAACAAAAGCAATACTTCCTATACTTTACGCTCTTTGATAGACAACAACAATGTGAAAATCCTTAAGACAGTTATAAAAAATATTATACCATTCTGGGTGGTGTGGGGTTCGGCTTAAGGCTAGATTTTAGGCCTAAAATGGTCAAATCTCGAAAATTCGTAAAAGGCATTTCGTACAGGGGGTATACAATCGCACTGATACGGCTAATAAGTTCCGTACGGGAGGCATGTGATGGCACTGTTTCTGCCAAATGGTCTCGTACGGGAGGTATCCGAAGGCACTGTTTCTACCAAAAGTCCCGTACGAGAGGTATCCGAATGCACTGACTCTGCTGAAAATCCCCGTATGGGAGGAATCCGATAGCGCTGACTGTGGTAAAAGGTAGCGTACGGGAATATTCCTAAGGTACTACCTCTGCCAAAAGATCCTGCACGGGGAGATTCTCAAGGTACAACCTCTGCTAAGGGCGGCGTACGGGAGGTA
Organism: Morchella eximia; assembly: GCA_024713935.1. Taxonomy (NCBI): domain Eukaryota; kingdom Fungi; phylum Ascomycota; class Pezizomycetes; order Pezizales; family Morchellaceae; genus Morchella; species Morchella eximia. Next base: position 18,263 of record JAMGZG010000022.1, on the reverse strand, counting down.
CACACATCCACTACATCTCTACAATCTGTCTGGTGAGGTTTGGCCTCTCTTGAAGCGGCGTCTGAAATCATGAAAGCTATCTTAAAGATGGCATACAGTAGAGATTGTTAGAGCTTTACTCCGCAAACAGCACCGTATGGGGATGGGTTCAGAGCGGTGCTTGTTCTAGAGGTCCCATACAGTAGAAACTGATAGCGAGTTTCTGCAAATTGTAGCGTGTGGAGGAGACCGATGATGATAGGTTTAGCAAAAGTGGCGTAGGACAGGGTATTTCACAACTCTGACTCTGCAAAATGGCGTCTGACGCGTGCATCAGCGTGTGTATGCGTGTGTATCTTGTCTGAGGCGGTGCAGGCAGTTGACTCTGCAAAATCACCCCGTGCAGGAGGTATTTTACAACTCTACCTCTACCAAGTCCTCTCGAACAGGAGCTATTTGACAACTCTACCTCTACATAATCCTCTCGTATGGGAGGTATTATACCCGTTCTGGGTGGTGTGGGGTTCGACTTAAGTTTAGATTTTAGGCCTAAAATGGTCAGATCTCGAAAAATCGTAAAAGGCATTTAAATGCAGTATCCAATGGCGATCCAAAAAGTCCGTCACGGGAGGTATCACGATAAGCGTTGTTTTATAAAGGTCGTCACGGGAGGTGTCGGAAGCGGACTGTGGTAAAGGTAGCGTCTGACGTTAAACTCTAACTAAAAGATCCTGCGGATTCTCAAGATACAACCTCTAAAGGCGTCTGGGGATTCATTCATCTCTCTCCATCAACGTGATTGAAGTTTACCGTTTCTCTGAAGTGTCGAGATCTTCAATGACCATACTAAAGATGGCGTATGGTAGAGACCGACGATGATTGGTTTAGCAAAAGTGGCGTAGGATAGGGGTGTCAACGCATTGACCAGTTTTCATGGATCGGTTGATGGAGTCGTTAGGTTACGCCGAGTTGGATTAGTCAGGAGGTTTCCATCACGTTCTATGGGTTTCTGTTCGGTTGCGCGGTGTGAGTCACTTTGGATTAGTCATCGTAGGATTTCCTTGGGTATATTAGAGCTCCTCGCCGCGTTCTGTTTTCCTTTCTCTTATTCTTTCCTTACGCAACGTCTTCTGTATTCACATACTACACACTTGTTCGTACCTGGCGCCATACCGGTAGAACCACTTCTATATCTGCTCTGCTCTATACGCTATTACTTCTCTCTCGAAGCATCTGCACCTTGGCGCCGGCGTGACTAAGCTTCGACAGCCCCTCATGTCGCATATCGTCCCGCGGAATACTACGCCGCCTTGAGATTACGTTATCATCATCCATCATGTCGCCGCCGGCCCACTGCATGGGTCCCTGTGGAGAATTCAAACAGCAGATTCGAACAAGACCGCCGCTCCGCCCACTGAAAACTCCAGCTCCGTGTCGGCCAACAACTAATACTTGTCGCGGGATTATCGATAACCGGAAGAAGCAAATAAACCACTCAACCAATATCGCATCGCCCGCTTGCCGCCGCCGCTTCTTTCCCGCTGTCGCTCCCAAAATGCCGCCCCCCAGTCCGCCGCCTTCAGATCCGAAAGTTGACCGAAATTCGATGATGCGTTCCTCCCCGGATTTATCACCTCCGGATGAAATTGGAAGTCAACGACGATCGGTTCCAAGAAAGCAGGTTATCTGTTGTCGTCGAATGGAAGGAAGGGCCCTAGACCGTCGTTCCTCTTGTCCGCGCTTCCTGTGCCTCTTCTGCGCTCTCACCGGAGACCGTTGGAGGCAGGACCGGTGCATCAATCGGCTAAATTCTCGCAGCAAGGAGACTTCGCCACCTACTATTCGCGCAGTTCCTCCGCATCGTGGCCTCTTGGACTACAATGAAGGCAAAATTGACGCTCTGGCCGAAGGATTATCCGAGGACCTCAAGGACGTCATGAGTTGTAGGACGCATAGGCCCAACACTGTGGAAGCCTGTGCGACCACCCTTATGACTATCGACAACCAGATCTGGGGCAGGCGAACAAAAACCATCCGTAACACGATGGGCCAATTCACTGCTCCCCCGCCGCCGCACATCCGTCCCACACTGCTGGAGGCCTCGCCCTCATGGACCTTTCCACCCTGCAGGCTCGCCCCTCCCAACGACCGGCTCCGGAACAATGCTACACCTTCATCAATGGTCAACGGAAAACCTCCACTGCTGAGAAGCAATGGAGGCGAGACAACTAACTTGTATCTTTGCGCCCCACGTCTTTTTCTGCCCTCCATCGTCCGTAGCAACCGGTATGAGGCGCCTCTACTGCACCAAACGACCCGCTCCCGCCGATCGCCAGCTCCGCCTCCTCCGAGTCGGGTTTTCAGTAGTTGCTTGATCAATGGCCTCTCGGGACCATCTGTTTTTCCTTTGTGCGTTCTCTCTCTGGCTTCGGTATCGTCTGTAGAGGATAAATTGGATGGTGATCGTTTTGTTGCTTCTTGTAAAATTGTAAACAATAAAACTCCCATTCAAACTCACGATTGATTGATACTGGTTGCTCGGGTTCGCATTCATTGATGAGACATTCATGTATAACAGCTTCCTCTCCTCAAATCACCTCGTGCTCGAAGTAGGCGGCCGACCCATATCTTCTGGCCAAATCACCCACCTATGCTACTTTGCCAATTTCCACCACGAAACCGTTCCTTTCTTCGTCCAAACTTCTCTTAACTCTAGAATCCACATGCGCCACTCTGCGGTTCTAGGAGAACACCATACGCTTTGATTCCGAGATCTGTAAGTAAGTCAACCCTCCGAAAGCCGCCGTCAGCTGTCACGCCGCCCACCTCGAACCAAGCCGCCTCTGCCGTTTTTGGAGACAAACTCCAGATATTCACCACTATCAAAGAACTGGATAAATCGATACGAGCGAAATGACTGGAGAACCAAAGTACCAAAGCGATCTGAAAGGTTCGCGTGATGGATGAAGACTTCGCCGGAATGCCCCACGCCGACCATAATATAAGATACCGCTGAAGGCAAAGAACCACCCTGGACCACTCTATGGCATGCGGCGAACTGATCGTCCGAGGAAATACATACAGGGATAACTTGGAGAAAGGCTTCATCTGAGCTATTTCTTCTCGCTGTCTGTCCTATTCGTGAAGAAAGCCGACGGAACCCTCCGTCTCTGTGTTGACTACCACGGCCTGAATGAGCTAACCATCAAGAACCGGTACCCCTTACCACTCATTCGGGAAACACTCGATCGACTCTCCAAGGCTAAATGGTACACCAAACTGGACCTCCGCCAGGGATACAACCAGATCCGAATGGCCGAAGGCGAGGAATGGAAGACAGCGTTCAACACGATACGGCAGTGCAGTCATGCCCTTCCTCACCACGCGCCACCTTCCAACACTTTATCCAACAATTGCGTCCGTGAGTACCGACCTCTTCTGCACAGCCTCGACGACATCCTAATCTACAGCGCACCTCGAGGAGCATCAAACCCATGTCGAAAAGTCCTCGGCACTAAAGGCAAACGGTATACTGCTGAAGCGAGAATCGAGTTCCACACAAGCACCACCTACCTCGGCCTTATCATCGGCCACGGCATCCGGATGGACCCCAAGAAAGTGGACACAGTGCAGAACTGGACAGTCCCCAAAACGGTCAAAGACGTACAAGCATTCCTCGGATTTGCCAACTTCTACCGTCGGTTCATATACGGGTTCTCCAAGCTTGCTGCACCGCTGAGTGGACTGACGAAGAAGGATAAAGCATGGGCATGGACGAGCGAAGCTCAAACCGCGTTCAACACCCTCAAGGAAGCTTTCACTACCGTCATTTTCCTGGCCGAAAAGGAAATCATTGTGGAAACCGACGCTTCAGACTATGTTTCTGCCGGAATACTGTCCCAATATGATGATAACAACCGACCACCGTCATTCTCCGAAGCACGCCGAATGTAATTACGAGATTTACGACAATACTGGCAATATACGAACTTTCGAGGGTGGCGATTGGAAGGACAGACACCGATCGCCGTCATATCCGACCATAAGAACCTTGAATACTTCACCAAACAACTCAACGGAGACAAAGCGCTGGGCAGAATATCTCAAGATTCAACTTATCGTCAGAGGTAGGGAAGCAAGGTGGGAAGCGGACGCGTTAACAAGGAGATCAGGAGATCTCCCTGAGAGGGATGAAAGACATTTACACCAGAGCCAGACTGTCTTGAAGAGGAGAACTTGGAAACTAAAATTTAAGTTTGTTGGCGGGTTCTTTATCAAATGAACCGCTGAAAAAAGATCTCACTGGACTATTTGTGAAGGATACAAAGCTGACCCATTCCATAAAAGATACTAGAGATCAACAAAGGCAAACAACAATCGAAGGAGATCTCACTAGCGAATGCACGGAGGCGGCGGCTGCTCTATCGGAAATCTCGTACGCCTTCAAACTCAAAATCCTGAAACTGTGATGCTCCTCTGCCGGCCCGACGAAAAACCTTCAACTCATAAGCGAGATTACTACTGGCGATGCGAACTATATTGGGGCATGCGGAACTGCCCGCACCTCGTGAAAACCAAGCCCGGAAAACTCGTCTCCGCCTCTACCAATACCGAACAACCTGGCAGGAGGTATCAATGGATTTAGTTCTTGGACTACGGAGTGAGGGTTATGATGCAATCATGGTAATCGTGGACCGACTAACAAAGATGCGGCGCCTTCTATATACAACCGTTAACGCCGAAGATGTCGCTCAACTATACTCTAAACGTCTGGAAACTCATATCTCCTCTATCACCTCGACTGTACGCGCAGTTCACTTCAAGTTCTGGAAAGAGTTGTGTAAACATCTCGTATCGAAGTAAGAATGTGCGCTTCCACCGGCGAAACCGGGGCGAAAGAACAGCTGTAATGGAATACTACGGTCGTGTCCTATCAACAGGATGATTGGGTCAAATGGCTCCCTATGGCCGAATTCTCCGCTAACAACCAGGTCTCCGCCTCCACAAAAACCACATTCTTCCACTTCTTCTCGCTCGACAAGACGCCCGCCTCGATGCTAAAGACTTCGCCGGAAGGATGATGAGCTCCATGAATCTCTCGCACCAACATCCGAACGGCACAAGAAAGCAAGAAGCAAGCCACCAGCGCCGCTACAAATCTGATATCGGCGACGTGCTGTATTAAAAACATCCGTACCCGCAACTCGAGGAAGCTCGGAGGAGAGCTTGGACCGTTCCCCATCAAGGCAGTTATCTCCCCATATGTCTGTCGAGTCGACCTACCCGGACGTGAAGATACACTGTCTTCCATGTGTCTATTGGGCCTTCAGGCGGCGATAAACTATTCGCGAGTGCGATATCGCGACAAGAAGCTGTCGAGTTAGGCAAGCGAGGTTGAACGAGGTCAAGCGAGTCTGAAGGTCTTCGTTAAGAAAGAGAATAACAGGCGTATGTATTTAGAAGCGTAGATATAGAAGTGGTCTCGCGGTATGGTATAATGCGGACAAGCGTTATAATCTGAGAGAGTACAGAAGGCGTTGCGTAGAAGAAGAAAGAAAGGAAAACAGAAAGCGAGGAGAGCCTCCTATTATCTACGAGAACCCTGCGATGACTAATCCTCTAATGACTCTATACCGAAGCCATGAAATATAACAACATCGTTGCTAATCCATCTCGCGTAACCTACGACTCCATCAACCGATCCATGAAAGTAGCCTTTCCTGCGAGCCTGAGTCTTCGCCGTTTCGGCGGTTTGGGGTATTGTGCGTGGAAGAGCGTCGGACCTGATATCGTTATAGTGGCGGCAGGTTCAGAGGTCGGTATATCCTGTCCTTAACAAAGTATTGTAGGCCATTATTTTTGTTTTCCGTGAGTCAGAATCTCCTCGACCTCGTATTCCTCCTCTTGCTCGACGATAATAGGTGGAGGAGGCGATTGTATTTGGCCGGGTACGGGGTCGTGTGCGGCGGGGTCCAGCAGCGATACATGGAAGACAGGGTGTATCTTCATGCTTCGGGGGAGGTCGACTCGGTAGGCGTATGGGGAGATAACTGCCTTGACGGGGAACGGTCCGAGCTTCTTCCAGTCAAGCTTCCTCGAGTTGCGGGTGGTGCGAATGTTCTTGGCTGAGATAAAGACCATGTCACCGACGTTGTATTGGGGCGCGGGGGTTCGTTTCGCGTTGGTAGCTTGTTCCTGCTGGTCTTGTGCCGTTCGGATATTGGTACGTAGGTATTCGTGTAGCTCCAACATCTTCCCGGCAAAGTCTTTGGCATCGAGGCTGGGCGGTGTCTTGTCGGATGGTTTGATCGTCACTGTGAACCGAGGATGGAAGCCGAAGTTTGCGAAGAAAGGTGTAGCTTTTGTGGAGGCGGAGACCTGGTTATTAGCAGAGAATTCGGCCATAGGGAGCCATTTGACCCAGTCGTCCTGTTGGTAGGACACATAGCCTCGTAGGTATTGTTCCATCACGGCGTTTAATCTTTCGGTTTGACCGTCGGTTTCCGGGTGGAAGGCAGTGGACATTCTTGCATCGATCCCAAGGTGTTTGCATAACTCTTTCCAGAACTTGGCAGTGAATTGTGTGCCGCGGTCGGAGGTGATGTGCGTAGGGAGGCCATGGAGTTTCCAGATGTTTCGGAGGTATAGTTGAGCGACATCTTCGGCGTTAACAGTTGTATTGCAGGGTAGGAGGTGTCGCATCTTTGTTAGCCGGTCCACGATTACCATGATTGCATCGTATCCCTCACTCTCCGGTAGCCCAGTAACGAAGTCCATCGATACTTCCTGCCATGGTTGTTCGGGTATTGGTAGGGGTCGGAGTACACCGAGTTTTCCATGGGTGCTTGGTTTACTTCGCCGACAGGTATGGCAATTCCGTACGTAGCGTCCAATGTAATTGCGCATACGGGGCCAGTAATAGTCCCTACTGATGAGTTCAAAGGTTTTTTCGCGTCCGGGGTGTCCTGCGGAAGGGGCATCGTGGTAGAGTTTGAGAATTTGGAGTTTGAGGGGGTCGTATTCGGGGACGTAGAGATTGCCACGATAAAGTAGTCGTCCTTCGTTCTCGCTGCATTCAGCCAGTGATATCTCCTTCGATTGCTGCTTGCCTTTGTTTCGCATATCTAGTATCTTATTCGGGAATGGGTCAGCCTTGTATCCTTCGTCAAATAGTTTTTCCAGTGAGGCGTTCTTTTCAGCGGGTTCGTTTGATAAAGAACCCGCCAACAAACTTAGCTTTGTTTCCAAATTTTCCTTCTTCAAGATGACCTGGCTCTGGTGTAACTTTCTTTCATCCCCCTCTCCAGGGAGATCTCCTGATCTCCTTGTCAATGCGTCCGGTTTCCCGCTTCTTCGGATTGATGTTGAGCGGAAAGGTATTGACGCGTGCTTGCCTCGGTTAAGCTGTTTGGTGCTCATAAATCTCGAGGTTCTTGTGGTCTGATATGGCGGCGATTGGGTGTGCGGCTCCCTCGAGTTCGGCGCCATTCTTGAATCTTTCGGATGATTGCCAACAGTCCTTATCGTAGATCTCGTGAATTCTGTTTCGGCGAAGTGTTTCTTGGAGAAGTAAGCGACGGGTCGGAGGGTATGGTTGTCATCGTATTGGGAGAGTATGCCAGCGGAGACGTAGTCTGAAGCATCAGTTTCCACAATGATTTCCTTTTCAGGGTCGAAGTGGGCGAGGATAGGGGCGGTGGTGAATGCTTCCTTGAGGGCATTGAATGCGACTTGAGCTTCACTTGTCCATGCCCATGCTCTATCTTTCTTCGTCAGTCCACTCAACGGTGCGGCAAGCTTGGAGAACCCGTATATGAACCGGCGGTAGAAGTTGGCAAATCAGGAATGCTTGCGTCTTTAACGTTTTGGGGACTGTCCGACGTATTACTTTCTTGGGGTCCATTCGGATGCCGTTGGGTTCGATGATGAGGCCGAGGTAGGTGGTGCTTTGGGTGTGGAACTCGCATTTCTCCGGTTTTAGCAATATCCCGTTTGCCTTCAGTGCTTCGAGGACTTTCTCGACGTGGGCTTGATCTTCCTCGAGGGTGTAGATTAGGATATCGTCAAGGTAGGCTGTGCAAAATAGGTCGAGGTACTCGCGGACGCAATCGTTGATAAAGTGTTGGAAGGTGGCCGGCGCATTGGTGAGGCCGAAGGGCATGACCGTATACTCGAAGTGGCCGTATCGTGTGCGGAAAGCTGTTTTCCATTCTTCGCCTTCAGCCATCCGGATCTGATTGTACCCCTGACGGAGGTCCAACTTAGTGTACCATTTTGCCTTGGAGAGTCGATCGAGTGTTTCCCTGATGAGTGGTAAGAGTGCGGTTCTTTATCGTTAGCTCATTTAGGCGATAGTGCGGAGAGTTCCATCAGCTTTCTTAACAAATAGACGGCGGCGAAGGAGTGAAGCCCTTGTTTAGGTTATCCTCTATGTACTTCCTGAGGACGATCAATTCATCGCGGGACATGCCGTATAGTGGTCCAAAAGGTGGTTCCTTCCCTTCCTTGAGCGGTATTTTGTGGTCGTAAGGCCGGCGTGGTGGCATCCCATTAGCGAGTTTCTCGTCAAACATACCATAGAACCTTTTGTAGCGTGTGGGTATCTTGGTCCTCCAGTCGTCCTTCGGGGTTTTGTCGATAGCCTGGTCGATTTCTTCCATGGTGACGCTAAAGATCTGTAGTTTGTCCCTTCGGGCAAAGCGGCAGAGGGCGGCCGAGCTGACGAGGCGGAAGCGGGGTGGCGGTGTAACTCCCTTGACGGGGACGGTCTCCTTGGAGGAGTTGCACTTACTCTTGCAATAGTCGGAATTGAACTGTATGCTGTTATCCTTAAACCGTAGTGTCGCGTCATGCAGCTGTAGCCAGGGGATTCCTAGTACAAGAGGATAGGAGCCGAGTTTGGTGACAAAGAAGGGGACGGTTTCATGGTGGGCATCGATGGACATCGGCAGGTAGCATAGATGGGTGATTTGGCCAGAAGATATGGGTCGGCCGTCTATGACTTCGAGGGTGCGAGGTGATTTGAGGGGGAGTAGAGGGAAGTGGTTATGGCGCGCGAATGTTTCATCAATGAATGCGAACCCGGAGCAACCAGTATCAACCAATGCGTAGGTTTGAATGGGGTTTCTGTTACTTGCAATTGTGCAAGAAGCAACAAAATGGTCACCATCCAATTTATCCTCCACAGACGATAACGAGGGGCCGGAGATAGTGAACGCAGACAAGGAAGGAATGGTGGGTGGTGCCCTTTGGTTTCTATTTTTTAAGCGGCTAACGTTCGATTTAGGGCGACGGGTGGGCAGACAGCGGGTGTGGCGGCGAGTGCGAGGCCATGGCGGGATCTCCAGTTACGCGGGTAGGCCCAGTGGGCGTCTGGGTTTGTCGCGGTCTTTGAGTGGGGGCGGGCGTTTTGCAGTTCGCCGACTTGATCCCAAGCCATCAGGGCCTCGACCTGTGCGTCCTCGAGCTCTTCCCTGATGGTCTTGAGGGAGGCTTGTAATTCCTCCACTTGGTCTTGGGCGTCGAGCGCGTCGAGTTGGGCGTCCTCAAGTGCTTGTTGGAGGACCTCGACCTCAGCGGGGCTGGGTTGAGGCGTGGGTTGGGGGCGGTGGTGAGGAGGATAGGCAGGCGGTGAGGAGGTCGTGAGCCTCAGTGAGTTCGTGCCCTGTCTCCGTCTTCGGAAGTGGTAGATTTCGAAATGTCTGGAGGCGGGCGGAGGTGGTGGTGGCGCCGTAGCGCGTGCATCGATCGACGATTGTCTCGTCTTGAGTTGGGCCTGAGAAGGCGGCGGCGATGTGACCGAGTTCGTACCCGGTGGTCTTTGTGGCGAAGCGACACTCGTGGTTGAGTCGTCTTGGAGTGGCGGCGAATCGATCTCTGGCCGTGGTCGGGGCAGAGGTTGGCTACCTCTACTCTAGAGGAGCGTTTAAACAGGACGAGATAGCAATAATCTCGTTTGCGGTGGAGCGCGCGGATGGTGCGCCAGGAGCGGGTGGTAAAGTAGGGTTTGGCCGGCGTCGGTACCGGGTATGGTCCTTGTGGGAGGAGGGACAGCGAGGCGGCGATTGTTGGCCACTCAGGTTGGGGAACATATTCCCAGGTGTCTTCGGACGCCATTAGGGCGTGGATGTGTGGGTTTGACCTTAAAACGGTAGACAATGGCGTACGGTGCGGATGATGACGCAACGTAATCTCAAGGGGCGGCGATAGCGACTATTCCGCAGGGTACGATATGCGACAGTAGAAGCTGTCGAGTTAGGCAAGCGAGGTTGAACGAGGTCAAGCGAGGTGCGAAGGTCTTCGTTAAGAAGAGAAGTAACAGCGTATGTATTTAAGAACCAGCGTAGATATAGAAGTGGTCCTACCTGGTATGGTATGCCAGGTACGGACAAGCGTTATAGTACAGAGAGTACAGAAGACGTTGCGTAAGGAAAGAAGAAGAGAAAGGAAAACAGAAACGAATCGGGAAGCTCCTATTATACCCAAGAACCCTGCGACTAATCCTCTAATAACCATCAGCCAAACAGAACCCCATAGAACCTAACAGAAACATCGTTGCTAATCCATCTCCGCGTAACCTAACGACTCCATCAACCGATCCATGAAAGCCGCGCAGGACCCCGTACCAGGTCAAGTACAACCGCCCCCTCCACCTATCATCATCGAACAAGAGGAGGAATACGAGGTCGAAGAGATTCTAGACTCGCGGACAACAAGGAATAATGGCCTGCAATACTTTGTCAAGTGGACAGGATACACCGACCCTACCTGGGAACCCATACCTCTGCGCAACGACTCCACGTCTTCTTAATCAGGAATCGAGACGAAGGTTACTACAGTCAGGCTTGAAGCTACTTTCATGGATCGGTTGATGGAGTCGTTAGGTTCGGAGTTGGATTAGTCGGGAGGTTTCCATGCGTTCTATGGGTTTCTGTTCGGTTCTTGTGGTGTGAGTCACTTTGGATTAGTCATCGTAGGATTTCCTTGGGTATATTAGAACCTCCTCGTTCCTGTTTTCCTTTCTCTTCTTCTTTCCTTCATAGCGTCTTCTGTATTCACATACTACACTTTGTTCGTCTGGCGTATTAGTAGAACCACTATCTACTTATTTACCAATCTATCTGTTGTTACTTCTCTCGAAGACCTCTCTTCAGCTGATGACTAACTCGACAGCCCCTACTGTCATATCGTCTGAATACTCGCCTTGGAGAAATGTCAATCGTGGTGTTCAATTTCTGACTGTAAAATGGCGTCTGAGAAGGTGCATAACCATATACATGCCCAATGGAGCCAGGTGCATGCCTCACGAGCCAGGTGCATACCCATATACATCTGCGACTGAGGTAGCCTGCATGTCACAGAGGTATTTTACAACTCTACCTCTACAAAGTCCTCTCGTACAGGAGGTATTTGACAACTCTGTCTCTGCAAAATCGCTCCGTACGAGAGCCAGGTGCACGCAGTTGACTCTGCAAAATGCTCCCATACGGGAGGTATTTGAGAACTCTGCCTCTGCAAAATCGCCCCGTACGAGCGCCAGGTGCATGCCTGGTACGAGAGCCAGGTGCACTTAGTTGACTCTGCAAAATCCTTCCGTACGGGAGGTAGGCGCAGAAAATTCTCTGCAAATTCACCCCGTACAGGACTCATTTGACAGGTGTATCTCTGGAAATTTAGGGAAGTGGGCTCAACGTTGAGGTTAGCAGTGACACAAATTGTGTATTGTCAAGTTCTGTAACCACCATATAGTTGCGATCTGAACAATGCTACCAGTACTGGAACCATGGTACAGCATCTAATTGGGAATTGCTCCAGTGACGTTGGCACACCTGATTCAAGTTTGGTAATACCACTGCTAGAAGGACTATATAATACCTATCTGTCTGTATGAATTGGATTTGACTGCAAACATGGTCGGTGTTGTAACAGGGCGTTATAAAGGGTTACAAAATCGTTCTACCAAACAAAAGGACCCACTAACTGCAACGTCTTCATCGACGGGTAGCGCAAGTGAGGTGAGCCTCACTCTGGTATGGAAGGTAGGGATCTGAGCGAGTAAGGAATCTTACTCGTCAAACCACAGGTGCAAACTAAGGCATGGAGGATATGCTCCAGCATGACGGAGGTGATCCTGTCGGTATCTCGATCTGTGTGAGAGGCATTTGCGGAGTTATGAAAACGGTGGGAAAAAAATACGTTTTGGACCCAAAAATAAACCTGGAGCGCCAAACCGCTGGAACCTTCTTACTTGACCCTGGTGCACCTTTGGGGAGTGAGAGTGCGACCCAAGCTACTAAAGCAAAATTTCGCTTTATCAATACCCAAATCAATTGAATAAGCAATTGCTGTCTGTTCGGCTGTTTCCGCTAGTTTTTAGGCTTCTCGAGCCAATTTCCTGAGATATTCTCGACGGCGATAGCAAGTATTCCCATGACGTCGACGATAGTAATGTCGAGTTAGTCAGCGAGTGTGAAGGTTTTAGCAAGGAAGAAATACGCGTTTGTGGTAATCGCGTGAAAGAAGTGGTCTCTGGTATGATATCAGGGTGTGGACAAGTGTTAGTAGAGATCTGAAGAGCGTTGCGTAAGAAGAAAAGAAAACAGAAACAAAAGCGAGGAGAGCCTAATATCACGAAATCCTGCGATATCCCAAATGACTAACGCAACCGAACAGAAATAGCGATAGAAATCTCTGACTAATCCAACTCCGTAACCTAACGATCCATCAACCGATCCATGAAAATATTGCTTAATTTATGCGATAGCGAATCTCAAGTGTGGTAGCAACTCTAACTCCGCTCCGTAGGAAATAATCGCTGTGCCGCTGACTATTGACAGGCAGATTGACAGTTATAACTAAAAACATGAATAAGGGCACTGGACTTCTATAAAGAAACGGTGTAGCTTCAGGTTGGCCTCTGATGATCAGGGGATCTTTACTAGCGAGAAGACCCCTTAAAATTATCAAGTTCCTAGACTACAAAAGCAATCAAACAATCAAAGTCTATCTTTTTCTTCAACAAGTTCTATCATAACTTGTTCATTTCTATTTTTTATCTTTCTACCTGATGGAAGTCAAGGCCGTGCCCCATCATAGCACCCCTGTTATAGTATAAATTCAAGCTCCTAGCTTCAAGAATATAACGAAGGAATCATCCACCTCATCACAATGACGTCTTTATCTACTTCCGCTCCCCCAGCACCGACCCGAGGTTGCTCCTGGAGTGGAAGAACCGACACGCCCCTGTCTCCCAAGAGATCATAGTCCATAACCCAGGACAAGTGGTCAAGACCCTCCTTCCAGATGTCGGAAACACCATGAGCGACCTGGAAGTGTCAATCCTTGAGTTGGATGAGCCCCCTATAGGGGAACTCTTTGAGTTCATCCAAAACATGCTGCGAGAAGAAGTTCAGGCCCATTTCAACCAACTAGAGCATATGATATCTTTTTTCCAAGAAATGGAGGAAGCAGCCCAGTTAGTTCAACGGCTGGCGTATGAATACATGGAGAGAAGGGTGAGAATGTTAGAGGACACTTTGACCGACAGCTAAAAGAAGGGACAGTCTGGACCGAAGGCGAAGATCAACCGCAGCAATGGACTCCAAGTACACAAAGCTCGCCATCATAGTTCCTCAAGTACAGTTATCAATCCCCAGTATCGCGGCAGTAAGTGAGAATCGGTTTACTGGGAGAAGACCGATCGATATATGTGAAAGGTCCATAAGAACTGTAAGCCAAGGAACGCTTCAGATCAGAAAAAGCAGTTTCACCTACAGTGTCCAGTGGAAGTAGGAGTCCATCGAAACTCAGATCTCTGTTCTAAAGGTCGGAGGGTTTCAGACCCTGCCGTCAAGCCTTTGACCATCCGATCCTAATCTGATCATCTAACTTATCTTTTCACAACAACGCTGGACGTTGAGGGAGAATGGCAGAACACGTGATAGATATAGAGGAAGAACTAGATGGACCGAAGAAGACTGCGGTCAACCGAGGCGAAGAGAAGTTGCAGCAGAAAGTGTTGAAAACGGTGAAGGACAGAAAGGTCTATAGTAGGGAAAAGGCGGACAGGATTTTGGGGTTGCCTGAAAACCGTCACCTTACAATTCATGATTCTGTGGCTATCGATTAAACACCACGACCCGAGTCCATCCCCATCATCAGGTACCAAAGTCTGGTCGCGTAATTCGCGATTGCAGGGTAGGTGGTGGCTGGGGGTTCTTCAGTAGGAGTAACTCACCGTGAGTCTTGGCCACACGGTTAACTCCATCGCCCACTGACAACAATCGACAACTGCGTCACCGTCTATCCTACAATCATGTCGTATGGCGTTAAACTCAAAATCGTGTTTCCCCATCTTATGCTTTGATGAAATCTCGAATTTCGGATTCTGAACGGGTTACGCGTTATGAATCCTTGACTCAGTACTGCCACCAAATACAGATTTATGTATTTCATTTCTGCGGAGGTTCTATTCTTGTTCTAACGAATAAGATGGCAAAATAACCTAACTGCCAAAGGTTCAAACCACCGCGTAATACAGATTCATGCATTTCATTTTGACCGAAAACCGTATTCCCTAACCCTAACCAAAATCCCACTTCAACGTTCGTAACCCAACTACCCGCATCCAGGTTTAAGCCACCGCCGAATACAGATTTATGTATTTCGTTTTGACCGAGAACTGTATCCGGTATACCCACCTGAACCAGATTGCAACGCTCGTAAGTATGACCAAACAAGTCCAGGTTCAAACCACAATCAAATACGCATCGATTCCTAATTCAGATTTCAATACTTGGAACCCGATATGTGAGTGACATTACATGATCGACAGCTCATGTTGTTTTGCACATACCATTGTTAGGGTTAGTCAAAATTATTAACGAAATAAATCAGTCATGGTAACTTACTGGATTATGTTTTTTTGAGCTGCAAATTGAACTCTTTTGAAACACATCACTTTTATTTGAGAGCCGTTAGCTTCGAAACCACAATAAAATTTACAAATTTATTCATAACATAAATCTTAAATTATAATCATAATAACTTACTATCCTTGATGGTAAATATTTCCAACGTCATATATAATCTCAGGCTGAGCACTCTCTTTATAGACTTAACTGATACTTGAATTTAGAAAACTTACCTCTCCTTAACTCCTTGTTTAAAAAAGTATATTGAACTTTGCGGCTATAGCACAACACTTAGAAACTGGTATCGGCAACTACCTAACGCCTACCTACCCCAATGAGTACTGGAGTTAGGGAAAGAAGACTTCCAATACTATCGGCTGACGTCAACCCCAAAATTATCCTAAAAGATTCATACGATAGAATATACCTCAATTATATATTACGGGTAGTTAGTTTAGCCTTCACGATCGCTTTTGAACTGATCAAGAAAAACATCAACCAGATCAACTATGTTAACAATATCAGCAAGCAAGTCATCTCCCAATAAAATAGAATTCTCAAACACACCGTGTATATACAAGCAAAACAAATGTTTGAAATAATTTAGAAAGCGGACAGAATAAACGGGAAACTACATCGAACACAATAACAAACTGTAACGTGGGTGTAAGGACAAGAGACTATAGTGTCAAGCAATACAACCGAGGTAAGAAAGTAGTAGAAGGTGTTCGAAACTATGGACTATGGATGGCTCTACCCGGTAAGACAGACCGGTTGAACCCTATTACGTAGCGTAGAACAAACGTGATATTCGTGGAGTAGATACAGATAGATAGATAGATAGATTTTATATTGCAAAGAAGCCTCAAGCTTATCGCACTCCTAACTACCGCCGACAAAAATCAGAACTACAAAAGTAAATAAAGGAAAAGGTAACGAGCGATTAAGTACAAAGCCAAAGCAGGAATGGTGCAAAGACAAAAGAACGCGTGCAAAAGTGGTACAGGTAAGCAGAATCTGAGTGACAGCAAAGCAACCTTCCCATAGTAGATAGAATCCTAACACTTCTCCTAATAATAACCTTGTCCGAACCTGACGTCGAAAAGCGATATGGTACTCTTGAATGGTACACGGAACTTCCTCCCTGTTCTCAATTATGGAAATACTTGTGAACAAATCTTAACAGTACCCATGAGTCAGTTCACCACTAGGTTGATCCGATTGCATTGAGTGTATATCCGTAGTCGTAATCTTGACTGGTAGGCTGGCTGACAGACGAACGAGGTTCTAAAGCATTGGAGGTGGGTTAAGCGGGGTACCTAAGAGTCTGCTTGTCAGGCAGCAGGTGGTTGAGCGAG
This sequence comes from Morchella eximia, assembly GCA_024713935.1. NCBI lineage: Eukaryota > Fungi > Ascomycota > Pezizomycetes > Pezizales > Morchellaceae > Morchella > Morchella eximia. Next base: position 2,014 of record JAMGZG010000022.1, on the reverse strand, counting down.
GGAAGTCAATATGGTGGTCGCATTCGAGGTTGCTGACTGTATTTGAAGTGGTAGCACCGGTTGTAGGCCGGGCCAGTTGAAGAGTGATGAGCAGAGAAAGCCGACTCGATTAAAATACGTTGCCTGACTCGGGCCAAAAAGAGATTTAAGGTCAACGGCGAACCTCGCGTAGGGAGTGGAGTGACTGTTTTGCGACCGTAGGATCGCTAACAGCGTGAGCTTTTCATAGGCTTTGGCAATGGACATGCGCTAACCTACAGGTTATTGGCAGTGTGCCGAGACGGCATGTAGAAAGGGTTGGCCACAGAGGACCGGTTGATGGGGTGTCGCGATTGTAGGCGCCGACGTATTGAGGAGGGGAGTGAGAAGAAGGACGCATCCACGTGAGAAGCTTCAACTCGATAAGCTGGAAACACCACTGCGCAATGCCTCCTCTTCAAGTTCTAATCGATCACATTAACCGAGATGCATGATTGCCATTACACAAACTCCTTCAATGATGTAGACATAGTCGAACCCTTTAAATGCCCGAAAACAAATATAGCTCCCGCAGTTACATTCGAATACTGATTTACACGATCAGTAGAAGGAAAGAATCTTGCCCCATCTGTAACCTAACCGAACCTGTAATAGTAGCTTGCAAAAAATTATACGCTGCCACAACCGACCAGATTATGGGGACTGAATTAATAACAGACTACAAAGAGGAGGAACAAAAACCTAAATGATACCCACTGTTGAAATCACAAATCACAAAAATCTAAAGAGAACACTTGTTTGAGATAAGGCAGAATATGGTAATGATCTCTCCTGATTTTAAAATTGAAATCAGCTCCAAAATCCAAGGTACTTACTGGCAACTCATCGCCTGGACCAAAAGGGACTAAAACAAATCACATACTAGAATCAATATTCGCAACAACAGCTACAAAAGTATTCAAATACAAAAAAGAAATTGAAGTTGGCAGCCAAGAAGTAAAAGTAAATATGATGGAAAGTAGAATTCATCCCCGATGGTAAATGTTAATTCTGAATTGCTTTGCAACTACAATCAGTGAAGTCCTGGAAGCGGGTCAAACGTTAGCATTAGAATTAGAAATAACTACAGTCTGACAATCGAATTGGTACAAAGCTAAAGATGGCTATTAAAACTAGAGAAAAGAGTCCGCAAACCCAAATTCCATATAATAATTGTCCCCCCTACCGAAATGCCAAAGAAAAGCAATAGTTCCTATACTTTACCCTCTTTGACAGACAACAACAATGTGAAAATCGTTAAGAGAGTTATAAAAAACATTCCTGACGTAAAAACAAATCAAGAACCACTCACAGTATTTATTATTGTAATAGCGGACACCTCCCTTGAAGATTACACGACAGAATTCTTCAAATAGCTCGTAACAAGAAAAACATGGGTGATATACATTCAATTTAGTTTATTGTTAGACATCTGAGGATAATTCCGTTCACAGGCTTAACTAGAGTGATAAGGATTATGGAGGTTATTAGGGTTAAATAGTATTACACAAGCGTAACCAGAATAAATTAGAGTTACAAGGGTTAACAAGGTTCATACCTGAAGCAGGGATAACTAGGGTGAACAGGGTCAATACCTGAAGCAGGGAAAACTAGGGTTATCTAAGGCTATCTAGGGATATCCAAGGTTATCTAGGGTTAGTTAGGGTCAACATCCGAACTAGGGTTATCTAGGGTTAACTAGGGTTATCTAGGGTTATCATCCGAAGCAGGGTTATCTAGGGTTATCTAGGGTCAATCAGGTTACAATCCGAACTAGGGTTAGTTAGGGTTAGTTAGGGTTAGTTAGGGTTAAGGTTAGTTAGGGTTAGTTAGGGTTAGTTAGGGTTAGTTAGGGTTAGTTAGGGTTAGTTAGGGTTAGTTAGGGTTAGTTAGGGTTAGTTAGGGTTAGTTAGGGTTAGTTAGGGTTAGTTAGGGTTAGTTAGGGTTAGTTAGGGTTAGTTAGGGTTAGTTAGGGTTAGTTAGGGTTAGTTAGGGT